>OV656872.1:116554983-118954983 GCA_927399465.1 Sarcophaga caerulescens | reverse complement strand
AGAAAACAAATTTCATGAAAACTTTTCCGGATCTCAAAAAACTTGGAAAAAAAGGAAAACTTGGCAAATGGCAACGCTGGTTGCTGGGTAGGTAGTAAAGAAAATAGTGTAATTTTCTCTTATTTCGTAAAAAAATGAAATAAACTGTATATTTTAGAATTTTTTATATTTTATTTAATGCTAATGCTTACTATTGTTATAATATTATAAAGTTAATTTATTCTATCATTTATGATATAAATACATATAACAAATAAAGTTTACATATAAAATTGACATTATTACTTTTACACATACATATGTAAGTCTAAATATACATAAATATATTCTTAAATATACTTAAGCTGTTTCGCATAAATTATCGATCGTTTTAAAACAGAAATAGGAGCAAAGCGTGTTCCAATTAAAACAAGTGATTTCGAAAGTTCTAATATCCAGTACAAAATTATCGTAGACTCTTTGATAAAGATGTGCTGAGGTTCACCAATGCCGATTTAGATCTAAAGCTTTAAAAAAGGGTGCGTTCGTAAATTCAGCAAATTTGTGCACGACTGCGGCAGTAATCCCAAGTTTTGTTGCTAATGCGTGATCAGATGTTGCAAATGCTTTGCTACTGCACAAAAACTAAACAGAATTTGCTTTTTAGAACGTTCTGCAAAAGTTTAAAAAATTTTATTAAAATTAACAATAACAAATTTTATTGAAAATTTAGACTCTGGGTTAATAGAGTGTTTTGTACCATATACATATGTGGTGTGAAAATTCAAAAATTTCCGGCTTATTTGTTCCTTTGTCATTTCAAAGTCCGATTTGATTTCTTTAATTTTTAATAAAACTTTTCCCCACAATACTGACCGACTCCATATCCAGTCTAGTCCGTATTATTAATTTTTGTATGTTAAATGTGAAATCTTCCTCGGAACTAAAAATATAAATAATTAAAATTTTCTATAACAATATCGGTTAAATTTTATTAGTTTTCCATTTTTCTGCAAATAAAGCAAAATTTTCTTTTGTTTAATAGCTTTTATATCACGAAACTACAATATTGTCGAAGAAATGGTTTACCGCAAACTATTGCAACTGATATCTAACTGTTGCTATATTTGCAAAAATTTGCGACAGTATTGCAATTTGTCTGCAAAAAAAAAAAACGTTCGACGCAAGTCAGTGCTGCCAAGTATTGCATTTTTGAACATTTGATTTTTATTATGCTGCGGGTTGCACAACTACTGCATTTACGAACGTACCCAAACCTTCTGCTTGTCGTTAAATATAATGCTTTTCGTGATCAGTTGATGTCAATAATTCATGTTTACAATAAATCTATTCTTTCGGACATGGTGCAACGGATGTATTATTGTATATCTGAGATTGTATATCTTCCTCGATCTGGATAAGTCTCCATCGCGTAGCCAGACATAAATTCGAAAGCTGTCTGTTGTAGAACGCGCTTCATCGCTTTTTGACAGTGATTATACGTTTTTATTTTGGGTAATGCTGCATATATTTATAGTACACAGTAATACGCATTTCATATGTGGATAGTGACACTCAATTGAGTTATCAATCATCAGATAACTTAAATTTCTCCATCAGTATGCTTTGTGACATAGTTTGCTTTCTATGATTTGTAATGTCGTTGGAGTTTATGAAAAAAAAAGTTGACTCCATGACCGTTTCTCTCAATTCAGATGAGTTCTTTTCCGAAAACTATAAATATTTAATACTTGTTTAATATGGTATTTCTGTAAAAAATAAAAATAAGAAGCATTTATTGAAATATGTATGTATTGTAGGAAATAAAAATTTGAGTAGTAAAAATATGTATGTAGATTAGTATACGAGTACACCCAGCTAGCCAGCTTCCCATCTATACTAGCCAGCTACACAGCTAGCCAACTCCCAGCTATCCAGATAGCCAGCTACCAATGTAGTTCAAACTTCTGTTCGCCTGGTATCTGAGAAAAAAAAAACTCGGTAGTAACATTTTGACGTCAGATGTCATTTCTTATACATCTATGCGGTCGTTTACATACATAAATAAACATGTACTCTTCTGTTAAGACAATTGCATTAAAAATCTAAAGAGGGCGTGGCATTAGAGGCGTGAATTTAGTATCACAAAAAAGCCAGAGTTCTATTCGAACCCATGGTACACAGTTTTTCTTCAAATTGCTTGAAACAACGAAGTTATAGCCAACTAAATCAAAATCTTTTGTAAATAAGCCCATGTGTGTAAGCGACCGAATGGTATGTACAAGGAATGACATCTGACGTTAAAATGTTACCAGCGACATTCTCTTTCAATTACCAGGCGAACAGAACTGTGTAGGAGGTGGTTTTCTTACAAAGGATTTTGGTTGTGTACCACGGGTTCGAATAGGACTCTGGTTTCTTAGTGATACTAAATTCACGCCCCTAATGCCGCGTCTTCTTTAGATTTTGGATGCAATTTTAAAGAACTAATGTCTTAACTGAATAGTACATGTTTATTTATGTATGAAAACGATCGCATAGATTTATAATCATCATCAGTTTTCACTATTAATGCAACTCTACTTAAAGTAGTTTAAATTTCATTCGTTTTTGAAGTTCTTTTTTTGATGATTCACACAATGTTGATTTGTAGTCTTGGTTAATTCAAATAATTTCATCTGTAATTAAATTAAAACAATTGCTTATGACGCTTTAAGTTAGAATATTGTGAAAGTAATTAATTAAATTAATTAAAATTATTAGTTTTGCTGCTGATAGTCAGTTCGGGTGGTTTATATTGGGATTTTTACTGCAGCATGTAAGTAAAACTAGTTCAAGTAGTTCAGAAATTTGTCTTGCAGGTAGCCTGGCATGTTTCGTCTACAAACTAAAGTAATCCGAATTCAAATCTAGCAAAACACCATAATTCATCCGACCGTAATGAAAACTGTTTTGGAATAATTGATCCAATAGCTATGCAGCCCAATAGGTCAGAAAACCTCACCTTTTTAAATTTTATCGAATTTTATAGAGCATTTTGTTTGCTCGTATAAAAAAGTTAGCTTTGTCGGATATATCTACGATCCCAAGGTTCACCCGACCATAACGAAAACTGTTTTTGAATCCCTGATTCAATAGCTATCTAGCAAAATAGTCCAGAAAACCGCACGTTTTTTTAATTTTATGGAGAGTGTTTATGTCTGACGACCGATGATTCCCACCTCTGACGACATAAACAGGATTAGCATCGACTTGTTCGCAATTTGGCAACAGAGGGCGCTGCAGTATATAATTAAGCTTTTGATATTTTAATTTTGTTGTTTTTTTGACATTTAATTTTTGTTTTGTTTTATTAATTTTCATTCGCTTTTTAACATCCAGAAGGATGCAACCTAATTTGTTTGTCTAATTTGTTAAAAAATAATTTAATTGTGATGCCAGTAATTTGCTAAAAAATCTAAAAATTTGTGCAATTATTTTTTTGTAATACTTTGTTAAAAATTTGCAAATTCAAATAGTGATATTTTCTTAATTAAGTGTTCAATCGTCTATACATACGCTCATATATATTGTAGATTAATATCTAATGAAAATATTTAAAAAATGGCCTATATAACCTTATTGTGTTGGGGCCTTAAATAAATAAATAAATAAATATTAAGAAAAATGCTGTAATTTTGTACCAATAAATATACATAAAAAGAAACCGAGTGACTGATGTGAATTTTACTTTATTGGAGAAGTTTTCCCAGAAACTAAGCTCAACAATTATATATTGAAAGAAGAGTGTAAAAGTCTAACATACAGACAAAAAATAAAGGAAAGTGCTCTTTTGCGTCAATTAGTGTTGGAATTTTTCTAATTTTTTTGTTCCTTTTTCTTAGTGTCCGAAAAATTTGCATCAGCAGTTTGTGTTTTTTTGTTTGGTCTCTTGTTTTACCTATATACAGTCCACGGAATTTAACAGAGAGTATATTTAGTAAAAATACTTGAAGTTTCAACTTTATAATCTCCAATAAGCAAATTATTATTTTCATATAATTTTGTTGTTTTTTTTTTTTTAAATTCAAGAGTTTAGCCTAGTCTTCCTTTCGATTTTTCATTAATTTATTACTATTTTTGCGATTTTTAATCGATTTTCTTTCCTCACTTTTCCAAATTTTTCAATTATGTTAACTTAACAGTGTCTGTTAACATAACATTCACTGTAAAAAAAAAAGAATAAAACTTTCGTAGCTAACTTTACACACATTCTCTACCATTGGGGTTTTTTTCTTTTTAATTTTAATTTTAAAATAATAAAATTTTAGTTTTTGCTTGGATTTTCCCACCCCTACGTTCATAATGTTTGTTATTGAGTTCGAATTATTTGAATTTGTTTTTGCAACTACTTCTGACACAAATTGATCACTTCAAAATGATATTTTTTTTCTGTACGAAGAAGAATTCCCCAGAAAAACAAAAAACAAAAAAAAAAAAAAAATAAATAACAAGGACACTAAGTTTTGAATTCTCGAAACTGAAATTGTGATCACAGAAAATAAAAAAAAAATAAAAATTTTATAAAAAATAAAAGTAAAAATTATAATGAAAATGAAAAAAATAAATATTTATTAATTTTATGTAAATCGTTAAGTATTTGTTTTGCTGTTGTTGCTGTTGCTTTTGCTGTCAGCAATACAAATACAATACAATACAGGTCGGTGTCTATAAAAGCGATACTCAGATACTCAATACATATACGAGTGTACGAGTATACTTACGTACACCAATAGCAATTAACGTTATTATGTAGGCCATATGTCTGTCTGTATGTATGTTTGTGCGTTGATTGTTAGTTTTTTGGAAAACCACAGAGTGATTCATGCCACTGTTGGGTTTTTAATTAATATTTTACCAGTCTTTGGACAGTATTTGAGATTTTATGAAGTGATGTGTGTAGTGTTGCGTAAAGTGTGCTGAAAAAAAGATGACATGACACGATTTAAAGTGACTGTTTGTAGTCGTCGTAGTCTATTAGGTAGTGTGTTGGCTTATTAGACATGAGGCCTCGGTTCAAACTCCAGATCAGATATCAAATATTTCCTCCGCGACTTCCTCTTAGCAGATTTCTGGCAAACACTATGAGAGCAAAGTGCATTGGAAAGTCTCTCAAAAAATCTGTCGTTCGGAATCGATTTTAAACTGTAGTTCTCATCACTCATGAAAACCTAGGTCGTAATCCTGACTAAAGGTTTGTATAGACCAATTATGTATGTATGTATGTATGTTTGTGTTGCCGTTTGCACCCTACAGTATAATTTTCTTTCTCGTCGCTACAGTTTCTGCAAAAGTCATTGTGAGGAATTCACAGCCTCTGTGCGTATTCACCCGTAATGTGAAAAATTGGAAAAAGAACCCGTAAGATCGAGGTGCTTGGCATTCTATTCTAATTTATGCTAAAGACCACAGAGTTGTGATATAGCCATTAAAGAAAAAGAAGAAGTAGAGCACGTAGTTCAAAGCTGAGCTCAGATATTTCGAATAAAATGAAATATGGCGACATCATCTCAACAGTCTTCTGGCAAAAACTCCATAAAAATTTTTCAAGTTTACACACGCAACATAAGTAGTGTGAGAAGCTAGGTTGTAATCCTGACTAAAGGATAGTAACATAAGAATGTAAATATTGGTTCAGAAATCAATCTGGTCCAGCACGGCTGTCAACTGATAAATGTCTTTCATCTGAAGTGTTATTTGTTCAATCAAAGGTTTACCAGTTATGAACATGGATTAAATGATATAACAGAAGAACCAAACATTAGTCAGCATTTAGTCAGTATCCGAAGTATTTCAGAGGTAAGTTCTCGTCTTCAACTGGGTTCAAAGGTCCAATTATACATACATATTACATGCAAGATAAGATCTCAGCAGATTTCTGGCAAAAGCTCTGAGAGTAAATAAAAATCTGTCGTTCGATGTCGACTTTAAACTGTAGGTCCCGCCATTCATGTATAAAATTAACATACACAACATTAGTGGTGTCAGAAACTAGATCGTAATCCTGACCGAAGTATTGTAATAACAAATTATGTATGTATGTACTAATTGTGTCATCACATGATAAAAACTGTAACCGAGTTGGACATACAAAGGTTTGGCGATTCCGTTTAATATTTGTCTCTATTTCATTAGATGGCTCCCATTCCAGTCTTCTCTTTTGCTTTTGAAATAGGAAGCTATGAACGACACACTCTATTGAATGTTACTATTACTAGAAATGTAATGGACAAAGGACCTCAGAGTGGTGTCGTGATAGGCGACACTCCTATATTACTGAAGAGTACGAAAAGTGCCAGCCTAATGGTTTAAGAAAGGTCTGTTTTGTTATTTTTTTTCATAATTTTAAAATTCAATTTATTTTTGCGTACATTTAAATCGATAAACTAACAATACTTGCACTCTTAGAGTAGAGTTTCATGTAAACAATGCGTTCCATTTTATTCCTCTTCTTTGATGTTTTTTTTGTCTTTATACTGCAAAGCCGTTTAAATTGAAGGCTGGTGTTTTACAGAATATATTCGTCTAAATGAATATAGAAAAACAAAACATTTTAAATGAATTGTATTTTAAACAAACAAATAAACAAACAAATAAAGAAAAACCCAAATTAATCATTTAAGTCATGACAAACGTGTTCAAATCCAAAGGCATCGTTTGCATTTTTATTTTCTTCGTAAAACTTTAAAAATGTTTCGATTTGAACAAATTTTCCCACACAATTTAGACAGAAATTTGGAATTTTTGGCGCTATACTATGCAGTTCAATTTATACTTCTTATATACTTAATATTTAGCATATTGTTGTTGGAATGATGCCATTCAGGCTAAATATATAATAGGGTTTGGCAGATAACTTCATGCCTGACGCATAAATAAAGCTGAATTTGAGCGATGGAATGGGTTCTGTTGGCTTTGAGGACCGCTATTGTGTGTGGCTTATTCGCATACATCTGCCAGTTAAGAAAATCAAATACAGAATATCAAATGTAGCATGAACTATATGGCACCAACGTAGGAGCAACGTGTTTAAACATGTTATCGGTGTCCAGATCATTAAATTCAGACCAAAAGAAGTTGGTAATCATTGACGAATGTCTGTGGTTTGTCGCCATAACCTTTGTTTCTTGCCCCACAGAAAATAGTCCAACAACAACAAATCGCAGCTTCTTGTCGGCAAATCAACATCACCACTTCGGCTAATTAAACGGTCATCAAACGTTTGACGCAATAAATCTTTTGTGAAATATGAGCCGCTTTACAAGTTGTAAGACAACGTGTATGTTTACTGAGCCCCAAATACGGCAATTTTGCTTATTAACGTACCCATAAAGATGAAAATAAGCGTAAATCGATTCATTACGTTCAGTGGAGATAATATACTGAATTTTGTGACAGTGTAGAGTGACTTAAGTATTGCTAGAAATAACCGATGTTTCAAATTTAAAGCGATAGATAACCCACCCTATAGTATTAAAGCAATTTTTGGTTGATTGATGATGGCGTTGCCTGAGAGCTAGGATCAGGCGGCTTCCTAAATGGAATATGTGGTGGAAATTGAAGACTCTAAAGTTTTTTTTGTTTACTTCTGCTTGGTTTGAACAAGCATTACTCGAATGCACAATGACACCTTGGAATAATTTTTATTGACTATCTTCAAAAAATCAAATTAATCAAAGGCGAGTTCTATGCCAACTTATGCAGCGAAGTACTAAAGTTTGAATTGCTTCATCAAGCATCATATTTACCACATGTTGCTCTCATGGATTATTTCAAAACCTTGCGGAAGTTTATCGGTGTATCGGATTTGCCAACAATTTAGAATTAAACTCTGTGGTTGATGGCTTTTTTAAGAAGCAAATAAAACTTCCTAATCGATAGGAACTCACTTAAAACTCTGGCAGTTTAGTTTGGAGTTTCTTATACATTCAACTTAAAGTTTCTTGCTTTGAGAAGTTTTCCACTTGACGATTTATTCTCCACAAAGTTAAGGTTACGGTACGCAATTAAGGGTTATGAACACCAACCTTTTCATCATAGATGTCAGAACCACCATCTGCCACCAAAAGGTTACCACATGGTCCTGTTTATAATAAATATATATCGGCTCTTACAACAAGGATTTTCGAAATTTGAAAGCCATTTTGTTGAAGTTACATCAAATCTTGTTAAAGCTGCGTCAAATTAGTTGTCATTTATTCATGGACGAATATAGCAACAACACGTGGAAATTCCTTTAACCAAAATGGATGTACATTTTACTACCGCCATAATCGTCCTACCGAGAAGATGTGCACAAAAATTGGTCCGATGGTGAGGCTAGCCGCGGCAACCATATGTAATAAATAATATTCCATTACTTTATTTAATGGGATTTACTGATCTTAGTTTAAAATCATATTTAACCAACAGAAAAAAAACCATACTTTTTAAAAACTGCAGCTCCAGAAGTATTGATGTCCTTTCTGGTGTACCTCAGGGTAGTCATCTTGGACCGCTTCTGTTTTCATTGTTTATTAACGATTTACCTGATATGATTCACTATTCCAACATCCTAATGTACGCTGATGACGTGAAAATTGTCCTAAGTTATCGCCAAATTTCCGATCAGAAACTTCTTCAAAATGATCTAAATTCGGTTCATTTATGGTGTAATTTAAATTTAATGCAGCTTAATCTCAAAAAATGTAAATACATGAGATTTGTAAGAAAGAATCCGATTCCTGCAAACTATGCATTTGATGGATACGAGCTTGAGCTTGTAGATAACTTCCTGGATCTAGGAGTTCTACTTGATCCCAAACTAAATTTTATTCCGCACATAGCTATGACAGTAAATAAAGCTAGGAGTGTACTTGGTTTTATAAAACGGTGGGCAAAATAATTTAACGATCCTTATGTTACTAAATCGCTCTACACATCTCTTGTAAGGCCTATACTCGAGTATGGATCCATAATATGGGATCCTCTATATAAAAAATATTCCGACGTCAACGAATCTGTACAAAAGCAATTTCTGTTGTTTTGTCTTCGAGGACTGAATTTTAATCCCACAAGTTTATCATCTTATTCTGCCAGACTAGCATTAATTAAACTTCCGACACTTAAAAGTCGCAGAACTATGTTAAATATCTCGTTCATATTCAATGTAATTACTGGTGATATTGGCTCCAGTTATTAATCCATAATCCATAATATCTCATTTAATGTTCCTCAACGTCCGTCACGTCATTTTTCCCCGTTATCAATACAATTTTTTAGATCCAACTACGCTGGTGCTGATCCAATAAGGAGAATGTGTTACGAATTTAATAAATTGTATATGCTAATTGATTTTTCATTATCAAATAATGCTATAAAAAACAATGTAATTAAGTATTTAAATTCATAGTTTTTTAGTATGTATTATAATATTGTAACATTACTTAATTGCCTGCAAGGAATATTTCCATAGGCAAACAAAAATAAAATAAAATAAAATTTCTAACCGGAACAATTGTACTTCCCAACAAAAAAAAAAATAAAATTAATTTGGCAATATTTGAAACCGTTTTTGTTTTATTCAATTTTTAAATTTTAAATCCTATATTTCCAATATTTGCTCACATTGAGCGCTTTTCCTAGGCAATCCTGTCATCTTAGGGCCTACTATAGTAAACCAATTTAAAAAACTTTATCAGTGAAACTGAAACAAAGCAACGAAATCAGTCCTACATTTCATAGATATAGGAAAATAATAAACAAATAAACAAGCTTTCTAATGATGTTAATTAATTATAAATACATTTTTATAAGTTTGGTAGAAGAGTTTCAAAGTCATTTCTGCGAAAAACCATAACAAATCTAAAATAAAAACAAAAGACTTAAGAAACGAACTTTATAAACATTTTTAATCAGAATTTTTGTTATAAAATCCCCTCAAATAATTTAAATCCGGCAAGAATATCAATATTTATGTTGAATACCTCGTACACATAAATATTCAAATTTTCATAAATATGTACGTATGCCTGTGTGTAGGCATTAATTGTACAAAGAAATAAAAATTTCTGCATAAAAACTAAACAATACGTCATTGGCGACCGTGAATATCGTCTTATATAGAAACGATATTGAAAAATGTGTGTTGTATGGCGTGTGACTAACATAATTAAATTTATAGAAACAAAACAAATTACTTTGTATTTAATTATTCAAACAAACAAGTAAAAAAATAAACAAACCATATGTATGTATATGAAATCAAAAATAAAAACAAAAAAGAAGTAAAAAGAAAAATCACTTTAAAAAGCAAATTGTCTATTGTTTTACTTTATTTGTTGCTGTTATTTATTGGCATGATTCAAACAAAACTCTCAACACAACACTCAATGTCTGTGGCAACGTCAGTCAGACAGGCAGGCAGGCAATAAGCATTAAACTAATAATGGTTAATTGGTTGAAAATAAAAAAGTTCAACTTAAAATTGAAAAAAAAAATAAGTGAAGAAATATTCAATACTACAGCTTAGAAGAATGTGACAATAGCTAGACAATGCTTTTGCAGTTTTCATTTCGCTTTTTCCACACACATTCATACATCCATACATCCAGCAACAGTATGTGGCCAATAACGAAATTGTCTTTTACTCTTACTTTAAACAAAAGCGAAACAACGAATAGTTTTCGATGATTATCGCTTTGGTGCACAGTGGTGTGAGAGTTGAAGAAATTGATAATTTTTTCGTTTGTTTTTTCTTAACTGATGAAAAGATTGAATGTGTAATTAGGTGTTCGAGAGAAATACGTTAGAGGTAAAAGTAGACCAGCACACACATGGATATATCGAATCAGTGGCAAATGAAATGATGAAAAGTTGAATGAAAGCTATTCGCTATTGCTCCTGAGCAGGCTCTTTGTTCCAGGATATATATTCTATTCTGGGTAGTCAATTCTTTAATTTCGTTTATTAAACATTGGTAGGCAGAATTTAAAAATGGTTATACAGTTTACAAAAATTTACTACATTTGCGTAAGTTAGCTAAAAGGATGGGCATTTCAGAAATCTCATATTGGCCCAACAATTTGAAATTGAAATTGATGCCGCTTCTATCCACAATAATCCAAGAAAGGCTCATGAGTATATTTCTATAGATTGTAGCTAGAGTTTGGAAATTCCCGGACTTTTTCATTTCCCGAGAAGCGGGAATGAAAAATTTGATTTCCTGGGATTCCCCTTTTAAAAATCACAATACTAGTAAAATGCTTAAGATTTTCATTAAAATGTTATTTTATTAACAAAAAAGAAAACAATACATTTAATTTTATACTGTATAAACAAAAACAAACAGATTAATGATAACATTTTGAGATCAGTTATTATTAATAATTAATTAAAAATATTATTTAAAAATATAAAGAAAATTTTCGAAGAACTAAGTTTTCAAAAAATGAGTTTTTAAAATTATTAGTGCATTTAATAACTTATCAGACATTCTATTTCGTAAATTTGTTGAAAATTTAACAGCTAACGAAAAAACACATTCGCTTTCTACAGAAGTGGGCTTAAGCGGTAACAATGCATTAAAAAGTATGTCTAAATTTTTGGTTCTGTTTGTACTAGCTTCAAATAAAGCTCTCTTTTAAATAAGTTGTCTGTTTTTAATTTCAGATTTCTTGTTTTTTCTTTAGCCCCATTAATGGCGTTTTCCAACTTTTCTTTAAAACATTGATATACTTGTGCAACGGAAATATCTTCATCACTTTCAGCCGGTATTATTTCAGTACCTTGGAATAGGCGTTTGTACATTTGCTCTGCATAGGATTTTAACATTGTCTTTGTTATGTTAATATTATTGTGTTGTGAAGTGTTTAGATAATTTACTAATGACATCAATTTGTCATTATATCTTTCATTTACTTTACTTTTAATTGTGTGAACCATTTTTTCCGAAAGTATTGAATCAACAGATAATAACTGTTCATAAAGTGTATTCATAATAATAATCACCTATTTTCACCTATTGGTTTCACGCCTACCTAATGCTTCCACTGCATCTTTTATTTGGTTTACCAATGTTTCCAAGTGTGGGACATAATCTTCAACAAACAATGATGATAAATGTAAATCTATTAAAGCCTTTTTATTGCATTTTTAATTTTTAGAAATGATTGTATCATTTCAACCATGCTGTTCCACCTAGTTCGTACATCTAGGATTAGATGATACTCTTTACTGAATTCTTCCTTTACATATTTTTGAAGAGTAGCATTTTTTAAAGGACTTTTTTTGAACATTTTGATTATTTTCCTTATGTTGTCAATAGCTTCATTATAATTCTCTGAAATAAAGAAAATAATTCAATTTATACAAAGAATTATTTTTCTGTTTTATTTTTTCAATACAACTTTACCATTAACCAAAATCGCTAACAAATTATGAAATCGCAACACTTTTAATTTATTTTTTGTTATAAATCGCTGAAAATTTAAAAATCGCTAGTTTTTCCAAAAAAGTGTACAAGAATACGTTAATTTAAAATTTCCCGTATTTCCCGGAATATTTAAAAAATTTCCCGGGAAATACGAACCCCAAACTCTACTTGTAGCAAGGAAGCCTTAAATTCTTAATGATAGAAAAGACATGGAGTTATCACTTTACATCTTAAAGAAATTGGCAGTATAAGCAGTGAACTATACTTGTCGACTATTCACGACTGACAAAGTTTGTTGGCAGTTTGTTCTTTGGCATCAGTACAAAAAAATAATTTTTTTTTAGAAGTCGACGTAGTCTAGTCCATAGTTTAAACTCCATCTCAGATATATTGAACCAAATGAAATATTAAAAAATATATTCCTCGGCGACTTATTCTCAGCATTCTTATTCTCTTCTGGCACTGTGAAAGTAAATAATATTGCAATGAAAAGTTTCTTAAAAATCTGTCGTTCAGAGTTGGGCCTGGCACTCATCTGCCTTATGCTTGGTGGAGTGTAACAGAACAGAGTCTCTGGTGGGAACACACTACCCACTAGAGAACCAGAATACCCAAGTACATGGAATAATTGTTATTGTTTGCACTCACTTTGATTGTTTTCGATTTCCACATTGGAAAAAAGTTTCAGTGATAAAAGATTTCTTAGCAATTAATAGGTAGTGTCTGCTGTATCTACTATAAAAACGATAGCAAATCAATGGAATAGTGCTTGGTAAAGTGTATCAAGCTAAAAAGAGAATGCGCTAAGAAATAAAGAATATTTTTTTCTTAGTTAGGTCAACTAATACTGGACTGTATAACAACTTCATAAGGCATTGCTAAAGATGAGAGTAATATAGAGAACAACTGGAATAGCTGTTTTGTGAGAAATTTTGAATTAATTTTTAGATCTAGAAACCCCGGTTTGGCACATTTTCTGCCTTTGTTAAATAGTAGTTAGTTAATATACCATACCACAGCAAAATCAACACCAAACAGTGACTTTTTCGGGATGTATTGGATGCACTTGGATCTCATTTAAATTCGGATTCTTCTTTGTTGTTTTTCATGTATCAATTTATTTGGAAAGATGATTATTCGCTGAATTCGACGAACTGCGAACGCACTTTGTCGTCTTTGGTCGTTCATGATGATTTTGAAAAACATACCGAATAAATGAAACCTAATTTGGCAGATGTAGCTTCAACAAGATGGCCATTATTTACTGTCAAAGTTCGGATGAATCCTCTGTTGGAAGACCCTGTGCCTTGATTGCCATTTCGAGATAATTTAGTTTTATTGCAACTACCTGTATTGGTCAATAGTCGTCTGCTTGTTATGTTATCCGCATTTTCTGCCAGCAATTCTTGCTGTAATGTTGACATTATTGTACTGACAATAAAGCTTTTCCACAAGTCTCCGTGGTCTAGTTGGTAGTGTGTTGGCTTATTAGACGTAAGGTCTGAGTTCAAACCCCAGATCAGACATCAAAAACGAAAATATGGAAATATTTCTTCGGCGACTTCCTTTCAACAGATTTCTGGCAAAAACTCTGAGTGTAAATAAAATTGCCATGAAAAGCTTCTCAAAAAAATCTGTCGTTCGGAATCGACTTTAAAAACTGTAGTTCCCGCCACTCATGTATAAAATGAATGCACACAACATAAGTGGTATGAGAAGCTAGGTCGTAATCCTGACTGAAGGGTTTTAATGACCAATAAAGCTTTTTCACTTTTTCTTATTTTTAATTTATCTCGCCAGAAAACGAGAACTTCTTTACAATGAAATGCTAAGACGCTAGTCAGTACTATGAGAAGATAAGTTTCTTGAATATTCTTTATTGACTTTGACAACAGTTTTTAGTTGCCTTTTTTTAAGCATGGCAAGTAGTACCTTATAGGGACTGTGCAAAAGAAACGATATTTCACACTACGATGGGATGTTCAAGTAATAGTTTAATCTGCATGACAATGTCTTGATATGTCAATTAAATTTTCAATTAACAATTTATGCCGTGTCCCACTGTGCAAAATTAATGAATCATATTTTAAAAAGAAATATACATACAAGTATGAAAACATAAAATATAAATAGAAGAAAAGAAAAGACAAAATAACACATAATAACAATATAAAAATAAAATGTATAATAAAATATGACAATAATAATGTTAATAAACACAAATACAAATAAAAAAAACATAAAAAAATAACGAAACACTAAAATGTTACGAATACTCCACTCATTCATCCATTCAAACAAGCCAGCGAGTCAAAAACCATCACATCTAACCAAACCATTGACGACATTTGGTATGTAAAATTACGAAAACGACAACGAAAACGACACAAAGATGAAAAAGCGAAAACTTGAATATGAAATTGTAAGTGAATGAGTAAGTAAAGCTACGATGAGCTGCACTAAATGCTCGGTGGTATGTTGTATTGTATTGGGTATACATATAGTGTGGGTATGATATGAATAAAGCTGGCTGGCTGGCTGGCTCTCTATGAATGACTTAAAGAAAGCCTTTGAAAAGAAGTAAGAAAAAAAAAGCTACAAACTACAACATATTTTACACAACAACAAATTATTATTTCTTTGCTTTTTTTTCATGTTGTTTATTGTTAATTTTATTCAGTGGACTGAGTTGTACAGGCAAAGCTCAAAAAAGCGCAGTTGATGCCAAAACTAAATTGTTTCAATTGAAACAGTCGAAGACGTGCAAGGCACGATTACGGAAGGAATCGCGGATAGTCAAAGAAATTATAAACAAATATTTATTCCCAAAATAAATTTCAAACAAATCAAATAATTTC
The DNA here is from genome assembly GCA_927399465.1 of Sarcophaga caerulescens. Classification (NCBI taxonomy): domain Eukaryota; kingdom Metazoa; phylum Arthropoda; class Insecta; order Diptera; family Sarcophagidae; genus Sarcophaga; species Sarcophaga caerulescens. The sequence goes on along the minus strand of OV656872.1, from coordinate 118,939,695 downwards.
TTAAAAAAAAAAAAAATAAAACAACAACAACAAAGCTTTACTTAAATAAATTATTAAAACCTAAGGAAAAAAATAATAAAATAAAAAATTCAACAAAATTGCTATAAAGTTGTCGATAAAAAAATAGTGAAATCAAAACCAAATTATTGTCACAAATTAACAATTAAAAAATAAAGTAAAAAGTATTGCAAATATTTCTTTTTTTTTATTTATTTTGTAAATAATAAAAGTAGAAGAAAAAAATTATTTTAATGTTCAATTGTATCTGCGGTTATTAAAAATCTTACGACAACAAAACGTATAAAAATTCCATTAAAGATAAAAACAAAATTAAATAAAAAGTGTACATATATACAAAAATAATAATAAGAAAATAAAATTAATTTAACACTTTCATTTTCATTTTGAAACAAAAAGCAGCAATAACAACGGCAACAGTAACATTAACAGCAACTATAACGTTATTGTCTTAACAGAAATGAAACAGTAACAATAACAACAATAATATATAAAAAAAAGAAAATAATAATAAATAACAACAACAATAATATTTAACGAATCAACGAACATTTCAACTTGATGCCTGCCTGCTGTTATTGCCAGTTTCTATGCTGGTTAATGTGTGTGCTTGTGTCTTAAGTCTTTTGTTTTTGTCTTCTTCTTTTTTTGGTTTTTTTTGTTAATTTGATTAAATAACTAAATCTGCCAGCAAAAAAAAGGAAAAAAAATCAAGGAAAAATATTAAAGAAAATAAATTAAAAATAAATCAAAAAATAATAAAAAAAAAATACAAAAAGCTTGTTTGTGTAAAAAAATTGTAAAAATAAATTGAATTTGTTTGTTTGTGTTTAAACTTCCGTTTTTTTTTTTGCTGCTTCTTTGCTTTCGACATCTATTTAATGCTTTAATTATTGCAAGCAATACACATACATACATTGAAAGCATTTAAGAAATTATTGAAACAGTTTTTAAAAATGCGTTTAACAGCATTTTTCTTAAGTATTGGTAAGTAATTTTGAAATTTAATTAAAATTTTTTGTGACTTTTTTTAAAATACCAAAAAGTAAAGATTTCCAGGAACTGTTTTTTGTCCATCATATGTTTTTGCAATTTTAATTAAAAGATTTCAACAATTAAAATTGAAAGTGGAAAAATAATTTGAAGATTTTTACTTGTTTTTCTATATTAATTTTCTATTCTTATTCATACGTTACAAATTGATTAACACTTGGTTACAGTGTTATTTTTATACAATAAATTTTTAATTAAAAATTCGCCATCTTCTACCAACATTAATATTGGCAGCCAAATCAAATCAATTTAAGATTAAATTTGTTTTTTTTTTAAAGGAATTTTTAGCAACTTTGAAAAGTTTTACTTTCTTCAAGTTTGAGTGAAAATATACAAGATTTTGTAGATTTTTTTACAGATTGATTTTAACCGTAAAGATTTAATTTTATTAAATTACCTATGGAACTAATTAATTCATATTAAATATCAATTCTGATTTGCTCAGTATATTTAACCACTTAACTGCTGCAAAATTTATGTTTATATACAGTGAGCGTCAATAAAACTGTACATTAAAAAAAATATACATTAATAAATAACCGTTATTTTTATTTTAATTTGTTTCATTGTCAGTTTTTAAAATTGAAACAAAAATAAAAAATTACAAAAAATTACAAAAAATTTCAAAATAATGTCAAATTTTTTCGGGCACTCTCCTAAATTGGTAAAAGTTGAGTTTAGTGATTGTTAGAATTTTATCCATAGTGTACAGTTTCTTTTGACTTTTCAAATGATGTCAATTAAGGAGTGCGCATGAAAAAATTTTTGGTCTTAACTTTTCTATATAAAAACAAAACAAGTGGCAAAATCTGAACCGAAAAAAAGGACTCTTTATGGTGGTTTTTGTAGACACTGATTACTAGTCTAATAGATAGTCTCTTGGCTTATTAGACGTAAGGTCAGACATTTCGAACATAACTAGATTTGAAAAAAAAAAAAAAAAATATTTCTTCGGCGACTTCCTCTCTCCAGATTTCTGGCAAAAACTCTATGAGTAAATAAAATTGCCATGAAAAATTTCTCATAAATCTGTCGTTCATCGTCGACTTTAAACTATGGGTCTTGCCATTCATGTATAAAATTAACACACACAACATATGCATGTGGTGTGAGAAACTAGGTCGTAATTCTGACTGATGGGTTGTAATGACCAATTATGTACATATGTATGTATGTATATATATGGATATATACTCTATATATTTTCCACATGATTTCAATTAAGGAGTGCGCATGAAAAAATTGTTGGAAAATAAATTTTGCTATATAAAAACAAAACAAGTGGTAAGATCTAGCCAGAAAACGGGACACTTTATGGTTAGACTTCTGGTTTTGGATGCCACTGATTAACAGAAGTCTAGTTGGCATTGTCCTGGCTTATTAGAAATAAGGTCAGACATTTCGAACATAATTTGAAAAAAAAAAAAAAAAAACATTTCTTCGGCAACTTCCTCTCAGCAGATTTCTGACAAAAACAGTGTGAGTAAATAAAATTGTCATGAAAAATTTCTCAAAAATCTGTTGTTCGACTTTAAACTATAGCTTCTGCCACTCATGTATGAAATTAACACACACAACATAAGTGGTGTGTGAAAAACTACGTCGTAATTCTGATTGAAAGGTTGTAATGACCAATAAATATATAATAAAGCTATTGGTAGTGAAAAAAGGGCCTCTTAATATTTACTACTACTGTCGTGAAGAGATAATACAGTACTGCGGCCATACTGCCTATTCTACCCTACATCTATCGAATTAGTTGTCGCTTATTCAATCTGCTTTGTCAAATCACGATGGACAACCATAGACAACCAATTGTGTTCGCTGGATAGGCTCTGAAGCATAAATAAAAATTTTAGATTTAATAAAGCTACTGGTAGTGAAAAAAGTGCCTCTGGTCACTTATTATTTACTATTATTGAAGTGAAGAGATACCATAGTACTGCAAACATACTGTCTATTGTACTTTTCTCAGATTTTATAGGGTATCCCTATAATGTCACTTTGAAGCCTATTGCCTTGACAAACTTCAATATGCTGCTCGATGTTAAGAATGCCCAGCATTCCTGATATTATTTTTCCCATGATGCATTAGTACGCCACAGATATTAAGAAAGTGTCTAGTTATTTTATTCCTGTCAGCTCAGAATCTACAAGAGTCTTCTTATTGTAATTCCTCAATAAATATTTTGATTGCCTTAAACGCGATGAGGCTGAGAACAGTATTTGAGTCTCCTTATCTTTCCTTTCGTTGAGTATACATTTGCGTGGGTGTTAACCAAAAAACTCTTTCACTGATTGTAAAGAAATATAAAAAGGTTTGGAGTATAAAAGGAAAACGCAAAAATAAAAGAAAGAAAGGATTTTGCCAAAATACCGTTCCGTATAAAAGAAATGTGTGCTTATAAGCAAAATAGTTGGAGATAAAAAACAAGCAGGTCTTAAGATATTTAAATGTGATAAATTCAAGAGGAAAATAGAAATAAATAAACATGAAAATGATGGAGGAAATAAACAATTTTTAGTGTGCTAAGTGGTCTAAATAGAGGCCATTAGGCATCATGTGAATTATGTTGTTTTTCTGTTGTGTTTGGCTTGCAAGGCAATTCACTAAATTTCCGGAGCAACTCCATTCTATTTAGAGGCATTTGAAAGATACTAAAAGCTCATATAAAAATTGAAAAAGATTTTAATAGAATGGTAACAGTTAACATAATAATGGCGACAAGGGAAGGATTCCAAAAAAATTTAATCAAATCTGGTTGAATCTTTTTAAACATAATATTTTTTCGAATTTAAATAAAGATTGAAGTAATGTTACCAACACCATGTTTAGATCTTTTAAAGAAAAGTGTGTATTCAAACGCTTTATTAACTCTTACTGAGGAACTCCATTCATAATCAATAACATAAAGTACTTAATGTTTCATATCTCTCTTGCTTATACTTGTACAATAATTTTTTGTTAAGGAAACAGGATAACCGGGCATAAAAATGTGCTGAAAGTAGAGGAAGTGTTAACGAAATTTAATGGAAACATTTAAGTGCGACAAAGAAGAAATGCAAGAACGAGTAGTACTGACAAGCATATCGACAAATGGGTCTCCCATAAAAATTTATGACACCAGATGTTATTCAACCATTAAGCGACAACATCAGTAAATCAATCTTGCAAACATTTCCAGTTTTTTTTATGGCCTTTTTTCAATTCAAAACATTTTCAGTGAATTCATAATGAATTCATACTAAAGTTTGAGAGAAGGACTAGAAGAAGTCAACAAATGTTTACCACCCAGACGAACATAGAAACGTATGCGAATGATGTCCAGACCAATGGTTACTTACTCGCCCTCTACAACTATGTGGATCTTGGTGAATAGATTGTTTATTCTAAAAGCTAATGAATGATAAAGATGACTAAGACTTGGACCCATAGCTGCCAGATAGATAAAGCATCAAATCGTCAAACATTAGAAAGAAAATCGTCCAAGACGTTTTTTGAAATCGTAAAAAAATCGTCAGAAAAAATAAAAAAATAAATTGAAAGGTTTTTTAAAAAAAAAAATTATTTTTATTGTAGTAAAACATATAAAGTTAGTAAAACATATTCACCCTTATTCTGGTTGTCGTCGTCGTTACCAAAAATGATGTCGATAAAATCAGAGTCGACACAACACAATATCGACGGCGTATTGACTCACAGAATACCAAATGTGTGTCGACAGTCATCTATAACTGTCAATCATACATGGGCATACTGCATTATAATTCTACTGCATTAAGCTTTTCAGTATTCAGTAAATGTTTACTGGTAATGAAATTTAGATTTCATTTTTGTAACTGTAATTTTTTTCAGTAATCAGTAAAAATCAATTTTTACTGAAATTTTACTGGTACTGCAAAGTGCCCATCTATGCTGTCAATAACGACAAACAAAATACCAATTTTAAATTGTCGACGCAAGACGACGTCGACGACGACAACCAGAATAAGGGTGATTAAGTTAAAGTTAGTTCAAAAATAAAGCATATTGTTACGAAAATAAAAATCTAGATACTGGTGTTTTGCTTTTACAATAAAATTATAAACAAAAACTACAAAAACAAAACAATGCAGTAAATTAACTTGTTTACAAATGATCGTACTGCTTAATATAACAACAAACACCAGCATAAAAAAAAGGTAAACAAGTAAACAAAAATACACAAGCAACGCTACAAGAATAAATGTAAACAAAATACACAAAGAACAATACAATAATAAATGTAAACAACAATGTTTACATTTATAGAGATTTTGAGAAGGCGAAGTCATGAACATACGCCATCAAGAACATTCATCAGACTGTTTACACTGCCTTATAACAGGCAAGGCAAAGCAGGCGACTGAGTTAGTGAAGTTCAGCCAGTCTTGTGTGAAGACGCTGTGTGTTTGAAGATGTTTACATTTATAGAGATTTTGAGAAGCCGAAGTCATGAACATACGCCTTCAAGAACATTCATTAGACTATTTACACTGCCTTATAAAAGGCAAGGAAAAGCAGGCGACTGAGTTAGTGAAGTTCACTCAGTCTTGTGTGAAGACGCTGTGTGTTTGAAGAGAATAATCGTGGTTTGATAGTCGCCGTAGTCTAGTAGGTAGTATGTTGGCTTATTAGACGTAAAGCCCGGGTTCGTATCCCAGGTGAGGCATCAAAACGAAATATGAAAAAAAACAATAATTTTTCGGTGACTGCCTCTCAGCAGATTTCTGGCAAAAACTCTGAGAGTAAATAAAATTGCCATGAAAAGCTTCTCAAAAATCTGTCGTTCGGAGTCGACTTTAAACTGTAGGTCCCGCCATTCATATATAAAATTAACGCACACAACATAAGTGGTGTGAGAAGTTAAGTCGAAATCCTGACTGAAGGAATGTAATGACCAATTATGTATGTATGTATGTATGTAATCGTGGTTTGAAGAACTCCGTTACAAAGATCTATCGAATAATTGTCTAGTAATTGTTATTGTTTATACAAAGGGTATAAACAGAGGAATAACAAAGAAAAGCAATTGTTGTTGTTTACATCAAGTTGTGAACAGTGACACACAGAATTGTGCGAATAATAAAGAGTTTTAATTAAAACTAAACACAAATTTATTTTTATTTTATTTACAATCTACGAGTTCATATTTTCAACGTTTTTAAAAGGTAAAAATCTTAAGGAGACTTTTAATGTACAAAAGTAAAGAATATGATGTAAATTTTTAATTTCTAAAAATTATCAAAATAAAGGCATAAATCGTCATATCGTCAATATGATATTTTTGGAGCACAAAATTATCAAATCTGGCGGCTTTGCTTGGGCCACCTCAACTGTTAACAGTTCTTTGGCTAATTATTAATACTTTAAATCGAGATAAATCCCATAATTCTTATATAGAAAATCTAAATGTAATGACTTTTTAGGCAAATTTTGACAAATTCGCTACTAGATGTAGCGAAAGTTTGTTTATCGCCATATTTATCAACTCCAGTCAATATTTTAACATTATTTTGTATCTTTTCGGTGAGATCGTCGTCATTCTTATTTGCTTAATTTTTGCTTACAATATTTTTTCTTGCATATTCATTTTATTTAAACTTAAATCACAGTCTTATACTATCTTTTCTGTAGTTTTTCGTAATGCTTTGTTAGTTTGTGAAATTTGCATTTTTTTTATGGCAAGCTGTGGTTTATTTTTTAAAGATTTTTTATTTTATTTTTATATCAACAGCACCACCTTCACTGGTTGTTTTTATTTGCTTTTTTCATTTTTGTTGAAAAGTTATGGTTGTTATTGTATTAAGTGGAACATCACCTAAATGTATATGAACGGTGTGACCTTAATACGCTTACGAAAAAGCAAACAAAAAAAATATTTTTTTTTGTATTTCATTTGCGGTTTTAAACTTGTAAAATTATTTCTACTGTCTGCTTGCGTGTGTGTGTGTGTATAAGAAAAGAAAATATTGTGTAATATTTAGTTTATTTCGTGTATTTTAATTTTATTTTTTCTCTCTTCTTTTTGTTTTTCTGAGGCCATTAAATAGTCATAAAGTCAACAGCTGGTAACGATGTCGTTAAAGTAATATTTTCTTAAAAAAAGAAGCTACAAAAGACTTAAGACTTAAGACACATACTTGTCGTATGAAGTTTTTTTTTTCTTCTTTAAATGTCATTAAATAGTCGTAAAGTTGTAATGATCAGCTGTAGTTTATAAAGTGAAAGAAATTGCAGTACCCTGTTAACAAACAACTTAAGACACAAGCGTTATTACTTCCAATAAGCTTTGTGGAATGCAATTAATTTCTTTATTTGTTGGTTTTGAGGGAAATCTGTAACCGTAAGAGAATTCATTATACAACATCATTGTAAAAATTAAAATTTTAAAAGCCTTTCAAAAATTTACGAGTTTTCTGAAAAATTGAAATTTGTAGGGCTCTTGCGTATTTTAATTTACACCATTAAGACGATTCTGGAGGATATGAAACAAATGACAATTTGAAGTAGCAAGCTCCGATCTATGTATATAGTGTATGCATCAAAGTTGCTCATTAATGCTCTCCTAGTTTCTGGCATGTGCTTCTTGATGGTGGTGTCTTAATGGAACACATAATCGTTTTTATTGATTATTTCTGAACGATATAATCTCGTTGTTGACACTACAGTTTAAAAATCGAACGTTTGAGCGGATTGTAGAGTCTCATAAGAACCCATCAGACATACAGTCTTACCATACATACATACATAATTGGCCATTACAACCCTTCAGTCAGGATTACGGCCTAGCTTCTCACACCACTCATGTTGTGTGCGTTAATTTTATACGTGAGTGCCGGCACCTACAGTTTAACGTCGACTCCGAACGACAGATTTTTTTTGAGAAACTTTTTCATGGCAGCTTTATTTACTCTCAGAGTTTCTGCCAGAAATCTGCTGAGAGGAAATCGACGAAGAAATATTTTTTTCATATTTCGTTTTGGTGCCTGACCTGGGATACGAACCGTCTTTACGTCTAATAAGCCAACACACTACCTACTAGACTACAGCGACAGTCTTACCATTCTTAGTGCAAATCCTGGCTTTGTCTTTGCCTGTAAAGTCGCACCTTGCTTCGTACAGGATGCTACTTTATTATCGTACATGATTGAATTTTCATTGCTAGCCGTTTAATTTTCTTCAGTTTTAGCAGTGAATTCCAATTGAAAAATGAGTTTCTTCGAATACTTGATAACTATAAGACCTTTCAGCTTGAACTTCCCAACCTTGACCTTGATAACGTCCATCCTGTTAAATTAATTGTCGAATTTGGGACGATCAATTCATATGAGATCCAAGAGCATCCAATGCGGACCTAAAAAGCCCTGTGTTTGGAGTGGATTATGGACTGACGGCATTATCGCTGCATATTTCTTTGAGAATGACATTAGCAAGATGAGCTGCATAGCTTGGTGATTACCAATCTTTTTTGGACTGGACCCGAACGACATGTGGTATCAACAAAACGACGTTACGTGTCACACAACTCATGCCACACGCGCATGTTTATCTCATATTTTGCACGAGCGATTTAAGGGCATGGTCATCTCACGTGGGAGTTCTGTAAACTGGCCAATGAAATTTCAGCCTTAAGATTTTTTTGAGGAAAATTGAACATTTCAGATGCGCTTCACCCAGAGAAACAATTGCGGACATATGAACGGTGTTATGTTCCACACATAATGGCATCAACGAATAAATTTCGATGATGTCTCACACATAGCTTCTTTTATTTAAAGATAGAAACCGCTTTCTGAAAGACCCTATATTTGGTGATGAATGTCTAGTTACGCAGAAATGTTCACTCTGCCTATTTTCTAGTTTTTCTCAATTATTTTAACTATTTCGTAGATTTTGTAGTGATTGGTCGAACAGAGCGAGGTGTATCTGGAACATGAAAATTTTCGTATCGAAAATGAGTTTTGAATTTTTACTAATTTTTTAAACATTGATCATAATAGTCTAGTCTGGTCTAGTGTAGTATTCTAGTTTAGCCTAGTCTGGTATAGTCCAGCCTACCTTAGTCTAGTTTAATCTAGTCTAGCCGAGCTTAGTCTATTCTGGTATAGTCTAGCCTAGCTTAGTCTAGTTTAATCTAGTCTAGCCTAGCTTAGTCAAGTCTAGCCTACCTTAGTCTAGTTTAATCTAGTCTAGCCTAGCTTAGTCTAGTCTGGTATAGTCTAGCCTACCTTAGTCTAGTTTAATCTATCTAGCCTAGCTTAGTCAAGTCTAACCTAGATTAGTCTAGTTTAATCTAGTCTAGCCTAGCTTAGTCTAATCTGGTCAAGTCTAGCCTACCTTAGTCTAGTTTAATCTAGTCTACTCTAGCTTAGTCTAGTCTAGCTTAGTCTAATCTGGTATAGTCTAGCCTAGCTTAAAATAATTTTATCCAGTCTAGCCTAGCTTAGTCTAGCCCAGTTTAGTCTAGTCTAGCCAAGCTTACTCTAGTCTGGTCTAGTATAGCCTACCTTAGTCTAGTTTAATCCAGTCTAGCCTAGCTTAGTCTAGCCTGGTCTAGTCTAGCCCAGCTTAGTCTAGCCTAGCTTAGTCTAGTCTGGTCAAGTCTAGCCCAGCTTAGTCTAGTCTGGTCAAGTCTAGCCCAGCTTAGTCTAGCCTAGCTTAGTCTAGTCTAATATTCTAGCGCCGTACTCACTAGACTACCAGGAAACCCTATGAATTAATGTTATTGAACGATCAGAAAGAAGAAACAAATCCCTGATACAAAAACTTTTATTCGGCTACATACAGATTTTTGGCCTATTCTGTAACCCAGGGATTATTGATAAGCTTGCCAAACTTTTCAAATTGAATTTGAATACCCCGCCCAGTAGCACTTATTAATTTAATTTTATTTAGAATTGAAATGTTCAAATATTTCCGTTAATAACTTAAGAAAAGAAAAATGAAATTAAAATGAAAATCTGAAAATAAGAAAAACCGAAAACTACTTAAAAAAACTGGTTTCCCATTAAATGGGAAAAGAAAGTGAAACTGAAATTAAAAGATTTCAACAAAAACAACCAAAATACAGCAGCACATGATTTCGAAGACAATCACTTCATTTTTTTGCTTTTTTTGTTTTTTAATTTTATTTTATTTTTTTAATTTCTGTGGTTGCGGTATGCAAATAAAGTGAAATAAACTCAAACTAAAGGAAAGAAGCAATAAAATGAATAAAAAAACAATTTTTTTTAATAATTTTACAACAACGGAATGCAAATAATATGCAAGAAAAGAAAGAAACGCTGTGGTAATGGCTAACATTTTAAAGAAAACAAAAAAAAAATTAAAATAAATTAAAGAAAAGACGTCAAGGTAACCGCAGAAATTTAATGCTTTTGCGGATGAAAACAAATTTGAAAAGATAAGAGAAACACAAACATAAACTACACTTCCTGTAAACCACTCATATGACGTCACAGTCAAAGATCAAGTTGGTGCAAAATGAAAGCCATTTGAATTGAATTGAGCATAACATTTCCCGAAATTATATTGCATGTGTTTTAAGGCTTAAGAAAAAAAAAGGAGGAAGTAATTGTCATTACAAAAAGCGATTGTATTGCAACACTTTAGTGTACAATATAAAGCGACAATGGATCAGTACTATGATCAGGGTATCGAAGTAGACTTTAAGTAATTAAGTCATTATAATCCTTTAAAAAGGATTACGATCTAGCTTCTCCCACCACCTATGTGGTATGTGTTATCTTTATACATGAGCTCCGGGACCAATAGTTTAAAGTCGACTTCGAACGATAGATTTGGGAAACTTTTCATGGCAATTTTATTTACTCTTAGAGTTTTTCCCAGAAGACTGCTGAGTGGAAGTAGTCGAATGATATTTTTTATTTTGTATCTTGTTTTGTTCCAGATGTTTGAGCCAGGGATTGTACCATAGCCTCACTTCTAATCAGTGGTGTTGTCTAGCCGGAACGGTCCGGAACGTCTTTCCGGTACTTCCTTTTTGGACAGGAAGGCGTTCCGGAACTAAAGATAATTTCTGATAACGAGAATTGGAAATGATTTTCGTTTCCTTTCCTTTTTATGCTATATACAGGGCCGATCCTGGCGAAGAGCGAAAATTGGGGGAAATCTCCCTCCCCCCGTCGTCAAATTTGGGACATGAGACCTAAAAAAAACGCCGCCGCCAGGATTATCATGGAAAATCACCCCCGTCGTTAAATTTGGGACATGAGACCGCACAGAGCGGCCGCCTACCCAGGATCGGCCCTGTCTATATAATTATATATACGGGTTCCGGTAAAAAAAAATTAGCACAACACCACTGCTTCTAATAAGCCAACATACTACAACACTAGACTACTAGACTGCGGCGACTTGTCGAATTTGGAACGATACCAACTTTTTCTTTCTTAAAAGTAGAATAAAAGCCAGAAGTCATTTCGTATCGATGTTACAATAGAAGGGAATTACAATACATTTCATGTTTGATCGTAGCAGAGCAGTTTTCTGTTTTAAAAATCAACGTGATTGAATTACTCACGATACAAAAATCAAAGATAAATTGTTCAGCTTCTCTACGCATCAGATCACGAGTGAGATTAGATTTACTTTCCCCATGACTGGTTTTATGTGGCCCCTACTGGGGTAAGATGATACTTTTACTGAAATTTTTCTACAATTTTTTAAACTTGTGAATAAAATGTGTTGGCTGACTGGACTTGAACTACGAGTTGAAATCTGAGTTCTGATGATAAAATGAAAAATAAAAAAAACTCTTTTCACGCCATCTTTTGCCAAAAATCCTGCGAAAGAGTTTTAAAATTGTTAAATTGTAACAATCGTACTATTGTCGTGGCAACAGATTTATTTTCCCATATACTCTGATTTTACACGGTTTGAAACCGGCCTTAATATGTAGAAGAAATTATCGGCTTGGAGAGAACCCCTGCTATATACCCTGATCATAAATACTATGAAAACACTACAAGTGTTCGTAAACAAGAGTCTGAGGTGCAATTGAAAAATCTTTTTTCGCACGTATAGGTAAGCAAACTCCACTTACATGGCAGAACCAATCGACAAGGAAGTACAACGCGGAAAACAGAAATGCATTCAGTTCACTTTGAGCAAAGACAATGAGAGTGTTGTGTAGAACTGTCATAGGTGTAACCCCCAGGCTATAAATAGTTGAAGCTGATGTGGAAATTAACATCAAAGAAATGATGCGATCGTAGGCAATACATCTGTCGTAAGATCACAACTAAAAGTTACAATGGAACAATGTTTATTAATAATTAATTCGACTAATTGAAATTAATAAATAAAAAAATAACAATAAAGAGGAGCCATGCTGACCCTAAGTTATTCGCAATTTGCTTTTATCTTTCTAAAACATAACCATAAACTGGATCAAAACAAATTCCGTATAATGGTAGTTATGACTTCTAGGACTCTAATTTTAGTTCGATCGTACCAAACGCCACTTATCACAAGTGTAAAAGTGACATGGAGAGTATAAGGAAATTTTACAAATGAAATCTTGAAGTATTGCTGATCTACATACATACATTGGTACGTAATTGATTACGATCTAGCTCTGACACCACTTATGTTGTGTGTGTTAATTTTACACGTGAGTGGCGGGACCTACAGTTTAAAGTCGACTCCGAACGACGGATTTTTTTGAGAAACATTTCATGGCAATTTTATTTACTGCCAGAGTTGTAGCCAAAAATCTGCTGAGAGGAAGTCGCCGAAGAAATATTTTCTCATATTTTCTTTTGTTGGAGGTTTGTCAGATCTGGGGTTTGAACCGTAGCCTCACGTCTAATAAGCCAACACACTACCTAGTAGACTATGACGACTTCAGATCTATTTTAACTAAATTCGATTCTATTATAGACACAAGGTATTCAATAATTGAGTACCGTCAGATGCACTATAAAACTTAATTCAAAACAATTCCATTCGATCGGTAATAAATTGAATTCTGACTAAATTTAGAAGGCTACATCTTATATTCTCCTTTCCTAAAACGAGCGAAGCTTTTACAATTTCTCCTTCACTATCCTCTCTCTCTCTCTCTCTCTTGTAGGACGAAATGGGTCACTATGATCTCTGAATATTGTACTTGTCGCAATGACAAGTACAAGTCCTCTAACCTAACCTAACCTAGAAGGCTACATATGTACATAGGCCCTTGCCCAAAATATACTGAACTTAATGACATTCATTTTGATGTACAAGAAATATCGTAATAAAACTAAAATTTATTCCAATAAGTTATGTGGGGACCGTAGTTCAAAACTGATCAAATCTTAATCCACAGTTCCAATAAATTTAATTTAAATCGAATACTTTTGCTAAATGCTATCATGCATAAGAGTTATTTCATTTAAAATAAAATCGCTGTTCTTTATGCTATACAAACACCAACTTTAACTCAATACAACTGAAAGTGTTGTAGGGTATGAAACTATTTTTAGCAATTTTAACAAACGAAAGTGAATAAATCCATTGTAAATACAATTCACTTCCTAAGAAATAAACACTTCAAAAGAAAAAAATCATAAAAAAATGAAAAAAAAAACTCAAAGCAACCAACTAACCAGGCATCTATCTCGCCAGGCATGTTGCAACATTTGTCATGCTTGAAAGAGTAACTGAGGAATTCAAAACTGCCACACAGTTACATGGCGACTTTTGAGAGACGACGTGTACGGGTCGTTAATGTTGTTTTGGATAATGCAGATGCTGATAATTATCATGATCGTTATTAATTGTTTAAAGCTACTGGAATTTGATTACATAACCTGGGGATTAACCAAACCATACAATCAGCATTCGTAACAACAACAACAACAACAAAGATAACAATAAACTTAACTTAAATAACTTGTTCCAATTGGCTTCTACAACAACAACAAAACTACAAGTCATATTAAATAATTTGTGTATTTACTCAAGCGATTAATACCTCTCTACAACAAATACAAACTCTTAGTCAGCGTAGCTAGCTACACTACTAATAAAGTGGTGGAAGCGGAATCCCGTGTACCTGCCACTCTATAGTGTGCTGGCCTAACCATCAGCTGATAAAAACTTAAAATGGTTATTTCCTAATATTATATTTAAACATTAAATTAAATACTATACATACATATGTACATGTACATACAAACATACGCATTCACACACAAATATTGTCTGTGGTCATGTTTGTTGGGGGGAAAAAAAATAAAAAAAAAAATTAAAAATTTTATGTTTAAATAAATGAAATGAAATATTTATTTTTTCTCATTATTTACAATAACAATTCAACAATTTATGACACATACTTCAAATGCTTGTGACAGTATCGAATGATGTTTAAAAACGCTGTAAGTTTATCGATGTTTTAAGTGCTCGCTAGCGGTGTATGTACAATTCGATTTGAAATACGACTTAGGAGAAGTGCTTGCTCATTGAGTATTTGACAAGTGCTCGAAACAAGAGTATAAAATCAATACAGTTAGAGGGGAGTTTGTTTTTAAATTATTGAACACATATGTAGACTGGCGAACAAAAGTCGAAGCACTTTAGGAATGAATCTTAAATAAATTATTAAATGAATTCAATTCTTAATTTAATGATAAAAGAACAACAATAAATACATTCCATATAAAACATAAGATAAACCGACCAAATGTACTCAGCTTTGGACGTTTTATTAAAGCACAATACTGAGTGGAAAAAAGTAGGAAGAAAGGTGTACTCGTTTACATTTTAATTTGTTTACATTCCCAGCCAACATTTTTGAAAATTTTTAATCAAATTCGAGTCTTTTTTGATTCTTCTGCGTGATTAAAAAGCTAGAATATGCGCTCATTTTCTGATCATAAAAGACTCTTTTGTCGGGAGAAAAAAGTGTCTACGAGCGACTCTTCTTAAAAAGTCATTTATGAGTCATTTTCTATATTAGTTTAGAGTAATTTTCGACCCTTTTTCTAGTAGTTTTATGATCATTTTCGAATCGCTTTCTGATCATTTATTAGTCTTATTTACCTTCGTTTATAATTCTTTTTTGAGTATTTTTTTAATCGTGTAACTGACTAATAAATTTTTGATCCCCAAAAGTACTCTAAAAAGACTCAGCAAGGTGATTTTTTTAAAAACAATCTTCCAATTACTAGCTGGGTTGTAAGTATGAGGAAAACTTTCAGCAGAAAGTATAGGCCACACACAGACAGTGCAGTTAGAGAACAAATTCTCTCGGTAATAAACATATAATTGGTCATTACAAACCCTCACTCAGGATTACAATCTATCTTCTCACACAACTCATGTTGCGTGTGTTAATTTTTTAAATGAGTGCCGGGACCTACAGTTTAATGTCGATTCCGAACGACAGATTTACTCTTATAATTTTTGCCAGAAATCTGCTGAGAGGAAGTCGCCAAAGAAATATTTTGTCATATTTTGTTTTGTTGGAGATGTCTGATGTTGGGTTTGAACCGCGAATTCATGTCAAATAAGCCAACACACTACCTACTATAGTATACTAAAGCGACTTCTCCCGGTAATGCATTGTTTAATCCACTAGCAATGGATCACTTACGGATTTGCTCTGCGAAACAGGCTAGTACTACGTACTTATTTAATTGAATATTACAAACCTTTACTCAGGATTACAACCTAGCTGCTTCGACTACCACTGTTATGAGCGTTAATTTATTATGGAGGGACTTACAGTTTAACGGCGTCAGCGAGCGACAGGTTTTCGAAAAGCTTTTCATGGCATTTTTATTTACTCTCAGAGTTTTTGCCAGTAGCATGATGAGAGGAAGTCCCCGTAAGACACATTGTTTCATATTTCGCATTATTTTCAGATGTCTGCGGTGGAATTTCAACCACGGGCTGTTGTCAAGTAATATTAGTAATTAATACTAAAAGGATCGATTAAGTAAGTAAGCATTCGCCGGCGTTTGAGTGTAGATCGGAAGAGAGTGCTTGACTTACTGTCAAAGGAATATGATAACAAATGTTCTTGAAAAGAGTAGAAAGGATAGTGCTGAAAAAGTTTGTAAAAAGCTTTCTTACGCCTTCTGCGGAACACGAAGTTTTAAACTGTTTTCGAAGCAGATCAGTTTGCGGTGTTTTTATTGCCTCAATTTTTGAGTGCATCCTTTCTGGATCCGGCACAGTAAGTTTACATGTTTACCTACATATATGTACCTACATAATTGGTCACTACAACTTTATAATCAGTATTGGAACCTAGCTTCTCACACCACTTGTGTTGTGTGTGTTAATTTTCTACATGAGTGGACCTACAGTTTAAAGTCGACTCTGAACGACAGATTTTTGAAGAAACTTTATCATGGCAGTTTTATTTTCTCTCAGAGTTTATGCCAGAAATCTGCTGAGAGGCTGTCGCCGAAGAAATATTTTTTATATTTCGTTTTGTCGGAGATGTCTGATCTGGATTTTGAACCCTGGCCTCACGTCTAAGAAGCCAACACGCTACCTACTAGACTATGGCGACTATGATTTTATTAATTTTTTATTAATTTAAATCAAGACGTACATCTTGATCCCCGGTGGTATTGTTTTTGACTGCAATTTTCATATATATGGGAATATTTTCAATCAAATTGTTATATGTTTCTATGTTATATTCCTTATCATGTAAATTTACTCAGATATGCTGGTATTACCTTATAAGTACAAATGAACATATAAACGTATAAACAAAGTCGAGTCAAAAATCAATTCTATTACACTTTTACGATGCACTAGTTTCCTTCAAACAAATGTTTATTTTTTGAAATAAATTTGAATACAATTTGCCAATTTGCAAAATTTGAAACTCGTGCAGACGATTGTTGGATTTCCAAAGCATCTCATCAAATAAAAACTATTTTAAGTGCACTCTTTTGGCCTTGAAAGTTCATTACATTAACCAAACTTTGTCCTATTTTGAAATCAAATCAATAATCAAATGCCTTCAATTGCAATGCCACACACAATGTCCGACAATCTAAATTTGTCCACTTAATAAATTGAAATTCAGATGAGATAAAATGAAAGGTTTTCAAGGTTAAAAGTAATAAAAAATTTAAAGTGTTTGAATTAGTTTTGCAAACGATTTTTTGAACACGTTTGTTTTTTTAAGTACTTGTTATAGTTTTTACAAGTTTGCGTTTATGTTCAATATTTTGGGAATAAAGTTTGTATATGGGAGTTAAGTGAATCAGTTTTATCAATAAGTCCATTCAATTAGTCCAACCATTAGGTTGCAAGTGGCAGAAATATATCCAAGATATGCTCTGAGTTCTTTCATCTGAAGATGTTCTAAAATATTGCTTAGGCAAGTAACATTTGAAAATTTCTGTCACACTTTGTACATATATAGGTGATGGTAGGTAGGTAGTGGTGGCTGCCCATCCAAGAGAATTGGATGGACACACTTAGACCGCATTGGGCCCACAGTAACCGATATCCCCTAGTCTCGAAACCACTCGGAGCTCCTGATTTCATAGACGATGTACTCGAAGAAAATCTGCCACTGAAATCCGTAGTAGTCCTCAGCTCAAACATTTCGAATAAAACGAAATATGAAAAAAATATTTTTTCGCAGTAGGTAGGTCCCAAGATTCATGGATGAAATAAAAACACACAACATGGGCAGCGTAAGAACTTAGGTTGTAATCCTGGTTGTAATGACCAATTAAGTAAGTAACAACAAGAAGTTTGAAATGTCCTTGTCCTCACACTTGTGTGAGAGTCAGTTCAATTCAAGTTTCCATTGCCTGATGCTTTCGAGGAAGCCTAAGAAACTTTAAACCCCTAGCCCAAAGTGATATGCGAAGATGGAAATAGAGATAATTAGAAGACCACAAGGCAACATAGAATCTTCAAGGCAGCCGGACAGGACATATAAGTCTCTCTTAGCGATAGCAGCTGGATATGAACAATCAAACATAGACAAATAATGGAACGAATGGAAGCATTGCGCACGAGATCATAAAGAATGCAACGCAATTGTTATGCTCTTTATATGGACAACATGGATTTTTTTCATCGCCAGTAATGATTTAACGAAAGTCTAGCGATCTTTTTATGGCGTTCAAGCCATAAATATGAAATCATCATTCAAAGTCTTTCGCCTTTTGGGTAAATATGCTGCTTACAAACGTTTTAATAATAAATGCTTCATAGATTCCAATTATTTTGCAATCTTTTGACTGAATTTGTCAACAACATTCGTGTAGTATTACATCCAACTCATTACTTTCTTAGTTGATCACTTTTTATCAATTTTGCGGCGATCAAGTAAGAAAACTTGAATCTTGTTGGCTTATTAGACACGCTCACGTGTTTCTCGAATAAAACAAAATTTTAAAAAATATTTTTTCGGCGACTTTCATTCAGTAGATTTCTGGCAAAAAAAAAAAAAAATTGCCATTAAAAGTTTCTCAAAATTCTGTCGTTCGGAATCGACTTTAAATTGTAGCTCCTGCCACTTATGAATAAAATTAACACACTCAACATGGGTGTCGTTAGAGGTTTGGGGTGTAGTCCTGACTAAAGGGTTGCGATAACCAAATAAGTTCGTCAGTAAGCAAAAACAAAATATGTGCGTAATTTTTAAAAACTCTTTAGTCATTAGAGGCTCATATGCCTCCAAGAGGAAAGTATTTTATTGTGCCCTCTGATATAATATTTCGCATATTTCGAAATGGTTACGCACAGTCCAACCTTTGAACCATTTAATCAGACAACTTTTACAAAAACTCTTGTGCCATCAAAGGCATTCCATGCCAGTTTTAATTGTTTCGTATGTAATAACTAAACTGTTTGTAAAGTGTTACAGACGGAGTATGTATTTAAAAAGCAAAACAAATAATAAAATTGTTAAAAACATAATTAAGCGTAAAAAAATACGAAAACAGAGTTTAAATGCTTCAGTTGTTGGTTTTCCACTTTGTCGCCCTCAACCTTTTTGCAAAATTTAAGTGAAAGTCAAAATAATCACTTTTACAGAAAGAAAAAACTCTAAAACGTCAGAAAACAAATATTTACACAAAGTTTACATGGAACACTCCTTAAAATTTTATTTCAGCTTAAATTGTTTTAAAGATAAACATCAACGACGATCTTTTTTTTTGTTTTCATATAAAAAAGTAACCAAAACGACACAAAATAGTTTCCCTTAAATATCATCATCGTCATCATCACCATAAAACCATATGACCTTGAGTAGCAATATTTGTCACGACTGTTTGACGTTTCTCATCATAGTGTCAACTCTTAGATGTTTTGCTCATATAAGGTGAAGAAATGTTTTTAAAAATTTTACCTAAGGACTGTATGAAGGTATAAAAGTCAATGAGAATGCAGCCAAGTCCTGTTTCAAGTGGTATCCCTTATTAAGGACCAGGTCCAAACAAAAATTATGTATAAAATTATTTTCTCTATTGGTTATATACTCCCAGCGTGACGAGTACGGAGAATCCATGCCATGACAAATACAATTGAGACTCAGCGATGGAAAAGAAAGTTGTGAAGCAACTAACAAACTGTCACCCAAATTTTAATTCTCATCCGATTATAATAACCGGATCATGCCCTATCGTGATTTCGGAATAAATTAAAGCGATCAGTTATTAGTACTGAACATCTGATAGGCAGTAAACAGACCCTTTAATAGCAGATACCTTGTCTTGAAAAGTCTAGTTAGGTGAGGTTAGAGGACGTTGTCAACTGTGACAAGTACAGTACCCGGAGGTCGAATTGACCCATTGTACAATGTCCTAGCTTCTCACACCACTCATGTTGTGTGCGTTAATTTTATACGTGAGTGGCAGGACCTACAACTTAAGCCGAAAGCACCATCCGTTTCATGCGTGCTTGCGTTACATGGGATTGCATTCTATGCGGTTTTTATTACAAGTTACATACAATGCGTTTTATGCGACTGGTTTTTTGTTTTGATCAGCTGCTGCGGTAAACAACAAACAAGCAAACAAGAACAATGCGAAAATAGTAATGAACTATTTATACATATTTATCGAAACCATTCACAATAGTATATAATTTGGCATGCCAAGTTTAAAAAACTGCTGACATTTTCCAACACTGCATGAGTCGCATAGAAAAGTAGAAAGTAAACCTACTTTTCTATGCGTCTATGCATTCTATGCGTTTCTTCTGTAACTTGTCACAAACAACTACACTGATTCAACTTTTTCGGTATTCGCATGTAACGCAAGCACGCCTGAAACGGATGGTATGTACTTTCGGCTTTAACGTCAACTTCGAACGACAGATTTTTGAGAAAATTTTTCA
Organism: Sarcophaga caerulescens; assembly: GCA_927399465.1. NCBI lineage: Eukaryota > Metazoa > Arthropoda > Insecta > Diptera > Sarcophagidae > Sarcophaga > Sarcophaga caerulescens. The sequence continues at coordinate 118,919,270 of OV656872.1, read as the reverse complement.
TGGCAAATTTTATTTAATCTCAGAGTTTTTGTCTGAAATCTGCTGAGGGGAAATCGCCGAATAATAATAAGCCTAATAAGCCAACACACAACCTACTAGACCACGGCGACTTCAAAGTCTAGTTTGAAGGGCAAATTTTTTTGCATCGATTTCCTAAAGGAGGTCATTACCATTTTGGAAGCCGTGCAGTGGCTGTTAGCTGGCGGTGTTTTCTCTGAAAAATTTTTTGATTTACTTAGATAGCCAGGCTGCGATTAAGTTCCTAAGGAAAGTATTTTCGAAATCCGTCCATGTACTTGCCTAGAATATCTCGATGAAATTTCGAATTATTCAAAGATAACTATTACATATATGGGTAAATATGGATATCGTTGAAAAACGGATTGCTGGTTAGGACTGTCACGGAGCTTGCAATCTCTGACATGTTATAAGGCATTAGTATTCCGAATGCCTCAGTTAAATTGAATGTTATCCACTAATTTTACAGAGATAGAGCTTCTCGTTGGCAACAAGAGGATACGTGCTATATTGCTAGCCTCTGCTGGATATACATATGTGGATATTGAGAGACCCGACTCACTTTTATCCTTAAATTCCATGGTCATGCATTATAGCGATTCTCATAGAGCACTGTCTTTTTGGTAGGCATACCAAAAGACTAAGCATTTCGTCAAATTTCTCTGTAGCTGTGGGTTTGAGAAAAAGGGAAGAGATTGTCCTTCACCTCATTGTTGTCATAAAAAGACGAAGGTTGTTGAGCTTTTTCTGACATCATTGTTAATAAGATTTATTTCAAAATGGGATTGGCTTCCTATAAGGATTGTTTGATCTCCGCATTGACTCTTTCTTCAAGGATGGTCCACCACCTTACCTAACCGTTTTATAGAAAATAATTTAGGTAGTTGGCGACATTTGGCAACTAGGCTGAATAATAAATGTTTGGTCATACTCCTCATGTAGAATTGGATTGACTCAATAGGTACGCATTTCAATAGAGTACATTTCATTATAGAGAATATTTAACCATGAGGTTTATTCATTGATTATCTTAAGGTTTAATCTCACTGGGTGCTTCCGGTATAAACGAAATTGGCATTTTTGCAGGTTTTTACTTTAACACTTCAAACACTGTGCTTTAACTTGCTGCCAGACCCAGCTTTACCAAATCCAAAGTCAGAAACCTTGTAGTTCCTCGTGTACGATATTAATCAAGTTTAAAAATATTATTTTGTTTATAGCACACACACAGGAAGCCCCCTCGATCGACTCAAATCTGAATAGGGAATAAAAGTATTAACGAGATTCGACCAGAAGCTTAACTCCAGTATTATGTGCACTACTGTAAGTTGGGTTTCATTCCGTTTCAACTGTCGGTTTAGATCTAAATTGATGGATAGATTATTTGGAGGGGACTGAAGCCTTTCAAATTTTAAAATTCGAAAACCGTGATAAACATTTTGGGATTGCTTAGGTTTATAAACGAGGGCCTGTACACTACTTCATTTCTAGCTTGAACTCTTACGAAAGTCTGTGTAGACACAAGTAAAAAACATTTAATAAAATCTCCAAAATCTCCTTTAACAGTGTAGAGTATGAATGAAATGAAATAAAAGTAAAGAAAACAGATCTTTATTGATAAAAATTTTCCATAAATTAAAACCTGTTGAAGTTTTTATGATGACTGTAGGCGATTATGTCATACGTCTAAAGACGCAAAGGAAATATAAAAAAACCAGTTAAAGGTTTGCCCCCAGTATGAAACCAGCCATGTCCAAATTAAGTTGCCGTCATTTTTAAGTAGTCAATGTAAACAATGTGATGAACCCATAAATAACACTTGAAGCGATTGAATGATGGCTGATAAGAAATATAAGAAATGTTATGACATTACAACAGATTTCGGTTTAAAATAATTTAAAGAAAGTTGGTTTCGAAGAAGTGATTCAACAATGTTAATAAGTACCATTGGGACAAGGTCACTTGAATCAAGCCTAAATACAGAGATAATATCAATTAATAAAATGGAAAACGATTTTAAATTTTTTTGTAAATATAACAGATTTACAACAGAGTTACATTAATTGTACTTTTGAATCGTTGTAATCGGAATCGCCGTAGTCTAGTAGGTAGTGCATTGCGTCTTAGCATATTTCTGAGATTAATAAAAATTGCCATGATGAAGTTTCTCAAAAATCTGTCGTTCGGAGTCGACTTTAAACTGTAGGTCCCGCCACTCATGTATAAAATTAACACACACCACATAATTGGAATGAGAAGCTGCCATAATCCTAACTGAATGGCCAATTATGAATGCAAATTTGTTTTAAATTCGAACATAAGTCAAGTTTCCTTAGAAATTCAATGAGAAACTTCGACGGCGTACAAAATATATTCTTTTTAATTTTTCTCAAGGGACAATACAAATATCGATTCAAGGCGATATAAGCTGCTACAAGAAAATTGTGATTTCAATTGGATTCTACTGGCGAGATAAATATTTCTTGCTACGTCGACTAGATTTTGAATTTTAAAAGCCGTATCCCCTTAATACTTCATTTGACTTCCTGTGAATTTAGGTTAATATTGTGGGAAAATTCCTCATTAGGAGAATGACAGTAACTTTTTAAGGTACATGGATGAAGTATTTTTGATGTGTTAACAGATGAAAATCGCTATTAGCCAAGTTCCATAAAGAACGTCTTGAACTTCCTAAACAATTTTGTTTCAGGAGCATACTCTCTCTAATATCCCAGACGATATCCTTCATCTAATGATCAATAAGCAGCTTTAAACACCGGTCTCTGAGCTTGGACTATGCCTTGCAAAGTTCTATTATAGCCCTGAATAAATTAGTTGATGAGAAACCTTTCTATTCAAGTTCGAATTCGATAAAAGATAGAAATTGTTTATCATCATTTTTTAACTTCCCTTTAAATAATCTCATCAAAGAGGAGAAGATTAACGACATAACAATAGGTGAAGTAATAACAGGGTTTAGAAAGCAATAGAACAAAATGTTAAAAAGTTCTTCTACAACGTCATTCTTTGTTCTTTCTAGACTTTGCCGTCTATCACTCTATCAATCAAATCAAATCAATCAATCATTTAGTTGAAGGAAAATTAAATAATGACACTGAAACAAAATAAATAAAGCAGTAATGAAGCCTAATGAATTACTGGTTAAACGTGCGCCTTTGTCAAAGCGGTGTCATAAGAATAAATGTCAGAGTTCGCCAAGGTTGACCATTATCTTCTTTGCTCTTTGTGGCGAAAGTTACAACGTAGATCTGGTCTTCACGAATGACTTATCTCTGCTATCGCTCGATTTAAATGACATGCAGACGAAGCTAAAAAAATGGAAGCTGTGGTGGTACTATGTGGGGACAAGTATACCCAAAACACAAGACCACGAAAATTGCAAGAACTTTACACTGCAACAGCATAAGATATATAAACAACAAACGGAGTTCTTAAAGAGGTCGTTATGAACCGCGAGGCTTTAAACTGAACATTTTTAGCAGCAATGCATTTGAATCGTGAAATGCAGTTTGCTTTGACCACAAGATAATTAAAATTTTTGTAACTAATATCTGAGACGATTGCAATCTAGACACTATTAGCAATACACAACTCTGCAAACTGATCAGACATATTCTGTGTAGACCTTACTTACTTACTGAGTTGGTCATTACTTTAGTCAGGATCACGACCTAATTTCTCACATCAAACATGTTGGGTGTGTTAATTTTTTTTTATCCATGAGTGGCGGTACCTACAGTTTAAAGTCGACTCCGAACAACAGATTTTTTTGAGAAATTTTTTGTGGCAATTTTATTTATTCTCAGAATTTTTGCTAGAAGGCTGCTAAGAGGAAGTCGCCAAAGAAATAAATTTTCAGATTGCGTTTTATTTGAGATGTCAGAACTGGGGTTTGAACCGCCTAATATGTCAACACACTACCTACTGGACTACGGCGACTTCAACAACTCTGGTTTGCAAATTGGAAATACTTAAATGAGCTTAAGGTTTGAAGACGACAATGGAAATTGTAGGCTAAAACCAATACTGTTAATGACTACATTCCCATTGAATCCGGAACCACAAAATTCATTTGAAAGTTTACATATCAAATTTACTGCGATACGCTTGACACTAAGGCGGAATCAAATCGATATGTCTGCACAAGATCAGTCCCCACCTATTTAAATATCAGTTGGCGGCTTGAAAGAGGTTGCAAATCATAAATACTTAATTGAAGCTGAGGTTTGAAGACGACAGTGGAAACTAATCAGACATGTTCTACGTAGACCACTGTCTGATAAAACTAGGACTGTAAATGACTGAAATCCCGTCGAATCCGAAATAGTAAAATTCATTTGAAACTTTACGTATCAATTTTGCTGTGATACGTCTTAATCACAGCTGCCAGATTTGACGATTTAGCGTCATGTTGACGATTTTGTGCTCCAAAAATATCGTATTGACGATCTGACGATTTATGCCCTTATTTTGACGATTTTTAGCAATTAAAAATTTCCATCCTATTCTAACAAGGAGTAAAGTATTATATTTTTAAGTTCTTTTCGAATACCTGTGATGATTTTTCTGTATTTTATGCCTTTTTTAATCCCTTAAAAGCCAAAAAATTACAACTCCTAAATAACATCGTAGTTGAGCATAAATTATCATTTGCCGTTGCACACAATTTTAAAAATTCGATTATACCTTAAAATATTACCATCGGAAGAACAAAGGCAAATGCCATTATTTTTTTTTTTCGTACGACCAACACTCAGGGGATGGCATTGTGTTTGGAACTAGGAAAATATATTATAGGAAGGAGGAAAGATAGAGCAGTGTTTATGGACACTAGGTTTGAATATTTTTATACCATAAGTAACAGAAAAGATCTCTGCAGGAAGGTAATTCCACATATGAATAGTCCGTCTAACAAACGAACTTTGTCTGTAATGCAGTGTGCAGTACACTAGCCAATCGACCACATACAGATGTGCTGGCCGAGAAAGACGAGTTTTACGTAGGAATACATGATTTTCATAAACAAGTCCCCTTATTTCGCCCGAGCAATATCCGTTGTAGTAGCGATAGAACAGTGAAACACAAGCCAAATTGCAACAATGCTCCAATGAATCAATGATGTTGAACTACGGCTTCTCCTGTCATGAGAGTTGTATGTATTCCATTCTCGGTCGGTTATAAATGATGTAAATGGTGAGTAGATCAGATGAAGTGAAGTATTTATTTATTGCACCGTCTTAAGAAAGCAAGGCACTGAAAAATGTGTCAGTTCTAACGAATATCACACTGAATTTTCATGCCCATAACGTCAAGATATTCTGACTCCCTAATATTTACACCACACATATCTGGGTATAGATGATACAATAGTATTGCTGCTTAACATTGATTTTATATGTTTTTGTTTTTAAAAACCTTTCAATTTATTTATTTTTCTGACGATTTTTTTACGATTTCAATGAACGAGTTTGACGATTTTGACGATTTTTTCTCAAATATTTGACGATTTGATGATTCATTCATCTGGCAGCTATGGCCTTAATAGCGAAGTCAAACCGAAATGAGTGAATAAGTTTCGTTCCCTGCTATTTAATGGTCAGTTGGCTATGTTTTCGTATTACAAATCTAATTAAAGATTTAATTGTAAAACCATGGAATTATTTCAAGAAGAGACAAAGAGACTTTGCTCAGCCTTTTAAAAGGGCATTGCAGTGTTTGAACTTTAATTATGTGTTCATTATAAGATCCATATTGAATTGTATTGTAATTGTGATATTTACTTGCTTCTCGCAAATAAGAAGACCATAGCCAAGTAGAAGACTTCAAATTGATTCCGTAATGTTGTTAAAAGATATTATTGCGTGTAAAGTAAATATAAACTAGTCAACTACGCCACGGTATTCTATATTGTCATAGAAACATAACTCGAAAAATAAATCGAATATGAACTTCTTAATACATTTTGAAATTGTGCAATGGTTCGCACATGTTGGTATGTGATTAGCAACATGTCTGATATAAACTTCGGGTATATTCTATGAATCTGAATATGATATCAAATAACATGACAAAAACAATGTATCGATATTTCGATATTTTCTTATTGCAAATTATGTATTTGACATTGGAAACAAAAAAAAAAAAAAAAATAAAGAAAGATTTGGCAAACCGCCAATATATTTCCAAAAAAAGGGTTCCATAAGCATATTACAATTGTATGTGTATGGTATGTACATATGTATGTATGCCTACTCTGACACATGAGGGTATTGCATACAAATTAATTGAATAAAAAACTGTCTGCCTGTCTGTACTTAACGAGCAAATATTTTTGAAACTCAACAAAACATTTTTGTGAGTCGTCGTACATAGTCGCACTTGATTAAAGGTGACTCTTCACATTTTTATTATGCTTCACAATCGCCATTGATGTATCAACACGTTATGTTCGCTCCGTCAGTCTCAGGGGCATTCGATATTGTATTTTTGTTGGAAAACTTTTAAATTTAAACAAAATATTTGATTTTAAATTGTTGAATATTTAGTCGGTTATTGCATTGTATTTTGTTTTATTTTTAGTGAGTTTTTTATTTTTGTTTTGTTTGCTTTTATTTCGTTAAATAGCTTTGAATTGTTTAAATAAATATTGCAAACAAATTGGAGCACCTCTATCTCTTCAACAATTGTTTGCATTTTCAATTAACGTATGCCAGTATGAAATGAATTGTTACTTAATCATTGAAATTCATTTTTATGGTATTCGCCAAAAGCTGTGACTTATATTGTTAAAAGAGATGACACTTTGATGATAAATATTGCAGACTAAAGACTATCAATTGATTGAGAAAGAATTATAGTGCCCTACTTACTTACATGCACACACTTAACAGGCATTACACATATTGAGCCAAGCTGCCTCATGGCGTGGTCTGCTTAGTCATACGATCTTTATAGATGGCTTAAAAATGGTGGTAGGCCCGGGTGCAGGGATCTACTTTGGGGATGGTGTGAAGCTATGCTATAGGTTCTTTGATAACAGGGGTAATGTTTCAAGGCTTAGGTGTTTGCAATCTCGAAACATCGGGTCTGCCTGGTCGATATGTCAGCTTCAGACTGATTGCAGTATTCAGGAAGTCCCTCACAAGACTGTTGGACAGGTCTGGGTGTTTCTGTGCTGGTTTACAACAGTGGTAACGTCACTGCAGTAAGATGTCAAAAGACGGTATGGCGAAATATGTATACCTGGTGAGTAATCAGTTAGGCATCCCTATAGACAGTGGTGTTGTCGAGCCGGAACGCTCCGGAACGTTGTTCCGGTACTTCCGTTTTGGACAGGAACGCGTTCCGGAACTAAAGATGATTTCTGATAACGAGAATTGGAAATGATTTTCGTTTCGTTTCCTTTTTATGCTATATACAGGGCCGATCCTGGCGACGGGCGAAAATTGGGGGAAATCTCCCTCCCCCCGTCGTCAAATTTGCTACATGAGACCTAAAAAAAAAAACGCCGCCGACAGGATTATCATGGAAAATCACCCCCGTCGTTAAATTTGGGACATGAGACCGCACGGAGCGGCCGCCTACCCAGGATCGGACCTGTCTATATAATTATATATACACGTTCCGGTAAAAAAAAAATTAGCACAACACCACTGCCTATAGACAATCGCCGCAACTGATCGATCGAAAGATTAGACGGATAATGAAGAAGCACTTCAAAGTTATTCCAGCTTACCAGGTCGTTTGTCCACTGTAGCAGGTACGACGATGATAGGGCTAACATGTAGCCTCGGCATAACCCCATGTGCGAAAATTTATTAGGTTGTTGTGTTAGGTGTAGTGGTGAGGAACTCTGCTCAATGAGTCCAGGTGTTATCCGAAGAGGTGATGCTGATGTTGTTTGTTGATATTATTGTCCTTGGGATGTCAGGGCACGTGGTTAGAGCCTACGGTAAGGGGTTCTAGAATAGGAGGGTTGCCAACTATCATGAGCTGGAAACAATGTCCTCTGTGGAAACGTATTAGGTTATTAATTGGGAACAGAGGTACAGAACGTTAGTCACAGTACCCTACATCTTTTCAAGAGGTGGTACTGTGATAGATATTAATGACGTTCTTTAGTGCCGCTATCATCCCTGGGACATCAGTGGGATAGAATTGAATTTGTTGAAATTTCTTTCGTCTTCTCACGAGGTTCCAATTATCATTTATAGCCTATAAACTTAAACGCTTTTTAAATATTTTAAATTTGTAATTGAGAACATATCATTCTCTGTTTGCAGGTCTGATAGCAGCCATTGTAATACCAACCACAACAGCTGCCAGAGACGATGAGGATGATTATGAGCCGCGCCATTTAATGAACGACCAATGTAAGTATTAAATCATATGAAATGTACACGATTAACCCTAAACATAACAAATGAGTTTGGATTCATAACTACTTTTAAGGCAGCGTCTTTTTTCCAGTCACAATCGGATTCACCATTTTCCAAACAACTAACGGAACTTAACAACCAGAGAACGGGACGAAAGCAAAGTACAATTTCAAAATCCGAAAGGGATTCCATTGCCGATTCACTAGCGGAAGATGATTCCGATGATGAGGAGGGTTCCACTGAGTATTACGACGAAGAGAGTGATGAGAGTACCAGCAGCAGTGCCAGTGGCAGCGATAGCAATGAATCTCTACCACGTTTATTATCACAATCGGCATTCCATCGTATCTCAGAGACTTTGGGTGCTTTAAACACTGTGGGTCATATGTTGGTCGATACTATGCGCGGTGGTCATGATGCTAAATCAGATTCAGGTCATACAACTACTACATCTACCACTACCACCACAAGCACGAAGGCTCCAAGTTTCCAGGGTGCAGAAGAAGTAGCTGATAATGTCATTACAAATAAATTATTGGAGGATGCCGTACAGCCAACTAATAATGCTTCCGATGTGCAAATAGCCACTAAACGTATAGGACAGGAAGAGCCCTTAAATAAGCCCATGTTTGTGGAGAATAAAGAAATCAAGAAGAGGAAGAAGAAAAAGAAGACAAATAAGAATAAAATAAAGAAACCCAACGGCGAATTACAAAATAATTCAACTGCTCTTACTGGCGTACCAGCTACCTTAAGGCCTTTAACCACCACAGCTCAAACTTTCTCCGATTCTGTGGCTTTAGCAACCGATGAGTCAACTGCTAAGGATGTAGAGAATCGTTGCAAAACACCCAGTGGTAGACCAGGACGTTGTGAGGATTTAAGCAGCTGCCCTGCCTTACTACTCAATCTCAGCAGTTTACGGGAATCGTTATGCTTTAAAAGCCTTTTTGTACCTGGTGTGTGTTGTCCTCTGCCCGAATCTACAACTGTATTAACCACCCAAAGACCTTTGAAATTGACGACTAGAGCTCCCAGCACAGTGGCTACAACTACCAGAAGGCCTGTACAAAGACCATCGTCTCCCAGTTTGGTTTTGAAACCGCAAGGTAAACCTTCGACCACTACTACGACTACCACTACTGAAGAACCTTTGGAACCTAGTGATTTAGAGCTGCTGGCCAGTAATAGTGTAGTGGATCCGGAAGAGTGTGGCCAACAGGAATATTCCACTGGACGCATAGTGGGCGGTGTTGAATCACCCAATGGTCAATGGCCCTGGATGGCGGCCATATTTTTGCACGGTCCCAAGCGCACAGAATTCTGGTGTGGAGGCTCTTTAATCGGCACCAAATATATTTTAACTGCTGCCCATTGTACCAGAGACTCAAGGCAGAAACCGTAAGTATAAGAATTTCATTTGGTAAAGCAATGTACACTACAACGTTTTCTTTGAAACATATTTTTAGATTTGCGGCACGCCAGTTTACAGTGCGTTTGGGTGACATTGATCTATCCACAGATGCGGAACCTTCAGCGCCAGTAACATTTGCTGTTAAGGAAGTTCGTGCCCATGAAAGGTTCTCACGCATTGGCTTTTACAATGACATCGCCATTTTGGTTCTGGATAAACCCGTACGCAAGTCTAAATATGTTATACCCGTTTGTCTGCCGAAAGCAGGTCGAATGCCGCCTAAAGAACGTTTACCCGGCAGACGGGCTACAGTGGTGGGTTGGGGTACTACATACTATGGCGGCAAAGAATCAACTTCACAACGCCAAGCTGAACTACCGATATGGCGTAATGAAGATTGCGATCGTTCCTATTTCCAACCAATTAATGAGAATTTCATTTGCGCCGGCTATTCGGATGGTGGTGTCGATGCTTGCCAGGTTAGTTTCGCTCAATTTATGTTAAAGGAAATGATCTTAAAGTATTTAATTATATTTCTAGGGTGACTCTGGCGGTCCTTTAATGATGCGTTATGACTCTCGCTGGCTTCAATTGGGTGTTGTGTCGTTTGGCAATAAATGCGGTGAGCCTGGTTATCCTGGTGTCTATACTAGAGTCAGTGAATATTTAGATTGGATACGCGATCATACCAAGGACTAATGGCCAATGTTCTATACAGTATACAATTTATTTTTTTTTTTTTTTGTTAGTAATAAAGCCTAGTCTTATGATTGTTTTTGATACGATTTTATTATTTTTTTATTATTTAATTTTTAAATTTCTATGTAATTTATTAACCCTTAAACGTGTACGAGACCGCGGGTGTCGTATGTACATATGTATGTATTTATCAATATGCCCCCGATTAATTTATAGTGTATTTAATGTAATTGTAAAATAATTTATTTTTATTTAACTGAATATTTTATTGTTTTTGTATCATATAAATTGTTAAACAAAAAACAAATAGTATTTGTACTCGCCTTAAGAAGATTTGGGAATGTATTTTGGAAAATATATACATAAGAGATTTAACTGGTAAATGATATGTATGTATGTATGTATATTTGAGAGTAATAATATAATTTCGATATGCCTCAGTCAGTAGCTCAATTCATTTACTTTATTACTGTGAAATTGTCACAAAAAAGAGCAAAAAATTTTACTTTTTAATAGAAAATCATTTAAAAATTGATCGGCATTCAGTATCAATGCCAATTTAATTAAATGGAAATTGAAAACAATGTAACAATTTGAAATAGGGTGTTTTATAAGGTAATGTTACTTAAGTCTAAAAGTCCAAAGACAACTGTATTCGGTCACTAGAGCAACTTGTTTGGAGTAGGGAAAACACGAAGACCAAAAAACAGATCTATATTCTTATAATAAATATCTTGAATATGATTTTCAAACTCTGAGACCCCTAAATGAAACTTTTATTTGATTATAAAGTTTGGAATATGCTGTAATGCAGTCTAGTTGCTATTATGAAGTCGCCGTAGACTAATAGGTAGTGTGTTGCCTGATTAGACGTGCGATAAAATCGTATTACTCATCGCACTTTTTCTAACAGCAGCGAAATTTTCGACAGGGCGTACAATGTAATGATACGCTGGTCTGAGCGCATCGCTAATGCTTTCAATCTTTTTAAATTTCTTTATTATCTTACCAATTTCCCGTGCAATAACTCAATTATGACAACCATAGTTATACTATATTGCTCGAAAAGTCAAGACTTGGCTTGAATCACCCCCTTCTGTAACAAATTTTAACTATTTCTATGCGTTCTTCAGTTGTTAAACTACATATTCCCATTCGTCAAAGACAAACCTTTTACCAAAAAGATTACACTTCAAAGAGCAGTTAATTCGAATAACAATGGATGGTTTTCGTAATACGTTTATTCATACTGATAACATACTTCCCGTGGTATGAGTACTTAAGGCGCTGTAGTCGCTGCATAGGAAAGTATTACATAAGACCCAAATCAATCAATTCATCGCCGTTGTTAGCAACTGGGCTTGTGCCTTTCCCCTTTGTGGAAAATTTTATGAAAGGATTTTACCTTAAAAGCTATTAAGATTTAACTTGCGCAAGATTTAAAGTCAAGCGATCATCGTATAAGACCATTTATGTCACATTTGGGGTGTGGGTAATTTGCAAGCCAAACACCATTACATTCAAAGACAATTACAATTTGAGGAGCTTTATGGGCTAGTGGAGTCATTATATGTATATGCCTTTATAAACGATGATGGCCACAAAGTTAATGGTGAACGGTATAGGAACATGGTTACAATTTTTTCATTTTATCACAATTAGTTGGCGTTAAACGTGTTGCTCCAAGAAGTGTAGCCATATGGCACACAGTGCGCACATTAATTGATTTACTCAAAGAAACTTTTGGAAAACAGAAATTTTAAGCAATGGTCCAATTAAAGGGCCACCTATGCGCGTTTTAACCGCGTAGCATTATATTCTTTGTCTATATTGATAAACCAGAGCCAATTAATTAAGCGTCTGACAATCAACATTTGAAGAATTATTGGCGAAATATGAACGCATATGCTGTGAAAAGTTTGTGAGAAGCGGTGTTAGAGATTGCGAGTTGTTCGCGTCACAAGTGGCCGAAATCATATTTAAATATTAATGCAATCAAATTTTCTATCTAACAAAGACTATTTCATTGATATTCAAAATATCTTTCATTGTTTTATGATTAAAATTTGTGGAACTGTTGGAAAACAACCGATATTTAAAAAAAGTAAACTTTTTTTGTTTTCACATGCAGTGTCGATTTCACATTGTAATTTCTAGCCACCAGCTAACAACGCTAGATAAGAAATCTCACTAAAAGACTTTTAGAAATTCACTTTCTACAGGTGAACTTTGAAACACCACCACACAAAAACTAAACTACTAAAAACTAAACTAAAAAAACTACTGAATATTTTCTCAAAATTCTTGTTTTATTTGAAAGTAAAATCCTTCCGGTTAATAATGGAAAATAATTTCATTCAAATGGCTGCCCCGGCTGGCCATGCAGTAGCCTACACGATCGGTCCAATTTTTGAGCACATTATCGATTGTGTGCAGCTGTATTTCACCAATGGCTTCACGAATATTGTCCTTTAAAGCGTCAATTGTCTCTGGCTTGTCGGCGTAGCACTTATCTTTGACGGCACCCCACAAATAATAGTCCAACGGTGTCAAATCGCAGCTCCGAGGTGGCCAAACGACATCAGCTCTGCGGCTGATAATGCGATCTTCAAAAACATAGCGCGAAACATCGAGTGTAGCTTCGGCTGTGTGGCACGTAGCGCCGTTCTGTTGGAACTAAATGTTGCCAATATCCTCCTCTTCAATTTTTGTGAACAAAAATTCGTTCAACATGGCCCGATAACGATCGCCATTGACTGTAACGGCTACTCCTTACTCATTTTCGAAGAAAAATGGACCAATTATGCCTCTGGACCAAAATCCGCACCAAACAGTGACTCGTTTTGGGTGCGTCGGCTTTTCAATGTATGCGTGCGGGTTTTCTGTGCCTCAAATGCGACAATTTTGCTTGTTTACATACCCGCCAAGATCAAAATGAGCTTCATCTGAAAAGATAATGATCCGTACGCAATTTTCGCACACATTCTGCAACATTACCATGATTTTCAAAGTAATGTCGCAATATTTCCCAGCGTTGTTCAAGCGTTTACACAATCATATTCGTTCAGCGGAAGGATAAAACTAATTATCTGTGAAATCAGACATGAGCTAAGTGTTACCATTCACGAAATAAGCACTAGTTGAAAAAAAACGTTAGATGGCGGACCCGATATAAGCACCTCGGTTCTGTAAATCAAAATCAAGTACAATTAATGTCTGTAGTTTCAGGAACACAAAAGTTTAAAATACAAATTCTTAAAATACTCTCCTCTTTCATACTGTTTATATTTATAGAAAAGGGGGGATCATGTAGTTGTAGTAAAAAAACACAACTTAAATCAATATATCATTCATTATAATTAACATTTAGTTGTTATTTGTGTTTCTTTTTGTTGTTGTTGTTGCATTTGTTATATTGCGGTATTTATTGGGAAAAATTTTACGGGGTTATTTCGCAAATTCATACATATACGTTATCAGTATGACGCAGTGAAAAAATATAACCACACAGTCATAAACAATAGTTGAAAATCATCATTAATGGGTTTAATTTCATTTTCAATTGTTTTTTAAATTAAATATTAAAAGAAAAAACAAAACAAAAGCAGAAATTGGAAATCATTTTAGTGAGAGAAATATTTAAAATTCCTTTCAACTTCATTTTAATTTCCAGAGTTTATATTTAAAACGTTCGAATACACTGTGAAAAAAAGATACGAAATAAATCAAAAATAAATTCATCAATCAACACTGGTACTTAAAACAACAACAACAGCAACAAAAAACACCGGTCTTTAAGAGAGAATAAATCAAAAAAACTTTTTTTTAAGAACAAAACAAAATAAATGAGAATAAACAGAAAAAAAAAAATCGATTTGTTTTTGTATCAGCTGTAGTGGAGGTTTGTTTTCCTGTGGTGTGTGTGCTTGACTATGGAGAGTAAATTTAGCAAAAAAAAAAAAAAAAAAAAGGAATAATAAAAGGAACAACAACTGCCGTATAGTTGTATTGCTGCTCCTATTATTCGTTTTGCCTTGCCATATGATTGATTCAACGTGTTTTGTACCCCCTCTTGATCTCTCTCACTCTTCTTGTTGCTTATTTTTGCGCTTCGTCAGACGAGGTTGTTTGTGTCCGTCATTTGCCGCTTTATGAAGGTTGCCCCCCAAAAGTTCACATTAGTTTCGGCGAAACCTTTGCGTCTATAAAACGTTCTGCTGCTTTTCTATAGAAACTGTAGAGAGGCAGGCAGTAGCAGTTTTATATGTACGTCATTACAGTTCGCGCCAAAAATTTTGTTTTCGTAATAAAAAATATAAAATAATTTATACAATAACAAAAAATAAAAAAAGAAAAATAAAAGAAATCTATCAAAACAATTCTATTCTACTCATGCATGTGCTTACCGTTGTTGTTCTGTTACACACTTAAAACGTAATTCTTTAAAAGTTATTGTAAAAAAACACTGTGTACGCGTGTTCCAAACTGATTTTCGAGTATTATTTATGTATATGAGAAGTGTGTTGTGTACCCCGTGTATTTAATTAAACACTTGTTATTATCGCGTGAGTACGTACTTCTGCTTTTTCATTCACTATTAATCGCGCTATTTTTTTAATCGATTTTAAACATAAAAAATCAACAACAAACGCAAAATAATTTATGAAATTTGTGAGATAATGATGAAAATGTGCTGTGGTGGTTCTTGGAAAAAATTATGAAACTTGCATTCTATTTGCACTACCGTTTTTAATTTCTTTCGTATTTCTTTGCAATGAGTGTTCTTGTGTTTTAATGATTTGTTGTTGTTGCTGTTATTGCTGTTATTTCACATGTTGAGTAAATTACGTATGAGTGGTGGTGGCTCTTCTAGTATTTTTATTCTCCGGTAAGTACACGAAAAAAAAAATGAAATATTGTGTATAAAATCTCTTTAGTCTTGTGGTTGATTTTTTTTTGTTGAATCACCACCATTCATGTTTAGCTAGGGTTGTCGTCATTCAATGTATATATTGTTAGAACGGGAATAAAATAAAAATACCAAAATGCCAGAATAGAAATAAGGGAAATAAAAAAAGCCTATTTAACCATTAAACCTTTGGATTTCTATTTAAAAGCACAATACATCTACAAACATTTGCGCGGATCACACTTTGTAAAACACTAGATTCAATATCACATTCCGAATCTTCGTTCGAATTAAACCTTACGAATGTTATTGAATATAACAATATTGCAGTAATAAAGTGCAAAATTTGGCCAACATTAATCAATTTGCATCAAAGTCGATGGACAAAATTGTTATTATTTTGACAGCTTGATATAGAGGTATCCGACTCTCATGCAAGTTTTGTGCGCTATACTCCGTGTTTAATAGAAGTAAAACTAATTAATAAAAACTTTCATTCAAACGGAGTATGTTTTAAATGTAAGATGCCTTTATGTAGTACTGACTGTAAAAATTAATATATCCACGATAACGCAGCCGAAATACTGTATAGTTACAGTTTACTGTACAGACTATATATCTATAACTATATAGTTTCTTCCTAACTAATGCATCATCAATTTCGTAGAGGTTCACAGCTACCTAAAACAACTGGTGTGTGTCTTTCCATGTGTTAGTTTCATTTACATTAACATTTCATATCAAAATTTAAAAGTATTAGATTTGATGCAAAGAGATCCGGCTCTCTGAGAAGGTTTAATAATCTTATTTTTGATTCTAAGCGTATCTTAGGCCAATGGCCACGATCTCAATCTGCATAATTAAATATGTATGTGTGAAGTTAGCTACGAATGTTATATTCTTTTTTACAGTGAATGTTATGTTAACAGACACTGTTAACTTAACAGAATTAAAAAATTTGAAAAAGGGAGGAAAGAAAATCGATTAAAAATCGCAAAAAGTGGTGATAAATTGGTAATTGGGGATTTCACTGTTTCTAGATATCGTATATCAAACTTAACATTTGAGATAAATTTACGGTTATTGTAATGACCTGTCATGGAATTGGGCAACGTCAAATCTATGGAGTAGCAGTAATTAATATTTATAGAAGGAAATGTTGCTCAATTGTCCATTAAATTCGCTTAAATCAAAATCTTGGTAGATACTAAAAATTTGACTAAAATTTTGTCAATAAGTCTCTTGAATCAGATATCATTTTTTAAACTAGACTACATATGTACATACAAATTTGTCCTCGATTTTGGTCTTTCATACGGACATAGTTATTTGTAAAATAGAAGAAAAACTAAGTACATCAAAGCAAATATTTAGCACCCCTTATATTCCATGTAAACCCTAAAAAGCTCAACCCTAATTTTAAAAGCAGCAAATAAAATTAGTCGCCTGACTACCTGTGATTCTACAGAACTAAGACTTAAGAATAGTTCCATGCTTATCCTACAGAAGGCATTACTTAGTTAGAAAAACAGGTAAACCATTAAAGAGCTTTAAAGGGCGAAGTAATATTAAAGGACTTTAAAAGCATCAACCGTTTGAGTTATAAAATGTATTTATTTGTCATAAAAATACAAATGCTCATGAAATATTTAAATAATCGAAGTGCAGAGGAGTTAAGAGCAAATTTAATAGCCAAAATCCGATTTACAATACTTGCAGAATTCATTGTTATTGTGCTATTTATTATATAATGGCAATACTATATTTACTTGTTTAATAAGAGAGAAGTTCTTATATTCTCTCTCTCTAATCTCTCGCACATTTTTTTTTACTGTCATGCGCTCTACAAAACTGAGTTCAGGGTCGAATGGTCGCAAATTAAAATGCCGGTATATGGAGAGAACCAACAACAACAGCAGCAACAAAATAAATTTATGATTTTGGATTGAAATAAAATTAAAAAAAATGTTTGCGTATTTAAATTTAAAATAAATTTTTAAATGATTTTTTTAGTTCGAGTGACAATAAGAAGTTCTTGTGTTAAATAATTTGGTTCCACGTTCGTACCAGTGTTGCCGTTTTTTGTTATTCTAACCAACAAAACTGTTTTTTTTTGGTCAATGTGTAGATAGAAGATAGATGCGTGCGCGTATGGTGGGGTTTTCTTCTTTCTGACATTGTGTCTGTTGTGATGGTGGTTGGTTAATGCGTTGTGATTGCATTGAATTTGACGCCCAAAATCGATTACTTTTTAGTGTGGTGTGTTTGTAACGTGGTGAATTTTTTAGAAATGTAATTTACCAGGGCGGTGTATTTTTGGTGAATTTGTTAGGTGTGGTGAATTTCTAGAGTGGTGGTTTTTTGCAAAGTGTGGTGAATTTGTCAGGTGTGGTGAATAAAATTTAAATTCACCAAAGTGCCGTTGTTCGAAAGGTGTTGTAAATTAACCGGTGTATGTCTAGAATAAGTAATTTTCACCTCCATTAGCTGAGTCATTGGGTGCGAAACAGGGATTGGCAGAGAAATTAACGTAGTGTTGTCATTGTGTCAGTAAAATCTATTGATTACTCATTTAAAAAATTTTAAAATTACAAAATATTGTGTAAAGCATAAAAAATTTAAATTATTTTGTAATTAAATTTTTAAATAATTTTTTTTACTCGTTTAAACTTATTCAAAGTCAGAGTTTGTGGATAAATTTAATAGGAGGATGAAAACAGAAATTTTTAATTTCGACTAACTAAACTTAAAGTTTTGCTGCAACCAAATATAAATAGTACTGTCGTCCTTCTTTCACATCTCCATCTGCCTACCTGTTTGCAAAAAAAACCCAAAAATTGGAATTTCTTTGTAGAAATAAATTATAATTTATTGAGCTTTGTTTGAAATCCCTCTTTGGTGATAATTTTTTCATGAGTTGGCTACAAATTTTTTTGTTTCCTGGCAACATTGGTACGTACCAGTGTTGATTTGATTTTAATGTTGTCAACGCTTTCTCTCCAATTTTTGGTGGCAAGTTTTATATTTTTTTTTTTTTTTTTGGAAGAGAATAAAAGGGTAATCTTAACAGAAGATGGCGCTAATGACCGTTATAGTATTAATAATTATTTGAAATTTAAATTAAACGCGATAAGTCGTTTATCGTTATGCTATTAGAGTGCCAAATGTAAAACGCATTGTGTTTAATGAAATCTATAGTATGCGTACAAGCAAAATGTCCTTTAGTGATGTCAACATGTTTGTTTATTCAATTAGTCTAATTTAAAAAGAGCTACTCTATGATAATTTCATCACTAAAAGAAAAAAAGTCAACGCCTAGACGTTGAAATATTATAAATTGGTCCAGTTTTGTATACAGACCTTAACACGTTCACGCCGGCTGTTATATTTATAAGACGTTATTAATTATAATTGTTATTAAAAATAAATGCTTTTAAGAGAACGTGGCTCTCGGGTATTTTTTTCGACAGCCGAAGTGTTAAAGATCTAAATATTTGGTATTACGTATCGTCTAATAACTTGATCAATTGCAGTTAAGTGCCGGCCACGGGTGGTACACGCCGCCCGATAATGCGGTCTAGTGCGGGCACCGGTGGTATGCGCCGGCGTGAACGTGTTAAGTAGTATGAATAGGACAAAATAATAAGCAAACTATTAATTCATCAGACGAACATCTTGGAATAGTGTCTGTTATAAGAGCATAGTATAATGTTTGATGCCCTATGCTCTACTGGGAGCCAAGAATAACAGAAGAAGACAGAAGAATATACTTCCTTAAAGTAAAGTATCAAAGAGAAAAGCAGTCTACAACCTCAACATGTTATTTGTAACAATTGGTGAAAAGATTGACGAATTGCTGTAGGACTATTGTTTAGTGCTATCTCCACTCAAGGATGTCGTTTTGTTATTACTAATACGAGAGCAGAAACTTATAGGCTCTCTTTTTCAATCGTGTATTTATTTGCGGCTGGAGTGTGTAGCTTATGGTAACATAATATGACTTTTCAAGCGAAAAAAGTATTCTCATTATCCCCTCAATAGTTGTTGCTCTTTCTTTTTTCTTTCGGTTTTTTTTTTTTAATTTAGCATTTAAGCATTATCTGCACTTCATAGAGCTTTTGATGCTGAATCCTCTGTTATTGAGAGGAGTGTGCTGTGATCCGAGATTATTATTTGGTCGCACAGTTTCATGCTTGTTTGATAGGAACTCATGCGCATAGATTCAAGGTACCGTTAAATAAGGGGGTTCCAGGGCAATCTAGTGACTAACAGGTTAGCTAAGACAGGCTGTCTATCAGTTACATTGTTTATATGATTTGTGTACCTTTCTCCTCATTTAAAACTGAGATTGGTTGCACTCTTCGAAATGTGGTGCAGTCTAGATGAAATAGAGCTGAGTTGTAACGTAGCGATTCTTTCCCCTTTCGATAATATTTTGCTGTGATCTCTTCTAAAATTTTCGATTTGGAGTGATTTCTTTCACTCATGTGAGAAGCAACGTCTTTTGACTCTAATTACGCCGAGGAGAATGATACTGTCGTGAATTTCCTCTCTCATTCTGAAAGGGTTTGTTATGTATAGGCAAACGTTCCCAAATAGCTACTCTATAGACAGCTTAGCTGTTCTGATGTCTATGAATAACGGAAGGTTATGCAAGGTTAATCAGAAACCCAAAATAGTTTCAGTATGTCTGAATTTGCATTCTTTTTTGCATGAAACTCCTGCTTACGTATTTCCTAAGAGTTGCAATTTGTCAGACAGTTTTAATAGATATCACGTGCCAACATTTTGGTTTTAGACAACGTTGCTATACAATTCCTCTATTCTGGCAAATAATTTATTACTGCGTGTAGCCAATAAACATTAGCATCATGTCTTTGGAAGAAGTAGGGTTAGGAATTGATTTGTATTCCTTTACTGTCCTTCATACCTAACCTAACCTAAGGCGATTTCACATGACCCTATCCTATACATTTAATCGTTTTCTTGTATGAATTAAATTTAAAAGTTTTTAAATCTCGTTTTAGAAGAAATCAACAAAATTTAAATGCCAATACATTTTCACACTACCAAGTGAAGTTTACTTAACAAACAAATGGAAAAATCATTCGAAAATAAAATACAGTTTCCCTTCACATGAAAATCACAAAAAGTATCCATTTGGTAGCCAATGTTAAATCTCATAAATATTGCAACTGTTGTCCGGAAAATTGTAACTTAATTTGTTTTCTTAACGTCAGCAACAATAGCAACAGCAATAGTAACAACAATAGCCATCAATAAAGAAGGGGTTTCCAATACAACTCCTTTACAGAACCTGCACCACGTTACGGGCTCACAGAGAGATAGAGACAGAGAGAAAGAGAGAGGGCGAAAAAAAGTGCGAGTGAGTAAGCATTGGTCTGGACATCATTCGTATACGTTTCTATGTTCGTCTGGGTGGTAAACATTTGTTGACTTCTTCTAGTCTTTCTGTCCCTAAGACTGTCAGTATGAATTCATTGAGAATGTTTTGAATTGAAAAAAAAGGCCATAAAAAAAGCTGCAAATGTTTGCAAGATTGATTTACTGATGTTGTCGTTTAATGGTTGAATAACATCTGGTGTCATAAATTTTTATGGGAGACCCATTTGTCGATAACCTTGTCAGCTTGTCGCTACTACTGCTCCTTCTTGCATTTCTTCTTTGTCACACTTAAATGTTGCCATTAAATTTCGTTAACACTTCCTCTACTTTCAACACATTTTTATGCCCGGTTATCCTGTTTCCTTAACAAAAAAAAAAAAAAAAAAAAATCCTTGTGCGAGTATAAGCAAGAGAGACATGAAAAATTAAGTACTTTATGTTATTGATTATGAATGGAGTTCCTGAGCGTGTTTGTGGGATGCTGGCGTTAATAAAATGTATTCCTTTTTATTGAATTAAGGGAAATCCATAAATATTTTAGGATGTGATTAAAGATTTCAGAAAAATAAAGAAAATCTGTATTGGGTCATATAGAAAGCATCTGCGGTCTTTCCATCCATTTTATTCAATCCATTGCTATGCTTGACTTAATATTTTGACGATTTATTGATTTCCAGATAGTTTTATAATGCCATCACTGTAGAACCTCGGTAGTTTATTGGTGAAAAACTCGCCCAAAAGATTTTCAGCCGCTTTTTACTATCAAGAGAGTTTTATTTTTAATGAAACAGATAGTCAAGTTGAGTAATTTTTTTTCTGGTCATCAAAGTTAAGTGTGATCTGGCATATTCATGAGTAACTGTCGAGTTACCAGGAGTTGATTTTTGAGACAGGTTGTGCAAAATTTCCTTACAACCCCATTGAAAAAACTTCATCATGATTTTAGAATTAAAAAAAAAATATTAACAGGCTCTAGTTGTCTTAGGAATTTCAGGCAGCCCCATATTTTGAGAAAGAGTAGTACTCAATAAGGGAAGTTCTCCACTCTCAAGATGAAAACTCAAATGTGGTTTGATTAACTATCCGCTTTACTTACGATTTTTCCACTCATGTTGTGTGTGTAAAGTTTATTCATGACTGACTGGACCTACAGTTTAAAGTCGACTCCGAACGACCGAGTTTTAAAAGAGTTTTCATGGAAATTTTAATTATTTTAAAATTTTTCCAGATATTTGCAGAGGTATCATATTTTTTCATATTTCGTTATGTTCCAGAAGTGTGATCTGGGATTTGAATGCTAACACACTACTTGCTAGACTATGGTGACGTTCCTTTTTTAATTACTTTTTGCAAAAATGTTGTGTTGCTTTAATTTAATCCAACTAAATCCTATTATTTCTGCAATTAGAATTTAAAAATTTTCTATTATTCTGCAGATAAATTTTAATTTTAAAGATGGAAGGCAAATATTAATGCAGAATGTGAAATCCTATTTTATTTGAATGACTTTGATAGCGAGGGCCTTCAATAATAACTCAGTACTTGAAAAAGAAAAAACTGTCCGTTTTATTTTTTCCAACACTGTATGTACAATATCCTGCATAAAATTTAATGAAGTACATCTATAAACAATTAACTCGATTTGTAAATTAAAGTTGTTTAATTAATAGTTTTTTGCTTTTAGGTACCAAAAAAGTACCAAATGATTTAGTCCCTATTTAAAAAATTTGTGTAGAAAAGAAAACGCATTATTTGATTATTTTTCTTTTTTAATTTTTTAATTGCATTTGGTTTTGTAAACAATTTTACAAAAGTACTTAAAACCATTTACAAGTCCTGTTTTTAGTACTTTAATTTAATAGAATTACTCCCACTTCCTCTAGATTGTATTTGCTAGCGAGAAATATTGCAAATATTTTGAATTATTCGTTGCGAATATGTTTGTTTCATCTCAAATACAAATAAAAATTTAATAAAAATCCCTCAGCACGTTTTAGATTAAAAATTTCGTTTTTTTTCTACTTCTTTTTATTCCGTGCAGTATTGAATTTATTTCGTACGTTAGTCGTTTCATTCATTCAACCATAAGGTTAACAAGAGAATTTCCATTCAAAAGAAATAAAAAAAGGAAATTGGAAACATTAAAAATCATTTAAATTTTTGGTTGAATACTGACTGAATTCATTGCCATCATCATCGCACAGGTATTGTGGTAAAGATAAAAACAAAGGAAATACCGGACTTATAGCTTCGGTAGTCACATCGCAATGGAGGAGCCATGTGGCGCAAAATATAAATGAAAATAAAAAAACAAATTCTTTTTGTTTTTTAAATTTCTGAAAAATAATTTGTAAACGATACATGAGTTTGGCTTTATAAATTGAATAATTTTCTTAAATCTGTACAGAAATATACCAAAACATATTCCAGAATTGTCAAATGTAAATTGGTTTGAGAAAAGGCTTGGTTTAGCAAGAGTACATTTCCTTTAGTGAAACTAAGATGTCTTATTTTAATTGGATACCAGTTTCCACATAGCATACATAGCAGTATATAGGAATATGGGCCTACTTAACCACTTCATAACTACAATGGAAAAAATCGATGCTGCGCTCTATCAAATTAACAGTTCACAACCATGTTGGATAATATCATGAACGATATATTTCCATAGAAAAGCCGAAATGCAGTCTTTCATGAAAACTCAAAGATTTGAATTATTCAGACGACCTTTTTTCTACTTTTGCACAAAACTAAAAGGTCTGGAAAATTTAGAGCTTAAATTTGAACTTTATGAACTTACATATTTAATAGCACATTATAACCCTTTAGCCAGGACTACAACCTAGCTTCACACAGCACCAATGTTATATGTGTTAATTTTATTGATAATTGGTGGCATCTACAGTTTAATGGACTCCGCACGAAAGATTTGAGAAACTTTTCATCGAAAGAAATATTTTTTTCATTTTTCTTTATGTTCGAAATGTCTGATCTGGGGTTTGAATCACCGGCTTTATTTTAATAAGCCAACACGCTATCTATTAGACTGGACTTCAAGAAAACCAAATGCTTGAAAATAAACTACCACAGAGTGCATTACACTACAAAGCTGGCCAGTCAAATAACACTGTCATTATACTGCCAACGACAAATTAAATTTAATGATAGAGCGGCCTTGGGACCATAACAATCTGTTTGGAAAAACTCACAAATATCCAAACGAACCAAGAACTGATGAACAGCAATTAAATCCGGCTAGTTTCGAATACAATCGGCAAAAACTATATGTATTCAATGCCCTGGAATCATATGCTATCTATTTTGGTTGAATAATAGCGTTGGAACCTAGCCTGCATGGAGCCGATGCTGAAGCAAATCAAACGTAGAAAATGAGTATGGGCCGGTCAATCTATCAGCACAAACAAATATGACTAGTATGGCATCATGCTTAAGAAGCCTGGTTGCACGTAATACTCCAATTCGGCCTTACATGGGAAGATGTAAAAATAACAGGAGCAAACCGCCCTAATCTGGTAGGTAGCTTGTTAGCTTATTAGACAAGTGCCCTTGGTTCAAACACCGGTTCAGACAGTTCGAACAAAGTAAAATATCTTTTGGTAAAAAATAAAATTGCCGTGAAAAGTTTAAATTATTTGTCGTCCGGAGCCTCAGGTAAACTGTAGCTTACCGCCACTCTTGGATAAAATTAACATACACAACAGGGGTGGCGTGTGGCTAGATCGTAATTACCAATCAAGCTCATTACGTGCACAATATGTGCGGATAATTTATGTAACAGATTCAACACAAAGGCCTTGTTGTCAGGCAATCACTTGGAATATATAGTGTTGTATGCATCGTCCTGAGGTCCCCTCAAATCATGACCGATGCAGTTTGGACAATTTCGTTGCGAATTGATGTTTCAGCCACTATTTGGTTTATTTTGAAAGCAAGAACAGACAAACTATGAGAATAAGTACTTATGCTATAATTATCGGGTTAATCCCATAGTAGAGGAGACTAACATTAGAGAACAATAAGTGGAGCATTACTTTTGTCAAGTGAGAAATACCTGATTTTGTGATGATCTTTGGCAGACTATTGCAGATGTGAACATATGAACTTAGAAGAGTTCCAAAATGCAGTCCAACATAGGCCGGTGTATCTGTGATGACGATCAGATCATGTTCCTTTAAGGAATGTAAGGCTGTCATAAAGCATTTTTACCATATCTTCTTATTTTATTTTATTTCTTGGATGGAAATCGAACCCACGACCTTCACTCTAATATTCTAGTCTTCTATCTTTATTGCAATGATCTATTTCACCTACATTGGTGAAAAAGCTGTCAAGCGGTTCAAAACCGAACGTAGGATGCCATATAAACGGTCGAAACCGAATATAATCGTTTTCTTTTCGCCTTTTGAGTCTAAAACTCGAATGCAGTCAAACTAAAAATGATAATTTATTACAACATGAACACAACCTTTACGTCCTATTATTTTGCATTCTTTACCTTCATATTGTTGGTATAATTGTTGTTGCTGTTGGATTTTCTGCGTGTTTTCCTATTGTTATTGAAAAAGTTGAATATAAAAAGTTTTCATTTGTTCGGTGTTGTTGTTGTTGCTGCTGCTGCTGTCATTCGCTATTTTCAGCAATTTGAATAGAAAACTACGCGGCTACAAAAGCGAACAAAAGCCAAACAAAACTCGAATGAACTTTTGCGCCATTAGAATTTGCGGATCAAAAGGAAAATAAAAATAAAAAAAAAAAAAAAACAAAAAACACTGAAATGCAGGTGATTTTGTTGGGATTATTTAGATATTGGTTCTATGATAAGCCTAAAAGGAGAAAACAAACAAAAAAATTTTTTTAAAAATTTATAAATCTATGCTCAGTGTCTGGCATTCAATCACGAGAAAAGAAGAGGATTTTTTGGCGCATTTCTAATCAAAAAATACAAACACACTTCACACGAATTTTGTACAAAAAAGCGACGGGAGTGATTTAAACCTCTCTGGGCCATCTCCGTCTGTATTATAAAGTATTTGAGTTTTAGTTAGCTTTTTTGGCCACTCTATTCTTTTATTTCTGTTCTTTTATTCTGTCTATTCTTGTCGCAAAATAACATTTTTTATGCTAATGGTGTCATTGCTTAATTTGCGTTGTATTATGCTCAACAGAGTTTCCGAAATTTTATTTTTTTATTCCAAGAATTCTAAGTAAATGAAAAATTTTATTTAAAGAGCACAAGAATTACTGCCGGCATTTTCACAATTTTTTTATTCGCTTTGAACAACCACTTAGCCTGACTTAATTTTCAAAACTTAACACGATTTGCGGAGGAACTAGTTCTCCTTCGAATTTGGATCTGAAGATAGTGTGGGTCACTCGAATACATTATTACAGTTATCTTTGAATCATTTCTTAGAGTATTTTGCAGTTTGTTTTGGTCATTATGCTGCTGGTATAAGTATTAAAGTGACAGACCACAGTCCCTGGTGGGAATTGAAAGCGCGACCCTTACGCTAATAGTCTAGCAAACCTCCCACTAGACTGCCAGGACACTCAGACATATTGTTATTCAATATAATGTAGCATAAAATTTCGTAGGATTTCACAACACAAAATAAATATAACTCGCTGTTGGAATCGGATTATTAGGGATCTTTAACGCTTACCATTTATAAGTTCACTTTAAAGGATCGTTAAAGTCAATGGGATGCTATTACTACTAATTTTTTCCTTCAAAATGGACAAGTTGGACTTGCTTGACATGGGATTTTAACAAGACTGTGCAACAGATTCTACGACACTCATGCATTGAGAATTAATATCGCGTATTCATTTCATTTTAACGCGAATATATTATTTTTGTTGGAACACCTGACGTCTCTCGTGTACAACCAGTCACAAATCCGACAAAAAAAAACTGGAATACTTACTTAGATTTACAATCTAATTTCTCATACCACCCATGTTGTGTATGTTAATTTTCTCCATGAGCGGAAGAACCTACAGTTTAATGTAAACTCCGAACAATTGATTTTGGGAAACTTTTCATGGCAATTTCATTTACTCTTACAGTTTTCGCCAGATGACGATGAAGACGCCGAAAGAAATATTTTTTTCTTTTTATATTTTGACGTATTCGAGGGGTCTGAGCTAGAGTTAGAATCACGGACTCTTGTCTCATAAGCCAATACACTACCTTGTAGACTACTGCGACTACTGGAAAAAGTATGCCATAATTAGAGTTTACGGATGAACCAGTTTCGGGGAATATTCACATGATATAGTTTCTAAAATATAAATACCAGGGCATTATTTGTTGTCCTAAATAAAGATTTCATTTACTTTTACAAATATTCTGTGTTTTTCTAATTACAACAAACACACATATCACATTAGTTAGTATTACGACCTGGCTTCTTATAGCACCCATGTTGTGTATTTAAATTTTATACATGAGTGGCGGGACCTACAGTTTATAGTCGACTCCGAACGACAAATTTTTTGAGAATCTTTCGTTGGCAATTTTATTTACTCTCAGAGTTTGAGCCAAAATTCTGCTGTGTTTTGACATCCCCAAGTTTGTGCAGGGGTTTGAACCGAGGCCTCACCTACTAGACTACGACGACTTCACACCAACAGTTGAAAACATTGATTTTTCAGATTCTTACCGGCGAATCATTATTGGATTTGGGTAGGCAATCTATTAGAATCCTGATTGGCATTACGTTTTAAGAGCAGGTACGATTTTGAAACTGTTGAACACATTTGGCGTCTCTGGTCTGGCGTGTAGAGGCGAAGACTCCAAATGGCGCATGTAATGATTTGTAATGCTGATCTCTGCCATTAGTTGGCTTGTGAGGTGGGGTGTCACAAAGCCATAGGGCATAAAGCCATAATGGCTTTATGTCTCAATCCAAACGGACATAAAGCCATAATTTTGATATGGCCTTAAGTCTCATATCAATTTTAGTGAAATGGGACATAAAGCCATTATGGTTATATGTCCCATTTGATGTTTTGCGTTACAAATGCTTTATTTCACTAAATATGCCTATTTATCTATGAAATTAATGATTTAAAAAAATCCAAAATTTCTAGGCTCCAGGAATTACAGCTACAAACATTTTGTGAAAGGAAAAATCCTTAGGTATCATTGGAAAACATTTTTTTATTCTGCCGCGTCCTACTGGAGGAAAAAATCCCTAAGCTCGGCCGCAGGCCGCCACGCAGAAAAACTTTATTTTGCGAAGCCAGATTTCAATACTTAACTTTAGTGTCTCAGGAACTGAAATGAGAGATAAAGCCGCTTTCTAATATTGCTAATGTGAGCTAAGACCATGATGGCTTTATCATGCAATCATTATTAAAAATATGGCTTTATGTCTCATTTTCGGAAAAAAATTTATGGCGTTAAGTCCCATTATAATGAGACTTAATGGCATATGCTCTTATGTCTCAATGGAATGGGACTTAACGTCATATGGCTTTATGTCCTATGGCTTTGTGACACCCCACCGGCTTGTGAGATGGATCGATGTTTGCTTCTTCACACCAGCTTTCATGAGCTAAACTAACTTAATAGTCAGATCGTTCAAAATGTAACTGATGCCGACAAAAACGAATATTATTTTTGTTTCCTTTTTTGTTGTTGTTCCGGTTTTCATCACATCCAATTTCCTATTTGAGAAACACTGTCTTCTTTCCAGAGTGAGGTGTTTTATGTTTAAGTTTCCATAGTTTGTAGTTTTGAATGACAATAATAACCTCACAATGATACGCCAATTTTGTGTTACACTCTCTCATTCTTGTACATCTCTTTGGAATTCATTGTGGCATCTGCTTTTCATCAGAAGATTCTTGTTGTACTTTTAAGGTTAAACAGCTAAGAGAAGAAGAAATGTCAACATTTATTCTGTGTGCTAAAATTCTATTCGAAAACATTTCAATCAAAAATTATTCTTCTATTTTTCTTTTGTGACGCGCTGCATTTAAAATAGTTTTCCATACAAATATGAGAAATCTAGAAAAGGACTTTTTCTTAAAGGTTGAAGAAATTAGAAAACTTGATAATTTGCGTTGCACTTGAGGCAAAGATTTTTATATGAAAAACTCAATTATTATGGCATACAGTCAACAGTTTCAGTTTGTTTGCGCAGCTTAAAATAAATGCGAGAGGTTAGGTATTGTCAGTAAAAATATGTTGTAAACAAGATTTACCTTTGACCTTTGGAAAGAGACTAGGTGGTTTTTATGTCCTTTAAATGATTTTGACCTTTTGAAATATCATATTGCTGAGCTAACTGACTTATAATCGTTTACTTAAATATGAAATGATTGGATTGAAACCAATACAACCAACATTTAAGGGGCGCCTACATATGCACTGCGTTATGATGGAACAATGTGCACTGCATTATGATGGATCAAAGAAAATATGTTGTGGGAAGTATTAAAGACGAAGTTGCAAGCTTCAGGGAATTTTGTTTTTAGTTCAGCTACCAAATCGACAACGATTTCGTTGTAATATCGAAGAAACCTTTAAGCAGTCGAAAAACGTCAAATTACGATTTCAGTTTAATACAATTTTTAGAGAAATATACACGTTAATATACGTACGTGCTGTAAATAGTAAGGCAATTACGTAAGGTTGAAATAATAAAGTGCTAAAGCACTTGAAATCTTCTTTTAATACTTGAAAAAAGCCGGAAGCGTTTAATTCTTTAATTCTTATTTTTTTTATTAATTTTTCTTTCTTTTAAGAAACATAGAGTTGTCATACAGTTTCTGCCCTAACTTTTTATTATTTCTACTATTCCATAGCAGGACCTAGAATGATAGGGTTGCCGTGTTAAAAACTTTTTATCCCACTTTTTGTCAACAAGTTCCGCTACCAGACTTTCCCATGTTGTTCAGAGTTGATGTAATCGTTTATGGAGATCAGAGACCAGAGTCTTCCGGGACGAATTATTTTGATGGTAATTGAAGGAGACAAATTTCCAGAATGAAACATTGTTCACTCATTTCTATACAGCAATAAGCATTGCTTAACACGGTTACATATCGTATACGGCCCCATCAGGATACATTAATTAATACTACCAACGACATGCTAGTTGACAAAAAGAGGAATAGTCACCCTCTAATAATTATTTTTCTCTACGTTTGGAGATGTAGTCTCTTGTGAAACAATCACCATGCAACTACTTAAGGGATTCACATGGAGATTTTTTAACCCAAAAACACTATCTATTCTATCCCGAGTGACAGTGCTAGCTAGGAGCTACATACATACCTCACGCCTAAAATTCATTAACAAGTGTAAGATTTTAAGTTCTATAAGAGAGGCAATATTAATAAGACTGAAGTAATGGCTGTGTGGAATTTAAGATTGTTGAATAATGCCAAGTATCTCTGGGGGTTAGAATGCGAGACATTCGACGGCTACGTCATATGAATTCGTGGACAAGCGGACAACTTGAAGTTGACGTACTTGCAAACGCTGTTCCAAAAAAAGTTCGAATAAATTCATGCGTGAGATTGGTATTTGTCTGTAGAGGGTTCAACAATGGTCTTATACAAACGCTACTCATTTCCAAAGCACGTGAAAACTACTTGTATTCAATACCAGACAAATCAGATCCAATATGAATATATGCAGAACAAAATTTCCGTTAAACCTAACCCCAGTCCATCTTAGGAAAGTCATAACAGCTGCAATGGGTCATTGGACAATTAGAACAATTTCTGCAGAAACTGTGACGACGAGGACGAAGAGAAGGCCATCTTTTCTGTTATTGTCCGGTAATTGGGCATTCAGAATTCATTGTCAGAACGTATCCTTTATAAAACTTTAGGAATGGTTGACAATTGCTAGCCAACGGGATGTTATAATACCCAAGTATGCTGAGCTTTTTGAGGTGGCTGTCAATTAAATTTAATCGCTTTTATCGCTCTTAGTTTCCGCAGTCTAGTAGGTAGTGTGTTGGCTTACTAGATGTGAGGCTACGGTTAAAACTCCAGGTCAGTCACCTCGAACAAAACGACTTCGACTGCCTCTTAGCAGATTTCTGACAAAAACCCTGGAAGTAAATAAAATTGTAATGAAAAGTTTCTCAAAATTCTATAGTTTGGAGTCGACTTCAAACAGTATGTTCCGCCACTAATCAATAAACTTAACACACACAACATGTGTGAAGTGAGAAGGTAGATCGTAATTCTGACTGAAGGGTTGTAATGACCAATTAAGTAAGTAAACTAATATTCTTCCTGCGTCCTAATGTCTAGAGGTACACTTTTTCTTTCCCACACTCATAATTTATTTTCTAAGTTCTCATAAAGGACGGCAAGAGTAAGGGTTATACTTTGAGTGTTGGCGGTGTATTTTAAAAAAGGGAGAGAGAGCAAAATATTGTATAGAGATGGAGAGAGAGAGAGAGAGATAGGGAGTGCTAGAGGTATTTATGACCAGAAAAAGTAATAAAGATACATATATGGAAAGCTAGACAGAGGGAAGTATATTATTTCCTTAAACTATCGTCAGATTGAAAACAATTCGAAAAGAAACCCACCCAGTGGTTTCTTCGGCATTGCCATTGAACAACTGCTTCTTAGATGCCCAGATTTGACATCTACGCTATTTTTGTTATAAAAATAGTTAATATTAGCCATTACGACTTAAAATTAGCTTAAAAAGGTAAACAATATTATTTAGAAGGTTGTGACATTCCTTGCCTTACATCCTTTTCTAAATCTTTGTAAGTTTATTTTTTTCACTTCCTTTCCAAAACCTTTCATTGTACATTTCCGTTAAATTGTTTCATGATTTAAAAAAAAGAAAGAACAAATAAAATAACACTGCGGCAATACATTTTTGAACTTTGACATTTCGGCTTAAACAAGTTTATGCAGATTTCCTGCTTTCATTTCTTTCATTTTTCTTGAATTTTTTTTCCGCACGTTCTCTACCTTTTCAAAGTAAAATGGAAAAAAAAAATGAAATGAAAGTGGAGGAGTGAGAGGAAAAACTGTTTATTTATTTCCATTAAATGTTCTTCTGTTTGACATAATGAAAGTACGAGTTGATGAATATAATGAATGCCTACCTCTCCACTTATGTATTGTATGTACCGTGTAATACAAATTTACTCATACAATCATAAATATAAAGGAAAGCATGTTCGTTTTCATACTCGTACTCCTTGAAGACAGGTTAGCCTATAAAACACTGACAAATAAATAGAAAAACAAAAAACATTTTAAGTGTAGTCATATACACTGAAAAAAAATTATGGAGGGGAATTTTTTCATAGATTTGAAAATTATGCTATAAGAAGAATAACTTTTGATAGAAGTTATCGTTCGTTAAAGAGTTAATGAAATATTTGCGATCCACGATCTAGTCTAGTCTTAACACATGACTACTTATGTGGCAGTGATTAGTGACCATTCTATGCGTATATGGCCGGTGTGAATACATATTAAAGCAGATGTTCTGTTGAACATTAAATAAGAGGAGCGAGATATCAATTATACGATTGATATCCGATCCTAGCATAATAATACTTGTCGGTTACCCTCACTGCTCGAGTGGCTATGCATCCAGTCTAGGTCAACAGGTAAATTCTTCCAATCAGTTTCCTAACTCGGCTGTTTCCTAACTCGGTAGCTTGTTGATATGGCAGTTCCTAAGACTCAGAACAACCCGGCTCTTGTACTCGTTTTAAACCAAATACAGTATATTTCGTTTACTTAGAGCTACAGATTTTTTTTTTTTTTTGGCGTGTGAGGTAGGGTTCAAAATGCCTTCGCACTTACAGTGACCGTCGTCAATTGCGTCGAGTGGTGCTTCCACTAAAACAATCCCTCCTCCTCTTCTGGGGATACTCCCTTCCCGGGAGGGCTATCTGCATTACTTCGGGAAGGGCCCAGAACGACGTCCCGTTAGGGACCGTTGTCTACTCTCCCACGTCTGGGTACGCCATATTTGAAGCCAGCTTCATGCTATTGGCTCGTCTTCTCGTGTATCATTTCGTTGTATTGTGTCAAGGTCGACCTTCTTCCTGCGGAGTACACATTCAACGTATCTTCTTACAGCGCTCCATTTCGTCTCTCTTTCGAGCATTGCGTCCACAATGTTGTCGGGTGTAAATTCGCCAATTTGCTCTATCAACATGTTCTTCTCGTCTTGCCATTTGATGCAATGGAAGAATGTGTGTTCAGCGGAAGAATGTGTGTTCAGATTATAGTAGAAGACTTTAAACAACTACAAGTGATCGCTGAATGGGCCCTGATTTTCAGCGATGTGTCTAATTTTTGAGCTCAAAATTATCGAATATGCGACGAGACCAATCCTCTTGAGATCTAAGAGCAATCAATGCATCCCGAAAAAGTTACTATTTGATGCGGATTTTGAGCTATGAGCGCCATCGACACATACATATTTCTTTGAGAACGGTGTCAACGACAAACTCTATAAGTCGATGATTCTTCTTTTGAATGATCTGGCCACCAGATCTGTTTATATGTGGTATAAGCAGATATCTTTTGACCTGCATTGGATAAACTGGACACCAATTAGGACGGTGCTCGAGCCACGTCAGATATTCTGGAAGAAGAAATTGAAGGCGTGATTAACTCATGTGGAGAAGATGTGAACTAGCCACCGAGATGGTGCGATATGATTCCATTAGACTTTTTTGTAGGGTTTTCTTAAGTTGCAGGTGTATGCGAATAAATTTGGAGCCACAGAGCCTCTCAAAATCTAAAGACTCATGCCAGCTTTCGATTTTTGTCTGATTAATGCGCCAATGTCCTGGAAAATTGTTTGTTTCGGATATGCTACACCCATAGAAATTGTGAAGGATGTCATATTCCCTACACATAATGGCATCAATAGGTCTTCCAAACGAACTAAGAGTTTCGATGATATATCACCCACACTTTGTATTTTATTTAAAGATATAAAACGCTTAAAAAAGACCCTATAATAGGAACTATATGTAGAACTACTACATGATCTACTAGGCTACATCGCATCAAGTTATTGAGGAGCTTGTTTAAATTCAGCAAGTGAGCTTCTGTAGCAGTTATTTTAAACAGCTCGACAACAAGAATTGAGCACGACTCTTTCACTCTTTCGCTAACAATTTGCTATTTAGGGTATGCTTATCAAATCATGGCACCATAAAAAAGTATGGAACATCCATGTCAAATATTCATGGAAGTTGATCCTATTATTAGATTAGATTTACCGACCAGTTTATTGTTCTTTTTACAGAAGTTTTTTTTTTGCAAATTAAAATCATGGGAATAACGATTTCATTTTCCCGATTTTCTTTCTGTGTATTTATAATTCTTTAATGCGTTTTTTCATGTTCCTTTTAAGTGAATTTGAAGGTAAAATTTATTTGTATGTTTATACATATGCATTGATGAATGAATGAATAAATTAATGTACGAGTGTATGAATATGATTAAATTTATTATAACCCTACACCATCACAGGTACGGAAGGTTGTTACTAATTTTGTAATCCGTTAACATTGTAAAAGGTGTAGTGAAAAGTAATCTATTGTTTCTTTCAATAAATATTTAGATTACGTTGGATTGTGTTCGACATCTTTGATAAGACTAAGTGTCATTTAAGCGTCAGTATAAAATGGAAATCAGCAAAGATCAATTGAGTCACATTCCGAAAGTTTTTTTCGATAAAGGCGGCAGGACAAGTTAGGTGGCTAAAGGTTTGAAATAATTTTAAGTTGTTAACTCAAAAATAAAGAATATTTTAATAAACTAGTATTTTAATCAGTTAAGATATTTCATTTTCACATTTACGGCCCTAAATACACACATACTTTACTCACGGTTACACTCTGCCTAATCACACCGAATATGTTTGTTTGTGTTTTCACGAAAACAAATTACTTTCATAGCTTTTGCCAGAAGACTGCTGAGAAGGAATCGTCAAACGAAGAAATTTCTTTATATTCACGCGGTGCTGTCATTTAGTAAGCGAACATACTATTCACTAGACTACACTCTTAGGTAAGGTTAGATAAGATGTCGGATCCCTCTTTACGAGAGAGGTCTCACTTAGCTCAACATTTAGGTTCCTTGCGAAACCACAATCAGTATTTTATTCGGAGATCAAACTTTTCTTAGAGGAAACCAAAGCGATTCCGAAATGAATCTTGCTATTGCCAAGGTCAAGGAGAGTAAGACAAAGGAGTAAGGCACTGACACATGAGCTGAAAAATAGTATTTTTTTTGTCCTCCAACCCACATCTCCTACCAAAGTCTTTTGCGGGAATGCCAAGTCTTTCGACATGTACACCAAAAGTATAGTGGGTCAAGGGAATCGCTATTGTACGGTGATTGATTATGCGATAGAAGTGAGTTGGTCATACGTATCCAGTAGAGTGTAGCAATATTGAATATATAATATTTGTATTCCTGTTATAATCTACCGAAAAAGACGCAACGAGATGCCGGAATGCTATAAGATAGTTTAGAGTGTTATCCTCAAACCTCAAATGCATGCGGTCTTGAAGCAATTCGGAAATTATTTTTAGTTTTTTTGCGAAACTTTATCAGGATTGGTTGCTTTCCAAGTTGCCATTTCTTCTGATTTCGAAACAAAAAGCAGTCACTTTGGGCTAACTCTGGAGAATAGCTCGAATAAAGGATCGGTTATGGAAATAATTTATGGATTTTTGCTTGGGAAACTGTTTATGTGTACTTCTTTTAATTGTCCTGATGCAAGAAAAAAATGTTTTCGTAGACGATCTTTTAAAATACTCATAAACATACATACATACATAATTGGTCATTACAACCCTTCAGTCAGGATTACGACCTAGATTCTCACACCACTTATGTTGTGTGCGTTAATTTTATACATAAGTGGCGGGACCTACAGTTTAAAGTCGACTCCGAACGACAGTTTTTTGAGAAGCTTTTCATGGCAATTTTATTTACTCTCAGAGTTTTTGCCAGAAATCTGCTGAGAGGAAGTCGCCAAAGAAATATTTTCATAATTTCGTTTTGATGTCTGACCTAAGATTCGAACTCGGGCCTTCAGTCTAATAAGCCAACACACTACATACTAGACTACGGCGACTACTCATATAAAGCTTTATAAATTGGCAAAATATTCCCCATTGTTTGCTTTGCTCTTTTGAAGGTACATAATGTAGATTATACTGAGTGTATCTTAAAAACCCTAATGGCTTTATTGATTGACAAAACCATATTACTTACTTAATTTTATACATGAGTGGCGGGACCTATAGTTCAAAATCGACTCCGCACGACAGATTTTTGAGAAACTTTTCATGGCAATTTTATTTACTCTCAGAGTTTTTGCTAGAAATCTGCTGAGAGGAAATCAACGAAAAAATATTTTTTCATATTTCGTTTTGATGTCTGACCTGGGATTTGAATAATAATAAACCAACACTACCTACTAGATTGCGGCGACTTCATGCGCCAGAGTCATGGAAAATAGATGTGTTATACTCATTGAAATCGTGGCGGACATTTCAACGATATTATTATATTCCACACACATAATGGCATCAAGACCTATTGGAATTAAGAGTTTCTATTATATATCATACACACAGTTTGTGTTTTATTTAAAGATAGAAAACACTTAAAAAACACCCTATATAAGGACCCTATATGTAGAACTGCTACATGTTATACTAAACTATATCGCAGCCTATGGGCTATTCACTAAGCCCGTTTAAGTTCAGCAAGCGGGATTCTGCAGGAGTTATTTTAACAGCCCGATAAAAAGAATTGAGACCAATTTTAGCAATCCTTCGTTAATATTTTGCTATTTAGAGCCTTCTTAGGGAATGCTTACCAATTTAAGGCACCATAATAAAGTATGGAACATCCATGTCAAATATTCATAGAAAACATCTGGGGCTGCGAATTCAGGTTGATCTTATTGATAGTTTACAACCATAAATAATATTGAAGGTTGTGGATGTCATTGCATTGATTGAGCCGATACAGACCAATTTCGGCTAAAGTGTTTATAGCATAATTATTGGCTAGTTGTAGCAGGATTTAAAATCCCTACGATATTGCTGTCAATTGTATGATCTCAAAGTCTAGATTTTGTTTTTATTTTGTTTCATAAGTCTTGAGGTAAGGTTAGGTTAGAGGACGTGTACTTGTCAATTGGGACAAGTACAGTACCCGGAGGTCGAATTGACCCATTGTACAACGTCCTTAAAAAGGGAGGATAATAGAGGGGATAGGAAAAAGGAGAGGAAGTAAGAAAGGGAAAGTCTTGAGGCAACTCCATTCAATTTTCTACATAAAGTTTGATGTAAATTTCTTTCATGTACATATTTCTTTTGAAATAGTTTGTTGTTGCGCCCTAGCTTGTCGACTCAAGCTGTCGTTAATTTTCGTATTTGTATTAATAATCTGTGTTAATGTTGTTCCCCTCTTTTAACCACTAATTGTAGTTTTATTAATAAAAAATATCGTATTTTAAATACTTTGTGGCACGTCATTGTCGCATTATCATTATCATTCACATCTTTAAGGCCTTTATCATTATGAGGACTGAATCATTTTAAAATAAAAAATTCATATTACATTTCAATACGAATTCGATAACAAATTATGAATGAAAAGGCAAACACAAACAAATCATTATCAGATACAAATCAGTTCCGAAGTATAAAAATAAGAATAAATTCTTATCTTCAAATAAAGACTATGAAAATAAATTTTTTATTGTACACAGCTACACATTTATAATAAAGAATTTATGATAAGAAAATAAATACGTCACTATTTTTCAATTTTGTACGCGTATACTAGGAGTATAGAACTCGAAACGTTTATTGATATTCCATAACGTAAGGGGAAAAGCATTTCAATTCACTAATTTATGGTATTTGTGTTGCACCACGTAAATTTTCATACATCATCGGCTGTCATTGTCAACATTGGCTGTCTGTCTCGTTGTCTATCAATCAAACGACAGGTGTGTTCGTCTTCCAGAGTAGCATAAAGGCTAGGACAGGGCGAAGAAAAGTGTTGAAGTAATCGATTGATATGCTTAAAGTTCATTGGACACTATGGCTGTAAAACGTGAGAATGATTTCTTGAAATTACTTTGATTTTCCTCCCTTCCCATTATTAGTGTAAGTGCAGTGTAGTTACGAATGCATTGAAATGAGGCCAATGATATGGATTCTGAAACATTTAGTTGCATTTCGTAAATAGAAAATAACTTTGAAAATTAGAAATAAGTTTTGCTTTTTTTTTATTCATTCGTTATCCGACGCAAATTTATATCACTTTTCAGTCATATATTGTCTTATACACACGCAATTTTGAAATTAATTTCGTATTGTTGTTGACTTTTGTGAAGGTTCTGTGTATGAAATATATTCAAGTGATACCAGTAAGGGGTATGAGACCGTTAATATTAATTTAACTTTCAATATAAACTAGATTAAAAACAATAGCTTTGAGGGCGCATAAGGGATTTATATTCTGCCCATACCGAACTGTAGTTTGGTTTCGATTTTGGTTTTGCCAGTTAGGAAGGACATCGACTACATCTGTAATCAATTCTGCAATTCATTCTTTAGGCACGATTGTTATAAATATTGCGGGATCAGAAGCTCTTGATCTGCCGAGCGTGAAAACTTAACGTGATGTTCGTTGGAACAAGTATTTTTTTCTAGTGTCGAAAGAAGCATTGTAGGACCTCGATTACTAAGTATTTCACTCCATATGATATTCATGGAGTCATGGCAATTTTTTAAGCGGTGCAATCCATGTTGATATACCTGAAAATCTCTTGATTTACTCGAATAGCCAGGCTGCAGTCCCACACGAATGCAGTTTCAACATCCGTCGTTGTCCATGAATGCTGAGGATTTCAGGAGAAATTTTGAATCATTCAAAGATAACTCTTACACAGCAGGGATGTCGTTGGAAATTGCATTGCTCGTGGGCTGGCCAGAGGCGATACGAAGCTGGCAATCTTGGGCTTAGGTATTTCTATATTTTGTGAGGAGGCTCAATCTTGTTGGCAGCAGGAATATATGTACGTGCAATATTGTCAGACTCTGCTAGGCATGTATGAACAAGAAGAGGACTGTCTCACTTCTGTCCATAAATCGTATGGCTATACATCGCAGAATAGCGATACTTACGGGCCACTGTCCTTTTGGTAGACATGACTAATGAATTCTGCAGGAGCTATGGGTCTTAGGAGGAACAAAATACTGTCTTTCACCACATGTGCCTGTGCCCTGCTGCTGTCATGAAGAGACGTATATTTTTAACCTCTCATTCTCTGACATCGTTTACTTAGCTCCCTAATATAAAAGTTGCTACAATAGCAAGATTTATTTCGGACTCTGGATGGTTTTCTCTAGGGAATGGTTGATTCCCGGATATAATTAATTGTGGTATTATAATTGGCTTAAATGCTGGCTTCAGTGGGATTTCTTCCTTTGAGGTGGTCCGCCAACTAACCTATGATATTCTCACTATTTACACCACTTATATACGAAGTAACCGTAGTCTAGTAGGTAGTGTGTTGGCTTATTAGACGTAAGGATACGGTTCAAACTCCAGGTCAGATATCTCCAAGAAAACGAAATATAAAAAAATATTTCTTCGGCGACTTCCTCACAGCCGATTTCTGGCAAAAACTCTGAGAGTGAATAACATTGCCATGGAAAAGTTTCTTAAAAATCTGTTGTTCGGTAGCGACTTTAAACTGTAGGT
Organism: Sarcophaga caerulescens; assembly: GCA_927399465.1. Taxonomy (NCBI): domain Eukaryota; kingdom Metazoa; phylum Arthropoda; class Insecta; order Diptera; family Sarcophagidae; genus Sarcophaga; species Sarcophaga caerulescens. The sequence goes on along the minus strand of OV656872.1, from coordinate 118,879,630 downwards.
CCCGCCGTTCATTTATAAAATTAACACACACCAACATAAGTGGTGTGAGAAGGTAGATCGTAATCTTCTCTGAAGGATTGTAATGATCAATTATGTATGTGTGAAAAAAACAGAAAAAACGGCGAAGTAGACTACTACATAATCCAGATGCTGACCGGCCATTGATATTTCAGAAAGTATCTACATTGCATGGGTAAATGCCGCTTACCATTCTGTTCGATGACGCCGAACACACTGTCTTCAGTTACAGTCGCTGGGCTGAAAGCTGTCAGGGTCTTGAGGCCGAAATCGACATATCCTGCGCAGGAAAAAATTTGATTTAGAATCAGTGGAATCAAATAAGAGCAAAGATAGGACGCAGGCTGACAAAGATTGAACTGGCAACCATGCCAAAAGAGGGTCCAACTTGAAGATTTTAAACCGTGATTTCGAGATTGAATGATTCCCTGGTGAGGAAACAAGCTGGGTTTTTAGTCGGTATATCCAGTGTGAGAGTTTTTTTTAAAAAAAAAAAAAATTATGATTATTCTATTGAGCCACTCTACCGAAGTTTCTGGAAACCCTCCTCCATTGGCCTGCCGTGGTACCAGCTTTTAGTATCGTTGGTCGCGTTGTTTATAGTTCATTCGGTTTTAAAGGGATAACTTTTTTTAAATTTTATACAAAAACAAACGAGTGAGCAGTCTGTTTGTGCCATCAAATCTGTCTGTAAGAAACCCCAGGCTTGTTCCATTAAATCTAAGAGTAGATGAACACCGTCTGTCTTAAATTAATATCAACAAATCAGCAATAAATCAGTAGCAGATGTGGTTTTTACAAGAACAAGTTATTTAAACACAATGTTATACTGGAAGTTCAGATTAAATTGTTAAAGGGCGTTAGTGTACAGGATCGTTTGAGGGGATTACTCTTCTATCATGAATAGAAAATGGCTGCAGACGATAAAAATGTTTGCCTAGCTAGTATAGGAATTTGAATTTTCCAAAGCTAAAGCTTCAAATTATCTAAACGTCTATTCTTAATCGTTTCATTCCATAAAGAGGTATTTAAAAATAGAAAACGTACAGTTCGTATTTATTCGTAATTGTTAATACTTTTAAAATAAATAAATAAAATTAAATTTAATTGATGAAATTAAATAAACTGCGAATAAAAATCTGCCAATTAAATTTGAATATCATTTATTCTCCTGCTTTCAAAACTAATTACTATTGTAAGCATGACATTCTTCTATAATCTGAGCTTCTCACATGTGCGATCTCAATGTATTCAATTTGTTAGTAATGAATACACTCTCCATTCAGGTATGTATACTCCCAAATAATTTCCACATAACGCCGCTTACAACGACTATATGCGATACTCGTATGAAATGAAAACTGAAATAAATAGACTAAAACTATCATACAGTCATTTCTCATTGTCAGTCATATTATATCACCCATTTCGTTATACTATATGACGTTATTGTAACTATGACGACCAATATTTTAAATGGAATGTGGCTTAGAACCACCCGGGGGTATGTTATTTCAATAATTCATTGAAGCGCAACAGCAAACCCCTGACAAACTGTATATGTGGCTTACAATTATATGCGGAATAGTGGCAGATATTTGGTAATACTTTCATAGCCAGTGGCATAGTAACATAACCATCACCGTCATCATTATCACTATCATCATCATGATGATGATTATTATTGTTATTATTTTTACTATTTACGAGTATTTATACCCTCTGATAAATGTTCACCTTTTTTTTTGTAATTTTTGGTTTTTGTTTATTTTTAATATTGGGTTACTTACTATCGTACTAAAACAGTCGTGTTAGAAAATAGAGCAGAGATTTCTAATGTATGTAGAGTTATAGATACGTTTTTGTAATGTAGAGAGTGTGTTTATATTTTAAATAGTCATAAATATTGTTGGAATTAAAACTTTTTTATTCGAGTCCAATACATAACTTCTGGCATTAATTTTTTAAATCAGTTAAATGCCGTTAAATGCCTTTCGCGACTGCAAGTTACTTGATCCATTCGATCAGACAAATTTTTCATTACTTTCTCCAATAAATCTGACCATCGAATGGATCAGCTCCTTGCTTATATCGAAAGAAATCACATCAAAACGTCTATTTTAGTGGATGTAATACTAATTTGTAGTCGCTTCAGTCTAATACATATTGTGTTGTGTTACTGGAAGAGAACTCAATCAAAAAAAATAAAAAAGAAATATTGAAGCAACATATTTCTTTTGGCGACTTCCTCTCCAGGAGTCTGCTGGCAAAAATTTTGAGAATGAATAAAATTGCCATGAAAAGCTTCTCAGATCTATGTATCATATAACCCCCGTTCAACGATTACACAGACGCCTTCGGTACTTTATATTTACCAAACAGTTTTCCAAAGTCGCCGTAGTCTAGTAGGTGACCCCGAGGTTTCAAATCCAGCTCAGACATTAAAAAACAAAACAAAATGTGGGAAAAAGGGTATTCCTTTTGGTGTCTTCCTGTTAGCAGTCTTTTTGCAAAAACTCTCAGAGTAAGTAAACTTGCCATGCAAAGTTCCTCAAATTTTTCATTTGGAGTCGACGTTAAACTGTGAGTCCTGCTGCTACTCGTAGGTAAAATTAACACACACAACATGGATGGTGTGAGAAGCTGTAATCCTATTTTACTTTTACGTTGCCGTCTTTAAAATAATTAAAGTTCATGCTGTTCGGTTAAGGAAGAAATTGTGATATTGCTGCGCAGCACTGCTCAAATGTGTTCATAGTATTAAGTAGAAATGAGCTTCATCACCAAACACCATACTTTCATAAAAATGCTCATCTCTGGCCAGCTTCATATGACTCTAATCATTAAAAATGCGACGCTATCAGTAGTCGTTTGGCTTGTATTCTTGTACGAGTTGTATTTTATAGGCACGTGAGACCCTTGTGAAAATTTTTCCACGTTTGTAGTCGCCGTAGTCTAGTAGGTAGCGTGCTGGCTTATTAGGCGTGAGGCCACGGTGCAAGCCCCAGGTCAGACATCTCCAACTAAACGAAATATGACGAAATAGTTCTCCGACAACTTTCTGGCAAAAACTCTGAGAGTAAATAAAATTGCTATGAAAAGTTTCTCAAAAATCTGTCGTTCGGAATCGACTTTGAACTGTAGGGCCCGCCATTCATGTACAAAATTAACACACACAACATAAATGGTGTGAGAAGCTAGTCAGTTGAAATAAAATGTCTTCCATTAACATTCTAAACAATCATAATGAAATCACTGCTATTTTTATGCATACAACTGTCTCATGCCTTTAGGTTAAATTCAATCTAATGGGTGTAAGAGACAGAGTGTAACACGAATAAGCCAGTCTAGAAGCTTACAAAGCGGTACTTTTTTGTTTTTTTTTCATTTCAAATGTTATTGTTGTTGTTATTGGTGTTTCTATTATACTTTTTTTTTTTACTGTTTCTGTTATTTTTCAATACATTCGTAGTCTATGTGTAAACAGTCTCTGGCAATTGGCAATCAGTCATAGCGGATAAGCCCATTTAAACACATGGGCCAACATTTGTTTTTTTTTTTCTCTATTGCTACTAAGATCGAGATTTTGGCATAATTTTTAACGTTGATTTACTGTTAGATAAGAACACAGAAACACAACAACAATTCCATTGCAATATTTTTTAAAGGTACATAAAAAAAGTCCTGTGGTTTAGGCCATAAACAAAATCGTGAGAATAAAACGGAAAACTTTAAAACCATCCACTGTGTTAGTGTTTGAGAATGTAAGGAAGCGAGTGTGAGCGTGAAAGCAAGTGAGAGAAGAGAAAGTTTGTGTTTTTTAGGTATGCATAGCATACCATAATGTAAGAAAGTATTAGTGAGAGCAAGGGGGCGGGTATGCAAAGCAATATTTTAGCTTCCGTTTTTGAAAAACTGCATTTTTTGTTTTGAAGAAAATTTTGTTAATGTATGTGGGTGGGAGTAAGGCGCTGTATTTGATAATCATTGAATGATTTGTTTTTTCTGTTTTCTTCTACATTCTAGTTCTATAAGCTAAAGTTTGCTTTAAACAGTTGATTTGACGTTTCATAATAACTCGAACAACAGTAAACAATACCACCACCAACACCACCACCACTACCACCATTATTGACAACAACAACAATAAATCGTAATAAAAATAAGAAAAGAAAATTACATTTTCGTTATCGTGTATAAATTCAGGCCTGCAATTGAAAATAATTTTAAATTAAAGTATGGACTCACCAACACCGCCAATTGTCATCGAAGATCCAAACGGTTCAGCAATGGATGCCTGTTTCACCGCATTCGATAAAGATGGGTGAGTCTCTAATTGTTTTATTGCTTTTCGATTTTTATTGAATTAAATTGAATTTTTTACAACTTTTTGCTTAGTTTTTGTTTTTTTATTGTGTATTTATTTTGTAGTTTTATTTATTTAACCATTTGCCTGATTTGTTTTTAATTTCTTTCCACTTCATTTCACAATTTTATTGTTTTTGATTAATTTGCGAATTTATAGTGTCACGGTCTACGATTTCACAGAAAAAAAAAGAACTATCTAAAGCGGCTTTTTTGACGTTATTTTTTTTTTGTAAGATGATTAATGATTTCTTTAGAAATTTGTTTGTATTTATTTTTTTGTAATTTGTTTGTCATTTGAAATACATAAATAAATTTTTAAAAATTTACATTCATTAGTGAAGAGAAAAAAAAAACAAATTGTGTGACAAAGTGCAAAAATAGTGAAATTATAAGACGTATTTAAAATATATCCCAAATTGATAAAAATTTAATACATTTTTAAGCCTATTCAGAAATGTTAAGGCTCTTAAGTTTCGCTGGTTTTTCAAAAAGTGTACGTGCATAGCAGTAATGAAAGATTAATAAAAAATTTCCGATAGACGTTAATTATCGTCCTCTTTTTGTGTTTGAAGTGTCAGATGAAACACTTGAAATTATAAAATGTTTGGTTAAAATGAAATATTAAAAGAAATATTAATTCAACTTCGTTGATTTCACCAATGGCATGACATGAATTTATTTACTTAAAAAAAAAATAAAATAATTTGTTGGTTTCGACATTCAGTATAGAAAAGTACGGAACTGTGAAGTATGGATAAAGACTTAAGTATTTACTTTTAAAATAAGACTCTAAAAAATTAGCTACAGATACATCTGCATTAATTTATTGAGTAACTCGAATTATAAAGGTTTAGCGCTCTACAGAATAATAATACTTAATTCGTCATTATAACTCTTTAGTCAGGATTACAACCTAGTTTTTTACATCACTTTAATATCGACTCCGAACGACAGATTTTTGAGAAACTTTTCAAAGCAATTTTATTCACTCTCAGAGTTTTTGCCAGAAATCTGCTAAGAGGAAGTCGCCGAAGAAATATTTTTCATATTTTCGTTTCGATGTCTGTCCTGGGGTTTGAACCGTGGCCTTACGTCTAATAAGCCAACACACTACCTACTAGACTACGGCGACTTTAAACTCCAATACATTCGCATTAATTTATTGAATAGTTTTCCGAAAATATGTAACTCGAAGAAAAGCGACAGAATAATTAATACTTACTTACTTATTTAATCGGTCATTACAACCCTTTAGTCAGGATTACAATCTAGCTTCGCACATCACCCATGTTGTGTGCGTTAATTTTTATCCATGTGTGTCGTTATCTACAACTTCAAGTCGACTTCGAATAACAGAATTTTGTGAAACTTTTCATTGCCATTTCTACTTACTCTCAGTGTTTTTGACAGAAATCTGCCGAGAGGAAGTCGCTGGAAGAATTTCTTTTGTCATATTTCGTTTTGTTCGAGATGTCTGGGATGGGATGTTAACCGCGGTCTCATGTCTAATAAGCCAACATACCACCTTCTGAACTACGACGAATTTATAATTGATATTTACAATGTACTAAATCCTGTCACAGTTGAGACTAAGTGCTACATGGACGGCTCTAAGTATGAGGATTGTACTGAACTGAGCGTCTTTGATATGTATAGAGCTAAGAAGCAGGCTATGCTCGTAACCATAATACAGTTTTCCAGCACATCCGTTTGTGGTCAATTGGCCAGTGGATCGCACACTGCATTACGGACAGAATTTCTTCTTTAGCCAGAATATCCGTATGTGGAGGTCTTTCCTGCCATTTATAATATGAAAAGATTCAAATCTAATGTCCACAAACAGAGGTCTTTCCTGGCACTTACAATATAAAAATATTCAAATTTTATTTCCTCCTTCCCATAACCTCTTTTCATAATTCCAACGCAATGCACTGCATAAGTAGGGGCCATTCTCTGAGTGCTGATCTTATAAAAAAAAATTCGTTTGGAATGTATATTGTCACTTTAGATCTATTAACTCGTTTTTAATTCGTTTGGATTCAAGGAAATTGTTTATTTTTCTTTGTTTTATCTTTTTATTTAAATAAATCCTTTGATATATAACGGATTTATTCTTTAATAAATATTTATTATTTATTTATTTATTTCTTAATTTTATTTAAATTCAACAACAAACTTTAATTGATAATACCACGCTAACAAATTTATTACATTGTCCTTTTAGAAAAAAGATTAAACTTTATCAAGGCATCGTTGGGCTCATTTATATTTCATTTATTTTCGATCTGCTAACTTTTAGAACTGACTGTTGATTTTCTAGACCTGATATCTAGAGGGGTCTAGCTAATGTAGTTGATAAATACAAATAATTGCGCTCAAATGACGCATGTCGCATGAGACGGAAAGCATCATATTAGGAAAAATTCTTGGACAGTCTGGCCGTCCTATATGTGGGGAAGACCGCGAGTTTGTTAAGTGTGGGTATGTGAGTAAACTGAACAGGTGTTTTTACAGGCCAATCAAATTTACAGATGTTTGCGATTCGCATTGGTTCGGTAAATATTTGGTGGAGAGGACATCCAAACCAAGGAATATTTTCTATCTCAGCGAATTAGATTTTAATATTTTGTGGACAAAACTTTAGCAGATTTTGCTCATATCTGAAGAGAAATATTGCAAGAAATTTGGCAGATACATGCGTGGTTGGTATTTATTTATTAAGGCGGACAAGTCGGTTTTTTTGTTTGATGATCCGACCGTCTTTTCTTTTAATTAAAGCAATCAAGTCACAATTTAGTCGTCATAGTCTCGTAGGTAGGTAGTGTATGGTCCAAACATCAACTCAGACATCTCGAACGTAGTATGAAAAAATATATTTCTTTCGGCGACTTCTTCTGGCAAAAACTCTCTGCGAGTAAAAAAATTTCTTAAAATCTGTTCTTTGGAGTCAACGTTAAATTGCAGGTTGCGCAACTCATGGATAATATTAATATTCACAATATGGGTGATGTGAGAAACTAGATCGTAACACTGACTATTGGGTTATAATGACCAATTAAGTAAGTAATAAGACTGGGTTTTTCATTTTATGTATCTTGTAGCGATTGCAAAACAACTCTACGTTATGAGTTTCCCAAGACAAAGAGTTTCTTTCTGGTAATTTAATTTAATATTTTCTAAAGTGAAGCGTGCATACATACATACATAACATATATAATTGGTCATTACAACCCTTTAGTCAGAATACGACCTAGCTTCTCACATCAGTTATGTTGTGTGTATTAATTTTATACATGAGTGGCGGAACCTACAGTTTAAAGTCGACTTCGAATGCCAGATTTTTTTAAACTTTTCAAGGCATTTTTATTTTTTTTTATTTCACTCAGATTTTATGCCAGAAATCTGCTTAGAGGCAGTCGATGAAGAAAAATTTTCGTTTTGTTCGAGATGTTTGATCTGGAGTTTGAACCCTGGGCTCTTGCCTAATAAGCCAACTTACTACCTACTAGACTACGGCGACTTATAAGTGAAGTGAAGAGTATTTTACTAAAAATCGAGTCAGGAAGATTTTAAGTAGTTATCTCACGTCTATCTTGTCTTTCGTTTATTACAATATTTTGTCGGTGTGAGTTTTTAGAGACAGCTGTATGCGAATTTAAAAGCTTACTACAGATGACAAACCTGAAATGGACGTTATTGATATTAGGTTGAAGTTATGATTTTTTAAAGTTCCATTCCATTTTTAATTTTTCTTAATAATTTTTCTTTTTGTTTTTTTTTTAGCGATGATCGCCTTAATTTAGCAGAATTTTCATTGATCTGTCGTGCCCTATTTCGCAATGATCGTGGCCATATTTATGATATGGGCGAAGAACGTTTGCAACAAATTTTCTCAGTATTCGATACAAACGAAGATGATTACATTGATAGAGAGGAATTTAAATTCTGTTGGAATCAATGGATTAAAACGGTAAGTGTTTTATTAACCTAAACTCCTCACAATAATTTCACTCTAATACTGTAAAAGTTAATATTTTTCTATCCTTCATCATTCAAATAAAAAAAAAAATATTTTTAATTGATTTAAATCGTTAATAATTTAATGATTGTAAGCAAATTTACTGCAATAAACCATGCAACATGCTGGATAAACCAATTAATTCGTCCTTGTCAAGTGCTATGTGATGTGCTATGGATGCAGCGTTCGAGTATGTCAATCATTACTATTCACTGCCATAACAAATACTTGTTTCTGCTTGCAAACACAGGGAGTGGTTGCAAGTACAAGTGGGTAGTACTACTACTACTGCCGCTTATCGTAACTGTGATGGGACTATAAAATGAAGTGTGTTGGAGAACCTATTTAAGCGCATTTAATCCTCTGCACAATTTCTAATTTAATCTTCATTTTTTCAATGAATTGCTGCAGCAGGAGTAGCAGCAGCATTGAAAACATCATTTGGGAAGTTTCTAATCATGTTGTCTTATTTCTATTTTTCTTTTTTTTTTTTGCCAAGCATTTCACATATATAACATGTGTTGTCCTGTTCAGTACAAAAAATTGTTTACAGTTTTTATATATGTACACATCCTATGGCAGAGCCATGTGCTTGTGTAGTGGCATTTCAATGGTGAGATATACAATTTTTATTTAGTCCTCCCACTTGAGCCTTTAGTATGCAAATTTGATAATTTGTTTCTGACATGAACATGTCAGCGTTGTTACAGTCATTGTGCTGCCTTTTGTATTCTCCTTTATTTTTATGTTCAAATAAATATTTTGTTATGGAAAAACTAGATTTCTTTAGTCATGTTTTCGATGAAACAAAACAAAAATAAAAAAATGCTAAACATTGTTAAACAAATATGGTATTTACATCGATAACATTACATATTCAAAGATTTTTAACGATATGAATTTTTATACTTAAAATTAGATATACTAGGCACCCTATCTTTTATTATTTGTTGTCTACCTCTAGGACAAAACCAAAACCATTTGTTGCCCTCAGTTGTCGGTCTACAAGGTTTTGAAAACCTACACTATGTTCTACGAGACAGTTATTAATGTATATCGAACCAATTGTACCAATTCTTAACATCCGCCCTTTAGTCAGGATTTCGACCTAGCTTCTCACACCATTTATATTGCTTGTGTTAATTTTATACATGAGTGGTGGGAGCTACAGTTTAAAGACGACTCCAAACGACAGATTTTTGAGAAACTTTTCAAGGCAATTTTTATTTACTCTTTGAATTTTTGCCAGTATTATGCTGAGAGGAAGTCGCCGAAGATATATTTGTTCGTTTTCGTTTAGTTGGAGATATCTGACCTGGGATTTGAATCGAGGCCTCACGTCTAATAAGCCAACACACTACCTACTAGACTACGGCGACTACAAATTATTATTCAATTACGTCTGATTATTTAAAATAGAGTTTGCCTGCATATAAATATTCAACGTGATCTTAGTCTACAACACCAAGGAATATATGATATTTCACATCAGTTCTTGAACTGTCTACAAAACAAACATAATTTTGTTCGATAAAATGTGTCCGTATTTGAAAGCAATTGAATTCGTTCTTATTCGCAAAAGAACTGTAGGAATGAATACTTCCCTAACAGACTTATTCACCAGAGACGTTAACAGGTAGCAAATCCGGTTCTATGGTAGCGGCGTAAAAACCGCGTACACCAGGGTTTAAAATTTCATCCTGATAGTGTACAATGCTTCCAAAACATTAATTGTTGACAGTATAAGTTCAACTCATAGTAGCTTAGTTCTTATCAATCCCTCCAAAGCCAAACATTCGTAACATTGATACTCAACCGTTGTGACATTCGATTTCTTTTTATTTGCGCAATTTGACCAAAACGATTTTTGCTGGACGTTGTCATATTTAAATCAACGCCTGTTATTGCCCTTTATTATCACTATTTGCGATGTGATATCATTACCATAATCAATATCATTATCTGATAGACAAGTTTCTCAGAATAATAGAGAGGGCCAATCGACAATTGTCACATCACCATTTCGGCTAATTGAAAGACTATCAAAAGTTTAATACAATAAATTAATTGTGGCATGAGATGTATGGCAAATTGCACCATCCTGTTAAAACCAAACTTCATCACATCAATACCGGTCATCAAAAAAAATCGGTAATGGTTGCGCCGTCTTCATTTTCAAAGAAATATGGGTCAATGATGCTTCCGCTCCACAAGTCGCACCAAACAGTCACTCGTTATGGGTGCATTGGCTTCTGTATCACCACGTGTAGGTTTTCTGAGTTCCAAATACGACAATTTTGCTTATTAACGAACCCACCAAGATGGAAATGAGCTTCATCCGAAAAATTGATTTTTTTTTGCAAAATCGACATCATGGTGCAATTTCTCGTTGGCCCAATAACGTTGATCAAGCGTAAAGCCATTCATTATGTTCACTTGAGATAATATAGTGAATTTTGACATAAGTGTTGCCAGATTCGAAATAACCGATGGTTTAAATTTAAGCTGGTAGATGGCCCACCCGTTACATATTACGATCAATATCTTATTACCTGATCCACTGTGTTATGTTATGTCATTCACTTTAGTCATCGAAAATGAAGCGGTTTAGATAGAATCATTCATTTTACTACTACAAGTTTAGACAAAGTTTCAAGTGACTGATGGCATTTATTAGAATTTATTCACTTACTTGTTCGTTTAGGCACTTTCGTTTAGGCATTTGAATAAATGCGGGTAAACAAATGACAAAAATAAACAAAAAAACTGAATTGAAAAGTGAAAAATACCCTCATTTAATGGCAACATATCCGGTATATTTTTTATTTTATATGCCTGTATGGGTGTGTGTACATATGTACATGTACATACAATATATGACAACAATAAACAATAGTGTTATTAAACAATAACTATTTGGGAGTAAAAAAGATTCAAACATCGCGTATGACATAAAGTGTTAGTGGTACCCACCTCCTGCTCCTGTTTATTGTTATCGAATGAAAAAATAGATGAAAAAATAATGGAAAAAAATGAAATTGACAAAAATGTAAATGAGAAATAATATTTAAATATTCAGTTTATATTTGTTGTTATTGTTGTTAATATTTTGTTTTTCCTTTATTAAAAAATAGGACATGAAATAATAGTGTACAGTGAACTCGCGAAAACGTGAACACTCGAAACGTGAACAAATTTATTTTTCCACAGAGTATTCTAAAACGTGAACAAAATTTGAAAGCTCTAAAACGTAAACACTTTTTTTAAATTTTGTTTTTTTAATCTGTTTTTAAATTGTGAAATCTTTAGAAATTTACGATCAAATTAAAGAAAATGATCGTGGTTTTAACACCAGTGACAGATGGCTTCAAAAATTTAAATAAAGGTTTGGTGCTCGCCTTCTTAAAATTTCCGGAGAAAAGCTTTCTGCGCAGCCGCAACATGTTGACCCACTTAAGGAAAAGTTAAAAGCAAAAATGGAAGAAATCTCTCTTTGTGAAGGTCAGCCTTATAGTGCTGATGAATCCGGCTTATATTGAAAGCAGTTGCCATATAAAACATATTTGTCATCACTGGAGAAAAGTGCTACAGGCGCAAAGATGGAGAAACAACGATTAACTTTCATGGGCTGTTCAAATGCGTCGGGGACTCACACACTTAACTTATGGTGTTTTCTTTTCTACAAAGAAAATGTCACCCTCTTACAAGGTGCATTAAACAAATTTTTGACCAACCCTGTTGTAATGTCATTTTTTATTTGAGAAGAACATAACACAGATATTAAAAAAGGGTATGCCCTGTGATTACCACTTATTAAGGAAATGAATGGGGAAATGCCAATTTGTTCAAATGTGTTGCCTGATCGCTAATTTTTCGACTTCATTTTTTGCACGCTTTTTTTTATAAAAAAAAAAAATGTTTAGCACTGTTCTAACATTGAATGCAATTTTTTATATTGCTGACCATGTAGCTTTAATAATGTAATATTTCCTTATGATTACTCCACAGAACAATGAAAAAATTAACTTCAAATTGGATAACAATACCAGACGACTTTTTTTAAATTTCATTTGGTAGCCCTATAAATAAACAAAAGTCATCTGCTTTACAGGGCATTATCAGCACTCTCGATTTATACAGGGCATAAAATGCAATGCCCTCCACCATTGGCAAGTGCGAATTATTTAGAACAAAACATACCACCCTCTTAGAGGGCGAAACATTTTTAAGAAACAAACACAAAATTTCATTTTGCGTTAATAAAATGCATATTTTTTGGTAGAAAAGAAAACACCATTAATTTACTGGTAATTGGGAAATCTAAAAATCCACTAAGTTTCAAAAACTTTACTTGTCCAGTGAATTACAAATTCTCCGAGTCAGCATGGATGACATGTAAAATTTTTTATGACTGGTTTCATCAATGTTTTGTTAAAGAGGTAGACTTCAACAGACAAATTTAAAACTGAAAACTTTGTTATAATTTTTGACCTTAGGTTACTGAGTTCTTGACTAAAAAGGGGCTACCGGTAAATGCCCTTCTGTTAATAGACAATATCCCTTAACATCCGGCTGAATCCCAATTAATTTCTGATGACGGATTCATTTGTGCAATGTTTTTGCCACCCTACGTCACATCGTTAATTCAGTCCATGGACCAGAATGTTTTTAAAATAACAAAACTGTATTATAGAAACAGTCTCTTGGCATTAGTTGCTGGAAAACAAACAGAAATGCTAAATTCTATTAAGATGTTAACTATAAAATATGCAATTAATCTTTTGGACTCAGCTTGGAGTAGAATTTCGCAACAAATTTTAAACAATTGCTGGAAAAGTATTTTAAATTTAGTTTCGGACAAAGATGACACCGATGATTTTTTACTTATTAAAATATCATTTTTCATATTAAATAGGGTAATTTTTTGTTTTAAATTTGGGTACTCGATAACGTGAACAAACTCGAACATGTGAACTGCCTTGGTAAAAATTAGTTCACGTTATCGCGAGTTCACTGTATTGCAAGCAGCATTTTTTTTTAATAAAATTTAATTAAAAATGGCTATGTATTGTTATCGCTTATGGATTTGTGTTTGATATGGAAAATTTTCAAAGAAAATTGATGTTATTAGATGAAAATTGAATATTTTTTAACGTTAATTAATTTAAAAATTGTAATATTTCTATTATTCTATCTTAAATTCATTAATTTTGACCATCACAATAATGTCACTTAAACCTACAATAAGTGAGATGGTTCACGGCAATGAATCTCGATAAAAGTTGAAACACCCATCTAAAACCAGACGTCATGACCTTATATACAGACGGAATTGTCTTTTACTCCTTTGGGCACGATTACAGCGCTTCATTTCACTGCTTTAACTATTCGGGGGTAACTTTTAGGACCCACGTCTTCTTCATGGTTGTGAATTGTGAAAAACTGACCTTCAATGTTGTGAAATATTGTTCAAAATTTTGTTCAAACATCTTCACTGCTCTGATTGTGCTCTATTGTGAGAAAATGTGTTAACTAACGTGGAGTGATTAGTTTAAGCATATTTTACATTAAGCCCGCGTTAATTTAATATTAGTTTGTAGATTTTCTTGACTGTTTATGCCATGAATACCTTAATTTGCTGGGTGTCCTGATAGTCTAATGAATAGTGTGCTAGTCGATTGTATGTGATTCGATTTACATCAGAGAGTTAGGTCTGTTATATTGCACCTAGCAAATGGTGTTCAACACATAGCTTGTAGGAAATAGAATCGAATTTGTAATTGCATTGTAATTTATAAACAAACCTTTATAGTGTTTGTCTTGACAGCTCGAACTGTATTGTTTAAACTCTGCCACCCAATACCTTATAGTCATAAATGAAGCAATAGGCTACTCCAGAGTAGAATTTAATTCTGATTAAACTAGAAAAATATTGAAATAAATAATGCTCATAAATTATTTCTATCAAGATGATCAATTACTGTTGTAATTTCTAGGCATAAGTTTACTAGTTTAGAAGTCGCCTTATTCTAGTAGGTAGTGTGTTGGTTTCTTAAATGAAAGTCCTTGGTTCAAACCTTAGCACAGGCATCTCGAACGAAGGAAGTATGAAAAAAAATATTTCTGTCTTCAACTTCCTCTCATTAGTCTTTCTTCAAAAACTCTGAGAATATATAAAATTGCCATGAAAAATTTTTTTTTGTCTGATCTCATAAACTTTTTGAAACAACTTTCATAAGTTTTATTCGTGGTCGCACATTTAGCTCTCTTTTTCCCATCAGCTAAACAGGCTCACTGTGGAGGTTTTTTTTGAATAGATTGGTAGTTTATTATAACAAGCTCAGAAGCCAAAGGACAGAAATTTGAAAAATTCAAAATTTTGTATCCCAAATGCCTTGCGCTCTCATAACTCATAATGATTTTATCATAACCTCTGCCAAATAGAAAACGAAATACAAAAAGAAAAAATAAAATAAAATCACTATCAAAACAACAAATATTAACACCTCTGGGCGCTTTGGCAGCAGACAAAAACAAAAAACTAAAACTGTGGCCCTTAAATTTTAATCTATTAATGGGTCTAGTCTGGTGTTGTTTATCAAAACAGGACGGCAACCTATCATTACTTAAAAATTCGACAGGCGAATTTCGGTAGTTCTACACACACATACACAGACATTTTAAACCAAAAATTGTGTACCATTGCCCTTGGGTATGGCACAAATCGAAAGCAGACAGACTGGCCTATGAATAGACCGATAAATAAAGGGACACATTGACAGAGAGGCACAAACATGTGAATACATTTGCCCCCCAATGGCTAAACAGATAAATAACCAGCACGAAATACTCACTGTTTGGGAAAATGATTTAAAAAAAAAAACGTACGAAAACACAACATATTCGTCGAATACAATTCAATATGCTACAGTAGCATTCGATTATATTCGCTTGCATGAGGTTTACATTTATAATAATAGAGTTACAGTCACAGGAACATTTATTTATGAAGTAATGTGAGTACTGGCAACAGGAATGGATGAAGCGAGAGTGCATGTAAATATGATTTTTAATGAATGAATTGTGCAACTGAATTCTAATGAACTCTCATAAGCAAAGAACATAATTGCCACTCATATAAATTCCTTTTTTTTTTGTGAATCCAGAGTAGTGTTGAATCACATGCTGTTGACAATATTTTCTATGTACATACATATATTTTAAGGTACCCCTACGAATTTAATGAAATATGGCAGCATGATACCCTTTCTATGATACCCTTTAGTTGTTATTACAATTTTTAAATTAAATTTTTTTCAAAATACATGAAAACAGTTCAGAAATGCATTTTTAATGAAATATTATCTACCATATGGCCTTACCTTTTGCCCCCGACGTACTATACATGTCAATCCTTTTGTTGAATTTTCAATAAGAATCAGACGTTATTGTGATGCTACTTGTCGCCGTAGTATAGTAGATAGTGTGTCGACGACAACCCGTGGATCAATCCCCAGCTCAAGCATCTCGAACAAAATGAAATGTGAAATCAGATTTTTTGCGGCATCTTTCTCTTACCAGTATTCTGGCCGTAACTCTGAAAATAAATAAGTAAAAATCTGTTATTCTGAGTCAATATTAAACTGTACGTTAAGCTCATCGATAAAATTAACGTAACCAATATAGGCGGTGTAAGAAACTAGCTCGTAATCCAAACTAAAGAGTTGTAATCATAGGTGCCAGATAAATGAAGCATCAAATCGTCAAATATTTGAGAAAAAATCGTCAAAGACGTTCATTGAAATCGTAAAAAAATCGTCAGAAATAATAAATAAATAAATTGAAAGGTTTTTAAAAACAAAAACTTATAAAATCAATGTTAAGCAGTAATAATATTGCATCATCTATACCCAGATATGTGTGGTGTAAATATTAGGGAGTCAGAAGATCTTGGAATTATAGGCATGAAAATTCAGTGTGATGTTCGCTAGAACTGGCACATTTTTCAGTGCCTTGGTTTCTTAAGACGTTACAATAAATACTTCACTTCATCGGATCTACTTGCCATTTATAATTTACAATTATGAAAATCATGTATTCCTACGTAACACTCGTCTTTCTCGGCCAGCACATCCGTATGTGGTCGATTGGCCAGTGTATCGCACACTGCATTACAGACAAAGTTCGTTTTTTAGACGGACTATTCGTGTGTGGAACTCCCTTCCTGCAGAGATCTTTCCTGTTACTTATGGTATAAAAATATTCAAACCTAGTGTCCATAAACACTGCTCTCTCTTTCCTCCTTCCTATAATATATTTTCCTAGTTCCAAACACAATGCCATCCCCTGAGTGTTGGTCGTATGAAAAAAAATAATGGCACTTGCCTTTGTTCTTCCGATGGTAATAATGGCTAGAATCGAATTTTTAAAATTGTCTGCAACGGCATATGATAATTTATGCTCAACTACGACGTTATTTAGGAGTTGGAATTTTTTGGCTTTTAATGTACTGAAGTAAAGAAAATGATGTAAATTTTTAATTGCTAAAATCGTCAAAATAAGGGCATAAATCGTCATATCGTCAATATGATATTTTTGGAGCACAAAATCGTCAAAATGACGATAAATCGTCAAATCTGGCAGCTATGGTTGTAGTGGCCAATTAAGTAAGTAAGTGATGCTATTTCGTCTATTTCATTCTGAATATTGTCTTTTTGGGCTTCAGTTGTTTTCTGTATACTTTAAAGCTCAATACTTAATAGAGTTTCCAATAAATTCACTGATTACTAGATTGAGAAGGATGCCAAACTTGTATAATCCGCAACGAGGTGGGAACGTGTGAACAGTGACACGTTTGTGATAACCAACGTATCGATGTACACATTAAGTGTTTCAAAATGTCGTGACTTAGAGAACTCCAGGTCTTATGATATGTCTTACGAATATTTTGAAGGAGTTGAGTCAAACTAAGATCTTTAAAAGGCCTATACTATTTAAGCCATCTGTACTAATCTGCCTGGCTGGAACACTAGAGCCAGGCATGATATTGATCAATTGTCAAGGATCAATTGTTTGTTGATCGTCTGAGGATCATTGATCGATGAATCGAATTGTTCAGCTCAATCCAAAAAAAGTTACAGTTGTAGACAATGTCAGTAATTTACCAGCCAGGATTACAACCTAGCTTCTCACACCACCTACATATTGTGTGGGTTAATTTTATCAATGAGTGGCGTTACCTACAACTTAAAGTCGACTCCGAACGACAGATTTGAAAAGCTTTTCATGGCAATTTTTATTGAATCCCTAAGCTGCCAAGAGGAATTCGAAGAAATGTTTTTTTTCTCGTATTTCGTTTTGTTGTTTGATGTCTGAGCTGGGATTTGAATCACTGGTTTTTGTCTAAAAAGGCATTAAGAATTCATATGCCATTAAGAATTTATGGTTTCAATATCAGACTCGCGGAATGTATCGATAACTACTGGAAACCATTATTCCAATAAAGAATCTTTGGAGAGCGTTTAAGTAGCCATGGACAAGATATTCTTCCATTAAAAGGAAGCATTCATGTTACATGTCCTTCCGTTCGAATAAATAACCATGAAATGCCATGAAAAAGTTTTGCAAAATCTACTGTTCCCAGTCGACGTTATGCTGTAGGTCTCGTCTCGTTGCGTGAGAAGGTAGTAATTTTGATAAAAGTAGTGTAATGACTTATAATGCATATGGGAGAGTACAATAATTACCCAAAAAGTACCACAATCATGTTATTCTGTTTTTCTATTAAACTAACATGTATTTTGGGTTTCATATGCATTATCTTAGGATATCATAAGATTTTGATAATTTTTAAACGATTTTTTCCTGCCCTAAAAAATTGCGATTAAGTTTATTAGACAATTGAAAATTAATTATTCCCTCTATTGGAGGTGAAAGAAAAATAGTACCTGGTGTCTTAAAAAGCATTTGAATCTTAAATTAACATTTAAATATGATTGTACTTTTGAAATCACAATTAAACATATCGATTAAACCATATTCTTTTCATTGTTAAATGTTTTTATACATTTTTTTCCATGGTACTAATGCGTGAAAGTACCAACGATTTGTTTACATTTGACATTGATTGACTTGCATATATTTTTCTTTAAAAACTTACTTGCAAATTTCTTAAACAATTTCTACGACGGTGCGACGGTGAGCGCACTGCCATTTCGGTACTTTCGGTGACCCTTACTATAAAAAAGAAAACTAAACAAACTCACGTGTGAATACAGGCAATATTGTATGAAGTCGTATAAACGCTTGTAAAATAGTCGTAAAGGCAGGTGTTAAAGCAATTTCCGTTTTTCAAAATTGTTGCCAAAGTTTGTGTGGCATTCGTTTAGCAGTTTGAAAGTTTTCAATGTATATTGTTGTTACTACAGTATTCCCTCGATTTACGTCGTCTCGATTTACGTTGTTTCGATTAACGTCGTCAAAAATTTTGTTCCCTTCAACTTCGATTTGCGTCACCTTTTTTTGGAACCAACTGTGACGTAAATCGAAAGATTACTGTAACTTTTTTAAATTCCTTGTTAAAAACATACTACTCTGTAGTATGAGCAATATGAAATTCGATTTACGTCGTTTCGATTTACGTCGCCTTTTTCCGGAACATTTTACGACGTAAATCGAGGGAATACTGTACTTTAAACACACACACCCATACACACACTTTCTCCCAAACTCTCATTGGCAAAGTCAAATTTATAGACATTCAGATAGACTAGACTAGAGCGAATATGATTTAGTTTATCAAACAGCATACGTTTGAATAATGGCCTATTCATGCCAGAGATGTCAGGTGGCCGTTTCTTATGGTCTTGTATGAATATTTTTAAATGATAATCTTTAAAAAAAGGGAAGGAAAAGTTATAAAATAAGTGTATCTCATAAATATTGTATTTCAATGAGAATGAAAATATTGCCACAATCTGTAGCAGTGCTACTAAAAATTCGTTATTGCATGATGAGTGTATGTACGTACGTACAGTTTCAATTTTTATATCCGTTTTAAAATTGAATTTTGAATATAAAAATATTTTACTTTTTTTTTTTTAATAATAAAAGATTGCTTTTTTGATTTAGTTTTTCTTGTTGTGAATTTTTTGGACGTTGTTATATCTGTAATGAAATTGAAATTGCAATACAATTAATGTAATGATTTTGCATTGGAACTGGAAATGAAATTTAATTGAAAAATAAATTACAAAATATGGTCAAATGCCTAACCAAGTTGGTATTGTAAGGCTCTTTAATTTTATTTAATTACATTTTATAATTTTATGGATCCGAGACCATGGGTTCGATTCCAACCTGAGGCTCTGGGTGTTTGTGATTGCCTGTTTGTTTGTTTGTCTGACATTATATGTGATTACTCAAAATAGAAAAAAGAAAGAGAGAATTGTTACTAAAATGAAATTCTCGAAAAAACATTGACTAAAGTATACACTCCCCGAAATATTTATAAGATAGATAAGAAATAAATTCTTTGTCCCATCGACTTTAGGAAGTCATTATTAATCACGGTGGACACACTCATTACTAATAAATACAAAAATTACTCAGTAGTTGTTTTTTATCATTGTTATTTTAGTTTTAGGTGAATATTATTTAATTTTGGTCTTATAATTTTTTTGTTTTTAAATGAAATTTATTTTGTGTTATCCTTTTATTAAATAAAGAAAAAATATTTTTTTTTACATAAAAATATTTATTTTATTGTTAGTTATATTTAACCCAAAAATCGTACGAATTGGTCTAAAAGATTTTAAGTTTTTCGAGAAATACGTTTGGTCTTATAAATATTTCGGGGAGTGTATACATACATACATAACTGATCATTACAACTCTTCAGTCAGGATTACGACCTAGTTTCTGATACCACTTATGTTGTGTGTGTTAATTTTATACATGTGTGGCGGGACCTACTCGACTCCGAGTATCAGTTTTATGGAAAACTTTTCTTGGCAATTTTATTAACTCTCAGAGTTTTTGCCAGAAATCTGCTGAGAGGACGTCGCCGAAGAAATATTTGTTCATATTTTGTTTTGTTTGAGATGTCTGACCTGGTATTTGAACCGTGGCCTCATGTCTTATAAGCCAACACACTAGCTATTAGACTACGGCGACTTCGAAAGCATATTCATTGGTCATTAAAAAAAAATCGCACATGAACCCCTCTTTCTTTCTGCTGTTAGCTAGCTACCTTTCCTGTATTCCACAAACAATATACTGCATGAATAAGGGTAATCTCTTGAGTGTTCGTTAAAAAAGGATAGCTGTTGAAAAGTCAATATTTATTTTGGAAATAATTATGGAAAAGGAACACGAAAAACAACACAATAACACAACAACAAAGAAATGAAGAGAGTTGGGATAAAGAAAGATAAAATTGCAATAACAAAACTAAATAACAAATCAATAGTCAGTTTCTAGAAGTTGCCAACTTGGAAATGAAAGAAGTATAAAGCATAAATCATATGAGATAGAAAAATAAATTTAATAAGAATTCAATACAAAGTTTCTAAAACTTTGCCAGACCGATAATGAAAGAAGTATAAAAACGAAAGGACAGCGAATGGCAATGTTGCCAGTTAGTTATAGTAAAAAGTAAAAACTTCTAATCCTATCTACTCTTTTACAGATGACAGCAATACAGATTTGTCCTTCATATTCTTTTAATTGTAGGCCGAGGCGATTTCAATGCACGATTGTCTATTAATGGTGTAAATATTAGGGAGTCAGAAACTCTAGATGTTGTGGGCATGAAAATTCAGTATGATGTTCGCTGCAACCAGTACATTTTTAAGTATCGAAAGAAGCATTGGAGGCACTTGGCCTCCGTTTCTTAAGATGGTCCAAGAAATCCAAGAAAATTCTCTTACTGTTTGTACCACTTATATTCGACCGACAATGGAATATAACTTTCATGTATGAGCTGGTGCCTCGAAGTCTATTTTGAGTCTTCTCGACCGCGTGCATGGGAGGACGAAGGTGCTCATTAATGACGGTATCCAACTCTATTGATTCCTTGGAGTATCATTGTAATGAGGCTTGTGTATCACTGTTCTATCGCCACTGCAACGGATTTTTCTCGAACGAACTAAGGGGAATTGTCCCCGAGAATTATATATTTCTACAAAATACTAGTTTTTCTCACCGGGGTTTACAATGGAATGTCAAAAATTCCTAGAAAATAGTCACACGACTAAGTTTATGATCGACTGTGAGCAAATCCAATATCCATCTTGTGAAAAGCTTCAAGTCATCCTTCAAAATTAAAAGCACTACGCCATGTTGGTTGTGCACAATCTCTCGTTCGGCAAATGGATAATAATTACAAATTTTTTTAATCCTTTCGGCTGTAGAGACCCGTAAATGAACAATGAATGGGCTTAGCATCTTTCGTGGTTGTATGGTTACAAAGAGTAGTCCGTTAACCACTTTCTCACCATTGCAATTGGTGATTCAGTGTTCTAATAATATTTATTAGCTAAGCCTTGAGCTTTAGTTCCGCTTTTTTTTTTGTTAAATCTGATGCTTAATAGGCACACGTAATCCTCTTTTTATTTTATCCTTAAATCATGCTAGTATGCTACAGGCCACATTACATCTTGTATTCAAACCATAATCATAGGCGTATGAAGTTTTATGGTGTAAATTTTCTAACCGTTTAGTCAGGTTTACGATCTAGATTTTCACAATTTTATTCGTGAGCAGCGGAACCTTTAATATAACGTCGACTCCGAATTACAGATTTTGAGAAACCTTTTATGGCAAATTTATTTAGTCTCAGAGTTTTTGCAGGAGACTGTTAAAAGAAAGTCGTCGTTTTTTATTTGTTTGTCTGAGCTGCACCATGGGCGGTCGTCTAAAAGGAATTGACACTACCTACTAGACTATGGCGAATTTAGTGAACTGTTTGGTAAGCATATTTGCGTGTTAGGTAGTCTTCCGAGAATGGATGATACATGTCGGTATGTTATTCCTGGGTTGGGTGTACTGTGTATATCAGCTCGGTGGAAGATTTTCCAAGTCTAAGACCGCACTGATATGATCCTTACTTTAGTATTTATGACTTTACACAAACCGTTCTATAATACATTGGAATGAATGGGCAGTGAAAGGCTCTAATCCTTTTAAATCTCTGGGACCTGACTGTATCATACTAGAGGACTTACAGTTGACGTCTTAGTTAGTGATAAAATTGGTTGTGAAATCTATGACACCCGTTTGACAAATGGTTCCTGCCTTAACATAGCGTTTTTGGGATGACAAGTAACAAAAGAATTGAAGGTGTTTGATAGGCTATTAACTAGTTAAGAGGTGCTATTCGTTTCATGTTAAGCTCATATAAAACCGCAAGTTGCTGCGACTAGTTAAATAATTCTGAACTTTGACAGCAAATTATCAATTCTTTGCCCCTGTTTAAGATGTTCATGGAACTTTGTTCCAATTTGTTGTTTATGTCCCCATTAAACAACAATGGGTGGGTATTAATGAAAAAAATGTCTCCTTTGCAAATAGAAACCTTATGACAAATTCCCAGATAAATAAATTAAAATCCAAAAGAAGTCATTGTCTGTCTGTCCTATTTTGTAAAAATTTGAAATCATTTGCCATTGTTTGGTTGGTAGCCATACACACACAAGTACATATGTATGTATGTATATATAAAGCAGGTGGTGGAAAATATCAATGGCGCATAAATTACAGCCATGAACTTATCTTGAGTTCCTGTTACTGTAACTGACACTAAATAAAGTTTTGCCAGAATTTTTATTTCTGCTTTTTTTTCGTTATTTTATGAATTTCTTTTCTTTCATCTTCTGCATAATTTTTTGACTGAACAATAGAAGAACATTGACTGCTTCGTTCCTACGCTCACTCACTGGCTTACTGCCTTATACTGACTCCGTTTTAAAAAAGGAGAATGATGACGATGATGATGATGGTTGTAATGACATTGTTGTAGTTGTTATTATTATTACTACCTTTTGTTATTATAAGCAGTACTAGTTGTTGTTGTCGCTGTTGTTGCTATTGTCTGTCTACCTTTCAAGTTGATTATAATTTTTTTTCTTTACTTTCTGCCATTCTGCTATCCGGCTTGTCTTCTTTTCTTCTTAACAAGTTCATAAAAAATGTTTTCATTTTCTTAATTTTGGTTTTATCCCATCTCATCTGTATTCATGCGCTTATAAGATACTTCCGTCTCTAAAGAGTACAAGATCCAGAAAAAGTAAACGACGAACAAGAAAAAAAGAAACTTTAACGCTGGAAAAAACAGTTTCGAATATGAAAAGGAAGAGACTGTGAAAAGAACTTGTAAAACTTAATGTACTTTTGCATGTGATTACTTTCCTGCTTAAAGAATTAATACGAAAAAGGCAGATGCTGATGGAGACAAAAAAAAAGTTAAAATTGATTCAATGTAAAGTAAACGATGGCGGATAGAATTTCATTTGAAAAGAAAAAGAGGAAAAACATTAAAAAAACTTTTTAAACTTTAACCATTCATTTAAATATTTTTACTGCTATTGTTGTTGTTTGTTTTTGTTGGTATCATTACAGATTGTACGCCCGGTGAATGCGTTTCTCATTGTAGATGTACAAAATGATTTCATAAGTGGTTCGCTGGATATCAGCAATTGCAGTGCACAGCAAAAAGGACATGAGGTAAGTTCAAGAAATACGAGCAACTTTGTAGTTTTGTCATATTTTCATGGGAATATTATGAGACTATTTGAGGTATTCATCACTGGTAATATTTAAAGGAAATGGAGTCATATGATGTGTTTAAAAATTAAAATTTTTATTTTAAATAAGGAACCTATCAGATTTCTTTGTACCATATTTGTATACAATTTAAAGCAGTTATTTTTCAGCCATCTTGCCGATCTTAAGAAGGTATGGGTTTTACTAAAAAAAAACACCTCTAACTCGATAAATTCTGTAAATTTCTTGTGAAGTACAATCGTTCCGGTTAGAAATGGAATATTATTTCATATCGGCATCCTAAATGTTGGCCTTAAAATTCACTTTTCTTTAACGGCGCCCCACAGAAAATAGTTGAACGGTGTCAAATCGCAGCTTCTTGGCGGCCAATTGACATCACCATTTCGGCAAATTAAATGGCCATCAAACATTTGTCGCAATAAATCGATTGTGGCATAAGATGTGTGGCAAGTTGCACCCTCCTGTTGAAACCAAACATCGTTCACATCAATATCAATGAAGAGCGGGTACAAAAAAATTGGTTATCATGGTGCGATAGGTGTCTCTATTGACCGTAATGGTTGCGCCGTCCTCATTTTACAAAGAAATAGGGTCCAATGATGCCTCTGCTCCGCAAGCCGCACCAGTCACTCGTTCGAAAAGATTTTGCAAAATCGACAATAAAATTATTTGAATGAAATTATTTGAAAAAGCACCCGAGAAGCGGGATAATCAAAATTTAAGTGGAAAAGGAAAAATGATGCTCTATATACCTACATATGCTGCCCCCTAAATCTGTTTGTTTAACCTTCCTATACCCGCGCGTTGGTCTGTGAGACCGATTTTTTTATTATTGCGATTTTTTTTGTAAAAAAATAGTGCCAGTAAGTTGATATCACTGGTAGCTTCATTATTCGTAATAAGCTTCGTTTTTGCATCAAAAAAATTTTTTTGAAATAATACCAAGGATATAGGATTTTCCATTGTCGGTCTCACAGACCAACGCGCGGGTATTGGTGTTTCACTTTTTGGCGCGGGTATAGGAAGGTTAAATTGAATACATATTTTGTTTTGAATATGTTATCGTTCTTATTTATGTTTCGTAGTTTCCATGCGTTTTGTCTACATAAGCACCATCACTATTCTACGTAGCAGGAACGTTGTTTTGAGAGTCTGTGAAAAGGAAACGGATGCATTCTACTTATTATGTTTTTTCCGCATGTCGTTGTGTGTATCTAAAATGTAATACCGTCAGTCGCATAAATAGTGTATGCTGGTGGTTTTAGATTTTCGTTAGTCTTTTTCTTTCATAAAATTTGTCATCCAATATCCTACAATGTCTGTGTGTCACTCTGTATCACTGGCTATAATATTTGGAATTTTTTGTTTTCTTTTTATAGTGTTTTTGACATTGTTTGTCTGTCAAAATGTATTTTGTTCGTCTCAGCTATCTTGGTGAAAGGTGAACGTAAAGATTACAATGTAGTTGCCGTAATCTGGTAGGCAGTGTATTGGCTTATTGGGCGTGAGAATACGATTCAAACCACAGATCAGACATCTCGAACACAAGGAAATTTAATTTAAAAAATATTTCTTCGACGACTATCTCTCAGAGAGTAAATAAGATTACCATGAAAAGTTTCTTAAAAATCTGTTGTTCGGAGTCAAGTTTAAACTGTAGGCCCCGCCACTTATGGATAAAATTAACACACACAACATAAGTGATAGCGTGAGAAGCTAGGTCGTAATCCTAACTGAAGGATTGTATTGGCCAATTATGTATGTAATGATTACGATACAAATTATTTGAAGTCTTTAGCATTTTCCAGATTTAAATGAAATAAAATAAAATATAACAAAACAAAAAAAGAAGTCCATAAATCCATAAATAGGCCCTTGGTAGTCTCCCAGAGCTATCTTTATTTCAATGTGTAAACACCATAGCCTGCATTAATACAGTAGGACAGTGATTGAAGCTATGTTGCTTGCTTTGTTTTTCAATTCGTATTATATCTGCTGCATGAGTGAATGGATTAGTCAACGACTAAGTTTCTAGACTAGCATTAGAATGCCTCGCCAACTCATTAAGAGACATCCGGCATCAACTAATCATAATCTGTGATCATTATGTGGACCTGAATATGTTTTGGTAATCGGAATGTCTAAAGAAAGATTTAAGTTTCTGTTAGATTGGCAGCTCTTTTAAATGTTTCACTTCTTTTCACTTGTTTGACATGAACTGCAAGAATTGAACCTGCTCTGTCTGATTTAACCGATTACAAATCACACTTGTTTTCAGATATTGGAACCAATTAATAACCTTTTAGATACGGTGGATTTTGATGCGGTTTTCTATTCACTGGACTGGCATCCAAGTGATCACGTCTCATTTATCGATAATGTTAAAATTAGACCTTTAGATGAGAATTCACCGGTAAGCAAGCAATTACAATAAATTCTAGGCCAGAAACAATTTTACATGAAAATTTTTTTTCATTTCTGTAGGTTGATGCTGATTCCGCTCAAGTTTTCGATACTGTTATATTTGCCGGTCCGCCACCCATGAAGCAACGTCTTTGGCCACGTCACTGTGTTCAAGATTCATGGGGTGCTGAGCTGCACAAGGATTTGAAGGTAGTCGATAATGGTGTAAAGGTGTACAAGGGTACAAATCCAGAGGTTGATTCCTATTCAGTATTTTGGGACAATAAGAAATTATCGGATACCACTCTTAATGCCCAATTGAAAATGAAGGGCACCACTGATATTTATGTGTGTGGTTTGGCTTATGATGTCTGTGTAGGTGCCACTGCAGTGGATGCTCTATCGGTGGGCTATCGTACCATTTTAATTGATGACTGTTGCCGTGGCACCGATTTTCATGATATTGAACATACCAAGGAGAAGGTGATAAGCAATCATGGTGTTGTAGTGCACTCCAATGAGGTAGGAATTTCGAGACTTATTAATTCTCATTTAGTTTATATTACAATTCAAATTTAATTTTTGTTTACAGGTTAAGGCCATGGCTGAGGGTAGAGATAGACGTCCGGAATTAGGCTACAAATTAGCCATGGAATTGAAAAATCCCGATTCGGTTTTATCTCAACGTAGCACCACTAATGGCTATCGTTCTGTGGAATAAATAACGGGATTATTTTCACCATAGACCTGCATACATACACACACTCACTCACTCACACTGCGTTACAAAAGATATTAAAACATGAAATCTCCACAATTAGAAAACTTAAAATTAATATACCTTTGATGCTTGCCGTTAAGCCTCTCTAACAAATTAGTTAAGTTAACAAACTTCTTCAGGCATATTGTAGTTTAATTATTTATTTAAAAAATATTTATTTAATTAACATTAAGCTTTAAAGTTAAGCCTTAAAATTGTACGTATTTCACTTACAACTTTCTTTTTCACTTACTTCCTTCAATTCAATTTTGAATTGAATTTAATTTTGAAAGGCTGCAGCTTGTGACATAATTTAGTACATCACAAATGAATGATTTAATTCATTAGTTATTAATTAAATTATTGCTTAAGTTACTTAATTAAGTTAAGTCCAATTGTACTTATTGCATTGATCTGTTACTCGTAGTTTAATTCGTTAGTGCACTCGGCCAAGTTTACTAAACAAATTACTTTAATTCTTAGAATTTAACAATTATTGTAGAATTTGAAATAAAAAGACATTAAATTATGAAACAAATACAATCAAATTGAAATGTCGTCTTTATTACAGCTATAAAAAAATGGTAGCAATTGGAATAATTCTTTGTATTAGTATAGGATACTAGGCGCCGTAGTCTAGTAGGTTGGATATTGGCTTATTAGACGTGAGGCCTCTGTTCAAACCCTAAGTCAGACACCTCGAACAAAACGAAATATAAAAAAATATTTCCCCGGCGACTTTCTCTCAGCAGATTTTTGGCAAAAACTCTGGGAGTAAATAAGATTGCCGTGAAAAGTTTCTCAAAACTCTGTCGTTCGGATTCGACTTTAAACTGTAGGTTCCGCTGTAGGTCATGTATAAAATATAACGCACACAACATAATTTTTGTGGGAAACTAGGTCGTAATCCTGACTAAACGGTTGTAATCACTAATTATATAAGTCTGTATGTACGTATAAGTATAGGATATAAGATTGGCTAAAATTAAGTTTGTATAAGGGCTCTATAAAGCGAAATTGCAGCAAATGTATTAGTCCAAGCAATTCAAAATGATTATCATGCCTAAAGGTGCAAGCCCGCTTGTCCAAGGGGATTATGGTAGTTTGTAGTACAAACTTTGCACTATGCTTTCGTCTGAGGCGTTTGTTTGATTATATCTTGCAAAGGCTAGGTTTTGTGACATACTTATGAAAAATTTAGACAGCCATAGCAGACAGAGAATGCAGCTATATCTCTATACTGACGCACCGCGTTTTTATTGCCAGAAGTGTACATCATTACGTTCATTCTGCATTCCTTAAACGTAGGTCCACCATTCAAATTCATCAAGATGTCGGGCGAATGTTACAGTTTTAAATGATTGTTATGTTCATAAAACAGAATTTCGATTCCAAAAATGGAATCGAAAAATTTTTATTTATTGGAGTAGAAAAATTTTTATTGAAAAACATTCCTCGTATATTCTCAATTAGGAGACTTTCCTGAATTTATTTAATCTTCTTACGTTCCATAGATTGGAACAGTAATAGGTCTTGGTTTAGAACCGAGGTCAGCAATGAGTATTTAAAAAGATGAGTAGAATCGAATCATACTCATAATTTCTGACACTTATACGCATTCATACTTATTGTAATATCATGGAACCTCTACTCATATTCAAAGTTTGAAGTACTCATCATATTCATACTTAACAACACTTATGATGCTATTGATTTCGACTCTCCATAACTCAACATTTGCAAGAATCACAAAATAAGTATGATTCGCGTAAGAACACTAAAATAATCACTAGAAGGTTGTGTGTTTGCTCTGTTTGCTGCTCTGTCTTTTTTGCTTATGCAACAATAACTACGACTGTAAATTTTGATGAATGATTCGAGTCACTCGAATCATTTATAAGTATTATAAGCATTTTTCTAAAGTTATGAATCTGAATGAGTAAGCTTATGAATCAAACATACAGTGGGACCTCGATTATCCGTGATGGTCGGGACCGGAAGCATTCTGTATAATTGATTTTCCCGGTTAATTGAGTACCAATTTTGGCTAGGTTTTTAATATTTAGATATTTTTTATTAATTAATAAATGAATATGTACATATTTATATAAAAACTAAATAATTAATAATAATAACAAAGATTTTATATACATACTCGTACATACATGTTTCAAAAATATAAAAAAAAATAATTTTGTCAGAAAACAGTGAACAGTATTTAAGGATTTCGTATATTAAAGAGGGAATTCCCCTTTTTTGCTTGTTTGTCCAAAATAATAGAAAAAAATTTTTGCTTATAATCACGGATAATAGAGGTAATTACGGTTAAACGATGCAGAAAAATTTAAGTCGATCCAAAATAAAATTAAGACGATGCAAAAAATTTTCTTTTTCCATCCCGGATAATTGATGTTGCCGGATAATCGAATCACGGATAATCAAGGTCCTACTGTATTTCGAATGGTATGAGTTTGATGTCTACGTTGTACGCATACTCATTGCAACCTGTACTTATAAATCAACGTTGTTGTGTGTACGAATGAATCAGAGCAGTTAAATTTCAATATTGTCGACTCACATATATTCAAGATTTCTTAAGTGCTTATGAGTAGCGAAAAAAACGATTCACTGCTGATCTCTGGTATAGATATACATACATACTAGTTTAGTGTCTCTACATTTTTTTCTTTTGGTTTCGATGAACATATTTTCACTGTAATGTGTCTTACCTTTTTCAGTTCCACTGTACTTCTCTGCATCAAGAGTAGTTGAAGTTGAAGTTACTTTTCATTCATTTTGTATGGCTGCGTATCTTTCAAAACTTCATACTTTTTTTTACTGAAATGAAAAAAAAAGAAAATAAAAACAATTCAATTATAAAAGAGTTGAGAGAGTACGAGTAAGTGCACCATAAAGTTGAAACCGCAATTAAAAACTAAACAACAACAACAACAACTTTAGAATAAAAAACATTTTAATAACAACAATAATTAAATAAAATTTTTAATACAAAACTTGCAAATTTGAGAGGAAAAAAAAATTATTTTTAAAAAACACATGAAAAACTTTGAATACAACTTTCGATGAATTCAAAATGAAAAACAAACTGAATAAAATTTATAATTAGTCCGTGTAAATTATTTGTTATTGTATTGTTTTTATACCTTAAGTTACCGTAATGATGCTTTGCAGAACCTTAATGATGAAATAATTCCAAACTTACAATGTACATATCTCTACAGTGATGTGAAAAATAATAAGAACACCAATGTCAGACCTAGTTAGGAAGCTGGTAAACTCAGCGCAGGTACTGTCAGAGTTTCTCGGCTGATACGCAGTCATCGAAGAAATATTTGTTCATATTTCGTTTTGCTGTAGATATCCGATCTGAGGTTTGAACCGTGTCCTCAAATCTAATAAACCAACAAACTGCCAACTAGACTACAGCGACTAATATAGAATGAAATTTTGAAGGATTACAACAGAATGTATTAGTTTCTAAATACCTTCTGGCCAAACGCCATAGTAGAAAAATATAGCTCCAAACAACAATATTACCGCCATGAAATATCGTGTTAAGAGTGGGTCTACACTATGATTTTGGGCAAAAATTAATTTATTTAATTCAGATCGAGATCTTCATACTGTAAGAGGCCATGAGGTCTGACCCTAATTTTCAACGAAAATGATCTTCAATGGTTAGGTTACCCATTTCTAGGTGACAAACAAAATTGTTGAATTTGGGATATAGCCAATCACCTCAAAATCCAAGAGCATCAAATGTTTCCCGAAAAAGCCACTTTTTGATGTGAATTTTTAGCTGGCGGCGTTATCGGTTCATATTTCTTGAAAAACAATGTTGGCTAGGCCTTCACCGTTAACGGCGAGCACTATCGATCGATGATTACTAACTGCTTTCGGCCTGCATTAGATTATTTGGACAATAGAGACATGTGGTTTCAGCAGGAAGGCGCTACATGATATATAGATCATGCCAAATTCGATACTCTGCACGAATGATTTGAGGGCTTGATTTGACCCAGTTAGACTTTTTATGGCGTTTTCTTTAAATTGCAGGAATATGCGAATAAGCCACAAACCACGGCGGTTATCAAGGGCAATATAACCCATGCTATTGATAAAATTTAGCATGTCTTATGCGCCAGACTCGGATGCACTCCATCCAAAGACGCCGATGTTATATTCCACTAAAGAGCACACGTTGTCTTATTTAGATTTAAAGATAGGAAGCGTCCTTAGTAAAGGGATTGTAACATAAAATTGAGAGAGTGATATTATCAATCAAAACGCGCGGTTAAATGTAAGTAAATGAAAGATCGATGTACTAATCGGTTCCACCCAATTGCAAGTCTCCATCTTCTGTGACTACTATGTTGGTATTCAGTTCAGTCCTGGTTACGTGATATCGTTATGGTGCTTCCTTAGTGTGTGGCCAATCACTTGAGGCATAAAATTTCTAAAACTATTGGCTGTAATCATGTGAATGCTATATCTTTCCATAATATCATCACCGCAGCTCGTTTTTCAGCTTTGATATTTTGTGCAGTTCCACTTTCTGGCTTCTATTAGGTTGTCCTAACCTTGTTTTTTTAACTTGAAAATCACTTTGCAGATATCTCTCTCCTAACTATTAGCGGGCTTTCCACTCGATGGCTGTGGGCTATGACTTTAAATGGCCATGGGTTTTGAAACAAAGGACTGTTAATGGAAGATCAGCCCGAGAGTTGATGAAAACAAGACATTCTAATTTATGGCAGTTACGCTAGAGATGATATCAATGAGGATTGGTAATAGAAAAATTTTCCCAAACCCCATACATACATACGTAATTTGGTCATTACAACACTTTAGTAAGGATTACGACACTTATGTTGTGAGTGTTAATTTTTATACATGAGTAGTGGGACCTACAGTTTAAAGTCGACTCCGTTACGACAGATGCTTGAGAAACTTTTCAGGGTAATTTTATTTACTCTCAGAGTTTTTGCCAGAAATTTGCTGAGAGGAAGTTGCCGAAGAATTATATTTTCATTTTTTTGTTTTGATGTCTGACCTGGGGTTTGAACGTCTATTAAGCCAAGACACTACCTATTAGACAACGGCGAATCCCAAACCCCATATAATAGAAGAAAATATACGGTATCGTTCTCATTAATTCAAAACATATTTGTCTCCGTATCTTATTCAGGTTCGATGACTAAACCGACGACTCACATCCAATGTGGTGTGTTAACTGTTCCGTTTAACACGAATTATTATACTCTGAGAACAGGAAAATACATATTTGAAACTCAATTTTATTTCATTTGCATTCCATTTTAAATTGTGTAATAATTTAATCGCCAATTTCGTTACAGAGGAATGAACGTTTATTACGTCAAAGCCAGAAGATAAAAAAAATTATGCATGCAAATGACTGAATAAAAACGAACGAATGGTTGTTGTTCGTTTAGTTGGCTGTTCTTCTTTAAAAAAATTTTTTAAAAAGGACTTCAGCGTGTAAGTTAGTGTGTGTGTGTGTATGTGTATGACTGACAGGAATAACTGACTGGCTGACTGATGAATGAATTTGCTGTCATTTTTCATGTTTACACTCATCTAACAAACTGTTTGTCATGGACCAACACATGCATGGATACATTCATGCAAATATGTATATCTACCTTTACGTACATACATACATACATACGCACACACTCTCATGTACAAACATTAATGTACGTGTACGATGTTTCCTGTTAAATTTAACAGAAATTAATGGAATATTTTAAAGAGAAACTAAAAGACGCTTTTAAAGCAAACAAGACATCTGCAAATAGATTTTAAATTTTGCTGTTGCTTACGAGGTCACAAGTATCAAGTGGAACATACTACTTTCTTATTGTTATGCGCCCAAATTTTTAACATTTTCTATTCAACTTTGCTTAAAAATAGTTATATACTGACCATGACTAAATCTTGTTGTAACTTTTGGGGCTTGTTTTCATCTGTTACCATAATAAATAGAGAAGTTGTCATGGTTTTTCATAAAATTTCCATATTTTTCTGCGCCTGAAAAGATCCTGTGAAGAGTGTACAGCATCGTAGTAAATTTGTCCATTTTGGTAGGTATCGCGAATGTTGACCTTCAAATGCACAATTGTCTTTTTCTTTAACGGCGCCCCACAGAAAATACTCCAACGGTGTCAAATCGCAGCTTATTGGCGGCCATTTGATATCACCATTTCTGCTAATTAAACGACCATCAAACCTTTAACGCAATAAATCGATTGTGGCATGAGATGTGTGACAAGTCGCACCAAGCGGGTATAAAAAAATCGGTTATCATGGCGCAATAGGTGTCTCCATTGACCGTAATGGTTGCGCCGTCCTCATTTTCAAAGAAATATGGGCCCATAATGCCTCCGCTCCACAAGCCGCACGAAACAGTCACTTGTAATGGGTGCATTGGCTTCTGCATCACCTCGTATAGGTTTTCTGAGCCTCAAATATGGCAATTTTGCTTATCAACATAGTCGTCAAGATTAAAATGAATTTCATCCGAAAAGATGATTTTTTTTGGGGCAAAATCGACATCATCGTGCAGTTTCTCGTTGACCCAATAAATCCCAACGTTGTTCAAGCGTAAATCGATTCATTGCGTTCAGTGGAGATCATATACTGAATTTTGTGACAGAATAGAATGACATAAGTATTGCCAGATTCGTTCGAAATAACCAATGGTTCAAATTGAAACCGATAGATGGTCTACTCTATAGTTCAATAGTTGGTTTAAGAGAAAAATGGAAAAATTATTAAAGTAAAATAAAAAATGTAGTTGAAACTCTCTAACTCATCTATTCTCATCTAATGAGGTCTACCAACGGAATATGACTATCAACATCACAAACAATAATTATCTGTTCGCACTTCACCAAAAGCGTTTGACGTGTCTAGAGTTGATTTACTTTTTCTTCTCTCCTTCTTTAAGGAATATTGGTTATCACAAATCATCTTGCCCCTCAACTTAATTTGTTGTTTCTTTGTTTTAGTTTCGGTCTTTAATGTAGAGGTTGCTTTGCCTAACCTGGTTGATCTTATTCTCTATGGATGGTCACAGTAGCTTTTTAAAAAATCAAAGACTCTGATGACAATTCTTTCATTCATTTTCTCTGGTATTGCTCTGATTCGAAAGCAATTATTTTTAAGCACTACATCTTGTCATCTCAGTTTTTATTCTTGACATTTATACAGGAAACTTTGTTTATATCGAGATCCGCAAGAACTCAATCTTTTCCAAGTAAAACTTTGCTCCATAACGTTCTATTTGACTGCATCCGGTCCGGTATCACAAAGCATGCGTTCGATCGCATCGATTTAGTCGGCAGAAAATGACTCTTGGTGATTTATAGGCTGATAAATATACACCGACTTTAACCATTAAAATCCCAAATAATTAGCCCCATAGCTATCACTAAACCATGTTAACGTAGGGCTCAACAATACAGGGCGTAGAAAGCCACGAACTACTATTTGATGCTAGGAGCAGTAAATTCAGTGCATCGACGTATTAAGGAAATGTTTTATCACTGTAACTAGTCTTGGTAGTTGTATTGGGCATCATGGATAAGGAATTTCACAATGCAATCACCTTTCAAAATCTATGCGAATACAACCACGCTTTAATGTTCAGCATAGTAGTGTATAAAACGAAAATCTTAATGGCTTCTAAGTTACTCAATACCAGGCTCATTGCACGTTCATTTGCTATCACAATGCTGGTAACATTCTTCTTCAAGTAGAATTTTAGCGTAGACTCAGTTGGCAGTTGGTTAACTGGCAGTGTGTGGAGATTTCTGTGACATAAATGCAAGGAGGATTAGAGTCGTACTAGCATTCGCTTTAATCAATATCTTCTTATATTCCGAAACATTCTGTTGTTGGAGTTTATGATTTTAGTCGTTTTTTTGTGTTATCTTTCTTAGTCCGTTCTCATCCTAACAATGAATCAAAATCAATGTCATTTGGTAAGGCGTAATCGAATAAGATAAGACATAAGAATTTTTTCTTGGCTAAATGCGTTCTTATTTTTTCAAATATTAAATGACATCAATAAGGCCACTTTCCACATTTGTTGCTCTTTGTTGCTCCACAAACCCAAACCCTTGACCTCCTTAGTTGACGATTCACATCGAGATAGCCTTTGCTTTACCTATTGTTTGCATTCTGATGTGTGTGACAATTGCGAAAATGTTAAACGTTTTCGTATGTTTCCTATTGTGGGAAAACTTTTCAGGAGTATTTTTGGAAAACTTTTTTATACTCAAGTGATTAATCGAAATTTTAACCACTGTGCGTTGTGAGATGTCTGTGACTTTCATAATCTCTTGCGCCTTCAGTTTTCGATCTGAGAACACCGCACTGTTAATTTTTGGTTTTAGGTTTGGTTTGGGTGTTGAGATACGTCCAATATAGTTCCATCAAGTCTAGCCTTGGTTTGGATTTTTGTCCGCAAAAAATAATGCCATGAAATTCATTTTCTTCTTAAATTAAGTAAGGTAATCTACTAACAATGTCAGCCAAACACAAAACAGATGTCTGATGCCCTTATCTAAGACTTAATAACGCGTCCGTTCACTTATATTTTTAATGGAAAAATAGAATGGCCCAAATAACCATAGGCATTTAGAGAGGATATACGAGCTTGTGTCGAATTCTATCATCAAATCATACTCCATTGATAGATCCTCCCTTAGAGTTTTGGAAAGAGTAGGCGTTTCTGTTTAAGGTTTAGGTTTAGGTTAGAGGACGTGTACTTGCCAATTGAGACAAGTAGACTACCCGGAGGTCCAGTTGACTCACAATTTCCTATAGGGGAGAGGATAATAGGGGAGAGGATAATAGGGGAGAGGATAATGGGGGAGAGGATAATAGGGGAGAGGATAATAGGGGAGATAGGGAAAAAGGAGAGGTAGTAGGAAAAGGAGAATAAGGAAGCAAAGGAATTACACAGACTCACAAAGCACACAAAAGAGCGCGACTACATTATTGAAGCCCTAGCACTTCTCAAACTAATAATAAATCTATGGAGAGCTTTTATGTCGGTTCTTACACTGTTTGTAGCCAGTATTGCCGTTTTTGGTTATTTCTAACCAAAATTGGTTATTTTTTTGTTCAATGTGTAGATGTGTAGATTTTTCCGGTTTTGGTTATTTATTTTTCTTATAAAAAGAGCTTTGTTTTGTTTGTAGAAATGAATTAATTAGTAAGACTAAAATTTAATTTTGTAATTTTTTTTCCTTTTCTTACTCTGTTGTATTAATTGTAATTTAAATTTGAAAAAAATAAAATAAAAAAACTGTGAATTTAATTTTGGTTATATTTTTCCTTATTTGGTGATTTTTTTACAAATCTTGGTTACAATATTTTTTTTTGGTGGCAACACTGTTTATAGCATGCAATAGACAACTAGAAACTTAACATAACTCGATCCATTCCCCCAACGCCTCCGCTCTTCCCCCTGACCCATCCATTGATGAGGCCGTAGAGGTGGTACTATTTTAACTTTTCTAAGAATAATCGTACTTCCTCCTTTAAAGTTTATTTCAACTTCTCAGAATAGTAGGCGTTTCTATTTTAGCTTTTCTAAGAATAATCGAACAGGAAGTCATTTTTCTATTTTTGCTTTACCAGCCCCCAATCGCCATGGTTAAACCGTTGCAATAAGCCAATACCGGTAATGACGTTGACAAAAAAGAAAATCCAATCAAATCCTGCAAGTGGATTGCATCCTGTAGGAGTTATATGGCTTCAAGAAATACGTCAGTAGCAGCAATTTTAAGGTGGTCTAATTCCAAGAAATCTAAAATTGTAATGAATTTATGTGTGTGTGAGTGTGTGATAGGTTTAGAAGAATTACATAAACAACGTTTAAATGTCAACTTAAAAGTTTGTCTGTCCATTCTAATGCTTGTTGTTTGATAGTGTGGTTATGTTTCAAGTGGTATGCTGTTCCGAATAAATGCACTTAACCTGTGGTGTTGATTGTTCCTTACTTTACTCTCCTATTCCTCTACTCCTTTACTACTGCTGTTGCACACATCTTTACTGTATTTTGGGTATTAATAACATAAAAAATGTTTCTGTATAGGTATGTGTCTGTCCTTCTATTTTTAAATTCCAGTTTTTTTTCATGTTCTTGTTTGCAAAGGAGATTATTGTCACACTTTTTCTCAAAATTTTTTTCGTTTTTTTTCTGTCATCATTGGCTCGATGCCAAGTGATGATCTGTTGTTGATGATGTTCGTACGTACGTACGTTCGTTCCTTTGTATGTTTTGTTTGTTTCCTTTTTCCATTTCTGTCCATGAGTTCATTGTAGGCGGAGTCAATCCATATTCTACATTTAAAGAGTGGAACTGTTCGTATTTTTCAATCATCATTTTCAAAAATTATTATTGAAGTCGTAATAACCGTGAATCGATTAAATAATCGGCTTAAAAATATGAAATTGGGTTGTATAGGCCAACCTACGCTGATGAACTCCAAATGATTTTATTTTAAAAGCGGATTAAATCTGATATTAATTGGACAAGTATTGGCAATAAAGCTTAAGGTATACAGACGTTTCTCAACTATTCCCACCTTTAACCAGGTTTTCTGCTGTATAGTGCTTTGGGAGTGATGACGAAAGTTTTCAATTCTCTTGCATTTAAACCAATTGATTTAAGAGGACTGACTCACTTCTATCTTTAAATCGCATGGGTATCCATCGCACAATAGCGATTATCGTTAACCACTGTCCTTTTGGTAGGTATAACGAAAGACTTCACCTGATGTCGCAGTGCCCTGTTCTTGCCAGAGGTCTCTTGCTTTCTGACAACAATGGACATCTTGTTTGATCCACAGGTTGAATATTTAATATTTGATTTTCGGGTTGTGGTATCGTAAGGGGCCTAAACTATCGATAGACTGTAAATGTAACATTTTGGTGGTAATTTCGAAAAAAATATTACGCAAGCCTATATAGAGCGGAAAAAAAGGTGACTTAAGCATAACTACCAGCAAGGCTTCTTAGTTTTTATGTCTTTAGTAACGTCATAAGAGAACGGCTTGTTAGAGTTTCTAAAAGCTCTTGGTGAGGACTATAATTTAATCTCAGTACTACTTTGAGCGGACCTAGATAGAAATATAATTTTCTCTGGATCTTGAATGTATTGTAGATAGGCTGAGGTTTAGTCCTCAGGCATTATTTCCGATACGAACAGACCTAAGATTTGTTAAAAATATCCAATTTATGAACAGCGTACTCATGGCAATAGCATTTCATGGCATTAAATCAATATTTTTCGGTCAGTAAACCAAATGATCGCCGTAGCCTAGTAGATAGTGTGTTGGCTTATTAGACATGAGACCACGGTTCAAACCCCAGGTTAGACATAAAAACGAAAAATATTCCTTTGGCGACTTCCTCTCAGCAGATTTCTGGCAAAAACTCGTTCGGAATCGACTTTAAAGTGTAGGTCCCGCCACTCATGTAAAAAAGTTAACACACACAACATAAGTGGTGTGAGATGCTAGGTCGCAATCCTGACTGAAGGGTTGTAATGACAAATTAAAAAAAAAGCCAAATGACGATAATATTTATTTCTTCAAGAAGAGGCCAAATAAATTGCATTTTCATGCCACATTGATATTGTCCTTGCTTTTTATACCAATTTTTAAAAATGATCCATCCATGATGTCCCTACCCATTGGTCTCACGGGGAGTATAAGGAATATTATAGGAAAGGAATAGGACACAATCAACAAAGTTTCTCAACAAAGTTTTTCAACAAAGTTTCTCAACAAAGTTTTTCAACAAAGTTTCTCAACAAAGTTTCTCAGCAAAGTTTCTCAGCAAAGTTTCTCAACATAGTTTCTTAACAAAGTTTTTCAACAAAGTTAAACAACACTCTATTCAACATATTTTCACAGAGAGCGTTATATCTAGATAACCTTATGCCTAGCTGTAAGAAACAGACAAAGAACAAACAAAGAGACACCAATCAGACTGATCGAGATGTTTCACGATATCCCTATAGTCTCTAAGGGATCGTTAAGGCATAATAAAAAGACTAGCCATTGCCTTTATGTACAAAAATTGCCTTTTTATTGCAAAAGGATTTTAATTTTCAATTCCATTTAAAGTTCCATTTACTTAAGAACATTTTGTGCAAGCAAAGAAAACAATTACAACAACACCCTAGAAATTTTTGTAGGTAATCTGAGGCACAATCTGAAGTAGGCCAATTAACTCATGTGCGCTCTTTGAAGTTTCTTTTGAAACCCTCATGAAAATCATGTTTGGTTTCATTTTATTATTTATCAACCACAAGTTAAGGTTTTCTAAAGGAATGTGTGGCCATTTTATTGAAGGTACTCAACAAAATTAGCATACTTTGGTGGGGGTAAAAAGTGAACATTATCCAGGCTGTGATTTGCATAAAGAGATGGAATGAAATACATATGATATAAAAACAACAAATAAATGATGCTGTTAAGGAAAGGGAGCTCAAATCTCATTTATCCTCACTCACGTAATCCAACTCTTTGCAGAATATGTTCACACACAGCTCTATACACACATTTTACGAGTAAGAGAAGCTGAAAAAGGCAATAATAATGGAAATAAACGTAAAAATAAATGCTCCTGTACGCCACGCACACCACAGGCACACAATCTCTTTCGCTCTCTCTCTCTTTGTCATATGTATAGAGGCATAAATATTGAGGCAAAGTCAAAAAGGCTTCAGAAGTTGTCTTTTAAATCACTTAAAAAAACATAAAACATATCCATCCCTCCATGTCTCACCTATGAGAACCGCAGCAAATGAAAAGCGTGTGTTAAATTTAAATCGTGTTTCCCCGAAAAATCTTTAGTGAAAAACCACACGTTTTGACCACGTAATTGTTATTAAAAGGCATGCTTTTGTTTTTATTGCTATAAAGAAAGCCTTTAAAGCCTTTTCCTTTTTCCGTTAGCATACCATTAAAAATCTTTATAAGTGTACGTGTTAATGACTTGTGTTTGCTGTTAGTATTTGTTATTGTAATTATACATTCTATAGATTTTTGGAAGTAATAAACTTCAGTGAGATTTTTAAAAGGAAATCAAAAGTATTCCATAATAAATAGGAGTTTTTAATGGCTCCTGGCTTTAATCATTTCTATTTACAATAATTAATAAAAATAAATCTATTATGTTTTGTTATTGTTATTTCATAATTGTTTTAGTTTGTTAATGAAATATTCTATTTTCAATATATAGGAGATACAAAACGTACGA
Organism: Sarcophaga caerulescens; assembly: GCA_927399465.1. Taxonomy (NCBI): domain Eukaryota; kingdom Metazoa; phylum Arthropoda; class Insecta; order Diptera; family Sarcophagidae; genus Sarcophaga; species Sarcophaga caerulescens. The sequence goes on along the minus strand of OV656872.1, from coordinate 118,838,954 downwards.
ACATTTGTAGAATTGTTTCCAAAAGTCTGAAACTATTTCGTATTCCCATAGAAATGAACGTTCTACGACAACGTACATAAACATTTAAAATACGGTGGGGCAAGCAGTCAACATTTTGTAGCAAATATTTTAAACGACACCTAAAAGTATGCCATGAATTTTTAAATAACAAAAAATTGGTGGATTTTTTTAAACAATTTAATTTTTTTCCAAGTAATTTTCTTTACAATACACCCAATTTTGTTTTTACACGGTCTTTTTTTACACGGTTTTGTAATAACACGGTCTAGAAAAAAAATATTAATTCTGTTTTTACACGGTGATATTTGTTGATATAGCACGGTTGAGAAAAGTTTATGAAAATTTCAACGTAATTTGCAATCTTGTATGGCTCGTTACTATGAGTTATACAAAGAGCTGTCCATCACTAAATCACAACGGCTAATAACCGATTTTGTTATTAAACGCAGTGCTGTCCAATCGGAAACTGAAAATTCTAATCTTATTGGAGTTGATAGCTATCCTGAACCAGCGATCACGTACGACATCCGATGATGATAGCGAATAGAATTCTGTTAACTGCTTTTAATTTTTTATTTATGAACTTTTCATGATATTTAGTTTGTTTAAATTACCTTTAAGAATTGGTAAATGTACGATTTGTTTATCAACTTATATTATTTTTTGCACTTCCTGAACTATAATAATTTTAAATTTATTTTACTTTTTTTATAAGACTTGAATTGCTTATCATTTCATGAAATACATACATATATGAATTAATGCTTATAAAAATTTTATTTAGTTTTTTATAAAGACTCTCGTATCAGTTTTTTCCTATGAATTATTTTGTTTTAACTTTTTTTTTACAAAGTTGAATTATATGGAACCCATCCCCTTCTTTTCTATGTACTTCATGTCTTTTTTTAAATGCTTTTTTTTGGAACGTATCTACCGTGTAAAAACAGAATTAAGTGTACCTTCTTGAAAGTACTTTCTATCTTTCTGATTATAGAGTAAGGAATGCATACAACTCGGATCTTCCATCAGGGATTACCGCACCTTGACTTTAACGGCCATCTTGTTAGTAGTCAGTTTTGTCAAATCACCACGGACGACGATAGACAACGACATTGTTGGGTTTGGCGACTGCCTCTAAATTTCAACGAAAAGTCATCTTTAATGATGACGTCAATTTCTGAATGAATAGGGATTAGTACGGGAAAGAACAAATTTGCCGAATTCAAAACGATATCAATCCACATTACATCCAAGAGCGTTCAGTGCGTCCCGAAAAAGTCACTGTTTTGATAACGCCTATTTCTTTAAAAACCACACGGCTTATGCTACATTGGATATGCTGTACGAGCGATTTGGTATAAAGCCCATCTCTCCACATGAGATTATTTATCTCATAGTGTTATATTAAACCACAACGTTGCTCAAAGCCAACATAATTAATATAATCGGTCAAATTAAGATTGAAGAAGCCTTGGCTTTCATATAAACGATATTGTATTCCATACATAATGGCATCATGGACATTTCCAACAAATAAGAAATTTTGATGTTATCTCTCACAAACACTTTGTTTTATTTAAATTTAAATATATTAAGCGTTTAAAGAAAGTCCCGAATTAAAAAATCTAAGACCTTTGTTGTAGCCGCTACATTGTGTCAACTGGGCTGAATAACCGGGGACTAAACCGTTTGTACTTTTAGAATGTCTGAATTTTGAATTCCCTTCCGGGATTAAAATACACGTAAATAAAGCAAGTTTCTTTGTGTACCTAGCTTTCTTTAAATGGTTGACGACTATGTGATACTGAATGCCTAATTTCTTTTATAATTACATTGACTTTTTTTAAAAAAAGCATGGCAATTTTGTTTTTAGTTGAGAGGAAATTGCCCAAAGAAATATTATTTTGCTCGAAATGTTTGAGTTGGGGTTCGAATCACGTGTTCGTATCTAATAAACTAACATACTACCTGCTAGACTAACATACATAATTGGTCATTACAACCCTTCAGTCAGGATTACAACCTAGTTTCTCACATCACTTATGTTGTGTGTGTGTTAGTTTTATACATGATTGGCGGGACCTACAGTTTAAAGTCGACTCTGAACGACAGATTTTTTGAGAAACATTTGTTTTTTAGCTTCTTTATCCTTAAAATCATGCAAACGAATTTGAATAAGACTTGTGCATGGTTGCTAACAATCAGGTCGAACTCAATAAGGTGATAGCAATTGTACAACAACTCAATTCACAGTGTTTAAAAAAAAACAACATGTATTTTTTGTTTATTTTGGGTGACCGGTTATGTCAAATGAAATTCGACGTAAGCCAGAAATGACAAAGGCGAATCCATATAATGACATAAAGTTTTTATTTTGTGTCATTATATCTCTTTTGTTTCTTTTTATTTATAAAAAAAATTTTAAAAAACTAATTTTAAAAAACAAATTTTTTTAAATACGGGCTGATTTGCTCTACCACTAAGGTTGTCATGCTTCAGGGGGATACTGGGAAGCATAAGAGCGGATTCTACAATAAAAGTTGTGCCAGAATATGAAGCATATTTAAATAACTTATAAATTCTGTAAAATACAAATATAAAAGGAAATAAAAATAAATAAACAAACGAATGTATATACAGTGAGCAAAAAAAAAATGTGTACACTTATTATAAAAAACTAACAAATATATTACTCCACAGAATTTTGTTCAGGATGACTTTCTAGAGAATCCGGCCGCTTTTTTGCGCAAAAAAGTCGGAATTTTTTAGATTATTTTATTTGTACGTAACCAATACAGAAATGTTTTAATTTATAATCAAAATATAGTTTTTAAACATTTATTTAGCCTTAAGGATAATAAATTTCCTTTTATAGATAATTTTTTGTTCAAAAATGTATTTCGAGGTAGTAAGTGTACAAGTTTTTCTTGCTCACTGTACGTAAACAAAACATTTGACAATCTCGTGTACTTAAAAAAGCACAAAAATTTGCCTTGCTAACAATCATGATATGTTTTTCGTAATTTTTAGAAATAAAACTCTTTTCATTGTCTTCCAATGCTTGTAACAAATTCCAATCAGAAACTATTGTCAAGTTAACTTACGATGGCAGGCAAACTATTTCTGCCTTTTTTAAAACAGGCTTTTCATTTTCATTTTTAGTTTAAATTTTTTTTTTTTGCTATTTTTTGGATTTGAATTAGAATTTACGTTCAAAAATAATTTAAATTTAAAACTATTTAAGCAATGTGTTGTCGCATTTTCGAATATAATTTTAAATGAAATAATAAATTTCGTTTTAACCTTTAAAGTGCCATAAAGAAAATTAATAAAACTTTTCTTTTTTTATTTATTTCGCCATTAAATTTTTGTTTTTTACGCTCACTATACACCACCGTAGTAGTTAAAAGGGGTGTAATGTGTTTGAGCTGAGACTTGCAACGTTTTTAAAAGGTAATGCCAGTAATTTTTGAAAATCGGTTGGTAATGAATCAACTAAAAGAGTTCGACGGTTTGTAATGTCGCTAATAATATTGATCCATGATTTTATTGAAAGCGTTTCTCGGAAATACAGGTTAAATGTGATCATTTCTACCTAAAAGCCGTCTCAACATTGAGTCAACTTAGAAAACCCCAGTGAAATATTCGGATATGAATTTTTTTAATCGATTTCAAATTAAAGTTGGTTGGCTTCGGTTAGCACTCGGATACTATCAAACTAATGTCTATAATTCCTAGCTGATTGATCAACCATCTAGACAAGTTTTCGAAAGTGTTTATTTTATTCAAATCTCATATAGCTGGGTAAGTTTTGTCGATGGATTATGGTTGTTGAAAAATCATTTCGTTTAAGGTTTTTAAGTGTCGCACCATTGGTCTGTACTCTCACCTTTCAATTCGTCATTATAATTACTGCGGAAGTTGTTATAGGGTACGTGCCTATATATTGAGAAGAAATAAGAAGTTATCCCTGTGTTTGAACCGGCTTTATGAGCAGTAAGACATCAGGTCTAAGACACGGTCTTGTTAAAGTGATTCCTATCTTTAAATTAAAATAAAACAAAGTGTGGGTGAGAACTAATCGCCATTTTTTTGTTCCTTTGAAATACCTATTAATGCCATTATGTATGGAATGATTAGAGTAGGATTATATTTATTAAATTGAGTTTGGTCGTGTTTAAGTATTCCAAAAAGTCTATTGTAGCCTACAGTAACTTAAAGTCGTGCTGGAACGACTTCGACTATTTTTTTTAAATTTTTTTCGCTGTGCTTTGTTCGTATCAAACGATTTCAGTTTTTCAGCAATTTTGTTGCACGCTGCTTAAATGGGATTAAGGCTCATAAAATATTATTACTGAACATGTAATGCCATAATGGTCCTTCGTTTTCTTCGTCTTCTTTGTCTTATTATTTGTTTTTTATCGAGTTAAATCGGGTGCCAACTATTTATGGCACTTATTTTTTATTGTTGTTGTTATTATTATTTTTTTTTGGTTGATACCATATAAGAGAGAAAAGCAGAAGCAAAAACAAAAACAAAAAAATAGTTTAGCATGTTATGCCACACACCAAATATTGTTGGAAAAACACTATGAAAATAAAAGTTAAGCAAACAAAAGGAGGCTGGACAAATATTTACCACAAAACGTTAAACGAGCACAAGCAGCAGAAATAACAGAGTTATTGTTGGCCCAAAAAAAATATACAAAAATAACTCAGAAAAATCCAAAACTAGATGGCTTAAATACAGTAGCCAAAGTGAAGAGGAGAGCCTATGTATGTAGTTCCACTGAACTGAGCTGAGTACAGCACAAGAGCTTGTTTACAACATTCCAATAATATTGTTGTTGTTGTTGTTATTGTTGTTGTCATTGTTTGCTGTTCTCGTTATACAACCTGTGTTGTGAAAAATTAATTTTTTTGTTTGCTGGCTCGAAAAAATATTCGTAACGTGTGCAAACTGTTTACTGGAACTTTAAAATCGACCATAAGTTTAACATGGTTTTTAATATTTTATTTGTTTTTGTATATTTTCTGTTCTTGTTCTTGTTTTTGTACATATTTTTGGTCAACAACTTTACGTTTGTGTGATACATACACGGAAAAACTCGAGAACACTCATACAATTACGTGTGCCTGTTCTAGCTGGCTCGTACATGTGCAATAAAATAAAGGATACTGGATACTTGTACAATTTGTAGCTCCTTGTACAACAAAAGCTGATGTTTTTCTTGCTGTGTGCTCACCCAAAAACACTGTTTTCTCTTCTAAAAAGAAACAAGAACAACAACCAAGAAGTAACACACAAATGCACGCAAAATCCATTTGTTCTTGAGATGTCAATATAAGCCATTACTGCCACACCCCCACCGACTCTACACTTTGTGTATAGTTACCAGACTAGAAATAGTACGTGCACATGTTGTTGATATTTTTATGTTTGCATCATAAAAGGGGGAAATCAGTTGCCAAACTTTTGTATTCAACATCACTGGGAGGTAGGTAGGTTGGTGTGGTAGCTTTGATAACAAAAACTCACTTGAGCACACATAGCGGCCTGTTGTGACGCCACAGGTGAACACAGTCCCTGTACTGACCAAATTCCTCCAAACCAGGGAAGAAGAAGTTGGTCAGCGCTAGGGCCGCACATTTAAAGTACGACTACCCCACGCTGAAAAACCAGCCCGAAAGTTTGATAAGCGAAGCTATATCCTTGACATCAACAGATGATAACTCCGTCAAGCTGACAAGAATTGGAGAGCCAAGCAACTTATATCTGCACTTCGCAAGAGATGGGCATTGATAAAGAAAGTGGCTAACAGTCTCCTCTTCCCTAGCGGAACTGCAGAAGTCGTTAAATCGGAACTGCATTCTTTCCGCGTATCTTCCCATAACACAATAACCTGTAAGCATGGTCACAGTGATTGAAATGATGTTATGACAACCGAGTAACTGGTTGGTGCGCCTTCTATCATCATCTATCCATCAAGGGCCAAGTGAGTCTAGTCATGGAGCAGGACCCCTCATTGACCCAGGATAGGATGGCGTCGCGAAAGAATTTCCGCGTAAAGGCAAACTGTTTCTAATTCAATCCACTTTTGAGAATTTCAATAACACATGGACTTCTTCCCGTGAATAAAAATTTCTAAATTTTTTTTTGGCTTTCAAAACTGCACTTATCGGATTCATTTTTTGTAAAGAGTTTTTGTAACATAAACACACACACATGCACACATCTTGTTTCCTTCATTTAACGAAAATATTTAAAAAAAAAATTGTTGCAATCAGGTAAGAGTGTCGACACGAGAAAGAGGCAGAGCTTGTTGAAAGACAGTGAACATGTTTTTAGTTTTTGTATGTCACTTGCAAATGTATTTTGTGGGATTTACTTTTCCTTTTCTTGTATTCCATTGTTTTTGTACCTTTTTGAGCCTACTACTCAATTTCATCTACCTTTTTACAGGACAACAAAAACAACAACAACAAAGAGAACAATACAAACGATATGTACGGTATGATAGAAGAATAAGATGAAATAAAAAGTAATCGAAATCAATTTATATCGTAAGAAATGAGGTGAATTATTTGGGAGCATACTCGTTCAATATTTGGCCGAAAGGATTAAAACAATTTCATTGGATCAGTGCATAAATAATGAACATTTAATTGCATTCCTTAATCGTATTACTATTTGCAATACTTTAATGAGAATATTTTTATTTAAAATTGTAGGAAATATTCAGAAGATGCATTATTGCGCACGACATCCACAGTAAGGATTATTATTCTAACAGTGAAGTTGCTGTAGTTTAGTGTGTAATGTGTTGGTTTATTTGACCAGAGCCCATAGTTCAAATCCCAGTTCAGACATTTAGAGCAAAGCAGCGACTAAAACATTATTTTCTGCGAACGCATCCTCAAGTTTTGAAATCTGTGGTTCGGAGTCGATGTTAAACTACAGGTCCCGCTACTCATAAATTAAAATTTAATACACACAACATGGGTGGAGGGAGAAGCTAGGTTTGCAATCCTGACTAAAATCTTCTAATGACCAATTAGAAATTCACTGTGGGAACGGATGGCATACTTGAGTGGTGATGTTTCCATATTTCCAGCTGTTCGCTTTTGGAGATGCAAATCAGAGATCAGCAATAAAATGTTTCTTTTTAATGAAATTTTGAATATAAGTGAGTCAACAATAATTTATTTAACTACTCTGATTCATTCGTACACACAACAACGTTCATTTACAAGTACAGGTTGCAATGAGTATGCGTACAACGTTGACATCAAACTCACAACATTCGAAATATGTTTGATTCATAAGCCTAATCATTCATATTCATCACTTTAGAAAAATACTTATAATCCTTATAAATGATTCGAGTTACTCGAGCAAGCAGAGAAAACATATAACATTGTAGTAAGTATTTTAGTGTTCGTACGCGAATCATACTTATTTTGTATTTCTTGTAAATGTTGAGTTATGGAGATTCGAAATCAACAACATCATACGTGTTGCTAAGTATGAATATAATGAGTATTTCAAACATTGAATATGAGTAGAGGTTCCATGATATTAAAATAAGTATGAATGTGTATAAGTATCAGAAATTATGAGTATGATTCGATTCTTCTCATCTTTTTGAATACTCATTGCTGGTTTTTGATTCAGTAACATTTAGGTGGTAGTCAATTTCTATCTCTTCTGCCTAAAAATTCAATTATATTTCAAACACTTTGTTTTATTTACATGTAAAGCGCTTAATAAAATACCCGATGTAATAAACAAGTGAAGTAAACTGAAAAAAAAAAACTTCATTACCACAATTTTCCAATGTCCCTCGTAATATATTGCGGTTGTAAATATTTTGTAATTTATTTTACCCAATTCTCAGCTACGCTCTCCAAAATATGTGAAACGTTTATGCCTTTTAGGAGAACGTTTGTTTGCTTGTGTGTGTGTTTATTGCACTTACGCACACACATTATATATTTGCCCCTGTTACATATGCAACACTTTATGCCATTCTACTGGTTTCCTTGTGTGCTTGTGCAAATGCTTGTATTGCTGGTAACGTACGTCTGAGTATGTGCGTGTTACTGGCTTAAAAATTAAAGTTTCATTTACGTGTTGTTGACTTTAATTGAATTTTATTTGAGCAATTTTCTCAATATTTGAGACGAAAAGTTGAAAAAAAAAGAAAAAGTTCCAGAGAAAATATAAGAAAAACTTGTTCTTTTCTTCTCTTCGCTGTGTGTGGTTTTGTTCAGTTTTTGTTTTTGTTTTTATATTAAAAAATATTTGAAAGTATTTGTTAAGAGCGTTTCTTAAGATTAAATATTAAAAGTAGTTACTCTTCTATTTTTTCTTCTTCTATTTAAATAAGTTTACTCTTCTATTGAAGTGTTCAACTGTTGTTCGAAAACATGAATATTGAAATATGAAGGAATTAAAAAGAAAATTTTGTTTTAAAAACTTTAAATACATCAAATTAAGTGCAATATTAAGCAAATGAGAGGGTACGATGCCTTCTATTGTCTCAGAAAGCTTTTGTTGTGAGAGCATTTGGTTGTGTACATTAAAAATGGCGAATAGACAACGAACATCATTGTAAGAGATTAGAAATAAACTATAGGGCGGGTGATTTAAAAGTTTAAATTTAAAAAAACAATACAACACAGAAAAAGTTTGAAATTTTGCCAAATTTATTTTTTTTGTTGTAAAGTACAATTGTTCCGGTTAGAAATGGAATATTATTTCATTCATATGGCTGCCGCGGTGGGCCTCACAGTACCTCATTCGGTCGGACCAATTTTCGTGAACTTTTTCGAGATTTTCGGGTCGTATCTCGGCAATGGCATCATGAATGTTGGTCTTAAATGTTCAATTGTCTCTGGTTTGTCGGCATAAGACTTTTCCTTAACGGTACCCCACAGAAAATAGTCTAACGATGTCAAATCGCTGCTTCTTGGTGGCCAATTCACATCACCATTTCGGCTAATTAAACGACCATCAAACGTTTGACGTAATAAATCAATTGTGGCATGAGATGTGAGGCAAGTTGCTCCATCCTGTTGAAAGCATACATCGTTCACATCAATACTATGAAGAGCGGGTACAAAAAAACGGTTATCATGGTACGATAGGTGTCTCCATTGATCGTCCTCATTTTCAAAGAAATATGGGCCAATGAAGCCTCCGTTCCACAAGCATTGCATTGGCTTCTGCAAGACCACGCGTGGGTTTTCTGAACCCCAAAGATGGTACTGCGAGGCCAGTTGCGGTCACCATATGTACTTCACAACAAAAACATAAATTTAACAAAATTTCCAACCCATTTTTGGTTTATTGCATTTTTAAATTTAAATATTTAAATAATTCCCACTATACTTCAGATTATTTATTTATTTTTTATTATTAATTGCAATACAATTACAATTTGTACTACTACGTGCAGAGTGACCAGAACCTCTGGTGAAAATACAATCCACAACCCTTTCTCTCTCTCTCTCTCACTAATAGACTAGTAAACTACCTTCTAGACTACCAGATCATCCATCTTACTTGAGATTAATTTTACCTTATTTATGTAAATCGGATTGTAACCGATTTTAGAAAATTAAAAAAAAAGAAACCACAGCGTCACCAAAGAATAACTTTTTGGATTTGAAATAAGAAAAGAAAGAAAAAAATTATTTTTCTTGCTCATTAATTAAATATTTTGTAAATATGCTGCTCCAATTCTTGAATGGAATGAATTTATTATGCATTCACCGTTATCTACTGTTGTTTTTATAAATCACCCAGTTTTCCATTTTTTTTGTATCACATCTTCAACATTATGCTTATGACACATTATACGAGTCAAGTTTCAATTAAAAAAAAAAAAAAATAGGAAAAAATGCTGAATTAATACGAATGCTGTGCTGTGCTGTATACACCTGACTGAAAATATGTGTCAAACATTAACCTGATAGGAGAGAAATGAAATAAAATAAAAAACGAATAATTTACATCACTTGCAGTCAACAGCACAGCACAGCAAAGCAAGCAAAGTAGAGTGCGATGTAGTATAAATTCATCAATTTTTTTAAAAGAAACTTTCATCAGTTGCAGTGCAACATGTATAACATGATACTACACACAGCGTCAAACCACAGTAGTTTTAAACACAACAAGACCAACTAAAACCAACCAATGCATTCATACTCCCACTTAGTGTTTCCTTTTAAACAACAAAGAGACAACACCGACAACATGGCGTATACGTTACATTTTAATTTTAAAACTCATGCTCTTTTCATATAACGTATACGCTACGTTTGTTTATACCGTGATTTCTTTACATTTCACTTACATATGGAGATTGTGAACGGGTGTAAGTAGTGAGTGGTGAGTTCGAATGACATGCATGTGTGTGGAGGAGAGTAGGAATTTATTTAATGCTGCCTGCATTTATAGTGTGTAACACGTGTAACGAATATTTAAAGAAAAGTTTTTACAAAAAACAAGTTTTTTTCTTTTGATTGTATTTACAAACACCCTCTTGCTCTTGCTTGCATTATCAAAACGAAACATCTAAATATACTTAACACAATACAAGAAAAAAAAATTAAATCAAATACATACAAACACAAATAAATGCAAAGGAAAACATAAACAGAAACAATATATGTATATACACATACATACACGTACATACATATGTATATTTTGTATACATATACAATAAATAAGCATAAGTATGTAAAATCATGTAGAGAAGTACGTGTAAATGTAAATGTTTACAAATGTGCCTAGAAAAAAAGGTTGTGGCCATAAAAGAAGATGGAAAAATCTGATATTAAAAGAAAAGCAAAGAAAAGAAATAAAAAGTACAAACAACCGACTGACACAGAAATCCATTTTGTTTTTATTTCAGTTGTTATTGTTATTGTTGTTTTGGTTGTCGTCATTTTTACACAATATATTCTGAGCAACTATTGTATGTTGTTGTCATAGAAAAAAACATCTAAGATAGAGAGAGAGAGAGAGAAAAAACCTACTCAATGTAATAAAAGCATAGAAAATATCAACAGAAGTACAAAAAAAAAAAATGGAGGGAAAAAATTCTCTAGTGAGGCTCGTACACACATACAAATACAAAGACTAGTGTGTAGCAAAATAAATAAAAAAAAACAAACTCACAGTCATAGACCTTTTTTATGTTGAAAGGCACACACATGCACGGGAGTGTTTGTTTTTTCTTATTCTTCTTTTGCAAAATATATTGCATTTATGCCAACACAACAAACAGCAAGGAGTTACAAAAAGACAAAGGAAAACAAAATTCTCTTTTAAACGTACACAAACACAGTTATATACTTCTGCAGAGTAATATTATTAAGCAACATATGGTATGAGTAGGATGTTGAAATCGAAGCAAAACAAAACAAAAGGAAACTTAAAACAAAAAACATAGTGTGAGCATTGAAGACACGAGTAAGAGTAAGAGCTTTAAAAAGAGAGAAAAAGAGAGTGAGAGAGAGAGAGAAAAATAAAAACAAATGAGAATTAAACATACAAAAAGAAAGCAAAAACATGGCAAAAACAAAACATAATCAAAATAATTGACAGTGGAAATAATTCCGTAAAGAAACTGACAAAATCGGATACGTTTTTTGAATTCCCTTCAGAGTAAACAATTTGTCCTGAATGTGAAATATAATCACATTTTTCTTGCATAAAGAGCTTTTTATAGAGAAATGCTGTGTTTTAGGGAAATATTTTTCTTAAACAAATATTCCCTTTTAGGGCCTAACATATTTCATGATATTAATTGATTAAATAAGAAAGGATACAACTTCTATATGTAGGAAATAGAACTCAAATCACAAAAGAAAATGGCTTCCTTGTAATTGTAACAAAAAAATCATTAAATTGTTGAAATTCACTGAAGAAATTTTAGCGTAGTTCGTATAGACAAAGAATTTAATAAATTAAGTCGTTTTTACCACAAGACGTGAGGCACACATCTTAAAAAAATAGTTATTTGAACATAAATTTCATATTCAAGTTATTATTGCTACTCTAGTGTGAAGTAAGCGTGTTCCACTAAGAGACTGCACGACCAAGTAAAATTTCTCATCCATTGTTTTCCATATAGTTGTGCCGAGCGTTGTCATTATGGTTGCATATTAATTGTTGTCTGACTAGCAGGTCTCCCATGCTAGTCTGGCCCTGTTCTAGCAGCTCATAAGGTTAGGTTAGGTCGGAGTGGTAGCTCTGATGTCACAAAGCTCACTTGAGCACGCATAGCGGCCCGTTGTGATGCCACGGGTGAACGCAGTGCCTGTACTGACCAAGTTCCACCACAATGAGGGAAAAGGAAGAAGTTAGTCAGCGCAAGGGCTGCACTAGCAGCTCATAATACACCACATCAAATACATGGCACATACATACCTTGGCGCAATACAAATTCTGCTTGATAGCAGATTTTACCCGTTGCTCGTACTTCATCTGAGTTTTTTTTTCGTTTGGGGTTGTCATAGCGAATCCATTTCTCATTGCCGGTGATAATTTAATTACTTTTTCGATTTAAGGCAATAAAATAGCATTTAAGATGTGTAAAGCTGTTTTTCAACGTATCTCTGCTTCTGTTTATGTGGCAACCAATTTCCATGCTTTTGAATAAATTCTGCTGCTTTTAAATGCTTAAAAATGTCTGCTTGAGCCACGCCAAATGATTGTGCAAGTGGGTTTTTTCCAGCAGCTTAAAGAAAGGTTTTCCATCAATGTGTCCAACCAACCCAAACAATATCAACTGATTTTGACAGCTCAAATGACGTGTACTGCATCTTTTCAATTACGTATACATTATTGGTATAAAACAGCGCATAAGACTGGCTTATCATATTACTAATGCAGCACATAAAGCATAACGTTCATTAGAAACCAAAAAAGGCGGTAATTACACAGTTCTACATACATACATACATGATTACATTGTTCATTACAACTCTTTAGTAGAAATTACGACCCAGCTTCTCACACCACTTATGTTGTATGTGCTAATTTTATACATGAGTGGTGAGACTACAGTTTAAAGACGACTCCGAACGACAGATCCTTGAGAAACTTTTCATGGCAATTTTATTTACTCTCAGTGTTTTTGCCAGGAATCTGCTGATGAGAAGTCACTGACGAAATATTTTTTATATTTCGTTTTGATGTCTCACCTGGGGTTTGAACCGTGGCCTCAAGTCTACTAAGTCTACCTACTAGACTACGGCGACTATCATACGGTAATAGTGCTCTTACATTCAGATAACGTTCTCCCAAGATTATTTACGAAAAATACAGCCAAGTTATATCATCCCATGTGTGTAATGGCTCTTCCACAATCACTTGTAGGTTCCTCGAGCCTCATATGCAAAAATTTTTCTTGTTCACGTAACCTGTGGGTGAGAAGTGAACTTCATCGCTGAAGAACATATTTTTTTAAACAATCAATTGGCATATTTAAGATGTTGTGGGTGGTCAGACGGCTTTAATTGTTACGAGAGTCTATGTGATATTTCCTAACCAGTCATTTCTACTGACGTTCTTGTTACCGGGCAACAGATACCAGTTCTCTTTCGTATACTACAATGTTTCTATCGGGTGGGCCATCTATTGGTTTAAATTTGAACCATTGGTTATTTCGAATGAATCTGGCAATACTTATGTCATACTATTCTTTCACAAAATTCAGTATATTTCTGCACTGAACGTAAAGAATCGATTTATGCTTGAGCAACGTTGGAATTTATTGAGCCAACGAGAAAAAAGTCATCTTTTCGGAAGAAGCTCTTTTTCACCTTGGTGGGTATGTAAATAAGTAAAATTTGTCGTATATTGGGCTCAGAAAGCCCAGACGTGGTACTACAGAAATCAATGCATCTACACGAGTGACTGTTTGGTCCGGCTTGTGGGGCAGAGACAACCATTACGGTCAATGGAGACACCTATCGCACCATGATAACCGATTTTTTTGTACCCGCTCTTCATGGTATTGCTGTGAACGATGTTTGGTTTCAACAGGATGGTCCAACTTGCCACACATCTCATGCCACAATCTATTTATTGCGTCAAACGTTTGAAGGTCTTTCAATTAGCCGAAATGGTGATGTCAATTGGCCGCCAAAAAGCTGCGAAACAAATGTACTTGACAACAAATAAATAAATTTAACAAAATTTTACACCATTTTTGTTTTATTGCATTTTTAAATTTAAACTTTTAAATTGCCCACCCTATAATACTAGACAATCTTTATAAATCTTCTTCCTTTGCGAGGATTAAACAACCATGAAAAAAAAAATAGAAAAAAAACACCAATTCAGGTGCGTATGCAGCCACTGTGCCTTGTGAAGTATCATAGAAAAATATTATAACAACAACAAAACTGCATTATCTATGTATTAATATAAATAGTGTGTGCCCAAAAATACAAACACACACACACAGTAAATGGTTGGCTCAACCACTAAATGTCAAATCAAGTGTAGTGGTAGATGTCCGCTCTTGTTTTGTTTAGGGAGGTTTGTACATAAAATTTGTTTGTGTGTGTAAATGTTTTATTTTTATCAAAACACATATACATACATACATGCGCTTGTAGTTATTATCGTTCTATATGTTCGAATCCGACGAACAGCAAATCGTTAAGTGAGAGCAGCTGTCAGTGATTTCTGACAAATTGATTTGACATAAGCTTCGTTTAAATAAACAAAAAAAGTAATAAACGACTCACCGTGAGACCATATTCAATTAAATTCTCAGCACACACACACACACACACTACATGCCGTAGCAAAGAGAAATTGTAGCGTGTTAGGAGAGCTAAAATAACAGTAGCGAGTATTAATGAGCACTGAAATGTTATTCAAGTTTTTTTTCTCTTGTTGGAATATTTTTTTGCTTTTATTCTCTTTGCAGTTATTGAACGTGTGTGTGTGTATTTGTGTTGATTTTAAAGCATGAGTAAACAATGAGACAAAAAATTGAAAGAAAATCTTTTTTATATGACTTCTGCATGGGTATTTCGCTGATTAAAGCTTTGATTTTTAATTTCTCTCTATTTTTAACATACACGTGTATTGGTGAGCTATTATTGTCTGTTCATACTTATTATGCTTGTGTTGCTTGTGTTTCTGTTTCTGTTAATTTAATTTTAATTTTTGTGGTATCATTCAGGTGCTTTGTTTAAGGTGATTGTAGAGGATCACTTTAAAAATTTGCGAATATATTTCTCTTCTCTAGATATGTCCAGACAATATTCGTTAGGCTTTTAAAAAACATATAATATTCTGAGTTTGATTAAGTAATCAGGATCTGGACAATACTTCTCCTTTAAAAGATTCGTAAGCCGGACAACGATCATATGAAAGCGTTATCATACAGGCCCAAAAGCCTATTACTAACAATGTCAACAATTGTTTTAAAACTGCTAATGTCTAAACGGATGCCAATTTTAAATGACAGTAGTTGGATTCAGTAAAAAACACAGCACTATCTGAGGAAGCCACAGACTCCTGCAGGTCATAATAAAAAAGAACGTCTATTTATAAATGTTTCCCACGAATTCGATAGAATTGAAAAGTTATGTATATTATCAGCTGAAGTTTTGTAATTAAGGAAGATGGCTTTGTGAATGCTTCTCAAATCGAAATCGTTTTACTATAGCAGTATACTGAACCCAGTTTTTTATTTAGTATATACTTTGGACATGCCTTTAAGGATTCATACACTAGTCTTACACTTTTCTATCTTTACTGATGATACTGTTTTTACTATCACGCATGAGGACATACACAAACCGTTTTGGTATTTAAGGGAACACATTTTCAAGCTGGAGAAATTGTTAAATCTTTGGAGAACAATTAAAGTTACGATACTTTTATGTTACGAAATTTAACATGACAATTTCATCATATTGGCGCTGTAGTTCTGTAAATTAATAATGAAGTGCGCACAACAAGTCTACTGTATGCCGATAGGTATGAAACTCTTCTTCTTTAACCTACTTACAGACCTACCTAATCAAGATTTCGCCAAAACCCCTTAACATCTCTGGGAGAAAAACTGAAATGCTGTTGTGAGAAGGGTTGAAAAGAGGCTGGTCTTAACAGAAAAAAAAATAAATTTGGAAGCCAAAATAAGATCCTAGCTTTACATATGGCCTTCTACAATAGAGGGAACTGAATAGCATGTCAAGTACTTTTGATTTTTGATTACTAAAGCCTCTATTAACACCTAAATAGGTATCTGCAAAAGAGATTTTTTTACCCTTTTTAAGTAACAATAAAGTGTTTTCCATTTTGTTGGTCTGATCTCGCTATTTGCATGTGAATAATGTTGTTGACAATCCATCAATTTAAGCTGACTGGTGCGCTATTGAAAGCTTTTAGTAATAATAAAAATACATTAATAAGTTGCCGGAATCCTCTAGTGGGTGGTGTGTTAACTCAGCTTTGACATCTCAAACGAAACGACCTCGATCTCGACAATCTTCTTGCGAAAACTCTGGCTGCAAGTAAAATACTCTGAAAAGCTTCTTAAAACTAACCTTCAGAGCTTGCAAAAACTCTGACTGTAAGAAAAATTAGCCTGAAAAGCTGACGTCAAACTGTAGGTATCATTACTCCTTTATAAAATTAACACACACACAACAAGGGTGGTGTGCGAAGTAAGTATGTAATGGACGGAGCGCCAAAGCAAAAATTGTTGAAAGTTATTAAAGACAACAAACTTCTTAATGTATTCGAACTTAAGCTATATCTTTTTAAATTATTTAATTAAAGATTGTAATCACTTCACCACTAAATTTCGTGTTGAAGAAGTAAAGTCCAAATTTTTTCTTTCGCACTCCTAAAATAAATAGATGAATAGGCTTTGAATACAAACTTTTTAATAATGGCAATGTATACTTACGAATACTAAATATAATTCCTTCTTTTTACTTTATGATCATTACTCGTGATAATTTACAATAATTTTTAGAAGTTACTGTTCCCATTACGCCCTCTCAATGTTTTTCGGAGAGAGAGAGAGAGAGAAAGCGATAAAACATATTTAAAAATAAAAAAACTCAACGCAACGCAAGGAACAATATTTAAAATGATATCCTTTTCAACTTCTTATTGAAATTAGAGCACACAACTTAGATGGCAGGCAAGACGATAATGAAGATTATGGTCTATGACTATACAGCATAGCAAAGACAAAAATTGGACGAAAGCAGAGAATGAGAGAAAACGTTTACTTTAGCATACATGCCAATTACGATTTAAAAAATAAAGTCAACATTCAAAAGAAAAGTAAACGACAGTGATGACTACTGCGACTACGATGGCAAAGAGGAAAATAAAAGGAAAAAACGGTTTGT
Organism: Sarcophaga caerulescens; assembly: GCA_927399465.1. Taxonomy (NCBI): domain Eukaryota; kingdom Metazoa; phylum Arthropoda; class Insecta; order Diptera; family Sarcophagidae; genus Sarcophaga; species Sarcophaga caerulescens. The sequence continues at coordinate 118,821,524 of OV656872.1, read as the reverse complement.
TTAAAATGATTTCCTTTCAGAATCAACAACCAATATTACTAAACTGCTCTGCGTTTTATATTCTTTCGTTGTTTCGCCCTTCTTTTTTGTTATCGTTTTTCATTTACTACCAGATAGACGAGAAACACTCGAAATCTGTAAAATTGCTTCTCCTTCTTGGAAAAATGTTACATCCTTGGAAAAAAAAATCAAGAGAAGTAGAGAAAAGTAAAAAAGAAAACCCATGACGACAACAACAACAGCCTTTAACATTGATGGCAATGACTATAATCATCATCAGCATCAGCTTCAGCATCAGCATCAGTATTATCGTCATTTGCCGTTGCCACCCCTATAATTTACGCAGACACCTTTTATTTAAGAAAAGTTATCGAGGCGGATAAATGTTTTTATTTTTTTCTTGCCTTTAAACCAGTTCAAATAGTTAGAAAAAATAAGTCGAAATTGAATTACAACATCTAGTGTGGACCGGGTGAACTAGTAATAGTGGCGGCAGTAGAGTAATTCTTTATATATCGTAAGCGTGAAAAAAATAGTTTGAATAGAGCAATAAAAGGATAATTTATTAACCATTTGGGTTTTTAAAATTAACAAAAGAAAACACACGCAGAAAATTTGCAAAAGAGTATCTAATATTTACTAGAGGCTATAAAAGAAGTCGCCGTAGTCTAGTAGGTAGCTTATTAGACGTTAGCCCGTAGTCCAACACCCTCTCGAACAAAACGAAATATGAAAAGACAAATATTTCTTTTGGCGACTTTGTCTCATCATCAGTCTTCTGGCAAAAATTCTGAAAGTAAATGAAAAGTTTCCCACAAATCGATCATACTGAGTCAACAATAAAGTGTAGGTCACGCCAGTCATTCATAAAATTAGCACACCAGCAATATGGATGGTGTAAGGAGCTAGATTGTATTACAAACTAAACATTTGTAATGACTAGCTAAGTAAGTAGGGTTGCCAGATTCCGATTCGCAAAAAGCTGGACATTGGGTTTTAAAAAGCTGGACAAAACAAAAAAAGGCTGGACATAAAAAATACTGAGAAAATGTTAATTGTAGCTTAGTCCGTGGACAACGTTGTGGTAAACACAAACCAGCTCCGCCTTGGAGAGTTGTGTTTCAATTTTTGTCTCTGTTGGGACTACAAAATTCGAAATAGATTGAGACAACTTCTGTGACATTTCCATTTTATTATGTTTTTTGTGTTTATCGAACGAGCGGCTGCCTTCATATTTGATTATAATGTCTGTTTGTCAATTTACACTCTGCCGAGTAATTATCTTTTTTTCTTATCCAATTAGCATATTTTCCATCTTTCGCAGAAAGTTGTGAGTCGTCTTTTTGATGGACCAGCTTCTTCATCAATATCCATTTCAAGATTTTCTGCAAATAATTTTTATTAATTTCATGTACAAAAAAATAAAAGTTGTACGTAAAGGAATTGACTATCGCTCGCAATAATATTTATTATGACATCAGCTGTTCAAGTGTTGAGACATGTTGTCAGTGATGATAGAAGAGGAAAATCATAACTTAGTTGTATAAAAAATGGACAATCAATGTTGGCTAACATGATTTGACAAAGATAACATGAAAATTATTGCCCAAGTTATTGCAGTTTACTAAAAAAGTTTCTATTTAGCTGGACAAATTAAATTTTAGCTTGAAACTGGACAAGTATCAAAAAAGCTGGACAATCCAGCCAAGTCCAGCCAGGCTGGCAAACCTATAAGTAAGATAATTGAATTGTTCTAGTCAAAATTTTACTTGTGTATGCACCGTAAATGATCCATTTTCTAGAGTTACAATTATGGCATCCTTTTCTCAGTATTAACAGTGATTGCTGCAATGACGACTTTTATGGCTGTTGGAGTTGTGATTGGCTTCTTCCTGTACATGTATCCCTGTATTCTCTCTTGATTATGCCGCTTCTGGTGAATATTCGACTGGCATTCCATTTGATAGCAGCAGTTAGGCAATTAAATTCTCATCCAAAAACTGCAGCCAAAAACTTCCTCTAATGCACGATTTTCTTTAGTAAGTATGACGCAAGGTTAAGATATCTGCTTATCCAGGCAGTTTGAACCGATTTTATTCTTTGTCTATATCAGTGCAAATTTAGTCGCAAGCATCCATGACTGTGTGAAGAAATAACCCATTTCGCAATTCATATGTTTGACTTGAGCTCATGTCCATTTATCGTTATGACTCGGCTTACGCCTTTGATGGAATTTATTTCCGTACCTGCGATACTATTGCAGCGTGCCGGCTAAGCTCTTTGGCGAGAATATCTTTCTGTATCCTCCAGGATATTAAAGTAATGGATTCTACCGATGCCGTCAAGTATGTGCAGAAGGCTTATAATACAGAACTTGTATTACCAGTAGAGTTTACATTGAAGTGCTTATAACCATATTGGCACTAAGCATAGTTTAGCCAACACACTACCCACTAGACTACGGCGACTTCGAATGCCTTATTCTACCAGTCTTACAAGTGCTTCGGCTTAGTTGTCACCTTTAACTTTCCCGTGTTGAAGAACGTTTCGATTGCCTCGCTACCTACCCTAGAGATACCTAGCATTCTTGGATAAATTTAAAAGAGGTTCATAACACTTTCTAGGAAGCTTACAATCGCTTTACTGCTTAAATATATTTATTCGATGTGCCCTGATACTCAGACAGCCTTTATAGCCACTTTACGGAAGCAATAATCTGGCAATGCAAGGTATAATCTAAGAATCAGCTGTTCTGAAAAGAGTCTACGTTCGACTTTGTTGCGTAACCTGGATACGGCAGAGAACATTTTGATGACGTTCTGCTGGAAGGGCTGTAGAGGATTTTGAAATATGTTTCCATGGTTTTGAAGTGTAATTAAGAAACCCGAATATTTGTAAACACTACCATGCCTGCGTCAAGAGTTGCCTTGGCATGTTTACACTTGTATTCACAGTTTGACCATCTCGTTGAGTCTCTAACATCACTACGTTGGTTTTTTTATTTGAAATTTTTTCTTTGCGACGCTACAACAGAAACTGCCATCTATTAAACAGTATCAACAACAACAACTACAACAAATACATAAAGTTACACATAAAAAAATAAAGTTACTTCTGTGCTACTGTAAATTGAATAGAATTTGTTTAACAAGTAGTGCGGCCATAGTCGCTGTTGGAGTGAAAGATGGAGAAGGAGATTTTGGACCTTCATTTCATTTATTTTTGTACCCTACACTATCTCTGCTGGTATTTCTAACACTTTAAGATATAAAAATTTGTGCAGAACACGGCTAACCTACTAACAATGACATTATTTATTTGGGCAATTTCGTGTCAAGTGACCCAATTTTTAAAATCGATGTCTTCCGATTTGGATGAAATTTGCACCAAGGTTAGTACTATTGGATAGTTGGCCAGACACAAATTTTCAGCTCTATCAGTTCAGAACTGCCGGAGTTAGAGGGGGTCAAAGTTGGACATTTTGGTCATACCGGGTTTTTTAAAATGTGTGTAACTTTTCACCTATTGGTCCTAGCAAAAATTTTATATTATTAGATATTAGATAGCTATTTCTTCAATCTTTCCAAAAATAATTTTTTTAATTTTTAAAAAATTTTTTTTTTTTATTTTTTTTTAAAAATTAATTTTTTTTTTAATTTTTTTTCAATTTGGGCCCTTTTTGTTTTTTTTTTTTTGCTTAAAAGAAAGCTTATAAAATTTCCTTTAAGGCCTTCAGAATCGCTTAATGGGATGCGAGTGGGATATCTATCAAAAAAATTATTTTTTAACTCAAGAATAAGATTTTTCAATATTTAGCACATGTACCATTTTCATTTTCCCCCATTTTTTTCCAAATGGAGTTTTTTTTTATTTTTCCTCAAAAGAAAACTTAGACCATTTCCTTTAAGGTCTTTGTGGGCACTTAGTAGCAAGAGGCATATCTATAAAAAAAAATATTTTAACTCAAAACCAAAGTTTTTAAATTTTACCATATGCACTATATTTTTTTTTAATGGATGTTTTTTTAAAAAAATAATTTTAAAAAAAAAATAAAAAAAAAAATTTTTAAAAATTAAAAAAAATATTTTTGGAAAGATTGAAGAAATAGCTATCTAATATCCTTTGGAAAATTTTTGCTAGGACCAATAGGTGAAAAGTTACACACATTTTAAAAAACCCGGTATGACCAAAATGTCCAACTTTGACCCCCTCTAACTCCGGCAGTTCTGGACTGCTAGAGCTGAAAATTTGTGCCTGCCCACTATCCAATAGTACTAACCTTGGTGCAAATTTCATCCAAATCGGAAGACATCGATTTTAAAAATTGGGTCACTTGACACGAAATTGCCCATTTACTAACCCTTGGTACTATAAATACATGAATTCGATACTACTATAAATAAAAGGCCAGGAAAAACCAATTCGGAAAAATGAATTCGGAATAGGAAGTGAAAGAGAAATAAAAACAGAAAACAAAACAAAGGTTGAACAAACATCCCCAAGAACTTACTCCGAGAGAGTGCAATATAATCTTCGAATTATTCCCAACTCTTGCGGAAATACGGCAAAGATCTGTTTCAGATCACCTTCAGTGAGCTGACGTTACGTAAGGAACCTTGTTACCAAGATCACGTTGGTCTTATTGGTTCTAGTTCTAGTTCTACCAATGTCGATACAATGTCCTGATCTATTCTTCTTCTATTCTCGAACGTCTGAACTCTTTACAAGAACCCATATACAAATTTAGATTAGTTCGTAGAGTAAACAGATTGGAGAATTAAGACGACGATCATATTATCAAACGATTAAGAACCCAAACTATAAATCTACTACACAAGTCGTCTGAATACAGTCTTTTTGCTGGCCAACCAGAATATGTACGTTAAGCCTATTGTAGCCAAATCGACTGCTGTATTCCCAAAACTATTAAATTTTGGGGTCGGGCTCAGTAATCACGGTAGTCTCGAATTTCGATATAAGAAAAGATGCTGTTGTCTTTATATTTCTAAGTTAATTAGACTACCCGATACCTATTCTGTGCTGATCGAAATATACGTCATAAAAAGAATGTACATGTTGGATCCCTTTTAGATACGAGTAAACTGAGCCCATCGCTTTTTCAAAATTTTCAATGAATACACTTACATATGAGAGTTTAAATGGCGTCATCAATTGTATTGGAAGTACGGGCTGGCTACATCCTAATCGTGTGTTAAGCATGTAAAGGGTGATTTTTTAGCTATTATCTTTTTGGCAACACTGGTTTAAACAGCTCACGCACGTTTCGTGTTTTGTTTCACTGTCAAACATGTTCAGTTTGGTTTATAATTTAACCATGAATCGTCTTACAAACGAAAAACGCTTGCAAATCATTGAATTTGGCATCATTGAACCGTACTTCTTCAAAGATGCTGTCAATCGTAACGTAATTGTGAATGGTGAGCGCTGCCGTGAGATTATATCCAACTTTTTTTTGCCCAAAATGCAAGAGCTTGACTTGCATGACATGTGGTTTCAACCAGACGGTGCCACATGCCACACAGCACGCGTAACAATGGAGACTTATTGAGAGGCGAGTTCGGTGAACATTTTATTTTACGTTCGGGACCGGTCAATTGGCCGCCTAGATCGTGTGATTTAACGCCTTTAGACTATTTTTTGTGGTGCTATGTTAAAGCTCATGTCTATACAGACAAGCCCGCTTCAATTGACGCATTGGAAGACAACATTGAAGCATTTATTCGTGAGATACCGGCCGAAATGTTGGAAAGAGTATGCCAAAATTGGACTAAGCGGATGGACCATTTGAGGCGCAGTCGCGGTCAACATTTGCATGAAATAATCTTCAAACATTAAATTATATGGACCGTACTATCGATTTAAATAAATGCATTTCATTTCATGCATTTTTCTGAATTTTATGTGTTTTTGAGGACGAAGACCTTGGCAGCTAGTTCCTTAATTTATTATTAAATGTAAATTAATTTAATTTTAATAAATTAAAATAAATAAATAAATAAATTATGTGTTTTTTTTTTTTTGAAAAAATTTCCTATAGCTCTTAAAAAATCACCCCTTATAAGAGGGATTTATGATTTTAAACCTAAGGGCCATACATTAACTGTAGACTTAAAATTTTAGGAGCAAAAAGAAAGGTTCCATGGGTTTATTGATATTTGGATAACCTTTACCTTTGCATTTGGCTGAAATTGTTTCGGTATTTATGTGGCGGTCCATCAAAGCACGAACAAATTTAATTAAATTCTTGCACAGAATTAGTAAATTATAGTAGTGAAGCGTTATCGCAGCCTTGCTGACTGACCATTACTTTTTCTTACTCATTGTTGTTGTAGTTGTAGTTTATGTTATTGTATGTACTTGTAAACACAAAATGTTAATGATAATGTGGTTGTTGTCAATAATGATGTTTTTGCTTCTTCTTTTTTTTTGTGTAACTATATTCCCTTCTGCCCTCTTCATCTATATGCGAGTACTGTACAATAGTCAGGTCCTTAGTTCCTGTTTTATTTGTTACTTTTGTATTGTGTCCTTACGTTTGTATTTTAAGGATATGAAAATTATTATCATAGTCATTGTATTTGTTGTTGGATGGTGTTGTTGTTGTCTTTCCTTTTGTAGTTAAGATAAATATAAAGATAAATTTTAAATTGATGGTTCGCACAATTTCTGTTTGTTAAACAAAAACAAACAAAAAGAAAAAGAAAACATAGCAAAAAGTTTAAATATTTAAATTGTCTTCGTTTAAATTTTATTTCATTTTAAATATTTTAGTTACAAAAAAAAACGAACAAAATTGTGTGTTGTTGTTGGTTATGACCAACAAATTTAGGTCATTTCACTCAATGCCATATGCTTTTGAGGAGTTCTAATGGCCCGGTAGTCAGAGGAATTTCTTATTTTTTTTTACGACAATTGGTCAGTTTTGAATTCATTTGCAGTGTCCCCCCCGTCCAATACAACTGATAAGAATTATATTGTTGTCAGCATGTTTTTTATAATGTTGGAGATAAGGAAGCATTGTTTGTGTAAGAGAGAGATATGGTATACAACATAATGGCCAGAATTTGTTGTTTTGAACTTTTTAACATTTCGTTGGAATTGAAGGAATGACTTTAAATAACAGCCACACCTAAGAAAATGTTTGCGGTTGCTTGAAGAATTGTTTAAGTTGATTTCAGTGAAAATTATTGAAATTAAGGAAACGAAAATTAAATAAACTTTTAATACAAAGAAAGGAACACCAAATGCCTGTGATAACCAGCTTGCAGCTTGTCCTAGACGTATTCGTTTCCTCATGCCGTAATTGTCCACATGATCATGCACACAAGCAAAGTTAAGATTACAATGCTCTCCATTTAATTTTTATCAAATTAGATGTCCGTGTAAATATTTACTATTCTATCCTCTATAAAGGTCAAAATATCTTTATTAGCTTACCCAGTAATGAGGCCAGTAAAATGATGAAATTTGAGTTTGGAGAATACTACGTTCATTCTTGAAGCTAATTTGCCTTGATTTAGAAATCTCTTTATATCTAATCACGATTTAAACTCATCCATGAAGATTTGAATCCGGGCGAAATCGTGTTAAACGGATTCACATGGGAAATTCATTGAAAGACGATAACGGAAGACTATAGCGGATATTTTTAGATTATAAATAGAGCAGCAACTATATGATCTACTGGATCATTTTCCAATATTTTGTAGACTCAAAGTTGACTAACTGTAGTATGTCTGAGCTAGTGTCAAAAACTATCCTCGATTTGAAGGATAGAAGAACTTGACAAATCCCAATTTTACTAGTACAAGATGCCAACATTATCTCCGCAATCAATTATAGCCCGACTTGTATTACTAAGACGTGTCTTTCGAGAACAGTACACGAATTGTCAGTAGTTGAACCAGGACAGATGTGCTTTGTATCTTCAAAGAAACATTTCTCATTTGGGGTCACCCGTCTTATCTTAACTGAAAAGTTTGCATGCATTCTGTCTGTCAAAGCATGAGTTTACGACATTGCAAAAATCTCTTTCATTCTTTTCGTTCCTTAAATGGACATTTTCCCCTGCGAAAATATATTGAGTTGCTGTATGGGATGTAAAAATGAGGAACTCTTTCCCAGAAGGCAATGTTGTCTGCCCTGATGGTTGTTATTGATGGTATAATCTCGGGGTATCGGTTATTACTTACTTAATTGGTTAATGCACTCCTCCAGTCAGGATTATAATCTCGTTTCTCACACCAACCATGTTGTGTGTGTTCGTTTTATCCATTAGTGGCGGAACCTACCTATTTTTTGTATTTAACCTGTAATGTCTTATTTCCAAAATTGAAGAAAATTTAATGAAACGACAAGCCTTATGTTTTTGGAAAGGATAAAAAAGTAGAGAAAGCTATCGAAAAACCTGTGTTAGCTTCTGAAAATCATTAACTTATTGCCTTATACACGTATTTCCTTTCAGATTAATGGTGTTTTCTTTTCTACGAAGAAAATGTCACCCTCTTACAAGGTGCATTAAAAAATTTTTGTCCAACCCTGTTGTAATGTCATTTTTTATTTGAGAAGAACATAAAACAAATATTAAAAAAGGGTATGCCCTGTGTTTACCACTTATTAAGAAAATGAATGAGGAAATGCCAATTTGTTCAAAGGTGTTGCCAGATCGCTAATTTTTCGACTTAATTTTTTGCACACTTTTTTTATAACAAAAAAAAAATATTTTAACACTGTTCTAACATTGAATGCAATTTTTTATATTGCTGACCATGTAGCTTTAATAATGTAATATTTCCTTAAGATTACTCCACAAAACAATGAAAAAATGAACTTCAAATTGGATAACAATACCAGGCGACTTTTTTTAAATTTCATCTGGTAGCCCTATAAATAAACAAAAGTCATCTGCTTTACAGGGCATTATCAGCACTCTCGATTAATACAGGGTATAAAATGCAATGCCCTCCACCATTGGCAAGTGCGAATTATTTAGAATAAAACATACCACCCTTTTAGAGGGCGAAACATTTTTAAGAAACAAACGCAAAATTGCATTTTGCGTTAATAAAATGCACATTTTTTGGTAGAAAAGAAAACACCATAAGTGTCACTATCGCATATGACGGGATCCTTTTACTTGAAAGATTAAACTTTACAGTTTATAATACAACAATTTTTTTTAGGTCACGCTTTTTATGGCTACTCACTGGTAATGTCAATTTGGCAACTTCTAGAATCTTACTGTTGACTTGTTATTGTTATGTATGCTATGTAGTTTTGTCATTGTATGTTGATTTTCGGTTTTTCGTATATTCAGTTCCTTAGTGTGTTTTCGTTACAATATATTGGTTTGTACTATAGGATGAAGTGGTGACGGACTTTGATCATTTAATCCTACATTTTCCCAAGAGGTAGTGCTGCACGACCTGCCTGTGTTGTTCGTTGTTGATGATGTTACCCTTTCTGGCGGCCAATTGACTCACAGTTAGACAGCTTTAGGCAGTTTTTGAAATATAAAATCTTTAGTAGAAAATTTATTTTAAAATATCCTTTAAATCCTGTTTTCATAAATGTAATATAAATGTAAACGTGTGTTTAAGAAATTAGGTTTGTGGACGTACATTGATTTATTTATGAAAACCTTAAAAAAGAGGCTTAATTGACTTAGTCCTGGGCTTAAAATCATTCTAAATGGATTTGTTTGAAACACGTTCTGCCTATTTGGACTCAAAATTGCAATTAACCATGACAGGGAGAAAGGAAATGAATGAATGAATGAACATGAAATCGAGTTGGTAACAGAATCAAAGTCATAGTGAAAGGGACAACTTTTATTTTATTTTTAACTTTTATTTCTGTTGCTTTCCTTGTAAGAATGTTGAATGAGAAAACTCTTTTTGCCTGTACCTTAGTTTTTATTGTTTTTCGTTTTAACAACCCGTTATGGATTAAATTTTCTTTTCTTTAGGCTTTTAAGCCAATAAATTGCTTAAAATGTTTTGCATAATTGCTGGCAGTTATTACCATTACCCTTTTTCATTTCCCCAAGAAACACAAAGTGGTTGTGTGTGTAGGAAAATGTTTGTACTTCTTAGGGCGTAATGTTGTTGACCTTTTTCTTAATCATTAACCAAAGAGGGAGAAAGAAGCAGTCAGATAAGCTGTTGATAATAATAATTTTTGGTAACATTTCATTAATATTCTCAAATTTCCCGAAAAATACAAAACAAAAAAAGTAAATCATAAAGTGATAGGCGAAGGAAATTTTATATGGAAAACCATAAATTGTAAAGAATTATTGGCAATGAACTGACGTAAATAGGACTGGACTGGACTGGACTGGACGTGATTGTAGAACAAAGAAAGAATTCAACAAATATTAGTTCGTTAAACAAACAATTATTGAAGCTGCTACAAATGGCCAAAAGAAATATGACCAAATAACTGACATGCATTCTAAAAATATTTACGAAAAACGCTGCCATAACAATAAGAGAGACAGAGCGCAACAGAGAGAGAGAGAGAGAGAGAGAGACAAAAAAGAGAACTTCTTAAATTTCACTTAATCTCAGTTGATTTCTTTTATTTCTACAGCATCCTTCTTTATACCGTTACTTGCAAAGCGTTTGTAGTACGTCGTTAAGGTTAGAGGGAGGAGTTCCAGTGCAAAGAATTCGAGAATTTATTAAGCAGCCACTCAAATACTCATAAAATTGAAATATTGTTCCTTGACTAGATACCCGACGCGGCAGCATCAGCCATTATTGTTGTTTGTATTCTGTCACAATTTCAATATTCTGTTACATTATTTGCCCAGTCATCCACTTTTCGCATCCGCCACACTCTCTTTGTCGGTGGCATCATTTGAAACTTTGGTGGTGTATAGAATTTCTGGCGTTACTCTGAGAATGTTTTCATAACGTCACTCGTATTTTGCCACTGAAACAGCAGACAAAGTCTTTGGCATGTTATTGTTGTCAAAAGTTTATTTCACATAAATTTGATGCTTAACGTGACCAACGAAACGAAATGATATAATAAAGATATTTGAGAATATGATGAAAATGAACTGTCAGAAACGATAAATAACTTTAACTTGTTCATGGTGATACGTGCTGCAAATAGTACTCAAGAACGGACACCAGAACGGTAGCACTTTGTGTCTTCAATGAAGCATTTATCACCTGAGATCAGACGGCTCATTGTAATTGGAAAGTTGGAATTGTTTCTATCATACATACATACATATTTACAACCCTACAGGCAGGATCATGACCTAGCTTCTCACACCACTTTGTGTGTGTTAATTTTATACATGAGTGGTGGGACCTGCAGTTCAAAGTCTACTCAGAACAACAGATTTTTGAGAAACTTTTCACGGCAATTTTATTTTACTTTCGGAATTTCAGCCACAAATCTGCTGAGTGGCAATTGCCGAAGAAATATTTTTTCGGGTTTCGCACCGTGGCCTCAGGTCAAGTAAGCCAAAACACAACCTACTAGCCTACGGCGACTTCAATTGCTTCCATCTGTTCACGACATTGCCTGAATCTCTTGTGTATCTTTTCGTTTCTTAAATGGACAAACGGTGGTCACAAATCGCTCTCTTGCTGCTTAGAGATAACGTCCTCTGCGAAAATATGTTGATATTATGATAGTTGTGATATGTAGAACAGAGGAACTCTTTCTTAGAAGGCAGCGTTATCTGGCCTGATGTTTGTTATTGATGGTATACTCTCGTTGTATTAATACTACTTGCCTAGTTGGTTATTACAATTCTTTAGTCAGGATTACAATCTAGTTCCTCTCATCAAACATGCTGTATGTGTTAATTTTATTCATTAGTGTCGGAACCTCCGTTTTATTGTCGACTTCGAATGATTTGAGAAACTTTTCATGTCAATTTCTCTAAGAGTTTTCTGAGGTGGGTTTTGAACCACACACTCTTGTCTAATAGGCAAAAACACTATTTAGTAGACAACGCCGACTTTGCTTACTAAAATCACGTCAAAAATATTATTTAACATAACTTTGCTCAACTATTTTCTAGCAGCTTCACTGCCAGGTTTGCCAGCCTGTCTGACACTCACTGGGGGTTTGTGGCTCGTTGCACTTCTCTAAATTTTCTCGTATGTATAGCGGATGTATTCGCATTTGTTTACTGTTCAATGGCTTGTTTAAAGCTCCTCAAGTCCATAAAATATTCAAGAAATGATTTACGATTATTTTAACATCCAGTGTTTCTTAGAAGAGTGATAAAAATGTAGAAGGAGCAGTGTAAGAGTTTGTTTACCTTACTATCACAAGTAAGCAGCTCACTATGTTGTCATGTAGTGTTCAACATCGAATGAAATAGGAGCCAGATGGTGGAGAAATTCGAAAAGCATAGTCGTTGATGTACCACAGTCCAGACGGGGATGGTTAATGGTTAAAGCAGCCATGTGGCTAAACACACCGTAAAATTAAACCCTGTAACAGTGATATAGAATGTGAGACTAAAAATATCAACCTCTGGGTTGAGTGATGTTGGCATAGCTGTCATTTTGACGATTTTGTAGTCCAAAAATATCATATTGACGACATGACGATTTATGACCTTATTTTGACGATTTTTAGCAATTACAAATTTACATCATGTTCTTTACTTTAGTACAGTAAGTAGTGATGATTTTTCTGTATTTTATGCCCTTCTTAATCCCTTAAAAGCTAAAAAATTTCAACTCCTAAATAACATCGAAGTTGAGCATAAATTATCATTTGCCGTTGCAGACAATTTTAAAAATTCGATTATACCTTCTAATATTACCATCGGAAGAACAAAGGCAAGTGCCATTATTTTTCTTTTTTTTCATACGACCAACTCTCAGGGGATGGCATTGTGTTTGTTTTTGAACTAGGAAAATATATTATAGGAAGGAGGAAAGAGTGAGCAGTGTTTTATACCATAAGAACAGGAAAGATCTCTGCAGGAAGGGAGTTCCACATACGAATAGTCCGTCTAACAAACGAACTTTGTCTGTAATGCAGTGTGCGATACACTGGCCAATCGACCACATACGGATGTGCTGGCCGAGAAAGACGAGCGTTACGTAGGAAAAATCATGTATTTCATAAACAAGTCCCCTTATTTCGCTCGAGCAATATCCGTTGTTGGAGCGATAGAACAGTGAAATACAAGCCACATTGCAACGATGCTCCAATGAACCAATAGAGTTGAATACCCTACCGTCATTAACGAGCAACTTCGACCTCTCCTGTACGCGGTCAAGAAGTCTCAAAATAGACGTTGAGGCACTAGCCTATACATGAGAGTTGTATTCCATTCTCGGTCGGTTATAAATAGTGTAAATGGTAAGTAGATCAGATGAAGTGAAGTATTTATTGCACCGTCTTAAAAAACCAAGGCACTGAAAATTGTTTTAGTTCTAGCGGACATCACACTGAATTTTCATGTCCATAACGTTTAGATCTTCTGACTCCTTAATATTTACACCACACATGGATATAGATGATGCAATATTATTGCTGCTTGAGATTGATTTTATATGGTTTTGTTTTTAAAAACCTTTCAATTTATTTAATTTTTTTTTCTTATGATTTTTTTACGATTTCACTGAACGTCTTTGATGATTTTGACGATTTTTTCTCAAATATTTGACGATTTGATGCTTCATTTATCTGGCAGCTATGGATGTTGGTCCCATTAAGTTCTCTCTTCAATATCATGTCAATTGTTATTTTATTGTTATTGTTGTTTTGGGAGAATAAATTTATGAGTAGGCACTGAGTTAATGTTAGTGTGTGTGTATTTTTCTACATTCATTAGAATGTGTGTGCAGTAGTATTGCAATAAAGATTTTGGAAATTAATTGTTGCTCTCAGTAGGTTATTTAGCCACTCATCATTTTTGTCGCCTCTTTTGTCTAACTGTCTGTCTGTCTATGTGACGGTCTATGTCTTAAGTTACGTGCAGATGAGTATACAATCGAAATAAAGCCATCCAGCCAAAACTCCAATATATTGATTGAGAATGGGTTTCTGGATATTTGATTTGATATTTTAGTATCGTTATCGTTATTGTTGTTTTTGTTCTTGTTTATTTAATTAGGCAACCTTCTCTGCTTTTTTTTTTACAAATTCCTCCCCCTCGGCTGGAGGCCTTTTTACATTTATTTACGATTTATTGGAATGATATAACCAACAACAACAACAACAATTATAATTCTGCTTAACATGGTTGTATCAAAATAGTAGCTTTCGTACGTTTTTGTTTTTGCTTGCTTTTATTACTTTTTGTAGATATTTTTGTTGTTATTGTTGTTGCCATTATTTAGTCACGAATATTAAAATGCCTTTTATTTTTTGTTTTTGCTTTTGTTTTATGGTTAAAGGACAATAAATGGCCATGGTTGGAAGGGTCAGCCAGAAGCTGTGTAACAAGAGTTGATGGCTGTTGATGGGCTTGTGTGTATCAGTTTGGTTGGTTGTGGATTGCTCGATTGGCCGGTTTGATGGTTGAGTTTTATAAATAATTTCGGTATTAAATAACATTTAAGCAGTAAAAACGCAACATAAAATATTGTGTTGGCACACAGCAGTAGGACAACAAAAAAAAAAACAAAAATAAAACGAGATGAAAAAAATAAACAACAAAAGTTCTTAAAAAGGATTTGCAAATATTTGCACAAAGGTTTGGTGTTTTTCATTTGGTTTTTGCTTTTCATTTTCATTTCGTTTTAATGTTTAAATATTATTTTCTATTTATGTCTAATGGAAATGAAAAATATTAGCGGTTTTAATGCGCTATTATATGGGGAAATATGGTATAAAGAGGATATTTGCCAGGAAGGAATGAATGCTTAGTGCTACAAATGTTGTTGATTTATAAATATTGTAAACAATTTAATCAGCTTAGTCCTATAGATAGGATCGCTATCTATTAATCTCTTCGAGTTTAATCTCTTCAATTCTCTTGAAGTCGCCGTAGTCTAATAGAGGTAGTGCGTTGTCTTATTACATGAAAGACTGTGGTTCAATTTCCGGCTTAGTTATCTCGAACAAAACGAAATATGAAAAGAAAAAATTTTTTTCTGGCAAAAACTTTGAGAGCAAATAAAACCACCATGAATAGCTTCTGAAATCTGTCGTTCAGAGTTTACATTAAACTCTAGCTTCCATTACTCATGGATAAAATAAATACACACAACAAGTGTGGTGAGATAAGCTAGGTTGTAATCCTGACTAATCAGTGAAGTAAGTTAATTTCTTCAATAAAATAATGTCTCCATCCATTGCTGTTGGCGAAACAAGTAAGAAAATAAACTCTATCTCTCTATCGATTTGCAAGGTTTGCTGTAGAATTAAATTTTTTAACGATTAGTTTCTTGCTACTTCATAATAACATTTATGTTGGATCTTCATATATAGTGTGGGTTATTTAAAAGTTACACTTTAAAAAGTGTAATAAAACAAAAACGGTTTAAAATTTTGCGAAAATTTATTTTTTGTCCTGAAGTACAATTTTTCCGATTAGAAATGGAATATATGGTTGCCCCGGTTGGCCTTCCAGTACATCATTCATTTCGTGCACTTTTTCGAATGTATGTGATCGTATCTCGGCAATGGCATCACGAATGTTGGCCTTCAAATGATCAATTGCCACTGCTTTGTCGGCATAACATTTTTCTTTAACGGCGTCCCACAGGAAATAGTCTAACGATATCAAATCGTAGCTTCTTGGCGGCTAATTTACATCATAATTTCGGCTAATTTATGTGGCAAGTTGCACCATCTTCTTCAAAGCAAACATCGTTCACATCAATACCATGAAGAGCGGGTACAAAAAAATCAGTAGTGGTTGAGCTGTACTCATTTTCAATGAAATTTGGGCTAATAATATCTCCGCTCCACAAGCCGCACTAAACAGTCACTCGTAATGGTTGCATTGGCTTCTGTAAGACCACGTGTGGGCTTTCTGAGCCTCAAATAAGGCAATTTTGCCTATTAACGTACTCATCAAGATGAAAATGAGTTCCATCCGAAAAGAATAAGTATTGTGGCAAAATCGACATTATCGTGCAGTTTCCCGCTGGCCCAATAAATCTCAACGTTCTTCAGCTTAAATCGATTCATTGCGTTCAGTGGAGATAATATATTGAATTTTGTGACAGAATAGAATCGCATAAGTATTGTCAGATTCTTTCGATATAACCACATACATACATAACAACCCTTCAGACAGGATTACGACCTGGCTTCTCACACCACTTATGTTGTGTGCGTTAATTTTAAACATTAGTGGCGGGACCTACAGTTTAAAGTCGACTCCGAACGACAGTTTTTTGAGAAGCTTTTCATGGCAGTTTTATTTACTCAGAGTTTTTGCCAGAAATCTAATGAGAGGAAGTCGCCGAAGAAATATTTTCATATTTTCGTTTTGATGTCTGACCTGGGATTCGAACTCGGGCCTTCAGTCTAATAAGCCAACACACTACCTACTAGACTACGGCGACTTCTTTCGTTCGAAATAACCAGTGGTTCAAATTTAAACTGATATGTTGGCCTACCCGATATTTTTACCTAACCGATCTTGTGTAGATGTACGTTCAAGAGAAAATTTACTGTTTAAGTGTTCAAAAAAGTGCCAGCGTTTTACGACAGCACAACTGTCAACTGCAGTGCATACAATTGCAAAATGTTTCCTTGACTTTGAAATTTCTTTAATTGGATTTAAAAATTCAAATTATTTCCGTTTTGCCATAGAAGTAAGGCACTTAGAAACCTCCTAAATCTTAGAATGGCCTTAAAACCAGTTTAATGAGAAACAGGTTAGCAAGCGAAACAAAAAAATTATTCCGAAAACAATAACAATAGCAATAACCTTAAGGCAGTTGTTAAAGAGCCTGTTAATTATGTCACACCACAAAGAAATGAAAGCAAAAAATTCTTTTTAAATAAATTATAATAAATACACAGACACATACATACATATTAAATAAGATTGTCCAAACTCCCTTGACATAAACTACATTTCCATATAAAATAATGAACTGTAATACAAGTACATATGTACGTACATACATACCAAAGCATACATGGATACCTGAAATGAGAATAAGAGAAGAATAAAAAGCTTAAAAATTTTGTCAGGTAATGTTTAATGGAATGCCAAGCTAATTAAATATTAAAATAATTGAGAATTTCTCAAGAATTCAAATGCAACGTCATAATTAATTATGAGTTGAGCAAAACATGTAAACACTATACTCTCAAGCATACATATGCACATACATACATATGTATATAGAGAGTAGTGACACGAAAGTGCATAAATAATAACGAAAGCTTTATAAATATTTATGGCAGACAGAAAGAGTAACACGGTAAATGAGAAATAAAAAACAACAATAAACAAACAAAAAAATAAATCATAAATCAGTGAATGCATTCACCATTATACATATGTTTACATGGGAAATAACAGGAATTTCTTAAGAGAGTAAATGCAAGTGTAAAGTGAAATTGTAAAGAGCATAAAGCAATTGCAAAAAAGAGAGTGTAAAGCTTTAAAATACAATGGAAATAAACAAAAGGACTCTTTATTCTCTATCCTCAGCATAAGTAAACAAGTGTTTGTGTTAGTAGGTTATTACAAGAGAGAGATACAACGAAAGAGAGTAAAAGAGAACGGGATTTTAGTACAAATAAATTAAACTTTTGTGTGGCTACGAATATTTGGATGCTGTGAGCAAAGCATTGAATATATTTACATGCTGCACATTGATTTTCAGTCAGGTGGAGACAGTTGACGTGTACGGTTGTTAATTAAACGGCTCCAGTGTTTTAGTGCTAAAGTTTGTGCAAAAGCAAAAAAAAAAAAAAGAAATAAGAAAATTAATTCCTATACACAAAGAATTTTCACTTAAGTAAAGAAAAGCAAGAGAAAAAATTTTCTACTTTAAAATTAATAATTACCGTTAAAAAAAACGAAAACAACATGGCTGCTAAAACAAAAGAAAATCGATAAAATCATAAAAAACCCTGTTTTATTTAATTTTTTTGGAAAAAATTTTTAAATTAAAATTTAATTGTTCAAAATCAAGAAAAAAGTGGAGAAATAGCAGAAGAAAAAAAATCACATCCTTTGTGAACATCATTTTGCAGGCAGTAAGAAAGAAAGAAAAAAAAAAAAGAAAAGTAAAGGTAGTATACCAAAGTAAATGCTTATACCAAGGAAATTTGTGCAAGAAATAAAATGAACGGAAAAATCAAAAGCTTAACCAATTTTTTTTTTTTTTTGATAACACCCGTTAGTTATGTACTCACCACACCCTGATCCTGTTTAACATAAAAATACACGCAACACCAATACTCAGGCGTGCTGCTATACAATAACAAAATGAGAAAGAAAAACAAATCAACGAACTAAACATGTATCACAGCACATATATTTTATAAGCCTTAATTAAAAGAGAGCCATAGAGAGTGAGACAGAGAGAGAGAGAGAAATACTAAAAAAGTACTAAAAACAAGAGTTTTTCAAAATTCAAAAGAGCATAAAATAGAAATAGAAACGGCTTAAAATAGAACATGAATGTAAAATAAAAACGGGAATAAAAATACAAAAAGGGAATATAAAAATAAACAAACAAAAAAAAAAATAGAAAACAAACAGAAAAAATAGCAGTAATCGTGTACTAAAATAGGCAAAATAACAAAAACAAGCATACATACGACCAAGTAATTTTGTGTTAGTGTTTGTGTGATAAAACTTATTTATGTGTGTGCGTGAATCTGTGTGTGTTAAAAGTTTTTATGTTGTTGCTGTTTTTACTGTGTGTGTGTTCTGTGCAAGTTTATTTTTTAGTGTAGCATACTTTACAGAGATTTTAAGCCATAAAATCCTGTTGGTTTTATACTTTTCGTTCTCGTTGTCGTTGTCGTCATCGTTATTATTGCTGTTGTTGTTTTTGTTTTTATTGCTGTTATTATTGCCGTTGTTTGGCTGTTTCTGGTTTAAAAAACTTCAAAAATTTATAAAAAAGGCTGCTGCTATGAAATTTATTACGCATCGTAAGCTCGTTAGGACAAGACGTTCTATATATACACAGTAAAAAAAAAGAGTCGAAAATAAAGAATAAACAGGCAAATGAAAAATTTTAAGAAAATGTAACAGAAAAATAAAAAATTTAAAGAACTGGAAGAAGATGATGTTCAATAAATAAATATAGTGTTGAAAATTGAAATTTCTAAAATCGAAAATGAAAATAATTCTTAATTAAATAAACAAGTGTATTTGATTTTAAAAAGTGTATAAGAAATTAAGCACAATAATTACCAATAATAATTATTTTTACAACTTACATTCTTCACGACTCTGTACAGTGAATTTTCACTCAAAAATATTTTCATTTCTTTATGGTATGGTTAAGCTAAGAAGACACCTATGTTGCTCGTTGTTTTTTAATCACATTAAGGCCATAAATTCGAGGATTTTATAAAAATAATTTGCCAGCCATTTAGTTTTTTTTTCCATAATTTTTAAGGTTTACAAGTCTAAAGCAGATACTTTTATACTTGACTTGAAATTTGCCTACTGTATAGTGGTATACCATTGATGGTATATAAAATAATTTCAAACAATACTTTGGTTTTAAATTTTTTTTCATCAGTTGATTTTCAAACACAACAAAGTTCACCCTTGGACTAATTTTAGAAAATCTTCTGATAAAAGAATTGCCAATTTAAAACGCTCTAATAATGTAAAACAATTTCAGAGCGTCATACAGATATTTCAAATATGAAAAATAATTCTTTGAGTACTTAGACTCATTTTTAGCACGTTCTGTGTATTCTTATATCTGAGCAGTTTTTAATAACGTTGAACAGTTTAATGTTTTTTTTTTTTGATTGGTTTTTTGGCTGCTACATTGTAAGGAATAAAGTTGAGAAGGAGAGCTGAGAACTTTTTCTACAAAAAATATTGGTAATCAACAGCTTAAAGAGGTGTTACCGCTTGAAAACTTTGATTGTTTGTATTGAAACGTTTGTATATCACAATAGATTTGATTATTTAGCTTTAAATTCTGAATAATGAAAATGAGTGATTAGCAGTTATCGCCGCTAATCCGTCACTGATTTAAACACATGCTTTCGTAAATCGATAATAATACTAACCTACTTAATTAGCCATTATAACCCATTAGTCAGGATTACAATCTAGCTTATCACCGCACTTATGTTGTATGTGTGTGTTAATTTTATCTATTAGTGACTTGACCTAGGGTTTGATGTCGACTTCGATCGATACACTTACAATTTTTTTCAGAAGCCTGATACAAGGAATTCGGCGTTTTGCTCGAGATGTCAGAGCTGAGGTTTGAACTTATGAGCCCTCGTTTAGTAAGCCAACATATTTCCTACCAACACACTTACGGTTATTTTAATAGCTATTATAATACTTTTTATTTATTTATTGTACCTTGCATTTGTTTAATATGATAGTCAAACAATTCCTTTAATTTGAAATTTTACTAAGTTCTCTCATATTTGTTTTATTTATTCAAATGTTTTGTTAGGTTCTTTAGTTGAGAACACTCTTTAATTAATAACACCGAGTTATCAATTTTATTATACAATCCTTTTACGAGAAACTTCAAATTTCACAGTGCTTAATACACCAGTGCTTCTCGCTTCTCACTATTAATGACCAAGAACGTTTTGCCTTTTATTTTCAGTTTTACAACTTCTAGAATAATACTGTTGATTTGTTGTTGTCATTCTGTTCATTCTTAAGTGTATGTTCGAAGTAGGTGTAGTACTGTACCTTATTTCTTTTTATTCTTGTAAAATCTTTGTTTATTTATTGTAATACTGTGTTTTGGGATAGATTTGTGTTCTCTGAAGGAGCGTAATAGAAATAAAAATACTGTGAGTTATTTGAAGTCGCCATAGTCTAGTAGATAGTGTATTGGCTTGTTATACGTAAGGCCACAGTTCAAATCCCCAGGTCAGACATCTCCAGCAAAACGAAAATATTAAAAAATATTTCTTCAGCGACTTTCTCTCAGCAGATTTCCGGCTCTGAGAGTAAATAAAATTGCCATGAAAAGTTTCTCAAAAATCTGTCGTTCGGAGTCGACTTTAAACTATAGGTCCCTCCACTTATGTATAAAATTAACACACAACATAAGTGGTGTGAGAAGGTAGGTCGTAATCCAGACTGAAGGGTTGTAATGATCAATTATGTATGTTATGTATGTGAGTTATTTGATTATTTCTCTAGAGAAATGTAAGGCTATCAACAAAATGCTCTAAAAAAATATAGAACTCCAACCATTTGGACCATTTAAGGTTTTATTTTAAGAAAGGTTCCTTTATAATTCACCACTATTGCATTCATTACCAACTAATTTTCCACATGATATTTATATTGCTGGTGTACTATTCTTTCTTGATGAAAGAAATCGTCCATATGAAATTGTCTTCAATGGTTTTAAGGTTAAAATATATTCCAGAGTGTATTCCATAACATCTGTTAAATATAGTTGAGTCTAAATCGGTGACAAACTGAAGCTATCGACTCCATATAATAATTTATTAACTTTCTATTTCACTTTTTCATATGTGGTCACCAACGCCAACTCTAATTGTGATATGCCTTCAGGTTAGTAGACTACTTTGCTTGCCAGATTTAGAAACAACTGATGTCTTAAGACACAATCAATCGAAATAAATAAATATTGCACGGCTTTATTCCAAATTTTTGAGATAATTGAACATCAAAACCTTCATTTCATCATTGATGAATTTCTGTTTATAGTCAAACAGATTGACTAAGTGATTTTCACTTCGGTTTAACAATTTTTTGCAATGAAGTGGCTAAAGTTCAGCAAGTGGACTGACATTCTTATAAGCAGCAATATCAATTGCGTTTCAAATTTTCATTTGACAACTTCTGGTCTATTATTTCTGAATACTTAGTTCAATGATCAAGTTGTGACCAGTAAAGATCAGAATAGTTTTCATTCAGTCACACCAAACAGTTCGTATAACACGCGAAAATCACATATCTTGGTGTTGGCGGTCTTTTTAAAGTGATTCCAAACTGTCCTATGGGGCGATGTCAATAACGGAGCATAGCGTACTACCACCCACTCCGGCGTACAAGCACTAAAACATCACTCTCCCATCGAATCAATCTAACTTGTCACACCACCCGTGTAGTGAGTGTTAATTTTATCCATATGTGGCAGGATCTACAGTTTAACGTCAACTTCGAAAGACAGATTTCAGAAAGTTTTCATTGAAATTTTATTTACTTACAGAGATTTTACCAGAAGACAGCTGAGAGAAAGTCAATATTGACTGAAGTGTTGTAATGATCAAATCAGTGCGTCATGTTCGAATCTGAATATTTTTCTTCGTCATGGTCGAATTCAAGAATAGTGGTGAACAAAAAATTAAACCTCAAATGCCCCCTCAGAAACGAATTAGTAATGTTTGGCGTATGTATGGAGCGTGCAGTGTCAACAAAAAATCAACGAAATGAATCAAAATGGATCGAATCATGGATCCTTTGAATTCCATTTAAATCTATTTTTAATACAGAGGAAATGAAAACGAATGCGTTATTTTTCAATATGCTCAGATCCAGTTAAGACATACATATGTACGCCTAGCTGGGATGCATTTGTAGTGGCCTTTACAAATGCTTTTATGAATGCGAGCAACATTAAATTTTAATCGAAATAAAATGATTTGAACTAATTCTCAAATCAAATGCCTAGATGTTTAGACTTAAGTGAACATTACTTATAAAAAAAGCTTTAAAAATACATAAAAGTTAACAAAAAATAAAAGAAAAATACACACACACACCGACATCGGGGACTAGAAGTAGGCACTGCCTTAAAATCCAAAAAGAGAAATGCTGTGTGTACATGAACATGAAAGAAGGAATGACAAAAGGAAAGAAAAGAAAAATGAGAGAGAAAAATTGTAAGCAGAGAAATACTAAGAAGGGCTCAGCTAAAGTAAATGGAAAATTAATAAGAAAAAGAAAGAAAAAAATATTTAATAAAATAGAGTATCGGTGTGCCCAACGAACATTTTAATACAATTTAATATATTTGCTTTTCGTACAGAAGAAATAATTAAAAAAAAGTTCACAAGATGGTGTAGAATGAAAATATTATAGAATATTTATTTGAATACTAGAATTTATTTTTTAAAATTTCTTGCAAAGGGTATTTTCAGCGAAAAGTTAACTGCAGGGTTAGCAATTTCTCATGGTTTTTTAATTTTATTTGTGAAAATTTTCTCAAATCTTTTTTAACACTTTTGAGACACACCTCTTAGAAATTCGTTGGAAACCTTATTTAAACAGTTTAGACAATTCAAGACTAATTAACGTAAGGTAGCATAGGCTTGAGCAAAGAAATTTAAATAGAAACTCTTCATGTTTGGAAAATCCGTGACTTTTTAAGCAACACTGCTTTTGCTGCCTCTGTCAACATAAATCTTCTGCATACATATGTATATGGTAAAAACTGTTGAATTAGGCTATGAGTTGCTCCTATACCACCTCTCTCTCTCTCTTTTGCATTTAGCCCTAACAGACTATTTTCTTAGCCTAGAGAAATGGATAGAAAATAATTAGGAAATATATGTAAGCCCCTTTCACCCAAAAAGTCTACACCTAAAGAGAATGCCACTAATATGTACAAGAAGATACAGCAATTATGAGTGATAGGATATATCAGCCAACTGTTCTCTTTGCGCACTATGGCGGAACTGTGCTTATATCTCGCCAATTTGATTATTGCAATGTAAGTTCGGTTGTTTTGTTCCTAGTGCTGAAGTTCCGCACTTAGGTTCTTTATTTAACAACTAAAAACAATTTATTGCAGACATAACTGGTCATTACAACTATGCAATCATGATTACGACCCAGCTTCTCACACCCCTTATGTTGTGTATTAGCGGGACCTACATTTTAAAGTCGATTTTGAACGACAGTTTTTTGAAAGACTTTTTTATGGCAATGCAGTCGTCAAAGAAATATGTTTTCATATTTCGTTTTGTTGGAGATGTCTGACCTGGGGTATGAACCGTGGCCTCACGTCTAATAAGCCAAATCACTGACTACTAGACTACTACAAAAACAAATGATTATTTATTCTAAAAAAGCTTCAGCTCTTATACATATTTAATGCCGATCAGTCATTATATTCACAATGGAAGGGAACGTAATAACAATAATGGTACCACACAACGCTGTTGATCGTACTTTAATGAAGTGAGAGCAACTTACACGCCATACAACGCAGTTATTTGTTGTTGGGCTTACTAGACAAGAGTGTCACGTGCCATTGTAAGCAGATATTCTTCAAAAAAGTAACGACGTTGTATGTTATACAAACAGACATACTACAATCATTATTTTTCGTTATTACAAATAAACTTTTTCACCAATTGTTTCGTCCATTGTTCCTCGTCTTTGGAAACCATGTCCATCATAAACATTACAAGAAAATTTTGCAAACAAAAGTGCTTCAGTTGACCAAGTCGTAATACGAGAGTAATGATAATGATTTGCATATAGTCAAAGATTTCTGGATCTGCAAGTCCATTTAAGTGGAAGTGGATTTCATTCGAGAATATTTTTACAAAATCTGTCCTGTACTAAATCAGTAAAATGAATTACGTATGTCGAGATTAATAATGATTTAGCTGCCTTCTGAACAGAGATGATCGAAATCGTAGAATGTAAAATGCTTTGCATGCACTCTATAATTACTAGAATGTTATCAGATGCAATTAATCCGTTGAAGGCCTTTGCTTAATGCTAATAATATACATAATTATATATTAATATACATAAAATAATACATAATTATTGTATTTAATTTACTAACTTGCTTAATTGTTGAATATAATCGCAGTAATCATAAATAAAATTAACACTCACAACATGGGTCGTATGAGAAGCTAAGTTCTTATCCGAACTAAAGGGTTGTAATGACCAACTAAGTAAATAAGTAAGCTCAACATGCCAGCTATTCTTTTAAAGAGAAAAATAAAAAATCTCAAATAATATAAAGAACTAGCTGACCCGGCGAACTTTGTCCCGCCCAAAATTGATTTTTTTTATTGCCCTAAACAAGTCACATTATATATTTATTGTAATACGCTGCATAAAAATAACTAACTTATTATAAGTGTGTGGATCTATCTATCTAGTTCAAAATTTAAAGTCGGTACGTTATTTAGGTGAGGCATACACAGAATAACAATAAGAGGTCCGAATCATGGGTAGCGCTGACAAAGTTGTAGTTTTTGTACTTGCTCCAAAACAAAAACTAACAGACATACATGTTATATATGTCCATACGTATGTAGTTATAAACCATCGAATTAGCCGACTTATAGATATCTTTTAAAGGGGGAGGGTTTGCCACGCCCATTTTTGGTGAGTTTGTCGATATCGACTCTACGAACTTATCCACCAAATTGCATTCGTCTACTATCACTGTGTCCCTAAATATTAAATTTTAATGATTTGCCACGTCTACCTTTTGCTATATCGAATTTTTTTTTTTAAAACATCTAAACCTGATAAGCTTTCGAACAAAAAAAGAATGGTTAAAATCGGTTCAGTAGTTTAAGAGTTATAGCTATCACTTGAAGGGGGGTGGTTGCCACGCCCATTTTTGGTGAGTTTGTCGATATCGACTCTATGAACTTACCCACCAAATTTTTTTCGTCTACGATCAATATGTACCTAATTTTAACGATTTGCCACGCCCTCTTAACATTTAGAGATATGAAAAATAGATGTTGTCTGATTCTCAGACCTACCCGATATGCAAACAAAATTTCATGAAAATCGGTCGATCCATTTCGGAGGAGTTTAACCACTAACACCGTGACACGACAATTTTATATATTAGATTTACCTGCTTTATGTAAAGGAAAGAATTCTAGCAAACGTCTAAGTTAACAAACCGAAAGCTAGGTAACTAACGGAAAAATTTCTTTTACTAAGCAATGCAGGTTTTTTTATGTTACCTTTCCAGGGTAACACATTAGCAAATGAATCTTTCAATTAGAAATTGTTCGTTGGGTTAATGACTACCGCAGCAGCATTCAACACAACAACAGCAACAACAAAAAATCTTATAAAAAACTGAGAAATACGAGCATTTTCTGTAGTTCCTGTTTTAACATATCTTTCGCAGCTCTTCGCCTACACTAAACTACCACGAAGAAGAAGAAAGAAAGAAATGTAACAGTAAACAGAAATAGAGAAAGAGCAAAAAAGTGAAATAAAATCAAAAGCAACAACAGCAATAATAATAATAAGAATAATAAAAACGAACATTAAATACGAACTGAAAATGAAAAACGGATGAGCATAAAAATATTCTCGTATATGTACTTACGCATACATACACATGAACGAAGGATATTTTTCTTTATGCCTCGTATGTATCAATACGAGTATGTATGTGTATGATAAGCGTTTGTTTTCATGTCTCAAAAATATGTTTGTATTTAAGAATAATTGCTAAACAAACAACAACAACAACAAAATAATGTGTAAAAGCTGGACTAAAATTTCATTTAAAATTTTTTGCTTTTTAACCACTCTGTCTGTCCCCCCTTCACTGGCATATTGGTTTTTGTGAAGCTAAAAAAAAAACACAAAAATAACCCCAATTTGTTTTGCTTTAAGCACTCTTATACCATATTATTGTTATTATTTATAAATAAAATCAAGAAGAAGACAAAGAAGAAGCAGAAGCAGAAACAGATTAAATTAAATTAAGTTTAGTTGTCTGTTGAAAACTAAAGAAACAAAAAAATGGTTGCTTGAAAAATAAGCAACTTTTAGTTTCAATTTCTTTCTCTCATTTGATGTTGCCAGGATTTCAAAGAAAAAACCCTCTGATATCTTTAGAGAGAACAAAAAAGAATAGAAAATAAAAATATAAAAAGGAAAAAACAAAAAAAACGTATCTGTCTAGCATTATAAAAGAAAAGAAGTGTTTTTAAGAGTCTGCATTTAGATTTCAATGGAAAGAAAAAATCGTAACATTCAGCCAACAGCAACGGCAAGAAGAAGATCTCAATTGACTCACAGAAAATGTAGGATACTGTGTCATTTCATTTCAAACAGTATTAAAGAGAAACAAAAATAAAAAAAAAAACTAAAACAAACGGATGTACAAGTAAATGACCGGAAAGAAAAAAAAATTATTGTATATCCTTAAGAGCAAAAGACACGCACAAACTTACTTATACAGCAACAGAAAAAGGAACAGCAAATGAAAAATAAAATGATGAATATTGAAAAATAAAAGAAAATCGTAAGAAAAAATTCAAGCGTAGATAATAAATTTTATGTGAAAGCATTAAGGAATTCAATTGGATTTTTATAAATTTTTTTTTGTTCTTTTAAAAGCCAATAAAGTTTTTAAAAATTATAATTTAGATGTTGTTTGTACTGAAGCTACCTGCATAGGTACTACAAGTGTGCATCCAATTATTAATCCTTCTACGCTTTTGTCATTCAACACAAGAGCACATTCACATCCAATAGCTGAGATGCCTCCTTCAAGGTTGGATCCCAGTAGAGATGATTTTGCACTGCAGTTGAATAAGTGATATCGATCGTGAGACCATATGCCACTTATAGGACCCTGGTGAGGTATACATACATACATACATAATTGATCATATTAGCATTACTAATGCTATGTGCGTTAATTTTATACATGAGTGGCGGAACCTACAGTTTAAAGGTGATTTCGAACGACAGGTTTTTTCTGAGAAACTTTTTCATGGCAATTTTATTTACTCTCAGAGTTTTTACACGAAATCTGCTGAGAGGAAGTCGCCGAAAAAATATTTTTTCATATTTGATTTTGTTGGCGATGTTTGACATGGGGTTTAAACAGTGGTCTCACGTCTAATAAGCTAACACACTACCCACTAGACTGCGGCGACATCCATCAAATTAGTTGTCATTTATTCAGTGGACGGAAATGGTGACAACTTAGCCTAATTTTCATTGAATACCCGCCTTCTGCAATGAAGACCATTTCAGAATGAATGAGTATGTGAACAAAAAAAATTGTCGAATTTGGTACGATACTAATCCTCATGAGATTCAAGAGCTTTCAATTCATTACGAACAGGTTACAGTTTACTGTGGATTTTGGGCTGGCAAGACAAGGCTATCACTGTAAACTGTGAGCACAATACGTTGGTGATTACCAACTTCTTTTGGCCTGAATTAGATTATCTGGACAACAACGACATGTAGTTTTAACAGAAAGGCGCTGAATTGGATGTTCTGCAGGAATGATTTCACTGCACGTTCAAGTTACGTGACGGTGATGTGAACTGATCACCCAGATAGTGCGATTTGATCACCTTAGGGTTTTCTTAAGTCACATTTGTATGCTAATCAACCGTAAACCATAGCGGTCCCCAAAGCCAACATCTCGCATTTCATCGGTTAAATACAGTCTGATTTATACCCCAGAGTTAGGGAAAATTTAACATTTTGTATGCGCTACACCCAATACACTCAGAGAAAGAAAAGAAAAGCTAAGAAGGCATAGCAAGCAAGTTAAAAAAAAGGCCCGAAGAGTATGATGCTTTCCTGATAATTTTGATTTTAAAGATTCATCCGTACCTTTCGTTAAAAAGTTCCTGGAATCATAGAAATCATAGAAACAGCTCATGATTATCCAGAACAAAGGATCAGTCCTCAGTCATTTGAAGATAAGTTTGGGTAACACATGAGTTAACCGTGAAAAATTTAATCGAACGAATTTCAAAACTAAAGTCGCCTTTCACACTAATAGTTAGTGTGTTTGCTTATTAGAAGAGAGAGCCTGTGGTTCAAATCCAAGTCCACACATCCCGAACAAAATGAAATGTGAAAAATTATTTCTTTTGGTGACTTCATCTCTGAGGCGATCTTTGGCAAAAACTATTAGAATGAAATGAAATTGTATTGCAAAGCTTCTCAAAGCTATTGTTTGTAGTCGATATTAAACAGTATGTTCAATTGGGTGATGTTAAAAACTATGTTGTAAACTTGACTATAGGGTTGTAGTGTACTCTTAGGTAAATAACTCAGGATTTCGATTTGAGATTCATTGGCGTAAGTTATGGGCATTAAAAAGTAGATCGCTTATAGCAGGCATGTGCCAGAGAGTATGGACGAAGCCAGGTGAGGCTTCGCAAATGGTGACAAAGCCAATACTGAAACTAAGAAATGTAATGTTTTTTTTTTTATCGGGAATTGTTCACTATGAGCTTTTGCAATCTCGACAAACTGATCTCTAAAACATTACATATGTATGTATATTTTTTCCCTGTAAGAATTGTTGTTTAAAGAAAAATTTTGTTCATTTTGTTTTTACGGACACTGTAGTGTCATTGTTTAGAGTTGACAAACTTGTAAAGTAACTGGAGTAACATGATTGGGCAATACGGGCTGTCTTTGGCTCATTATTCTTGCTTGTTAAACATTTTTAAAATTGTTTTTCAATTAAAATTATGATGAAGATTTTCTTCCAAATAAAATTTGTAACAATGTTGCTGCAGCTTGTAATTTGTTTTGTGGTTTTTGATTTAATCATCATGTGTGTGTGTCTATTTGTTGCAGCATGGTGAGAATGACAACAGCAATAACAACAAATTAACAACCATAATAATGTTCCCCCAGACTATACACTAATAATTACAACAAAATAACAACAACTCAATTAGAATCACAAAACAATTCAATTAAAATCAGTGTGTGTGTGTAAAATCAACAAATAAATCATCATTACTCTCATCTATGACGATACAAAGTAACGTGAAAATCTATTAAATTTCACAAGGAAGAAACAAAGGAACGAACGATACGTTGCGCTAACTAACGATACGATAATTGCGATAATAAAAGTGCAAAAAAGCTAGCATAGGATGCGCATGAAATTGCCACAAATTTCATTTGAATTCAACAAGCAGCAGCGCATGGTGCCATATTGAACTAGAAAAACTAGATACAATTAGGAAAACAACAACAATACCGGTCCAATATCGAAGTGAAACAACAAAACCATCAACAAAATCAAACAAAAGCGTTTAATTAAGGTGAGTTTAAATTAAAAAACAAAAAGCCCTCAACCTTCTCAAAATTTACAAGTCATTGTTTGGGTTTTCATGTCATGCGTATGTATATGTGATGGTAAAGTTTTTAAATTTCAAATGATTTCACACGATTGTTGTGTGGTTTTCAAAATTGTGTCACACAGTTTAATTGTTTGAAAATAAATTTTGAAATATTTTGCTGACAAAACATACCCCATGTATGTTTATTTCTGAAGAATATGTTCCATTTAATAAAGATTTTCCTCTTTTACGAGCATTTATTTGCTATGTAACAAGCCATTGACATATGATGGCATTTATTTGAACTGTTTAAGCCATCAGTTTGCCAGAAAAGCGTTTAAATTTAACTACGTTTACAATTTCATTTTTGATTTGTTTTCAATCAAATTTTCATTTCCCTTTGCAAGCCACAATTTTGCAGTTTGTGGTTTTTGCCTTAAATGTTACAACAACAATAACAACAACACCAACTACAAAACACATAAATTCTAGTACTTGCTCTACGGCATGCAACCGAAAGAAT
The DNA here is from genome assembly GCA_927399465.1 of Sarcophaga caerulescens. Classification (NCBI taxonomy): domain Eukaryota; kingdom Metazoa; phylum Arthropoda; class Insecta; order Diptera; family Sarcophagidae; genus Sarcophaga; species Sarcophaga caerulescens. The sequence goes on along the minus strand of OV656872.1, from coordinate 118,790,800 downwards.
GCCGGAATGAATGTCTGAATGATTGAAGAAAAAACTATTGAATATGTGGATGGGGATGCAGTTAAGTTTGCTGAGGGCATATCAAGCATCTTTGGAAAAGCTTTTTGCCTATCGAAGATCCTTGAGTATTTCATTTATGTCTGCGGTAAAGAGAAAAATGTTTCCTTTTCTTTTAATTTCCCTAATAAAGATGACTTAACTACCATCTACCGTAAGTTTATAGAGTAGAATAAACAATAGATTACAAAAAACTTTTTCTTATTGTAAAATTACCAGCCTAAGGAGTAGACTGTACAGTTTGGATACGTTGTCCTCTTCTACTGTTGTTTTTATTATTTCATTGCTTTGTTTCACTTTCATTATTCAAGCCTTTGGTCTGTTACAGTAGATTCTAGAATGACAGAGTTGCCTTTGCTTAAAAAAAATTAAAAACGCTTTTTATGCAAATGTGATGTGATGTTGCATATGTGATATAGATGATGAGGAATTTTGCTCTCTCTCAATAGGGACGGCTGCTTGCACACCTATTCGCCTGAGCCTTTCTGCATAGAGCTATTGACATTGAAGGCTTTGTAAACTTTAAAACCATGAGGAATAATTTTTCGCCTTTTCCTGGATTCGCAATTGGAAAGGGTAGCAAATACTTTAACTTCAGAAACTGTTATACAAAATAAAATAAAACTTCATATAAGAAGCATATCGGAATTTCATTATATCTGTATGCAATTAACTTAGAAATCATCCATTCAGTTTAAAACTGTATCTTATTTAATTTATCATTACAAGCCTTTAGTCAGGATTATAACCAATCTCTCCCACAATCCATGTTCTATGTATTAATTTTAGAACATGAAACTTGGAATCTTCAATTTAACATCGACACACTATTTACGAAGCTGTAAAGACTTCTTCTGCATCTGCATAATATTTCGTTAAAAGCATATTGATCAGATCCTATTACGATAATGGTTTACATCTCCCAGAGAATGTTATTTGACTATTTGTACACGAGTTCATGTCAAGCGCTCAAGTTAGAGGGGGAATCTATTCGAAATTGTTAAATTTTTGAGAATCTCTTAGACTGTAGCTCTATTCAGGCTGAAATAATGGTTATAAAGACTGCCGCAGTCCGAATCTAGTAGAGGAGTAGAGACATGCCGAGTAGAGACATTTACTGACAGTAAATTTGTTATCGTTTTGGAGATAATTTTGTGCTCTTCTCTTTCATAGAGTAATTTGTTCTTCTTAGGAATGAGCTAAGACGGGAACATTTGAAAAGGATGGAGAAATCTACCAACCAATATCGCAGATGTTCAGGAAGATTATTTGCCCATAATTACATATCATCAGATGTCCACAACTTAATTCGGATGTATGCTATAAATATCTCTTTCTATGCTACACACATCTGAATTATGACTTAGACGATAAAAATTGGCTCCTCCCCGACCAACCACTGTTTAACAAAGTCGTACGAGACGTAAAACATTGAGAATTAAAGGCTTACCTTAAAAAAATATTCATAGCATCAGTGGTATTCGAAACGCTGAAGTACAACAAATTTGCTTTCTTTCATCTCAATAGTTCATCTTCGTGCTGATTAATATCACAGTCATCTCTCATCCATTTTGAAGGATGCAGATGCGAATGATGTTTGTCTACTCTCGCTCAAGCCTTGATTTCGAACATGCCAGACAAGAGAATATCAAAGCCATGAGAGTAAATGGGCATAGCATAGAGAACATCACCCATCAAGGCCAAACAATCGAACACGAAGGTACGAGTATGGGGAAATGAATTCGTGGCTTTATGTATATTTGCCACCTTTTATCTAGAAATGTAACACTACCTTATTCATGTGGTTTAGGGCTCAAATTGTTCCTCTAATCAAGCCAACAGGCTGATATCAATGGTTGTTGAAACCAGTTTGTTCGACTAACAGATACCTGTGTTAATAAGGACAGTGCGGCAATTTCAGTTAATAGTAGAGAAATCTAGGAACTCACGCACTTATTGACCCACTAACTAACTAGGCATTTTAGGACAACGAAGGCCTGAGATAAAATTCGGGATTAGAACAAGTAAAAGATAACGGTATTTCTATAAATACTATTGGAATCAGTATGTTGAAGCTGAACTTCATAACATAGTCAACGCATTTGAATAAACTACTCTGTGTTATGGAAGTGAAATCCAGTCAGCTTTAAATACAATCACACAAAAAAGCTACAGAGTATATTCTAACTTAACACCCAACACCAATACGGATTCTTGCAAATTAAATCTGTAACCTATACTGAAAAAATAGAGCAGGAACATGACATGACCTCCTAAAGATTTAAAATAAAAACAAGGTCCTACAAAGAATATAACCAACTCACATAGGAATGCGTAAAAATAATGGAAGGAAACTGTTTAAAATGCAAATGCTTTGTGGAAGCTACAGTGAGCATCAAAAGAAACTGTACATTAAAAAATATACATTAATAAATTACTGTTATTTTTATTTTAAAATTGTTTCATTGCCAGTTTTTATAATTGAAACAAAAAAAAAAAACATTTCGAAATACATATTGTCAAATTTTTTTGGGCATTCTCCCTGCTTAAGTGGTAGAAGTTGAATTTGGTGATTGTTAGAATTTTCGTTTCTTTTGACGCTCACTGTATATGCTTTCAAAGGTAATAATGAAGAAAAAAGGAAAAAAAGGTGAAAGATTGATAAAGACAAACAAGAGTCAAGTTGGAATTTCTTGTTGTGTAATTTCATAACAGTTACCCTGTACGAAAATCTTAAATTGTTCTATCATTCAACATTTAAATTTTAAATGTTCACTTATGGTCGACATTAGATTTCATATTAAATTGGATACACAATGGGTTTAAGTGCACACAATGTTTGCTTGAATTATGCCTCGTTAACACGGAAACTTTAATCCAATTTTAAGGGTTACTAGTCATAAACGTGGGTGGAGGGGGATTATGGTGACTTTGCAAAAAGAACACAATAGTTAAGCTAATGTTATCATTAAATCTGTGACTTATAATAAAGGGTTTCTGTATGAACTTAAAAAGCTGTAAAAACAAATTTACCTGCTGATAAAATTTTCTCTAAAAAAGGAGTTTTGCTAAGCTTACTGGTGAGAAAAATTAAACAAATAAAAGGGATAATTAAAATTTTAATGGCGTTAGGGAAATGTAGGGATTATAAAGTTATTAAATAGGGTTTATAAGCTTATTTTTGTGTTCATTTTAAATTATGGTGACTTTGAAAATGTTGAAAATTTAACCTTCAAGTGTTTTAATCGTGAATTGATTTTTCCAAGTGCTGTAGGAAGTCGCAGTCTAGTAGGTAGTGTGTTGGCTTACTAGACGTGAGGCCACGGTTCATACCACAGGTCAGACATCTCGAAAATAACGAAATATGAAAATAATATTTCTTCGGCGAATACGTCTCAGCAGATTTCTGACAAAAATTCTAAGAGTGAATTAAATTCCCATGAAATATTTCACAAAAATCTGTTGTTCGTAGTCGACATCAAACTGTAGGTCCCACCACTCATGTATAAAATTAACACACACATAACATAAGTGGTGTGAGAAAGTAGGTTGTAATCTTGACTAAAGGATTGTAATGACCTATTATGTATGCATATATGGGCAATTTCGTGTCAAGTGACCCAATTTTTAAAATCGATGTCTTCCGATTTGGATGAAATTAGCACCAAGGTTAGTACTGATAGTTGGTCAGACACAAATTTTCAGCTCTATCAGTCAAGAACTGCCGGAGTTAGAGGGGGTCAAAGTTGGACATTTTGGTCATACAGGGTTTTTTTTAAAATGTGTGTAATTTTTCACCTATTGGTCCTAGCAAAAATTTTCCAAAGGATATTAGATAGCTATTTCTTCAATCTTTCCAAAAATAATTTTTTTTTTAATTTTTTTCATCCAAATCGGAAGACATCGATTTAAAAAATTGGGTCACTTGACACGAAATTGCCCATATGTATATAAGTGCTATAGCGTTCGTAAGCAATCAAAAATAAATGCCTGGAAATATTTTTGTGGTTATTGCCCTCTCGTAATGTAGGCTTAAAAGTAAACACTTGAATAGGAAATGCTAATATCCTTTTGTATTTCGGTAACTAACAAACTAACTATGTTGCATGCAACATGTTATATGAAAAAAAAAAAAAACAAATCGGGTACATGACCACCTTCCATTTGCCATTTTATTACGTGCAGACTACCTTCTCATTTGTTGAATTCGATGGTAAAAAGTTTTATAATTTTTTTTAAAAAATAACCAGGATATTGCATGTCATTCCAAATTATTTTGTATATTTAAAGCAAAATATGTTTACTTTTTGTTTTTATTTTTATAGAGAGAGAGAATGGCAATTAACGAATATTTTTAGAATTTTAAATTAAATTAAATGAACGAATGAAAATTTAAAAAAAAAAAAAAAAATTCACGGAAAATATTTCCATGAAAGAGATGGATTCATCGTAAATTCAATTAAGCAGAAGAGAGTTTGGCAGAAAGGCTTGGCTTATGCAAAAGCAATTGCCTAGCACAGTGTTGTATTTGATGCCTAAAGTGGGTGGTAATTTGGAAAGCCTTTTCCCCGAAATTAAGTTCAATGTTTTTCGATCAAGTTTAGTTTGAATCTATAAATAAATAGCTTTTATGTATATTTTAGTGGAAATTTGTATTTTTATTTTTGTTTTCTCTCGTTTTATTATTATTTTTCTGAATACTTTTATATGAAAAAGGATTTATTGTCTATCATGGAACATTTAACCATCATTGTCATCATCATCAACTTTAACAACGTCATCAGTATTGACTATTTTCTGGAATTTGTTGAAACATTAATAAGCTTAGCGCTTTTATGGAAAATGAGGAGGAATAATAGGATCGGAGGAAGCCAGTAGAAGCCATTTCTGTCTTTTTTTTATAAAAAGCCATGATTTATTATTTCCCATATCCATGAATTAAATATTTGTGAACAGTTGAAGGCGTAAATGCCATCAAGTGCATACTGTAGCAATTATTATGTGCATTCGCTTTATTCGATTGACGTCAATGTTGATTATTTGTGCGCACATGTTTGCTTTTGGAAAAAACGCCTTGAAGTGTTCCCGTCATTTTAATTTTAAAAACACGGGTTTGGTAGATCAATAATCAAATCCATTTGACGCCTAAATTGACCTCTGATGCTAACTTTTTTTAATCGAAACTATTTTTTTTTCATCTTCAACCCTTCAGTTAGGATTACGACCTAGCAGTGTCCGTGAATTTTATACATAAATGGCCTGACCTACAGTTTAAAGTCGACTCTGAACGACAGATTTATGAGAAATTTTTCATGGCAATTTTATTTACTCACACAATTTTTGCCAGAAATCTGCTGAGAGGAAGTCACCGGAGAAATACTTATATGCAACGTTCTCCAAAAGAAATTTTTAAAAAGAGCAAACATAAGCAAGATTTCTTTGTTCAACAGTAGTTGTTGGAGAGTTTGCATTTTTAGAAAAATAGAGACTTTGCTGGATTTTGGTGGATTCTATACTTAAAGTTTAGAACTTAAACTTCGGTTGTGTTAATTTAATACATTAGTGATGGGACCTACAGTTTAAAGTCGAATCTGGACGACCGATTTTTGAGAAATTTTTTGCTAGAAATCTGCTGAGAGGAAGTAACTGAAAAAATATTTTTTCATATTTCGTTTTTTGTGGAAATTTTTAACCTGGGGTTTGAATCGTGGCCTCATGTCTAATAATCTAACACACTACCTACTAGGGGAAATTAATCTTAAATCTTATGTCTCTAGACACCACTGCTCTAAGTGCCTTTTGGTGATCAGTAAAAATATTGATATCCGCTCATAATCAGTAATTAGTTCTTACCTATGTTGTGTTCATTTCCTGGCCGTATAAAACTGATTCGTTATATGGCTAAACAAATTTCAATGCCGTTTTAATGTTTGATAATAAATACAGGTGGCGGAATATGGTCAGAATAATAAGGACACTCCATGAAAGTCGTTGTAGTCTAGTAGATAATGTGTTGGCTATTTAGGCATGAGGCCATGGAGCTTCGGCAACTCCCTCTTAGCAGTTTTCTGGCAAAAACTTTGGGAGCAAATAAAATTGTCATTAAAAGATTCTCGAAAAAAAACTATCGTTCGGAATAGACCTTAAACAAACTGTGGGTTGCACCACTCTTCAAATTAACACGCATAACATGGGTGGTATGAGAAGATAGATTGTAATCCTGATTGAAGGGTTGTAATGACCCATTTGGTAAATAAGCTATGGTAAAACTGGTAACTTGTGTTTCTGTGAAAAATCAGCTAACGTATACATACAGTGTGCGTCAAAAGAAAAATGGATAAAATTCTAACAATCTCAACTCAAGTTTTCCACTTAAGGAGAGTGCCAGAAAAAATTTTACAATATTTCCAAAATTTTCTAATTCTTTTCTTCTTGTTTCAATTTTAAAAACTGGCAATAAAATAATTTGAAAAAAATTAACGGTAATTTATTAATGTAAATTTTTTTGAATTGTACACTTTCTTTTGCCGCTCACAGTATGTCCGCTGCGTTATCTATTAAAAAATACCCATATTTTTTTAAGGAAATTCTCAAATTCAATTTTTTTTGTATTTCTGTCAGGCACTTTCTGAACTTTAAATGCGTTAATGTCGAAAAAATACTCCAAATATTTTTTTTGGTCACTTTTCTTTCAGAGATGTTATTTTAAAAAGCTTTTTTTACTATTGTACTCGTTCTTTTGGAGTTTACAAATCCTTTTTTTTTTTCCACTTTCACATCTTCTTTCTATAGTCAAAGTCTGTTTATTATTACCAGTGCTTGGCTATTGTTTCTTGATTGGTAGATGAAGGGGATTTTTATTGAAAACTTCAAATATTTTCTTAAGTGAGTCTTATTTGATGTCCATTTCCATTTGTTTGTAATGATAAAATGAAATTTTGTTCGTGTCTACTGAAGTAGACTTGTTAATCGTCCAGGGTAACGGTAATTATTTTCTTTAATTACAGTAAACGATATAATCCTAGAGGTAGACCACACTGGAATGCAGTCTTTGTATTTAAATTTTGTTATTGAATCATGGAAATCATCTTTTCTAACTTTTTTTTAAGGCTTTAACCAGCCTTGTACCCTCTAGTATATACATTAAGGGCCATTATTACAACTTCCCGTTAAAGTTGGGGTTAGTTAAAGGTACCTTTAGCTAAAGTGAACGGCAAAGTTACCTTTAACTTATTTTCGTTATTACAACTTACAGATAAAATAAAATTAAAATATGGCAGTGCCGGAGCAAAGTCGATAAAACTGCTCAATTAAACAAGTTTTTTTTTAACGCAGTGGCAACAGCGGACTTCGTTTTTTTGTTGTATATGCTCATTTTGTTTAAATTTGAAGCTGCCATATCGAAAATAGTATATGATATGGCAAGTTCAAACATAAAGTGACCTTTAAATGTTAAAGGTAGGATGATCTTCCCTTTAGCTTAACGATCACTTCTATCTTATTGGGTACTCATAATAATGAAAAACAATTTATCTGCCCATTAAAATCCTCCCTTTAGTTAACGGCAAGTTGTAATAATGGCCCTAAATGCGATAATTTATTGCGAATATAAAAACAATACTTATCACCCATAAATAAATAAACAGAAGTAATTTAAAATAGTTTTTATTTATCTGCATGGCGAGGCCTTCCGCCCACCAGTTACTTCTCCACAATTACGAAAAACGTTTTTGACACAGATAGACAAATACAGAAGCACCATTCACGCAAGAATTTTTCGTGACATTTTTCATTTGAATGAGCAAATATTTCACTTTTATTTTATGAGAAAATTGAATCAAAATTTTAAAAGAATTTTTATTTTTTGAAAATTGAAAAAAAAAGAAAGAATTAAAAAATAAAAACAAAATTTGTTTTTATATTCATATAAACAATATTCGAAGCGTATACAAGTCAACAACAATACAAGCAATATGCAAATGCGAGTGATATACATATTTATGGCCAAATGTGTAAAACTTGGCAAGTGATCCGATACGTCTGTAAATATACAGTGAGCGTCAACAGAAACTGTACATTAAAAAAAATATGTATTATTAAATTACCGTTATTTTTATTTTAAAATCGTTTCATTTTGCAGTTTTTAAAAGAAAAAAATTACAAAAAATTTCGAAATAATGTCAAATTTGTCTGGGCGCTCTCTTTAAGTGGTAAAAGTTGAGTTTGGTGGTTGTTAGAATTTTATCCATAGTGTACAGGTTCTTTTGACACTCACTGTATGTGGCGGAATCAAAATTTTTCTAAAAAAAATAATTTTCTGTGTGTGTCAACATTTGTTTGTGGGCTTGATATTGCCATTCTATATGTAAGTATAGATCGAAATTGCCTATTTGAGTATGTATGTACGTACTTATGTACATAAGTACATACGTATATTAATTGTTTTAGTATTAAAATAAACACAAAATCAAAATAACAAAAACAAAAAAATTAAATGTTTATTTAATGATTCGGTATGAACGTGTTTCTTTCGTGAAATTGTCATACAATTTTCAACATACAATTTGTTTTATTCAAAAATAGTTTTTCTTTTTTTTTTGTTTATTTTAAAATTCATCAGAAAAAAAGGAGAGAATGTGATGATTTCTATTATTTTTGGCAAGTATAATTAATAATTTACAGCATTACATTATAGTTTTATGAAAAAATTTTTTGTTTATTCTAAAAACAATATACACTTCAACAATTCCTAGCATTTATGTTTCAAATCAAATGAATTCAATTAAAATCAGACCAAAAAAATCTTTTAAAATATTTAAAATTTTTTAATTTAATGTCAAATGCTTCGTAATTAATTTAATGATATGGATTCTTGTTTTGTTTTCTTTTTGATCCAATAATTAAACGTTTCAATTAATTTAAAAGCATTCAAATGTTTTCTTATTTGAAATCATTTCCACCGTTAAATGGCATGTAATGAGACATACAATTGAGATTCAGCATAAAAAAATTATTAGAAAATCAATAATTTTCACTTTCTGTTCTGTTTCTACTGATGCCATTAAAATAAGGTAGCTCAGAGATTCCCAAATGGTAACGAAACATTTTTAAGAAATTGTTTACTTCTATCTATTGGTATTTATTTTGCAGTGACTCTGAGCCATAATTGAGCTTTAATGTCGTTAATATGCCGAATGATCTCGGCCTATAGCTCTTGAATTGTTCGTTATCGTCTAGCAATGGCCAATACCATTCACAGTAACTGTTTGGCCGACTTTATTTTCTAAGAAGTACCGGCCTATAACGCCGGTAAACCTCACCAAGCGGTCACTGAAAGAATCGGCTTTTCAACAATTACTAGTGGACTTGATGAAAGTTTGCCTCGTCTCTGTGGATGATTTCCTTTATAAAGTCTCCATTCTATTCTGTTCGTTCGGCGTATTGGCAACTTATATGCAACGTTCTCCAAAGAAAATTTTAAAAAAGAGCAAATATGAGCAAGATTTCTTTGTTCAACAGGTATTGCTGGAGAGTTTGCATTTTTAGAAAAAATTAAGACTTGGCTGGATTTTGTTGGATTCTATATAATAAGTTCATAATTTTTCAAAAAATTTCCCCGATTTTTAAACTTTACTTCATACATACATAATTGATCATTTCAGTCAGGATTACGATCTAGCTTCTCGCACCACTTGTGTTATATTTGTTAATTTAATTCATCAGTGGCGGGACCTATAGTTTATATCGATTCCAAACGACAGATTTTTGTGAAACATTTCACGGCAATTATATTTACTCACAGAGTTTTTGCCAAAAATCTGGTGAGAGGAAGTCGAGATGTCAAACCTTGAGTTTGAACCGTGGCCTCACGTCTAATAAATCAATACACTACCTCTTAGACTACAGGGACTTCTAAATATGAAATATTATTTAAATCTTTATTCAAAATTGCTGATGATGTTCATTTGTTGGGCGTGACGATAAGTCGAATTTGACGTCTCTTCTGCCACACTATTCTCTTGCGCAATTCTCCGAGTTGTAGACGAATTTGGTCTATTATGCCGTCAAAAAAATCACAAAGTACACGAAAAACATTTTGAATTGAACTGCCATTTTTGATAAAAGGCTTAACGCGCTGCTCAATTTTGTATCTCTCCTTGGCCGAATTTATCAAACATTGAAACAAAGAAATGTCAAATCCACTTGGGATAAAGAACTTGACGTTAAATTATGAGGCACAATTAATATTGTGCTTTATGGTTGGGTATACCCTTTACAGTGATCATTTACATCGGTCAACTTCTAGAACTTTACAGTTGATTTGTTATTGTTTTTATTTGTCTTTCTATCATTCGTAGTCTTTCTATTTAGTTTTGTTATTGTATCTTTTCGTACTTTCTTCATAATTTTGTGATTATTTGTTATCGTAGTTTCCGGTTACATGACACGCTAGTACTGGCAATGAGAACCTGTTATACATAGTAAAAGCTTTTTAGACTATGATTAGGATTTTGCAAAGCAGTGATTTAGGGAAATCGATACAGGCTACTCAATATATTGATAGAATTATTTCTCATTATTAATACAGTTATAATGGGCCCTTGTGAACAAACTCTAAATTTTGCCAGGCAGCAATTTAATTTACTGCCGCCTGGATAATTATTGTAAAAGACATAGGGTTAGTCGGTAGTAAATTTCCGACTAATTTCTTGTGCTTAATTTTTTTAATTTTAAAGATAACAGTTTGTGATACACTGTTAACTTGTTCATGTGTGACATATAAGCTTATTAGGCCCCTGCTGCCAAAACCAATAAATCCTCAACCGTTTTTAATTTTAAATATTCAAAGATTTTAATGTGTTTGGTTAACAGTAGTAATTTGTGTAAAATTAAATCACGTTTAAGGATTATAAATTAAAAATTAATAAAATTAGTAATCAAAGCAACAACAAAAACAACACGTTTATATTAGAAAACAATCAAATTCAAATAAATGGAGTGTAATAAACGTGAAAACAGAAAATGGCGTTAAAGTTTTATTTCACAAATCGTTGTTTGACTGTAAGGCCGAAGGGGAAAACTTGTCAAAACCAAAAATGAATATTAAAGGACTATAAACTGTAAAGTGTATTTTGATGTTACTTTAGTGGTTGAAATAATAACATGTGAGGTTATTTAATCCTTCGCTATAAAGGAAGGAAGGAAAGTGTGCTTATGACACAAATTTTAGTGCCTGCGGATTAAGCATATTGAGCAACTTGTTATGACAGCTAAAATGAGCATAATTTCCGTGTTTTTTGTAAGTAAGTATTCATACCTTAGTTTGTGGTATAAATTATATAACCAAACAATTTTAAAATAACTTTTATGTCTTATGCTCATAAAACACTAAAATTTTGTAAAAAAAACTACATAAATTCATATTATCTTGAATCTTAACAGACGTCGCAATACAAAATTTGTGTTTGGGTTCGTAAAATATATGGTCGCACTTCCAAGTAGGTAGATAGATTGCAGGAGTGGAAGCCAACCAAGGGTCTTATGCCTATCGACATACACCTAAACCTACATCACGTAGTCTCGCTGTGCGCTTAGCATTAGGAATATAACCTTACTTTCTATTGGAAGTCTGTATCGTGTGCAAACTTCCTTAACTTCTTTCACTTCACTCTTCTGAGACGTATTATGTCTGGTTTAGTGCCAACTTCGAAATATTTAGATCTCGAACTTACGAAGCTGGGAAATGAAACGATGGAACATTTTTTGTGTTTTCACCACATGCCATGCATAGGGTGCATAAGGCGGAGTGTCAGTAGCATAGTGAGCATACTCAGGCCACGCTTATTTAGTTTTAAAAAAACAATGGTTCTCTCCTCATTAGGATCGCCTCAAAGAATTTTTGTAATTCATCCTACTGTGTCATTATTCCACAATAGTCGCTGTCGGGGACACAAATAAGGCACACTAAATAAATTAAAAAATTCAATATGCCTCCCTGTGACTATTTTCTAAGATCAATAATGAAAAGACCAATGTTGGAATAGTTTAAATGCATACCAAAAACAGTTTCAAATACTACTACACCAGTAGCCGCAAATTTTGGTTTGGTCGGGCATGAAAACTTAATGTTTGATTGAGCAGTGAGGTCTTTTCAAATTGCCCGCCATTATAAGAGGACGCTTAATGATTTGCTTCGTAAGCAGGTAAGAACTTTGTGTGCGGCAATACTAAAGTGTACAAACTCTCTATGCGATCTGTGCCACCGGTCTAAACTTACTTTTCGTAGGGTAAATAACAACTCTTCACCATCCATTACAGATTTTACAAAAAATACAAGTTTGACTCCTAGTTTTATAGAGGACAACAGAATGTGCATGAGTATTTATGAAACAAACCTATTAGCTGACGAATTCGAACTTGATGGGGTATTATTAACTACGCATAGTATAATCTTGAAGTCGCCGGAGTCCAGTAGGTAGTGTGTTGGCTTATTATTATTGGTCCGACATCTCCAACAAAACGAAATATAAAAAAATATTTGTTCGGCGACTTCCTCTCAGCAGATTTCTGGCAAAAAATCGGAGAATAAATAAAATTGCCATGGAACGTTTCTCAAAGAAATCTGTCCTTAGAAGTTGACTTCAAACTGTAGGTCCCACAACTTATGAATAAAATTAACACACACGATATAAGCGGTGAGAGCACCTAAGTCGTAATCCTGACTGAAGGGTTGTAAAATGGCCAATCATATACATATGTATGCGATTTAACGATTTAACTGTGCTCAAGTCAAATAACACGGTGCGACAGTGAAAATACACCCGAGTAACCACATAGTCCACGTTGTTCAGTTAGTTGAGTAGAATTCAAAAATACCTTTTTTATATTTATCGAACCCTCCAAACTTGTTTTATTTGACAAAAAACTGTTTTTTGTCAAGTTTGGAGTGTTCGAGAAATATAAAAAAATATTTTTGAGATCTGCTCAACAAAATTCACAACCTATACTATGTCATTAGACGGGTGTATTTAATTTTTTTCTTTTGTCGCATAGTGTAATCGACTAACGTTGGAGTTTTTGGTATTCAATATTCGTAAAGATATGACCTAGGTACCGATCGAAATGTGAAAAGAAATGGTCTCTATCTCAGAAGGATTGAACGTTTCAACCAATACAAGGGCGTTCGTTTAAATGAGATTGTATTAGAAAGTTTGTTTTTTGCAGAACTTTACTATTGAAATCTAATAATGGATGTCCTTTATTCTAACCGCATTTTCGTGTCATGTGTGTTTAAAGTGGTCCGCATGAAAAACATTATTTAGGGGTACACTGACGGGAATTAATGCAACGTACTCAATAGAAACTCTGTTCTAATAGCCTGTACTTAAGTACAGGTGTTAAGATTGAACAAATTTACTGCACTGCACTGCATTCGTTAAAATATTTTTAATGAACTTGATTATCCAAATACTTATTGTCAATTTGAATATTTCTGAAAACGAAAATACTGGAAATTAATACGTTTATTAAGTAATTGAAAATAATAACAGATCCTATAATATTTTTATTACAAATTATAAGAAAAATTTTTTTTTTATTATTTAATCACCATATATGATCACCGGTATGATCTCTTTGATTCTTTTCTTAATTGAATTTGTGCAAATTTTTTGTAAACGATTCAAAGAAATTTATTAAATTAAAGTGACACTTGTTTTTTTATTAAACTAAGTGACTGGATTATTCACTTACACTACAAGCATAACACCTCATAAATTAAGGTGTGAATCTTTATTCTCGTATTGTTGCTTGAGGGCGATTTTAAAAGAATGCTTTTGTGTACAGTGCAACGCTTTAAAATCTTAGTATTACGTCTTGCTGCGAATCAAATTTAATCAAATTTTATATTGTAAGGCTTTCAATTTAATTTTAACAAAAAAAAAAAAAAAAATGCATTTTTATAAAGAAGCTTAAATTGGAAAAAGTTTGCATTGGAATTATTGGCTTAAATTGAGTACAATTTTGTTGAAATTAAAACACAAAAGTGGACAAATGAATTCCGAAAAATTTTTATAAATTTTTCCAATGAACAGATTTGAAATTGAATTCTGTGAACATATGTAACTCAGGTCATATTTGCAAAAAAAAAAAAAAATATAAGTAAATTGATAAAGATTATGAAAATAAATTTTTTTCAAGTGAAATTATTTTTGTTTTATTCTTCCTACAATGTAGAGACAGATCGGACCATAGAAATCATGTGAACAATGCTTTTGCATTAACATTAAAATTTTCAAAATGAGTGAAATTATACCTCTAACGTCTAGAATAATACCAGCAATTTTATTTGTATTCAAAACAATATTATAGGCTTAGCGCAGCACACAGGGCACATGCATATATCGAGCACAGTAGGAACTGGGCAACTTTATTAGTTAATAATTACCATATTACATACATACTCATTTAATTGGTCATTACAACCCTCTAGTCAGAATTACGACCTAGTTTCTTACACCACTTATGTTGTGGTACGGTTTAAAGTCGACAATGAACGACAGACTTTTGAGAAACTTTTCATGGCAATTTTATTTTACTCTCAGAGTTTTTGCCAGCAATCTGCTGAGGGGAAGTCACCGAAGAAATATTTGTCCAAGATGTTTGATCTGGGATTTGAACCAAGATCTCCTCTCTAATAAGCCAACACACTACCAACTAGACCATGGCGACTTACGCAGAGCATTGTAGATTAATAATTACCAACTTCTTTTGCTTTGAAAGATGATTTAAAGGCTAATGGCATGTAGTTTCAACAGAACGGCTTTACGTGTCACGCTCGGTGCGATCGATATCCGAGATAGGCGCCTATGAAAGTCAATGTAGTGATGTTGTAGCGAAAACAAAATAATCACAAGAAAATCGAACTAAAGAGTATTTTATTAAGCGCTTCCAATCTTTAAATTTGAATAAAAAAGAGTGTGTGTGAAATATTATCGAAATTTTTCTATTCGTTTGAAAAGCCTATTGATGCCATGTGGAACATAACATATTGTGCCTGTGTGGAACATAACATCCTTCAAATGTCCATTTCGGATTCTCTTCTCTTGGCGCATCCGAAATGTTCAATCTGCCACTATTCTGTGGAATAAATCCGGCGAAGATAAATCCTCGAGTTCATCTCACATGGTCATGCAATTTGTCCCCATCGGTCCATATTTCTTTGAGAATGCCAATAGAAAGCACTATTGGTTGATAATTAAGAATATTTTTCACCTGAATTGTATGACTGGGACATGTGGGACATATGTGCGGGACATTTTGCACAAGAAATTTGAGGTTATGGCAATCTCACGTGATGTGAACTGGCCAGCGGAAATATCTTGTAGATTTTTCTTAAATTTTAGTTGTATACGAACGTGTCACAACATAACGATGAGACTGAGTCATGGAAAATTGAACATTTCGGATGCCATAGCAGAAACTTGGATGATGTTGTACATTAAATGAATACAAAATTTCTAAGATATTTCACACTTTTGTTGAAAGACCCAATATTACTTGGCTATTAAAAGGCTTAATTACACGTCCCCTATTCTTATTTTTCTTTTTCCTTTTTGTTTTCGTGTTTATCGCAAATCAATATCGCAATGTCAAGGCTTAAATTATTATTTATTTCCAATTATAAATGAATGAAAAGTATCTTCAATAAATTGTATTGAATTGTAGCACAAGTGTTGCAAAGAAATTTCACCAGTTACTGGCTATGTGGGAAGGTTATGCTTTAAGGTCTACCTTCGGAATAGCATAACATATACTAACGTGTAGTTATTTCTGTTACACTTATGTATGTACGTGTGCATGTATAAATATTTTTACCTTCCGCTTGATGGCATTCATTTTTAATGTCAATAACACTTATTTCCGGCTATGAAAACTTTTCAAAAGTTGAAAATAAACGTAAAAACAAAAAATTAAAAATAATGAAAAATATGAAAAAAAAAAATAATATGAAAGAGAATGGAAAATGGATAATAAAATTGTAACAACAACTACAACATTATTGACATTTTCATTTATTGTTTTAGGAAAATGTCAAAGTTCATAACATAAATACGTAAGCAATTGAGGCCTAGTTTTAGCTGTTGTTGCAATTTATTTTTGGCAGCACAACGACAACGCCTCCAATTGCTATTGCAATTAAAATTATGTTGAATTTTATTTTTAAATTGTTTTATCATCATATCATATCCTATCAGCTATCATAGTTATAACTGACATTTTGCACCTGAAATAGAATAGTTTTTCTTAGGAATAGAATTACGTATGTGGTTCTAATTTTCTATTAATACGACATAGTTTTTAGAAAGTTTGTAATTAATGACGATGGTTTTGTAAGCGTTTCCTTGCCAACTGTTGCCAATGTGCTACAGGAAAATATATTAGGGACCGGCACATGTTAAATATATATGTACTTCGGACTTGCAGTTCGGTATTCATATTCAAGTTTCCACTTTTTCTTAGGACATTGATTTCCTTGGCAACGGCACACCCATGATACGTTTCACATATCACATGAACACATTTACCAGGTAAAGAAGTGGTTATCTTTGAAGGTTAAATTTAGATGACAAAAAGTGTGTTCACGTAACATTTACTTTACAAAGGGAAACATGCTCTTCTGTGTCAAATAAATAAGTAATAGTGCCAATTACAGTCAAAGAAAAAAGTCTACATACAGTGGTGTTTTCCGAATTGAAAAAGTCGAAGTCGCCGTAGTCTAGTAGGTAGAGTGTTGACTTATTAGACGTAAAGCCAGGGTTCGAGCCCCAGGCCAGACATCAGAACGAAATATGAAAATATATTTATTCGTCGACCTCTTCTTAGCAGATTTCTGGCAAAAACTCTGAGAGTAAATAAAATTGCCATGAAAAGCTTCTCTCTGTCGTTCGAATTCGACTGTAGGGCCCGCCACTCAAGTATAAAATTAACATACACAACATGAGTGGTGTGAGAAGCTAGGCCATAATCCTGACTGAAGGCTTGTAAAATGGTCAATTATGTATGTACATATGTATGTAATAGCGTTGTTAAAGGCGTTTATAATTAAGAATGTTTGAAGAAGAAGCGAATTTGAAAAAAAAAATATAACGTAGAAATTATTGGGAATAAAATATAAAAATTGGCGGGAAAAAAGACTATATACAGTGGTGTCTACAGACAGTGGTGTATGTAGACTTTTTCTCTGACTATTTGTTTCGTGTATATACCTTTTATTTTGTATAGATTCGAGGATAACAATTTTAAATTAGAAGAAATTGTTTATATGATCTGTTGGTATAGCTTTATTTAAGAAAATATTTTTAAATTTTATACTATACATTAGCTGCTAACAACAAGCCGTTAACACGATCTTTTTACTAAGAAAATCAAACTTAACGGTGTTAATACATTGTGTTTTTTACTACTTATCATTGGTAAATTACGATTTTAAGTCATTTATGTTTTATTTATTTTTCGGCTGGCAACTTCTAGAAGTTTATTGTTGAAATTTTACTGTTAGTCACTTCTCCTCATTTCTATAATTTAAGATCGCTTTATGTAGGTTTCTTCTTGCAATTTAATTATGTTTATTCCTATTGTTGCAATTAGTTTGCTGTTTTATTATTGTTATGTGATATAGGGCCTTTCAACAGGGACTTCTGAACTTTAACAGTTGGTAATGACCATTTTGGTGAAGCAACATATGCCATATTGGTTGTCATTTATTCAGTCTTTTTTGCCTAATCACTATGGATAATATAAATATGCTCTGCAGCAGTTGGCAAGTGGCCCTAATTTACATTGAAAAATCATCTTCAGCGATGAGGCCTATTTCTCGATGAAAAGGTACGCAAGCAAACATACCACATGATATACAAATGGATCGAGCGCATTCCTAAAAGGTAATGGTTTGGTGTGGATTTTGGGCTGGCGGCGTCATCAGTCCATATTTCTTTGAGACTAATGTTGGATGCCGCTAACAGCGATCACTATAAGTCGATGGTTACAAATTTCTTTTGGTCTGAGTTAGATGATCTGGCTACCAACAATATATTGTTTTAACAGGAAGATGTTACTTGCCGCATTAAGTGATGTAAATTGATCACCGAATTAGCTACAAACCACAGTGGCTGTCAAAGCCAACCTTGACCCTTGCCATTGGTCAAACTTAGCCGGATTTATTCCGCAGAATAGTGGGAAATTAAATATTTCGGATGCGCCAACAGAAGGGAAACCGAAACGGACATTTGAACGATGTTATGTTCTACATATAATGGCATCAATAGGCTTTTCAAACGAATAGAAAAATTTCGATAATATTTCACACACTCATTTTTATTCTAATTTAAAGATTGGAAGTGCTTAATAAAATACTCTTTAGTTCGATTTTCATGTGATTATTTTGTTTTCACAACAATATCGCGAAATTGATATTCGCAGGCATAGGATAGGCACTTGTCTTGGAAATTTCACACAAAAATAAAAGTTGAAAGTCTTTGAATTATATTGGCTTGGCCAATTGATAAAAATTCCTGTGTGAAACTGGACTATCAACTTTTCATTTCTTGTCTTAAGCTATTCAGTTATGGACAACTGCATCGCTAATGTAAAACGTGTATATGTTACGATTTCAAAGTAAATAAAAAAATAACAAATAATAAAAATACTTGAAAAGCCTTCTACTTACTTACTTAATTTGGTCAATATAACCCTTTAGCCAGGATTATGACTTAGTTTCTCACACCACCCATGTTGTTTGTGTTAATTTTATTCATGAATGGCGGTACTTTGGATGGGCCGATAGTTTAGTTGGTAGTGTGCTGAACTTTAAGTGCCGAGGCCGTGGGTCGATTAACTACAATAGAAAAAAGAAAGTGAGAATTATTTCAAAGTATTAACAAGGTATATTATCGAGGAAAAAAATTATCGATGGCTTTACACTGGTCATAAAAAGGAAATAAAAAAGGAAATCTATAACTATCTTTCCTGTGCATTGCATTGCATGAATAGATGTCATCTCCTGAGTATTGGTCTCAATCAGTGTTGCAAAATTGAAATGGTACTGAACTCTAACTGAAAGAGTACTTTTTTGCACCAAATGGTACTTTTGTAAAAAAATACATACATACACATTGCTCACTATAACCCTTCAATCAGAATTATGACCTAACTTCTCACACCACTTACATGTTTTGTGTGTGTTAATTTTATACATGAGTGGAGGGACTTACAGTTTAAATTCGACTCCGAACGACAGATTTTTGAAAAACTTTATAACGGCAATTTTACTTACTCTCAGAGTTTTTGCCAGAAGGAAGTCGAACAGAAAAACTAGCGACTTATTCGTGTTTCTCACATACAAGGCTAGAACAACTGATTCGGAAAGTAATAAAAAGTAAAAGCCTCGTTTAGTCAAACGTCGAAGGAACGTAGTGTAACATACGTTCGTTTTCAGCATATGAAAAGCAATCCAAATGCTTACCGAAATTACATTACGATTCGACAAGCGTTTTCATTGCTTTTCGTGTTCCAAAAACGAATGTACGTTCCATGGACGTTTGGCTAAGCGGGGCTAAAGCCTAATTCTACCTTTTCATATTGCTAATGCATTAATAGTTGAAAAGTGCAAGACATAAAATATGTAATAATTAAAAAGTACTGAAAACGTCGCGGGGGTACTGCGGTATTTTTGAAATGAAAAAGTACTGAAAAAAGTACTAAATACTGAATTTTTCAACACTGGTCTCAATAAAAAGAAGTCGAATTCGAACGATAGATTTCCAAGAAATTTTTTATGGCATTTTTATTTACTCTCAGAGTTTTTGCCAGAGTAGTGTAGAGAGGAAGACGCTAAAGAATTAATTTCGTTTTGTTCTCGATGTTTGAGCCAGGGTTTAATACCAACAACTTACTATCTACTAGACTACGGCGACTTCTAAAGCCTTCTATTCCATTTAATTCCACTAATTCACTGCATATTGGATTATTGTGGCCACATTCATCTCCCCATGTGCATCAAATATAATCGACTACGATTGTTCTCAGGTATTGTTGGGGCATAAATGAATTTGTTCCTTGTTTTATTTGTAAAATCAATATTTAATTGAAGACTCAATAAATAAAGAATGGAAAAAAAATATATATTGCACTTTAGTAGCAAAACATATCAAAAATTTTATTCTTATCCTGATGTAAACTAAAGAATGTTTTTTAATTGAATTCTTCTGAAAATTTAATAAACAAACAAAACGAAACAAAATTAAACAAAAAATTATCAGATAAAAAACATACAGTGAGCATCAAAACAAACTGTACACTGTGGATAAAATTCTAACAATCACCAAACTCAACTTCTATCACTTAAGGAGAATGCCCGAAAAAATTTGACAAATTTTACTTTTATTTTTTTAATTGTAATTTTTTTATGTTTCAATTTTAAAAACAGGCAATGAAACAATTTTAAAATAAAAATAAAGGTAATTTATTAATGTATATCCATATTTTTTTAATGTACAGTTTCTTTTGATGCTCACTGTACATGACAATGAATTCAAAATAATTTTAATTTTCTTTAAATTTTCGAAAAATATAGCAAAACTATACGTATGTATTTGTAAAATATTTTGGGACGTAAAAAGTAGTCCTACCAACGAAGAATCTGTTGAAATGCATTGAAAGCTGTGATAACAAGTCGATGTATTTCTTTCAACAAGAAATAATAATGTAAAGAAAACAACAACAACAACAACCATAACTATAACAACAATAAATAGAATTTTTTTCTGGTTTTATCTTAAGAGCCGATACAAAATGATGTAAGGCATATAATATTGTAAATAAATAAATAAATAAATAAATATGTATGTATGCATGTACATATTGTTGTTGTTGTTGTAATATCAGTTTCTTTTTATTGTTTATTATAACGAATAGTATATACGAATATTGTGTAGATGTATGTTGGTTTTCTTTCTCTACTGTAGATGATATTTCATCTTCTTTAAGTAGCCTCTACTATAAGTTTTTCAACCATAAAAAGTTTTCTTTCGATTTTTGTTTTCTCTTCATATCAAACGCTCATACATATACATTCAAACATATAGAATTGGATATTGTTTACATATTTCATATTGTATATAAAATCAAATATTGGCCGAGAAAGACAGAATACTACTTATGACCCACTTAGCATTCTTGACTTTGTAATCAAAAAAAAAAAAAAAGTGGCAACAAATTTGTTGTTTTTTTTTTTTAACAATATTATCAGGACAACCAACAACCAGTAACGAAATATAATAAAAACATCGGCAACAACAATTACAATAAAGTATATAAAATAAATAAGTGTACAAAAATTTCTTGAAAATATGTTCCATATATTGTACAATAAATATTTTAGTTTTATGCCTCTCTTATTAACAAATATCAACTTGAATATGCTTTTTATCTTGCCGATACGTTGTGCAACTCTTAACAATCAAATAAAAAATAAAAGACTTTTGCAAGGATGCACTATACAGTATGCAACTGTCGACTCTTTAGCTGGTTCAGCTACTAATTTGTACCAGTTTGGCCATTCCACTCCTGAGGTTTCACACAGACCGCATCCAGTGCCAACGTAAAGGTGGGAAAATAAACACACTTGTATAGAGTCCAGTGAAATGTTAATTCCCAGCCTTCTTATTTATATGATGTTTACAGTAAGACCCCGTTTAACGCTGTATTACGCTGTAGTATTACGCAGTAGTATTGGGATTCCCCAAAATCGCACACTGTATTGATAGTTGTTGCATATGTGTGCAAATGAAACGGCCATGCACCAACCAAAAGCTGTGCACTATATAGCGACGGTGTATACTATGTATCTTTTTCAGCGTCTTTTTGTTAGTCTGTCCAGAATTAAGATTCCAACTGTATTTTCCGAATTCGCAATGTATTTACATATGTACGTGTTAAGTTGCCTCGTTTAACGCTGTTTCGTTTAGCGCTGGAACTTATTGGAACGTATCCGCCGCGTTAAGCGGGGTCTTACTGTATTATGTCCCAGGATTTGACACATGCGAACACTGTCCAACTGTAGCATCATCTATAGAATCGATTGAATGGTATGTACTCGTGTATTACTTGGGAAGGATAAATTGCGTTAATATGCTTCAATATGATCTTAAGTCGTATCTGATATAAATACGATATCAGTTGCTCTAGTTTGCTAGTAGGTCATAGTAGAAGAAATGTATCCAGACTGCTAGTTGTACATACCGGGCCTTGAATTGGCCTGCAATGGAGTAACCACTGTCGTAGCTGCGACGAAGTAGAACAATTTTGGTTACTTTGCAGCTTTTTTAAAAACTATCGCCTCAAAAGAACCATCCTGGAGAAGAGCATTAAAGGCAAGCACAGAGAATTTAGGCAATGACTACTGCGTCAGTAATTATTCCAGTGGAAGTTTAGCTTTTTTCTATAGATCGTGATCAAAATTCTTCAAGCGGTTTAGATGGACATTTAAAAACATTTTAGATTGTGTAAGGTTTATTGGGAGCTCAGGTCCCCTCGCGTGAAGAATCTCAACCGATTGCTGACCAGCTGTTAATAATAGTCTCACTTCCAAAATAACTACATAAAGTCAGAATAAACCTAAATCTACAGAAGTGTTTTGTTCTGGTTAAAATATCCTCCTATAACTGTTAATTGTATGCCTAGAATTGTATTTCTACTTGGAAGACCCTTAGAGATCTAAATATACCTGATAAAGTCTCAAAACATTATCAGCCAGAGTTTCGCTCCTACTCTTGGTGTTCTGTAATGTAAACTCGTGCCTCTATGCTCTATACTCTATACTATACCCTTACTCCATATTCATGTAATTTATGAATTTGTTGATGGCATTTCAGTAGAAGCCTCACGGAAGAAGTAATGTTTTTCACTGTTTCATTCCCTATTGAACATTAAAAACTTCTTGTTAAGCTTTCACGTTCATGTACTTGATTAGTTGGCAGTGCAAGGAATTGATATTTTTTGCTGCAATTGCTTCAGGATAGGGTGGAGTGCTGTGGTGATTAAAATGTTTGTCTATGAACTGACGTAACTGGGTTCTTATGGTATTCGAAATTAGGGGGTCTCAGCCCCTCCTCAACTAATCCATCCGGAATAAAGTGGTTAACCTAAGTGACAAATTTCATAGGCATCTCAGACAGCGTTACCTGCTGAGATTGAGTAGGACTCTGTGAGTAAGAACTTCCTACTAAATGCGGATAGATTTTCACAGAGGAAGTAATTACGCGAAAAGAAGAAAAAAAAAAAACGAATTGACGTTTGTGTTCTTGATTGCTTCCCTTAAAATTAGGGCAGTAAAAATGTTTCGTGAAGTTGATTTCAAAATGAAACGATGACCGGACATAGCACTCTTTAGGATTCATTGGCAATCCATGGGTTATCATAAGTAAAGCATTTCGTAGGCTTTATTACTTGTATTCTGCCAATTGTAATTGGGTGGCATGTATCCATAATCTATGGTAAATAGCAACAAATTATTTTTCATTGTTGCATATACCCACATGCAGTTGCGTCTGTCTAGTATAGTTTTATTCTATTTATTTTATTTTCTTCCATTGTCAATTGACACTATTTTGGTTTTCTCCAAGTTTCTTTCCTTTTTATAGTCTCTGTTATGTCTCAGTAGAAATCCAATAACGTCTCAATTTCTAGACGAGACGTTGCAAGATGATTTGAATTTTCATGTGTAAGACATTGGTGGGGTGTGTGGTGCAATGCGCCTCAGTGTAATGGTGATTGTGATGACTTGGTTTCATAGTCGTTGCCAAATACTCAAGTGCTTCTTAAAAATGCTTGTTGAGCTGGTAATGCCTCATCCAGCCATCATTCAACGTTCGTTCGTTATTATGATGATGATGACTTGATTGTAATTTTATTTTTATATGCAATATATACGTATATGTATATTAATGCTTTTGTATTTGTTGTCAATATTTTATTGTTTTATTTTTCTTTCTTCGTTTTTTTTTCTTTTTAATATTTTTGTACACGATATTTATTTGGATTTTTTTGTTTAATTTTTTCTTCTTTTTATTTCATTTTATTTTGTTGCACTTAAAATTAAGCATTATTAGCATTATTTCTCCTTCTCCCTTTCTCTTGTTCCATTGTTCACATTGTCATTAAATTGTAATGAAATCTTTGCAAAAAACAAATTGATTTTCATTCTTTCGTATTGGTATTGTATTTACCCATCAATATTGATCATTTTCTTTAGTCAAGTGTTTTGGCAAATATTCGTTCGTCGTTATTCTTTTGTGCGAACGAATGAATATTTTTTTGTTGAATATTTAATAAGATTTTCTTCCTCCTCTTCTTGTTCTTCTTTACATACACACTTGAGATGGATTAATTGTCCTATTGAGTAATAATTATTGTGTGTGTGTGTGTATTTTGTAATAAGAGTTAGAAAATATTTTCTTTTCTTAATGAATTTATGAAATTCAGTTTTAATCTCTTGTGTGTAATGGAAAGAAAAACATTTTTAATGTAGATTTTCAAAGAAAAGATCGTATGATTAAGGCTGTTTACTTTCTTACTTAATTGGCTCGCTCATCTGTTTTCGGTTAGTCTTAACACTTCTCTCCAGACGTCTCTGCTTATCGCTGTCGATTTGAATCCTCCAACTTTCGATAACACAGCCCTGCATGGGTTTTGCAACCAAGATGGTTCCAGGTGTTCTCGAAGGCATTTTGCGCGCTGAACACGAATCTGTATCCATCACGTCAGGTTTTCGAGAAAAAGGGGGCTGAAACCCCTAAAAATAGCGTTTTTGGCCATTTTTGAAGAATTGTAGAGCTAAACACTGACGTGCTAGAACCATTGCTATTATCAGAAATTGACAATTGATCTTTGCTCTTTAAAATGAGCCCAAAGCCAAATTGTTTGCATGCACCCTTAAAGTGGGGGGTGGGTTTATGTCAAGGGTTGCAGGAGAAAAAGAAACACTTTGCGGAGGTCCTTAAAAATTAATCAGATTTACTTGAAAATTGTTATTCAGGGGTTTTTGGGGTCGCTGATTACAGATCTTCATTCAGATTTAAAAAAATTCAAAATGGCGGATCAATATGGCGGTCAAGTAAATCTGATTAATTTCTACAAACCTCGACCGCCATATTGGATCCGCCATTTTGAATTTTTTTAAATCTGAATGAAGATCTGTAATCAGCGACCCCAAATGATGGAAAGTTTTTGAATACAGATTCGTGTTCAGCGCGCAAAATGCCTTCGGGTACACCTGGAACCATCTTGGTTGCACAAAAAAAATTCACATTTGCAGGGCTGTGTAATCATTGTCAGAGATCAGCAATGAATCGTTTTTTTAGTGTGTGTGTGTTTTTTAGTGTGTCAAATTTAACCACTCTGATTCATTCATACTCATTACAACGTTGATTTATAAGTACAGGTTTCAATGAGTATACGTACAACGTTGACATCAAACTCATATCATTCGAAATATATTTGATTAATAAGACTACTCATTTAGATTCATAACTTTAGAAAAACACTTATAATGCTTATAAATGATTCGAATCACTCTTACAGTCTTAGTTATTGTTGCATTTACAACAAAAGAAAAAAGACACATAAGCAAAAAAGACGGAGCAGCAAGCAGAGCAAACACACAATCCCCTAGTAAGTATTTTAGTGTTCGTTGTGCTACGTGTAAATGTTGAGTTATGGTGAGTCGAAATCAACAACATCGTACGTGTTGTTAAGTATAAATATGATGAGCACTTCAAACTTTGAATATGACTAAAGGTTCCATGATATTAAAATAAGTATGAATGCGTATAAGTATCAGATATTATGAGTATGATTCGATTCTACTCATCTTTTTGAATACTCATTGCTCCTTCGCCGGAACATTCTGGCGGAGATACAGCAGCCGCACTGCACAATGGCCATGTCACTAAGCTTCATCAGCTCATTGTTGGATCGAATGCGAAAATCATCACAAATTCGCACTGAACCGAATAGCTTACATGTATACATAATTTGGTCATTACAACCCTTCAGTCAGCATTATGGAAACTAGCTTCTCACGCCACTTACATATTTTGTGTATGTTATTTTTATATATGAGTGGCGGAACACCTACAGTTTAAGGTCGGCTCCGAAGGAAAGATTTTTGAGAAACTTTTCATGGCAATTTTATTTTGCTCTCAGAGTTTTTGCCAGAAATCTGCTGAGAGAAGTCGTTTCGTTTAGTTCGGGACGCCTGACCTGGGGGTTTGAACCGTGGCCTCACGTCTAATAAGCCAACGCACTACCTACTAGACTATGACGACTAGCGAAGATCTCTAGAATACTCTCAAGAGAAG
The DNA here is from genome assembly GCA_927399465.1 of Sarcophaga caerulescens. Taxonomy (NCBI): domain Eukaryota; kingdom Metazoa; phylum Arthropoda; class Insecta; order Diptera; family Sarcophagidae; genus Sarcophaga; species Sarcophaga caerulescens. The sequence continues at coordinate 118,764,326 of OV656872.1, read as the reverse complement.
CCATCGAGAGAAATACAGTCTAACTCATTCTCAATAGCCGAAAAACTGACTGAAGTTAGAGCTTGGAATTCAAGTGTGAAGACTTCTATCGAGACTAGGTTCAAACGAGGTATAGTCAATTTAACTCAGGAATGAGTCTAGGATGCTCATATAAAATACGTATGTGAGAAAAATGTAAGCGAAATACTGAATGTTGGCGGTCAGGTACTGCAGATGCAAGCCAACTAAACTTTATACAAACGGCACACAACCGTAATCTGTATTGCAACATTTCTCGTAACTTTACCAAGGAGTACATGTAAGAAGGCAACGTAGAGAAGATTGCTGAGTAATATATGATGGAGCCAACTTTCGGATAATATATGGCATATGTAGGTTTTTATTTTTATTCTTTAGTTTCCTCAAGCGAAAGTAAAAAAATAAATTTTTTGTTAAAAATTTCTTTAAATTTCATTTGAGTACGCCTAGTGTATTCAATTAAAATACGAACTTACACATGCACTTTGTAATGTTTGTTCAGTTGAGCCGTAAATTAATAGAATTTGTAGGCAAACGGCAACAAATAAATTTAAAAAGAATTCCACATTCCTCCCCAAGCTTCAGCCTCTACAATATGGACCATCATAAAAACTACACGCTTACAGCGTTAAGAAGGTAATGTTCATGCATGCATATTACTGCCCCTACGACAAAGTGTTGTATTGTAAATGCTAGTTGCAGAGGTAGTTGGCTCTGTATGAGCAAAAGTCAACTTAAAAGCATTTTTCTGTAGACTTACAACATCTCAAAGGTTCATGGTACATGTTGCCTTCATTGTCTACAATTCTTATAGCCCTTTTTCCCTTTGGCACTTTGGTTTTCGGTGATCGAAGGACCATAAATGTGTTTGTATCACAAAGGCATTGAATTATTGTACCATTTTTATGCCCTTTTTTCCAACAATTGTTTCTCAATAGGCTGTGGTTGTTCTTGCTGTTGACTTTTCCCTTCTCTCTTCTCAGTTGGTATGAGTCGCGCATAATAATATTTTAAAAGCATATTCAGAATTTAATTAAAAACTTGTGTTGCATGAAATTACATTTCACAATCTCTCGTTTAGCAAGTTGCACGAAAAAAAGAGTGAAATTACGAGAACAAAATATCTACACATACATACAAGCACCTACACGCATACATACATATACATATGTATTGTATATTGTATTATTAAAGGTATGCTATGCCGACATAATCCCCTCCCTCTTTTTCATTTATTTTCTTTTGTTTTTAAAAATCAAGTAAAATTATAATTTTAATGTGATTGTCTTTTGCCCATTATTTCTAGCCAAAAGAAAATGAAAACGAAAAAACAAAAAACAAGAAAAGAAAGAAGAGATTAAAACGAAAACAAATAGAAAAAGAGGATTTTAATCGAATCATTTATCGTCGTTATATTGCCGCCTCCTGCTGTGGCACTCGAATAAACCTGTAACGCATACATATCTGTAGGCTGAGAGCCTTACTTTGTAGGATGATAACATTGCAGTACAAAAAGTCTCTGGCCAAATTGTTTGCGTTGAAAGAAAATAAATTGAAAACAATTTTTAAAAATTTTCTGCACAAAATTGCTTAATGTTTGCAACTGATAAAGGTCATGATGAGCCGAAACACTCGAAAAGTAAACATTTTACAAGCCACCCTCTCTAAAACAAAGAAAATGCATTTTCAGTTTTTTTTTTTCAAAATTTCTTGCCAAACAAAAACATAAATTATCGGGCTTTTGTCCATCAAATTGTAAAGAATTGAGGTCAAGTGTGTTAATGTCATATTTACGACAACATTTTCAAAAATGGCAGCTTAAGTCAGGAGGTCAGGAGTGTTAATCTCATACATATTTATGACAATAGTTTTGTAAAATGGAACCGCACTGTTATACGTTGTATACCGTACTGTTATACGTTGTATACCGTATAACAGTATATCATGTAAGCAATTCGGCACAATTAAGCACAATTAATCAATTAATAATCCAGGGAGACCTCAATTTTGAAACAGTTTCTGGACATATTTTTGATCAATCCAAAGTCGATCACATCTGGAATTTTCTTCTTCGTCAGTAGTCCAATAAGTTGGTTGTAAAGAGTGGATCATTTAAAATTTTAAATTTTAGAATGAAACTAGCTGACCCGGCGAACTTCGTCCCGCCCAAAATTGATTTTTTTATTGCCCAAAAGAGACCACGTTATATATTTATTGTAATACGTTGCATAAAACAGTTATATAAAAATAGCTAACTTACTATAAGTGTGTGGGGATGTACTTATAATCGAAAGCGTTGTAGTTATAAACCATCGAATTAGCCGACTTATAGATATCTTTTAAAGGGAGAGGGTTGCCATGCCCATTTTTGGTGAGTTTGTCGATATCGACTCTAAGAACTTACCTACCAAATTTTTTTCGTCTACGATTAATATGTACCTAAATATTCAATTTTAACGATTTGCCACACCCTCTTAACATTTAGAGATATGAAAAATAGATGTTGTCCGATTCTCAGACCTACCGATATGCACACAAAATTTCATGAAAATCGGTCGATCCATTTCGGAGGAGTTTAACCACTAACACCGTGACACGAGAATTTTATATAGATATTAGATAAAACAAAAACGGTTTAAAATTTTGACAAATTTATTTTTTTGTTGTGAAGTACAATTGCCGCGGTTGGCCTCGCAGTATTTCATTCAATTGACCAATTTGTGTACACTTTTTCGGTCGTATCTCGGCAATGGCATTACGAATGTTGGCCTTAAAATGCTCAATTGTCTTTGGTTTGTCGGCATAACACAGGAACTATTTCAACGGTGTCAAATCGCAGCTTCTTGGCAGCCAATTAACATTACCATTTCGGCTAATTAAACGTTGGACGCATTAAATCGATTGTGGCCTGAGATATGTGGCAAGTTTCACCATCCTGTTGAAACCAAACATTGTTCACATCAATACCAAGATGAGCGGGTACAAAAAAATCGCGATAGATGTCTCCATTGATCGTAATGTTTGCGCCGTCCTCATTTTCACAGAAATATGAGCCAATGATGTCTCCGCTCTACATGCCGCACCAAACAGTCAGTCGTAATGGATGACCAAATACGACAATTCTGCTTATTAACGTACCTGCCATGATGAAAATGAGCTCCATCCGAATAGGTTATTTTTTTTTGGCAAAAATATTGTCTTTGTTTTGGAAATAAATTTCCAATAAATTTCAACGTTGTAATACTATTTAGAAAACGATGCCATAACGATCTGCAAAAACTTCTGTATTTAGGGGCGATTAAAGTGATGATATTTCAATTTATTTAGCTTAAAATGTAAATGTTCGTTCAGCGTAAACAAGCTTCACACAAATCGTACAATAAATTGGAAAAAAAAAAGTTAGGAACTCAATAAAAAATTGTTTTAAAAAGCTCCGAATTTATCGTTAAACTGTAGATCCCGCCACTAAGCGATAAAATTAACACACACAACATGAGTGGCATGAGAAGCTAGATTGTTGTCCTGACTAAAGTCTTTTCCATTTGACACTATCCTGTGTAATTGTGCTTGGACCTACCTACCTACTTTTCGATTACTTTTCGTTAAGCGGTCATTAGGCATTCTAGAGAAATTTCCAGAGCGTAGGATTACTTCTTTATTTTTGTCGTTACATGCATTAGGAAAATACCATTTTTTTTTAAATAAATTTCAGGCACTAATTAATAAAAGTTCTCCTCGTTTGTTCTGAACTTTTCATATAACATTTTACAACACAAATTGAAATAAATTTCTTAAGTGGAGATAATTAAATTAAGCCCCAATTAGCAGTATATGAACTTTGTTTTAAATAGTTATGCTTCATTTTAAGGACTTTCTGTTTCTGTTACTGGTTTTAACTTTTATTTAACTTTATTATTTAATTCATTAACAATAATTATATTTATATGGCCGCCAAAGTGCATTCAATTAAAGTAAAAAGTTTTGTTTTTTTTTCACATTTTTGAAGTAACCTTTTGAAGTTTAATTGTATTAAAACGCTCTCTGTGCAAATATGCAAAACATACTCATACCCACGTACATATATTGTGTACTCTATTTGCATATGTATATGAATATTAGCTGTGCAATAGAATATGTATTTGTGTGTTTGTGCCAATTTGTCTAAAAGGTCACCTGGTAATGTCAGCTGTAATGCTTTGAGAACAAAACTGACATTTATGTAAAACCTCAGAGTGAGTACACACTACCTTAAGAGAAGGGAAAAAAAGGAAATGGAAAGTATTTGCTAAAGCAGGAATGGAAAGATGAAGTTTTTTAAAATTATGTCCAATACAGTACTATTCCTTGCAACAATGCAAGTAAAGAAACTCTATTAATTGAAGTAAATATTGTGCAATACATAGCATATTTGTCGGCACAGTAAAAGGATGCTCCAAACTTAATTGATATCCATTCCCATCCGAGAATTGTTTCAATTCTAGAATTTGCTTTACGACCTGCTTGCTTGCTATCAAGTACTGCATAGACTTACAAGATTACAGAATCTTCTCTAAGAAACATTCTCCTTTATTTTGTAGAAGTTCTGATGACAATGATTTCTTGATTTATGTTTAGCAAATAATTTTTTAAGATTATCAGTTTCAGAGTTGTCTGTTTTGCCACGAATGATGAGTAAATAAGTACAGTGAGTATATATCTTGTGCAACATAATTCACGATCATATAAGGGGTGGTGTCTCTGGCTAGCGACATGGTACTGCCCAGGAATTGAAAGAATTTCCCATCATTAACAATAAAATTATACTGTGTGCCGTAGTCAATACCTAGAATATGCATTATGTACCGATGACTGTTGTATTTTATCATAATTGGTTGACTTGTCGACAAAAATTATGGGCGAGAAGACAGCAATTATCGTTATGTCCCATGTGATATCCCTACCGTAATCTTTTATTTTGTCTAGTGGAGTTGAGGGTTCTGTGAGTTTTTGCCAGAAATCTGCTGAGAAAATGTCGCTCAAGAAATATTTTTTCATATTTTCGACAACACACTACCTACTAGACTACGATGAGTTCATTATTATACACAGCCTATGTAATCAATGCAGCAGCGATGTTCGTATCCAAGATTTTCAAGGTGAAAAAGCGATTGTCGCACGCGTTATAAAAATGCTGGAGTTCTTTGCAGATTGCTTCATTGAACATAACAAAAAGTATCGGATGGACTAGAATAGGATGACTAAAAGTCCTCACTTATGGAGTTAATTACTGTTGTGCTATGAGTTTAATCGCTCAATTTGATCAAAATTTATGGCTATCGGAATGTATAATGATCCTTCGCTTGCGAACATTTTTGTCCGCAACAATTTTCACCGCAGCTTGAATATCCGACAGCATAATGCCCTGAAAAACTTCAGAATGCTGTTCGGTGTTAACAATGACAATTCCCTGACCATTACCTGATATGCAACTACGTGTTTCCTTCTGGGATACATTAATGCCTTACAGTTTCAAAGAATGTGTTCTAATCATCACAGAATCTACATATTGGGTTTGATGCATATTTTGAGCTTACAGTGCGCCATCTAAAAACCGGTTACCAACCTTATGTTAGGTCTAGATAGTCTGTTCAAGACCCAGATCTCAATTTACTGTAATTCCCCAAAAAAAGTTTTGTGTGCCTCAATGCCACCCGGTTTGAGAAGGGTCTTTACCACTCTTTATCTTTCCTTTCGTTGAACATACCTTGCCAAACATTCACTCCCTCTCCCTAGAGCGCGTTCATAGGCAACAATAATATTGTTGAAGCTAATGCTTGGCTCAATGAAATTTATACAAGCTGTATACCAGGAAAATCAAACATTGAGAAGCAGCTTTCTAGGTTTAAACGAGAACGGTGCACTTAGTGGACGTCTCAACAAGACTGTTCCGACGAAAATATCAAAAAAGTCTAAAAAATAATTTCGGATGACCTCACAGAGAAGTTGTTAAAGATAGCTGAAGGACTAAACCGATCAAAGGAAGGCGTTTGATACATCCCATGAATAATTGAGTATACGAAAAGTCCATTGAAACAACAACTAATTGATGATTCTATGTGGTATTTGAAAAACCAGATTTTATGAGTCTATACCTAACAGTGGATGAAACGTGGCTCTCTCTCATTTCACACCAGAGTCTTTGTTTTCCGCATTAATCCTTGATCTTTTCAGCCCAATTGTTCGATACTTTTGTTAGCAATAAAATATGCAAGTAAGTGATACCCCTTTTGACAACATTTTTCCTTGTAAATGCCGTCATAGTTTGATTTAGAAACAAGTGGTATTTTAGCCCAAAAATAAATTGGCAGTGAAATGTAAATATTAAACAATTTTCCGCCGCTTATTTTCCTACTTTTTGTGAGATATCTTCCTACATTTTAAACAAAAACAACTGTTTTTTGTTGTTGATATTTTAAAAATATAAATTGAAACTTTCGATTTTAATTAAATTTTCTAAAATACAAGGACGCCCAATAAATTGTTCGAAATTCACTTTTCTGTCAACAACATGATTTTATTTGAAATTTTAATTTGTTTTTAATTTTGTTTTTAATTTTGTTTTTAATTTTGTTTTCATTCGTTTTCAAATAATTTTTCGTGTAAATTTCAGACAAGTGTGGGAAAGATGCCCAAACATTTCTCGTACAATATTATAGCAATATTATAGAGTCTGCGCGCAAAATGAGATGGGAATTTGCATAATTTCAACGTTTTTGTCCGGTTTTTCTTTTCTTTCCTTTTTGAGTTAATTTGACTTAAAATACTTGAGCTATTGACATAAAAGCAGTGCCAAGTAAACACAGTGCAAGGGAAAACTGTGTAAAAAAGGTAGGCTTTATGACAACATTTTGTTTTTATTTTAATTTCTGAATCCATCCATATTTGTGACAGATTTTATTGCATTAAAAAATAAATGGAGAATGCAGTTTTCTTTGATAAAAATACGATAAGGCAGTTATATTTAAGGGGTTAATTTTTAAATTGGAAACAAACTATATATATATACACAATATATGTATGCTCTTATGAATCCTATATAGAGCTTAGAAAATCAAACCAAGTTGTTCAAATATACCGCAGTCCTGAGTCAACACTCTCTTTTCACCTATGAACCGTTTGTCCCTTTCTTTAGCTACTATATGGATTACAGCCATTCTAATGCTATTTATTGTAGTCGCCATAGTCTAGTAGATAGTGGGTCCGCTTATTAGGCGTAAGGCCACGATTCAAGCCCCAGGTCAGACATAGAAATGAAAATATGAAAAAATATTTCTTCGGTGACTTCCTCTCAGCAGGTTTCTGCCAAAAATTCTGAGAGTAACTAAAATTGCCATGAAGAGGTTCTCAAAAATCCGTTGAGTTTAAACTGTAGGTCCCGCCACTCAATTATAAAAATAACGCACACAACATAAGTGGTGTGAGAAGCTAGGTCGTTAAGGGTTGTAATGACCAATTATGTACGTATGTATTCTATGTCACAATATTTATTGGACACGGCACATAAATGGGGTTTAGTATCATTAATACCTTCTGTATATTTTGGGGAATAAGGGGGAGAAAGGAAAAATGAAATACGAATAGATATTAAACGACTCAAATTCCGTGGTGTTTTTAGAATACGATTGTCAATATCTATGCATGAAATCAAATTATGCTTTGGAGATAAAACAACTAAATAATTCCTGACGAGTCCCAATCGATCCTAATTTTGTTAGAAGTATAATTTTCAACGACGAGGCCTATTTCTGAATTGTCGAATTTGGGACGATATCAATCTACATGTGATCCTAGAGCGTCCAACGTATCTGTTTGGTGTGGATAGAATGACGTTGGCCATTAATATCAAGGGCGAGCATTACCAACTTGAAGATTACCAAGTTCTTTTGGTCTGAATTGGCTGAAAAGAATATTCTGCACGAGCAATTGGAATTTATAGTCATCTCACGTGATATGATGAAGGTGATGTGATCTGACTGGCCACCGAGATCGTGCAATTTGACCGCATTAAACATTTTTTGTGTGGTTTTATTAGGACGCAGGTGTATGCGAATAAGCTACAGCGGTCCTCAAAGTCCTCATGTAATGGCTATTTCAAACGTATACAAAATTTCGACTTGTTTTATTTTTAACTTAAGGATAGAAAGCACTTAAAAAAGACACTATAGGCGAATATGCCCTTGCGAAATAATCGGCAATTTTGTTCACACAGGGTGGAGACTATTGCGTTTATAATCTTGTTTATGATCTCGAATGTTGGCCAGACTGTCATCAGTAAGGCTATAACCGTGCTCTGTTCTTCCTGTCAAACTTAAATTAAAGTCGCCAGGAGAAAGCACGGTGGCTTATTATACGTGAGTTCGTGGTTCAAACTCCAGTCCAGACATACTGAACGAAACGAAATATGAAAAAATATTCCTTCTCAGCACTTTTCTGGTAAAAGCAGTGGGAGTAAACAAGATTTCTATGAAAAACTTCTCAAAAATATGCAGCTTGGAGTCGACTTTAAAGTATAAGCCCCGCCACCCGTGGATAGAATTAACACGCACAACATGGGTGGCGTGAAAAGTTAGCTCGTAATCCCGACTGAGGGGTTGTAATGACTAATAAAATATGTAAGAAAGTAAGTTGAATTGAGCATATTATGCGAAGCGTAAACTTTCGGTTTGAAGATTTTGGCGGCGTGTTTCACTCGGGCCTGAATAAAACCGCTCCATTTGCCTTATATTCTTATAACACAAAATGGTCGCTCTTTTAAAGATGTTTCAGAGTTTGCTGGTTTTATCCAGTTAAAGAGAAGCTGAATATATTTACGACGGAAATGGCCTGTAGGACTGGTTCTTATTAAACAATTTTTTTTTATTTGAAAATTCCAATCCATTAATACACCGAAAATACTCAGTTCAACAACATCTGACCTGAACTTTAAATTCATTCTGTCTGCTTAATCGCCAAGATATACGTCCGGCTTAACCGGATTTTGTTGCAAGCTTCCTGCGTATGATTATGGCCGCCATGAAATGCTTGACTCTCCTACATGTAAGCTCTTCACATCAGTTGACTGTTCAGTACTTATCGCAAGTACTCTGCTCCCATATTCGATGGCAACATCACACTTAGACGTCGCATATTGTTTCACTAAAGAGAGTTTACATCTCATCAGATGTGGCACTAGAGCCAGAGAACAATAGGAAAAATAATATTTTTTCTTTTTCAATTCAGAATCATTTCAGAAAATTTTCTTTGCGAAGTAAACAAAAATAACCAAAATTCGTAATTGAATTGCACACTGAACTATGCAAACCTGAAAATAAAAACGAAACTTTTTTAAAAAAAAACTCATGCAACACTGAACAAAATCAAAAGGAAACACAAATGAAAAGTTAAAAAATAACAACAAAAAGAAGGAAAAAATTCTGTTCAATATACGATATTTTTGAAATTGAAAGATAATGGAATTAAATGAACAATTTTTTGTTGTTTTTTTTGCTCCTATTTTTGTTCAATTTCTGGTTGTACGTGATTGGTTGTTCAAGTGGCATTCGACAAGAGTGAAAAGCCTTTTGCGTATTGGGTTGTGGTTGTATGGGTTGCAATAGTTTGTTATGCTGTGCCACAATTTGTAACTGGTTGGGAATGGTTGCACAAATTCATTTTCATTCAACATCTTTTGTCAAATTGTATTAAATTGTAGCTGAAATAATATTATTTCACTCTTGTTGTAGATTATTTTCCTTTTCCAATGCGAGATATACTAACGAATATTTCGGACAAAAATGAAACGAATTTGTTATCTTTTTTCAAATAAAGAGAATTCGTTTTGTTTCAAAATATTTCTTATGAAACTATGTTCATCAAACTGTATTTTCATTTTAAATAAAAATTCTGTTGCTGTGAAAATATTTTTACAGTTCAAGCTTGAATTGAAATTTTTAAGGAGAACCGAAATTGAATTTCGGGTTTGGTATGTATAAAGATTTATTTATTAAGAATTTTTCTTATAAATTTTTGAATTCATCACAATTTTAAATTTGATTTATTATCGGGAACTATTTTCTGTTTTTAAAAATTTTTTTCAGAAATATAATATAATAGGGTGGGCTATTTAAATGTTTAAATTTAAAAATGCAACAAAACAAAAACGGTTGAAAATTTTGCCAAATTTATTTTATTGTTGTGAAGTACATTAGTGCCGGTTAGAAATGGAATATTCTTTCATTCATATGGTTGCCGCGACTGGCCTCACAGTACCTCATTCGATCGAACCAATTTTCATGCACTTTTTCGAGTGTATGAGGTCATATCTCGGCAATGGCATTACGAATGTTGGCCTTAAAAGGCTCAATTGTTTCTGGTATGTCGGAATAACACTTTTCTTTAACCCTTTCGCCCTACAGAACGTAATGAATCGATTTACGCTGGAGCAACATTGGGATTTATTGGAAATTTATTTCCATAACAAAGACAATTGGCCGGAAATGTCGTACAAAATTTGGTCGACCAACAGTCCCCGGTATATGCAAAGTTCGTGAAACTGATTTTATTGTTGATCCGCCAAGACGTGAGCGTGGCACTGTACGCGTATACTTGAAAATACCGAAGCTGTGGCTGAGAGTGAAGTCGCCGTAGTCTAGTAGGTAGTGTGTTGGTTTATTAGACTGAAGGACCGAGTTCAAACCCCAGGTCAGACATCAAAAACGAAAATAAGAAAATATTTTCTTCGACGACTTCCTCTCTGCAGATTTTTGGCAAAAACTCTGAGAGTAAATGAAATTGCCATGAAAAGCTTCTCAAAAATCTGTCGTTCGGAGTCGACTTTAAACTGTAGGTCCCGCCGCTCATGTATAAAATTAACACACACAACATAAGTGGTGTGAGAAGCTAGGTCGTAATACTGAATGAAGGGTTGTAATGACCAATTATGTATGTTATTTTATGTATGTGGCTGAGAGTGTGCATGGGAATCCATCAACAACAACCTGTCATCGTTTTCAAGATTAGAACATTTCACGCACCAGTTTACGTTCAATTTTGCAAAAAGATTTCGGTATGACGTCTTACAAAGTTCAATTGGTTCAAGAGTTGAAGCCGCATGAAAATCCGCTTCATTTTCGTTCTGCTAGATGGGCCAACGAGAAACTGCACGATGATGTCGATTTTGCCAAAAAAATCATCTTCTTGGTTAGGTTAATAAACAAAATTGCTGTATTTGGGCTCAGAAAATCCACACGTGGTCTTACAGAAGCCAATGCACCCATTACGAGTGACTGTTTGGTGCGGCTTGTGTACCAGAGGTATCATTGGCCCTAATTTCTTTGAAAATGAGGTCGGCGCAACCATAACGGTCAATGGAGACACCGATTTTTGGTACCTGTTCTTCATGGTATTGATGTGAACGATGTTTGGTTTCAACAGGATGGTACAACTTGCCATACATCTCTGGCCACAAGCGTTTTATTGCGCCAAATGTTTGATGGGCGTTTAATTAGCCGAAATGATGATGTCCATTTGGCGCCAAGAAGCTACGATTTGACACCGTTGGACTATTTTCAGTGGGACGCCGTTAAAGAAAAGTGTTATGCCCACAAACCAGATACAATTGAACATTTGAAGACCAACATTCGTGATCCCATTGCTGAGATACGACTCCATACACTTGAAAAAGAGCAAGAAAATTGGTCCGACCGAATGAGGTGCTGTGAGGTTAGCCGTATGAATGAAATAATATACCATTTCTAAGCGAAACAATTGTACTTCACAACAAAAAAATAAAAGTTTGACAAAATTTCAAACCGTTTTTATTTTATTGCATTTATAAATTTAAACTTTTAAATGGCCCAACCTTTATATATTTTTGCTGCACTTAGCTTTCTAAGCTCTTCACTTCTTGATTACGTATATGCCTTGTTCGGATTTACTTAGTTTTTCTAGCTAAGCATAGGATTATTTAGTATAACTTTTCCTAGAATGAAAGATTGTGGTCTAGAAATAATGCCTTCTGTAAAAATGTGGTTTGTTTAAACAATATTTTCTTTATATTAATATTGTGTATACAGAAATCTGTTAAAATAGTTAAAATCTACGGATTAATGGCCTTTCGAATAATAGTGATAATAGCGACAGAAACTATTTGTAATTATTGCTTTACAACAGCATTGAATTAAAATAGCAATAATTTGTTTGAAAAACTGAAATTACCTGATGGCTAAACTATGATAATGTGGCTCAATGAAAATATAATTTATGACCGTTACTATGGCTATTTAGTTGGTTAGGTTTAGAGAAAAGCAGACAAAATTTACCTTAAATGCTTGATGTTGATGTTGGTGATGTTGATCATCACATTCCCCTGTCACACATTTGCCAATTTAATTCAATTTCTCTCTTTCTCTCTGTCGCATTTACCAAAATGACCTTTTGCATTAAGCAGTGGCCTAAAATACAACCAACCAACCAACCAACCAACCAACCAACCCAACCAACCCAAATATAAATCAACCAAATTGAAATCAATTCGAATAGAAAAACTGTAAAAAAAATGCAAAATGAAAATGAAAAACTATAATGGAAATGAAAATGAAAATAATCAAACAACAATTTCTATGTGTTCTAGATAATTGCAGCATCAAATTTGTTTTTGGGTTTTTTTTTTTTGTTCGAATTTTTGTAAACCAAGTGATACGCCTTTGGGTACGTTTTATATGTTTTCCCATGAATGCCATACAAAAAATACTGACTGAGAGATAAATTGCAAAAAATGAGAACAAATACGAGAAAAAAAAATGAAAAGAAGAGATAAAAAAACATCATTTGCTCAAGCAAGTGTTAAGGTCAGTTGAACAAATTTGGAACATATTCTTCTTCTTTTTTTTTGTTTGTTTTTTTCTCTTTACTCTACTCAACACAATTCCATTTCCATGCTATGCTGAAAAAACGCATATAAACACCCCATCTTTCCCTCCACAATTTGCAAACACACACACACATATATACTCCTTCACATACATACATATACACCCTCATAAACATATAAATTTACAATGCCATGCAAATGTAAATTTATGCCATTCTACAGTCACAAGGACATCAATTGTATGACACAGTGGATTCTATTTGTGCAAAAAACAACAAAAACAACAAAAAACAAAGAGAAAATAAATGAATTTATAAGTTGTTGGGCATTTCACAGAACTAAACTAAAAAGAATTTCTATGCCGCAGATGCTCTATTCCACCACTACTACTACTAGCACCACCACCACCACCACCACCACCTCCACCACTACTACTCTGCTTTGCTATTTACGCTCACTGTTAAGTTTTAACCACAAAACATTTTAAACACAAATACCAGAAATACTGTGGTAAAGCCAGAAATCCATTTTACAACAAACAAGCGCTGCACAACAGATAGAAAATAATTTAAAAGCAAACACGTAATGGTGTTAGTGAAATAGGCGCCAAAAAGGTAGTCACCATTCTTTCTAGGCCCTCTCTCTCCCGTGGCTGCGTGCATGTAATCGCGTTTAGCGTTTAAAAAGTCTCATAATAATGCGTATGTTTTTTGTGATAGTATTGGTGTTGCTGTAGTTGTTGTTGTTGTTGTTGTTGCTGTTATTGTTTTTATCATTGTAATTGTCATAGATTTACATAGAAATCTTTTTAACCTGATTGTCTCTGTTTTATTTGTTTTTCTTTTCTTCTTTTTTTTTATTTGTACTCATGTAGTGCATGAGTTTTGAAAGAGATTTGACATCATAAAAACGTCATAATCGTCTATAAACGTGCTGCTCTCGAACAGATACTTTAGAAACTCACATAAAAGTTATCTTCGAAATAGAGATGAGATTGTGTTTGGCATGTTTCTCAGTCATCTAACTTTATTATGATATTTTATAACCAATTTTATACGGAAAACTTTAGGATGGTATAAAATCAGAGCTTAGAGTATAATTTAATAATTTCCGGCAAAATAAAAACAGTAAATACATATATATGAGAGTTGCGGTAAAAACCTTCAAAGTCCTCAGAAATTGTTTGAAGTTACTGCTAGATTAGGTTAGGTAAGGTTGATTGGAAAAGTTGTGACATAAAATATGGTCAACTGTTTATTCTGCTCCAGGAGATATAGAGTAGATACTCCGTCTATTAATCATGTGCCTAAAGAGGGCCATCCCCCTATAGATTGGTTTAGATTGGAAGTTTTGAATACCAAAGTTCACTTGATTATGCATAGCGGCCCGTTTTGACGCCGCAGATAAACGCAGTCCCTGTATTGACCATATTCCACCGAACTAAGGAAGAAGTTGGTCAGCGTAAGGACTACCCATCCCCCTATAGGGCTTCTGTAATAGTTCTCAAATTCCTCTCGTGCCTTAAAGCTCTTGCAACCTTCCAATGCGATATATATCTTCGTGCACGCTTAGCTAGTGAAACGAACCGTTCCTTAATAATTTTTAAGAAGAAACGTATTTCATTGACTTTTCTGTTGTTGTTCCTTCTAAAGTTGATGCTGATCCAGTAAAGTTGTAATAAACAGCTTTTTGCCCTCCCATAAGAAGTGGCATAAAAACATTGTTTTCAGTGATGCCAGATTATCTTTATAAGCTGAAATATTCGCTGTTTGTTTCCTGCCTAGTACCGTAACTTTAAAAACCTCTAGAATCTCTATATGAAAAGGTCTACATTTCGCTGGCAGACTATAGGTTTCCAAGATATTGCTTCCATGGATGAAGACTCCAAGACGTGTGTTCGCCTACACACGTTTGTGAATACAACCCAACCCTCCTGTTAGGTATTATCACACAGTCGCTGTAGTCTAAGTAGTGTGTTGACTTATTCAACGAAAGATTATGATCAAAACCTAGCTCAGGCATGTCGAACAAAACGAAATATGAAAAGAAAAATATTTCTTGCGGCGACTTGTTCTCAGCAGACTTCTGGCAAAAACGCTGAGAGTAAAATTGCCATGAAAAGTTTCTCAAATTTGTCGTTCGAAATTTACAGTAGGTCCTATCACTCACGTGTAAAATTTATACATACAAAATGAATGGTCTGAGAAGCTGGATTGAAATCCTGCCTGAAGGGTTGTAATAACAAATTTAAATTTAGTAAGTAAGTAAGCAATTAGGAAAAATGAGACTCAAACGATAGTTGTTTGGCTTCATTTTATAAAAGCACTGAGTTTTAGTTTAAAGATTTGTACGTAAGATTTTCGTCTAACAAGTGACGTGAAGAATTATGAGGAACCGACATTTCGTCGTCTTGTTCTGTACATTGAGCTGATGACTAATTGCCTGCTGACTAAGCCTATAAACACGACCGCAAAATGGATGAGCTCTTTTATATTTTGTGAAAAAAAGGCTCTGCCTTTAAACTTAATTAATAACACGGTTCTTTGTTTTTATGTTTTAATTTAAATCCAATTTTTATTTTTCTGTAGGTTTTTATTTATTTTCACAAATTATTAAATTTATTTTTATTTTAATTAACAATCTTTTTTAATTTTATTTTTACTGTTTGCCGCTGTTGCTGCTTGTAACTTAGAGTCGCAAAAAATTTTTTTTAACAAAATAAATCTCCACAACGCTTGATGATGACTTGCTAAACCATCCTGAACGGAAACGGCTTCACATTTTGACATGCTCAGCTGTCAGACAACATTTATCGATATTCGGCTAAAAAACAACTGCTAACAGAAAAAAAGAGGAATTTTCCACATTTTATTAATAAAATTCTAAAATGTTTCCACTTACTTATTTATATTAATATGAGAAGGTGCTACCCTAATTGACGAGCTTAAGTCTAAAGATAAAAATATTTCGACGTTATCATAATATTGCCTGAGGTTTTCACTCCAAAACTTGTATTCAATAACTTTTTCAGTTTCTCTAATTTTACTATCCGTTTTTTTTTTTTGGATTAACGCAATTGTTATGAAAGATTTTTGGTTTCCGTTTCCCGTACTTACTTGAATTTGTTTTACTTGCATCTGAGTCTACTGCAGCAGCATGTACGAACACAATGATGTGCAGACTAATTTATTATTGCCATGAAGTATTAAGAAGAGAGTGTATAGTTTTTGTTTATTCTCTTACTCTCTTTTTTCTCTTTCGTTGCTATGAAATTCTCTACTCAATTTCTAAAGCATCAGTCAGTGCGTATACATTATATTAATATGTTGTACGTCATGTATACGCCACATACATACACTTATAAGCTCATCATCACATACATATGAGTTTCTCTATACTTTGCTGTTCAGTTTACTCTCCACATTTGCAAATGAGTGCATACACGCACACATATGTACGTATTTACACAGCTCTCTTGTTAGTTTTGTATTGTTGTGAAGGTTTTTGTATGTTTTATTTTGTACTGTTTGTGTATGCCATTGTAATGTGAAAATAAAGTCAAGTGTTACGAGTATTTGTGTGTCATTAAGCTGGATTTTATCAAGCATGCGGGTTTTTCTCTATCATTCTAGAGCCATATAAATATGGCGGCATACATATAATACTAGTGTACTCGTATGACAGCATAACTCTTGAGCCTCATTTTTATCTACAGAAGTAAGTGGATTCAACGCTTATTTATGATAAATTAAGAAAACTTAATGCGATCAAATAAGATTTTCATTAGCTGATAAGAATAAAATAAAAACGAAATAAAACAAAAACAGAATAAAAGTAAATATTATGCCTTAAAAATTGTAAGGAAAAATTTAAAATTGAAACAATTTATTAAATGAAATATTTTAAATTGATATATAAAATCTATTTGTAGTTTCTGTACATGATTCCCAATTTAAGAGACCATAAACATACTGCTTTACAATGTAAAATCAATATATTCTTGCAAAAAAAATATTTAAGGTTTTTAATAAAAATTAGTCCTTCTGCATTCATTTCCTTTGGGTCATTTTGATGTGGTTATTTATTCGAGTTATTAAAAAATGTATAATTTAAACTAAATTAAAAGGACTCTTACTTGGCGAACAACATAAATATAAAAAATTTGAATTATTAATGAAATCTTAAATAAAAAATAAAGAACTTTTTAAAGCTTTTTGGTAGTCTGCATATTAAGTGACCCTATGGTCTTTGTAAGGAAGTCGCCGTAGTCTAGTAGGTAGTGTGTTCGCTTATTAGACTGAAGGCCCGAGTTCGAATCCCAGGTCAGACATCAAAACGAAAATATGAATATATTTCTTCGGCGACTTCCTCTCAGCAGATTTCTGGCAAAAACTCTGAGAGTAAATAAAATTGCCATGAAAAGCTTCTCAAAATACTGCCGTTCGGAGTCGACTTTAAACTGTAGGTCCCGCCACTCATGTATAAAATTAAGGCACACAACATAAGTGGTGTGAGAAGCTAGGTCGTAATCTTGACTGAAGGGTTGTAATGACCAATTATGTATGTATGGTCTTTGTAAACAATCTTTTTATAATTGTAACACAAATTTGAATGTTTATTTGCATTCTTTCCATAAGGAAAGACTCACTTGGGCCTTGGTGGTTAGAAGGCGTACCAACCAGTTACTCGGACATCATCTCAATCACTGTGGCCATGCTTACAGATCATTGTATTATTGGAAGACACGCAGAGAGGATGCAGTTCCCATTTAATGGCCTCAGATTCGCGTAGGAAGAGGAGACTGTTATCCGCTTTCTTTGTCAATGCCCATCTCTTGTGAGGTGCAGGTGTAGGTTGTTTGGCTCTCCAATTCTTGTCAGCTTGACGGAGCTATCATCTGTTGATGTCAAGGATATATGTAGCTTCATTTATCAAATTTTCGGGTTGGTTTTCCAGCGTAGGGATGTCGTGCTTTTAATGTGCAGCCCTTGCGCTGACCAACTTCTTCTTCTACCCTAGTTTGGTAGAACTCGGTCAGTACAGGGACTGCGTTCACCTATGGCGTCACAACGGGCCGCTATGTGTGCTCAAGTGAGCTTTTGGTATAGAACCTACCACTCCAACCTAACCTAACCTAACCTTCCATGAGGACAAAATAACAACGTTATCTCTTACTTGGCGAATTAGATGTCGATTTACCCTTTTACAGCTGTTATGAGATTTCTATTGTAATTCCAAGCTGAAATCATTTCAGTCCATATGAATTATATGCTGAAATATCTCTCATATTCCAAAACAAAACAACAGGCCAACGTCTGGTAATGAAACTTGCATGTGCAATTCACAACTAAATGCTCAATGGCATCAACTCTAACTTTTGTTCTGTTGTAATCTGGTGTATTATCTCAGGCTTCTCCATTTCATCATCTCTTACACATGAGAACTTAATTAAAGGACGTACTTTTTCATTTTTAGAACATAGCATACAATAGCTATTTCATTCGAAAAGAAAAATTCCGAATGCAGTATTGGCTTCCTCTTTATGTCCAACATTTTTGCTGGTAGGAATTTTGTGTTGTTTCGGATAGTGCCTACCAATGGTATGCTACCAGTAAGTAGTCCAATAACAAGCTTACGCATATTTTATAGCCTTTTGAAAGTGGGCTTGATAATGCCAAAACCCTTCGCTCGACAAAAAAAAAAACAAAATTAATGTGACAAATATGGTAAGCACTACAAGTCACACTTTGTTTCTCCTCTGGCTCCGTATTTCCCGCTTTGCTAGTTCAAGCTTACATGTTACACGCATATTTTGATGTAGCGTCGCAAGGTGACCAAATTCTTATGTCATATTTAGTGGGTCTTGAAGGAATATATTGGAGTAACTAACTGCTCATCCATGGTTATATTTTTCCGAGGATTATAAAAATGTCTGAGCAGTCTATTCGATTAATTCGTTCCAAAAATGCCTTATTAGTGCATGTTTA
This sequence comes from Sarcophaga caerulescens, assembly GCA_927399465.1. Classification (NCBI taxonomy): domain Eukaryota; kingdom Metazoa; phylum Arthropoda; class Insecta; order Diptera; family Sarcophagidae; genus Sarcophaga; species Sarcophaga caerulescens. Next base: position 118,745,432 of record OV656872.1, on the reverse strand, counting down.
TCACAAAGTCTCTTTTCCTCTCCCTCTCCAGCGTTCATGCCTCAGGTATTTTGATATGTTCAGAAATGGGTTGAGGCTCGTTGTAGCTCGAAAAATTAGTCTACCGTGCTCTTCATCCCATAAGCTAGTGAGGCCTTCTTTATTTAATTTTATATTTGAAAACCAAAATTGGGTCAATCAAATTGACCCAAGGAATGCAGAAGTCGATTTCTGTTAAAAACTCGGAAAGTAAATAAAATTGCCATAAAAAGTTTCTCAAAAATCTTTCGTTCGGAATCGACTTTAAACTGTAGGTCCCGCTACTCATGCATAAAATTAACTCACACAACATAAGTGGTGTGAGAAGCTAGGTCGTAATCATGACTGAAGGGTTGTAATGACCAATTATGTATGTATGTAAACGAACAGTTCATATATCCCTAAAAGACCTTATGAATTTAAGTGCTGGAATTATATGCTGGACACCCTTTCCTGAACAAATTTAATGGGCGATATCATCCAGCACGTTGATGAACAATTGCTTAACAATGTGATGGAGTTTTTAAATAAACTAATAGAAGATTATGAAGGATATTTCAGGCATCCTATAAGGACCTTTATGTGCTTTCCATCTTTAAATTTAAATACAACCAAGTGAATGTAAGATATTATCAAAACGGTGGTCCTGATGTTTGTGGTGAAAAGGTTTGTCTTCACTTCCCATAATTGTGTGACATTACCCATCATCATATCATCAAAGCTTTTGATTCGTTTGAAGGATCTATTGATGCCAATATGTGAGTCGAGCGTATTCAAAAACCCACAAGAAAAAGTGTAACGGCGTCAAACTGTACGATCTCGGTGAGAAGATCACATCACCTTCAAGAGAGATGAGCATGTGGTTAAATCGCTGGTGCAAAATATCAATGTGGCATGAGCTAGCTGAAACCACATATCGTTGGCATTCAGATAATCCAATTTAGGCCAAAAGAACTTTGCCGTTGTTAGTCATTGCCTGGTCAAAGTCGCCACCACAAAATCCACACCAAATAGTCAATATTTTGTGATGCATTGGACATGGATTGGTATCTTCCTAAATTCATTCATCGCTAAAAATGATTTTCAGATAGAAATTAGGCTCAGTTGCCAACTGCTTCAGAGTTCATTCAGCATACAGAAGTCATAGTCTAGGGGCCTCCATGGTGATTTGGCGAATCGAACTGAATAAACGACAACTAATTTGACAGCTGTAGCGTCAACAAGATGTCTGTTATCAACTACCAAAGTTTAAAAGTCACGGTTGGAAGATCTGTTACAAAAAAGTCCTTCAAGTTCGGTGCTTGTAATGGCCTCCACATAATTGAACAAATCTCAATTGCAAATTATATACAATTCTAATCAAAATAAATTTTTTTTATAACAAAACAGATTATTTTGTGTTATTTTGTTTTATTTTTTAATAAAAATTAAAACCATCAGTTAAAATGTCTAATGACCACAACAATTTATTCTTCTATTCACTTATAGATACAAATGCGCACACACACACAGAGATGAATTTAAATAAATTATTTTAAAACCGGATATTAAAAATACGATTATATTTTATGATATGCAGCCATTTTCTGTTCATTGGAAATAAAAATAAAACCCATTTAACTGTTCTTTATTGCCAGCAATTTTAAGCAAATTTTCTATGAAAAAATTCAACAATTTTGCATGACAATTGATCATTGTATGGAGAAAATTTATTTATTCCAATACAGAAACACACACTCATGCTGTGCACATACATACATAGTCACAAACATAAACAAACAATGAGAACAAGAATAGCATGTATGTACTGTTAAAAGAATGCTTAGTTGAAACGGTTGACAAAATGGTAAATAAATCAAAATGGCAGCATTTAAATAAAAATCATAAAAAAAACTATCAGGATACGAATAATTATTACAATATACATACATATATGGGGCCCAAATGAAAAGCCAAACAAAAAATGGAAAAAAATAAAGCGAAAGCCAAAGGAAAACTGTATATGGCCGCATGACATTCATACAGACTGCTACAGCTACAGATAGAAATTATTTTACATTTATATCTCAAAAAAACCTGCTGCCTGCCTGCCTGCCACCAACAACACTTGCAAAAGTAAATGAAAAATAAAAAGAAAAATACATAAAAACCCCCTGGGGATGCCATTAACGGTTTTGTCACTTTTGCTTTATGACTAGTCGGACAGACAGTCAACCAGCCAACCACCCGGTCGTCGGTTGGTTAGTCAGCTAACCATTTAGCCATTTAGTCGTTTCAGTCGTTTATTTTATTTGTCTGTCATGCCATGTCAGTATGTTTGTATGAGTGTTCCATTGCATTTGTGTCTTAATTGACCGGTAGTCGCACAGTAATTAGGAAATTCACAATAAAATGTTTAGGAGAGACAATAAAAATAAAAAAAGTGGAATGAAAATCTAAAATTTAAACACAACACAACACAACAATTGCTGGTTAATGGTTTGTAATTTGTTTTTCCCAAATGGCATTTTGTCAGATAATGTGATTTATGCGCCACCAGTAATAATTATTGCAGATTGTTCTCTTTCATTGTAATTTATTTCGCATTGAATTCAAAACTCTGATTTATTTGATTCAATTTTTTTTTTTCGTTTGATTAGTTTTTTATTTAATAAATATGTTTACCTGTGGAAAGGAATAATTTTTTTACAATTTTAAACTGAATAACATTGTACTGAACGCTTAAGAAAGGCTAAGCTTAACATGGCTTAAGCATACTGGACTTGCAACCCGATGGCTTCAAATAACCTATGAATTCTTTTTTATATATACATATATGGTGCCAATCAGAGATCAGCAATGAATCGTTTTTTCGCTACTCATAAGTACTCATGTTATTTTGAGTATGAGTGAGTCAACAATATTGAAATTCAACCACTCTGATTCATTCGTACTCAGTACAACATTTATTTATAAGTACAGGTTGCAATGAGTATGAGTACAATGTTGACATCAAACTCATACCATTCGAAATATTCGAGTGATTCGAATCATTCATAAAATTTACAGTCTTAGTTGTTGTTGCATTTACAAAAAAAGAAGAAAGAAAAGACAAAGACAGCAAGCAAAACAAAAACACAACCTTCTAGCGAGTATTGTGGTGTTCGTACTTGAACCTTGAACTTGGTGTGACCCAAGGCTGTAGTCTATCTACTCCGATTTTGTAGCTGATTTTCAAGCACAGCATGAATAGAGCAACTCAAAAGATCAAGACAAAATCTCTAAACAATACAAATTTCTCGAATAAATTGTGAAGAACGAGTAAATGTTTCCAAACCTCAGCTATCTGGACAGCATATTGATACTTTGTAGTTACAATCGTTGTGCAGTGGTGCTACAGTACTGCGAACAGAAGATTTATTAAAGTTTCCTCCATTGTGTACCTCTTTCGGTTAGCATAGTACAGGTACATGTCTGTTACAGGCGTTTCCTTATACAAATCCATAAAACCGTGCTGATTCGTTTTCCTCAAGAAATCTTCCTTGAGTTTGCAACGCTTGGTCAGAATGTTAATTACTATTCTGAGGTTATTTTTGGGATGGTCTGTTGCCAGATTCAAAAACCCCTTTTCACAGTAAAAATTTAGCAAAAATTTCAGATTGTTTCAAAACAGTTTGGCATCAGAAGGATCTCAAAAATTTAAATTTTCCTCCTGGCCTTAAAGATGTAGAAATCATTTCTCTGTACGAATTTTTCTCTAAATTTAGTACGAGCATGGAGAATTGTGGTGACACATTCTTGATTTATTGCAGCTTTATTGTGAAATGATTCACTAATGCCGAAGACGTGAAAAACTGTGAGTTCTGTACCTGACTATATTTTGGGGAACGTTGTTTCTTTTCAATGCTTTCCATAAAAAATTCAAATCAAATGTTCTATCTCATCTTCGTAAGCGTAATGTGATCGGTAGCCTGCTGGTTCATCTCTAAAATATATTGTCAATATCTTGTATATGTTATGTTTTGTACAGTAATTCCTCTCTAGTTATTACAATCTTTTAAGACGCTACTTTCCCGTAAAGTTGGATACTTCTACCTTCTGAAGTCTGCTGTAATCATCTCCAATAATAATCACATACACATGCATACATACATAATTGTGTATGTGTGTGCTAATGTGATGCATGGCACATACAGTTTAAAGTCGTCACCGAACGATAGATTTTTAAGCAACTTTTCACGGCAATTTTATGTACTCTCAGAATTTTTGCCTGAAATCTGCTCATCTTCATTTTTCATTTTGTTGGAGATGTCTGACCTTGTGTTTGAACCGTGGCCTCACTTCTAATAAGCCAACACACCTCCTAATAGACTTCGGCGACTTCAATAATAATCTCAATTTCATATTGTAATGATCCGTGTTACTGCAAAAGAGATTCTCTGTTCAGACATTTTGATTCCCTGACCTCTAGAGCAGGTATTCAACTACACGTATGAGACAGTTGTTTGCACAGAGAAAGCGCTGTGTCATAAGCTACATATCATTCTAACCGATCCTGCTATTTTGGAGTGGAAATATTCCAAGTGTAGAAGACAGCTCTGAGTTCAAACTCCTGCTCTGGCATCTTAAAACACAACATTTTTTTGGATGTGCTGACAAAAGATTTGTTAATCGTTATGAAAAAACTTCTCAAGCTCGTCTCCCTGTTTGTAGTCGATATTTAACTGGTCTGGACACGTCTTGGGTGTCGTAAGAAACCAGAGCATAATCATGACTAAAGAGTCATACAGACCAAAACATACGATATAATATTTAAGGCGAGTTGTTTTTTATTCGCAGTATCCTTACAACTTTGCTCATTGCCTTTAATCGTAATCGTCACCCTGGCAATGATTTCTACTTCCACTGACATTGATGATTTATTAGTTTTTCTACGTTTTTGTTTATTGCCTTCAAAAGAACAGCAGCAGCAGATTATTGGTCAAAATGAAAACAAAAGAATTCTTTTAAGTTTTACATGCGGCTAATACAGCCGGTATAATCATAATGATATTCCTTTTTATACTCATTCTTATTAAAATTTACCAGCTCCTTATATGTATTTGACTAACTGCATACATACACACATTCATATTGTTATTCTTTATTTTTTTTTTTTTGTTTGTTTTTTATTTAAATTTTCATCACCCTCGAGACATTTCAAAAATATTATCATGAAAAATAACAACAACAAAAACAAAATGTTGAATATTTACGACAACTAAAACAAAAACCAAAAAAAAAAAAAAATATGAAAAAAAAACGTTGAAATAGCCTTCACCTCTTTCTGTTAACAGCATATGATACACTCATACACAGAAGCATTCTTTTTAAAATTCCAACACAAGCATAAACGAAAACGAAAAAACCACTACCACCACATTCACTCGTTTATTCGATCGTACTCAGAAAAAAACAGTGTTAAGCACTCTCTTTCTCTCGCTGCTGGCTCTCATAGACTTGCTTGCTCAGCAATACTACACGTAAACACAACATTACTATTGAATAGTGTTGTTATAAATTATACCGTAAGAGTGGGATATTACGTGTACTTTTGCTCATTTGTACTCGCACTCACGTATCATGCATGTGTGTGTATGATTAATGTGATACTTTTTTCTTATCTTTTATATATGCTTTGTGGTGTTGTTTATTTAAAATTCCTGCATGCATGTACACATGTGTGAGAGTGTTTGATTAAAGTTTTATATGTGAGGCTCTCCTATAGCCATTTATGTATGTATGTATGTATTTCCATTAGTGAGTGTGTATTTAAGTTTTAAAAACTGTGCTGTTTTTGAATTTTGGTTACTTAGAAATTTTCATTTTTTTTTTGAAAAAATATGTCTGTGTGTGTAAGTAAGAGAGAGAGAGTGAGAGAGAGAGACGGAGCGAAATTGTTTCTAAAACTGTATTTGTGTTCATTTGGCTTTCAAATAGCATTGCGGTGTACCATAATAATTTAAAATCCTTCTTACCAAAAAAAAAAAAAAAAAAATATATTCAAAGAAAAGAAACTCAAATAGGCAGTAAAAGGCCAAATTATTATTTGCACAATGGTTTGGACGACATAGTTTGTGCTGTTTTCTTTTTTTTAAATAAAATTAAATAATTTTTGTTTACTTTCCACAATAATTTATTTGGAATAAGTCAATACTTAAACACAAACCTGAGTGAATGTGACTAAAAACTATTAGATCTGCACTGAGAAGTTCTATCATAATATCCTGTAATACATCATTACAACACTTCAGTCGGGATTACGGCTTAGCTTCTCACACCACTAATGACATGTGGGTTGACTTAGTGGCTGAACCAACTGTTTTAAGTCGACTCTGAATGACAGATTCTGGAGAAAATTCTTCATGGCAATTTTGTATTAACTAACAGAGTTTTGTCCAGAAATATGCTGAGTGGAAGTCGCCGACGAAATATTTTTCCATATTTCGTTTTTTTGGAGATGTTTGACCAGACTTGAACCACAGCCTCACGTCTACTAAGTCAACACACTACCAACTATCCTGTAATATCTTCTGTTTATTCGTCTCGTAGATTTTTAATTACAGAGAAGAAAAAAAATATTGAATCTTCTGTAATCCTCTAGGACCTTAATTTGCAACAGCTGGTGACTACTGCTCGAGTGATGAACCATGAAAATTGACTGCAAATACCTGATTATTTCTTTGGAATGATCAAAAGCATGTCTACAGACTGGATGTATGTTGGAACTACATTGAATTTGTCATTAAAACACTTTACTACCATTCCTACGTTCCGTAATGATCGGTCCTAAAATTTAAAAATTAAATGGAAATTGTAGTTAAGAACGCCAGATTATGTGCACTATTTTATTGGTTGGGCCATCTATCGGTTATATCGAATCTGGTAGTACTTATGTTTTTTATTCTGTCACAAAATTCAGTAGATTATCGGTTTATACTGAACGTAATGAATCGATTTAGGTTTGAAGAATGTTGGGATTTATTGAAAATTTATTTCCAAAACCAAGACAATTAGTCGGAAATTGCAAGAAAATGTCGTACAAAGTTTGGTCGCAGAGAAGGACCAGCAGTATACCAGTAGTATACGCAAGTTTATTGCTAAAGTTTGTGAAACTGTTTCATCATTGATACACCAAGACGTAAGCGTGCTCGAACAGTACGTACACCCGCTGTGGCTGAGAGTGTGCGTGAGAATCCATCAACATCAACTCGTCATCTTTTCAACAATTGAACATTTCACGCACCAGTTTACGTCGAATTTTGCAAAAAGATTTCGATATAACGCCTTACAAAGTTCAATTGGTTCAAGAGTTGAAGCCGTATGACCATCCACATCGTTTTCCATTCGCTAGATGGGCCAACGAGAAATTGCAAGATGATGTCGATTTTGCAAAAAAAAATCATCTTTTCGAATGAAGCTCATTTTCATTGTGGTGGGTACTTTAATAAGCAAAATTGCAGTATTTGGGTCTCAGAAAACCCACACGTGGTCTTAGCTTGTTTTCAACCAAATTGGGTTTAACAAAATTTATCAAAAAATCGTTCTCAGAGTATGCACAAGACAGTTCAGAAGATTGCTTGAAATAACAAAAAATAAGACGCAAACATAACATCAACAAATCGTTTAAGATGGATATGCTTTGTAGAAGCCATATGTACTGAAGAGCTCTACTACTAAAAGAAAAGAAGTTCCAGTAGCATAAGTATCCTTTCGAATTTTGTACCCCCGTTTATTTTAATTGGTATATCATTCAAGATCTTTTGTAATAAAATGTTAAGAAGATCAACCATCAGTCTGCTTGAAAGACTGTGCTTGATTGCATAATTCGTAAACATTTTTTAATTAATCGCTTTAATTTATTATTATTTGAACCGAAAAAATGTGTCTTACATTTGAGTTCACAATTTAGAAAACTCGTTTTAATTGCTTTACAAACCAACCCCATTGTGCAGCATCATAAATTTTCCATCTCAGAAGTTTTGTTTCGTTTGGTTTAATATTTTCCCCCCTTTTCTTTCGTTTTAAGCAACATGGCTGAGTTTTAAGTTTTATGTCGTGTATACAAAACGAAAAGAATTTTTTCTTTTTAAGTATGAAAACGTCAGGGCTGGTAAGGCAAGATTGGTTTGATTATACGACAATGGGAAAATATGCTTTCCTAAGATGTTGTTATTGCTGTTACTCTTGATTTTTTCTTTCAGATACATTTACGAAATTAAAAATTCATTGTATGTAATTTCTTTGAGTGGCATGAGAAAGATACAAAATTATATATGTACTCAGTCAAATATTAATACACACATACTTTAAAGTGCTGCTCCAATGAGTTCGTTATGGCGGCTTTGAAAGAAATCAGCACAATGCTTGCATTTAACTTGGCTATTAAGTTTTCAAAGGCATTGATGAAGGCCTTAAGCAAACAAAAATTTAGAATTCTTATAAAATTTTTCATTTCTTTAACCAATTTTTATGTTTTTGTTTTTTTGCTTTTGCAGTAAACGTTGCTAAAGAATCTTTCGAAGAAGAAGACAAAAACAAAAGCAGTCACTATCCCGAGCACAACCCATACATACAAAACATTTTGTTCTGCACTCAATAAAATGGGAACCGGCCATTACTTTTGGGCGATTTTCTATTTTGCCAGTCTATGTAGTGCATCACTGTAAGTACCTTTCGTTGTATAATTTTAAAAGTTTTTATGAAAAAAAAAATAAATTTATGGCAACAAAATAACTTTTAATCACAATATAACAAAACCAATACAATTTAAAACCAATACTGTTTACAACAAAAGAAAGAAACAACAACACAACTTATGTGTTGGTTTAAAAAAAAAACAAAAATATTTAATACACCCCGTTTTAATGCCACAAAATATGCTATAGAAATTAATGTAGAAAATAAAGTAGAAAAAACCATAGAATTTAAATAAAAAATTAAAATAATTTTTTTAATTTTTGTCGGATTGGACATTTTGGAATTATTGCATATTTACAAAACCCCAATAAATAAGCATATCTAAAATGTACTAACAATCAATCAATCAAACAATCAATCAATCAATCAAACTATCAATCAGTCAGTCAAACTATCAATCGATTTTAAATTTCATTTACAAAAAAAAATAAAAAAAAATAAACTAAAAATGCTTAAATACCGCTCTATCGCAAGTGCAACATTTTTTACATCCGTACATTTAATCACTTTTATACACCCCAAGATATGCTTAATTTTTCTTATGATAAGTGCGGCAGTATAATATTTTCAAAATTAAAAAAAAAATCACAAACAATTGAAATAAACTGTACATATTTATTAACCATTATCCATATTTAAAACTTTTATTTTGATTTCTTTAAATACACACACACACACAAATTTTTGCTTTTTATTTTGTAAATATTATCCTTAACCTTAAAGTATGCAACAGTCACTGAGTATAATTTGAAAACAGCGAAATCAGCAATGGATCTGCATACTGGCAGTAGTATTGCCAATGAAATGCATCAATACATACGTACAAATAAGACGGTTTTGTAAGAGCTTGAGAATTTCAATTGACAAAACAAGACAGAAATCTTAATGCAATAACATTTTTTTACTCCGATCTGTTAAATTATATTTATTTTTTAAATATGAAATCCGGCATTTGTCTACCGTGGCCACGACTTACATGGTTGCTCAATCCGTTCAGTCTAGATTTTTGATACATTTTTTCCTTTGGCATCAATGGTGACACGCATAGTGTCTTGCATCATTTTAAGAGTTCCTGGTTATTTACCGGCATAACCGGACCAATATGACAAGTTGTGCCGACATGTAGGAATTAGATGTTGACGCTTACATGCATACATACATAATTGGGCATTTACAACCTTTGAGTCAGGATTACCGCCTTGCTTCTCCCACCACTTATGTTCTGTGTGTTAATTTTATACATGAGTGGCACGACCTACAGTTTAAAGTCGATGTTTGTTTCCAAAAATTCAGTTAACATGGTTCGATAGCGCTTGCCATTCGACCGTAACGACAGCTTCTTGAAATTACACTCAACTAAACTTACTTTACATTAACATAACAATCACTTAGTCAGGATTCTAACTTAGTTTCTTACACCACCCATATTGTAGTGTGTGTTAATTTTATACATGAGCCTACGGGACCAGTCGACTCCGAGCTATGTTTTGAGTAATTTTTTTTATTTTTTTATTTTATTTATTTAAAAAACATCTATGGATCAAAATCCTTACAGACTATTTTTCAGGGCAATTTTATGTATTGTCAGAGTTTTTGCCAGAAGACTGTAAAGAGGAAGTTTTTTTAAGGTGTCTCAGTTGGGGTTTGAACCGCATGCTCTTGTCTACCTATGAGACTACGGAAACTCCTGTATCAAACAGTCAATTGTGGTGGATGTAATGGTGATTTGTTATGGGTTTGAGCCCTGTCTTGTTTCCAAATATGTCAAAATGAGCTTCACCATTGAACACAACGGATACGATGGTCGCTTGGATTCCGTACATATACAAATTGTATTTTATTTTTCCACGTCCTACAAGGACAGATAAGAAAGAAGGGCTGACAGCTTCTTTAGCTTACTTAGAACTCGAAATCCAATAATGAATTTCATGTTAGACTTTTTTCTCATCAACCATACATTCCATGGACCATAGGCTCGAATGCTTAGGTTGCCACTATCGCGTACAGCGCAAATAAAATCCACACAGAGCTGTAGGACAGGTTCTCATCGTCTCTTTTATGCATCTTTAAGGTTAATGGTATTCACAAACTCATTGTAAATTGGCATCACAATTTTTACTTTCGGCTTTATTTGAACAAAAAAAAATTCTCTTTTAAAAATTTAAATTTCTTTTTTCCAATACTCACCTAAAAAAAAAATTAACAAAAAACAAATTGAAAAAAAAAAAACAAAAACGATCGCTAAAAAATCCATTTATTATACGTTCGTACCTATCATAATTTCAGAGCTAATAATGCCAAAATAAATTTCCGAGAAAAGGAGAAAAAAGTCTTAGATCAAATTTTAGGTGCAGGCAAATATGATGCTAGAATACGACCATCCGGTATTAATGGAACGGGTAAGAAACTCCAAACAAAACTAATATACTTTTTTAAGTAATTTAAAAAGAAAAAAAAGTAAACATTTTTTTTCTTATTTTTTAATAATTTTATAAAACAAGCTTTAATTTAATTTAACTTTTACTTTATACAACTATTAAGATATATGATATTAAGATAAATGAAAAATAATTTCTTTTTTAATTTTAAAATTATTTTTGGTTTTTTGATAACAAATTTTTATTTTTGAATTTAATTATTTCGTTGTTTTTTTATAATTTTAACTCAACTAACATTGTAAATATTGGTTTAAAAAAAATGTGTTAAAAAATATACTTTAAGTATTGAAAAAAGAGAAAAATATTTAATTAAGCATAAAATCATTTAATTAATTATTAATTATTTATTTTATATAAAAACAAAAAACAAATTTAGTTTTAGGACAATTCATATCATATTTATAGGTAGTCTTTAATTAAATTCAAAGGATTACGTTTAATTGATTCTGTATAAAAATTACGAAAATAAAAACAAAATCAAAAATAAGTTTTTATTTTTTTTAATTTTTAAATAATTAATAATTATTTTATTTTTATTTATATATTTTATATCGTACATCTGTTATCTCACACCAACAACTACCACCACTACCACCACCACTATATATATATTAAACGTTTATTAAATAACAATCAAAAAAAATATATATTTTTGATATATTTTTTCGCTAAAAAAAACAAAACAAAATAAAACGAATAAAATATACTTTATGTATTTGTCTAAATACATATTTGTATATTATATACAATATTTCTTGAATAAAAAAAAAACAAAAACTAAATCAATCAAATTCAAAAATCCAAAAAAAAAAAATATTCTAAATTTGTATTCAAAATCAAAAAACTTAAAATGAAAATGATTGAAAATCTATAAACCAACTTACAATACATACAGATGGTCCCGCTATAGTCAGAATCAATCTTTTTGTACGAAGTATTATGACGATTAGTGACATTAAAATGGTAAGTTTCTCAGCAAACATTACAAAACCAACCTAAAATAATACAAAAAAAAAAAGAGAAAACAATTTAAAGAAAATTTTCTAAAACAAAAAATTAAAACCAAAAATGAGTATGAAAGAAAACAGTTGTCACAATCAAAACAAAAAAACCAAAAAAAGAAAAAGAAAAAATTCTTAATTATTTACGCTCTCTCTATCTCTATGTCTATCTCTGTCTCTCTCTCGTTAATTTTGTGTTGTTTCACATTAAGGGTCAGTTTCTTATGGGACAGTTTAAACGTAGTTTAATTAAAGTTTAAGTAAACTTTAAAGAAATTCAACAATTGTCACCACGGCATAATTTCACCACACTTTTGTTGTTTTTAATTACAAGAATTTTTTTTGTTGTTGCACAATGACTTATAATATTGGCAATAGTACTATGTAACGGTTGTTTAATTGGCTAACAAAAAAAAAAAAAAAAAACCAGGAGGAAAGACACAAAAACAACAACTTAAAATGAACGCTTTCACTTAGGCAAGACCGTGTTTGTTGTCGTAGGAAAATAGGATTGAGGAGGCAGTTTTTGGGAGGCAATTTTTACGTTTTCGACTTCTACTACACCACAGCTATGTACACAGGTACCTTTACTGCTAAGTAGGTAGCAAGGATAAACATAAATATCACAAGGAAGGCGATTAAATCTTATAATATATTATGTAGTTATTGCCTCTAAAGCATTAAATTTAAATTGAAAAATGTATTCATTATTAGCTTGTTCACACATAAGTTTTAATTGAGTCAATTTGGAATTGCACACAGTCATTAAAACGTTTGAAAAATAAATCGATTGAGGCTTCAGATGTGTGACAAGTTGCACCATTCTGTTGAAACCAGACATCGTTCACATCAATACCATGAATAGCGGGTGCAAAAAAAGCGGTTATCATTTTCAAGGAAATATGGGCCAATGATGTCTCCGCTCCACAACCATACCGTCACCAAACAGTCACTCGTAATGCGAGCACTGGCTTCTGTAAGACCTCGTGTGAATTTTTTTAGCCCCTAATATGGCAAAATTGCCATTGGTATTGGTAGCCAGAAGGATGAAAATGAGTGAAGTCATAGTGCAGTCGAAAATGAAGCGAATGAGCTTCAAAGTTTCACGAACGTTAGCAATAAACTTGCTTATAAACTTGTGGTCCTTCTCTATGACCAAATGTGACCAATGTGACCAAAAGACATGTTCGTACTTTTTCCGACCAATCGTCTTTATTTTAAAAATAAATTTCCAATAAATCCGTTCAGTGGAGATAATATACTGAATTTTGTGACAGAATAGAATGAATGATATATAGCCCACACGATTTAAAATTTCTAAACCAAGCAATTAAAATTTATGTGTGAACATGGTATAACCCTGATAAATATTTTCACAAGTTGTTTAGCGTAGGCCAAATAAAGAAAAACCAAATAAATCATAGCTTAGCATGAGAACCTTTTTTTCGTTTTTGGATGGTTTCAAATTCCAAAGTTTTTTATTTTATTATTCCTTTTATTGTGTCAGTATTCCACAATAGTGTAAGCAAAGTTTCCGTCCACTTTCTCGGTTTGGCCTTTAATGCACTGAAAGGCGTTGGGTTATCCAGGCTTATAGTACAGAATACGCTGGCTCTATAATCAGAATATTCGATTCCTTATTTCCAATCATTCTTTTATGACTGGGTATAATGCGTACCGTTTAATACCTAGACTAATAGTTAATCGCCTTTTACACTATTTGTTTGTGCCCATATTCTTAGATGTTACTGAACTAATTGTTGTTGTCATCTGTAAAGATATTTAAATCCCTATACGTCAAGTTTACATCATGATCGCCAGCCCAGATCATATATTTCCTGATCGCACATACCTCCACTCCTCCATAGTCTAATAGGTAGAGTGTTGGCTTATTAGACGTAAGGCCACGGTTCAAACCCCCAGGTCAGACATCAAAACGAAATTTGAAAAAAAATATTTCTTCGGCGACTTCCTCTTAGCAAATTTCTGGCAAAAACTCTGAGAGTAAATAAGATTGTCATGAAAAGTTTCTCAAAAATTTGTCGTTAGGAATCGTTTTTACACCGTAGGTCCCGCCACTCATGTATGAAATGAACGCACACAACATAAGTGGTGTGAGAAGCTAGGTCGTAATACTGGCTGAAGGGTCGTAATGACCAACTATGTATGTATGTACATATATCCGCTTGAAAAATCGTATTGTGACGCGGGAGTCGGAGGTAAAGTTTGGTTTCACTCCCATCTTATCTCCATGGTTAGAGCCTTCCGTGTAGCAACTTATCTCACGAGCATCTGTAGCATGGATCCGTTTGAGGAACGATGGTTATAGAGTGACGAAATTCGTTGTTAATTTTATTGGTAACTGGGCGTCAAGTGAGAGAAGGTCGAGTGTTCCAACTATATTCTGAGATTACGATTTGTGGCTCTGATTGATCCAGCCCCCCAAAGCTTGAAGATATTACGTCGAAAGTGGCGATATCTAAATTAAATAAAATGTTAAGAAATTTCACAGGGTTCTAGGAAGAATCTTAATATTTGTATGCTTAAAATTTAATTTTATTTAGAATTATTGAAGTTGAGATCCTATTTATTCTAAAGTCGTGAAGTTGAATTTGTACTGATTTGTTACCGCATATCCACATCTGAAACGCATCATTAAAATACTGTGTCAAATGAGGTTTTCTTTAAAGAGGACTTGAAGTTAAATCCCATAAGAGGCTGCAAACTCTTGATATGAACTTACTAGAGTAGCATATAAGAACATACATATTGATTGAATATTATACTGTATTTAAAAGAAATTGTAGAAATTTAAATTGGAACTTTAGAGGTCATAGGGATCATGTTTAAAATGCGGAAAGGATGTACACAGAGTTACTTCAGGATTAAAGGCTGTTTTTTTTTATTTAATTTTTTTAATTCTTTTTCAAAAACGTATTTACCAGCAAACGCAGTTAGATTAGATAGAGCCTAAGTGCTTAAGCCTCTATTGCTTAAGTTTTGCTTTAAAATTCAATTCATTTGAAATTCAAAACAGTCGTGGTATGACTTGAACAATATTTGTTTTTCTCTGTCCCATTGATTTTCATTAAGTTTTGAATAACGGATGTTCGATGCCTACAGGGTGATATTTCAAGAACATCTTTCAGTTGGATAGTGACAACTGATTTAAATAAAAAAGAAAAATAACGGATATAATTATTTTTTTTTTTTTAAACAAAACATTTCATCACCTTAAAATTGACAATATTAGAGGCATGATGGCATTTAACTGACGACATGGTTTATGTCTTGGCTAAGTAAAAGCTTCATAAAAAACAACAGAAACAAATTTAATTAAAAACGAAGAAAATAAACAAACAGCCGAATTCATAATGAAAATTTTTGCCATAAAAATTTTAAATTTTCAATCAAATAAAAATAATTAAAAAAAAAAGAAATCATTGACTCAGGACTTGATCAATTCATTCATTAAACATGGCTAATAACGATCTGGCATACAATGTTTGAAATTTGGCACTTGGCTCACTCTTGACTTAAATTCTGACATTTATTTCAATAAAAAAAAAATAAAATAAAATAAATAAATAAATTAAAGTTAAAATAATCAATAGAAAAAAAATAAAATACTCGTATATATTGAAAGCGAACAACAACTCATTCATTAACAAAAAAAAAAGAAAATGAAGGAAAATATAGAAAGATATACCAGCAGAAAAGGATCACAATTAGAGTTGATTTTAACTATAACCGGGATGTTTTTAGTCAAAAGACAGTCAATATTTTAATAAACTGTTGGCTAATGAGTGGCTAAGTCTAAAATCTTAAATCAATAAAAATGAGTTTTTAAAATACTTTTCTTTTTAACAACAATTTTAGTTAGCCACTCCCCTAAGGACTTTAAACTGTACAAAAAAAAAAAAGTGAAAAGTTTAAGGAGAGGCTAACTTTTTATTATGAATATGGCTGCATATATATATACAAAAGTTGAATAAAGAATACAAAAAAAAAATATATTCTACAACTACATAGATATAAAATAATTATTTATTAAGAAAAAAAAAATAATTATTTTAAGAAAAAAAAATGTAATAAAAAAAGATTTTTTTAAATAATATAATCGATTTTATATTATATAAAATTATTAAAAAATTAAAAAAAATATTGCCAATTTGTAGAAGTTGTAGTGAAATTTAATTGTAGTAACAATTTATTTAAACTCACACTGAACATTGGATTAACCAAAGTTTAGCCAATACCCACCATTGAATTATTTAACAGTTTCCTTAATCTTTATACTCTTAATTAATTAAACAATTATCAAAATATTATACTCTCTCTATATATATACATATATATATAATCTATATATAATCAAATAAAAAACTGACCCTTAAAAGAAAATCCAAAACAAACAAAAAATCGTAACAAAAAAAAAAAACCAAAATTTTTTTGTTTCTTTAAAATGTAATCCTCAAATTCCTACCACCTACACAACTGGTTTATTATGATTTCTTTATAATTTCGATTTTGTTTTTAAACAAAATATATCCGTAATAAATAATAAAACCTCACAACATTGCAACACTCTCTTTGAATAGAACAAAACGAATACCAAAAAATTCCCCAGCATTCATTATCAATTCAAAAATAATTGAAATTAAAAAATATTTTTTTTTTTTGTGAAATTGAAAATTGCCCCCTTTTGAGCTGTTTATTCAATAGAAATTCCATAGAAAAAAGTTTAAGTTTGACATCGTACTTCATTCAATCAAACAACCAATCAATCAATCAACCAAAACCAAACCACCACCATCAATCCAACAATCAGCCGTGCATTCTTAGATTCGCCTCAACTGTTACTATTTTAACAAATATTTTTGATCGATTAAAATAAAATTAACATTAAAAAAAAAATAACAATAAAAATATTTAAACTGTAGTGATTTCCTAATATTTTATTTATTTACCAACTAGAGAGTTATTTTTCTTGCATATTAAAAACAAATCATATAAAATATTTAAAACAAAAACAAAAAAATAAAAAATTTATTTTCATTTTAAACATAAGGAAACCAACAACAGTTGCATAAAGTTGCAAAAAAAAAGAAAAATTGAAAAAAAAAACAAAAAAGTTCTTTAAATAATCCCATAAAATAAATCGAAAACAATGTCTTGTCTTTTCTACATCGAAAAAAATATACAGCATTACTGTGCTCTATCATTACATCTGTTTATACATACATATGTTAACTATTCAGACTATCTATCTGCCCCATGATTGCACTCCAGCATCTTCAATTCATTACTGTAAAAATTTGCTGCGTGTTGGCATTGTTAGTGTTACGTTATATTACTTTCAACTCCAACCTTCTGTTGGGTCACCAGTTTTGAAATTCTGTACATAAAGGCATGATTTACTTTAAGCATCCTTACTTTAATCTTTTGAGAGAATTCCCTTACGTACACATGTTGTATGTTCGGCTATAATAATGTGATGATATTAAAAGGGAAAAACTATTGTTATTGCAAATACTGTAGCGATAGAACAGCGAAACACAAGCTACATTACATAGGGGTTCTAATGTATAAATAGAGTTGGACACTCTACTGCGATTGACAAGACCCGTCACTCTCTCTTGTACGCGATTAAGAAGTCTCATTCTCGGTGGCATTTATCGGATGGACCATCTATTGGTTTAAATTTGAATCATCGGTTATTTCGTATCTGGCAACACTTATGTATGTCCTTCTATTCTGTTACAAAATTCATTATATTACCTCCACTAAACGCTTCAGCAACATTGGGATTTGTTGGAAGTTTATGTTCAAAACAAAGACAATTAGTCGGAAATGGCACGAAAATATCGTACAAAATTTTGTCGCAGAGAAGGACCAACAGTATACGCAAGTTTATTTCTAAAGTTCGTAAAACTGTTTTCGTCGTTGACACGCCAAGACGTAAGCGTGATCGTACAGAGCATACTGAGAGTGTGCGTGAGAATCCATCAACATTAACTCGTCATCGTTCTCAAGAATTGAACATTTCGCGCGCCAATTTACGTCGAATTTTGCGAAAAGATCTCGATGTAACGCCTTACAAAGTTCAATTGGTTCAAGAGTTGAAGCCGCATGACCATCAGCTTCGTTTTCGCTTCGTTAGATGTGCCAACGAAAAACTCTACGATAATGTCGATTTTGCCAAAAACAAAACACAACTTTTTGGAATGAATCTAATTTTCATCTTGATGGGTACGTTAATAAGCAAAATTGCCATATTTGGGGCTCAGAAAACCCACACGTGCTCTTACAGAAGCCAATGCTTCTGACTGTTTGTTGCGGCTTGTAGAGTGGAGGCATCATTGACCGATATATCATTGAAAATGAGGACGACGCAACCATTACGATCAATGGATATACCTATCGCACCATGATAACCGATTTTTTTGTATCCGCTCACCTTGGTATTGATGTGAACAATGTTTGGTTTCTACAGGATGATGCAATTTGCCACACATCTCATGCCGCAATCGATTTATTGCGTCAAACGTTTGATGGTCGTTTAAATAGCCGAAATTGTAATATCAATTAGCTGCCAAGAAGCTGTGATTTAAAACCGTTGGGCTACATATTTTCTGTGGGGCGACGTTAAGAAATCAGAGGCAATTGAGCATTTGAAGGCTAACATTGGTGATGCCATTGCCGAGACACGACCCCATAACTTGAAAAATTGCGCGAAAATTCTTCCTAGTCACTGCTCATATATTAATACGCCTGAGTACTAGGCAGCAACGACGCTGTTAAGCCTATGAAAAATTAAGGGATAACAAGAATTATAACTGTTTCACTAGCTGAAGATAATAAGAAAAAACTTAAAATACTACTTGGATACGATCACATTATCACCATGGTAGCAGGTTTTACGTTTCAGAAGGCTCGAAGATAAGTCACAAGAAAACCTTGACTTAAAATTCCTTCAAACCCCTTAAAGATTTGTACTTTTTGCGGACTTTTAGAAGTACATGGAATAATCATGTGAAACTTATAATTCCAATGAATTGGATGATTTTAAAGTGAACTCGTCTACAACAGTTGTTAACATACAATAGACTTGAATTTCCAGTGTTCTCACTTTTATTGTGAATCTGCTCTGCAGTATATGTATGTATTACTTTTATTCTAATGCTCTTCACTGTACGACAGTGTTGATAGCAATTTTATTGTTTAGTTGGTATTCGTATCGTATTCTGTAAACGGCTTGTTATACAGATAGTTTGTGAGCTTAATTGGGAGGCAATTACTCCTTTCGTTAGCAGTTTAAATAATTTTTTCGAATTCTAGGGGTCTTTAATACAATGAAAGTCACTATTCTAGAGATTGTTTAACAATTAATATTCGACTCATCTTGTAGGTTTGGTAAATTATTAGTGTTTTGTAAGCTGTGTGGCAAATCAAAATTTTGGGTTTGTTTAAAACCATGTTATATAGGATTACTTGCAGGTTATGTTACCAAATATTTATTACATCTTAATCTTGTCGAATAGGAGCAAAAGGGAACTTGATAGATAATTTAATTAACAGATAAAGGCATTGAATGGAAGATTATTTAAAGAACAACAAAGGCAATATGAAATTAATCGAAATGAAATCCTTTACATTGAACCATCCTTTACAACGAGCATCATTTACACTTTAGACATGCGTTACACTTAATTTAGTTACATTGTTTTTAAATTAAAAAAAAAAAAAAAAAAAAAAAAAAAAAACAAATAAAACAAATCAAAAATAAAACAAATCAACAATAATGTTAAAGTTTTTTAATTGTTAATGTTAATTCCTTAAATTAAATAAATAAAAAAAAAAACAAAACAAACAATTTTTTAATATAATTTAAGCAAACAATTGTTATGAATTTAATTTCATTTCATTTGATTTAATTTTTGTTTTTCTTTTCATTGAAAAACTAAAGTTAGTCTCTATATTGTATGTTGAAACAACAATTTTAATTATTAATTTACAATTTAATTTCATTTGCTTTAAATTACCTCAATTCTAGTTTGTTATTAAATTAAGAAGAAAACAAAAACCGATAAGTTACTATCCCCCAACCAGCTGCTAAAACAAAACGTTCTTATGATTTCGTTTTAATGTTTATTTCCGTTCCCTTACTTTATTTATGTATTTGAAAAACAAAATATTTTAGATTTAATTAAGTTACAGTTACTTTAAAATATTGAATACCCAACAACCATTATAGCATAGCATATCATTGAGTATCCTCCCTGGGTACTTTGTTTGGTACCAAAAAAAAAAAAAAAAAACGCTCTCCATATGTCAAATTAAAATCAAATCCTGGACTTAATAATAATAAAATCAAAATATTTCAGATAATTACATACAATTTTTAAACGCTATTATGCTACAGATATAAAGCATGTTTTTTTCTCTACTAGACAATGAAAATTAATTTTAAAATGAATTTTATTTTCGGTAATTTATTTCAATTTTACGCTCTCGGTTTTCAATATTTTTCGTATTTTTTTTTTTTTAATTTCAGTTGTTCTTATTTCCTTATTTATTTGTGTTATTTTGAAAAATATCATAACATTTAATAATATTTAATTGCAGGCCTATTTATTATAATGATAATTAATTATAATGTCTGTTATGCAAAGTAATGAACACGTATACTGAAATTACGAATACGAATCATATTATACAACTCTGGGTTTGCGTTTAGTATTAAGGTCTCTCTTCCGTTTTCTCTCTTGTTTTTGTGTTTCTTTATCTCTTTTCAACTTTTGAGGTTGTATTTTATTTTGTCACTCTTTCGTTTTCGTTTTTCATACATAGTACATGCGTTCATAAAATAGTGGACAAAACTATAGCACATCTTTAATAAGAGTATCAAGTTTATTAGAATTTTGTGTTAAACTTTTTTTTTTTAGCATTAGTCGCCGTAGTCTAGGCTTATTAGACGTAAGACAACGGTTCAAACCCCAGGTCAGACATCAAAAGTGAATAAATTTGCCATGAAAAGTTTCTCAAAAATTTGTCGTTCAGAGTCGACTTTAAACTGTAGGTCCCGCCACTCATGTATAAAATTAACGCACACAACATAAGTGGTGTCAGAAACTAGGTCCATAATCCTCACTGGAGGGTTGTAATGACCAATTATGTATGTATGTATAGAGGTGAATTATAAAAGCAAATATTTAAAACTGAAATACGCGTTTAATTTAAGTGGTTGGTAATAGCTTTTAATTTGAAACGAAAAAAAAATATTTCGTTTTTTGTTTAAAAAAAATGCATTTTCTCTTCTCTCTCTCTAAAATATATCTCAGGCTGTAATGAGTTTGGTCAGATGGCGTCACCATATAGAAAATCAATTGAAATTTCTTCATATGCCAATATCTTGGACCTTTATTGGTACCACATTCCATTCAAATTATCCTAAATTCCGACAATTTCTTTATGGATACCAATGGGATTCCAAGTATTCTCACATGCGTTTAGTGACAGTCAGTGTCTTCCTGTGGCGAAAAGGACCTCTATGATTGGAACCCGTTCTTGTCAGTACGTCTGCAACAGAGTTTCCGTATGTCCAGCCACCAGTGAATTAATTCACCATTTCCCGAAAAGAATAGACAACATTCATATGGCAGTCTGACTCTTTGCGTATATCAGGGAATAAACAGCCATTTAAAGGCATGACGATCTGAAAAGTCTGTAACAGTTTCTCATTCACAAGTCCGTATGTAGTTAGGCTTCAATCTTATTTCCATACATCGGTGTATATTTCCAGAGAACTTGATATGTGGTCTGGTTGCGCGTTCCAGTTGTTAAGGACTGGTATACATTATCAGTCTGTACCTGGGAATAAGGGTGCATGATTCTAGTATTTTCATGGAGGTGCTTATTCTATTAGTTTACCGAGTTAAACCTTATTGCTGCAACAGTTGCCTGCTGCTTTAAGAGAAGATATTTTTTAGAGTTGTCCTCATAACTCTAGTAATTATAATGGAAGATTACCTTTTCACATCGTCTAGAATCTTATAGTTTCTACCCACCGGACGAGCGATTCGTACACCATTATCGGTTCAATTCAGGGCGAATATATCACCTCCTTTCGTTCTTTGAAGGGACAAAGGACATTACAAGTCATCTCTCTCATTTCCTTTGCTCCGTTTTAGTTTTACTAACAGGTTAGCAGGTTAGTCTAACGCCGCATACTTTTAAATAGTATTTATATCTAACGGTAACATCGTAACGGTAACTACGATGTATTTGCTAATATTAGATTATTTGTTTCTGTCTATCCACTTCAAAGTTTATGTAATAATTCTGGATTTTATTAGAGGAGATTATGAAACATGTGGACACTTGGACATTAGTACATAATGTAATAATTTCACTGTCTAGCTACACATTCTTTTAAAAAATTCACAATTATGGGTATAGTTTTTTAAAATTTTCAAGATTGCTTGAAAATACCAGCCAGGAGTTATAGACAAATGACAAAATAAGTACAATAATGTTACAATGGGACCTGATAGGACTCATCGCTTGCAGAGATACAGTGCAAAGTTGTCTTCTGGTAAACTGTTCTCAATAAATATTGCAATGCGAATTACTTACGAATGCGTTGCGAAATGCCTCTACAAAATCCATTTTTGTAATGCTAAATTGGATTCGAGCTATATTACTCGTCAGTTTTGTCGCAATGCGATCAAATATGCCAATTATACCTTCTGGGTATTAAATAGGCGCTAGGTTCTGAGTAAAATTGATAATATCTCTTATGCACAACGTCTTGATAAGAGCCTGAAATGGTTGTCTCCAGATATTCGTTGGAGTATGTTTTTGAATTTGAGAATAATTTAGATTGCGGTATTTTCTCAGAAGGGCTTAATCTTGCCAGCTCCCAGAAGAGTATAGTGCGTTTCAGGCCAAAGTGATGGCCATTAATCATGCTGATTAGTAGATCTCCTCCTACTAAAACCTTTATTTTCTCTAATAGTAAAGCGGCACAGATTTCTCTGGCTTGACACAGATTTCTCTCACAGCCTTTTTCTCGATAGTCTAGTGCAGATTACTGGCTTAATGAACCTTCAGAGGGGTTTTCAGATTGATTTAATTCTAGTTTTAATTCAAAGCCCAATTGCTGGTGGGTGAGACCGGTTGATTAGGTCTTGTCAGTAAGTTCTGGCACACTGATTCATGTGGTATCACAATGACATAACCTAACGGAGAAATTTATTGTCTTAGAATTATTCTCTTAATGCTATAGTCTGACCTTTAAATATTTCTCATTTAGGTAGCTGTATTGGTGGTGCGATTGATCTGTCTTTAATTATTTGTTAACTGACTTTATGCTAAACTAACGTTATGAACTATGTGTTGTGAGTGGAACTGGTTTAGTTGTGCCATTGTTAACAGCATTGTAGTATTGGGGAAGTAAAAATTCAATGGACAAAAAATTAATTTACAAGCCATTTTAAAGTATGCTCCAGCATAGTAAAGTAAGGTATCAAATCCCGTATTTTTCTTTTTTGTTTATAAAATAGCAAATAATCTGAATACGCTGTTATTTTGTATGGAATTTAAGACTGATCTCTTATTACTGTGTGCTATAATTCTGTCCATTGCTTTATGTTATGTATGTAGGTTTATGTATTGTAACTCTAATAGATATTTATATAAAGAAATGAAATTATTTAAATTAAGTATTTGCAGCATACAGGTATAATAACAATTAATTAATTATTTAAACAAAACAGCTATGAAAACTATTTTTGCGTATGATGAGGCAAATAATGAAGAAAAGGTGAACCTGATGGTCATATAACACGAAAATGTTGAAATTTATTTAAAATTGATTTTAAGTTCATTACAAAAAAAATTCTGCGTTTAAATTAGTTATTAGATTATTAATGATCATTATCTTAATTAAAACATTAACTTGTCATACATACAGATGGTCCAGCCGTTGTGCGCGTCAACATTTTCGTAAGAAGTATTTCAAAAATCGATGATGTTACTATGGTAAGTGCGCGTTGGATAATGTATCGCATCTAAAACAAAAAACAAAGAAAAAATAAAATAAAATTAATCGCTGTTTAGGATTAGAAAAAAAAAAAGAAAAATGAGAAATTTAACACAAATTTCTTTGTGTATGTCTCGTCTCTCACACTACAATACTTCAAACTATATTCTGTCTCGTGTTTTCTTCTAAACTTTATCACTGTCTCTGTTGGCTTTTGTGGCCCTGTACTCTGTAGCTCTTACTTTCTATGTTTTCTGAAAGCTTACAAGTGATGAAAATAACCTCAAGACCCTAACCCTAACCTGTATTAGATTTGAAAGCGTTTAGGTGTGTTACGATAAACCAGATACATTATCTTTTAGCTTTCCTTACGTTATACAATATACGTAATAATAATGAAAGAACAAGTATTTCGAAAACCCCAGCAACAACTTCGTTAAATAAAACAAATACAACCAACACTTTTGAAAATTAATAAAAGAAAAAAGAAACAATTTTTTTTTTTAATAATTTCTTAATATAATAAATATGAATTAATTTTTTATTACAATTTTTTAATTGTACATAATATTTTTATTACAATTTTCTAATAACAAAAAAAAAAATGATATTTTCCTACAAAAATTTTATAATAGAAATTGTAAAATAAATTAAAAATAAATTATAGGAATTTTACTTTTTTTTTTTTCAAATTATATTTCGTCTGTGAATGCGCAGTGATCGAACATTTTATTTACGTAACTAACTCATGTTAAATTTACTATTTTTTTTATAAAAATTTTCATATTCAAAAAAAAGGACAAAAAAAAAATAATAAAATTTATTTTATCCTCTCTCTCTCTCTCTGTATCTCTCTCTCTCTGTCTTCTGCTACTCTTTCGTATAACGTTTATAATACAACAAATAAATATTTTATTATACATAAAAATTTAATACATTTTTTTTATAATAAAATTAAAAACAAAAACTTTATAAACGTGACGTTTTTAATTATTTACAATATTTAGTGGTTATTTAGTTTTTAAAATAAAATTAAAAAAAAAAAACAAAAATACAAACATATTTTCGAAATTTTAGTCTTTAATTTATGAAAAACAAAATCAATGTGAGGTTAACTTAACTCGTATTACACAAAAACACTTTAACTGTAACACATAAATACTCTTTGTTTTGTTTTATTTGTTATTCGAACAACGATTACTTGATATTTAAAATAAATTGATGTGTTTTGTTTTCTTTTTAGTTTCGTTAAACCAAAAAAATTTGTTATGTTTTATTCTTTAAAAACAAATATATTTTCGAATTAAAATTTTCGAATATGGCAGTAAATTAATTACGAACTTCTTTCCATTGTCAATCTTTCATGTTGCATCTAATATCTGTTTATAGCAATTAATTCACAGTATTTGCAGAATCTGTTCTAAGTTCCTAGCGCCTATTCTTCAATTATTCGCTATTTGTTTGCAACGAGAAAATAATGAAGCCCTAGTCTAGTATGTATACGGTGACCATTATCTCCATGAGAAACAAGCGGACAAATATATAAAATTGAAAAACAAAAAAAATTCTCTTATTATAATTAATATTTTATAAAAAAAAATTTTAAAATACAGACGTAAATAGGTACAAATAATATACACAAACTTAAATTTATACATACATATGGATATACTTATGTGTAAATTTACTTCTGATATTTCTCTACAAAATGTATTTTTTCAAGTGTTGGGCCTGTTAGATAAAAATGTTTTAAATTCCGAATAGTCCATTTCAAAATTGCATTTTATGGTCAAAAGAGATTCTAGTCCCATTTGGGATTTTTCGAAAAACCAAATATAGTTAGATATAGAAAATTCAATATTCAACTGCGGACGTGTGCGGACGTGTTTGAGTGGTGCGACAAAGCATAAAAGTCTGATTAAAGAGAAAATAATTAACAAACATTTTAAATAGACAGGACTATTAGAAACATATAATAAAGTGCCCACTGGGGTGTTATATGTAAATAAAAGGATACAAATCTTTAAACAGTGTGGAAAGGTGGAAATCAAAATCTCTTCCTGTTGGTGCGTTTGACGCTGCCAAAGAGAAAACTAGTAATTTCAGGATGTTTTTATAAATAATAAAGAATATTTTTCGTTTCGAAAAATTTGAAAATTTCAACCCACTTTTTATCGGAATTTAATGCTGATTGTTTCCATATTTCTATTCGTTCAGCATTTGCATAATTTTTTACATAATTCATCAAAAATTTCGTTATTATTTATATTTAAATCATTTCTGATTTCTATTACCTTTATTAACGACTTTTAAACTGAAGACCAAGATGGAATTGCATCTACAACATAGACAAAATATAGAGTTTCCAACTCAATTTCATATGTAATTCCAGCTAATATAAGCGTTTTTACCGAATTAGTGAAAAAAGTGGACAAAAGCGGACATTTTGGAAAATAAATACTTTCTAGACGTTACGTGTGGTAAAATAGTGGACAAATAGCGGACAGGAGGTTAAAATAGCGGACTGTCCGCTATAATAGTGGACAGATGGTCACCGTAAGTATGTAGTGTGTTGGCTTATTAGACGTAAGGCCACAGTTCAAATCCCAGGCGCCAGACATCAAAAGGAAAATATGGAAATATTTCTTCGCAAATCCATATTTCCTGTAAAAGTCAAGCCTATCGGCATGCATTCCTATTAAAGCCGTAATAGTGCGATAGATGTTAATCGTATTTACATAATAGCTACGCCAAATAACATGTTGGGAATTGGGAAGAGTTATTTTTAATAGTCTTAAGGTTTGTGACTGACCTTGACGACAAGCTACTACAGGAGAGTTTAGTCAAAGACGACAGAACAGGATGATTTGGCATGAGCTGGGCACTGAGACAAGAGGTGAATGATAGTCTCTCATGTTTACCTTAAACAATTAAATAAATAACCTCTAATCTGTGTTTCCAGCTTTGGGGTTGGAAATATGCTGGCGTCAATTTTTGAGGCGCTGTCAGCTAATAGTGGTTCAAATAAAAACGCCACATAATGTAGCCTATTCGTCTTAGGAAATACGTTTATTAAAGGAATAATGCATAGGAGTTTTATAAAAAATTCGTATAGCTATTTAAAAGATGTGACTAGGAAAACTATACAAATCATGTTGGCTACAATATTTTTCTCTTTTTTAGCATTGGCAAGTTAAAGAAACGTTAACTTATAAACGTTTAGCAGCCGATGTAATCATTTATTTACTGCCATGTTTTTAAATATATTAAAACTATGTTTACATGATTAGATTATGATATAAAATATTTTTTTTTTTTTGAACACAACAACAATAACTACAAATTAAATTAATTATTGGCAGTAATTTTTTTCCAAAAATATATTTTTCTTTGATTATTATTTTCATTGGCTTTTTTATTTTAAACAAATTGAATGAATGAAACTGTAAAATATATAATAATTAAAGTTTTATTTTAATTTTATTTAGTTTTTAATAAAAAAAAAATAATAATAAAAAAAATATTTAAAATGTCGTTTGGATCTCTCTTTCTCTTATTCTACTACTATTTCTTATTCAAAAAACTCTCTTAATTCTCTCAGTCTTTAATTTAAATCTGTGTTATACTATGTCTAAATATTATTATAATTATTCAAAATAAACTCTTTTAAATAAATAAATAAATATACTCTATATAAATATCGTACTATACATATACTATATATATACTAATTAATATTTAAATTTATATAAAAAAATTAAAAATTAAAATAATCATGGTACAACGAAACTATTATTATTAGGGTATGCAAATAATTATAATGGAAAATAATAAAAAAAATGAAAAAAACAAAAATAATATAATAAAGAAACCAATGTGATTTTGATGTTAAACACAATAAAATAAAATTTTAATTTTAATTTTGTTTTACATTTTTTTTTTAATTTAGTTTTTGTTTTTTATAAATTTCGAATATCTTCTTAATAACAAAACCAAAGAAACAAAATTAATTAATTAATGTGCTTTAGACGTAATTTTAGTAAAAAAAGAATTCTATAATTTTATTGAGTTTATTTTTAATTAATAATTAAGTTAATTTCAATTTTATTTATTTTATAATTAGAGAAAAAAAGGTTTATTTTTAAGAACAAGATTTTTAGCGTCAAACCAAAGAAGAAAAAAGAGGAAACAAATTGAAAATGTGTGGCATGCATTTTTCAATTATTTGTTATACAATAATTAATAAAAAATTAAATTCAAATACGAAAACAATTTATTCTCTTAAATTTATTTAATTTTAGATTTATTTTTTTTTTAATTATTTTCAAATTTAATTATTATTTTTTTATAATTTTCTTAATTTAATGAGATCCATACAGACATTTTTTACTACATGAAATTAATAATTTTTTTCCCATTTTTATTTACAAATTTCCATTACGTTCATAAGTCATCACAATACGCCAATTCGTACTAATTTTCAGAACTACATAAAAAAAATAAAATTTTAAAAAAAATTCTTAAAATTATTTTACTTTAAATTTAAGCAGGTCTAAGTATCGTATTAACTTATATTACTTAACCAAACTAAACATAATTAAATACTACAATTTTTTTCAATAATTGTCTCTAAATTTAATTATTTTTTATTACTTTTTAAACATTTATCCTTAACTTTTTGTGTAATTTCTCTAACAACAAAAAAACTTATGGAAAAACCTTAAAAAAAAATTAATCAAACCTTAAGACAACAAATCCTACTGTATTGTATTGTATTGTTATTTCTAAATCACCTCCCACTGATTTTTATAGAAAATTTACCCACGTATGTCTATGTCAACATGTTTCTGCGGTCAATTTCAAAAATCGACGATTACAAAATGGTGAGTGAGTTTCACAAAAAATTAAAAATTTTACTTAAAAAAAAAAAACCAAAACAAAAACTAAAACAATCTTTTTTTATAAAAACAACTAAAAAAATCGAGATTAATTAAGCAAAACAAACACCAAAAGAGAAAAACAAGCTTTGAAAGAAGCCCTTTTTGCCCTGCAATGAAATTCTGCTGTGGGTTAGCATTTAACAACTCCCTGCTTTTTTTTACTAAGAAAAATATCCCCTTACACGTTCAATGCAATTCTCATTCATCTCTTTGCCACTAAACGTTGCCACTCCTTGTAAAGGTTTATTTTAAGAAAAAATAACAAAAAAAATCCCAAAATATCTACGAAATGATAACAAGAAAATGTCGCCGTTTTTGTGTTTTCTTTTCCTTTGTTTTTTTAAATTAATTTATTCAATGTAAATTACGCTAAAGCGTGCTTCTAATTTTTGTTTAATGACTGTACATTTCTATTTATGTATTGTTTTCACTGTATATTTCTACTGACACCACTGGGGTAACAACAGTAGATGTCCCAGCCAGTTGGGACATTGACTGTATGTAGTCACCCTTTACATCACTCTACATTGTTTAGAACCGATACAAGTAGGTTATGTTATGTTATAATATCCAAAGATTAAGTTATATATTCATACATACAATATTGATCATTACAACCCTTCAGTCAAAATTACGACCTAGCTTCTAACACCACTTATGTTGTGTGCGTTTATTTCATACATGAGTAGCGGATTTTTGACTTGCTTTTCATGGCAATTTTATTTACTCTCAGAGTTTTTGCCAGAAATCTGCTGAGAGGAAGTCGCCGAAGAAATATTTTCATATATTTCATTTTTGATGTCTGACCTGGGGTTTGAACTCGGGCCTTCAGTCTAATAAGCCAACACACTACCTACTAGACTAAGGCGACTTCTAAATTGTATATTACGCAACATAAAAACAACAGAAATTTTATCCCTAACTTGTTCAATAATTTGTTTTTCAACACTCACACTCAAATCAAGCTTAAGAACGTTAAAAAAAATTTTGTTCACGTTAATAACCTACCTACAGTGTCTGAAATATCTCAACTGTTGGAATTTTAACTCATAATACCCTTCCGTAGTCACCTTACTCTAGTAGCTAGTATGCTGGCTAATTAAACTACTAGCTAACACATCTCGAACGAAAAGAAACATGAACAATTATTTATTTGGCGTCTGCCTCCCAGCAGATTTCTGGCAAAAAGTTGTAATCCTAACTAAAGGGCTGTATAAGAACAATTAAAAAGATGAAGAAGAAAAGGAATAATACCCGAAAAGTGTAAAATACATTGATTTTGTTATGCAGTGTAAGCCTAATCAATCCTGTTTTCTTATATTGATTTGAGTTAAAGCTAACTTCATTATACATACAAAATATATATCCAAACCTCTGTTCTTTTCAGAGAGTGGACCTTACAATAACATTCGCTTCTGTTCTCACTGTAGAGGTAAAGGATCAGAAGATTCTCTGGAGGGATATTGGAGAGTCCTTCTGATATGAAATTGTTTGCATTTTTTTCGGATTAGAACCTAGATTGCTAGCGTTATTATATATATGCAGTAAAACTTCGATATAACGAACCTTGTTATAACGAAAAACTCATTATATCGAATTATTTTCTGAGTCCCTTGAAAAAAACTCTTTACTGCAAAGTTTTTCATACAAAAATGCACTACAGCACTATGCACGTATAAATACTGAGCCATAAAATAATTCGAATAATTCGTACCAAAGCCTTTATACAACGAATTAATAATAAAGCTAAATCAGTCCCGACTATGCAAAGCCTCTATATAGCGAAGTATTCTTTTAAAAGCCTCTATATAACGAAGTGAGAATAAAAAAAATTAAATTTTGAGTAATATTAGTCCCGTTTCAAAAACAACAAAGTCTAAATGCGTTTGCAAGTGCCATTGCAAAGCCTCTATATAGCGAAATACTGATTCAAAAGCCTTTATATAACGAAAAAACTATAGTTATAACGAATTTTATTCGTATATCTTCTAATTTCGTTATACCAAGGTTTTACTGATACAGATTTATAACGAAAAATTAGCTATAACGAAGTATTTTGTGATCCCCTTCAGTTTCAATATATCGAAGTTTGTCTGTATTATATTGCTAGACTCTGCTACACATATGGATGAAAAGAAGACCGACTCAATGCTATTCATAAATCGCATGGCCATGCATCGCGCTATAGCGATTTTCATGATTTTCAAACTGTCCTTTCAATAGAAATTTTGACAGAAGACTTGGCAAAATGACTTCTGGCAAATGACTTCTGCAGAAGCTGTGAGTCTGCGAAGGAGGATGAGTTTGTCTTTCACCACATGTGTCAGTGCCCTGATTTGAAGTTTTTCCAGTACCAGATGTTGCAAGTGCATTTTGTAATTGTTGTTACCAATTTCCCCATGGCCCAACATGCTCATATAAGGGTAACCGACGCTATCTCTCCTAGAAACACTCGTCATTCTTAAAAGATATTAGATAGAGTGTATATATATACTTTCCAAAGTTCGCTTTTCGGACAGTAATACACGTACATTTTAACTATGCAAATACTACTACAGTAATCACAATCTATAACCAGTTATTCGGAAGAGATTCCATATCCGACTTTGTCGCATAATCTGGATCAGTTAGTGAATACTTGGGAATCATTATCACAACTTATTTTTATTGTAAAACCATGATCGAAAGCTAACTCAGGCATCGTGTAGTCAATAGGTGTATAAATTTATCACTTAAGAATAAAAGACTTAAAGAATTAAAATACTAGGAGCCACCGTAGTCTAGTAGATAGTGTGCTGGCTTATTAGACATGAAGTGATGGTTCAAGCCTCAGTCCAGCCATCTCGAAAAAAAAAGACATAAAATTGCCATGAAGAGTGCGTTAAAAAAAATCTGTAGTTTGGAGGCAACTTTAAACTGTAGCTCCTGCCACTCATGCATAAAATTAACACACACAATATGGTTGTTGTGAGAAGCTAAATCGTAATCCTGACTAATGGCGCATGGCGACACATCAAATTTAACTGATCAAATTTATATGGTTGTTGAATCTTTAAACTCCATTGTATTGTTGTTGTGAAGAAAGGAACGTATGATTTATGCAACCCAGGTAGTAAAAATCAAAAGTATTTTGATATTCTTCAAACTCTCCTCAGCCTATACGTGTGAGTATTTTTTACCAACAATTGTGTGTGTGGCCGGGCAACTTAAAGAGTTGTAATGTTCAATTAAGTAAAGTAAAGGCGTAGACTCTATTAAATTCATTAGATTGTAACAAAATCAAAAATACATATTTGTAAACAAGTATTAATGGATGGCAAATCCAAATTTTTTTTCCTTCCCTTACTTGTATCTGATTTAAGCGATGTAGATTGATTGAAAAAATTAAAAAATAATAAAATAATAATAAAAAATAAAATCTATTTGTTTAAACGTCAAACTTTTGATTTCATATTTATCATCCCACCAAATGAAATGTAATTTTTTATGTTAACTTCTCTATCTAACTCTCTATCCTGTCTGTTTATTTATCTGTCACCCTCTCTACCTCTCTGTCTCTGCCTCTCTAATTTAATATAAACGTTTAAATAATTTTACAAAAAAAGAAAAACCAAAAATTATTAAAAAAATATTTATAAATATTGTTATATTTTATTGTGGATATTTTATTATAAATTTATACATAATAATTGTTATTATGATATTTAAAGGCATATAAAGAAAATAAATATATTTAATAAAATCAAAAACAATCTATAAATATGTTATTCTATACAATATTATAAATATATTAATTTATTTATAATTGTTGTTATTATAATTGTTATTGTTATAATCATTCTATTACAATGAGAAAATTTTAGCGACGATAATGATGATGATGATGACAAACTTTTATTGACAAATAAACAAACAAAAAAAATTCTGACATCAATTAAATTTTGCTGTCTATATTCCCGTAAATAAAACATATCATATAATAAACAATAAATAAAAGTAATTAAAAATAAAAATTAAAAATAAAACTCAGATTAAATTTCTATTTATAAAATAATCGTTGTTTGTACAAAGGCAGCTTAGATTTAAAAATTTATTGCAAAAATACAGAATTTTTGAAATTATTAACGTATTTAAATTGAATTTATTTCCAAACAATAACAACATACAGTGAGTGTCAAAAGAAACTGTACACTACGGATAAAATTCTAACAATCACCAAACTCAACTATTATCACTTAAGGAGAGTGCACAAAAAAGTGAATAATATTTAGAAATTTTTTGTATATTTTTTAATGTACAGTTTCTTCTGATGTTCACTGTACATACGATATAATACAATATTATTAAATAAATGTGTGTGTTTTTAAGTTAGAATTTGTTTTTTCCATTTTTTATTTTTACAATAAAATTCGAAATTAGTTTTGTGCCGTTTTCCTTCTTTCCAAATTATTTTAAAGATTTTTTTTTTTTTATTTAAAATAAAGTTTTCTAAAAAATATAAACAATACTTATGTATAAATAATAACAACAATAATTCAAATGTATTAAACAATGCCTACATAAATGTCTATATGGATTAATAAAGCAACTTTTGTTTGTAATCTTTTTTCATTTAAAAATTTTGTTAAATTTTATATTTTTTTAATTTCTTTCTAATTTTTTTTTTATGGAAATTGGAAAATATTACAAAATTTATTTTGTTAAACTCCTTTAAATTCTTTTTAGTTTCTACAAGTAATATAAAAAAAAAAAACAAATTAAATCTATGTATAGTTATGGACTAGCTTAAGTTCTAATGGACATAGCAACTGTTTAAGTTTTTAGGAAATATTCAAGTGGCACTTTAAGCAATGAATCAAAGTTCATCGTATAAGAAATAAATCTAAAAAAAATATATAAAAACTTTTATAAAAAGAATATTTTTACAAAGGAGTAGTGGTAGATTTTAATCCAGTAATAAATGAAAAATATCATGATTTTCGAATTTTAAAGATTAACAGATTAATAGTTTTGCTCATAGAACGTGGCTTCTTCTGGCAATGGCAAATAATATTTAAATTTTTCCAATAACAACTGCAGTAGACAAATTTTCTGCTTGACTTATCATAGTAATTCGATAGGGATATTTTCCTTAAAGAAACGAAACACATTAAAAATAAATAATAAATAATAAAAATAAAAGTAATTCAATCCCTATTATTTCCTATATATAAAGGAACTTAATCCAAAATCGTAAGGTCGACGTAGGTAGGTCTAGTAAGTAGTGTGTTGGCTTGTTAAAAATGAGGGTTCCGTTCAATCCTCAGGTCAGACATCTCCAATATACTCCGCTTCCCATTCTCCCTTTCCTACTTCCTCTACTTTTTCCTATCCCCTCTATTATCCTTCCTTTCTAAGGACGTTGTACTATGAGTCAATCCGAGCTCCGGGTACTGTACTTGTCTCAGTTGACAAGTACACGTCTTCTAACCTAACCTAACCTAACCTAACATAATGAAATATGAATTAATATTTCTTTGGCGACTTCCTCTCAGCAGATTGCTGGCAAAAATTCTGAGAGCAAATACAATTGCCATGGAAAAAATCAAAAATCTGTCGTTCGAAGCTGACTTTAAAGGTCTTGCCACTCGTGTGTACAATTAACACACACAACATCTGAGAAGCTAGGTCGTAATTCTGACCGAAGGGTTGTAATGATCAAGCTCAGCTCTGGAGCTCAGGATCTGCACACTAAAGCATGTCTATCCTACGCTGCTGGAAAGCTTTATATACGAGGCTATATCCTTGACATCTATGGATAATCATTCCGTTAAGTTGACAAGGAATGGATAGCCTAATAACATAAATGTAATGGGAATTGGCAAAGAAAGTGATTAACAGTTTCAGTTGGTTTCTAATATTTCGAAGTTTCTCCACCACTAATTTTGCACCGCTTCAGCATTATCATCAGCTGTTCAAATACGATTTGTACAGTTTGTAACACATTTCTAGTTTGTTAGACTGGGAAAGAGTTGAACTCAATCGGGACATCAACAGATGTCCAGAACCTATGATTGCCGGATCTGCTACAGTAAACCAAATAATTAAACTGAAACAAGGTAATTAGATATGGGGGCGAGACTTTGTAGCTATTGCTTTATCACAATGGGTTGCTTTATATTTTTTCAGAATAATTATTCAGTTGAATTTATTATGAATAAACATGTACACTTTTTTGAGATGTGACATATAATTGCGCCAAATGTATTTTTCTAATCCTTAAATAGGCTCTGATTCATACTTAATTCATATCTTCGGTTTCTTCCACCTCTTGATACTCAAAGAGGGGCGCAAGGAAAATTTTATACTTGGAAATTGATTTTTTTTGAGGGAGATTTTCTGGGTTCTTTAAGTCAAGATACCAAATAGTTTGTTTTGAGATCATGATTGAAGCCTATGTTCCTTCTAATAAAATTTAAACAGATGGATGAAATTTTCAAATAAATTGTTCTGTTCTTCTATTATAGAACAATTAATCTTTGTCAGTGCCGGCTTTATAAGCAGAAATATTGTATAGTTTTGTTATGCATGTTGTTGTAGTTGATGTGGTATTTCTTCATTTCCAGGAAGTGTGGCGTGTTGAATAATTGATAGAATTTTGTAATACAAGGTTGCTTACAGGAAGTTGCAAGGAGGTTAGATAAGAGTTTCTTAATGAATGATTAAATGATTATTATGTTGGCAATGGCTAATGCTATGCAATGGCTTACATATACTAAAGGCTTACTTTACATGTAATCAGAAATTTATTTGATTTCTAGGTAGGTGTGTTGGAGTGGTAGATTTGATTACCTAATCTCACTTGAGCACACATAGTGGGCCATTGTGACGCCACAGGTAATAGCAGTTCATGTACTTATGATGATCATCATGGACTTGCTGTGCAAAGAATCAGATGGCTTTCATATTTGTCTTGATGATGGGATTGATGTCTCTTAATTTTGAAGATTTGAAAACCGTGAAGAATATTTTACACCTACTCTGGGGTTTTAACTTGTATTGTTCGTGTTTAACTATACTTATTTACTATAGCTGTCGAAACATTTTGAATTTCACAAACAAATAAGTGCCACTTTATTAAACACAATGATACATTAAAGTATGAATATTTTATGAATATAAAATTATAATTTAATTAATATTATTATTCCTATTAAGTTTATATTATAAATATTATTTTAATTTTTTCTAATAAACGAATTTATTGTAATATACAGCAAGTACTTGATACTTGATCCAACGCGCACTTTTTTTATAAAAATTTTTTTTATTCCTTTGTAAACATTTTATACACTTCAAACAAAACAAGCATAACTATATATATATACATATATATATGTATATACACATATTTAACGAAATCAAATACGGGTATAAGAAGAAAAAAAGAAACGTATAATCAAACACAGCTTAAGCGTGGTTTACACACTGCAATTTACTTTCCTACACAATTTTAAAACTCTCTTGTATAAAATTGCTCTTTTGGAATTGTTATCAATTCTTTGTTATTCTGTTTAACACAATTGCATTATATTTTAAATAAATTTAAAAAGTTTGAATTTTTAAGCCCTGATCTGAATACAAATATGATATCCCTGGTAATACTCCCAAATTACTTTCAACAAAACAACGAATATTTATAAATTAAGATATCATTATATGATATGATATGTCATAGTATGACATGGCATGACAAGATATGACATGACATGACATGATATAACTTGACATGACGTATATGAACATCAAATGTAATGTAATTTGATTAGGTTGATTTGACCTTCTGGCTGGTTATGCTATAGTAGACCCAAGATCAGTTTTTCTTCATCAGCCCGGAGGTTTCTTTTATAATAATTTTAAGATTTGTTTTCGACCTGTGCCGATACATCTTTAGTAGTGATTAAAGGTGTGATGGTGTGTAAACGTGGCTATCACTGCACTCTGATAAACAGAGTACGAAGGCAGTCAGCACTGTTCTACTCTAACTAAAGTGTCTGATTAATTATATGGAAACAAAGGAAACAGTTAAGTCTTATTCGAACCTAGACTATTGACATTTATCTAAGAAAATAAAGACACATACAGGTCTATTATATTGGTCTTTTTAAGTTTCTGTATGTGGCATTTGATTCTAGAAGCCCAACTAGAAATTTTTTTTAACTTTCAAGCTATCAATGGCTTCAAAATATGGGACAGAATACACTAAGTGTAGCGTTATTAAACTCTCGTGCAGCCTGCTTGATTACTGCAGTATTTTCCTAGGGGAGATCATGATCATTTTGAAAGCAACCTTATGCTTATTGGATAGTGGAAATTTTCCCTTAAACTCTATAAATTTAGCAGTACAACCAATCTACGATTATGATTGTCCGTGAATGTCGGGTTCTAGAAAATAGATGTCATGATCAAAATTGCTGCCATAATGAGAGACGGACACAGGAGACGGACGATACGGAGCCCACAATCTCCGACTTCTTACAGGGTTGATTAACTTAGTTAAACTGGGAATTCTCCGGACATTTCACAGAGAGACTTAACTTCGTTAACTACAGGAAGTTACGTGAAATATTGCTAGGCTAGGTATAGAGTCCTAAATCGACGACTTGCTACAGAACCGATTGACTCAGTTAAATTAGGTATTATGGAGTAGTGTGACAGAGAGGTTTAACTTCGATGACTACAGGAATGATATGTGGAATATTGTAGTTCTGCAGGAGCTATGACTCTGAAGAGAAGGAAAATACTGCATTTCAACTCATGTGGCTGTTACTATGAATAGGCGGCAGTACTTTACTTCTCATTTTCTGTCATTTTTGATTAACAGGTTTCTTACCGTGTATCGGTTTAAATATTAATTGTAGTATTACAATGGAGGCTTAAATTATTTAATTTATCATAAGAAAGTTTCTAAATATCGGTCATTCGGTCACACTCACGTATAAAAATTAAAACACAAAAGAAAAAGGATATGTAGAATACATATACATATATCCATGTACATACATTCTGGATATATGCATATACAAAAAAAAAAATAACTAGCGGGACAAAAGTCTACATACACCACAGTATGACTGTATATATCCATCTATATACATATAAAGAAATATTATTGAACAACAATTGTTATGCAGTGTAAATATATTTTGTTCATATATTTTTTGAAAAAGTTTCGATATTATTTATTTCTCTTTTAAAGAAAACAAGTTTATAAAACAGTTAAGTATTGATTAATTAAATATAAATATTACAATAATATAAAAATTTTATGACATTTTGAAAAGTTTAAAATTTTGAAAATTTTTCCACAAAGCAAATCATCCATCTTCACTCTGTTCAGTCAAATTATTCAAACACTTACTGCATACTGCGATATATAAAATGTAAATTATTGTTTATTATTTCGTATATTTATTTATGTTGTTTAATTACTTTTTAATAAGAAAATTTAATTATAATTCAAGCAATCAAAACAAACCAAATCAAAAGAAAATGCTTACCACACAGGCCACCGCAGCGTAAATTGTTACTTTATGTTTTTATTTTAAATTTTTTTTTTTTTTTTGTATAATGATGATGAATACACTGTAAAGAATACAAGGAATTACACTCAACGAAATAATGTAAAAACAAGAAAAAGAAACATAAATTTTAATAACAATTTTAATATAATTTGTAAAAAATTTTTGTTTCTTTTTAAAACCAAAAAAAAAAAAAAAAAAACACTTGGAACTGTATTAAGCAATATTGTATTGTATAATAAATAATTAAGTTTAAATTGTAAGTAAGTTTTGTTTGAATACCCTTAAAGCGATTAAATAACATTTATCGATAACTTAATGAAACATCTAATTCTTATTGATTTTTAAAGCAGTTTAGGAGCACCTGAATCATCCAATTTTCAGTTATTTTTCTGTTAATTAAGTTGGGTTCTTTTATTAATTTTTTAATTGTTTTTTTTGTCTTGTATTTCATTTATATTTGTGATTTATTTTTATAACTTTAGGTTTTTTTTGTTGTAAAATTTTTGTTGTAATAAGTGAATGATAAAAACGTAAACATCAATTAAAAACATGCCACTCAAATTGACAGAAAATTCGAAAGCAATATATTTCAGCATTTTTTTTTTGCTGGAGTTGCCTTGCAACAATTGCAATATTTAGACAATATTGTTTAAAGAAAGAAAAAATAAATTTTTTAATATTAAAATTCAAATTTTGTCTACTCTAGCATTTAAGAAAACCTTTAAAATCGAACCTGCCAGGTATTGTTTTATCTCTTTTAAATAATTTTTATTATATTTATTTTTGTTTTCTTTTAAATGATGGTTTATATTGTATATCAATACATTTTTCGTTTTAGATATTTTAAATTAAATTTTTATTTTTTT
Source organism: Sarcophaga caerulescens (assembly GCA_927399465.1). NCBI lineage: Eukaryota > Metazoa > Arthropoda > Insecta > Diptera > Sarcophagidae > Sarcophaga > Sarcophaga caerulescens. The sequence goes on along the minus strand of OV656872.1, from coordinate 118,705,842 downwards.
TATTTGTTTTTACCTAAGATTTAAGCTTTTATGGAAATAAATTTTATTTTTGTAAGAAAGCAAGAAAGGAAATTTTAGTTAATTTTTAGCTTTAAATTCCTTTATTCAGTTTTAATTGTTTCTTTGAAACCTTAATTTCTTTGCTTTTTGTAATTTCCAATAGCATGAGAATGTGCTTGCAAACCATTTTTTTCTTTAGATTTTAAGAATAATTCAACTGAATTGCATGAAAATTTTTTAAATTTGAATTGATAAATTTATATTGAAAGATTCGTTGCTTTTAAAATTTCTAAGGTAAGAATCAGAAACTTTAATGATTTAATAAAAATTCATGATTTAATTGGATTAAAAATCCAATTAAAAAAAAAAAAAACATTTATTAGCCTTGAGATCTTTTTTAAATAGTCAATCAGGCTTTGTCTTGTAGTCTTAATTAAAAGTTACTGTTGTCAGAATGTTATTGTAGTCCATCGCAAGCATGGATATTAAATGAAAATACGATGTTTTTTAAGATACAATTAATCGCCTTTCTGTGCATCGTTTGATTTTTGTAACAAAATGGCAGTAAAAAAAAACAGATGTTACATATGTAAGTATGTGTAATGAGTAACGCGACCAGAGGATTTATTGCACTACCCTCAACTTACATGTCGCTCTCATTCTGTTCAGAACACCCTCCGTTATTCTTTGCCTATTACTTGATAAAGAGTCATGTGGTTCCTTCTGTCATACATTTAAATCGCATAGGTTTCAAGTATGTGATCATTAAGTCGTTCTTCTTATCCGATCTATCTTTTAAAACAATTATTCTTTAAGCTTACTCTGCCTGGTAAATTCAGGCTATTTTCTTTCCCATACCCTTCTAAGCATCTCTTCTTACAACACAGAAAAGTTATGGCCTCATTATCGGCTAGGAAGTTACCTCTAATCCATGAGCTGTTTTAACTTCTCAGTGTCGCGAATTACTACGTAACTGAGCATCTAGTTCTGCTTAGCTGATTCAGATTTCCATCTCGGATCAATCTATTTAACAAGGGTGCTCGGGAGGCATCCTAATTATCAAGTAGTATTGATATGTATCTAACTCTATTCCTGTTCATGTTGAATTGAGCACATAACTCGATTGGAAGAAATTCAAAACTTTCTTCAAGTGCTCTGTATATTTCACTCTGAGGCTGTTCCCCTATATGTCTTTGATTCATCGGTATACCACAGAATGGCCTCTCTCTTAAAATAGTGTTAAGCTGTCAAATTATTCCTTTCACTCTTATTACCCAGGCTTGTCTCCCATTAATCTTACTACAGGCTCCAGAGTTATCTATGCAGTGGTCTTGAATTCAACAGAACCAACAGCGTCGTTAAAGATCAGGCTGTCTTTACCAATGTTATATCAATGCAAGCCCGTCTCTGTAACTTATCCTATTGGACTAGAGCTCTTTTCAAGAATTAATTACGACGTATGTTTTTGCATGAATCATAGGCTTTTGGAGTTCTGTACACTATCTGAAAAGCTTTCTCAACATCGTTCAATTGTCTGTCAAAGTTCTTGTGGATGGAGGGCACTCGTAATATTGAGTTTTCCACTTGTATAAACCAAGTGGAATATGACCGATGATGGGTTTATGTGTATTCAAATACAATAGCGAATGATGTGAACCCAACAAGAAAAAGTCTACCGGGGTTAAATCACACAATCTCGGTGACCAGTTCACTGTTCATTCCTTTAAATCGCAGAAAATTTAATTTTCCATGAGCTGCTTGGCACGTAGCGCCAATCTGTCGTTGCTGTCCTGATCATCTAATTCAGGCCAAAAAAAAGTTGCTAAGCATTCTTTGGTTCTTAAAGAAATATAAATGGATGCCACTACTAATCGAATATCCACACTAAACATTGACTTTTTCGGGAAGGATTGGACGCTCTTAGATCGCATGAGAATGATATTTCGATGAATATTATGGTGGTCATTTGTCAACTGCTTCAGCGAACATTCAGGGAACACACGTTGTTGTCTGTGGTCGTTTAGCTTCAGTTCTTGGGAACATTCTTACGGCTGCAGGCTCAAGTCACGACTCATAATTCGCCAAGTTGTGTCTGCGAAAGACAGAGTCCTTTGAACACGTAAAAAACTATACTTCCGATCAAAGATTTATTTCATTATAGTGCTTGGACCTTGCCTTGCTTTGCCCCTGGATTGGTTGCAGTAGCCGACAAGTTTTTCTTATTTTGATCGATAGTCTGACGAATTTTGGTTCTTAAAGTTTAATAGTGGATACACACAATGCAATCTATTTACGCTTCAACGGTTTCAGATTATATGACCAATTGACGTTGTCAGAATATAAAATGTTTCTTTCTTTAAACGTATCATGCCGTCTCATCGGTCGTGTTGCCCGTGTGTCGTGTCTTCTTCATAATTTTTAATTGGACGCCAAAAAGAGTTGGTTATCATCTGGCCATGGAGTTTTGGAATTCACGGTATCAGATCTTTCTGTGCCATTTTTGGAAAAAGCACTACACAAAGTCACTTCCAGACTATCGTGCTCACCAAATTGTTTCTCTTTTTTTTTTGTCAAATGTAACGGCTTTTCCAATAATTACTTCTGACTTTTCCCAAGTCCCATATGCGAAAATTTTACTTAGTAATGTAACCACTGAGTAAGAAAAATCTAAATTCACAGACGATGTGAATGCTAAGGCGGCTCTATATGGACAAAAATTCAAATTGAAACAAAAAATTCATCAGAGTGAACTGTAAGGTAATCTTATTTGCCAAAAAAAAACTCCACACTTTCCCTAATAGAAGCGATATTTTCTGCATTGTATGCATTGCCATAATGCATATGCCTGAACATATCTGTAACGCTTAAAATCTCTTCAAATTTTTGTATATTCCAGCCAAGTCCTTACACTTGAGGTTGATTATAAAGGTGGCCACGTTTAAGCCACACATAAATGGCAAAGCGTTCACAAAACGTATGCAACTTCAGAGGAAAGATAACCTCGGTAATCCGGCGATGTTCTAATCTCTTCAAATTTTTGTATATTCCAGCCAAGTCTTTACACATGTGTTTGATTATAAAAGTGGTAATGTCTGAGTCATACGTAAATGGCAAAGCGTTCACAAAAGTAATGCAACTTCAGGCGAAAGATGGCCTCGGCAAAGCCGATGGTGTTGAAATCCGATAAATCGATAATCCGATAAATCGATAATTCGATAAATCAATAATTCGATAACTCAATAATCCGATAAATCGATAATTCGTTAAATTGTATTTGTTTATTTATTTAAACGTTAAAACTTTTAAGTTTTAACCAATAAGTAGGCAATGAACCAGACAAAACTAAATCGGAAAGGTTTTTCAATATTTTTGCATGACTTTTAATTGTAAAATAAGAGATTTTAAGTATGTATATAATGTATATATATATAATGTAATAATGTATGCATATGTATGTATGTATATATTTTACTAACAACAAAAACAAACGAAATCAAATAATTTTATATGCATTATATTATAAATATTTATATATGTACGTATGTATGTATGTTTGTCTATAAGTATGCATTTGTAATGTTTGTAAAATATTTTATGCACGCTTATTTTGCTGCTTTTTTCTTAATGCTTAATGGAATGCTTATTGAATTAAAATAAAATATGTTTTTTTTTATTTTCTTTAATTTCTCTGTAATTGAAAATGCTTTTGAAATGAATTTCCAAGAAACAAAAAAAATTAAATTATTCACTGCTTGATGCCTTCAACCACTGCTTTTTTAAATATAAATCTCCTGGCTTTTAGTGAAACACAACATTTATTTTATTACAGTTGTTGCTATGCGCTTTAGTTTTTGATTTTATGGAATGCTTTAATCGTTAAAAAAAATTTTAAAAGAAATCTTTAAAAACATTTTCCTTTTGTATAACAAAGTTAAATATTATTAACAACCAAATCGAATGCGACATTATTTCAAAAGAAAAAACAACAACAATATTTATGATTTTAATCAGACCACCACAAAAAAATAATCCTTCCATGCTAAAAAAAAAAAACTAAAACAAAATACAACCGCCTTTATTTAGACCACAAAATTTTTCTCAAACTCATCTATCAAAACAATTATTAACAGCAGCCCATTTTTATATGGAATTTGAGAAAAGCTACAAAACAAAATCAGTAAAACCGATTCAAAAATCGCAACATTAGCTGAATCTGAATCTGATCTGAAATTCGAATTCTATTCCAAACCATTTGCCAATAACAATTACAATAAAAACTTAAACGAATACCTTCATTAACGAATAAAAAAAAAACCACAAAAACAAAAAAATTTCACTTAAATTTGTTTGTCTAAATCCCCCTCTCTAAAAACCGCAAAATAATAAAACGCTAAAATGATTCGATCAAATTAATCACCAAAAATCCCATTAACGATTAGAAAACGAAAAAAAAAAGAAAATTAAAATAAAAACCAAAACAATATCAAACATTTTTATTAAAAACTAATTTTTTTAAGAAAAAACAATTATACTAATCGTCTTCTTTTCTTCCACTATCCCCCACACCCAAATAAAATCATCATCACCGTCATTATGGTCGAAATTAATGCCGTTATTATGAAATGATAATCATGCTCATCAACGTTAAAAAAATTCACCACAACAGGAGTACAGTGTACAGCTGACGTTCCGTGAACAGTGGACGGATGAACGTTTGAAATTTGATGACATACAAGGTAAGTGAAATGAGTTTTTTTCCAATAAAATTAAGAGCAGTGGGTGGAGTAAAAAGAAATAGTACAGTACATAAAGTTTTTTTTTGATAACATATTGCCACCTTAAGAGTAATTCTCCCTCTTGTCAGAAACTTATTGTTATCAAATGGTGTCAAACTCAAGACAGTCTTTTGCACTGAGACCGCTCTGAATCTATTGTACATTCGATTTCGCTTCAAAGTTTGCTCTCTAAGTGCCTTAATAGAAACATTATTTCGAATGCTTAAGACCAAGAGTGTAATTGCAATATTTCCATACAATCTCCTATGCAAAAATGGAACTATTTAAGCTTCATTCACCCTCCATTGGCGTCCGCCATCTCATATTAAAATCATTGTCTTCTGTGTGCCCACTTTGAGGCAGTTATGAAACCAGGTAGCATTTTAGCGTTCATAAATTCCAGTTCAGTCAAGTTGCCAGAAAGTGTTTATTCAAGAGCCTTTTCCTGTTTGTAGACAATGCTCGACAAAGACAGAGCAGATGAATAATAGTATCATCCTTGTCCAACAAAGGTTTTGAAGTGGAATTTTCATAAGCTGATAATGATTTGTATGTGCAGGAAACTCTAGCCACACAGTCACCCATATTTGAATTTCTCTTTTCTCTCTTATCCATAGAAAACACAGATCATAGGTATGACTTCGTGCATTTTTATGCAAGAAATATAAGCAGTGGTGCAATATCATTGAAAACTGGCACTGAGCACTGATTAAATTAAGAAAGAAAAAAAAATGGAATTTCCTTAACATTAACCAAACCCATCGCTCACCACTCATACATGGAGAAGTAAGAGTTTACAGAAAATTTATAAGTTTCTTTCAGCGATCGGTAAATGTCGATGGATTACTATGTTTTTCCATCATTGGGTTACAGTAAGAGTCCTTTAAAAAGTCAAATTATCCTCATATCGTTCACGCAGAATATCCAAAGTAGCATGGGCTGTGTGGCGCCGTCCTGATAAAACCACATGTCGCTTATGAAGCCACCGTAGTGTAGTAGTAGCTTACTAGATGTGAGTCCACAGTTCAAACCTCAGATCAGACATATCCAACAACCGAAATAATGAAAAAATATTTTTAGGCGACTTCCTCTTAACAGATTTCTGGCAAAAACTTTCAGAATAAATACAAAATTGCAACGAAAAGTTTTTAAAAAATCTATCGTTCGGAGTCGACTTTAAACTGAAAGTCCTGCCACTCATGTATAAAAATAACACACGCAACATGTATGAAAAACTAGGTCGTAATTCTGATTGTAGGGTAATTGAAATAAAGCTAAGAATCTCTCCTATGTTGGAGGCTACGTCCATCCTATAGGAAGTTTAGAGCAATGGTTAGGAGAATAGGAGGCAAGTTGAACATGGCTTGCGGGTATCTTCCAAGGGGAAGTTTATTCCATCGAAAGATGTGAGATTAGTATCGGGTGCAAGCTGAATCAGTAAATCAGTTTAAACTAGGTCAGTTGGTTTCCATATCATGTAAGAATTCTGGCAAATGGGTTGACGAATATTTCTGTGGATAGGTATACTAGATGAAAGATAAAATAGAGAGAGGCAAAGACTTTTCTCAATCCAAATGGGTTGGATGGATACATTTAAACTTAAGCACTTTAAAAAATGCTTGCAGGACAGTACTTATAAGCGGGGAATTCTTATATCGAAATTCCGCACCTCAGAGCAAATTGTCGCATGTCATTTAAGCTGATAGAATTCTATTTGTCTCGTTGACAGCAATGGTTTCGTATTCGATGGAATGCCGGCTGATCAGAGAGGGTTTTGATCATCTTCTACAGCTCGGTGTGGTGAGCAAAGTAATTTGTAATTTGCTGGCTCACCTTGTCTCCTCTGGATCACTGTAAAGAAATAGCTGAAGGATGTGGATCCGCAGCGGACTTTATAGACATAGTCTATAGCCCTATTATAGCACTAACAGAATCAGGTCACTGATTTGCCCGAGATCTGCACCAGGTCAAATTAGTAGAAAAACAACCTTTACGAAATTACGAAAGGCGAACATTGGGTTTTCTGTCAAGAATCAGTTGTATGAGATTGCGTTGCCTCAGTTGCATTGTACTGTCCAACTTTTTTATTACTACTTTTACCAATAAATCTACTGTATGGTATTAACGGTGAATATTGCTTGCCAATGGCTCAAGGAATCCGGAAACATTTAATCACACGAACAAGGGACCTGCAGAAGCGATTCAAAGAATTTTTTATAGTAAATTAAAAATACGAGATACAATATTTCGCGTTTATAGGCGAAGAATGCTTAAAAGCGAGATGTCGAAATAGTATCTCCGGGGTATTTATATCCGAAGAATACTGTATTTGATTTACAAAGAGCATTGAGCCTGAAATTAATAATCGGGTTTTCTAGACTCATATATTTCTTTAGAGTGGGACTCACTTTAGCAAAGTATATACTCGTACATAGATTCAGTAATAATTTCAATGCATCTTAAACACCGAACAGCACTTTGAGATTCATCAGGACAACAAGCAATAGCAGTTCAATAAATACCTCATGTGCAATATATAGTAAACTGCCATGCAATTGATTTAATTTTTATTTCAGTTGCTTTAAAAACTTCTGAGCTTTCTGTTGTAACATAATTATTTTTCCGTTTTACAGGTCGTCTCAAATATTTAACATTGACTGAAGCGAATCGTGTGTGGATGCCTGATTTGTTCTTCTCAAATGAAAAGGAGGGTCATTTTCATAACATCATTATGCCAAATGTTTACATACGTATTTTTCCAAATGGTTCCGTATTATACAGTATTCGTATTTCGCTGACATTAGCATGTCCCATGAATTTGAAATTGTATCCATTGGATCGTCAAATCTGTTCACTACGTATGGCCAGTTGTAAGTATTTTCAACAACACCAGCCATGAGGGAAATATTTCAAACACTCGGTTTTTTCTTTTATTTTCAGATGGCTGGACAACAAATGATCTTGTCTTCCTGTGGAAAGAGGGTGATCCCGTGCAAGTGGTAAAGAATTTACACCTACCTCGCTTTACACTCGAAAAATTCTTGACTGATTATTGCAACAGTAAAACCAATACGGGTACGTTCATTTTGTTCACTTGCGATCTTAAAAGGTCTTCCCATTTTTTTTCCTTTCTTTCAATTTTCTTAAAGAACTTTAACAATATTTTTGATTTCGTTTTCTTTGCTTTTGTGTGGTTTTCTTAATTGGAACACCAAATAACGATTTTGATCCTGATTCTTACTAAACTTTGTTCAATGTTAGAGATTTTCTTTTTCGTTTCGTTTTTCGTTTTTTTTTTTTTGTATTTCCTTTTAATCTTTTACTAATCACATGCTGGTTTACATTGTCAAATCATTTGTTTGAATTTTTTTTTTTTGATTTTTTGTTGTATTTTAAAAGCTTTCTAAAGTTTTCGTAATATTCCACGAATGAATTAATTTCGTTTGGTAATCATTTCTTAAAGATTTCAATTTTCCTTTTTTATTTCTTTTGTTTTTACCCAATTTGCTTGCCTATGTTCGTATTTTACTTAAAAAAAATTAAAAATTTTTTGAAATCCTTTAGTTCGTTCCATGTTGAAAAATAGAAAAACTTTCATTTCGTTTTCTTTTTTTTATTTTATTCTGTACATCACCACCAAATACTTGCTCGTTTTAAATTGAAGAAAAAGTTGTTCGTTACAAGTTGAAACTTTAATTACTCGTTCACCTACAGTAGAAACTCGATAATTTTAAATTTAAAAAAAATAAGTAAATTTTGTCTTAATAAAGAATTTCTCATAAGAATTGGTTTAATTAATAGAATTTTTGGTCGATATTCTACTGTAACATCGTAAAAAAATTAAAAAAAAAATAAATCTACACTCATTAACACTTTTTACACTCACAAAAAACGTTTCGTAATCTTTTAGAAATTTGCTTTATTTTCCTTTTTTAATATTAAACACATTTTATTTGAAGCTTTCGTAATTAATTTACTTATAAAAAATTAGAAAAAATAATTAGAAAATAGTATTTTGCATGACAAATTTTGCTTAGAATTTCAATTAAAAATGATTCACTAACGGTAAACTTAATTATTCGTTTATCGAAAGACTTAAAACCTAATATTTTTTGTTAAAAGTGTTCACATAGCATATTCATTCTCATCGCAACTGATCCTTAAATCAGTCATAGACAAATGGCTTGACAATTTCTTATTCAATAGCAGGCTTCTTCCCCATCTTCTGTAGCACCCTGTAAATGCAGCTCTTCTGAATTTGGAATCACAATTACCGCATTAGGTGAACATACTAGCTGGCGAACAGAGCCTATTGATTGGCATTGGCATACAAAAAATTATTGTTAAATTATCGGGAGAGCCATCCACCGGTTTAAATTTGAACCATCCGTTATTTCGAATGTGGCAATACCTATGTCATTCAATTCTGCCACAAGATTCAGTATATTATATCCACTGAACGTAATAAATCCCTTTACGCTTGAGTAACATTGAGATTTATTGGAAATTTATTTCCAACACAAAGACAATTGATCGGTAATTGTACGAAAATATCGTACAAAATATGATTGGTGAAAAGCACCAACAGTGCCCGGTGTACGAAAGTTTGTTGCTAAAGGTCGTGAAACTGGTTCCATTGTTGATGCGCCAAGACGTGAGCATGCTCGTACAGTGCATACACCCGAAAGTATCAAAACTGTGACCTCATCGGTCTCAAGAATTAAACATTTCACGCACCAGTTTACGTCGAATTTTGCGAAAAGATCTCGGTATAACGCCTTACAAAGTTCAATTGATTCAAGAGTTGAAGCCATATGACCATCCGCTTCGTTTCGAATGAAGCTCATTTTCATCTTGGTGGGTACGCTAATAAGCAAAATTGCCATATTTGACGCTCGCAAAACCCGTGGTTTTACAGAAACCAATGTGACTGTATGGTGCGACTTGTGGAGCGAAGGCATCATTGGCCCATATTTCATTGAAAATGATGACGGCTTAACTATTACAGTCAATGGAGACACTTATCACACCATGATAAGCGATTTTTTTGTACCCGCACTTCATGGTTTTGATGTGCAAGATGTTTGGTTTCAATAGGATCGTGCAACGCCATATGCCGTTGGACTATTTTCGGTGGGGCGCCGTTAATCACCCTTTATTAGGTTAAATGAGCACTCGGTCTTAATTGTTTCACTAAGAGGCCATAGACCAATTGTGATAACATAGTAGAACTTATAATCCATAACTAGAGTGATATTTGATAGCGCTTCTGTGAATTCTAAAATATATCAAAATCCTGATAGAAATGATATCCTAAGTATTTCAACTTCGTACATCCTTCCTCCTAGTTCCAATATGCGCATTACTACATATTTCTGCCATTCGTGAATATGCCAGCATTTACGTGGCGCCCTAAAATCATACGCAAGTACCTCTCAGTTGGTAAATAAATGCAACAATAAGTTGTACATTGTTTATGTCTTCTCTAGAACGATTTGTCTTGGGCATCGGAAGTTCCATGGGCGGATGAATTTGCCAGCAGATTTCACTCAAATGGCTCTCATCTAATCGCCACCACTGCTACCGATGGATTCTGTTTTAACTTCAAAGTGGTGTACAACTGATTCCTATAGAATATCTAGTCAGACGGGACTTGAACATGCTGTAAGTAGAACAGTGATCAATTGCCGCCATGTACAGCATAATTATCATTGTCGTAGCAGTTGTGATGAGAAGAGAAGAAGTCAGATAATCAGTTAGTTTTGCAGAAAATCGCCGAGATAACTTCCATAGATCTGAATGGTATCCCCAGACACCAGAATCCAATGAAATTGATATGAGAATTTGGCAAAACGATATATTTCGACGCTATTCGATGCTGTTAGCATTAGTTAGCATTTTCATCATTGTCATATGGTTCTAGCTGAGACAGAAATGAAAATTAACGCTACAACTTAGGTGGAGTTAGAAGCCATAATGTGTGTATGGACATGACGGTCGCAATCTACAATTTTCATTGCTTCATCTATATTGTTTCTTTTGAAGATTTCGATCGACATCAAACGTGCCGAATTGAATGATAATTAAGAGGCTTAAACTTACTTAATCGACTCCCCTGGCTATCTGTGTGACGATTTATTTATTTACTTGAAAGGTATGTACGTCGATATGCGAACGTCTTTCCAACATTTGATGGGTTCTTATTGCATTTCGTGAAAGTTTTAGCTAAAGATTCTAGTCAAACGCCAATTGTTACGTTTTTACCTTTTAAAAATGATTAAAATATGAGCTCGTATATTGCAAATAAAATAAAAATAAAACTGTGTTTAGTTTTAATTAAAATTCTTTGTTATTCGTTCCATTCTGTGTGCCACTGTTCACAACTTGATGTATACGACAACAATTGCTTTGTTTGTTTTTCTTTTATATACATCCTTTGCATAAACAATAACAATTACTACACAATTGTTCGACTGACCTTTGGAACGGAGATCTTCAAACCACGATTACTCTCATCAAACTCACCGTGTCTTCACACAAGACTGACTGAACTTTAACTTTTAAATTTTGCAATCCCACTTCTGACAATGAGACTATCTTGTCGGCCTTGTGCTTTAAGGTCATACTTCCAGTATAAATTGCTATAATGGTTTTCCAGTTGATATAATGATAAATTGACCGAACTATCTTATCTTCTGTATTTCGATGCGTATGTTTCATTGCCTCACTTACAAATTTGTCCCTCCTGGTTTATTTTCTGTCGCTCTTAAAAATCTCATGTAAGAGGCTAGTACATCTGGTTATTTTTTCTGTTTTGCCCTGTTTCATAGGTACCTGGTAACGAAGGACATCAATTTGATGATTTGGAAAGTCAAATATTTTTTTTATTTTTTGTTTTTTTTTTTTTTTGCTTCTTTCCTAACATTTTCAATAACTTTGCATGACTTGTATTTGTTTTTAAAACCAATTTATTTTAATTAATTTCCATAGAATTCTACATAAATTTAGTTTTAGTAGTGGTTTCAAAAATAAATATTTTATACTTTTCCTTTGTTTTGCCTTGTTTTTATTGTTGGCTTTTGGTTTTTCGTAAAATTGATAGAGTTTTTGGAAAAAGATAAAATTGAGTGCAGTTTATATGCAAAAATTTTTGATGATTTAAAAACTCATCGACCAATTGAAATTAAAATACACAAATCTACAGAAATACTACACACAGAGATATAACACCACAGTGATGTAAACCTATCTATAGTACTATTGATAGATACATACATACATACAAATGTTAAATGTCAAATGGTTTATTATGATATTAAAAGAGAATAAAAAAAAACAATAAAAATTACTAACACATACATGCTATAGACACATACAAACTGAAATATATGTATTATATAAATTTCATAATTAAATATTTTGTACATACATACATACATATAACAATAAAAACAATAACAATAATTTTGTATAACAAGTGAAATAAATCATTCCCATTAAAAATAAAATTTTGAAACCGATATAAAATAAAATAAAATTTTAAATCACAATGCAAATGCAACAAATTACTCCAAACAACAACAATAATAACAACAACAAAAAATAAACAATTTTTATATGACAAATATAAATACAATATATTCACTCATACACGTTTTCTTTCTCACTTTATAAGTCACCCTCCCTCCCACGCCCCTATTTCCCTTTGTCCAGACCCAGTGTCATTTATTTTTGTGGTTGGAATTATTTGCCAGATGCATTGATGAGATAAAACTAAAAAAGAAATCATAATGTATTGAATTTCCATCATCATGATGATGATGGTGATTGAAAGGAAAATAACAAAAATTTTAATCTAAAAATTACGACATACATAAATATTTAATATTTGTAAATACATTTTTTTTTTATATTTTATTGTTTTGTTTAAACAAAAAACAAAATAATGAAATGAAATGAACTGAAAGCAATACCAAAACAAAAATATGAGAATATTAAGACATAACCGAAAAAGAATTTGTTCAATTCAATTAATTTATTTAATTATTTTGAAATAAACAAAGTAAAAATCAAAGAAAAAAATAAAAGAAAATAATGGAAAACGTATACGAAACAACAACTTTGTCTTGAAGAGTATGGAACGCATGGCCAACAGATTAACGGAAATGAACTTGTAATTTGAGCATAAACACGTAACGTAACGTAACATTTTTCGTTGGCTGAGAGTAATTTTTTTTTTTTGCAATTTAAATTCATTTCCGTTAAATATTGTTGCTGCCAATAAATAAATGCAATATTGTGTTGATTCTACTTGCCTATGAAATATTTTTTTTAGTTTTATTTTACTTTTTTTGGATTTATTTTTCGATTGTTTTTTTTTTTTTTTTTTTTTTGGTTTTTCAATTAAAATTATAAATTTTTTTTATTTAAGATTTTTAATTACAATAATTTCCGGCATTTTAGTTTTTATAACACTTTCGTTTTATTTATTTTTTACATTTACCGTGATTTGTTTATGAGTTTTTAATTTTTCAAATTAGGTTTTTTTTTTGCTTATCATTTAATATGTGTGTATGTTTTATTTCAATATCCTATAATTTTTGTGTTTTATTTGTTTTTGTATATGTTTTATACCTTGTATACTCATAGGTGAATACAGTTGCCTCAAAGTCGATCTACTATTCAAGCGAGAATTCTCATATTACTTAATTCAAATTTATATCCCATGTTGTATGCTGGTAATTGTCTCATGGGTGTCATTCTGGCTTGATCAAGGTGCTGTTCCAGCTCGTGTCTCCCTGGGTAAGTTCTAAGCACGAAAAACGTCAACAACATCAACGTTACAAATAGAAAAAAAAAACAACACAGTAACTAACTAACAAAAACACCCACCCACCTAACACCAACCACCCAACACCAGAATATTTTTAAAATACTCCTATCATACAAACAATTAATTTTTTTTACATGTACTAATTACTAATCAAAACACATTTACTTTACATGTACTCGTATTCGTATTCGTATATCAATCATAACGACTGAGTGAAGCAATATTTCTTTGCTCTCTCTCTGTTGCTCCTTGTCTATGTCAAATATTACATTTATTCAGTTTTTTTTTATTATTGAGAACAAAAATCAATTAACCTTTCATTGAGTAAGTAAGTATGTACCCGGCCATAACAATGTCTGCCACCCTAAACGGTTGTTGGTTGCTACTCCACTAAAGTAATGTTTTATTGTCTTCGCCTATTTAGAGAGAGAAAAAAAATTTTTAAAAAAAACAAAGAAATAAACATGCCATCTTGTTTTTATTATCATTTTCTCTTTTATGTTTTTCTTGTTTTAATGTTGTTGCTATTGTTTACAATTATGTTTATCAATTTACTCATGCTCTAATTAATCTGTGTGCAATTCTCTCTTGTTTACTTTTCCTATGCTCATCAATACACCATATGACTGCTATACCGGTATGTTTGTGTGCTAATAGGTGTAACTACTCTGCTTACAATGGCCACACAAACATCTGGTATTAATGCTTCACTGCCGCCAGTCTCATACACGAAGGCTATTGATGTCTGGACCGGTGTGTGTTTGACGTTCGTGTTCGGTGCCCTGCTCGAATTCGCCTTAGTGAACTATGCGTCCCGTTCAGGTTTGAATAAAGCTAGTAATTGAGATTTTATATGCTTCTTATTAACTGTATTTAATTAATTAATATGTGTGTTTTTTATTATTATTATTATTATTGTTGTATTTTTTTTATTCTGTGTAACATACATACATACATATAACTAACGTAATTATATATAAAAAAAAAAAACAAAATATGTGTCAAATGAACTATTAACATCACATTTAATCTGCTATGTATTGTATTGAAACTAATAATATACACGTATTGTATATATAGACAGTGCAAGGCTACATTAACAACTCTCTATTATACTACCAGCATACATACATACAAGCATATGTACATACACATGTATTTTCGAATTTGCTACGATAAAATCGCGTATACATCGCAAAGCAACAAATTTTGAAACAATTTATTTATTTTGTTTTTGTAATCGATAAATCGTAATCGAATACATGTTAGCAAAAACCACTAAAACACATTAACAAATGCACGCATTAAAATAAAAAAACGGCATTAATTGGTTTTTTATTAAAAAAAAAATAAAAAAATTACATGATATGACAGATTATGACAAATTACAAGTGACAAAAATTCGATTAGTATTAAAATGTCAAAATTTGACTCTTTCGTCGTTGTATTACACGTTAAAAGCTATAAAATCAACATCGTTTTTTGCAAATTCAATCAAGGACGTTCAACAAACAACAATGGATTCAATTTTAAAACCAAATTAAAAAATAACTTGATTTTCCTTTTTTTTATTCAACATACATGAAGACTTTTTACATACACTCTCTTTTTAAAAAAAGAAAACAAAAAATAAATAAAAAATTATTTAATTATTCATTAATATGTACTCATGGAAAAAATGTTAATGCTTGCATTGCGAAATCCAAATGAATTTTAATTCAATTAACATTCCTTCCATTTTGGTGTAAACCAAAGTCGGAAATATGTTTTTAAAAATTCTAATCACCAATCATAGATCTCACAATCATACATACATATTTATAATGATCACCGGCGTTGCTTTTTAGTTTTGGCCTCATTTGTCAATCTCATTCTAACACCGAATTCGGAGAGATCTCTGGGGCATATTTTCGCCATTTTATATCAATTTTCCACTTTCTTTTTGTCATCCAATTAATTTCTTCTTTCTATAGGGACTTCTTTTAGCTTTATCTATCTTTAAATTTAAAAAAAAGTGAGTTACATCATGAAAATTTTTAATTCGTTAGAAAAACCTATTGATGCCATTATGTGTGGAATATAGCATCGTACAAATGTACAATTTTCTATGACTCAGGCTTTAAGAAACGCTATGGTTTATGCCTTATAAGCATTCATTAGCTAGCTACTTAAGAAAACCCCACAAGAATAAGTCTAAGGGTATCAAAGCGCATGATATCGGTTGCCAGTGTACATCTGAGATGACCATTCTCTGTTTGCCACGTAATACCGTCCTGTTGAAATAAAATGTCTTTCGTGGGCCAAAATAAGTTGGTAATTAACTGCAATTAATTAACAGGATTTTCTTTCCCCGCCAAGCCCATTCTCTTTGCTGTGATTTCGCTAGATAGTAGATAGGGACAATAGGAATCTCGTTAATGTGTTTGCTTATGCTCTGCAGATTTCTAGCAAAAGCTCTGAGAATAAATAAAATTCCCATGAGAAGTGTCTCAAAAATCTGTCGTTCAGAGTCGACTTCAAACTGTAGGTCTCGTCATTCATGGATAAAATAAAACCCACAAAATGGGTGATGTGAGAAACTAGAACGTAGTGCTGACGACAGGAGTTAAGCAAGTATTTATCGCCCTATAGTGCACGCAATTACAGGTAATGTTCTGGCCAATGCTTTTCTCAAAGAAAAATGGACCGATCTCATGTGGATTGGTTTTTTTCCAAATTCTATAATTTTGTTTGTTCACGTAAATATTATCCAACAATGGGAATCATCATTGAAGAAAATTTTTCGGGTGGTAATTAGGATCAATTGCCAAATGCTGCACAGCTAAAACACTCTGTTTTCTATGATCATATACCTTCGGTTTCTGGATCAATTGAATTTTATACGGATGTGCCAAGTTGTGGCCTGCAAAATGTCAAATTCTCGCGAACAAAGAGAAATCTACTACCTGCGATTCTAATATACACTCTCATGAACAGCGGTAGAACGATTATTATCTCATTATTTGCAAGTGTTGTTGAATGTTACTTCTGTCTGCAATGATTTGGCAAAACAAACTGAATAACTTCAACTGCACAATTTCGAAAATCTCTTTTGGAAGACGCATTAAATCTTTTTTCACAATTTTAAGGCTGTTGGGTTATACAAAAATTTGATAGCAACTTGTATATACCACACATGATATAAAACTAATGAAACAATATTTTTTTTTTTTAAATGAACTCCATTCTGAGCAAATCCCACAAATATTCGAATCATTTCATGAGTCCATAAAATTCCATGTTAAACAATACGATTCTACATTTTCCAACTCTGGTTTACACAACACTGTGTTGATTAAAATGTTCATTTTTACTTCAAATAATTAAAACTAATTCGTGAATATTTATCATAACGAAAATCTTAACAAAATTTAAATTTAAAAAAATAAAAAATACTTATAATGACTTTAAACTAATATGGGTTTTTTTTTATTCCCCTCCTTCTTTCTTATTATGCGACGTGTTCTACGAAACTCGAAAAATGTTTGCGCAACTGCAACAACTGATTTATTTGAACTGCAACAATTGCTACCAACCAACATCACTATTGACAAATAACTGCTACAATGCAATAACTACTACAATAACAACAATTACTGCAATTATTAAAAATATGAAAAATGAAAAACAACAACCAACAAATGTGACAACACTTTTGCACACCACTGTAAAAATTTTATAATGAAAAAAAAAATTCATTTAATCACTGAAATTATTTTGATTTTATTCATTCTTATTTTTTTATTTATTTTTTTTATTTTTTAATGTTAATATTCAATGTTATTAACAAATTGAAACAAAAATATTAAAAAAAAACAATACTAAAATAACGAAATTATTTTTATAAATATTTTATGATTAATTTGCGAATTAATTTTCAATTTTTTTTTTCAATGTTTCATGTAAAAATTAATGTTTTTTGTGGGTGTCATGAAAAAAAAAAATTGTGTACATGGATGTTCTGGTTCTGCCTGTTCAATGTTTTTGCTGCTAAAAACAACATGAATTTTTCAATATAAATCAACTACAAACAATAACAAATATTATAAACAATTAATTTAATTTTATTTTTAATTTTTCTTTTTTGTTTTTTCCTTGGCACCATCTATTTTTATTTTCCTTATGATTTTAAACACCTTTTTTAATCAATTCCTTTTAAACAACAAAATGATGTAAAATTCAATAAAAAAAATCAAAATTATTGTGCGTGTGTTGTAAAATGTTTTATAAATGTGTGTGATATTGTGTAAATATTTAATTAATACAACCGCTAATATTTACTAACAACAACAACAAACAACGATAAAAATGTAATAATAAAAACGACTGTGTTTCGTTCTTCTACTACTACTACTAATACTGCTTTTCAACTACTACTACTACTACCACTGCTTCTACAACTACTACTACTACTCCTATTATTATTGTTCTACTACTTTTATTATCATCAATTAATTAATTTCTACTCAACTTGAACTGAACTGTTGTCTGTCTATTACAACCTTTATTTGTGTTTAATTTCCTTGAAACATTTTTATGATTGTGTGTGTGTGTGTGTTGTGCGATAACTCTTCTATCAAACCAATCTATCCAACTATCAAACAAACAATCAATCAATCAATCAAACAAAACAAAACAAAACTAAACATATATTTGTTGTGGAACAAATAAATTCTTGTCAAACATTTTCTACCACATGCAACATATACGGATCGGGCCGCAGACATGCACAAGGAGAACATGAAAAAGAAACGACGTGATTTGGAGCAGGCCAGCATAGATGCTGCTTCAGATCTCTTGGATACGGATAGTAATGCAACATTTGCAATGGTATATATTGTTTAAATGAATCTCTTACTTTTTCTTTTTATTCTATTATTATTTCTCTATTTACTTAAAAATAATTTTCAAATAATTTTATTTATTTTTAAATCATTAATTCACATGTTAGAATCAGGTAAACGTTTTGCGTGCTAATTGCCAATTCATATGATATCGTTAGATCGACCGCTTTATCATTTTAGTTATTCAAATACACTGCAGGGTAAAAGTGATCAATTAATTAAATTTAGTTGAAGTTTTTTTATATCAAATTTGTTCCTTAATTAAAGAAGTTGCTCTTTCTAAAACAAATACTTTTCACCTCTATATCCAATAAAAATATTCCAATACATTTACACATGAGCTTTTTTATACAAAACAAACAGCAACCCTAGCTTCCTGGAACCTCTTATAGTAGGCCAGTTTAGTAGTTTGGCTGAAAAAAGCTTGCTGAATGAAACAATTGTATAAATCATAAGAATACTTTGTGACATTATTTTAATGTCTTTAGAGGAACAAAATGTAATAAAAAATAATGAACGTACAACAACTCCTTACAAGGCAATTCAAATAATATTAGTTTTGTATAGAAAGGGCATTAAAATCACCGTTTATGATGCTCTCTATTTAAATATAAAATAAAAAAGGTCACCGTAGTCTAGTAGACCTATTAGAGGAGAGTCCGTGGTTCAAACCCCAAATCATATATCTCGAACAAAACGAAAGATGGAAGAAAATGTATTTCTGTCTGCTGTTTTCTCTCAGCAGTCTTCAGCAGATAAACTAAACACACACAACATGGGTTGTCTAAGAAAATATATTGACTACAGGATTGTAATCACTAATGAAGTAAGTGTGTGATAATTAGATTGTTTTCAATAACATACATATCTGAGGGCTGTTTGAGGTCTATAGGAGAAGAAATATTTTTTCATGTTTCGTTTTGTTCGACATGTCTTTGGAATTTTAACCATGGGCTCTTGTCTAATAAGCCAACACTGCGAAATTTATTTTTAATGAGTTCAGATACACCATATAATCTCTCTGACTCCCAACAGTCACTTAAACCTATATATACGAAAATATTCGATTATAAATTTGACTAAGAACGAATACTCTTTTTCTTAAATTTGAAACGAACTTAATTACAACACGATTTCATTGATCAATTATTCGTTAAATTAAATTAATTCTTAACAGCAGAAGCTTATAATGAATAATTCTCTACCAATCCCAAAAAGGACATATCAGTTCGCTTTCTGGGTGTCAATTTTACCTTAGCCACCGCCTGTGAAGCTTTATAATCTTTCTCGCATATTATGCGTGATTCACTTCTAAACGCCCGTAGTCATTCGCTTCAGTGCTATGCAACAGTGATATTCAAATGAAACTACGATCTGTTATATTTTTATAACGTTTATGCATGTAGCACCCAAACATAGAACAACTTTGTATAATTAGCTTTATTGAAATCGTTGATAACTATGGTTTGGTGATGCAAGCATACTTCGCTAGCATCATTCATGTTGCTTTTGTTCGAACTTTCTTAGTTTTTATCATGACATCATTCCAAGTTTTTTTATTCGCTTTAAATAATGATCGTTTGAGTAACGGCTTGTATTAATAAATCATTAACTTCCACGTTATTGGCTATAAATTTAAAAAGCTTGTCCCTAGTAATGCATGGAACCTTTAGTTAGCAGATGGTCTAAAATTTACACCAATATGTGGCACAGGAAATATAGAATTTTTCATACTCATTTCATTTGCTTTCTTTTTAAATTTTGTTATTTGCTTATAATAAGTATTTTATTATCCAAAACTATTTAAAACATGACGAATTTCTTTTTCTTTCCAAAAAAAAAAAAAAATTGTGAAAATGAAATTTCTTTTAAAACCGTTCAAAATACATCATCATTATCATCATGCAATAACGCCCGTACGCTCGCTTGTTCGTTTGCTCCAATGCTCGCCCATCAACATTATCAACAACACAAAAACAACAACAACAACAATAACAACTGACAACCAAACGACACCAATTTGACGACCAAAACAAAACCAACCAACAAACAAACAAACAAACAACCATCGCAACACATCAACATCACACCCATACAAACTTAGAAACCTTTGGTACGTCATCCGGGTGATCCATTGGCATTGGAAAAGTTGAGACAATGTGAAGTTCATATGCAGCCACCAAAACGTCCAAACTGCTGTAAGACTTGGCTGTCAAAGTTCCCCACAAGGTAAATATATATGTGTGTGTGTGTGTTAAAAGACAACAAAAAAACAAAAATTTTTGAGTATGAGAATGAGCATGATATGACATTTACATAAGCAAAGAAAGAGAGAAAATTAAAAATATCACACGCATACATATACTCATATTGTTGTATGTATAAACCGGAAACGTGTCTACATGCTTGCATGCATGCATGCCATGCCATGCTATAAATACATACTTGTAAATATTTATTTATGTAGGCATGGTTGCATGTATGTATATGTATATGTGCAACAGAGAGTGTATGTGTGTGTGCATTTAATATATTTTTGTTGTTGGCTTTTGTTTTAGTTACATTTACCAAGTATACATACTTACTATCTACATTCGTTTTATTATAAAAAACAAAAAAAAAAAACTTTTCTTTTATCTTTTTTGGATTTCCTTTTTGATGTTGTTGTGATTTGTGCATTTTTGTGCTTTTTTGACATTTAATTTCATTGCTTCTTCTTCTTAATGTTGTTGTTGATTGATTAATTTCTACCACTACCACTACAACTGTTATCGTTACTCTACTACTACATAACCTTTTAAAATAAAAATATTAAAAAAAAAATAAATAAAAAATAATTTAAAAAATTCGTTGTTATTGTTACTATTATTGTTATTAACGAGTTTTAATTAAATTTTTGAGTAAATTTGTTTCAATAAAATGAAAATATTTTTCTAATATTTAATTGTTAATAAATAAAATCAATAAATAATTTATTTAATGCTTGCTTCTGATTATTTATTTTGTTTATTAAAGTAAAATAAATAATTAAAATTTGTTTGTTTTAAGAACACAATTTTATTGCTTACAATTTTTCTGTTTATTTCATTTAATTTTGTTTTGTAGATTTAAAATTGTTGTTAAAAAAATTCAATTAATAATTACACGGTGCGACAGTCAAAATACACCCAGTTAATGACATAGTGTAAGTTGTGAGTTTTGTTGAGTACAAATCAAATATATATTTTTTTATATTTCCCGAACCCTCCAAACTTGTTTTATTTGACCAAAACTGTTTTTTTTTATCTTTTCACACAAAATTATTGATTACCCAAATATTTTTCAACGTATTTTCAAAATCCAAAGTTTTTTGAAATTGAAACAGATGAGCCTTTAAAATTGTACACATAAACATATGGTTCAAACTTACATGTTATGAATTTTAATTGGATATACTTCGAAAATATGATTTTTTCTCATTTTTTCAAGTTTAGCTATTCTTAATTGCAAAATTTAATTAAAAAACATAAAAAACATAAAATAAGTGATGAAATTCGGGAAGTGTATTATCTTGTGAAGAGATTGAAACTTCCTTTGATCAAATATATGTCATCTTGTCAAATAAACTTTTAGTTAAATAATTTTTAAAAGTTTTGATGGATCTTGACTGTTTATCGCAAAATGTGTCAATTTTTCGTTTGCACCACTACCAGAAGTCGGCTAATATTTGTGTTTTTTTGCAAATATTATTATTTCTTTTTGCGCAAACATTGGCCAACTTCTGGTGGTCGCTCAAACGTGTAAATGACACATTTTCCAATAAACAATCAAGATCCATCAAAATTTCTGAAAATTTTTGAACTAAAAGTTCATTTGAAAAATATATATGTATATGAAAAATATAACTCGACTGTTAGACTCTTTAAATAATAACTACGGTAATTTTTGTCCGATTTGATCAAACGAAATGTCAGTCTCTTCACAAGATAATGAACTTTCAGAATGTCATCACTTATTTCATA
The DNA here is from genome assembly GCA_927399465.1 of Sarcophaga caerulescens. Lineage (NCBI taxonomy): Eukaryota > Metazoa > Arthropoda > Insecta > Diptera > Sarcophagidae > Sarcophaga > Sarcophaga caerulescens. The sequence goes on along the minus strand of OV656872.1, from coordinate 118,683,350 downwards.
TTTTTTAATTAAAGTTTCTACTATGAACGGACAAACTTGAAAAAATATGAATAAATTTCGCATTTGTCAAGTTTACCTCATCAAACTCCATAGCATATTAAGTCAAATATGATATATATGTATATCGTTTTAAAGACCTCGCCTTTCTAATAAGGTTTGAATTTTGGACATTGGTTCAGAAATGTTTGTGTAATCCAAAAAAAAAAAACAGTTTTTGTCAAATAAACTAGTTTGCAGGGTTCAAGAAATATAAAAAAAATATTTTTGAGTTCTACTCAACGAAACTCACAACTTATACTACATATGTCATTAACTGGGTGTATTTAATTTTTTTTATTTTGTCGCATAGTGTTATTAATTGTAATTATAATTACTACTTATTGTTTTTGTTTATTGTTCTTTTAGTAGTAGTATTTTGGAAATGCTTTATGAATTAAATTTTTAAAATATTTTTTTTTAATACACCCAGCAAATTTATATCGAAAACGTACAAAAAAATATTATTTGTGACAAAAATACAAAAAAAATACAAAAGAATTTAAGGACTTGGGGTAATATGTGTGTTTATATTCGAAACAACTGTAATCCATTGTTTTCTAATTGGTTTTGTTTTCAGTTTTAAATGCGTTTTCTTGGCCCATACTTATGTATGTATTGAACAATAATTTGGATATCTGCTTTTAAGAAAGCTGTTAAGAGCGGTATATTAATTACCGTTGCTTCGATTATTTCCACAAAGTCACTAACTGTAACATGAACTGGCTACATGTTGATCTGATGACCAAAAAAGTAGCAATAATCGCGGGCTTCAGGCTTAGCGTTGTGTACATAAGGTCTGGTAGTACATATTCTAGTTGATCATAGTTCATATATCCCACCAATACAGACAATTGCCTTTCGCAGTCCTCTTTTTTTTAATAATTTATTTGTAAGGCTAATGAAGCCAAAATCATTCGGTGGTATAGGAGAACGATTTGTAACATACATTCGGCAAAAGGAAGAGACGTACACTCTTCACAAGTCAAACAAGTTTACAATAATCTAAGATTTTGTTGTTTAATTACAATGAGAAATGATTTGATCAGACAGTCCACAATTAGACCGGTCGTCGTAAATTCAAAGAACACTTTGTTTGAAACAGGGATCGACTCCAACCTAGTAAGTAAGAAAATCCGTGATAAGTAGAACGAATTATCAGAAAACATACGTGGAACTTATGTGTTGTTAATGCATCTCAAAAAGCCAAATCTGGGAATTTATCGAGTAGTAATCAACGTGTTATCCTTACTGATGCCGGACAATATCCTGAAGATTGCCAAACCAACGGGATTGGCTAATATATTCCAGCAACATCCTATATAGTTCGAGGGCAGTACAATAAATCTAATACCTACACAACAGAAATTGCATTCTGTTTTTATTCCTTCCAGTTAAAAAAAAATAATCGATGCATAGAAAACCTTGATGTCTTCTGTGATAAATCGATAACACATCCAAGCGTCTTTGCGATTCATTGCATCAAAAATAATTGAAGATTTTTTAATATCCATCACTAAGCATAATCCATAATTGCTAAGTTCCTACCCAGTACACGGAAGAGAAATTCGAATCCATTTTTAGTTAAGGTGGGCCATGTACGGTTTCGTTCTGCCTTAGCCGCTCGCGTAGAACATTTCATTCCTCACAGTTGGACATAAGAACGTTCCAACAATTTTTAATTAAATTAAATTAAAATAAATTAAAAAGTTTTCAGTTCCAGCCATAGTCGCCGTAGTCTAGTAGGTAGTGTGTTGACTTATTAGACGTGAGGCCACGGTTCAAACCCCAGGTCAGATATCTCAAAAAAAAAAGAAATATGAAAAATGATTTCTTCGGCAGAGTTATCCGAAATGAGGCCTAACACTTCAATTGCGGCTAATTGCATCGCTCTGATGCCAGATCGACTTTTTTGGTGAAACGGATCCATGGCAAAGCTGCTCATGGAGACACCTTGCTACACGGATAGCTCTATATAGAAGAACCAGAAACAAAACTATGCCTTCGGCTAATAATTTTGTAAACTTGACATACAAGCATTTAAATAATGGTTAGGTTGAATTAAAGGTCGTTTATTTGTGATTAAGACAAATACAATACTCCTAGGTCAACTGATGCATTGTATTCGTTCTAAATAGAAAAAAAAATTGATTGAGCGCGAGAAAAAGAGGGGAGATTTAAAGCAAAAGAGAGCTTCAAATTGAATTGAATTGAATTAAAAGGGCGACCACAACACACAGAAGAGCGTCGAATTGACAACGTACATGATTTCCTAGTAGCTCTCAACCACCTTAATCTCATTACAAAACCTATGTATGTCGGCTCTCGATAGAAAATCGAAACCCCATATCCGGGGTCTTCAACGTACATAATCCTACTAAGGTTTGGATAGCTACAGAGGAGGTGTGCGACAGTATCCAACTTCTACCCTCCGAAACATGCCTTGAAAAAGCCCGGTTGGGATCTGTTTCAGACCCTTGTCAGTAATCTAACTTCGCAGTGCCCATAAGAAACCCAATAACCTTGTCCTTGTTGAGCAGCAAACCTTTTCATTAGGGACTAGTCGCAAAAAGTTAGCGACTAATCTAGCTAACATAACATAGACTTCGGTACAGTCTACACTATAAAGTCTACACTTGAAAAGTATTGTCGTGATGGATAATGATAAATGCATTGGCTATGGTGAAGAATTTGTAACGATGGAACACTTTTTATGTCATTGCTTAGCTTTAGTAGGCTCTAGATTCAAGATTTTTTTTGAGAAAGATATTATAATAGACATAACCCATCTGAGAACAGTAGTGTTGAAGATGCTAGTACCGTACAATACAAAGAATTCCCATAGAAATAATGGTTAATATCCCTTCCCTATTTGACCTATGATTGGGTCTCCTCCATCATAACCTATAAAATGAACATCCTTATGTTTGTGATGAGTGACAAAAAAATCTTTACAACTGAAACTCTCGCCTTTACTTGAGTTCTGAGTATAGTCGGCTAACGTTTTCGATATGTTTGCTGTGTGTGTGTGTTTTATGAATAATAAACTTTGCCTTGTATTATTATTGTAGTTAAAATATTTAATAATTTTCCTTAAATTTAATACAAAAAAATAAATAATATTTGTTATCGATTAGGTTAAAACAAACAAATTTTTGTTGAATTTTTAAATTAATTTAAGAAAATCAAAAAAAAAAAAAAAAAAGTACGTTCCTTTCTAATAACTTGAGAAAAATGCTGATTAATTGAATGAATTTCTTTCACAATTCAAAATCAAAAAGCTAATCTAAAAACTGGTAATTAATCATTTTACACTTTAAAATATTTATTCAAGACAATGTTCTAGATCGAAGAGAATCGATGTTATCTCACGAATAACATTCCCACTGGTCTTTGCATTATTCAACCTGGTCTACTGGAGCACCTATCTATTCCGCGAGGAGGAGGATGAGTAAATGCCTAAATATTATTATAAAAAATACATTAATTTTAAGAGCAAACACCTAAAGGTTTTACTAATCAATTAAAAATATTTTTTCTTTTTCTTTCATTTTATGTTTACTACCGTCTTTTTCTTTGTGTTTTTTTTATATAAAAACGTACATATGTGTGTGTTGTATTCATTTCATTGTATATCTTATGTTTACGTTACGTTTGCAATTACGTTTACGTTTACGTTATCACTTCATAACTTCTCTGCTCTACTCTAATGACGTGATGTTTAAATGATTTTCTAACAATAAAACGATAAATGATAATAAAAAATAAAAAAATGAACATTTTCTACGTGATTTTTGTCGCCTAAAACCACAAAACCAAATAAAATTGAAAATAAAACTCAAATTCGTAAACGTTTGAAAACTGAAGGGCTTTCTAAATGCATGACGTGAAAGTCAAGTTGATGATGAAGTTGAAGTTGATGTTGACCATAATGACAGTGACAATGGCAATGGCTATGGCAACGGCTATGTAGAGTTCATAACGTTAATGAAATATCGATGAAATATTCGACCTCCAATCCCTGCCCCTCTAAACCCAAAATGAAAAACGACATTCAAGACAACAAAAAAAACAAAAACAAAAAATGTGTGATTTGTTATAGAAAATAAATTTTCATTATCAAAGAAAAAAAAATGTGAGCCAAGGATGTTATATATTTAATTATGTAAGAGAATTAAGTTTAAATTTTATTATTAAACAATAACAAAAACAAAATAAAAACTATAACGTAGTTAACAATTTTAAGGAGTAGATTTAATAATTTTAAGCTAAATTCAATCCATTAAGAACATTACTCGGACAGATGCCAACAGACGTACGCCAAGACTAAAGGATTGGACTTTAAATACATACAAAGTATAAAAAACATTATAATTGTATGTCTACACATACCACGCTCATTATTATTAATATGATATACACAAAACAAACAAACAAACAAAACCAATAAAATGTATACATATGTATGTAATTGTAAGTAAGCTTAGGTACATTATGATTATTCTTATAAACAAATATATGTATGAATATATGTTGAAATACATTAACATATAATACATGCAGGTACATATATACAACATCTTTTTATATACCATACATACTATATATACACAGCAAATATAGAAGTGGTTGAAAAAATAGCACAATATGTAAACAATTTAAACAAAATACTTCAGGCAAATTAAAAGGTAATTCATATCGAAATTTTATCTTAGAATGAAACCGAGATCATTTCCGCCACAACATCAATTTTAACATCCCTTCAGTTTCTGCCCACAATTGTTGCATCCATTTTCACTGATCTTTTTGAGGTATTTGCATTGTCAAAAGCATTTCTACTGCGGCTTCCTAACCAATATCGATTATATTGGGTTTAATTGACAACCGTCTTCAGTGTTCACTGTCTTTAGTGTTCATTGTCATCAGTGTTCACTGTCTTTAGTGTTCATTGTCATCAGTATTCACTGTCTTCAGTGTTCAGTGTACACTGTCTTCAGTGATCAGTGTACACTGTCGTCAGTGTTCAGTGTTCACTATCGTCAGTGATCAGTGTTCACTATCGTCAGTGATCAGTGTTCACTATCGTCAGTGATCAGTGTTCACTATCGTCAGTGATCAGTGTTCACTATCGTCAGTGATCAGTGTTCACTATCGTCAGTGATCAGTGTTCACTATCGTCAGTGATCAGTGTTCACTGTCTTCAGTGTTCAGTGTTCACTGTCTTCAGTGATCAGTGTATCAGTGTAGGGACTCTACAGGACTTTTGTGTACTAAAACCACCATCATGGTCACAATGCAACTCTTTGCCTGGGAAGTTAGAACGTTTTCTATTGTTTAGGAGAGTTGCCAGTCTGTAGGTTTTCTAATTTGTGAGATTATTTTTCTTAGATATTTCAATAATCCCAACTTCAGTATTATCTGACAACCTTTGCAACACATTCTAGAAGAGAACTGCAAATTTTTGATGATATAGTTTTAACATTTATGGATTTAAGTTGTTAAATGCAGAAGCCTTGTGGTATTTTAGGGCATAAATAGCGTCAATTATTTCTGTTATATGCACTGAGAAATATAATCGGAATAACGGACTTACAATTCGTTGTGCCATATGTTTTACAGCAGCCTGTTAAAATGGAAATGATCGCGTCGTAAGAGTTTATGGTGTAACCGGACATGAAGAATTCACTTCAAAAAAAGAAAATTCTTATGAAACAAAAATTATTGCTATTTTTTCGACCATCACTATATTGCCTGTATATGTATATGCGTATATGTATGTTCGTATTAATTGATAGGTAACTGTTTAATTAAATTATATGTCAGTTATAATTTCACTTAACATAAGCAAAATATTGTTTGGTTTTTTAAGATTATTAACATAGTTTTAAGGCATGTTATTTGTGATGCGAAAACACACAAACCAAATTGTTTTTTTTTTTCTTTAACAAATTAAACAAAATTACCAAATGGTTTATAATAAAATAATTAATTAATCAATTTTGTTTTTTGAGCAAAAATGTCATTACTCTTTGATTTCCCTACTAATTGTACTTAATTTAACACAAATTAAAAAAAAAAAATTAAGAAAACATTATAAAATAAATGCTTTATTTATGCTTTTGTTTAAAAATTATAATTTTTTTTTTTAAAATCTAAGAGCAAAACATTTAAACTTTTTGTTGCAATCCATTTGTGTGTGTGTGTGTATGTGCGTGTAAATAATTTTCTTGATGTAAATGTCAATTAATTATGTCCCCTATTTTCTGTTAAACTGTGTTGTATTTTATGTTTAAAGAAAAAATTTATTTAAATGTACATCATCACTGTGTGCTATTGTGTATCATTAAATGAAATGAAATTAATTTTTAACAAGAAATGGAAAATAAATTGGAAAAAAATTGTTTTTTATAAAAAAAAAGAAAAAATTCAAAATAATAAAAATAAAATCGTAAAAAAAAACAATTTAAGCAGTTGATTTTTTATTTCACACTCTCTCTCCACTAACATACATACATACATATATACATACATACAGTGAGCGTCAAAAGAAACTGTAAATTAAAAAAGAATATACATTAATTAATTACCGTTATATTTATTTTAAAATTGTTTTAATGCCCGATTTTTAAATTGAAACAAAATATTTCGAAATATTGTCAAATTTTTTAAGCGCTAATAGCTGAGTTTGGTGATTTTTAAAATTTTATCCTTAGTGTACAGTTTCTTTTGATGCTTACATACTGCTTCTTATTATCACAATCGATTAACAATCAAAACTTAACAATTTTTGTAACAATTTGTGTAACTAACTATTGAAACTAAAATAAACTGGTGGGTACTAAAAAAAAAATATTTTTGTTCACTTTCTTTTTTTTATTCTTTAAAATTTATTTTAAAAAAATTTTCTTTGATCTGAAAACAAATCAGCTTCTAAATTCTGTCTATTTGCTTGCCATCTTTTCACTTCTCATTTCTGTTTGAAGTGGATTTAAAAACCTTTTGTTACTCCTTAACTTTTATTACCTCAATTTTATTTAAAAATTTCTTATTTATTAATACAATTATTAATTATTATTATTATTAAATATTTTTCTAAGTGTCTAATATATTTACGTCTGTAGTTAAAATTAATTTTAGTCTCCAGCATTCGTTTGTAAATGTAAAAAAATTTCTTATATATTAAGTTATGAATATAATCCTTATTTAATTAGTATATTTAGTATTAATATTTAGTATATTCATTTATATTTGTATTCAATTCTTTATAATTTTAAATTTTTGCTACTTTTTATTCCGATAATTTTAAAATTCCTAGCTAAACTTTGTCTTCTTTACAATTTTTATTAATCTTGTTAAGAAATTTGCTACACTTATATTGAAAAAGACCGTAAGGTAGGAAGATTCAAGGTCCGAATAGACACTTACATGACTTATCGGTATAAAATATCGCGTCGGCCAGCCGTGAGCTCACCAAAGTTTTTAGTATTTTTATTTCCCTAAATTTGTTCAAATTACTCCTCTTAGATGACTAATAGTGGGTCCTCTGATAGTTTAGTGGGTAGTGTGCTAGACTATTAGCGTGAGAGTTGTGGATTCGATTCCCAACAAAGACTCTAGTTTGTTACACCACACCAAGCACATGGTATATTCTATATATTCTAATAATTTATTTGCGACCAAAAGCTAGACAATGACATATATCATCGCTTCGATACCCTCCGGACATGTAGCTCAAATGCATCCACATACTCGCAATCATACTTATGTATTATCCTAAACTTCACAAGCTAATGGTCTTTCCCATATTGAGATCGACCTAAAGTATCCTAATAGAAATCGCCGTAGTCTAGTAGGTAGTGTGTTGGCTTATTAGACGTAAAGCCAGGGTTCGAGCCCCAGGCCAGACATCAAAACAAAATACAAAAAGTATTTCTTCGGCGATTTCCTCTAGCAGATTTTTAGCAAAAACTCTGAGAGTAAATAAAATTTACCATGAAAAGTTTCTCAAAAAAAAAAAATCTGTCGTTAGGAGTCGACTTTAAAACTGTAGGTCCCGCCACTTATGTATAAAATTAACACACACAACATAAGTGGTGTGAGAAACTAGGTCAATAATCCTGACTGTGTATGTGTTGCTTTTATATAGCGGTCATACTACCTGTAACTCGGATTTTTTTTAGGAAGACTTTGGAGGCCACCAGTTTACCTCATGCAAAGCTTTAGCTTTGTTAGCAGGATATAATTGCGATCGCTTGCTAGTAGTTAGGGTTCAAAATAATGTGCACCATACCTCACCCGAAATCGTCGTAAGCTAGTAGATAGTGAGTTGGCTTATTAGAGGTGAGGCCACGGTTCAAACTCCAGCAAAAAACGAAATATGAAAAACTATACCTCAATCAATATTCAAGACATCAACTAAAAATTAACTAAAGGAAATAACCACGAGCTCAACATAAATCTTGCTATTGCAGCAATCTTTATAAAAGAGGGTTCAGTCAAGAAAGTTAGAAAGTGAGATGTCATAACCATCCGTCTTTTAATGACAGGAACAAGGCACTGACACGTACAGTCTCTTCCTCCTCTTTAGACTCAGATCTCATTTGACGGAATGTATGGCTGCAAAAGGACAGTGGCCCTTGATTATCGCTATTGTGCGATGGATGGCCATGCGATTTAATGATTAAAGTGTGGCCGTGAATATTTCTGACAACAAGATGAGGCCTCGAATTTACTGGCAATCGAAATACCCTTAACATGTTTAAGAGAACGAGCTCCGTACCGACCCCAGTCAGCTCATCCAGTATATCGCTATTGTCTCAGAACCCATGTAAGAGTTATTTGTGAATGATCAGAAATTTGCCTGAGAAAACCCATTCATGAACTATTGAAAATAAGTTCCCTCAACAGAATTTTAGGGAAAATCCAGCCACCCAACAAACATTGCGCTACTTTCAAAATGACAATGACCTATGGCTAAAAAACACGGCTGTGGTCAGACAATTGATACAAAATTGTTATACCAGAACCCGTAATAAATACACAGACTTTTAGATGACAAATAGAATTTGATATGGCAGGCATCCACTGAAATGCTAAAGGCTCTTGTGGAGATAGTGTAAGTAGTGAACGAACATGCCATTACTTCTTTTGCTATGTTCGATGTGAAGAATGCTTTTAATAGTCTCAGGTGGCTAAGATTCTCGAAGTCATTCTGAAATATTTACTCCAAATATCATTGAGAATAAGACTTGACCAGAAGTTGACATATTAAGGCCACCTTGATTGTGCTGTAAACAAGGTAGAACTACTACACAATTAAGCGGGCATAATTGCTGATACCAACTATTAACAGTATCTGGGGATACAAATATGACATCAATAGTTGGCATATCGTAAAATATCGACAATCAGCCTTTGTAATAGCAACAAATACTCCGAAAATATCGCTTAAATGGTACTTGGGAGGTCCGAAAAAAAAAATTAACCCATGATGCAGACGCATAGATAGAGAAGCTCAACCTAAATTTTGGATAATTGGAGAATGGGGGAAATAAACTATTGCTTGCGGTTTAAATACTACAGGGAATTTAATATAAAATGATGACAGAATAGGGAAACTGGCGTCTTATATCAGAATAATGTGAACAGATTAACGACTGAATAAAACTGTCGTAAATATGTCACTAAATGCCATATTGAATCGTTAATATTGGTGCTGTGTAACCCTCTGATATTATTAGCTCACGTGTTCGAACAGACATTTTGTCTACGGCCAGAACGAAAAATGATTTCACATGCTTCATAATGTGCACCATCTGTTCTGACGCTATCGGTGTATTGTAGCCAAGCCATAAGGATAGACCATACATATAATCATTACGATCTTAGCTGTAACAATGAAGAGAAAATGGGTTAAAAATATGGCAGTAGTAAGGAATAAGTCGCCGTAGTCTAGTAGGTAGTGTGTTGTCTTATTAGACGTTAGGTAACGGTTCATTTCCCAGATCTGACATCTCCAATAAAACAAAATATCTCAAAAATATTTCTTAGGCGACTTCCTCTCAACAGATTTCTGGCAAAAAATCTGAGAGTAAATTAAATCGCCATGAAAATTTTTCAAAAATTTGTCGTTCTGAGTCGACTTTAAACTGTAGGTCCCACCACTCATGTATAAAATTAACTCAATCAACATAAGTGGTGTGAGAAACTAGGTCGTATCCCTGACAGAAGGGTTACAATGACCAATTATGTATCATGGATGGGCACTTTGCAGTACAAGTAAAATTTCAGTAAAAATTGATTTTTACTGATTACTGAAAAAAATTACAGTTACAAAAATGAAATCTAAATTTCAGTACCAGTAAACATTTACTGAATACTGAAAAGCTTAATTCATTAGAATTATAATGCAGTATGCCCATGTATGTATGTTATGTATGTATGTACGTGCTTTCACCATGACTACAAGAAGGCTATGCAGTTCTTGAGCTTGCTTTCCTCGTTTAAAGATTTTTTTATTTCGCTATCTGTTTGCCCTGAAACTGATGTAATATAGTGTAATGGACATGACATTCTGAGTTATGAGTCCTAATCTAACTGTATTTATCATCAGATTTTCTCATTGCTTTACTCAAGCAGGGATGTCCCTGTCACCGAAATTGTATTTCTTGAAAAACCGTACAAAGTACTTCTCTGTACTGATGTTTACTATGGTTGGAGCAGTTTTAAGGTTTTTAATCCTAAAATTAATAACAGGAGTATGGAGATACGTTTCACTAATGAAATACTATCTATAAATCATCTATATTGATAGTGTAATGTGTATGTACAGTGAGCGTCAAAAGAAACTGTACATTAAAAAAAATATACATTAATAAATGGCCGTTATTTTTATTTTAAAATTGTTTTATTGCCAGTTTTTAAAATTGAAACAAACAAAAAAATTACAATAAATTTCGTAATACTGTCAATTTTTTCGGGCACTCTCCTTAAGCGATAAAAGTTGAGTTTGATGATTGCTAGAATTTTATCCTTAGTGTACAGTTTCTTTTGACGCTCACTGTATATGAGAACTATTATGTGTACTTTATATAAGTATAATTTATTACAAGCTTAGAAACAAAAGTGATGCTAACTTTGGAGGGTGAGCCATACGTCTTATACAAGTTTATGGATAATATTTAATCAGCGACAATTGCTGCTAAGAAGCAAGCAATTTTTATCAATTACTTCTTGGTTTCTTGTATGTTGAAATTATTCAGTGTATGTTTTTAAAATTATTTTTTAGTTAAATATTTATTGTATCTAGTAAACTTACATATAGTTTTAGATAGTAATGTTATCTTCCATTTTGTTTTTTTTTTCTTTTAAAAAAATTATTTAAAGCTTCTAGTAAATCTTATAATAAGGCATTGAAACTTCATTAAGACTGTAAGAGAACAGACATCGTTTTACTCAGCGAGGTATGTAAAAAAGTTAGACTTTGTTTTAAACTATCATTCTTGTTATGGCGCATGGCGATACATCAAATTTAACTGATCATATTTGCGCATGTGTTGATAGTATTTGTTTTGCTTAGAACAGCAACACATCAAAATTGAACCTTCAAATTCATTGTATTGTTATTGTGAAGAAGAACAGAACATATGATTTATGCGGGGCATTTAGTAAAAAGTTTTTTGATATTCTTCAAACTCATCTCGGCCTATACGTTTGAATATTTTTTTTATCAAAACATTAACAAAAAAGGCAAGTTTGATCCGTTATGTGATGTATGGCCGGGCAACTTTACAATAAAAGCATCACGCAAAAGTTCAAGTTTCTATTATTTATTCGTCAAACCTTTAAAAATGAGAAGTGAACAAAAATTTCATGTTTTTTCATATTGAAGTTGCCAAATTATAAGATTTAACTAGGGGACCATTTATGTTTTCTATTCTATCAACAAGAGATTAAAGAATTTAAATATTTTAGCTAAGACTCGTAAACTAATTTGTGTACAGTAAACTAACATAGCAGAACTCAGCACTTTATCTACACTCAAACTGAGTATATTTTAGTCTATATAAATAAAACATATACATAAATAGAGTATATATAGACAATATATATCATATCTTGCACTCACAAATTAATTCAAAAGATGTAAAAAAAAGAAAAAATAATAAGAATAGTGTTACCAAATATATACCGATAATACGAAATCCAAACACTATTGGTTTTATGCACTCCATTACAATCTAAGGAAACTACACTTTTTTTTAAAGAAAAATTAATTAAAAAAAAATTAAAATCAATGATAAATCTATTAATGAACATTACTCTTGTACTATATTAATATGAAAATATTAACACTGTCCACAGCAAACGATTGATCTTTAATTTTTTTCTTGTCACAAGCGTTTTTTACAAGCCACAAACTATGTTAGACGTCGTTAACAATTTGTATACAAAACTCTACAATTCTACATAGCAACAGTTATACCATATCTCAACCAAATCCATACTAAACTGACTTTTTTTTTCAAATTTACATTTGAATTTTTATCACAGTTAAGTTCACTTAGTTTTTATTTTCTTTTTACAAAAATCTTTTTTTTTTAATTTTTTTTTTAAATTCATTGAAATCCTAAAGGTTTTCGCTAAAGAAACAATTAAAAACAAAACAAAAAAAAAACATAAATTAAGTGTGTAATGAAAAGAAAAACCTCTAATGTTGTATGAAACTGTTCCAAACTACAATAACAAAACCAGAGTAATAAAAAGAATGCACGTTGCCAGATTACTGTTTAAATAAAATAGATTTAGAAAAAAATTAACAGAAACATAACTGAATAGCCTAGAAAACAAACAAGTTAAAGTGTGTTAATTAAATTGTAATTATAAATAATACAGGGTTTTAAAGAAATTAAAAACAAACAAACAAACAAAAAAGAATTAAAAATTAAACATTAAGTACGCGACAACTAGTTAAGTAAGCAAGTTAGTAATTCTATATGTTTGTATGTATAATTTAGGAAAAAAAATTAAATGAAAAAACAGAACACGCTATGGGCCCTTAAACCTAAAACTTATGATCCCAAATTAACACAACGTAACCAATTTAATTGCAGACATTCGAGCAAAAGATCGAAGATATTAAATTCAGTTTAAATTTATACAGAAATATTGGTTTGTGTCCAAACTAAAATTAATTTAATTGCTCAGAATTTATAGCTCAAACAGCTTTCAAGGCTAGCAAACTCAAACTTTCTACCTTCGGGTCTAAATTGAAAACATTTACAATAGAAATCTAGTATTTCATTCCTTAGATTTTCTTCTCTTTTAACGTCACGTAACCAATCAATTCCCTTAAGAGACATAAAAGCATTAAACATTTATCGTCACCTACGTCCACTCTAATCTCCTTCTTTAGTTAGCTTCTATATGTGTGCTCAATTCTTCCAACACATTTTTCAATTATTCCCTGGTAGTTCCATCAGGGTGTATTCTATCCAATGACACCTACATGAGCAAATATAACTTTCAAAGTAATTAGATGCTTAGCCATTCAGAGTGCCTCGTTGGTTAAACTTTTAAGCCTAAAAATACTTGGATTCTGCACAGAAAACTGTTGACAAAAGGAATGAAACATACGAACATTTTTTTGGGCGGCGCTTCATGTAACAAAGATAGCTCTTCAGATAGTAAAGAGTTCAACGGCTTAGCTGATGTAAATTAAAGTCTCTCTACGTCTCCAAGAGGGTCATTACAGAGCAATATTGGCCAATTGTTCACCGCACAAACATGCTTAGCTTATGCTAAAAGTCCTTGAGTAGTAGTGAAGTAAACAGGTAGTAGTCACAGTCTAGTAGGTAGTTTGTTGGCTTATTAGACATGAGGTCAAACATCTCGAACAAATCGAAGTATTAAAAAATATTTCTTCGGCAACTTTCTCTCAGAAGATTTCTGGCAAAAACTCTGAGTATAAATAAAATTGTCATAAAAAGTTTTCTCAAAAATCAGTTCGGAGTCAACTTTAAACTGTAGATCATGGCACTCATGTACAAAATTAACACGCACAACATAAGTGGTGTGAGAAGCTAAACCGTAATCCTGACTGAAGGGTTGTAATTATCCGTATAATCCAGTTCTTTCATACGATCATTAAGTCCTCAAGGACTGCCTCTACCGGACTGATGAACTGTCGCCGTAGTACAGTCTACGATGGTGAAATATTATGTCATCGATAGCAAGGAATCAGACACAATTCCATACAGTTTTTTACAGTTACCGTATCACCGCGACGATGCTCATATAAGACAAAGCATTAGTTTGGAAGACTTTAAAAAAAGTGTTATTTTTACCGAGGTGTCCAGATCTCTCCATGTAGTGAGATCATCTTAAAGATTAAGAATGTGGTCGTTAAACTTTCTTTCAGAGTGTTAACTTCAGCTTACACTACACGATACTCAGTAATGTTATCTCCCAGTTGTTTATGCATTTGGTAAGTCACCATTTTTTTTAGTAATTGGTTGACATTACCCTGTTCAATATCCATGTGTAGTCGGCCATCAAACCAGAATGCAAACACAGTTGTGCTTAAGCGCTGTTATTTAGCACATATAGCACCTCTCTGGTACTATGTTCTATACAGTTTTAATGGTCTTTTCTATTTTGAGTACTTCTGGTTATCAGACGAAGATGTCTGTGCTTTCTTTATGATTATATAACTACACATGTAGATTTGGAAGTTCCCCATTCTCAAGGTTCTCAAAGAAAGAGAAGAAGTGACACAAATATAAATTACTTAGATGAACCATTAAGTTTGGAAATCTTTGGAAAGAAACAAATTGATAGAATCTTACTTATCAAATTTTTTCCGCTTGTATTGAACTTTCGGATTTAGTGTCATTTTTTAAATTTTCTGCCCACCATTCGCGACTTTGAACTTGGCTTTTATTTGATTTTTTCAAATGAAGAAACTTTGCAGCCTTTTACTTGTTATTGACTTTGATTTGAAAGCCATTAATTTTTCAACTTTTAAAAACTCGCATACCCTTAGTACCCTTAATCATTTAACTTAGGTGTATTCACATTCATCTTCTTCATGAATTGTTTTGAAAACATGTCCCATTTCTCTAGGGTTACTCTCCGGTTTATTCAAATCAAAACTCGTAGGACTGTATGCAGATCAAGGAAATCTGCAATGAGAAACCTAAGTGAGAAAAATGTTGCCTGCATTGAGGTGAACATATTCAAAATGTTGCACTTAACAAGTTTTCTTGTCAGAAGGATCGACTTGGTAGCAGACTTGAGCATTAAATACTTGTGGGTAAAGTTACTAAGTGTAAGGGAACCAGATAAAATTTCTAATTCATTATTTATTGCTGTTTATTCTTACTTCGTTGCTCAAAATTGTTAACACGTTTAGATTATCAAATATCTGCCATAAATATTGTATATGGAATGCTGTTTCAAAAGACTTGCGACATGAGCTTTGAAATAAACGCTTCTGCAAATGTTCGTTTATGAATTGAAAGTAAATAAACATGATTTTAAAACCATTTTAGTTTGTAATTATATTTGTAAATTTAAGTGGGTTGTATTAAAACAAAAAATAAATAAATAATTAAATAAAAAATATACAGAATATAAAAAGAAAATAAAAAAGATTAAATAAACAAACTTTATAAAACAAAATTTTTAATACATTTTTTTTAATTTATAGTTTAGTTGTTTTTATTTTCAATTACAATATTTACAATTTCTACAAAACAACAAAAAACATATCTGTTAAATAATTAATAAGTTTTTTTTTATCAAAGCAAAAACAAAAAATTTTTATTTTAATTACAAAACAAAATAAAATGTTTATAGAAAATATTTAAAAAAGAAAAATTATTGAAACAGAATAACAACATTAAAACAAAAATATATAAAAGCTCTTTAGCTATGGAAGGCTTATATAGAAAGCTAATGTTTAAATGAAAGCTTTAAGCTGTACTAATGTAATGTAACTCATTTTAATTTGAACGCCATTTTAAAAAGCTTTGCAAAATGTTATTTTCAATATTTTTGCCCCTTAATTAGAGAAATTCCGAGTTTAAACCAGACGTCGGCACAAAGAGAACGAGATAAAAATGTGAGTGTATTTGCGAGAGGCATGTGTATAACCCAGAGGAAAACTGTTCGTAATATTTTCAAGTTTAACCTAATATTTTCAAGTATAACCTAATAATATGTTTATGTTGTGGAAAATATAGAAAAAATGTACAGCGCCAAATCCCTAAAGACTGTGTATTTAACTTGACAAATATTCTTCCTAAAATGGAGATCATTTCTCATTGTTATTAGTGAATCTCATTGGAAAATAGTGAATCCTACTGTAAAATTTTTTTTGGGTGTATCATTGAAGCCTGAAAAAATGCGACATGAACCTTCTTCTTTAGAAGCTGACAAGCCTCTGAATGCAATTTTATGCTGTTTTTAACAAACTCTGTTGATGTTCGTGTCCTATGTGTGTAAAAAGCCGAAAATGTTCGGCCCCCGGGGCCTATTGGTGCCGACGTCTGGTTTAAACCCACAATTAATTTTTTTTGATACCTAAAAAGCTTGGCTAAAGAGCTTTTCCAAGACTACAGTAAAAACAAAAGGCATAATAAAACCTTATTCAAGAATAAAATGTTTTGTAAATAGTAAACAATACAATAAATGTTTAAAAATAAATGTAAAAATTATAAAAAAAATAATTAATAGCGCAAGTAAATGCTCAAGAATAATACTTACAGCTGAAGTATATTTAATAAAAAAATAAAAAAAAAAGTAAATAAAATTAAAAATTCAAAATAGGCCAGACAAGTTAGAAGTCAATAATAAGGCAACAAAAATTCATGGAAAAAAATTAGGAAATTAGCTCTTAATAAAAGATTTTCATATAAGAAAGGAAAACTCTTATAAACTCCCAAGAGAATAAAACACTTTTCATAGAGTAAAAAAAGGGAAGATCTACAAATAAATTTTAAAACTATTTTTTATTAAAAAAATAAATAAAAATAAAAAGAAAGAACGCAAAAAAACAATTTAAAACTCTGAGTATGTATATGTTAAATTAACATTAAAAATAATATGAAAATAAATTGTAAAAATAAATTATAAACAAAATAAGTTCATAACTCACTCAGTCACTCTCTCACTCACCCAATCTCTGTCACTTAAACTTACTCACTTAACCACTATTAACTTAAGCGTGCAATGTTTTCTGCACTCATTCATTCACTTACCTTTAAATCAAATCGCCCCCTTAAACACCAGACAGAATTTAAACGTAATTGTTGTCACTCCTTCAGTAACTGAAACAAAAATAACTGAAAAGAAAAAAATATAACTGAATTATTACTGTATGAAACATTAAAAATATAAAAAATTGCAATAATAATAGCAATAAATAATTAAAAATTAATAAACGAAACAAAAATGTTTATATTGTTGACAAAAACAAAAAAGAAAAAATATAAAAATTCAAATTATTTAGCAGAAGTGAGTAAATAATAAAAAATTAAAATAATAATGAATTCGTTAAATAATAACAATAATAATAATAATAATAATAGAAGTAAAATCTAAAAATTAAAAAAAAAAAAAATAAATTCATTAAATGGTAAACTGAAATTAAAAACAAAAATCATAATAAATAAATTAAAAATAAAATAAATGTTTATTAAAATATTGTGAAACAGAAACAGAATTATAGAAACTACACAAAAAAATTAAAATTAATATGAAATGAAACAAAATATATTGTATATAAAATATTAAAAGAAAAAAAAACAACAATTTTGTGTCTTCATTTGAAAAATATTTGCAAGATTTCCAAAGGTTTGTATCGGATAGGCCATCTATCCATTTAAATTTGAACCATCGGTTATTTCGAATCTGGCAATACTTATGTGATTCTATTCTGTCATTAAATTCAGTATATTATCTCCACTGAACGTTATGAATCGATTTACACTTGAACAACGTTAAGATTTATTGGGCCAACGAGAGACTGCACGATGATGTCGATTTTGCCAAAAAAAAAAAAAACATATTTTCGTAGGAAAGCTTATTTTCATTTTAGTGGGTACGTTAATAACTACGTTATGTTAAAGCCACCGTAGTCTAGTCGGTAGTGTGTTGGCTTATTAGACGTGAGCGAAAAAATATTTCTTAGACGACTTCATCTCGGCAGATTTCTGTCAAAAGCTCTGAGAGTAAAATAAAATGCCATGAAAAGTTTCTCAAAAATATGTAGTTCGGAGTCGACTTAAAACTGTAGATCCCACTACTCCTGTATAAAATTAATACACACAACGTAAGTAGTCTGAGAAACTAGGTCGTAATCCTGACTGAAGGGTTGTAATTACTTCAAACGACTTCAAGGACTCTAATTAGGGTTCTCAAATAATCTTTATTTTTATGATTATTGTCGTGAACGTGTCCTTTAGTGTTCCTTTTAAACTAGATAGGAAACCCTATCCTATTGTTGTGACAAACTTCGGGAGTTTCTTGTTGTAAACAATATCCCTGGGACGCATTAGTGCTTCACAGGTTCCAAGAATGTATTCTGATGATTTATTCTAATCGTCACAGATAACCCTCAATCGGTATAACTTTACTCTACAGTACCCTGTCAAAAGGCCGGTTACCAACCTCAATTTATTCATGGAGTATGATTCATGACTCAGATTTCGTCTTATTATGTTTTTCCAACAAAATCTTTAATTGCCTCAAATTGCCAAATTGGTTTAAGAAGAGTCTACCTCCCTCTATTTTCCCTTTCGTTGAGTACGTCTTTGAAAAGACGCATTTACTCCACAGAAAAGTTCTGGCCCCATCAGTAACATTGATTCTCCTTCCTCGCAAGCTCAGCTTAGTCTGTTTAATGCGAAGAATTACGAAGAACCCAGTAGAAAGTAACTTATTCTTCCTACACAGCCGATTCAGTTTCACCAGACAGTTTATACCATCTTCGATTTAACGTCATAAGAGCAGAGTGCCTATAGTATTGATTTGGAAGAAACGCGCAAGCCTATACTACAAAATAAGTCTCCCTTTTAAAGGAATATGTAGCTTCCAAATTTCTCAATTTCATTTTATTTTTAAGTCTCGTTACGAAGCACTTCCTCAAATCATAGAGTCTACTAGTTCTGTCTAGTAGCACAGTTAAGGCGGGAGATCATGAAATTAGATCACGAAACTCCCTACCGAATTTCATGTTAAACTTATCTGCCATCAAACTATCCATGGTCTCCAAAGTTTTGGTCGTCCATAACCATGTGCAGCGGACTTAAATCCGAAAGAGCTTCCAGCAGCGCTGAAGGCCTCTACTATACAAACACACGCTAGACTCAGTCCAACTCCATTTGAGCTGTGTTCAGATTTGTTCTGTCTCCCAAGACCATTGCTAAATAGGTCAATGTGGTCCAGTGCACAATTCCTGTGTTACAACTCTAAGATTTCGCAGCATGCATCCTGAATATCATTGTGGCATGTCTGTATAAGAGCCGTCCATATCAATTTACTATCCAGTGTTATTACCAAATATTTTACCTCCATTTTCTGTGACATTAATTATCTCACCCGAGAATCGAATATTCTTCGATTTAGATAGTTCACTTCTTCATAGTTCACTGTTCTTTCAAGATTTTTTTGAATGATGCCTCAAAGAGTCTCCTTTAGCCATCAAGACAATATCAACAGTATATCCCTGGCAGTCGATGCCCAGATTGTGTTGTCAGAATTTTATCCACCAACAGGTCGCCACCCTGTCGGCATGTTGCTTAGGATTCAGTGGTGCCCCCTTCCCATATCTCACATAGTTGCCCACAACTTTAGACTAATTAGTCTGAAGGATTTCGTGTCGCACACAATACATGAAACAGTAATACTTTTGTATAAATTCTAATAAATAGAGACAAGTTTCGATATTCCAGCGCACCATTTTCCTCCAGAAAATAATATTTCAGTGTTTCAAATTTTGGGAATTCTGAACAGCAATATTTCTAAAACAAACTCTTTGAGCATAAGGCCTAAGTACTTATAACAGTTATCTAGTATAACAAATTACTGTCCATGGCGAACTCAAAATAAGGCCGCACACACTTGTTGATTTCAATGGCAATGCTAAATGGTTTCAGCGCAGACATCAACCGTTTTATATTCTAAGTGACTGTTGTACCATCTAGCGGGCAGTAGTTTTAAAAGATTTGTAAAAACTTTATAAAACTTTTCAAAATAAAAAATAACAACAATAACAAACAAACGAAATGTTCTTAAAGGATTAACCACTACTCGATTTCAAAACTGAATTTAAGTTAAAACTTTTCCTGTATTAACGTGATGAGTATTGGGTTTCAAATGTAAAACGAAATCGTTGAACTACTTCAAATTGAACGGCTTTGGTGGCGGCTTAACATCGCCAAAACCTGATTTTTTTTTCTGGCAGTTATGGAATAAAGCATAAATCGGTTGTGACATCGTCTTGGTGAAATCACATACCATCCAGTTCATAATCCTCAATTTCAGGTCGAAAAAAATTATTTTCGCTTCATTTTCAAAAAAAAAGAAAATAAAAAAATTCGGCCAATAACACCTCCAGACCATAATACACATTAAGCAGGCAATTTTGTCAGATTCAATGATTTTCGCGTGATCATTTCTGGGTTCTCCAAGCTCCATATGCGAGCAATTTTGTTTCGTAATATAACAACTGAGTGCTAAATGAGGTTCATCGTTCGAAAAAAATTTGTTTGCAAAATCACCATTAAAGATCTATTGCTTTAGCACTCAATTAACATATTTACGGCATTGAAATGGTTAGAAATGGTTCACGGTTTAGTTCGTCCGTCGTGGGACGTTCCCGTTTCCGATTTGCAGTCTAAATTTTTCAGTCTCAAATTTTCACTACGGAAACGAACCCATTATTATCGAAATTGATGCTGTGGGGGAAGCATGTTTCTATCGAAAAAGTCCTCTTTTGGCTCAATAAATACGTCAATTCCATCCGTACGTCTTCATTGGAACGATGAATAACGCAACATTGCAATAAGTGGAGCAAGGTACAGATATTTTTAACCAAGAGGGAAGAAATGGTCTTTAGCCTTAGTTAATAGTTGTTGTTGTCAATAAAACGATGACACACACGATACCGCGAACCTGTTACGAAAGGAGTTTAGTGAGCAATTAATTTCACGTTTTTAAGTTGTTAATTGGTCGCCCAGATAATATACTTCATGACAATACAGTCACAATTTCAGGAAGTTGGTCGACCAAACGAAGACATTGACAAACAGTTACAAAAACTTTGACAACTTTCTACCGATTAACACTCACATTCATTTCATATGTAAACTCTACTCTTCTCCACGATTGCGATAAACGGACCGCTGCATCTAGTGACATGATACGGCGACTACAACAGATTAATTTGGACAAACAGGTAGACGTGCTAGGCACGTCAACATTTAAGAAATTGTGAATGGTTCACAAAAATACATGGACTAATCTACATAGGATATACTTCATATGTTAGATGTGTTATGAAATCAAGTTTAATACCACGTTTAATGAAACTACTTACTAGCTGTAGAAGACATGAAGCAAATTGACACAAAATAAATTCTTTACTCACAGCATTTTCGGTATAATTACCTTTTACGTCTTCTATATATACCCAAAGAAGTATGTTAATTGTTTTTGTATGTAAAAGGAAATTTCTCTCAATGCGATGGTCAAATCTACATCCTCCGCATATGAATGTTTTCGTTTTCCTTCACAAAAAAAAAAAGACACTTCAATCATTCCAATTTAAAAATCCTCCCCACCACTCATTGATTGACAGTAAAAATTTGTATTTCTTTTTTGTTTCCTTTTCTAAATCTAATGCGTGTCTATTTTGGCCAAGAAGAAAAGCAATCAAAATATCAGATTAAATCAATTTATAACGCGAATGTCGAACATATGTATTTCTGTCAAACCAACTCATATTGTGACCAATTTTCTCCACCTCAAGACAAACGAAATGAAATGAAACGAAACGCCATCATAAATTCCGAAAATGGACGTTTAAGTTAAAAAAAAAAATTATTATTTTTGTGGCTTAAATGTAATGGATACGCACATATACATACGCACACACATGTAAAATGGCTAAATAACCATTTAAAATATTGGTAACAGAAGAAAAAGAACGAAAGAAAAAAATGGATTTTGTGTGAAATAATCGCCTAAACACTGTCATAAATGTAATGGATACGATGATATACGAGGGTAAATTGATAATAAAGTGAAAAATGATTAGCTTGGCAATTAATTAACGGATCGATTATCCACTAGTGGGGGTATAACACAAATTGTAAATAGACACTCTCTTTTGCACCGAAAATAATCGTTTTTGCCTGCGGTTGAACAACACTAACCGACAACTGGCAACAAGTGTTTAGATTCCATGCTAAGATTGAATACGAAATTCTATAATTTTGTTCAAATTCAAAGTCACTTGAATTCAATTGAAAACAAAAAAAGACGTGCCCACTTACAACGCTTAACAGGGGATATTTCAATTGTTATGCGTGTTAACAATTCATAAACAAAATTCGTACAAAATTCATACAAAATTCATGCAAAATCTTAAATAAAATCGCTGTCGTCATTGGTTAGTTTCACAACTAGACTCCATCATCATCATCATCGGCATCACCAGCATCCAATTCATGGTGTGGACAAGAAAATTTATTAAATTGACTTGATATTGATTTTCCTTTCTTCTGTCTCTGTTGTTGTAGTTGTTGTTCTTCTAGCTGCCAGATCATTGAAACATTGACCGTCATTTGGCTCAAACTATTTGTTCAGCTTCTGTATTGATCTCATCCTGTATGTTTGTGTGTCAGTCTGTCTGTATGTGTTAGTGATGAATGATGTTTAAACATTTACATTAAATGAAATTAATTCCACTAATTTTTTCTCTTAATTTCAAATGAAATTTAATTTTTTATTTGAATCTCATTTAAATGTCAGCATGAATATCATGGGCCATAATCAAATGCTTTAGCAATATACTCAAAGAAAAATGTTAATACCACTCAAATCCGTAATAAACTATTTACGTAAAACGACAAAATACAAGGCGTGGTTTATAAGTCCTTGAATACAAAATCATTTAATTTTCCTTAACTTAAGTATCCTTTCTACTTCCTTCCAAAAAATTAAACTTGTCGAGATCATCAAGTCGTTTCTTTAGGTCCAATTAATGAGGCATCAATTCGTAGCCTAATTTATAATAAGGGGTGATTTTTTAAGTTCATTAAACTTAGTTAATTAAACTGACCATAAAATGGAAGAAGCGCGCGATGAACTTTCTTAACAGAGCACGCATTTTGATAATAAAATTCAATGATTTGCAAGCGTTGTTCGTTTGTAAGACGATTCATGGTTAAATTATAGACCAAACTGAAGATGTTTGACAGTGAAACAAAACACGAAACGTGCGTGAGCTGTTTTAACCACTGTTGCCAAAAAGATAATAGCTAAAAAATCACCCGTTATATGGTCCTGGTGCAAAATAAGATTTCTCAAGTCCAAATATGGTCCTTTTTTAAAACCACATTAAAAATACCTAAAAACTTAACATAATATTCACCATTAAATGTGGTACTCTTTTGAGGACAGTTAATATGAATTATACCGTTTTTTATTTATTTATTAATTAATTAAAATATATTTAATTATTTACGAGCCGAGTGACTTCGACCTTATGCTCGGTGTAATGTTACAGACCAGACTCTCTGGCGGGAATCGAACCCAGAACCACCCTCCCGCTAATAGTTTAGCGCACTACTCACTATTCTACCAAGGCGCCCGTTTTATGGCTTAATTCTTTAATAAACCAATCTTAGCCTCGTCTGTCATCAAAAGCTTCTCAAATTGCCGTTCATAATCGACGTTAAATTGTAAGCACCGCTACTCATATATTAAATTAACACACACAATACGAATAATATGAGAAGCAATGTTTTAATCCTGACTACAGGTTTGTAATGACTAATCAAGTACGTAAGTAAACGACTGTTGGCCTGAGCTATGTACATATTGTTTAATTTATGACCTCAAAAATTTTGCAAGTGTGTGCTGCCAGTAGCTTTCTTCTACCGACTTAACACAGACATTCTATAGAATTACGGGAGATGCCGCTATATGGATTCTCCTGATTGAGGGGGTAAGTTATTTTGCCTTGGTTTATAGCGAAGCAACTATTTCTCTACTGAACAAGATTTATGTTTTGGATATTCTAACTTCGTCCTATTCGAAAAGCATTTACACACTTCTTTAAATTGCCTTCGAATTTACGCTTATACTGATATTTTTTCATGACAATAAATACTAATCGAGCTATTCCACTGGCTGTCATTACCTGACATACCATAACATTTGTGATAAAATTATTCACATCCAAGTCAACAGCGAGTTTTGTCCTAAATTATACTCTTGTGGCAAGCTGTTACATCCTTTTCAGATTAGTCCTACCCGTTTAACGTAGAACTGCAGCTAGTCTAGAGTCCGAATTTTTACGTAGAACTGCAAGGTATTCTCAAGAAATTATCCCACTTTAGTTGAAAAAAATTCTTGATTTGAAATCAAAATCCAGGCATTTTTCTCATTAAAATTATTCGACACAAGTTTTATCTAGTGTTGTGCTCGAATTGAGATTGTATAGACAAAAGGCAGGCGATTGCTTCCCCCAGAGTCTGAAATCATTTGCACCATACGTTATAATTAGGAGCTTTACCGTAGGGAACCAGCTAATATCGGGATTTGCAATAGAAACTTCCGAACTTTGGCGGTTGATAACGGCCATCTTGTTGAAGCTACATTTGACAAATTACTTGTCATTTATTCAGTCTGTTTTGTCAAATCACCATAAACGGATGTAGCATTCAACAACACATGCAAATATTAAAATTGTTTTATACAATGGCCGCGCTTCGATCAGTTTACGATTGTCGTAATGGTCCTACCGAGTGGACTATTCGCAATGTGATGCATAAATTCGAGTCCAGTGCTTCAGTTAACGAGTTGTGAAATTGCACATGAGAATAAGAGGAAGTAGATTTTGCTTCGCTTACAAGAACTAGGCCTTTCGCAGACCACATCTCGGCGAATTTTGCTTAGAGACTTGGCGCTGCACCCGTTTGAAATTCAACTGACCAAAGAACTGAAAATAAACGACAATGACGTGTGTTCGCTGAATTGGCGCTTGAGCAGTTACAACTGACCCTAATATTTATCGAAAAATTATATTCAGCTATTAGGCCCATTTTTGGGTGAATAGGTACATGAACAAACCAAATTGTAGAATTTATGACGATACCAAGCAACATAAGATCCAAAAGCGCTTAATGCATCCTGAAAAAGTCACTGTTTGGTATGGATTTCGTATTGGCGGCGTCATCGTTCGCCAT
Source organism: Sarcophaga caerulescens (assembly GCA_927399465.1). Classification (NCBI taxonomy): domain Eukaryota; kingdom Metazoa; phylum Arthropoda; class Insecta; order Diptera; family Sarcophagidae; genus Sarcophaga; species Sarcophaga caerulescens. The sequence continues at coordinate 118,657,836 of OV656872.1, read as the reverse complement.
AACTGTTAACGGCGAGCACAATAGGTCAATGATTACCAACTTCTTTTGATCTGGGGTTGGATAGTTTGGAAATAAGCTACAAACCATAGCAGTTCTGAAAGTCAACATGGTCCATGTAATCGGTCAAATTCTGTCTGATTTATGTGCCTGAGTTATATGAAATTTGATAGAGTGCGATCCACTCAGAGAAGCCGTGACGGACATTTGAAGGCTGTTATTAGCATCAAAGGATCAAACGAATAAAAATGTGGATGACATCTCAGACATACTTAGTTTTATTTAAATTTATTAGCAAATAGCTGGAAAAATGCAAGCGGTTCGGACTATGAATTGGTGTCATAAGAACTTTCGAATCAAAGTTTCCAGACTACAGACATGGCCTCCTATTGATCAAGCAAATTAAATGGTATACATACATACTTATGTCTCCATGTCTTATTCTTCTTTTCATTATCAAGTTCATTTCCTTATCTTCTAACGACATCTAAAGCTTGGGATTGGGTTATAACAGATCAAAATTTGTTATGAGTTCAATGTGCGACACATTTCTTTTAATTTTGATGGTATCTCTGGATTTGTGTATCTTGAGATATCGTTTGTCATATTTCATACCTGCAGGGTAAGAGTAATTTTACAAACATTCGTTCTATGAGTGTTGGGGCAGATGCAAATTCAGTAGCAAAAGACGAAAAAAAAAAGAAACAAAAAACATTCTGCATTTATAAACTGTAAAATCGTTACAATATTAGATGTTGTTGCGATGGTTTTTGGACATGTGTTGTGTAGCAGCTTTTGGTGGCAACATGTTTTTTTGAATGTGATAAGATTTTCCAATATTCATCCTGATACCACACATCCCGTTTCATGCCATACTCAGTCGATAAGCTGGGCGATGGCTGTTGATGCTGCTACTGCTACTGCTGCCTTCCAATAGTTATGCTTCATCATAGTATTTTAAACTATTTTAAACTAAATTTTTTCTTGTTATTGTTGTTGTTCAGTTGTAACATATTTTTGGGTGCGGTATGTAAGTATGTGCGATCTAAGAATGATGATGATGATCTCTGTGTGTAGAGAGCAAGAGATATATTGTTTTTCGTTTGATGCAGTTGGTTGTGCTCATTTGGCCGTCTATATTATTTGGGTTAACATGTGTTGGCTGTCGCTTAATAACAAGTTATTTTCACTGATTAACTCTGATTAATTGGATCAAATTGTATGGTTTAGCTGTTTACATCTTTTATTATACCAGATATACTGCTTCCAGCATCATCTGTTTTGCAGGCAGTAGTATGGATATCGGTGCTAATAGTATTACTCGCTCGTATTATTATTGTTATTATTATTATTGTGATTATTTGCTATTATTAAGATTACTCGTATTATACGTAAATATTTTTATGTGAATTATTTCTTTAACAGCAACACTTAATTTGTCATCACATTAAAATTATTACTCATACGGGACGAAACCAGCAACCACTTGAAATAAATACTTCCACTTGTCTTCAAACAGATATATTTGAGGTGGATTTGTAAAGCAGGTATTTATTAATTCATCAGATATCGAATGCAATTAAAGTATTTCTCGTATAGAAATTTTAACATTTACATTCGAGATAAAATACGATGATATTTGGCACAGTGTAGAATTAATCTTAATGGACGAAAAGCAAAAAAAAAATATTTTAATTAAAATGCAATTCTCTCATATGCATATGCATGGTGGGGCCTATAAATGTTTTTGAAGCCTGGTTGTTTATTTTTTGAATATAGAATTACAGGTTGATATAAAATTGCATAAAATTGAAATCGCCGTAGTCTAGTGTGTGTTGGCTTATTAAACGTAAAGCCCGGATTCGTATCCCAGGTCAGGCATCAAAACGAAATATGGAAAAAAAAATATTTCTTCGGCGATTTCCTCTCAGCAGAACTCTTAGAGTAAATAAACCTGCCATGAAAAAGTTTCTCAAAAATCTGTTGTTCGGAGTCGACGTTAAACTGTAGGTCCCGCCACTCACGTATAAAATTAACGCACACAATATGAGTGGTGTGAGAAGCAAGACCGTAATCCTGACTGAAGGGTTGTAATGGCCAATTATGTATGTATGTATAAAATTGCATATCCTGTTGGGACTTAAGAACATAAGAATTAGAGATAATACAAATTAGAGAAATAGGACTAGGGCCTAACGTCTTACACCACCCATATTGCGTTAGGTACATTGATTTTATCCACCATTGGCACCATCTTCAGTTTAATATCAACTCCAAATAGCAGAAGTTTAGAAGCTTTTTCATATCAATTAGTTTTTAGGCGTCTCTTATTTCTCTCATTTCAAGATATCAAAGATAAGCCTTTAACTCTTGTATACTCGTTTAATAAGCCAATACTCTACTAACTGGACTACATCGACTACGTGAAATGAAAACAACGAGGATAAATACAGAGAGCACCCAAGCACTTATACTGTCTAATGGTGCTCTTGAAGGTATACAGATCATTGTGTGTTTATTGAGTGCTTAATCTTATAACATCAATCAGATGCTTAGCGCAGTTCAAAGTACGTACCAACTCTCCTCATTCAACAGCCGTCAAAAGTCCATATTATACGCAAGGTCCCATGCAAACCTTTTGTCAATTAAAGATCAACTCGCACTCTATTTGTACTGCTATTATTTTTTTTCTGACATCTTCGTCGGTCTTTCGTGCTTTTTCTATGTAGTGATGTTATTTTTCTTCTTAATTTTTCTCTTTCTAATTTCTGGTATAGTGGCTCCCATTCCGAGCGATTGAACGATTCAGGATTAGTTTTTGGTTTTTGCTGAAAAACTAGAATTTTTCAAAGCTTCGGAAGCTAAACCAGTACTGACGTCATAGGGCTAGATTTATTAAAAAAAATCGTCAAATATTTATCAGATCGAACGACTTAGAAATTATTCCAACAATAATTCTGTCTTGAATAATTGAATCATTTTAAACACCCTATGAAGATGGCGTGCTGCCGCACAAATAGTTCATCCCCTTAATCGAACATCTTAGATCTTAGAAGATCAGTAAATTTATTCACTAAAGGAAATTTTATTAAGCGCTTCCTCTAAATTCGTATAAAATAAAGGGTCCGCCACCGCTCCTCTGGGAGTGCACCTGAAACGTTTAATTTCCCATGAATGTGGCGCATAAATAAGGCTAGACGTAACTGGTGGCATGGGTTTTGTTTATTTTGCGTTTTATTCGCATACACCTGCGACTTAAGAAAAACCAACAAAAAAAAATTAAACGCGGTAAAATCACACGATCTTGGTGGTTAGCCCACATCACCTTCACGAGAGATGACCATGTCCTCAAATCGCATGTGCAAAATATCCAATGTGGGCCGTAGCACGTTGGTATACATATTTACATAATTGGTCATTGCAATTCTGCAGTCAGGATTACGACCTAGCTTCTCACACCACTTATGTTGTATGTGTTAATGTTATACATGAGTGGCGGGTGGGACCTACAGTTTAAAGTCGATTCCGAACGAAAGATTTTTTGAGAAACTTTTGATGGCAATTTTATTTATTCTCAGAATTTTTGCCAAAAATTTGCTGAGAAGAAGTCGTCGAACGCATGACCTTGGGATTGAACCGAGGCCTCATGTCTAATATGCCAACACACGACCTAATAGACCACGGCGACTTCAAATGGTATACAAATCATCCCTTTTAGGCCAAAACAAGTCGATAATCATGGACCTATAATACTCACTCTTTACAATGAAGGCCAGGCCAACGTCGTCCTCAAAGAAAATGGACCGATGATGTAGCCTGCCTAATATCCGCACCAAACAGTGCCATTTTTGGGATGCATTAAACGCTCACAATCACAATTTTTTTTATTCACCTACCCATTCATCCAGAAATGGGCCTCTTTGCTAACGATGATTTTTCGGTGAATATTGGAGTCAGACAAAACATCAATTTTGATAAGACAATTTTATTATTTGCCCGCATTGCTAATTGATATATCCGTCCATGGATTAGCTGAATTCATTCTGACCTGCAGGCTTATCTAAATATTTGCATCGATACTCTTTGAAGTTTCAATTCACAGTCACGTATCGCTGTGTCGCGAAATTACGTTTACATGGGCTGCTTTATCTATTCTTTTATTTCATTATTCTCTACTTTTTGTTCTTATCACTCGATTAAAAAGTTTTTCTCTTTCTCCCGCTTAATACTCAAATTCAGGTAAAATGGTCATCAAAAGAAATAAAATTAGTTGGTAAACGACTCGTGAGTTAAACGTTACCAGTATCAGCGGAATTAAAATTGATTTTCTTGACGATAAAATTGCAATACAAATAAACAAAATGGAACGTTTGAACATACAATTCGATAAGTATACCAAAATATGGAATGGACCCAAGGCCACACATTTCTTTGATGCGGATTGTTCCATTGGCAAGATATTATACGCTTTCATGCGTAACAATCCCAAACATATATGTCAGGTAATAATGGCTTTAAAAAAATTTCATTCAAACGGGCTAAAAATTTTGTAATATTTTCTACGCAGATTTCAGATACAGAAGGCACTGCCTTGAATAATGGCGAAGCCATAACGTTTGCAATACGCATTGCGCAGTATTTAAAGAGTTTGGGTTTACGGCAAGACGATGTTGTGGGCATTGTGGGCGCCAACACCACTTACATGATGCCATTAGTTTTGGCTTGTTTACTAAATTGCACACCATTTCATGCCGTCAATTATCAGCATGATGAAGGTATTTCAATAATTTTTTCTTACAATTGATTGTCTTCTCTATACAATTTGAATTTGAAACAATTGTTATCGTTTCGTTTATCGCATGGCATTTTTATTTTAGCCACAATCAAGCAATTGTTTCAAAGCACCCGTCCAAAAATTATCTTTTGCGATGGCAGCGTTTACCTTAATGTAGCCGTTATTGGTAAAATTCTTAAAGCCAAAGTCTATACCATGAAAGATCATCGTTTGGATTTGCCCAAAATTGAAGATCTACTCGAACCCACCAATGCCGAGTTATTTTATACGTAAGTATTCATATTTAAATCGCATCGATTGATATTAATTGTGGTAAAAGCAAAAACAAAACAATATTAATCACTTCAATAGGAGGTTGAATCTTATCGTACAAATAAATTGTTTTCAGGGGCAATAAAATTAAATGCACGAAGTAGTTTAGATAATAGAATAGTTTTGTTTCCATTCGATTAAAAAGCATATCAAGTACAAAACTAAATTAATTCGGTTCCATAAATGAAAGTGGGTTAATATTCGCTATTTTAATAATTATTTTTTGTATGCATTATACCCTACAATTGTAATATTTTTTGCATAATATTTTCAAAAAGAAACTGCTGTTTATAGTTTTCAACGAATCTGTTGCAAGGGCAACTATAAACGCTTGTTACCGACAGCCTCATACCTATTTGTTCCCTATTTTTCAAGGCTATTGGAAATTAGAATTAAAACCCATCATAAGGAATATCTTGAATAAAACAAACAAATAATCTCTGCATGTATGAATGCAGTGTCAGCAAGTTCTGTGTGTCCTGGTTGGCATATATTTACAGTGTTGGAAGCACTAACAGGGACACACCAAATGGATTTGAATTAAAATCTGTTCTGTCTGCATAAGAAAATTTAAAAGACCATAACTCTCCTGCTTTCTTCATGGAAAGAAATAAAATTTTGGAAAATATGCCCTGGAAGAAACAACAGGTCCACGACTATCTATCAACAGATTTCTGGCGAAAACTCTAAGAGTAAAATAAAATTGACATGAAAAGTTTCTCAAAAATCTCTCGTTCGGAATTAAATTTATACTGTAGGTCCCGCCACTCATGTATAAAATTAATGAAGCTAGGTCGTAATCCGGACTGAAGGATTGAAATGTAATTATGTATGTATGGGATTATTTAGTTTTCTTAACCTTCATAAATGGACATTCCAAAGGCATTTTGTCATCGGAAAAGCGAAGTATATTACTCTGCAGAATGTGCAGATAATCAGCAGCGTTAGTTTTTCAATGAATCAATGAAATTAGATCAATATGAAACGGGCTAATACATGGCCAAATCAGAAACAACCTTGTGATGCATCGATGTTTTAATAACACTCGATATAACTTATCGATATATCGCAGTGAAATATTCAAAGATCATGGAGAAACTCGCTAGTTGTTTACGAGCGAAAGTTTAAGCCACCAATTCGCCTTGAACAAAAAGTAAAGAAAAAGAGGTATAGAACACTATCTGGCAGAACACTATCGATATTAAAATGGAAAGCTTAATTAGCTAGGCAACGCTGAATTGCATTTTACATGGACATTCATGGAAATGAGTAGGTAGATAGAACTGTAACAAGGGAAGATTCCATGCCGCTGAAGAGACTAATACGTGTCTGTGAAGTAGGAAGAGGAAAGTATAAACTCGACGAACGGAAAGATGAAGCGAGGCGGACACTCTTGTCAAGTTATACGGATTTAAGTTATTAATCAGACTACTAAGCAGTAGCCTGAAGATTGTAACTGGTATTGTAACAGGTGTTGCGGATTTAAAGAACACGTGTTTTCGAATAGGGATTGACCCAAGCCCAACATGTAGAGTCTGTGATGGGGCCAATCACCAGAACTCATCCCTGGATTGGATGAAACACCAAGAAACACCAGATTTATCAAGAAAAAAACAATAATCAATAAGCGATGGAAGTCGATTAGGTATCCACGCGATATCCTAATTACATAACAAAGAATAGATGTCAAAGATCAAATGTTCGTTGTGGTATAATTGATCAGAATCTTTGATGATAATTGAATCCCTTATTCAGATAGTAGATTAGCCTTCTACATTCAAAAAGATTCATCTATAATTGTAACACTATTTTTAGCAAATTAGAACCAACAATTGGATGGTTGAATGGTCTGATAGTCTAGACTTGTCACAAAGCATGTCCTTTGTTTCTGTTTCATTTTCATTATAAAGTTTCCCCAGCTAAACACGATTTATTCAGTATAGCAGATGGTATTGTAGTAGGTGAAGTGGTTCAGAACTTTGCTAATTGAATTCGCATGAAGTTAGTAAAATAGCGTCACCTTTGAAACGTTATATTAGGATTTTAGAAAAACTTTAATATCTTTCCATTCCAGACCGATTAATACTTAGAGAATTAAAAACTCATACAAGGATATGAATCCCAATTGACATTTTTTCTGATTTCTTTCAGTCCTGAAACCCTTAAACTGGGTGGCGATCAAACAGTAGCAATTCTTTGCACATCCGGCACCACTGGTTTACCGAAAAATGTTTGCATATCAAATTCAGCATGCCTTTTCGATTTCGGGTAAGATGTTCCATTAAAGAATATATTTTTTAAATAATAAAGATTGGTATTCAATTCGTCTGTAGATTCGTTACCGCTCAAGACGTAGTACTATCGTTCAACACTATAGATGTCTCAGGGGGCATGTTTAATATGCTCTTCTCATGTGGTCATAGTTCAACGCGCATTATCACCGATAAGGCCTATACACCCGAGTATTTATTAGAATTAATAAGCAAATATCGTGTGACATTACTCACACTGACGCCCCGCTGCATTGTGACTTTGGCCAAGTGTAAGGAATTGACGAAAGAACAATTGTCCAGTGTTAGATACATAAGCATAGCCGGAGGCAATTGCCCGGTAACAACACTTTTGAGAATGCAGGATTACCTTTCGAATGGTTTTATATCTTACGGTTATGCCTTGACTGAATGCGGAGGAGTAACGGCCAATATGGGTGTAAGTCGTCCCAATAGTGTGGGAAAAATTGTACCCGGCGTACGTGTAAGGATAATAAATGAAAATGAACAAAGTCTGGGCCCTGGTGAAGTGGGTGAAATTTTAGTGCATAACGGCAAAGTGTGGAACGGTTACTATGGCAATCCGTCTGAAAGCAAACGTATGCAAGATTATCAGGGCTGGTTCCATACCGGTGATTTGGGTTACTTTGATAAGGACAATTATTTGTATGTGGTCGACCGCAAGTGTGAAGTCTTAAAATTCCATGGCCTACAATATTGGCCACAAGAAATCGAACATTGTGTTGCCGAATTGCCTGATGTTATCGAAGTTTGTGTTTTTGGCTTTTGGAATGAAGTGGATGGTGATCCAGCAGCTGCCGCCGTTGTCAAAGTTGAGGACAGCAAACTTAGTGAACAAGATATTGTAGAGTATGTAGCGAAACGTTTAGTGGTAGAACATAAGCAACTGCACTGCGGAGTATTCTTTTTGGATGATTTACCCAAAACCGGCAGTGGTAAAGTGCTGAGAGACAAAGCCAGAGATATGGCTCTCGGCAAGCACTGGGCACCACCAAAGCCCTTTTTAAATGGTTTCAATTACATGCATTAGTTTACGTTAATATTTTTATACCCTGTTATTAGATTGTAGTTGTTTAAGTTTATATTTATCTAATAATATTCTATTTGTAGTTGTAAAATATAATATTTAATAATAAATTATTTTGAACATACATATGTACATGAATACATTGTATTTAAAAAATCCCCCAAAATTAAAATCAAATGTAAACGAAAAAGTGTGCTTTATCGCAATATTTTCGATAAATCAAAATATTTTGTCAGTGTTTAGTATCAATACTTGCTGTTACTTTATTTATTTTATAATTTTTAGTCAGTAAACGTGATATCGATAAAACTTTTTATATTTGGCCAAAAATTTAAACGCAATACATACGTACTCAGTTTTAGAGCACGAAATAAAAAAAGTGAATCATACAATGACGTTTCAATTGACTCTCCGTAACGAGTCAGTTGTTTCAATTCTAAGCACATTAGCAGAAGTGTGCGATACAAACATGTACCTTCTTCCGGATCGTTAATTGTGATATTTCTAAGTAAAGTTTACCCAATACTTTCCCGCATGTTAACTGAGAGAATAATACAACTGCAGTCAATAGGTGTCTTGTCAGATGGCTCCTGTCAAAGCTTAAAAAGTCTGCATCATTAAGTTTGTATTTATCAACCTTAAATAGCAAATTCGACAAGAAAATTGTTGTAAGCTAGAAATGGGAACTTTGTACTATTAAGGTTTACTGCATTCTGTACAAGCACAATACATGTCGAATGTTTAAAATGATTCCGTGGACTGATTTTTATTGATTCAAAAAGTCAATATTACTTAATCCTCCCTCGTTATTACGCACGTGTAGCTTAAGTACAACATCTTTCAAAATTGAATGAAGCCTGCCCTTCTGTTCATTTTATTAATAGGGCTTGATCTCTACCATCATTGTTTCCTAACTTTTAATGAATTACTTCAAGACATGATACATCTATAATTATATTAAAATATTATGGAAAATTGTGATAAAGGCGAATGCGATGTGAGCTTCAATAAAGCTTCCCCATGTATAAGGTATAATTTTTTGAATTGAGTTCAGTTTACAGTATACATGCGGCATAGTGCTGTGCGTTTTCAGTAACAAATTGGGTATCGGAACACCAAGTTGTCCAGACCAGAGTTCCTTATGACTGATAACTGATCTTAACTGGTTTAACAGCCACCATAAACACCGACGGTGCTTTCGTGGTCTGTTTTTGGTTTAGGTTGACACTTTTAGTCTTATTGGCTTAGGAGACTCTAGCTGGCGTCGCTCTCGGGATCATAGCACGTAAATGAATTTATTATACTGTTTGTGTTCTGATGGTTTCTTGCCATCATCACCGCAAAAACTACTTGTTGGGTTCGAAACGTTTGTTCTTTGAGTCTGTACTGTACTGCTGTGGTAAGCTACCAGCTACCAGCTAACTTAACCTAATCAAATGTCTTCCTTGCAGGTTTAATTGAATTTTTATCAACCTTTGAACAGCTTTTAGTTTTAAAATTTTCATTCTAAAATCTTCATTCTAACATTCCAAAAACATTGTAGAAAAGATAAGAAATGTAATGAAATAAGTTGACGAAAACACAGTCGGCCTTTGCTGAGTACAAGTATATTGTCTCGTATATATTTTCATATCTCAATGATGAACTTTGTAAAGGGCTTTAGATTTCAGTGTCTGTACGTCAGTGGCTTCTTCGGCAATATCTTACGTAACAACTCCAACCAATTATAACACAAATACGCAGTCAATCATCAACGAAAGAAGTTAAAGAATAAAAAAATGAAAACCAAAAATCTTTTTATCTTGTGATGAATCAGTGACAATATCAGCAAACGCCATCTAAATAATATAAGAGTGGCTAAATAACACTAAAACGTATAAAACTTCAGCAAAATTAAATAAAGGGCCGCCATATGAATTCAATAGTGTTGGTTGCAAGACGACAAAAAAAGAGAACGACGGTCAATGCCGCCATCGCTATCATCAGCAGCAGCAATGCTAACGCCCGCCAACTGTATTATGATTTCCTTAAACAGTACGTCAAAGACTGCGTTTGTTTCACTTCCAATATTTTTAATCCAAATTGAATTGAAAATAAAGTTCAAGACAAAAGCATGGTGCATGCTTAGCCCTGAACGACGACGAGCTCTTTTGCTTGGTCGCCACTAGGCCTAATGCGATTATTAAAGATTTTGTTCATACATAAAGATAAAGAAACGAAAGAAAGACACACTCTTTAGAGAAAGAGTAGCATAATTTCAAATTATATTCCAACTGATGTGATTGATTAAACCGACAAACGTTTTCAAATACGGAACATTTTTCAAGACTACCACTACCACCACCACCGCCACCACCACACCAGCACTAGCACTAGCACCACATTAGTTTGATTCTATTCTACAGGAATTTCATTTTATTTTTAGGCGAATTTAATTTATGAACGACAAAAAGAAAAATTTCCCTTTTACGTGTTTCTGATCTGATAATAAATGAAATGGAGAAGAGTGAGTGCAAAACTTAATTTGTATAAACGAGTCTAGAGTGGAAATATCAATTTGTATTTCAAACCAATGCCAGCACATTTACAAGTTTTGTCATTTGAAAGTTGTGGCCCATACATCCATACAAAGAAATGGAATATCTTTAGTTTTCTAATGGCAATTACTTTGCCAAATTGATTGCAAATTACGAGCATGCACGTGAGCTAAAGCATCTCTTGTGATAAATAACGTGTGTGCACTATAAACTTACAGACGCAAATACAGCATCTTTTTATTGTTACAGTTTTTGTCTTAAGAACAGATTTGAATTGCTATATTCTCCACCACCAACCAGTGGAAATCTGAGTCAAAGAAAAAAACTAAAGTTATAGACAATGAAAACCTTGCACTCCATTTGTAGCTGGAAGTCTACCATTCATTTGAGGTGCAAACAAAAAATTTCATTTGCAATGGTACTGCATTTTCAAATGCAACATCTCTTGGAAATGGGGAAGTATAACCAAGAGTTGTTATCATAGACTCATAACAGTTTTAAAATGAAAATTTTGAAAACGGATTTCAATAAACAAATCGTTTATAAAGCAAAAAATAAGAAGATATTGCGGTCGTAAAGTTTTGAATCAATTAGTAGTTAAAGCATCTGCCGGTAGCATAGGTACACAGCTGACCGTTCAAATGTCGACAGCGGTGACAACTTACTTACATACATAATTGTAAGCTCAGTCAGGATTACAAACTAGCTTCTCACACCACTTATGTTATGTGTGTTAATTTCTTACACGAGTGATTTTTTGAGGAATTTTTCACGGTAATTTTATTTACTCACAGAGTTTCTGCCAGAAATCTGTCACCGTATTTCGTTTTGTTGGAGATGTTTGAACTTAGGTTTGAACCGTGTCCTTGCGTCTAATAACCCAACATACAACCTACTAGACTATGGCGATATACGACTGGTACACCCAATAATGGCGATATTGTCAACGTACAAAAGTAACTGGAAACTTCAATGCGCAATAGTGACAACGCAATGATCCGCCGCCTTCTGCAGACCAGTTTCTCAGAATGAAATTGAATAGATCCAATGTTATAAGCTCATTGAACGTTCAGACAAGTACTGTCCTATCTTGGCAGAGCTGCTCGCATTGCACACTGTCATATCGCACAGTGTCTTTATTCTCTCAGGGACATCGAGTTCAGGCATTGCAGCACAAACGAAAAAATCTTCTCTGTCAACTTTGTATTTCAACCTATCCTGGTCTATGCCATCTACCCCTACCATGATTTCAAATCACCATGAATTCTACAACATCTGAAATCAACAACACCTGAAATCGTGCAGCATGAAAAATCATTTTCAGCGCTGAGGCCCATCTTTGGATGAATAGAATGATACTAATCCATATGAGATCCAAAAGCGCCTAACCTATACCGAGAAAATCACTGTTTGGTGTGGATTTTACGTTGTCAGCTTTGGTTGGGTTCATATTTCTGTAGAACGTTTATCTTTCTCAGCGACAAACACTATAGGTCGATGATTACCAATTACTTTCATCCTGATTTGCATGATCTGTACACCAACGACATGTGGTTTCTACTGAACGTTGCAACGAGACATATACATAACTTATGCCACAATGAATATTCTACACCAGCGACTTGAGAGCATGATCAGCGCTCGTTCAGGTGATGTTAACTGGCCACCGAGATCATGTGATTTGATTCTGTTAGACTCTTTCTTGTGGGGTTTTCTAAAGTCGCAAGTATATGCAAATATAAGCAAATAATAGTGCCTTGAATATTGGCTTCCAATCGTTCAAGAGTTTCATAAACCAATGACTTAACATAGTCCCAAACGAGGAGGCCAGCGAACAAAACCACTTCTGGAAAGAAAGTTGTCACGAAATATGTGGAGATTTTGCAATAAATCGATAGTGAAGAGGGATATATGGCAAGTTGTGCAGTCTTGGTGGAACCAAGTGTCGGTGGCTTTTAGCTAATTAATGTTTGATAAGAAAAATACAGTCCGTAAAGCTCGATGTAGCTCGTCATTCACCGCGAAGGCAATTTTAATGAATTCAGTGGTAATTCGTTAACTGCTTGAGGATTGCCTTCGTTTCAATTACGTAGTCATGAGCCATTAGCCCTAAAATGGAAGAAGTTCCGTATGAACTTCGCGAACGGATTTATTTTTTTCAAAGAAACTTTCAACAGTTTGGAAGCGTTGTTCGGACATTAAACTATTCATGATAACCATTGATTGTGTAGAGTGTCCGAAAGAAGGTTTACTTCCCAGAACATAAATAACCGTTACATAAATGCAAAAATCGTAACAAAACAAAAACAATAACAACAGCAATACCAGTAACAACAAATGCTTAAAAAATAGTTGTACGTACGTACGTAGAATAAAAAGTAAAAGAAAAGTGATGTCACTGATAGAAAACAAGCATTTTACGGTGATAAACTGACATTGCAAACATGAAAAACTAATTTATTTCACTTCACTCCTTTAGTTCATTTCATTTTCCTATTTTTGTCTTTCGCATTGCGATTTCATGCGATTCACCTTAACCACTGCTGTCCAAAGGTCTCTCTCCAGCTCTCTCAATTTGTCTTTAGAGCATTGCGCCAAACTGTGCCGCAGTTGCATATGCCGTTATCGTTGTTGTTGTTATAGTTGTTGACGATGTCTGCGGCATAAAGACAAGTAGAAGAAGCAGAAGAACAAGCAACAGCAACATGAAAAAAAGATGAAGAAATGAAATGATTGCGCAGTCGTAATAAAACAGGAAGTTATTGCTGAAGTGAAATACAAATATTTAGAACAACCACTCCAACTACAGTCAAGTCAAGCGACAATGTTTGGCTGGCATACCAAATGAAAGTGCTGATGCAATTGAACCTTCTACGATTAAAACTTGTTGTATATACGGGGCATGCGGCAACATACTCAAATACTTCTACAAAAGATTGTGTAACATGTAAACAAATATTGCCACCATGGTTAAAAAAAAAACAAAAATAACAACCAAAGGAAGCAGAAGAAGAAGAAACGTATGAAAAAACATCGAATTCACCTGGTAGTTTTAACCTGTTGATTTTAAAGAATTACGAAATTTTGATACAGATTTGTAATAGCGAAAGCATTTCGTTTTGATGACTTTAAAAAAATTGTACTTCTGTTTTAAGCAACTTCCGATTGGGATAAAATGATAGGTCCTGTGTGATTATATGTTAACTAGCCTGCATCACAATAACTATCCTGCAATGATATTTTAGAAAAGGCAATGTACTGTATGAAGCTAGGTCGTAATCCTGACTGAAGGGTTATAGTGGCCAATTACGCATGTAAGTAATGTACTTTTAGGGAATAATTAAATCCCAACAGCACGCATTTTATGCTGCATATACTATCGATATCGAAGCTCAACTGTTTTATATTATTTGCCTTGGCTTCGTTTATTACTCCTAATCGAGAGAAAATTTTTACTTTGATTTGTTTTTTTTAAAGGAACATAAAACTGTCACTAAACGTCTCTTTCATTCCTCTTATTACTTCTTTGCTCTGTTTCACCAAGAAGTGATTGGCAGTAGATTCTAGAATGATATGATTGCCATCTGCCGTTGCTTAGAAATAACGACTTATGTGAAAATGATGAGGCATTCGAAGATCTGCGTTATTATGGTACACATTTCTAAATATACGGAAGTAACTCAAAAGCATGTAAAAACCACCTAAGAGGGGGACATTAAAAATGTCCTCCTTATGAAGGAAACAGAATGATCTCTGGGTTCAATGTCAGTGCAAGCGTTCTACGAAAACCTGATGCATTAAACTCGTTTCTTATCTGTAAAGACTTACCAATTATGAAGTAGCCGTAGTCAGTCAGTCCAGGTCAGACATTTCCAACAAAACGAAATATTTCTTCGGCGACTTCTCCTCAGCAGATTTTTGGCAAAAACTCTGAGAATAAAAAGTTTCTCTAAAATCTGTTATTCGGAGTCGACTTTAAACTATAGGTCTAGCCACTGATGTATAAAATTAAAACACACAACATAAGTGGTGTTCAGAAGCTAGATCGTAATCTTCACTGAGGGATTGTAATTGCCAGTTATGTGTGTCTGACCTGGTATTTGAATCGTCGCCTCACGTCTCAATGTAGATAGCATTTAATTTATATTAAAAAAAAAGCTTTCTACAATTAAAATATCTGCCAATTTAATTTTCCTTATATTAACTGCAGACATAGCGGGCATTTACTGAACACCAAAAAATTTTCTTATCCTAGTTGGCTTGTGTTGGGTATAAATCTAATAATTCTCTGTGAATACCCTAACTGTCTGGATTGTCAATATTAGAGAAAATCTTTCAAACTTTAAATACAAAAAAAGGAAAAAAATATAACATTTTTCACTTTCAAATGCAGCGGCATCGATAAAGATCAGTTTTTTCAATTCTTTTTTTTTGCAATTTTTCTGTTTTTTGTTGTATTTTTTTTCCTATTTTCTATTTTAAACGTTCATTACACACGGAAAATTTACATAATTATCCCATGAACACTTTAACTAATGCAGCACATGGGGAAAATTTCAAATTCAAATTTACATAATTTAACCAGACACTGGAAAAGGAAAAAAATAAAGAAAATAGATCAACAAGTAACAGAAAAAAAGGCAAAAAAAGCTAAAAAGAAACATGAAGAGTATTGCATGATTACGAGTTAAATACAGTCGTGTTTTTTTTTTTTTTTTTAATGCAAGAAAACTTCGAGGACATAAATCTTTAGAGAAGATTTCCAGATTGAAGCACAGAAATTGTAACAACTTTATAATGGTTGGTGAATGGATGGTGATGGTAATGGTGATGGAAAAGGGCTGGTCGGTTAGCCGGCTGGTTTAACCAGCTAATGTTTTAATACGTGTAGAGCAGTTATAGAATGAACCTTGAAGGTAATAAAGCCACTAAAACAGTAACAACAGCAATAACAACGCCAACAATAAAAATTAAAATGTCTATAAACAAGTGAAAATAATCGCCAAAAACAAATCGCCTTGAAATTTTTAATTTTTTTAAATTTTTTTATTATTTATGAGCCCGCAATTTAGAGAGAAGCCTTTTTAGCATTTAGCCGATGTACAAGCGTTTGTTTGTTTCAATGCTGATGGCTAAAGTTGAGTGTTAGAGGAAGGCGCTAAATATCTTAAGATTGTTTGCAACATGAGGCAATTCTCTTGTTTTTTTTATTTTTTTTTTCATATACAAAATAAAATCAACAATGTTTTTAACAAGCCAAAAGGTAAACATTACAATTTCAATTCTTTGAATTGATCACAAAAAAAGGTGTTGCACCATATGCACATGCCGACAGACAGACAGAAAGATAGACAGACGAACGTAGGAGCAAACATACATGTATAGTGTTAACACAAGTACTGCCATGTTTGCTGCATGTTGCATGTTCACATAGTGCATATAAAACATAAGAATAATGCTTTACGAGCCTAAATACTCCCTGTCTCGTGCTGATCGCTTCACACTTCTCCATTAGATGCTGTGATAGATGTTATGCCAAAATTGTTTATGATGGTTTTTAAACAAAAAAAAAAAAAAAACAAAAAATTGGTAAAAAAAAAAGTAACCAAAACTAAACGAAAAAAGACAACAACTAATGTATCATCATCATCATCATGCATCATTGATTTACTCATATGTTGGCGGTATATGTAGTGCAACAAATACTCCATTCACATACTCTTGTACAAGTATATCGATCATTTTGTTTTTGTATAAATTTCAAGATATTTTCCAATAACTTTACTCTTCTGTTTTAATTTTTTGTTTCTAAAATTTGTTTATGCAGATGATGAATATGATGACGATCAGTATGTTGCCTGATGCTGGTACTATTGCTAGTGATCTGTGAAAAAATGAACGCATTATTTTCAGTGTTTGCTTGTTTGTTTGTTTTCTCTTTTCCTCAAACTCTAGTATGTATGATCAGGGCTTAAGGCCATTTACTTAGGTTTTTAACGAAAACGCCAGTAACAATATTGGCTAAAAGCTAACAATATTTAAAATTACATTTTCAAACAATTTTAAGTAACGAAAATGAGTTTTCGTATTGCGAAATGCCAGGAAGGGTGTACGAGAAGTTGTAAAAGTGTAATTTATTGTGATATATTGACAGACAGCAGGAAGAAGTGATTGCGCTCTGAATCAAAAGCAATAAAATGTAAGGACCCATGACTAGTGAGTGCTTAAAGACGTTAATGCAATCACTGATACATGAGTGATAATAAGCTTTTTTTATTTTCACGCACCAGTTTACGACGAATTTTGCGAAAAGATCTCAGTATGTTCAATATGGTTGAAGTTGAAGCCGCATGACCATCCACTTCGTTTTCGCTTCACTAGATGGGCCAACGAGAAACTGCTCGATGATGTTGATTTTGCCACAAAACTTCTTCTTTTCGAATGAGGTATATCTTGGTGGGTACGTTAGGGAGCAAAATTGCCGTATTTGGGGCACAGAAATCCCACACGTAGCCTTATAGAAGCTATTGCTCACATGACTTTATGGTGTGGCTTGTGGAGTGGGGACATCATTGGCCCATATTTCTTTGAAAATGAGAACGTCCCAACCATTACGGTCAATGCAGACATCTATCGCACCATGATAACCGTTTTTTTTGTACCCACTCTTCATGGTATTGATGTGAACGATGCTTGGTTTCAACAGGATAGTGCAACTTGCCCCACATCTCATGCCACAATCGACTTATTGCTTCAAACGTTTGATATCCACTTAATAAGCCGAAATGGTGATGTCAATTGGCAGCCAAGAAGCTGCGATTTGACACCGTTGGACTATTTTCTGTGAGGTGCCGTTTAAGAAACCGACAAACCAGAGACAATTGAGCATTTAAAGGCCAACATTCGTGATGCCAATGCCGCATACACTCCATTTCTAACCGGAACAATTGTACTTCACAACAAAAAAAAATAAATCTTGCAAAATTTCAAACCGTTTTTGATTTTTAGATTTTTAAATTTAAATTTTTTAATGGCCCACCTTTTATAAATGCTCTACAGCTTCTCATCAAAATGGCTTGTATATCACTCTCACAAACACATGGATAAAATTGTCTGTCACAGATGCTTTTGTTTGCAGCAGTGTCATCAGCATAATACCACACAGATCCGATGAAATCTGAAAATGTACTAACAACCCAGGCTATTTTATTTAAAGAATATATAATGCTCTGTAAGGTTTCTTACTTGTAAATTTTCTTACTTTGCCGCTTCAAAAATATTGCCAGTATCAGTATCACAGTATCAATAAGATCTGGACGAATCTCGCATGAGGTTTAGATGAGCTAACAATTTCGATCTTCAGTTAAAGGAAGCTTTATGGTATTTTATGCAGTTCATTAAGTATCTTCCGAATCTCGATTTTCTTAAACTCTTTCAATCATTTGTATTTTTAATTTAGTTTAGAAATGAAGGAAACCACTTATATTCGAAACGAAAAAAATATATAACCTATATAAGGTTGGATTAGGCAAGGTTGGAAAGAGAAGACAAAATTTAATCAATGACTTTACTTTTAAGACACGTTTTGCATGTTGTATGGCCCAAAATATTCGTGTTGAGAAAATCGCTGAAGTCCCGGCAAGTACTTCCGCCTATCACGAACCGACTGTCCAAATTCTGTTGGTGGTAAAAGATCCAGGAATCTATGATAGTGATGAGCAGAATACTCTGTATTTTAAGCCACTTAATTCAGAATACTTTTAATTTCTGCGTGAAGACAACTACGGACCCTGCACAAGTGCATCGAATAGTGCAAAATTGTTCAACACCTTCACATTTATTGCATCTTTCAACAACGGTGTTTCCGTTTTGAGCCTGCAGTTTGCGTCTGTTCCTCCGACGCCATTTCTATATAGGATTTGCCATTTTTTCAAATCTGCAGATTGAAGTCAACGTTAAACTCTAGTTCCCGCCACTCATGGATAAAATTTACACGCACAGTATGGTTGGAGTTAGAAGCTTGGTTGTAATCCTGACTTAATGGTTGTAGTGATCAATTAAGTAAGTCGGTAATATATGGGAAGCTACGATTATCTACATATTCGAGTATCTAAGCTTGTATAATGATGATGTTTACGCTGACATTGTTTATTCTCATTATTTTGATCTTGGACCGCAAGATCTAAATGCTCGTGGTGATGTAAGACTACATGTAATTTCTCTTCTCTGAACAAAGTTGTCTGAGATATCCTGTTGTGAATAGTTACGGTTACAATGAGCATCCTGAAGAACTGAAAATTCTGAATCCTCGTATATAGCGCTCAAGATCAAAATTATTACGATTTTTCTTCTTAAAGTTTCCATACATCAGTCCATCTGATTCAATTAAAACTATTCTTGAAATTGTGTTTTCTTCAACAACGCTAGGTTTTGGTCCTGATATAGAAACGATGGCGTTGTTCTTTAAACTTCTTCCTTATAACAAAATTGAATTGCTTCAGTAGTGAATTATAGTTTTTGGAAGCCATACTTGTTACTTCCTGACGATACGACAGTTTCTCTTCTTTTGAAGATGTATAAGATTCTGATCAGTTCATTTTTCTTTTTCTTTCTGTAATTTTATGTCCATTTATTGTGTTCCCTTTCTCGCTAAATGATTACAACAGAACTCAGCATAAATTCTGAGAAATTTGGACAGTAACTTAAAGGATACTTGTTAATACAGCGTGGGAATGCAAGGGTATTGGCCTTAACTCTCAGTTGTTAGATGGTAGTGAGTATTTTATTTTCACATGGGAAATTTTGTGTTCGTTATTGTGCTGAGTTTTAGAATTCTTAATAAAACCATTTTAAAAGAAACCAATTGTTCCGGTTTATATTGAATAAATATTTTTAAATTTCCAATTTCCGAATCATAATGACAATGATGACAATAATTATCATAATTTCGCTATTTACGACAAATCTAAACAAAACACTGACATTGCAGTTGAAAAACTACAAATACTACGTATTTATTTATAAAATTTAATACCCATACTCCATACATCCCAATGCACCCTGTTTCCAGGAATAGTGCTCGAACTCTTAATTGTCTAAATTAACAAACAGAGATTGTAAATTTTAAATCCAGGAATTACCTCTAAACGCCATCTGACCCTGGCATATTTAATTTAGTTGCACCTTCTGTCAACAGCGTAATACCTCAACATGAAAAAAGAAACATTTCAATGTCAATATAAAGAGGCTTCAAGATTTATAAGAATATTTTACTTTTCCTTTTTGAAATTCACAGAAATCTTTGAGAGAATGGCGGGCGGCTCTCTTAAATACTTGTTAAAAGGTTTGTTTAAATTCTGATCCAGATTTCAAGGAAATGCATGCGTGCGTGCGTACGTACATAACATCTTACATCCGGTACTTTTTCAAATTGCCGTGTTAATCATTTCAATTAGCGTTTGACTAAATTTAACAATTGGAAACTAATTTGTTATGAAATACTATACATGTATTAATGCGTATTTGTTTAGACGTCGTTTATACAATAAACGAGCGCATGCAACAACATCTAGTGGCACCTCAGTAATATTAAGAAATTCGAAACCCTTTTTCGGAAATATGCCACACAAATAAATGCAACAATAGAGATGAAAACTAAAGAATTTAAACAATTGTTTCGCAGCATCCCTCTGGTTAACTTTAAACAGATACACATTGCATGCTGTATGCGTCATGCAAGGAAATCCGTCTGTCACTATGACAATGTCATTTAGTGGCATATGTCACTAACACAAGAACTCATTGTTAAAAATAGAGAGACTGTGCTCAAAATGTTGTTTTTTTTTTTTAATGTCATAAGTAAACATTTAGTTTTTCATTAAATTTTCATTAAAGTAATGAACTTATGCTGATGTATCCTACATCAATAACGAATAAGAATGCCAAGCGCCGCCGCTAATAAGCGAAATTTCTCATCACTACACCATTATCACAAATGGCGTAGTTTCTTGCCAGTGACAGATGACTACGCTAGAGTAGAACAAATCTGAAACAAATCAAAGAATTGTTTAGAATGTGTGGAATATGTTTTGTGATAGTACCATTTTCTTTAAAGGAATAAAAAATTGTTAAAAAATTCCGTCTTGAGCTGAGAGCTAGTTTTTTTAAATATATTTCAGCATATCGTTTTGGTTTCCATTTCAATCAGCTGTACGTTTAAATTTTTATTATAATATGTTCCATGAGTTAGAAGATATTAAACGAAGAATTTTACTTTGGCATTTGGAAACACCTTTCCGTGTTTAATATTGAATTACTTTAGAAGTTAACACTGTAAACCCAGAGTTGAATTACTTAATTGCAGATTAAAACCAATCAGTTAAAATTATGACCTAGCTGCTCACACCACTCACGTTTTTGTGTTAATTTTATCCATGAGTGGTGGGACTTGCAGTTGACTCTGAATGACAGTTTTTTGAGAAACTTTTCATGGCAATTTTTATTTTTCTCTCAGAGTTTTTGCCAGAAAACTGCTGAGAAGAAGTTCGCTGGGGGGTTTGAACCACTGCCTCACGCCTAATAAGGCACCACACTACCTTCTACAGTAAAAGAATGTCCTCCTTTAGTTAAATATCGTCCTTAAAACTTAAAGGGAAATTTGGCATATTATTATCGTTATGCAGGGATAATAAAGTACTTCGACCAGATGATCTGTTGTAGTCAATCTGTTGACTTAAAAATCTTTATATTGTATTCAAAATATCTCAAATTAAGAAAATATCGCTTTAAGAGCTTCCTAATTTTTTATTAAAAAAAAAACAAAATGGGTGTGACGAAGTAGGTAGGTAGTGAGGACTCGGTTCAAACCCCGGGCCAGACATCTCGAACAAAACTAAATATGAAAAAACATTCCTTCGACGACTTCCTATCAGCAGATTTCTGGCAAAAACTCTAAGAATAAATAAAATTGCTATTAAAAGTTTCTCAAAAATCTGTCGTTCGGAGTCGACTTTAAACTGTAGGTCCCGCCACTCATGTATAAAATTAACACACACAACATAAGTGATGTGAGAAGCTAGGTTGTAATCCTGACTGAAGGGTTGTAATGGCCATTTACATATGTATGTATGTATGTAATTAGATAATATGCCTGACTTGAAATTATTGTTAAATTTTATTTCCAACCTGGCCTGAATGCTGTCGACAGTGGAAATTATTGAAATTTATAATATAGTAAAAGATTTCCAAGCATTGCGTCGCCCGACGGGATTGTTCAAGCTGCATTTGTGAAATTAGTTGTAATTTATTCAGCCTGTCGAAAAATTATCTTCAGCCGTGGCCTCACTTCTAATAAGTGAACACACTACCTGCTAGACTAAATCATATTACTCAGTATTAATGAGTAATCCTGACAAAGTTTATTAGACTTTAAAACGCCTGTTATAATATTTAGTGCCCAGATATCTGATTCAGCATATTTCTGGGGTCGAAAAGTTGGCATTGCAAATACTGAAAAAGTTAACACCATCTAACTCCTAATATTACTACACACTGTCGTAAAGTACTCTACCGCCTTCTGTTACACAAACAGTCTTAAATAGTAAACTTCAAATTGTAAAACTTTCTCCGTTTACAGTCTTTCACAATATCAGATCATGTTTATTAATGTTTAAATCAGCAGAACAACTTGTCACATTGTTTAACACTGAAATAAATATCAACAGATTATTATGTACAATGTTAACAACAACAACAAACATCCTTGCCTTTATATTGTTGTTATCCCCCTATTTCGTTGTCATTCTTCCTTCCTTTCTTCAGTTTTGAAATGTAAAGGATGACTTACAACAACAAAACATAAAACCTCATCATTATGTCATTATCAATGGCAATGGGGCAGACGTAAAAGGCTACAAATGCAGCATGCAGCATGCAACAAGCGTTAAACAAAGACAGACATGACTTATAAAAAGTAGGCAAGAAATAGATGAGGGTTACGCGCGCCTCAATTGTAAAGCAATTGAGCAATTGAGTTGAAAATGATTGGCTACATGTACGAGTCTAGAGCATGGTAGCTCGCATGTTGTATTCCTTTTGAATTGATAGAAATGAACTCAAAAAAAAGAAGAATAAGAAGTAGAAAACAATATTTCTCTAAACACCTTTGACTGCGGCACAATGCTCTGCAACAATTGCATGTAGAAGATACACTCTCCCTCGATAACTGGTTGTAAAATGGCAGCGTATTACAGACAATTTTCAGACATAAATTTCAATGTTAAATTCTAAGTAATCGACAGGGCATGAAATGTTATTGCCTCGTATATCGGAAAATTATTGGAAAGCCGCAAGAGCTCGCGTATGCGTGTTGTTTTGACGTCCAACATCCGTATTTGGTCTAGTGGTAGTATTTGGTTCTGAATGGCTGTGTGAGTATGTCTATCGTTTTTTTACGTTTCCCTTGCCATTACCCACTTATTGCCCAATTCATCTGTCTCGCGGTATTTATGAAATGGAGATGAATATGGTTCGTAATGTGAGAAAAAATTTTAAAAATTTTTGTAAAAGGATGAACAGAAGTGTTACAAAGACTCCATTTAAACTATTTTAGGAATAACGAAAACGTTAATGATGAATGAATTATTGAATATGCAATCATCACATCAATATTTTAGCATAAGGGGAGGAGATGGGGAGATAATTTAAAATTTTTCCTAATTTTAGTTTCGATCAATACCTTTAAAAGACACAATACCGGACATGACTTATCTCAGATGACTGAACTTTTAGCAGCTAAGCAATTTCGAAAACGATACAGACTTTTTATAGAAAATATGTTTTGCAGCACTTAGTGGGTGAGCACATAGACTTTGAGAAAGCCTTCGTCAAACTGAATTACGCCGTGACCTAGAGTTTACCGGCATGTATGAAAATTCGTCGAAAACTAATACGCCTTATTTGAAGTGTATACAACATAGCATCGCGCACAATTAAGCCTGGAAAAGTACTAAGTAGGATGATGGAAGTTGCAACAGATGTCCGACAAGGCTGTGTTCTGTCACCTCTACTACTTAATTGCTTTATGCCATCCTTGGAAAAGACCTTTAAAACAGTAAGGGCTTGCAAATGATCTATACCATCCAGACGATATGTGCCTTTTCCTCGGTTCTTGAAACGGCACAAATCAAATAGCAGACGTCATCCAATCATATTATTTTGGGAGCATTATAACCGCAAACCAACAATCAGGGGAGGTTATTGATAATCGTTTACAAAAAGCCCATTAGACATTTAGACAAGTGACAGATATTTAGAGTTAATCTTTATCCCTGCGTACTAAAATTACAATGTTTAATGCAAAAGAAATTCACCATTCTGTACCGTTGCAAAACAAGAAATGCTGCCACTCGTTATATAGAAAAGATATACGTGTTCGTGAACCGCTTTCTTTACAAGAGCGTACATGTACTCTCGTCAGAAACCGCATCGCATCAGCGGCTCTGGTAAAGACAGACCAACAACCCTAATCAAACGAAATAAAGACACTGTTAAAAGAGGAATTTGCCTCGGTAGCGATTCCCACGTGGATTTTGAATAAAGAAGAACCAAGATAAAATTTGTTTTATTTCACAAAAAGATTTTCTTTATTAAAATTCCTATTAGAATTAAATTTAATTAGAAATGCTTACAATTCATGGAGAAAAAATATAAAAAAACTTACTATTTAGTATGGAAATCACTACATACTTGAATATTACAAAAATTCACTTAGCAATATTTTCCGGACTGACAACCACCACGTGAAGATGACCTAAATATATTGAAGTGGTTTGGTTGGAAAACCTGACACAAAATTTAGCAAAAATGGCGTCACTCCGAAAATATTACTTTACATTAAATCAATCTATTACAAAAACTTTTGGTTAGTAATTTACTAAACAATGCTACTAATTTAGGCGATTTTACCAGTGGCGGCAACAGACACCCAAATGATGTTGAATTGCCCATACCCTTAGAATGCAATCAGACGATACCTCCCAGAATTGCCATAAAATGCAATAGAGCAGGCCGTCCTGCTGAAACGTGGAGAAGACAAATAGAAGCCAAAGTAAAGGGCAACGGAAACAGTTTGAGAGAAGTGAAGGCGTTTTGCCAAAATAGAAATTTGTTCTGGAGAAATATGTTGAGGTCCTATGCTTCTTATAGGAACAACGAGAACTTATGTATAATGTAGAGGGCGTAAGCATAATATGAAGACGAAATCAGTTAGCAAAAAACGTAATATTCAATACATATTATTCTAAATTTCAATAAAAATTATGGGTATGCAAGCATCCATAATAGTACGTAATGTGTTGGCTTATTAGACGAGAGCCCGTGGTTCAATCTCTGGCTCAGACGTCTCGAACCATAGGAAATATGAAAATATATCTCTTTCGGCGACTTCCTTTTAGAAGTCTGAAAGTAAAATAAAATTGCCATGGAAATATGCTCGAATCTGTCGACTGTTCTGAGAAAACTGTAGGTTCCGTCGCTCATGGATAGAATTAACACTTGTAACATGGGGGTGTGAGAAGCTAGGTTGTAAACCTGACTAAATTATTATAATAACTAACTAAGTAAGTAATTATACGGAATACTATTACACGTTTGCTACATTCGCTCATTCATAGTTCCCTACGTACCATCTAATAATAGGTCTACCACAACTAAATATTTTTAATTTTCATGTGGCAAGTCTGTAAACAATTTAAGGAAAAACTAGTTTCATATTGCACGTACAGAATGAAATTTAACCCCAAATGCAGTCCGTATAAGCAAAATACATATATGCGGGTATATATAGAGTGCAACAATAATGTAATAACAGCCAGAATTTATAGACAATAAATCAATTTAGAAATTGAAATGAAAATAGAATCGAATCTTTCAAATCAATTTTGAGTTAAATTTTCAAGATACCAACAACAACGACAGCAAAAACAACAAACAAAGAAATTAAAAACTTTAGGCAGCCATTAGTGAGGATGTTACAGACTGTGAACCCTTTTCATACACAAATGTCCGCTTTTGACACTGCATGTGTGTGGTACTTGATTTGTGGCACCAATTAGTTGCCATCTAATCATTTTAATATTCAGTCTTCGATAGGAAAAAAACTTAAATTCATGACTGCATGATCACAGATACACAGATTGGTGTCACTATATGGTTGATGATGAACTTGAACTTCTTTTGCTTCATCATTATCGTCTTTAGTCTGTGTGATCATTTTAAGAGGATTAACTTAATAATGAAATCTGTAACATGATCTTTGCCACTTAAACAAAGTCAGATTGATTTTTCTTTGTTTATTTTTTTTTTTCTTGTTTTCAAAGAACATCGCATGGGAGAATATCGATTGTTGATGTCAGTCGTTATTGAAGTTGATTTCAACATTTGTTGCCTGCCACTTAGATTGCCACTGCCAGTGTTACTTTTTGTTAAATGCAGAGGCTACTTCAACATAACAATATTGTGTCGATTGTCTTTCCCGAATAGACATTTGGGGGCATTTCGATTTCAATTTTGAGTTCAGCTTAAATAATTTGTAACATTTTCACTTTCCATTAACTTGTAGCAGCGAGTGACTTCAGTGTATTAATTTTTTTGTGT
Source organism: Sarcophaga caerulescens (assembly GCA_927399465.1). NCBI lineage: Eukaryota > Metazoa > Arthropoda > Insecta > Diptera > Sarcophagidae > Sarcophaga > Sarcophaga caerulescens. The sequence goes on along the minus strand of OV656872.1, from coordinate 118,631,223 downwards.
TTGTTGCCACTTTTTTTGTTTGATAGATTTTAGGCCTGTCATCTCTAATTGATTTCAATGTCAATAGAGTTGATCTCTACTATCTTAAGTCGAGTGAAATTTAATACAAAATGATTCCTTTTTTGTTTTTAAAATTCTATCAGAAGGAATTTCAATTAAGAACTTAAAATAGCTACTAATGATGAGAAAAAAAAAATAAAAAAAAAATTGTTTTTTTTTTTTTCAAGGATTTAAGCTATGCATGAGAAATGGAATTTGAAATGTTTGTTCATATTTAAAAATTGCTATTCAACATAAATGAGTTTCTTTATGAATAAGGTTTCTGTATTAGTAGTTATCTACACTTTAAATGAGTCTAAATATATTCGCCATAAAATAATTTCAATATACACCTCCATTCGATCACTGGAAAAAAAAGCGAGGCACAGAGTAAATCTACTCAGGTTATGAAAACATTCGAAAAACGGAACAATATAGTCATCGAATATAGTAAAATCTTTAGAAAAACTCTGTTTAAACTCTCTGAAAACTCTATTTGAAGTCATGAATGAGAAAAATCCGAAGAAAGAGCGTTTATAACCGGTTGAGTCGTAATATATCTGAACATAAGCAGAAAAATATACAAGAGGTGTAAATATGGACACGCTTCTTTTAAGACAAAAACGAAAAGTGCAGGACACTTAAGCTTCCAACAACCTCAACAGATTCGAGACCAGGCAGTAATATCGTCGGTGACAATCAAATAAACAATCGATTTTCGCTAAGCAATCGATTTATCGCAAAATCAATTTGGTGAGAACTCTCTTTCCAGAAGTCGATCTGCTCACTGGCGCTTTGGCGCTAGCTTTGTGCTATTTAACACAGTTTACATTTTATAAAGCAATGTTAAGTCATTGCCATATACTGACAATACTGCCAAATTGAACGCCTAACGTTGAACGTCTAGTGCATAGTGTGTTGGCTTATTAGACGTTAGGCCACGGTTCAAACTCCAGGTCAGACAACTCCAACAAAACGAAATATGAAAAAATATTTCTTCGGCGACTTCCTCTCAGCCAACATCTCTGAGAGTAAACGAAATTATCATGAAGGGTTTATCAGACATCTGTCGTTCGGAGTCGGCTTTAAACTGTAGATCCGGTCACCCATGTATAAAATTAACACTCACCAACATAAGTGGTGTAAGAAACTAGGTCGTAATCCTGACTTAAGGGTTGTAATGACTATGTTGTGTGTTTGTTAATTTTATCCATGAGTGTTTAAAATCGACACCGAGCGACAGATTTTTGAAAAACTTTTCATGGCAATTTTATTTTATTTTCAGAGTTTTTGACAGAAATCTGATGAGAGAAAGTCGCTAAAGAAATGTTCTGTTATATTTCCTTTAGTTCTATATGTCTGACCTGGGGATTGAACCGTGGCTTCACACTACCTACTAGACTACTGCGATTATGCGACACAATTACACTGGATTTGAAAGCGTGTTCTTGTTGACAAATTATTTAAAATTTTAATCAAACGATAAAAACCCCTTATTTTCAATATTTGTTCAAAAACCCTCATTTCATTGTATCATTGATTTGATTCAAATTCATTCTTCAAGTATTGACAGCTAAGCTGTTGTGATAACATTCCTGTGACAACTTTACTATTTGAGTCCTACTATTTCTAAGAATTACTAACGTTTGTTAGTAAATACTTTAAACACTATACCACTCCGCCTGTTTATTAAATTCTGAGTTAATCGATCCTGTGATTTAATGCAGGTGTCCCTACTTTTATCGCAAGCTTTTAAACTTTTCGATACAAGCCACAAAGGTTTTGATAAGATCGTATAGTTATTTCGCCAGCCATCGTTACAAGACTCGTCTAAAACGGACATAGGTCTGAAGGGAAAATCCATACCTAAAGGCTGATAACAGAACCCGAATCAAAGATAACCAGGAAACAAACTGGAAAACATCAAATTAGTTTCCAACTCACATTCAGCAAATCTTTTAACGTGGCAAGTCGTTTTAAAAATTCTTTCAAAATTTGCTGAGTTCAAAAGACCAAAACGTTCTCGCTGCTAGGAATTATTGGACTTAATATACCCATAATTCTGCAATTTTTTGTTTGCTTTCAAGACAGCCCTTATAATAGCAAAAGCGCAATTAATTAATTGAATTAAGATTAATAATATTTAATTAAAATACTTTGTATATCGATTACCATTCAATATGGTGACATATTTAGTTCGAAATTGTCAATACAGGATCTGACGATTGTTATCAACATTTCTCGTAGTTGCAGTTGCAGTTGCTGTTGTTACTGTTATAGCATCTTAGACTAGTATTAATTAACCTTGATTAGCATATCGAATTGTCTAATTTAAATGGCGCCTGGCACTTTAAATTAATTGCGATTAAATTCTATTCAAATACGATAATTATTCATTGATTAGGCGATTAATTTCACAAATTAAAATGGAGTGTCCCCCCATATACATATCTACAATGGCGTACGAGTGTACGTTTGTGTTAGTGGCAATGAATTTGCCACTACCGCGTATAGGTGTTGGGAGAAGGTGGAAATTGCAATAAATTGTGACAACTTGCAGACAGATTGTAATAAATTAGCAATTACTGGCATTGCGGTAAATATTGATAAATCATGTTTCGGCATATTATTCAAAAATAACTACAACAACAAATACTAACAGACAGACAAATAACTCTAAAACCACTTGGCGGCGGGCCAAGGGGCCAATTGGATTTAAATATTTTATTTTACTTTAATACCGATTTATTTTTCATTTTTTTTTCTCTCGTTTTTTCTCGCTTTTCGCTTTTTTTCCATATTAAACGCATGCATTAACTAAACAAATTAAAATCATTATTAATTAGCAACTAATCATAATTTCTAATAACTGACATATAACAACAACAACAACAACAATAAAAAAAATTATAAAACAAATAAAAACCAACACGCAACTGAGATTCGTATGGCTTGTGTTTTCCGTACGTTCATAAGATTTTTTCTTTTATTCCACATATACACACACACCGTTGTACGAGTTTGTGAACCTTCTTGCCGTCTTGCCAATGGAGACTATTAACACGATTAATCTTGAATACTTTAATTAATTATACTCGGTAAGGTAAAGCAAATATTTGTTTATTTACAACGTCGAAAAATATTATAAACACTGTAAGAAATTCTGTGGACTACCTACGTTACTTGCCACAAATGATCAAAGACTTCCGCATCAGCCGGCGGTATATGAATATTTTTTCAAAAATTCATGTCGTAAGCCTTGAATATAGGAAGCCTTGAATAAGGAAGCCTTGAATACGTATACCAGAAGTTTATCTTATTCGTTAAAGCATGAAGTTTCCTTGTACATAGTGGTATACTGTGAATGATGCCTGCCTATAATCAATACAGCTTTGTTTCGAATTTAAGCCAAAGCCAGTACAATTTTTACAAGCTTCTTCGGAATATTCAGAAATACAGCAGATTAAACATCCAGGTATGTCGCCTGAAATTGCCCTAATTGGTCAATTATTAACACAAAAGGTAGGTCGTGTGTTGGATTATTAGACGTCAGGCCACAGTTCAAACCTCAGGTCAGACAACTCCAACAAAACGAAATTTGAAAAAAAATATTTCATAGGCGATTTCCTCTCCGCAGATTTCTGACAAAAATTCTGAGGGTTAATAAGATTACCATGAAAAAGTTTATCAAAATCTGTCGTTCTGAGTCAATTTTAAACTATAGATCCCGCCACACACAACAGGTCGTAATCCTGACTGTAGGGTTAAGATGACAAAATTATGTAAGTATGTATGTAAAATAGTTAACTATTAAGACCACAAACTCGTGCAAACCAAAAAAAATGCTTGTCATTCGTATAAATTTAAAAAATAAAGTGACTTCAATTTCTCTCTAAATAATTAATACAGAAATCCACCAGAAAGGAAAATATTAACATTTAACTTCAACCTCTCAAGAATATATATTTTCACAGAAGGTGTTGTTTTTAGGCAACAACAAATTACAATTTGAAATACAACATAGCAACTGTTTTTCAAAGAAATCTTCGAAAAAAGGACCTAGAAAATGTTTGCAAAATGTGTGATTTCTTTAAACTACACCTCCATAGAATTGAGAAAATTCTCTATTTTGCAGTAAAATTTACAAAGTATTAGCACTCTAGGCAATTTTGTAAAAGAAAACTTTAATTCTTAGCCAATATGGAGAGTGTTTCATAGTGCCGTAGGACCTACAACAAACTAAAGGGTATATATCCAGAACTGCATAATGGAAGATACAATTATCTGGGGCTGTTGAGTCTATTTACCCTATAATAACCCATAATTTGGTTTACAGAGCAACATTGAACATAACAACGTTGAACCAAACTAGCCTAGAAAAATATAGGATCTCTTACAGGGAAAAACCCCTGGTAACCAAACGTCCACGGAACATACATTGGTTTTTAGAATACAAAAGACAATGAGAGTGATTACCAAACCGTAATTTCGATAAGCGTTTTCAATGCTCTGCATATACTAAAAACGAATTTACGTTCCGTGGACGTTTGGATAACCAGGTCTAAAGGTATGTATATGCAGCAAAGACTTCAGCGACGGGTGAATGGACATTAAATAGAAAAGTGGTTTATATAACCTTGACCATATCATTAGAGTTTAAGAGAGAAGTTGAATAAAATTAACACACATATTGGGAATATTGGTAACTAAGGGACATCGCTTGAGCTAACAGTATTACACAATATTTTGGTTTAATTTTCTTGAAAGTTGCTGACAGGACCCAGAGAGCCTGCGTATTGTACAACGCTGTAGCAGAACACATCTCGGACTTTATACGAAATTGTGTACTACAACGTCTATGTAAAATGTGAAAATAACAAATTGTATATTGAAGAGATCGTGCTATGAATATTTGCTGATTCTGCAATAATCGTACTAAATCATGATAATAAGTACGAACTCAATTTTATTTACGCTTTTCAATTACAATTCACTGCGTGAACACCCAATATCCTAAGAGATTACAAATAAGTTAGCAATACGTTAATACATCAATTGAGGTCTCAAATTTCTTCAAATTAAATCAAAAATCTTTAATCAAATGCATTAAAGAACTAATAAATAATGCGAACACTTCTGCACGGTATTTGCTTCAAATTCAAAAGCCAATTCTGCCATAAATATGGAAAAACTGAATAGTTTAGTTACTAGGAGATCTACGAAAATGAAGTCTAAGCAACGATTAATTAAAATACACAGTGAAAGACTTCTTACATTTACCCATGTCATAGACCGATAAATAGAAACGATTATATTTTCATAAATTTATAGCCTCTCCCTGGAAATTTCTATCATTTTTGCTAACTTACGCGTCTTCAGTTATCCGACACAATTTTCTTCAATTTTCTCAAACATTTCTGGTGCGGAAACCTCAATTGATCTTCTCCTATGATGTTTGTCTTGGCAGCTGGTTCGAAGTCGTTTGAACTCGATCATGCAATATTTTTTTAATCGTAAACGATAGAATTTAATGTTTTGTTTAAAAAGATTTCAATTCGAGTTGAAAACAATTTAAATGAGTTCGAGACACAGTTATCGCGAAATATAAGAAGTTTTTGAAGAGTTGCATTCACCAATTTTACTTCCTTAAGTTTAATTTTTCTAAGTGTAACTGACAATGTTGTTATTATCCAATAATTTTTTGCACCTAAAGCCAGTATTGCCAACTGATGTTAATGTTATGGCATCAGGCAAGCAATAGTGTTGGTAGTGATGGTGTTGATGTTGGCGCTGGTTGTGTTGGTGGTGTTAATTGCTGTTCAACAGAGAAGAAAAATCCCTGACATAGACACTGGACCGATTGTTGTACATGAAGTGTACAATGAACAAACACAATAATGGCGGCGTCGTCGGTGACTTAAACGGCATTAATACAGCGCCTCAACCTTAACACCGACGCCAATGACATTTTGACATTTTTTTTGCAAAAAATCACAGAAGGAAAAAAAATATTGGAACCTCTAGCAAATTGTGGCTGTCTTTGGTCGATAATATGTGAAAGTGCTTGTGGCTGGCTGGTTGTTGGTGTGATTCTTGTCGAGTCATAGCGAACGTGGCAAGTGGAAATTGTTCACGAAAATAACAACAACAACACCACCATTGAATTCGTATTATGGATTGGATCTGTTGTAGGCAAATGTCATTTCGATTTAATTTCAACAAGTTATTCAAGTTGCTGATTCCACTGTGAAATTATTAAACTATGGCGCCAATTTAAATTCATATGCCAGCTCAAACACACATATACATATATTTAGAAACACACACATAGTTACAAATATTGTCACTGATCAGCGATGGGAATGTCTGTTTATTACGCGAAGCATTAGTGTGCGCATTGCGCAGTGTCTTATGATTTCGTGCAAATAATTAATTTTAAATTTCATTTAATTTAATTTCATTTAATTTAATTTCATTTAATTTAATTTCTTATTTAAATAATAAGAGTTTATTTTATTATTTATAATATTAAATATTGTTAACGCAAATGTTGTTATTGAATACCATAAGTTAATTAGGATTCGTAATTATTGTAATTACATTGGCTTTATAATTAGCATTGGCATTAGAGGAATTTAAAAATGTTTTGCAAATTGAAAACAGATGGATTTTAACGAAGATTAATGGCATTACACTGTCAATGTCAGTCTGTCTGTCTATCTATCTGTCTGTCTCACTGTCTTTCGTTTTGCCAATTAGACATGGCTTATGACGTTATTATAATTAAAGTTTTAATATTGTAGCGCTTTATGTTATCCTAAATGTACACGCGCCCAATACCAGACACTTGAAAGTATTTTTATTTAAATTTCTATCGCATTTTTTTTATTAACTTTTGTTCTGTTAAACTAATAAGTCTGTGAAATATTGACAGATAATTTGTCAAAGTTTAGATTCTATACAATAGCGATTTAAATATCGTGCATGAAAGCTACTTATAATTTAGACTCTAATAAAGATTAATTTTAAATGGCAATTTATTTGAAAAAATCGAACAAATTATAATGCATTTACAATTGCAATTTATTATAATTGTTTTAAAACCATTGCGAAATTAAAAATACGCGATTGAATCACTCGGCCACCGCTGTCATTAACTATTGCATTCGTACGCAGTTAACAAAACAATTTATATGCAATACGGAAATACGAAGAAAGCGTAAAATTTCCACCAAATTATGTCTATTATTGCGTGAATTTTGATCAAACGTTTCAGCCACGTCTGTTTTGCAAATAATGTCTCGTGGCTTAAATTTTGCCACGCAATACTTCATAATCGTAAACATATTAAATTTAGCGGTTTATATTTTGCGAAATTCGCATCAAAATGACATTTTTTATATCGGGTGGGCCATCTATCGTTTATAATTTGATCCATCGATTATTTGGAATCTGGCAATACTTATGTCATTCTATTCTGTCACATAATTCAGTATATTATTTCCACTGAACATAATGAATTGATTTACGCTTGCACAACTTTGGGATTTACTGGGCGCCGTTAGAGAAAAGTGCTATGCCGACAAACCAGAGATAATCGATTCAATTCCATTCAATTTTAAATGCTTGCTTATATCGGGTCTATTATAAGGCGGGTCTTATCTTTAAATTTAAGTAAAGCAACATTTGAGTACTCGCCGTAGTCTAGTAGGTAGTGTGTTGGATTATTAGACGTTAAGCCCGGGTTCGCAGATGAGAGTAAATAAAATTGCCACGAAGAGCTTCTCAAAAATCTGTCGTTCGGAGTCGACTTTAAACTGTAGGTCCCGCTACTCATGTATAAAATTAACGCACACAACATAAGTGGTGTGAGAAGCTAGGTTGAAATCCTGACTGAAGGGTTGTGATGACCAATTATGTATGTATGTATGTAAAGCAACATTTCGAATCAGAGTGTGCACTATTGACTCAGATGGCCGCGTCAATGCCGTCGTCAAAGACATATGGCCAGTCCAAAATTCACTCCAAACATTGACTTTTTCTGAATACATTAGATACTCTTGGATCCATTCCGCGTTGTAGAATTATATATCAGTCGATGGTGTTTTGACAAAACAGATTGTATAAACGACGACTAATTTGACAGATGTGGCTTCAGCAAGGTGGCCGTTATGAATTCGGAAGTCCTGTTGGAATACCCTATATATGTACAACGGTTATAATAACGGAATATTTTCTATTAAAATAGAAAACAAACCAGAAAACGATCAATTCTTCAAAATGATAATTGAAATATTAGTTTCCATAAAGCAAACACAAAATTGTCATTAAAATAAGAAAAACAAATTTCTTTAAGAACTTGATGAAATCAGCAAATGATTTTAAGTTTTAAAAGCATAACGTAACTTACATAAAACAGCTGAAGCGAGCCTGTAAATCAATTCATTTTAAAAACATCGTACATCAGTTTAAAAATCATAACTCGTAGATTCCAAAAATAAATGGAAATTATTTTTATAGTCTGGCCAAGCCAATCATTAATTATGGAGAGAGAATATTTAACTGTACCCACATCGCATTCCGTTGATTTTGTCAAATCAAAATATGTCGCATCTAATAAATCTAATTAAACGAATTATTTAATATACGAATGGAATTCTATGTCTTGTTTAACTTGGATCTGTCATGTACAATTACACAACATTCAAAACTCTAAGGGTTTCTTCTCTTAAGAACTCCTACGAATGTCATCATCTCCCCCCCAACTTCATGTTGAAAAGATTTATTTTTAACACCAGACAAGCACTCTTCGCATCCGTCAAAAATTCCATTTAACGATGACACAATCTTAGAAAACCATTTAAAATATGAAATATGAAGCAGCGGGAAAATTATGATGGATGCATGACCTCAATATCAATTTACAGATTTAAAGATTGTCTTCAATTTGCCCTACGTCTAGAGTCCCCTATGCTATCAAATGCTTTGAAAGGTTTTCACAATAAAAAACAAGAGAAGAGAAGCACTTACGCTTCAATTCATTTGCTATTCCATTTCATTCGATGCGATTTAATTGCGAGTGTTTGTTTTCATTAGAAAATTTAGTGCAACAAATCGTTTTTAATTATTTACACAGATAAATGCAACACCAACAACAATAACAACAACCATAATAACGACAACAAACAACCATTGAGGCATGAATGGGAGACGACAATTCGTTTAAATGGAAATATTTATTGTTCGATACAAAAACAAGTGGAAAAATGTCTTGTGAACGGAAGGGAGTTTTTGTCTTGCAACATCCAAAGGGAACTGGCTGCCTGAGTGACTGGAGTTTCATTTTCATTCTTTAAAAAATTTTGCAGCAGAAGAGGAGGCACTAGCTGTGAAAAGCAATACACTTGTTTGGAAAACCTAATGCAGAAGAGAATTCAACTGATGAAAACAGGCATCGTGTCGTTAACAAAATTAACAATGGCAACAGAAACAACTTTATTTTTGTTTAGTTTTTCTAAACAGTTTTGCGTCACTTTTTTTAGTCATACGATATACAGTTAGAAAAATGTGGCATCTAATAAAAGTCTGCACGCACATTCATTTAATACGTCATGCAACAAAACAGAAAAAAAATATTCTAAGGACGTGCCTCAAGATAGACATACAGAGAAGACGTACGTATAACGCAGCAGAGAAATATAAACACTTTTCCTAAACATCAGATGTGACATGCATGATTAGAGCGGCTGTCAAATATCTTGTCGTCAATCAGTCATCAAGCAAACAGGCAAGCGCTGTAAAGCTAAACTGAAAAATTAATTTCAATCTGTAGTTGGACAAGAACATAATGAATCATGAAGCAAATGTTTGCCAGTTTTAAGACAAACTGCGTGCGCACTTGAAGACTTAGTTTTTTGAGGAATGTAGTCGGAGTTATTTTTTTTAGTTTTTTTGCGGTGAAAAACAAAACAAAAAACACTGAAAGAAAGTTAGTTATGGAACGGTTTTAGATTCTTTTTTAAAAATAAGTTTGAATGGAAAGATTTGAAATTAAAAATTTTCATAAAGAAGATTTTAAATATCCATTCAATTTGAATTCATTCGGCAAAGGTGCATACTGAGTCTACAGTGCCCTGTCAAAAGACCGGCTACCAACTTTGCTCGTCTGATGCATGACTAAGATCTCCACTTATTGTAAATTTCCTAGTAAAAGTTTTGATTGCCTCAAACCACATGGATTCAGCTGAGTTTTTAGTCTCTTTATTTCTCTTTTGATAAGCAAACCTTTCCAAACGTTCGGTCAAATGGGTTTTGAACACATTAATGGCGTGCAAACTCTCCTCCTCGCAATATCGTCTGCTTTCTCATTATCAAGAACTACGAAAAGACCTGAAACCTAGGAGAAGGTAACCATATTGCCTCTGATAGCCGATTCAGCATGGAAGATAGACGGTCCCGTACTATCTCCGACTTAAACTCATAAAAACCTAGTGTTCGAATTGCGGACAGGCTATCAGATAACAATGCTTTTGTACTTCCTATGCGAGCTGAATTGCATACTTCCATGGCATAGACTCGCACTATACACCATGTATTCGAAATATTTCATACTACGACCTCAAACATCCGCTTCTGCCCCGAATTTCATTATTGAACCCCCTACAAAAAATTCTCCCTTTTAAAATAGTATGCAGCTTCGAAAGGAGAGAGCCAATCGATTAGCTCACGAAAATTCCTAATGAATTTAGTGTTAGATTTGTCTCCCATCAACCTAACCAAAGATTTCAAATCTTTGGTTTTCACTAGCATTTGCAGCGAACTTTAATCTAACAGAGCATTCAAAGCCGCTATCCTTATTGACCCTTTTAAGCCACTACACGCTAATCTTTTTTCACAGTTGTTCTATATGCCCAGACAATTGCTCCGTAGGTCACTATTGATCTAACCATCATTGTATACAATCAGTACATAACAGGATTTCTCTGCAACACAGGATTTCTCTGAAAGTGCTTATATTACATCATCTTTCATTTAGGAAGTTTTCTTTTTCTTGTAGTCCCTCTGGTTACTAGCGAAGTTCAGATGCTAAATTCGACACTCAAGAGCGGGCTCTCTAACTGACTCTTTGTGTCTCAACACCAATTTCACACATACAAATTTGACAAAGACATTCAGGGGTGGTAGATCTACCTAAACTAGCTGCAGGGCTGGATTCTAATGGATCAGAAGTGGTCTTCGAACCTTGCTCAGAGTTCTGAGAAGCAATGTAATGTTCACTGCCTTCCACTAGACGGGTGTTCTCGGTTTAATCTTTTCACCAACTATAAAACCGGGTCTTTACATTATTTAACCTGCATATTGAGCCTCCTATATAACTCGTATTCTAAGAGGGATCAGTTAAGAAACAAGTTAGAAGTAGATATCTCTGACTAGTGAGTCTTCGATTGTGTCTCTGTCTTAATAGTGCCAGTTATGTAATGTAGGAAGCTTAGCTGCTGTAATGTGGGATGCTTTGCGGCTGTATGTAACAACAACGCCCCAGAACTGCTATTAATCTGATGGCTAAGACGAATGCCGTTCATAATGAACTGCTGACTGTGCAGAAGATTTTCAAATAATGCATGGAACGTATCGCATTGTAGATGTTCATATAAAGTAGCTGTAGTCTAGTAGGTAGTGTGTTGGCTTATAAGACGTGAGGCCTCGGTTCAAACCCAAGTCAGACATCTCCAACTAAACGAAATATGAAAAAATATTTCTTCGGCGATTTCATCTCAGCAGATTTCTGACAAAAACTCTGGAGTGAATAAAAATTTTGCCATTAAAACATTCTCAAAAACCTGTCGTTCTGAGTCGACTTTAAACTGTAGGTCCCACCACTCGAGTATAAAATTAACACACACAAAATTAGTTTTTTGAGAAGTTAGGTTGTAATCCTGACTAAAGGGTTGTAATGATCACTTATATATGTATGTATTCTGACATTCTCAGAAACTGCGTAACAAAGTAAATTCTTGGGAAAGAAAATAAAATGAAAGTAGCTGTGCACTAATGAATTCCGCTTTTATGCTAGTTTCCTAACATTTTTCCTTCGGTGTAATCTCACCCAAGTAATGATTGCTATGAGAGTGATAGTCTTCATTGGCCTCATCATGAAAAAGGGATAAAAAATTAATGTGTTGATGCAAACAGTATGACTTTTAAATATTTGTTGCATGTTTGTAATATTTGATGTCACAAAAAAAAAGAAAACACACCAGATTACAGAATGTCAAACTAATGTTAAAGCAACAGGAAAAACATTTGTCTCCTACACGTAAGTGTATGAATGAGTATCTCTACACCTACTTATTAGTGATTCTAATTTCATCATCATTGAACTCTTTTTTCAATTCAAAATAACAAACTCCTGCCTACATGGCAAACGATATGACAATTTGGGGGCACTCGTATAACGGTGTAATTGTCAAAATTAATCCTTCAAATTGCTTTGAATTTTTACCCATGTCGAGAATGTACGGCGACAAAGTGATTGACTCTTCTCATTGATGTCTATTGGAATAGAAAATTTCTTGTTTTTTTTTTTTTGCAATTTTATGGATTTGAAATGCTATTTGTGATAGATGTTTTAAGCAGGGATTAACAAAAATGTCATCTTACATGCATCACAGGGTATTAGCAAAGCATGCATAAAAACTAGTTCAATACTCAGACTTAAGTGGAGTACTTATTCATGTTCCAGTTCTTGTGACTTTAAATTGATTTTTCTTGTTCGTGAAAAGTGTTGTTTGTTTGTGTCCACATGAAGAGTTTTTCTTTACAAATATAACACAAACAGATTTTAAATGAAATGAATTAATAATAAGTCAAGATATGTTGTACTACATGTTGCAATAGTATGTTGCCATGTGTCCCAACAAAGGTGGGTAACATCAATCAACTTAAGAATCCATGTAAACGGATTCAGTTGTAGATTTCAGATGCAATATTATTAAACGAGTACAGCAATTACTAGCTGCCAAAGCATTGAAATGAAAATATTTTCTAATTATGAAATATGTTCTCTGTTAATTGCTACAAATTTTACGATGTATGGCACTCAACTCAATTAAAGCAACTGCAATTCGTAGTATCCGTTAGAAAAACAATTTTTTGGATTATTTTTTTTTTAATTTTTGTAACTTAAAAATGCTTTCAACGATAGCAGGCAAACATAGTAAGAATTTTCTATTTCACCTGGTTGTTCTCCTTTACACAAACATCAATTTATCTGTCATTACAGGCCCCCTAGAGATGAAACAATTCTAAAAAGATTTGGAAACAGAAACCTTGTATTCTTTATCGGTTTAAACCATAACCGCAATTGAACCGCACTTTACAGGTTCACACGTTGAAAAACGATGCTACAACAGAGGAGACAATCACCTGGACGAAATGGCAGTTCTCGGGTCTCTCGGTCAATTTTAAAATATCGGAAATCTGCTCTACCCAAAAAAATTACCAAAAAAAATTTGTGTAATTTTGAAGATACCTGAAGTACATGGACGTAAGATGCAACTTGTGTATTGCGGACGAGACTTTTTACCCTGAATTTTAAAGTTCGATTAATTTGGAGCTGCATTGACATGTTGTAGCTCCTCACAAACTCAGTCAAACTGAAGAATTTTTACTATCCAGTGTTCGAAAAGACATCGTGTAGTTGTTAAACCCCTCAGTCTGGATTACGACCTAGTTTCTCACACCCGCTGGTGATGTGAATTTGCCACCGAGATCGTGAGATTTGACTGCGTTAGACACAGTTGTATGCGGTCATCAAAGCCTTCATAACCTATAATCATGCATCAAATTCAAGCCGATTTATCGGCCGGAGTTATGGAAAGTTTAATATTTCGAATGCACTCCACACAGAAAAGTCGTAGCTGATATTTGAACGATGCTACATTCCACACATATTGGCATCAATAGGTATTACAAACGAGGCAGATAAGGAGGAAGATGCGGAGCGTATTATAATATGCTGCCACAAATTTAGATGGCCCTGGGAAAGAATTTTGGGCCAAAGCGGCTTATGGCAGAAGTGTTGAATTCTGAAATTCTATGAAGCCAATACAGCCAGAGAATGGCTGAGGTTATGTTGAAACTCCAAAGGTTGGAGGTACGAAGGCGAAATTTAATTTAATATGAGAAAGATTTAAAGCTAACCAGCCCTCCGCGAAGTAATACCTTACGACAATCCCGCGGCTGAGATTGTTGAAGGACGGTGAATCGTGCACACTTTTGGTTGGAACAAAAGCGTCTTTCGAAGATTGCCACCTATGGCCCAAGACAAAAAAGAGAAAAAGGTCTTACAAACGAATAAAAAATGTCGATGATATTCTCACACAAACTTTTTTTTACTTTAAAATAACGGTAAATAGTTCCACGTAAAATAAGGAACAATAAAGAACGTTGGAGTTAATGCGGCCTAATAACATCGGGTTTTAAAGTCTACAAAAAAATCTGTTCAAAAATGTACACCCACCCGTGTTGTTCTTGCTGTAGTTGTACATTTCTGTGCCTGATCCAGAGCTTAACGTTATCAGAAAAGTTTCCGCCTAATGTAAAGCAACAACAACAGCAGCTCTAATAGCCTCTGCTGGTTGAGAACGTAAAAGATCTTGGATTTAATGCAGTTCCTCATCTAAATATTATCTAATAGTGTTTTCACACTGAGTGGTTTTAACGCAAAAGTTGGTTTTAACGTTAAAACCATAAATAAAACCATACAAAATTATTGTGTTAAAACCATCTTAAAACCTTTTTTGAATTGGTTTTAAGTAGGTTTTATGAAATACAACCTTGTTTTCGATGTACTAAATCAGAGCTAACAACAGAGAAATGTTGAAAACAGCTGAAAAAAACAAAATAAAAACAAAAACAGCTGTTGCAGTAATAAATGACATGAATGTTAAAACCAGATTTAAGGAAACCTATAGTGTGACCGCAAAATCAGCTGAAAAAACAAAATCAAAACAAAAACAGCTGTTGAGCAGTCATAAATGTCATGAATTTAAAACCAGATTTAAGAAAACTTGCAGTGTGAACGCAAAATCAGCTGATTGTGGTTTTAATGCTAAAATCAGGTTTTAACTTTTGCTGTAAAAACATTATAAAGTCGTTTAATTTAAACCTAAACAATTTAACTTAAACTACTGTAACTGAGTAACTTAATGTCTGAGTGATTTTAACAAATTCAAGTTATCTCGAGTGTGTTACTAGAATTATCGGACGATTCGAAATTATTCTTAAATGTTGTGACAAAGACTTTGCTTCGCATAGTTTCTTCTAAATCAATCGGTATGACTAAAAATAGGACCCTCAAATGTAATTACAAACAGATTTACCCTTCTTTTTATGCTTTTAAATAATAATTCTAATAATTTTAGGTTTCGTTATAAATCTCTACTATTTTTTCGCATCTATTAGTTAGCGGAATATTAAACAAAAAGCATTTCCTGATTTACCAAACTTGTTTAACAGCCCGTTTATTGATGGACTGGATGGATGGTTGTCTAAATAATAAAAAAATTCACTGCTGTTGAACCCATTATTTCTTATCGAATTATTAATTACGAATATCAGAGACAGAAAATGGCAAATGTTTTGCCATTTTAATAAGAATAATTTCAATATAAAACTATTCATAAATCGCTTTTGAGATCAATTTGCATTAGAATCAATTTATTAAACATGGCAGGCACTGCCTTTAGTTTTTGTCATTAAAAATTCAAAGAATATTAACTATGGAGGTTGCAAATGAGGTACGCTATAGCAGGTAGTATGTTTTAATATTTAATAATTAGAATTTTTAGATTGTAAAGACATACTTATTTCGAATAAAAATGGTATAAAATATCCCTCAGTAGCTGGCGCTTTAGTATGCAGCCCCTGCTCTGAGCAACTTCTTCGATGAAATTGGTACAGGGACTGCGCTTATCTGTAGCGTCACAACGGGCCATTACAACCTTCAGTCAGTATTACGGCCTAGCTTCTCACACCACCTATGTTGTGTATGTTAATTTTATACATGAGTGGCAGGACCTACAGTTTTAAAGTCGATTCCCAACGACAGATTTTTGAGAAACTTTTAATGGCAATTTTATTTTTCTCTCTCTCCGAGTTTCTGCCAGAAATCTGCTGAGAGGAACACATCGTATTAAGTTTTGTCGGAGATGCCTGTATATAGGGTGTATAGGAGAAGTCTGTTGACTACTCGTATAATGCTTTTGGCATTTAAACGCAGAAAAAAATATTTACATTAATTATCGCTAATGGGACAATCAATCTATTTTGATTTTATTAAAAAAAAAACAACAAAATATTACAGAGAGAAAGAGGAGAAAAAATAATTATTTATTATTATAAGAGATGATACATAAAATTAAGATAAGAACTATTATTTATGGCCACTGTTAAGGAACTTGTGACACTTGGTGTTGGTGTGAACAATCGGGAGTTGGTTGGCAGCAAATTGCTGGAAAATGTTCAGTTAAACGGGTGTAAATGCCTTGCATTGACAACACAATAGAGCAACACCGTTTTGTTAATTTATTTCATTTTTTTGTTCCCCTCTTTAAGGAAAGAATTCTTAAGGAATTTTCAAATTCAAGTTAATTTATACGTTTTATTTAATAACATGCATGCATAATGATCATGTTAAGAACGTGATTAACAAATTATTTAATTGTCAACTCAACACGATATTTATGGCAACATATTTAATTATTATGGCCAATTTGTGAATGGCTGGCTTGGAAATTTTATTTCACATTCTATTTGAATTTATGGTAGTTTTGTTTTATATTTGGAACTCGAATGAGGAATTCTTTGCTCGCTCTCACAATCGAAAAAATAAGTGAGAAAAAAATTGTTTTCTTTCATAATTTTAGAAGCTTCTCAACCACAAGAACTATTCGTCATACATTAAGCATACAAATGTAAAAGAGTTGACGGGAAAATATATTCAATCAGTCATCATTACCACTAATATTTAACGTTTTATGCATTTTAATGGCCTTTATATGACGTGTTTGCGGAAAAAACAGTTGCACTGAGAGAAAAGCTTATCAAGATCTACGAAACACAAGGATATTACTTCATCGCGGACTTATATATACAAACATCGTGAGTACCCCAAAGACACCATATCGTTTGATAAATTGAGGGCTTAGTGAGAGTAATTACATCTCTATTAAAAACTGATATCTTCAATCTTCGATTTTCAAAAGCAACTTTTCCACCAATACAATTATTCACTACACTTGTGGTACAGGTAGTAATTACTTGATGAACCTCGGAAGCGGTATGAAAAGCTCTGGATATCCCGAGTCTGAAACATGTTACTACCAACAGTTTGTAAGCCATGGATTATTGACTACAGCCGTGAATAGTTGTCATAGTATTGCGACCATATGATCTATTGTTCTGGAATGTGCACCCATGTGTCTCTTCCTGGGAAACATTAATATCCCACAGGTACCAAGAATGTGTTTCGATGATTCGTTCTTATTACCACCAAATGCCCTCTCATTGTAATTTTTCAACAAAAGTTTTGATTGCTTCAAGCCCACTTGATTTAAGAAGAATCTTTGCCTCTCCTCAATTTTCCATTCGTTGTGCCTACCTTTCAAAACATCTGCTCCCAAATCACGGAATTCTGGTATCATGAACGGCGTGTAACCTCCCCTCCTTGCCAACTCATCTGCTTGCTCATTGCCCAGAATTCCTACATGACCTGGGACCCAGGAGATGAAATCATAGAGTCTACTGATTCTGTTCAGAGGACAGTTAAAGAAAAAAGGTAAAAAAGCAAGAGGGCAATAAGATAAAAGCTCACGAGAAGAATAGATTATACATACGAGAGTTTAAGTATCAAGGAAGGGGAAAGAGAGACGAGAAAAATAACAAACGTTGTCATTACAGCAGGATACTGATGTCAGAAATAAAACTACCTACGGACATTAAAGAAACACAGGCCTCTAATCTAAAAAATACGCTTCTGGCACACACAGCATATTCCAGACGGTTTAGGCTTCTCCACATTACCGTAAACTCTGCAAAAAGATGGGGTGTCTCACTGGTTGATGCCAATCCTCAAAGTACAATGTCCTATTCTAAAGAAGGTTTCTACTAGATGCAGCACCTATTCCATCACAGAACGGTTAAACCTGGGCAGAGGTAACCTGGATATATTTCTAAAATTTTTCTAACCTGTCGTAAAACTACTCTCTTTGGGGAATTTCTTTAAGTGCTTTGGGTGGCAAAATGCAATTTTTGAATTTCACACACTTTAAAATTGTACAAACAAAATAAAAAACAAACAAATTTAATAATGAATGTTAAAAATAATAATATTTTGTCAATTTAACTGTTATTATATAATAAATAATTCATTTAAAACGTCATATTTCATGTGGGAAGGTGCCAAAATGAAATTTAATTTCCATTTATTTTAAGACATGGCCACATGACTTCGATTTAAACTACGCGCCACTACACCTCAGGAATGTTAAGTAAGGTGTTAAAAAAAAGGGGAAGATTTTTTTAAGTTGAGAAGGAAAAATATTATGAGAAAGAGGAACTTAGTTATGAAGAAAAAAGAAATAAAATTTGCAGTGTTAAAATGAAGGTAGCGAAAGCAATCATATTCAATTTTGAAGTTGGGTTTAGCATGGTCGTTGAATGAAAATAGAATTACAATAGTTCATCGCAACAGTATAGTACTAAATAATTAAATTAAAAACATACTTAATACAAATTTAAGCCTACTTTTCCATCAAAAAATTTAAAGAATTCATGTGGCCATTCTATACTTTTTAGAAATAAAAATTTTAACATTTACGGCAATGTTTACACCCGTACATCCCTGTGTACTAAGAACTTGCAGCACTTTTAACCCCGGTAATATAGACTGTTATTTGGTTTAACATTTTGAAGCATACTTCCCATAAGATACGGCTTGGGCTGCGGAAGAAATTATTGGAAGAGTTATCATCATATTTATCTTCTAGAACGAGTCGAATGTATACAAAATTACGAACAGTTGGGTATTCTTGAGTATATTTTGGGACTTCAGCTTCTTTAAATCCAACATACTCTATATTACTCTAATATTAACTCTTTGGAGCTAATGGAACCCTTTTTGAATGGTAGCGAATTGATCAAAGCAGTAGATTTTTTTATTTTAAAAAACAAAATATATTTCCATGCACAAGGCCTCTAGAATAGAGGCATTTGGTATTAGGCGCAATCCCAGAAATGAAAGTTCAGACCATATCAGAATTTGAATTAGAATAGTAAACACTAGGAAGCACTGTCAGGCTATGGGGAAACAAAGATTTAGTCATTCATCATAACTGTTGTGAGCAATATTTTGAGATTTTTCTTGTACGTAGGTAGTATGTTGGCTTATTAGACGTAAAGCCCGGGTTCGTATCCCAGGTCAGGCATCAAAACGAAATATGAAAACAATATTTCTTCGGCGACTGCATCTCAGCAGATTTCTGGCAAAAACTCTGAGAGTAAATAAAATTGCCATGAAGAGCTTCTCAAAAATCTGTCGTTCGGGATCGACTTTAAATTGTAGGTCCCTTTACTCATGTATAAAATTAACGCACACAACATAAGTGGTGTGAGAAGCTAGGTCGAAATCCTGACTGAAGGGTTGTAATGACCAATTATGTATGTGTTGCTGCGATTTACAAGACCTGATATGTAGCTACTTATTGCACCTTTTACTGGTCATTGTTGAGCGCATAACTTTCAACAGCAGAAATTAGGTTATCGCAATGGTAACACATTTCATAGCTCTGATAGTTGTTCAAAAGTCTAATAATTTTTCTGAGGCCTGCCACGAGTAGAGCGTGAATTGAGAATTGAAAAATCTGAGCAATTGCCCTCAAAGATCAGGTAATCCGTACTTATCAGAAAGTAGATTTTGAACCTTTTAGCGAACGCGACTTCAAGATCTGATGTACGTACACACAAGTATTATCAATTGCAATCATTCAGAAGTATAAATCACGAAATAAAAGTAGCGAGAATGGCTGGATAGTTATTAATAAAGCTTGCAACCATATCCGAATGTAACACATTAACACGCTATACAGAGGCCAGTGGTATTGTCAATGTTTCTTTCCTGATGAGCTGGAAATTTTAACATATAATGCAATCTTTACTTAATAACATAAATTTATAGAACCTTAAAAGCTGGCAAAGACTAAACAAAACTGGTATTCAGATTCATAGAAAGGAGAGTAGAATTGACAAATGGCAGAGTGATCTGATTTTAACTCCCATGGTTACAGCACTGCACCTTTAAAAAAAAAAGGTTAAGTTTAGCATTTGTAAACAACTCCTGAGTCTATACTGTGAAGCATTTTTAATGATCCTTCTTGGACTCAGGACGAATTAGTTTAGACTGGAATATATAATAGACCTAATTACACACCTGAACCAATTGCAAGCTTTTAAGACCAGTGGAGACTAAAAAACGAACTTATTTGTCAGCAAATTACTATGCTTATGAACAATAAAACTCGTCTTCGCAAAAGGTGAAGAAACTGAAATTTTAAATAGGAAATAAAATACCTTCTAATGCCATCAGGTACTAAATCAGTGTCTACATGTAGAATGAAAAACAGTGGCAGAGTAATTAACCAATAGTCCTATCCACATTTATCTTTTGAAGTCATTATGCCCAAACACCAACCTTCTCAATAGATTCTTTAGGCAATGGCATTAACCATCGGTACATTATGCATTGTTGGGTTAGAATACTGATTAATCAGAAAATAACTTGCGATAGAAGTAGTCAAATCTCCAAATTCCAAGTTCAGATGACTGGTTTTGGTTTTAGAGAGAAACCATGCAGAGAGATTTTGCTTATCTGCCAACTTCTGCAGAAGTTGTAATACTAGTCTAGTGGGTAGAGTGCTTATCTGCGGGGATTGTGTGTTCAATACACACCAAACACTTTAGTCTATTACATTTTCTTAAATATTCGGATTATATTACAAAAATTTATGACAGGGATATAAAAAATCAACACCAATTTGTCGTGCACTCCTTCCCCCACATTGCGATATTGCAACATTATGAAACGCATGAAAAGGCATCTTAGTGCTGGCCTTAGTTTAGAAAGAAAAAAAGGACGGGAGTATTTCGCAATTCATTTGTCAATACCATCACTATTCCCCGTTAGTCTAGTGAAGTTATCGTTAATTTTCACCGTCAATCATTGCACTGATTAACAGTAGTGTTGTGCTAATTTTTTTTTACCGGAACGCGTATATATAATTATATAGACAGGGCCGATCCTGGGTAGGCGGCCGCTCTGTGCGGTCTCATGTCCCAAATTAACGACGGTGGTGATTTTCCATGATAATCCTGGCGGCGGCTTTTTTTTTTTGGTCTCATGTCCCAAATTTAACGACGGCGGAGAGGGAGATTTCCCCCAATTCAAATTCTTAAGTAGTAATTAGTTCGGGTTTGGGTTCACGTATTTGTTTCGGTTCGGGTCGAATTCCGGTTCAGCAGAAAAAAACGTTCCGGACTCCGGTTCACGGTTCGGAAAAACAAGCCGGTTCGTTCCGGTTTTTGGTCCGGTTCGGGTTCGCTTCAAACCCTTGTTTATAAAAATACATATAAAAATTCGTCAAAAATTAGGAAAAAAAATCAGCAACTCTTTTTAATTTTTTTTTCAAAACGTCAGCCAATTCTAGTTATCAGAAATCATCTTTAGTTCCGGAACGCGTTCCTGTTCAAAAAGGAAGTACCGGAACGACATTCCGGAGCGTTCCGGCTCGACAACACCACTGCTGATTAAGTGTTCAGGCTGACTGACCTCATCTTAATTTTCATTTTTCCAAAATTAATTGTGAAGTCTGGATTTGTCAGCATCAGTTCATGTGGTATCGCTATGGGCCGTTATAAGTGCTCAAGTGAGCTTAGATTTAACCAACGCTATCATACTTCGAAGGTATCTGGGTCAACTACTACTTCAAGAGCTTAAGAGTGTTGTAGATTTTGTATTCAATTGGCTTTTGCCAGAGTTTTATTTCTGTTTCTGCGTGAGTCATTAACTGTGGGCAAAAGGGAGAATTAAATTCCATTTTTCTATTCAAACTTGTTTTCGGTATCCAAATAAATGAAATTTATTACAGAGGCACCTAATAGTTCATGAACTAATATTTTTAAATAGTTTGCAATTTTTCAATTAAAGAAAATTGATTTGATTAACACTTCGAAAATGCTCAGATAATAAATTATAATTTAAAGCCTTAACTTTTAACAACCTCCCGAAAATTAGAGAATCATTGCTGGTCTTTAAGTTTTTCTAGATTTCCTTGGAATATTAATAACTCGGGGTGAGTTGGGGTCAAAATCCAAGAGAAATATTCATTTTAAATTGCTTGCTTAAATTCTGACAACGCACAAGCAAATTAGGCTGCTTGAAAGTCAACAAAAGAAGCCAGAGTCCCAAATTTGAAATAAACGCCAGTCCATATATCATGTGATCATTATTATTGATTTATAATTTTTTTCGTCTTTTCTTTATTGTTGTTGTTGTTATTGTTATTGCTTTTGTCTTTATTTAAACTTTTTTGTGTTTGAGTTGATTGTAATCAGTGATCAATGAGATTGGGAGTGAGAATGGGAATGTGAGCAAATAAAAATAAATCACTGCATCATCATCATCAATTGAGATCGTCATCATCGTCAGCGACACCATTGAAATGGTCATCAGATGGTACCTAAAATTCCATTGTGTATACAGGAGAGCAAACAAAAACAAAAATCCCTAAAAACAATACGCACTTGATGTTTTAGGTGTCTGTTACTGCAGCAATTCAGAAACCGTTTAAATTATTTCATGGAAATAAACGAGGTTAGCACGAGAAGTTAAATGTATATGAAAGTAATGCGTGAATATGTTAAGGCTCCACCCTCGTTTAACACCAAAAACGTTACCCATTTCATGAACAATATGTGTCAGGTTATTATTAAAACGCTTTTTATAGGTTTTTTGGTTTCATTTCAATTATTTGGAAATAATACACCACCAAAGCACCTCAGTTCAGAAATATTTGTTTTTTTTATTATTTTTGGCCGAGACATTCTTTTTGTTCTTTATTTTCATTTTTATTTTTATTATTTATTTAAATAAATAAAGAACATTGTTTGTGTGTGTGTGTGTGTGAATGCCGTTGTATTCCTGTTTATTTATCTCTAATAAATCTCAAACTGAATTGCTTATTATCTGTGTGATCGTTTCAGTTCATTTCAATACAGATTTATAGTCAGATTTTATATTGTTTCACCCTTTCCTTGATCATTGATCATGAGCAAGAGAAACTTTTATTTTTTATTGGCCTTCTATTGAACGGATTTAAATATTTGAAAGAGGTTTGTTTGTAGGTGTGTGTCATTTTTATAGGATGTGTAATCACCAAAAAAAAATAAGAGAAGGAAACGAAATGAAAATTCTAAGAAATATTTTTGTCTTCTCATATTTGGAGTGTCAATTTAATTGACTTTTTTTCAATTTTCCTTGTATTTTTGTCTGTTACTCTGACACTTTGTTTTAAGGTTTACTGACCTATGCCACCTGTCAATTGTTAAAGAGTTCCAGGCCAACTGGGTGGTCAACATAACCATCAAATTTGTTTTAAATTTTTAATAATTCGTTTAAAGCACTAAAACACTGACAATGATAATGACAGTATCGTGCTTTTAAGATCTTTACTTCACTTTAATTCAAGCGGTGCAATTGAATGATTACAACGATCACACCAGAGTAGAGAAAATGTTAATCATTCACCACATCGAAATTGATTTCACAATTTAATACCTATAGCAGGAGAAAACTTTAAACGATTGTTTAAGCATATGTAGACATTATTTTGATAATTCAGAGGCCTATAAATATAATTGCTTATGACTCAAGTGAAGTACTTGAATTTTTGACGATACGGGGTCTGATACGATAATTTCACAATCTAAAAATAAACATAAGCTTGGGAAAGGGTATGATATAACCGACATTTTTCCCAATAACTTGTCGTAAAATTTATAGAATATGGACACTTGCATGAACTGTTTTAAAAAATCGAAAATTTTTTCATAAAAATGATTGAAACTTAAGAGGAGCATATGTAACTTTACTTGAAATCGAGACTTTACCTAAAAAAAATTGTTCGGATCACGAAGACTTCGAAAAGCATAATTTTCAATGCTATCCAACAAAACCAAAGGGTAGAGTAAGAAAGCGTGATAAAACTGACTCTTCATATAAACGTTTAATTCGGACCTCAAAAAATTCACCTTCCTATCCATTAAATAGCGTTAAAAATGGACTGAGTGTTATTGTTTCATACGAGAATCAGAAAAAGACTTAAGAAAGCATAATTAATTGCTTTGGGTTAGATGAACAATCTTATAACCCCCCTTCATAATTCATTACATAGATTCCGCCAATGGACTAATAATTCATTACATAGATAAAGCTAACTACACGTACATAAATTAATACTCACCACTATACAACCGAAAGCATTAAAAATCCGCGCCATATCAACATAACATTTTTACGAACCCGAAAAAAATTATTTGCTGAAAATAAAAACAACAACTTTATTAAATAGAAGAAGACATCCACACATACAATAGTACTCACCACTATGTATTCGATTTCTGAAAAAAACCCGCACTAAAATAAACACGATTAAACTGGCCTTTTTCATTAAACAAAACGCGACACTTTTCACTGAAAATAAAACAACAACTTTAGTAGAAAGAAGACACACTTACATACATTAATATTTACCACTAAGCATTCGATTGCTGAAAAAACCTGCGTTAAAACGACATGCACATACAAGACCATTTTTACGATAAAAAAAACACTTTTTTCTGTAAATAAAACAACAACTTTATTAAAAAGAAGAAGCCATTAACACATACAATAATACTCACCACTATGCATTCGATTGCTTATTTTACCATTTTACGCAAAAAAAAAACTTTTTTTCTGTAAAAAACAACAACTTCAATAAAAAAGCCGATATCCAAGTACATATACATTTTTACTCACCACACGCACTAAAATAATTCTTTATATCGTATTAAATAACCGCAAATATTAATTAAAACTAATTTTAAAACAATGCATAACAGATTTACTTATTTTTAACACACAAACAATATGCTCTTTTGCTTTAATTTAATTAAAAAACTTACAAAACATTAATTAAAATATACGCACAACTTTACCACGCAAGCGTACACAACCGAACCCGAATTCTTACTAATTTTAATACTCATCCCTACGCACTCAATTGCTTTAAAACCTGTTATACTCACCCCTTCTCTCTTAATTGCTTAGAAAACTCCAATCAACAGATTAGCAAATAAACATGCATGCATAAAAATAAATACTCACACGGAGGCCAACGCATATTGAGTACCACCGCCCATAAGACATTTTTCATACATAACCTTATTGCTTTACTTCTCTTTCATTAAAATAGAACAGAACTCTATTTGTGTAGGTATGTATGCATCATCATAACCCTTTAATAATCTCCCTCTCATACATTTTCTTTAAAAACCACAGCACATCAAAAAAACACTTCCGTTTTTCTCCCGAAAACCAATAACAACATTCAATTGCATAAACCCTTTATAAAAAAGAAAACAAAAACAATAACACCCTGCTTCGCCATGACACCATAATTGCTCTTTGAGTAAAAATAATATTTGTTCACCTCTAACTCCCCATGCAAGCATAAGCTTTTGCAAATCAATGTAATTGTAACAACAAATCATAAGAACATGATCTAAAATTAAAAATTCTCACCATTGTTCTTTGATCCGCTTCTTCATGTACTTGTGTTTATTTTCAATGCAGGCACAACCTGTTAGATGATGTTCTTGTGATTAATTTGCTAAATATAAATGCGTGCATTGGGAGCAAGAGGTGAACAAATATTATTTTTACGCTAAGTTATTATGGTGCCGTGGTGAGGCAGGGTGTTGTTTTTGTTTTCTTTGTAATAAAGGGTTTATGCAATAAATGTTGTTATTGGTTTTCGGAAGAAACACTCAAGTATTTCTTTTATTGTGGTGGTGTGTGGTTTTTAAAGAAAATTTTGTGAGAGCGTGAATATTAAAGGGTGAGTAATAAAGGTAAGACTCATTGACGGTTACAAAGTGCATACGCACCTACACGAAAAGAGTTGTTGTTTTATTTCAATGAAAGAGAAGTAAAGCATTATGGTTATGTATGAAAAAGGTCTTATGGGCGATGGTACTCATTATACGTTGACCTACGTATGAGTATTTTTTTTATGCATGCATATATGCTAATCTGTTGATTGGAGTTTTCCAAGCATTTAAAAGAGAAGGGGTGAGTATAACAGGTTTTAAAGCAATTGAGTGCGTAGGGATGAGTATTAAAATTAGTAAGAATTCGGGTTCGGTTGTGTATGCTTGCGTAGTAAAGTTGTGCGTATATTTTAATTAATGTTTGTAAGTTTTTTAATTAAATTAAAGCAAAAGAGCATATTGTTTGTGTGTTAAAATAAGTAAATCTGTTATGCATTGTTTTAAAATTAGTTTTAATTAATATTTGCGGTCATTTAATACGATATAATCAATTATTTTAGTGCGTGTGGTGAGTATAAATGTATATGTACTTGGATATCTGCTTTTTTATTGAAGTTGTTGTTTTTTACAGAAAAAAGTGTTTTTTTTTTTTTTTTTTGTCGTAAAATGGTAAAAAAGCAATCGGATGCATAGTGGTGAGTATTATTGAATGTGTGGAAGTCGTCATCTCTTTATAAAGTTGTTGTTTTTATTTTCAGCAAATAATGTTTTTTTTTTTCGTAAAAATTGTCTTTTTATGTTGCTTTAGTGCTGGTTTTTTGATATATCCGGATGCATAGTGGTGAGTATTAATACGTATACATACATACATATGTATGTATTTGCAGATGTCTTAAGCTATGTAATGAAATTGTTGTTATATTTTCAGCAATAAGTGTCGTATCTTTAATCAAGAGGCCTGTTTAATCGTGTTTATTAGTGGTGAGTATAAGCATAAGTGTGTAGATGTTTTCTCGTTTTTAATGAAGTTTTTGTTTTATTTTAGAAAATATTGGTTTGTTGCGTTAGTCGTGTTTAACCGTGTTATTTTAGTACGGGACATTAAAACAAACAAATGTGCATAGTGGTGAGTATTCAAGTATTGTGTGATTGCCTACATTTCTTCAATAAATGCTGTTGTTTCATTACAGAAATTTTTTTTGTGTTTTTGAAAAAAAAAAAAAAGAAAAAAATTAATAAATTAGAGTTTGCTTGTTCAAAGCTACTTGCAGTTGCGCTGGAAACAAGTGCATAGTGGTGAGTAATTAGTTATTTCTATAATGTAGTTGTTGTTTTATTTTAATACATATTTTTACATGTTTTCAGAATAAGGGATAGCCAAAGTGTTTGCGGATTATGTTTAGTGGTGAGTATTGAAGTTTTTTTACTCTATTATATTCATAATGTAAAGATTGCGTTGTTGTAACTATTATTTGCATTTTTACAAAGGAAATCCTAAGATTTGCTCAATAAATTTTTTCTTGTTCTAAACCGGGGTTGGCAATCGCTAAAAGATATTTGTACGTAACTACATACATAAGTATGTAGATTCCTCTTCGCTTCCGTCTACTTGCTAAACTCACCCCATGTTTCCGTCAGTCATTTCCCTAGGTAACGATGTCGCCGTGGTCTAGTAGGTAGTGTGTTGGTTTATTAGACGTAAAGCCCGGGTTCGTACCCAGGTCAGACATCAAAACGAAAATTGAAAAAAATATTTCTTCGGTGACTTCCTCTCAGCAGATTTCTGACAAAACAACTCTGAGAGTAAATAAAATTGCCATGAAAAGTTTCTCAAAAATTTGTCGTTTGGAACTTTAAACTGTAGGTCCCGGAACTCATGTATAAAATTAACGCACACAACATAAGTGGTGTGAGAAACTAGGTCGTAATCCTGACTAAAGGGTTGTAATAGCCAATTATGTACGTATATATGTTACGATGCCAAACTATTAGGTAGGACAGTAAAATTGTGGTGTCATGATATTATAATATTTGTAAAGAAGTAACTTTCTCATTCACCTGACTCTTTCAAATACAACAACACAAAAATCTCCCTGCTGGAATTGAAAAATCGTTGGTGTATATGAAATTGGTCAGGAAGAAGCTAGTATTTCTGGGCTCACCATACTTCAATGCATGAGAAAACATCGCTTTACATCAAACCGTAGGAAATCATTGGCGTTGGTGACGGTTGGTGGTCTTGCTCTTGATCCTGCGGGTCGGATGCTTGGTTATCTAGGCAAGTAGGCATTTGCAAATATTTAAGCGACGAAAAAGAGGTGCAAACTATTTTCATCAACTGGTACGTGCCCTGCATTATGCGGTAGAAAAAAGAAACATGAAGTTTAACTTATATTTAGGATATTTAGGAACTTAGCAGCTTTATTACGTTCTCGGAATGGTTCAAGGATTTAATAGAATAAGCCATACTGGCCTACATGTATCCATCTTTTATGAGTATGTACAGCTAAATCTTGCAAATAGCTGAGTGGAATATGCATATCATATACAATTGTTCTAATTATAATCTAACATTTGCCAGACTTATGAAACTGACTTCTTGTTCTTTAAATTCATGCGATTGTTAAATCAAGCATTGAAAGCAGTCTGCCTCACATGTGATCTAAGACTTCAATCTCAACTGACAAAACAAATACTGCACCCTCAGTGACATGACTCCATTACAATTTAATTGTCCAGACAATTTCATTGCGCGTGAAAAATTTGACGTTCTGTTATGATTGCGACATTCCAACGGTTGTCACATGTGACAGTCTTAAAGATTTTTTTCAAGAAATTGAACATGAAACTATAATTGCGCCAATAATGGTAATTATCGTCTCATAACTTATGGGGTAAACGTTGTAATTGTGTATTCAGTGGTTCTCAGCTGGGATAGTTAAAAGAATTATGTTTCTTTTGCTTTACATCGTTTAAGAATCACTGTCATAGCCAGTATTTCATAACACTTGACTAATTTTTCGATGGAAAACAAATGGACACATTGTGTCCACTAAAACGCCATTAATGGTGTTGATGTTGTCGAATTAATGTGGGAATGGAAATGTTCTGAAAGTATGCAAAATGCCATACGGCGGTGCCATTTATGGTTGAATACGAGTAATTAATTAAACATGCATTTCCATTTGTAACGGTATGGCTTTACAAACAATGTAAACAAATAAAAACAAAAGAGATAAGCATTTCGCCTCTCCTTATAAGTTTAAGTATTCAAGCGTTGTTTAATTTGACTTATAAAATATGGGTTTGATTTAATTGCTCTTGGATAGATAATCTATACAGCTGTGTACGGCATTAGAACCCTATATGTGCCAGAATAAAGGGTTTCTTTCGTTATACTATAGCCTCTAATTTTCGGCATTTGCTTTCGAATCAATTTATGATGAAACCACATCATGTACTAAATGATTATGTATAAACTAGGGAAAGTATCTTCAAGAAAAGCAACTAAGCTTCTTAAGATTTTTATAGCATGTAATTTGAGTAGTTAGGCTAAATGAATGTAATAATGCCAGTGAGCATTATACACAGCTTTAACTATAGTCATTGACCATTCCATACAGTAATGTTCAAGAAATATTCTTCCAATTTCCATTTCAGACTTATGCGTCACGCACGGATATTAAATTATAGTCTATTTATTTAACGGAACTAACACTGGACATTAGGATAGATACCAAGTCCTTAGGGTAAAACTTTCAATAAAATTAATTGCTTGCTAAAGACTTCCTTTAGATTTTCCCATGGGTCTATTTACCATAAAATACCCTTTCCATTAGCTTTCATGTGCTACAGGCAACCCAATACTCTTTCCATGACGTTCCAATATCACAGCAAGTTCAATGGAAAACTTATTTAAGTAACTTAAATAAATTATAATCGTGCATATTAGTTTCACAATTCCACTCAATTTTAACCTGCGATCAACATTATGACGTGAATTTTTCATTTGTCTCGGGTGTAGAGACTTCAACGTAAGCTCTTGTAAGGCCGCAGCGAAATTCAGTAAGCCACTTTCCTGCCTGTGCGGTTGGTTGACTACAGAGTTCCAAACCTTGCAAACTTGAAATTGTATGAAGGACTTCGCCTCAAAAAAAAAAAAAAAAATTGATGCGAACACTAAGTCAACAGTCAACTGATAGATGCATATTGACTGTTCTTACAGTTTGTAAGAATTGCAGTCTATTCAATTCGACTCACTTCCATAGACCTACTTCCTTTTCAGACGATTGGGAAATAAAATTCAGCAAAAAAGCTAAGCTATAGCTTTAATCGATTTGTTGATTTTGATGGCACTGGAGTTTTTAACTTTAAAAGTAAATAATTTAGAATAGCACAGGGAATAGAATAGAAGGGACTGACAGCTTTGCTGAGATAAAAACTCACTTGTGATACTGCATGGAGAGAAGCCGAAGATCTAAATGATAAATTTTGATTAACCAGTTTCGACGATCAGCATCAGGGCTTCACATTAAAGCATGACTCCCTAAGAATCGAACTGAAAACCGATAGCTCTGTTAGACTATCGAAAAAGGGTGAGTCAAATTAGACAAGCCTTCGTCGAGCTAGAGAAGAACAATGAAGTGGACCGATCCACAACAGAGGTCTGAGTTTAAAGATTTGATTTGTACTATTGCGACCAAAATTAGACCAAGTATGGTACTGGCCTGCCTAGTAAACAGATTTGTATAATGGATACTGGCACAA
Organism: Sarcophaga caerulescens; assembly: GCA_927399465.1. Lineage (NCBI taxonomy): Eukaryota > Metazoa > Arthropoda > Insecta > Diptera > Sarcophagidae > Sarcophaga > Sarcophaga caerulescens. The sequence goes on along the minus strand of OV656872.1, from coordinate 118,600,272 downwards.
AGATAAGAGGTTTGCCTATTCTCGTGTATAGATTGGTATTCGGTAGAAGTGTGGCTGCTCTAACTACACAATTACCTTTGGATGTGTCCAAAAATCCACATGAAATAGCCAATACTGCCGCAAGTGTTGATCAAGGATGATGCGGCAGATGACAAGTAATTTAGACCTTACAACTGCACTTTACTGTTAAAAATGACAGAAATGCTAGTAGTAGACGATTCTTTAGCATAATAATGACCTGAAACATTCTTCAGAAGTCTGAGAAGCGGAATCGTATCAGGCCCTTCGGAAAAAATTCACTAGCCCTTCTTATTCTCAAGTTTAGAACCTCCTGTCTAGACTTCCACCGAATCTGAGGTGAAATAATTTGCGGTAATAAATATTTCTTTAAGGTACTTTCAAAGGGGTAAAGTAAATATATCGGTACCTTCCTTACCAACCTTAAAATTGTCTGTTAAATTTTATGTCTTCAAGCCTTCTGCCACACTGCGTTGTTCTGCGTGCGTTCTTCGTTTTGATCTATTGGATCTTCAGCTAAACGTTTCATGTTTTTAAATTTAATAAAGCAAGCTTTGTATGTGATATCATCGAAATTTTTAATTCGTTTGAAAGACCTATTGATGCCATAAAGTGTGGAATATAACATCATTCAAATGTCCGCCATGGCTTCTCTGGATGGAAGGTATCAAAATTGTCCAATGGAGCATTGAATGGACTATGTTCGCATTGAGGACCATTGGCCAATTTTTCATGGCTTTGGAGTATAGAATGGATTATGTTGGCATTGGTTTTGGTTCGCATCCACCTGCAGCTTGAGAAAATTACGCAATAAAAAGTCTAATGAATTCAGATTTCAAAATCTCGGTTTACATTACTTCGCTCCTGCAGAATATACAATGCGGCATGACCTGCGCACCGTTCGTGTTCAGGTCATGCAATTCAAGAAAAACATAAGTTGATAATTATCAACCTACAGTGGTGGGCTAGCCAACGTCCCCCTATATGAAATATGGACCAATTAAGCCGCCATTGTAAAATTCACACTGAACTTTGATGTTTTCGGAATGTATTGATGGCTCTTAGATGCCATATCCGGTCGTAGGGATTTAACAAAATAGGCTAAATAAATTACAACTAATTTGACAGATATAGTAGCTTCAACAAAATGGAAGTTATGAACTGTTAAAGTTCGAAAGCGTCTGTTGGCAGACCCGATATATTTTCCGAGATATAGCTTTTTCTATAAGCAGACTTTTAATCCAGCGATAGAAAACGTGCCCAAAAATAATGTAAGTCAATAGCAAATTTCTAATAGCGACTGTAACGCTGCCAGTGTTTCCAAATTTAGCGAACACTGGAAAATATGTCAGTACCAGTATATCAGTAAACAGTTTAATGAAGACAAGCTCATCATATTAGCACTTGGTAAAATAATTACGCCTTTATTTCGATAAAAAAAATTAAGAAACCATGAACCCACTATATTAATTCATTGTTTAACGTAGCTATTCCATTAAAATACTTATGTATATGCATGCAAAAGCTAGGTATAAATTTTTACGTTCTCATACTGTGGTTAGCTACCTCATACGTTTCCCTCAAGATCACTTAGAAAAGTGAATTTATTACACACAACTTTGTACCTTATAGAGGTCTGCAACGAATAACTTTTTTGCTTCATGTGTGCAACTCGTTGTCGGATAAATAGAGTACTTACTCTCTCTCTAACAGCTCAAGCAGTGAAGAGAAGAGAATGTGTGCAAGACAAATACGAGTAAGTATTTATCCGAAGCTGCTTATGTTCCGTAAAAAGAGTACTCATTGAAAAATATATCCGCAAAAACAAGTACTCCTAAAATTATGTTCACTTCATGTGGTACTTCAAATACTCGCAGCATAAAACACCACATAACTGATGTTTTTTTTATATATAAATGCTTATGTGTATGAACAAACGACATGTTAGGCATACATATATTTATTAATCATTGAAATAAAAAAATAGAAATCGAAAATAGTAAATTTTTTTGAAAAATATTTTTTTTTCGCTTTTTGATTTAAAAAATTCTTTATTTTCAATGAACTAAAAACAATTAAAATAACAAAAAAATCACTTAAAATTACTAAAACGTAAAAAAACATTGTTTATATTTCATATTTTCAGAGATCATTTAAAATGATAAAAGTATGTAAGAAGAAATAAGTGTAACAAATAAAGTTAAGTATATGTATATAGAAGAGAAGGAACTTTAAAAACTTTAAAATATTTGTGAATTTATTTAAAAAGAAAAACAAAACATAAAAACATTAATCCTTAAATAAAAAAAAAACTAAAAATTCATGTCCATAAAACTCAAAACTAGAGATCACTTTCTATTCTTTCTATTTCTTCGTATATTTTTGTTTTATTCATATTAGAGTGTAAAAACATTATTTTGTTTATTGTAGCTCCGTTAGTTCCAAGAGCAGACCTCTTCTCAGAAATAAGATTTCTTGCCTTCGAAAAATACATACATAGATAAGTGCATACATACATAATTGAATAGTCTAAAAAATAACATTATAATTCGGTGCGAATTGATATAATTTCATTTCTACAACAATAAAACACATATTCTTACCCTACAATAAAACAAACGGTAATATTTGTTTTCCACAGGCTATTTGCACATACATTTTGCGAAAACAAGACATCTTTCAGTTTGTTTATTATTTTATTTGGCAATGCATGTATACATACATGCACACACGTATACACGCATATGAGAATAAATTGCTTAAAGAGAACAATACGTTTACATATTTATAGTCTTTGGTGTAGATCTTTTCTTTGCCAAACTTCTTTGTGGTATTTGCAGTACTCATTGGTATTTGTAGTACTTCGTGAAGTTTGGTGGTACTCATTGTACTCGACATGTTTTGTGTCGGTATTTTCGAGTAAGAAAGAGAGTTGAACATGTATTTGTATGAAGAGAACGCAGTCAAATAGCAACAAGAAGTTATTCGATAATTTTGTTGTTCTCAAAAAAGAGTACTTTTCTTCTTCGGATACTTCGGATAAGTGTACATGTTTGCAAGATCTTATGTACTTTTTGAAGTCAAATACATTTGTGCAGACCTTTAGTACCTTAAATCGCCATTCTCCAAAAGAGTGAATCTGTTTCCGCCCGGGTTCGAACCGGGGACCTTGTGCGTGTGAAGCACACGTGATAACCACTACACTACGAAAACCGTTAATCGGCCTTGGTCCAAAAAGATTTTTATTATAGAATGACTATTTTTGTCAGTTTAGCTTATATACAGCTTTTGACACAGACCAACTCAACGTTTTCGTAGTGTAGTGGTTATCACGTGTGCTTCACACGCACAAGGTCCCCGGTTCGAACCCGGGCGGAAACATCTATACCTTCTATATTTTTTTTAATTGATTTCCAAATAAAAATATTATTATTTGAAACTAAAATGTTACTGCCGACATCATTATCATTGCTTTTGAAAAAGAAAAGAAAAGTTTTGTATGTTTCTCTAATACAGCAAAGTCTGTTTGATTGTCTTTCAAATAATTGTTGCTTAACACTAAAGTGTATAACAATAGATACACTTAATGCCACACTTAATGCTACGGATAACAAATACAAAATTCCTTTGAGGCTGTTGTTTGAATGAGGAGGGCTGCACCAATTTAACCGCAGACACAATTCATGTGCCAGCGCATTTCTTATGACTTTAATTGATCGTAAATTTCCTAAACAATAAGATCAAGATCAAGTTCAAATTGTCAAGAGTATGCCGCTCACTTGTTGTACACTGTTTGTCACGAAGTCCTAACAAAAGGAGTGTCTCTCCGTTAACGACTACAAATTCTGATTTTATGGATATTTATGGGATTTTAATGATACAGTCCATTCACATACTGGGAATTTATTTAAAAAACAATTTTTTTTGTGGGGAAAACCAAAATAAAATATTTCGTAATACTTGTCAACATATTTGTTTTTGTGTTCGTTACTTAATGACGAAAGGTGAGGTCTATCAGTAGAATAAAAAAAATGTAAAAACGTTGTAATAATTACACAAGGAACGCCCCGTTATTTAATAGCTGCTCATAAAAACCAGTTCATTTGTTGTGTCTGAGTGCGTGCGTGTACTCCTTTGTGGCTGCTGGTGGCAGGGTCTCCTTTCTGATTTTATAGCGGCCTCATAAAATTGTTTTAATTCCCTATAAAAATTGTAATTTCACCATTGAAAAGATCCTTTGTTGTAATTGTCATTTAAACTGTCAGTTATTGTGGTATTTAAAGGGCGATTAACAATGACAATAAACATATTGTCGTACAACAATACTTTACAACAACGTTTACTACACACGTTTAATTAATTTAAATTATTCGTCAACATTTCAATGCAGGCTAACTCGTAAAATTTATATTGAATACAACAATAACAAAAACAAACATTAAAATAATAAAAATAAACCATAAAAACCGTTTAATACCCTGTAAACAACATTCATTACAACTTGTTTTATGTTCTAGTTGAATCACAATTATTGTTACTCACTGTATTAATTTCTTATCACAAGTTTGTTTTCGCCTTCATTTTTCATATTAAAAGTGAAAGCTTTTTTATTTTTATCTCTTTTGAAAAAGCTTAAATTGTTTTTGTTAAATTCTGCTATGGGAAGAAAACTGTTTTTTAACACTTTATGTATCACAGGTTTTCGTAGTGTAGTGGTTATCACGTGTGCTTCACACGCACAAGGTCCCCGGTTCGAACCCGGGCGGAAACAATTCGGAGAGATAATTTTTTTTTTATAATTTTCTTATAACTTTTTAAATACTCTTTAAATATAAGGTGTACGAAAAAGAAATACTGCGTCATGTCATTATGATGGCTAGTAATTCGTCTCCTCTTGGCTACTGTCAAATTTTATGTTCCCACTAGGTATTATGAGATTCTTCCAACAAGGACTTCCGCTAATTGATAGTTGTTAACGGCTTTCTTGTAAAGTATCTGCCAAATTAATTGCCATTGGTTCAGTGTGTTTCGTCAAAACACCTTGAACTACCGTAGACAACGACGAGTGTTCGCTGAATGGGTTTTGAAGCTAATTTTCATCGAAATAACGAATTCAGCCATTAGACCCATTTCTGGATTAATATACATACATATATGTAAGTGAATAAACAAAATTGTTGAATTTGGGACGATACAAATTCTCACGATATCCAAGGGCATCCAATGCATCGTGAAAAAATCGCCGTTTGATGTAGATTTTCGCTTCATATTTCCTTGAAAACGACGTTTGCAAGGCCACCATTATCAATGGCGAGCGCTGCGTTACCAACTTTTTTTTTTCTTCTTAATTGTTGGATCCGGAGACCAACGACATGGTTTTTCAACGTGCACTCGGCTTTTACCACATGATATTATGCATAAGCGAATTGAGGGCATAGTCATTTCACGTAAAGGTGATGTAAGCTGGCAAACGAGCTCTTGGCATTAGAATTTTTTGTCGCAGGTACATATATGCGAACATAACCATGCTATCAGTCAAATTCAATCTGGTTTAATCGCTAGAGTTATGGAAAATTGGATGCGCTACCGTGGGGGACGTTTGAACGATATTATATTCCACTCATATCATACATATCATAATCATCAATTGGTTACACTTTGCTTTATTTAAATTTAAAGAAAAGCAGCGCTTAACGAATTATCCGATATCTTCATGTAAATATCTATATATTTATAGACGATTTCTTGTCAGTCGCAGCAAACATACAATTATTTACAACTGTTTCTGCTTAACGTTGTTAAGTTATCCACTCTCCATCACCAACCATTACCTGCTTCGGACACAAGGCAACTTTCTATGGTCAAATATCAGAGAAAGGCCTTAACTCATGCACAGGAGTCTTTTGGAACTAAGAGCAATAGTTATGGGGCGGAGAAAAGCAGGTGAAACATTTAAGATATGAATCGTAAGAAACTACAATGAGTAATGCAGGAAGAATGTTCAATATACATAGGTTATCTGCCACAAGCGGTTATCCTTTACGATTAAAATGAGTATGGCGTAAAAAATGTGATTTTCAGAAACGGGGCCTTTGTTAATTAGAGACCATTCTGTTGTAGAACAGTTAAATTTTCTTTTTCTTCTGTCAAGAAATCTTCATTTTCGATCTGATAAGTTGGAGTAAAAAGATCAGATAGGTGAAGCATTTCTTAAAGAAACATTTGAAAAATACACTGGTTTCGACGGCAACAGGTGTTTTGTTCGTTCAACAATTAAAAACGTCATCTGCAAAGAAGCAGATATGAGTTAGACGGTAAAAAGATGGCGCCATTAGTTATGATATGAAATGTAATTAAAAATAGATCAGAATCGAAAGGTATCCCTGAATTTAACCTTTACCTCCTACCACTTAAGTGTAATGAATGAGAGTGATTGATATAAATTTAATGAAGTACTACCGATATTAAAAGCATAAAGACGCCCCATGTCAACACTCACTCTCACCGAATCCGTGTGAGGACTGAGTCGAAAATTCGGGGAAAAAGCTGTAACGGATAACAGTGAAAATTTGGTGCTGCCGATTGGCCAATATGTCATAAGATTTGTATGACCTTTAACCGCATGAGATTCATGCGGATCATTGCGGTATATTTGGGTTTTATTTGTTATTTCGTGTGGCATATTTAATTTCTTTTTATTTTCCTTATTCGAGTGGTATTCAGTGTTTTATGCAGTCTTAATTCGATTTGCATTAATTTACTGACATTTTGAGATATCATAACAGCATCAATGGATTATGTTTTCGAAAAAGAGAAAATTGAATTGGAAAATTGAATTCAAGCAATTATTATTCACATTTAACACACACAACATAAGTGGTGTGAGAAACTGCGGGCTTCTTGGGGACGATTGCCTGTAGACTGTCTAATGGTGAAGGTATAGCACTGGCCATTTTATAGTCACCTAGCAGCTACTCGTTTCCTTGCCGTTCGCATCTTCCCCCTTTCCACCTTTCCTAAAAAAAAACCTGCACAATGCACTGCATGAGTAGGGGCCATCCCCTGAGTGCTGGTTTCATAAAAAAAAAAAAAAAATTTGATAAAATTAATATTCCATTTTACAGCAGGTTTAGAGTGGGAATATTTTACACTAAACCTATATTACACTTATCATTAGTGTTTATTAAACAAATAATTGTTTTTGAATATAACTTGTAGACGTTTTTTTTTCTACAAAATTATCATAAGTTTTAATTTTAAAATTTTCCTATGCAAGCAAGTAATTGAATTTAATATTTTCTTTTAATAATTGAAATAATTTGTATTTATTGTTATACTCTCTCACGCTATAAGTGAGTGGGAGTATCTTGCTTTTAAGCTAGCACTTGGAACACCCAAAAAGGCAGCTGAATCAAATGAATCATGACCATTTCTAGTTAAGCCCAAATTGATTTTTGAAATTTAACAAATAAATTATCAGATCTTAACGAATTGGTTTTGAAAGGAACTTGGATCACTGGTTCAAAGAAAACTACAAAATCCAAAGCTTTATTGAAGTATACATAAATTTCGTAAAGTATCGGGTGGGCCATCTGTCGGTTTAAATTTGAACCATCGGTTATTTCGAATCTGGCAATACTTATGTCATTCTATTTTGTCACAAAATTCAGTACTGAACGTGGTAAATCGATTTACACTTGAGCAATGTTCGGATTTATTGGGCCAATGAGAAACTGCACAATGATGTCGATTTTGCAAAAAAAAAAAATTATCTTTTCGGATAAAGTACGTCTTCATCTTGGTAGGTACATTAATAAGCAAAATTGCCGTATTTGGGATTCAGAAAACCCACATATGGTCTTACAGAAGCCAGTGCACTCATTACGAGTGACTGTTTAGTACAGCTTGTGGAGCGGAGACATCACTGACGCATATTTCTTTAAAAATAAGGACGGCGCAACCATTACGGTCAATGAAGACACCTACCGCACCAAAACAACCGATTTTCTTGTACCCATTGTTCATGGCATTGATGTGAACGATCTTTGTTTTCAACAGGATAGTGCAACTTGCCACACATCTCATGACACAATCAATTTATTGCGTCACATGTTTGATGGCCGTAGGTCCCGCCACTTATGTATAAAATTAACACACACAACATAAGTGGTGTGAGAAACTAGGTCAATAATCCTGACTGAAGGGTTGTAATGACCAATTATGTATTATGTATGTGTGTTTGATGGCCATTTAATTAGCCGAAATGATGATGTCAATTGGCCGCCAAGGAGCTGCGATTTGACACTGTTGGACGATTTTCTATGGAGCGCCATTTCTAATCGGAACAATTGTGCTTTACAACAAAAAAATAAATTTTACAAAACTTCAAAAGGTTTTTGTTTCATTGCATTTTTTAATTTAAACTATTAAATCACCCACCCTATATAAATGCAGGACCACTCTTAGTAAATAATTAAATTTTAAAAATGTCGTATGGTTGCAATATTCTTTTCGATTTTCCCCTATTCAAGCAACTTTGCATTTAACGTTTTTAGTTAAGCGATCTCATGTTAATTATCTCTTTATAACAGAAGCTAATATGGGAATAATTGAAAGTGGTTCCTACAGTATAGAGTGTCATAAAGTCAATTTCAAACGACAATAGCAACTGCCTTATACGATTTGAACTCAAATTCATATTGTAGTCTCTTATAATTACTCATGAAAGTATTTCCCGTATTGCTAATAACGAATAATGAAAATAATAAAAATATACAATGTTGCGAAGAACTATTAAAAAAAATAAAAAAAAATAAAAATAGAATTTAATTGTCATACAAAAATTTAATATTATTTGTTTTATTGTAACCAAGTAATACAGGAGCAAGAAAAGAACACAAAACTTTTGAAATAAAAATATGGACTTTGCACTGACGTTATGAAACTGTATCTAACTCCCGACAGATGGCAAACTCTTTGCAACGGATGCTTTGTAAGCCATTTAATGCAATTAAATCCATTTTTTGTTTTTGTTTAATCAAAGGGGTTTAAACGTAAATCAATCACTTCTAAACAATGATATGCAGTGGAGAAGAAAATAATAGAAACAATTGCTTCAAATTTTTTGTAGTTTTTAATTTCATTTTGAAATTATTATTACAATTTGATTTGTTTATTTATTAACTTAAAAAATTATATGAATTTTAAATATATTTTACATTGGCATTGAAAACTTAGACAGCATTCGGTTGAACACAGTTTTATTTCAATTAAAAAAAAAAGAAAAAAAAAAACACCCAAATGTCTAATAAACGAATATATTCGTCATGGTGTTTAAAAGGATTTAAAAGATTTGAATATTAATAGGCAATTCATATTCCTTGATTTTCTCCTTTAAATCATTTAAGTTCGAAATCCGCCTCACCCTTCCGTGAATATTGACTGCAAAGATCTTCGATCGGATTGAAAACGGGTCTGCGGCCCCCCATACAGAAAAAGATCAATATTTTTAAATGAAAACCATTTCTTACCTTTATGCGTAATATGTACATCCCCATTACTTGTTGAAAAAAATACTGATCTTTAGAATTTTTGTCATTAGAAGTTCAAATTAAGAAGTTTCAAAAACCTTGCTGAATTCATTCTAATGGTAATGATGCAATCAGTCAGCTTGAAGTTATAACATAAAGTTCCTCACTTCATAAGGGTTCCTCTTCCAAAATTTCTCTATAATCGTATAACTCTTGCATGATCCAAATCATCTCAATAACCACTGTAGTAGTCTGAACCACTGAAATTCCAATTTTTTTGTTGAAAAAAAATTATTTTTTATTATTACCGGTCCATGTAGGTTTGGGCAAATCCAAAAAGTCTCTCACTGTGTATCTTAGTCAAATGCTTAGCTTAGACTCCACGTTCTTTAACTTAATTGACTGGATAGCATTTAAAACAAGGCCAATAGTTCTTGTTGTAACTGAAAGATCAGGTTTTTGCTTTATTTCTCGATACGACAAACGGTTCTTAGTGGCCTCATTTTGAATTTGCCGATTTTTTTCTTTTGGAATTTCGTTTCGTTGGAGCTTAATTCCCAAAGTTTTTACCAAATTTTAGATAATTTTTTATCATTCCTTCAAAATGCATTATCATTCCAACAGTGTTTGTCTTCGTAGAGTATTCGGAATCTGTAGGGCAATACTAATTTTAATGATGCGTTCTGGTTTGTTAGGCATTAAACTTTATTGAAATTCAAAATACACCACTTAGTAGTGTTGGAGAGGACGTCTCTAAGATAGATCCTTAATGAATATTACAGGTACTGCTCTCTATTACAATTTTTAAGACCTAATTCACTTTGGAACCCCTGTGCACATATGTAAATGGCAATTGGGAAGGGTGAATATATGTAGTTAAACAAATGCCTTGTAATAGGTCCCCGGAAAGCACAAGAACTACAGACACCGACAATGTTCGTTGAGCCGAAATACATGTAACGAATAATAGGGATAATAGTTATGGACTGTAGTGTATCACTTTATTACATTTGCTCTTAATGCAGTTGTAGACTTTTCAAAGGCAATAATGCCTTAACCCTCATATATTATCCATATTCACTGAATCTACTCGCAATTTTTGTAATTCTCAATACCGAAGAAAGAAATGAATCGGTCTATTTTGATGTCGGGACGCCACGATTTTTCTTGTAAGGAAATGACTGATGGTGACCAACACCTCGAATATTATTTATCATTACGCTTAAAATACACTGCAAATTTTTTTTTTTTTTATGAAACCAGCACTCTGGGGATGGCCCCTACTCATGCAGTGCATTGTGTAGGTTTTTAGGAAAGGTGGAAAGGGGGAAGATGCGAACTGCAAGGAAACGAGTTGCTGCTAGGTGACTATAAAATGGCCAGTGGTATACCTTCACCATTAGACAGTCTACAGGCAATCGTAAAATCTGTAAAATTTCCAAACAAAATTTTGTAATACACAATATAACACCTTACTCCTCAGGTTTAGCGGCTGGTTCCAAACTGTCCGCATGTTAAGAGTTATTATGCTTAATACAATGGTCTAATGACTACTGAGTGATCTGGCTAATAATCGGTTACCCATTAAACCTAACCTCAACTACCATTTATAATGCTAAGTTTTATTTATTGTTACCGCTTTTAAACACCACTGTACCATATTATAGATTCTAACGAATACATGACTACTACTACGCAAATACATACCTGCATATTTTGCTTCAGTTTTATACTAAAAGCGTTGCTTATTTTACAACATTTTTTTAATTACTATTTTTATTGTATTTATTTGTTGTTGTTGTTAAGGTCAAGGTCAAATATAGTACATACAATATTTGGTGAGAAAATCAAAGAGAACAATAAAAAATAAGTTAAGTGTTCATAATGAAAATGCGCAAAAGCTAATTATTGTGTTACATACAATCGTTATGTTAAGTTGACTAAATCAGATGTTACCGGGGTGCCTCTGTATACATATTTTCAATAAGTGTGCAATTCTTAAAAATTGTTTAACTTGTTGACTGACTTAATATTGGTGAAATAAACATTAATTTTTATAAATAAAATGATTTATTAATTATAATTTCAAAGTGCTTACAGTCATTTGAAATTACCATTAGAATTTAATAATTTTGAAATTTTCCAGCCTTAGCCTGTATTTAAGTTCATATTTGCCATCAAAAGCTTTTTGGTTTACATACTATACGAATTAAATTATTAACTGCCCAGAGATTATGGTATTTGTTTTTCGTTTGTTTTTAACATTTTTAATCTAAAGTGAGCAATAAAATTATTCCAACATATTGTACATTTTTTTTTTATCGATTTTTCAAAACATGATAGTAAAATAAATTCTATACTTAATATTAGGGCAACAAAAAATTATGAAAAATATAGGGTAGGTCATTTATAAGTTTAAATTTAAAATGCATTCAAACAAAAACGGTTTAAAATTTTGCCAAATTTATTTTACTGTTGTATATAATTGTTCTGGTTATTCCGTTCATATGGTTATCGCGGCTGGGCTCATAATACTCCATTCGATTGAACAAATTTTCGTGCACTTTTTCGAGTGTATGGGGTCGTATCTCGGCAATGCATTTCAATGGCATCCGAAATGTTGGCTTTCAAATACTCAATTGTCTCTGGGTTGACGGCATAACACTTTCCTTTAACGGCGCCCCGCAGGAAATAGTCCAACGGTGTCATCATAATTGGAGACCAATTAACATTACCATTTCTGCTAATTAAAAGTCCATCAAACGTTTGACGCAATAAATCGATTGTGGCATGATATTTGGGCCAATTTTCACCATACTGTTAAAACCAAACGTCGTTCACATAAACACCACGAAGAGCGGGTACAAAAAAAATCGGTTATCATGGTGCGATATGTGCCTCCATTGAACGCAATGGTTGCATCGTCCTCAATTTCAAAGAAATATGGGCCGATGATGTCTCCGCTCGCTCCACAAGCCTTACCAAACACTCACTCGTAATGGGTGCATTGGCTTCTGTAAGACCACGCGTGGGTTTTCTGAGTCCCAAATACGTCAATTTTACTTATTAACCTACCCACCAAAATGAAAATGTACTTCATCCGAAAAGATGATTTTTTGGCAAAGTCGACATCATCGTGCAGTTTCTCGTTGACCCAATAAATCCCAACGTTGCTCAAGCGTAAATCGATTCATTACGTTCAGTGGAGTGACAGAATAGGGTGGCATAAGTATTGCAGATTCGAAATAAGCGATGGTTTAAATTTAAACCGATAGATGGTCCACCCGATATATAATAATATTTTATTTCTTCGAATTAACACAACAATATGTATAAAATAGTGGGCAAAAATACGCTAATATGCATGCAAGACTGCTCAAAAAAGGTTTTTATTTAGAAATCGATTCAAATATGAACTCTCGCAATAGTGACGCAAACTTACGCGAGTTCATATTTATGACAACTCAATAGGTAGAGCACCATTTCGCGCCAGATGACAAATTTTAAAGATGATTATTTTAAAGGCAACGCGACAACAGGTAAATTTGCTGTGTTTGCTGCGTTGAGCTTATTGTGTTTATAGAATGTTATACTATTGCCACTTTATGTCAAGCTCCCGACTCGGGACCCAAGCATAGTAACTGAAATCCCAAATGCCGCGTTAGCATTCTCCTCAAATATGAGAAAATAAAAAATTCGATTTTAATGAATTTATAACATGGAATATGCGTATTAAAATGTATACACGTTTGCAGGCATTTTTAGCTCTAGAGGTTAAATGAAAATAAATGTTTTTAATTGAGGCTCTCTTTCTGGTCACCCTATTTATTACCTACACTATACATACCTCCCGTATGTGGTTATTTTTATTCCCTATTCGTTGTCACTATACTGCCTAGAAAGCAGAAGCATGTTCCCTATGCTAGCATTGTGTATTCACATGTCTTAGGTTGCCTTAATATTTATCTCAGGTTCAGCAGCAACCGAACAGTTTAACCAAACCTAACCTAGAAAAAATTTCTTCATCGTTCAGTAAGATATTAAATGTTGGCTTAAAATATTTGGCTGATGCTTCTCTCATGAAGAACTGAGAATCCTGATGACTCGAATTACATAGACTGACAAATTTTCAAAAAATGAATAACCCAGGAGTGTGAACTTATTTTTCCAAAAGTCCAAATCCAACCTCAGATAACTTTATTTTGTATCGAAGATATTGTCGAATAAATTAGTACTTTTCCGTTTGGCATTGTTTTAGTAAGATTTGAACGAAAACCGTAGATTATTAATTTTCATTCAACAGTATTTCAGAGCTAAAAAATGATCTAAAATTTTCAAAAAAGTTTTCAGAAAAAAAATTAATTCATGAAGTAACTTCCACTCGAATATACCCGGAAATGGTGTTTCTAGCAATTTTACGTCTGAATATACCCAAAACCTATGGTGATGGGGCAATTCTGTAGTCGGATATGCATTCAGCGCACCAAAAACCTTTAGAAAAATATTGCCTGTCAAAAGCATTATCACATCGAAGTTCACATAGCACAAATAAATTAAAAAAAAGAAAATTTAAATTCAATTTATTTCGATCTGATGGTATAACCAGGGTAAACAACCAGAGATATTTTTCTATACATCATCAGTCATAGGTTCAAAGTAAAATCAATTATCTTATCTCATATATTGTATGTGACAGCATTCTACATTAATAAGAGGCCTCAAAATGAAAAGAAGGCGAGAGAGAACAATGGAAAACAAATCAAGACCACGTACTTATATATTTTCGATTAAAACTGACCTTTGATAGTATTTAACAGCAAATAATTATCACAAATACTCAGCAGGACAGCATTCTAAATGCATATTATGTGTGTGTTGTTGCACTTTTTTTGCTTGCAACTGTATGTATTTATGATTATTACAACAGATATTAAAAGTTAACAAGTTCACACCCTCAATTTGTTGTCCGGCAGCTAAACATTTACTCATTCTTTGTGAAAAGTTCTTTATTTCGATTAGAGTTTAAAGCCCACAAGTGTAACCACAGTTAACGTGGAATTATTCTATTAAAGTTTGTCTTGATTATAAAGTCAGTATAATTCTGAAAGTCACTGTATTCATCAAACAAAAATATAAAAAATATGCTCAGTCACACAATGTTTTTATATTTTGAAATTGCATACAACGTTCATTCCAATATTGGAGTGTATGACGTTTGATAAGAGAGCCCCTTATCGGAAATTTGTTCTCTTAATTGGACTTTTGATAGGAAAACTTTAACTTTTGAATGCTTAAAAATAGCACGAAACATATTTCGTTTCAGTCTAGTTTGGATTATTGAACGGTTAGCATGTCAAACGACAAGTTAGATGCAATAATATTTGGTGCCACCGGTTTTACCGGACAAGTTGTGGTCGAGGATGCCATAGAAATACTTAAAGATTTTAAATGGGGTGTTGCTGGGCGTAATGAGGTCAGTTAGAAACGGTTACTACCGACAGTTTATGATTGAATTTTTATACTTCGTAGGCAAAAGTAAAAAAAGTTTTGAAAGAAGTGAGTGACAGAGTGGGTAAAGATTTATCGCATATACCGGTCATAGTGGCTGATGTAAAAGATCAAGAATCTTTAGATAATATGGCCAAGAGGTGCAAGGTAGAAGTATAGCATTTTTGGTTTGAAAAAAGTTTTCAAAGTTTTCATAACTTCAGATCGTTTTGAACTGCTGTGGTCCATATCGTTTATATGGCGAAGCTGTGGTAAGCGCTTGCATTGCTAATGGCTGTCATCATGTCGATATTAGTGGTGAACCCCAGTATATTGATAAAATGCAATTGGAATATAACGATTTGGCTGAAGAAAAGAGTGTCTATGTGGTCTCTACATGTGCCTTTGAAAGTGTACCAGCCGAAATGGGTGTTCTTTATGCCGAGAAAAACTTTGAAGGCATTTAATTTAACAAAATCCTGGCATGGTTTAAGTAAATATTTATTTTGTAAATGAATTCATTTGCAGGCACCATTAATTCCATTGAAATGTATCATGAAACCGAACTTAACTACCAGGATGAATCGTCTAAAGTCATATTAAATTCCGGTACCTGGGAAAGTGCTGTTTTTGCATTCGAACATATTTGGGAAATGATATCCATGCAATCCAAATTAAATCGCGGAAATATGCCTACTTTAAGGCCGAAACTAAGAATGAAGTGCGATTGTTTTCATAAAAATTCTGCGGTTATAATAATCAACGCTTTATTATTTGCAGACTTTTGGCTCATAGAATCGCAGGTTTAAGAAGTTATTTTATTGCTTTTCCCAGCATCGATCGGGCTGTTGTCCAAAGGTCTCAGCGTTTAATGTACATGAAGGATAAGAAGCGACCCATACAGTTTGAGACTTATATTGGATTCAAGTAAGTTTTGAAGCGAAATCATTTGAAATACTAAACAAAAATCGGATAGGCAATTAACCTCAGAGGTGAGGAATGAAAGGATTTAAGAAAAATTCGATAGGATTCATAGTTGGTCCGCCTATAATGGGGGACATGATCACTTGGGTGCATGCTGATAGGCAAAATCCCATGATCTCCTCCTCTTCAACCTACCTTGGAATCGGATTATTATGCTGAGTATGGATTAGCCAACATATAACGAAGTTCGGTTAATACAGTGACTAGTTATGTACATAGTTATTCCAGCTTCAATATCGACACATTTTATTATTATTATTATTTATGTATTACAGAAACACCAAGACTTATGTGTGTACTCCCGATGAAAATTTCAGATATGACTGAGAAGAAAAAAAAACCAGGGGGAATGTGCGTCACTATGCATATGATTTTCCGATCATTAAAGCAATAAGGCAATGGCACTATATGATGTTATTGCCTTAAACGACATTATCTTCGAGCGGGTAGAAATAGCACAGGAAGGAAGTGCATGAGATAGGTGAAAAAGTATTCTCTATCTGACTGTGCGAGAGAGCACACATAAAAACTTTGAAGATCCCTTTTCCAAATGCATTGCAAATTTGACGGATAACTTAGTTAACTCTTAATTATCTCCAGAAACACAAGTTAGTGATGGTTTACGAATATAGAATATAGGGGTTTCAAATGTAAATACTTTGTCTGAGTAATAGGTTTCGATCCAATATGATACGAGGGAGCATAGTTTACGCTCTTTAAGTTTTGATGGGAAAATCTCTGTGGATAATTTGCACAGGCATTCCACACATTGCTTATCACATGAACTTGCCGTTTCAAACTGCTATAATTCGATTGAATATATCGATTAACTGCTATAACGAATCATCTCAAAGGTTTATATTTTAAACGCCATCTAATAATTAAGGCTTGAATATAATAATAAAGTAGTTGCAGTTGAAGCGGAAGCTGACGATGTAGTGATCAGTGCAGCTAGAAAATATGCGTACAATATACAAACTCTTTCAATAAAGTTGTAAAAAATATTTTCAAACCTTTTTCTTATAGAACTATAATGTGCAAATTTTAGAATAATATAGGCAACAAACTGTGTAATTAATGTATATTAAACTACGCATTATTCCACAGTCGTCCAACAAAGCTGCGGAATTAGAATTATGCGCTTTAACTTCTACTGCGGCGACTATTTCAACTACGTATTCTGTTGACACTGACTTGAGCAGCCGTTATTGTCTTTTGACAGCTGGCAGCGCTATTCTTTACGTCATACTGCAGTGACTATTCTGTTCCCAAGCTAACACACGTAATGTAAAACTAGTAGCGCTGCTCTTTACGTCGTACTTCAGAGACTATTCTGTTCCCCACTTAACTCACGCCATGTAAAACTAGAAAATCGATCACAGTAGTCACAGTAGATCTGTTATCACGAGCATCGTTTAGAGTATACGTTAGTCATTGGAACTCTGTAATTACGAGGATCGTAATAAAATTAACCATTTTTTTCTGGGTGCATAAAAGATGCTTGTTCTTCGCTTCGATCAGCTTAGGAAGAGTTTAATCGAAATTTATCTGTAGCTGATAATTTGAATACGGTGTGTGAGAGACAGATAAACAAATCGTTTAAAGCGTCTGACCGCATGGTATAGTCAAGAAATTCAAATGTTTTGATCCGCATAATAAATTGACCCACAACTTGAGAAATTAATCGTAATCTCACAGTTAGAATGTAGGAAAAATAAAAGAATTTGGACCAATTTGGATAAAATACCGTTTTTTATACGAATATAAAAATTATTTTTATTACTCCATTACGTTTACAGATCATGCTTAACGGCATTTCTGTTGCCATTTTATATGTTCTTCATCATGTTAATGGCCCAAATGAGTTGTACACGTAAATTATTGTTGAAATATCCGAAATTCTTTACCTGTGGCTTAATGTCACATGAGGGACCAGTTAAAGCAAATCGTAAAGCTATGGAATTTATATTGACGTTTAAAGCCAAAGGCTGGAGTAAGGATACACCAGAAACAGGACCAATCAATAAAAACCTGGCAATAAAAATTACAGGAAAAGATCCTGCTTATGGTGTCACCAGCAATGTCCTGCTATGCTGTGCTAAGGTTATTTTAAAGGAACATCACAACATGCCGGGAAGGTAAACAAATGGAAAATATTTGAACTTTTTTTTTTTTATTTAAAATTTCTTTCTATACAGTGGCGGTGTATTGCCACCTGGCATGGCGTTCGCTAAAACCCATTTGATAGAAGAATTAAGTCAAGCCGAATCGGGTTTACGATTTGAAGTGGTTAAAGAAAAATTTTAAAAACGAATGCGTTTTCATTTCTTTTCTTACAATAAATTTTTTATTTTTCTTTCTTGCTTTTTTTATAATAAAAGTGAAAAACATAAAACTTTAATTGCGTTTAAATCCGTAAATGTTTTGATATGCACATCGAAATTTTCAATAATTATGATCAGCATAAAACAAGACTTATTCGCTCACACACCAGGCGCCACTCCATAAGTGAGTGAGAAGTGAGTAAGTGAGTTGGCGAAAAAGTGTGTGTTTCGTGTAAATGAATTCGACGGATGAATGGCTGGTTGGTTGGACATGTGCGTTGTCAGTGTCGATGTCGGTGCCGCTGTACGTACGATGTTTATTAAATGAGTTGTAACTGTTGGTTGTAAATCGCTTATGAGCGCCGTCGTATCGTTTGAAATGAATTTAATTTGCTGCCACCTTTAACACCTGATATGTACGTACTATGTACGTATGCGTTTAACAGACCTGGGACCGCTACTTACTTACCGGTTTAATTTTTGTCGTATTTTTTTGTCTTTATTTCTTATAAATGATTTATTTTACATTGAAAGGTATCTGTCTTTAATATAAATCGTCCGTCCTCGTGTTCGTCCGTCTGTCTGTAATTTATTTTGTAAATTAAAAATTGTGTACGCAAGTTGTGTATTTGTGTAATGAATTTTGATTAAATTAAACATTTTACAGCGTTAGTTTGTTAGTTTGATTAATCATAGTCTTGTTTTTTTTTATTATTGTTTAACGATAATTGCGTTTTAAATTTCATATTTTTCTTACATTATTATGGCAATTAAAATGAAAAAAAAAATAAAATGAAATGATCAATCTATTAGACTGTTAATTGAAATATTTTCCCAAAACTAACTGACCTAGCAGGTATATTTAAGCGTAGGACCTCAATATGATCGACCGCAACTTCAGTAGCAATCGCGGGCAAAATAAATGATTAAATCTAGATATTGTCACAGCATTTCACTGTTTAAGTAACAACTGTTGCACTTTTGATCTATTTGTGGTGGCGGTAAGCCGCCATAAGCTGACTTGTATTCTGTTTTTAACCGGTTGCCGTAATTCGCGTGTTCAAATCTTCTGTTTATAGCATAAGATTGACACAAGGAGTACTTTGCTAGCACAAAAAACAAAAAAAACGACAAAAAATCTAAAGTAAGAAAGCAAAATAAACCAGCTGATGATGGCTGTCAAAGCAGTCGAAGTACGTCAAAAGTTGAACAACTTTATGGGTTGCGTTAACGGAAACTCACCATTGGTAGCCGTGTAGTCGGTGGCTTGTAGTTTTAAATGTTTTTAATGCACAAGAACTCAATTGACCACATAAGTAAAAGCACTGCCAAAATGAAATAAAATGTATCTCACTCAAGACAAGATTTAATGAAGTTTTCTAACTGTTAATTGGAAAAAAGCGCGGCAGTCGCATTCTGTTCTTACAGTAAATGACCGTTTCAACATGCCATTTTCAAATTCATTACACAAACTTAGAACACAAGTACTTGAGAGATAGATATCATTTGTACAGTGACGTTCATAACTGACCTCACTATCAATACTCATTTTAGAACATATTGTACTTTACCTCTTAAAGTCTGTGAGTTTATATGACAATTTTGGCACCGGTTGATACCAAGTTTCCGTAGTGTAGTGGTTATCACGTGTGCTTCACACGCACAAGGTCCCCGGTTCGAACCCGGGCGGAAACAAGAAAGAAAGTGAAATCCTTAAATCACATCTCCCGATTTTTTCCATTTTTAGAAGTGAATTTCTTGAAAAGCGGTGCAAAATTTGGAAACCAGAAAACACAAGAGACATTATTTTCTGACTCTGTTTTCAGCAACGTTTTTTCACGAAAGAAAAGTACAAGAAATTACGCTACTTTTTCCGTTTTTCTTATCTGACTGTTCTATAAATCCGAAAGTTGGGCAATTAAAATTTAATTTTGTAAACCCTCACGAAATTTCTTTCTTTCATTGAACCACAAAATTTTAAAACTGTTTACTGAATTCTTTGTGCAAATTGAATTATAAGGTGTAGTAAACAGAACCTCGAACATAAAAAGTAGAAGAAAAAATTGTTTTTTTTAGTGTATAGGCGAAAATGCAAACTTTGAATAAGGCTGATAGAGTGTTAATGTATCTAATACTGTGTAAAAGTTAATTACGATTGTGCTAAACCTGTGTATATCCTCGTCATGAAAAGTTTCTCAGAAATCCGTCGTTCGTCGTTAAACTGTAGATCCAGCCACTCATGTATAACACACAAAGTATTGGTGGTGCGAGAAGCTAGTTCGTAATCCTTACTGAAGGGTTGTAATGACCAATTATGTATGTATGTTATATATTCATGGAGATAATATTCTGCTAATTCCGAAAACAGTAATTTCCTCTAATGACACTGACTACAGCAATGAGAGTATGGTGTTACCCCACGTACAAATATATTGTTTTAATACCATTGGGCCTATTCTGCTTTATGTCCATTACTCCTGGCTTGTACTCCTCAGATATCCTATCAAATTTTATGGAGGTCTGAAGGAAAATCTTTTGCGTCAGATTCTTAAGTTTGTGTGACAATAGCAGAAAAAACCTCAGTATGAGGTACCTAAAATGTATTATGGAAAGATTTCAGACAAAATCTTGTCCTTCATTTATCCAAGAGCTGGTTTTTAAATAAGGGTGGCTTCATTTTTCTACTTTTTCCTTTGTTTTTAACTCTCAAGAGTTTTTAACAATCATGTACCAGTTTTTGCAAGGGAGTTATTACACTTGTTTCTATATCCTGAACCCAAAGAAAGGTAACCGAGGGGATGTAGCGTTATCTTCCTCTGAGCGTAAATTTTTTGCTGGAGATATCAAGTTTCCGTAGTGTAGTGGTTATCACGTGTGCTTCACACGCACAAGGTCCCCGGTTCGAACCCGGGCGGAAACATCATCTCCTCGTTCTTTCTATTTTCTTTTAAAATAAAATTAAAAATAAAACCAGTTTTCTATTATTATTTGAAAGTTTCAAAACTAACTAAAATGTTACTGCCAACATCATTATCATTTCATTTGGAAAAGAATAGAATAATGAAGTTTTTTTTTTGAATCGAATTATAAAAACTCAAATGTGGATGAGCAAAATAAAAATGATGTTTAATTATTGCAGTAAATTCAGGGGCAGTCAAGGAGAACAGAACCTTTGTGAACATTAGATTTATAACATTAATAACCGCAAAAGGAAGTGTATAAATTCACCTATTTTTACCAAAAATCCCACGACTTTTTTTAAAATTCTAAAAAAAAAGGAATTGCCCGCCCTAATTTGTAGGGCGTGAAATGCTGCTTTTTCATTGCTAACAGCGTTGGTTTTTATTTAAAATGTGTCATGCCGTGCAACCAAGTTTCCGTAGTGTAGTGGTTATCACGTGTGCTTCACACGCACAAGGTCCCCGGTTCGAACCCGGGCGGAAACATTAATCTTGCACTGCTTTTTTTCGCATTCTTATATTTGATGATTCTTTACCATTTCTGCAAATCTACATGTTTTCATCCTTTGACAGGTGATTTTATGATAATGAATTCATTTGTATTTTGTTGGAATTTAAAAGAATAGTTTAGTTTTCACACTAAGTTTATTTGAAGATGCCGACTTAATGATATCAGGTAAAAAATTTCGTTCAATTGACCACGTTCTATGTAGATTCGAAAACTTCTACAATACGTTAGATGACTTATTCTGAAATTGGAATCTCAAAAGTTATCTTAACCTGCGGGACATTATGATTCACGCGTGCGAACTTTTTAGCTTTCAGTCCTTTTTATAGCAAACACTGATAAGTTTCTTACTACCGAGCGCTTTTTTCAAGTTTGGAGGTGGAAAATATTCTGAAAAAGTAAACAATAAAGAACTCAAGCTATGTTCTTGCCATGAAGATGGAATTGTCCTTCGTCTTCTTTAAATTTAATTTTCTCAATCCTGTCCAGTGTAATGACTCGCTAATTCGGCTCAAGTGTGAAATCCTCAGCCATCACGGTCAGGAATCTATGCAACAATTGGGCTTTATTGTAGTAAACCACCGTCAAGCTATCATCACAATGGTGTTTCATTATATTTTAAGAAAACGCGGAATCCATATTGAAAACAACTTTCTCATCTCCATCTTTTCCATTGACAGCCAGTAATGATGTTCGCATTGGAGGCAGGTACAGTCTCGTTTAGAGTCATCGGTCTATATTTCTTTGAGAATGACGGTTTAAACTGCGTGCACTTATACTTTTCCAACCTCTTTTGGCCTAAAATAGGTAACCACGGTGGTTCTCAAAGCCCATATGTATAACCCATGCCAGAATCGTGAAAAATTTGACATTTCGTATGCGTTTCATCCAAAGAAGCTGCGCCGTACATTCGAACGATATTAGGTCTTTCAACTGAATAAAAATGTCGATGATATTCTCACTCCCACTTACCTTTTAGGGTTAAATGGAATTTGCGTACAAATGTTTTTAAAAGAGGCTCTTTTGTTTCTAAAGCAAAAGCTTTTCTTAAAAGCTTTCAGTTTTAACAACTCATAAGTTCACACGTGCTCTATTTGTCTTACTGAACGAAAACATATATTCACTGACACTTACTTATATTATTTATTTGCCAATTCATCCGACATGGGGATGTAGCTCAGATGGTAGAGCGCTCGCTTAGCATGTGAGAGGTACGGGGATCGATGCCCCGCATCTCCAAATTAATTCTTTTCATTTTTTTCAACTTTTTTATTCATAAAATTTTTTAATAAAAATTCCTTTCTTTTTTGATTTAATTTTCTTTTTCTCGCTATAATTCCTGATGTTAATAAATTCTAATTTATGCACTTCTCTATGGAATAGAAGAAAAAAAGAAAAGAAGGAGATTAAGAAGAGAAAGAAGACACATACTTTTATGAACTCTTAGTCTATTCGCTCATGCACACCACATCATTATTGTTGTATTTCCGCCTTGTTGAAAAATTTACAAGAATAACAAATGAGCAGTATATTAACAATAAATTCTTGAATAGAGAATAGAAGTGAATATTATTTTCTTTTTGTCTTCATATTCCTTGTTTTTTTTTTGTGGTGGAAAAACAAATATTTTTTTGCCAATATACGGACGCATCGCGTTAGAAGTTTGCTTTACGAGTGTCTGGCGGCTGATTTAAGAATAAAACAGCCAAGAGAGTTTTAGTCAGTCAATACACAATATATGGTGAGCTACGCTTCAATCAACATTGTAGAATACACAGTTTCTGTTATAATCGGAACATTGTCTTACAGAAGGTTTGGTAAAAAGTTGTATTCAGCCTTCATTAAGCTTAGCTTCATTAGCATGAAGAGAGACTACAAAAAGTTTTCGATGCTACATTTAAACTAACTTATCATTAAGGATGCTGATCTTTCAACAGGGACTTCCAACCTTTGACACTTGATATCGGCCGTCTCGTTGAAGCTATATGTCAAATTGGTTGTCCGTGTGTTTTGCCCAATCAGCATGGACGGATATAGCATTCAACAAACGCGTGCTAATTCTCGTCGAAAAATCATCCTCAGCGTTGAGGTCCATTGCTGGATAAATAGATACGTGAAGATACAAAACAGTCGCATTCTGGACCACACATAATATCTAGGAGCGGCAAATGTAATCCAAAAAACTCACTGTGTGGTGTGGATTTTAAGTGGGCAGTGTCATCGGTCCTTAAGTCTTTGATAACGGCTTTAGCCATTACTGTCAACGGCGAGCACTATAGGTCGTTGATTATTAACTTTTTTTCGCCCAAAATTGGGTGATCTGGATACCAACGACATGAGGTTTTAAACGTATGCCACATTGGATATTCGGCACGATTGATTTGAGGACATAGTCATCTCACGTTGAGCTGAAGTAAACTGACCAGTGAAATCATTTGTTTTGACCACGTAAACTTTTTCATATGGAGCTTACTTAAGTTGCGGGTGTAAGCCACAAATCACAACGGTCCTTAAAGTCTATATAACCCATGTCATCGTTCAAATTCAGTATTCAGTTTATGCGTCCGATTTGTCGTTCCCAAGGAGTAACGCCCTTCAGTAAAATTTATTGAGTTGTTCTCCTGGGTGTAAACCTGTTTTTAAAACTGAGCTTGTACCCTTCACTAAAACTAAATTTTTTTTCCTAACTTAAAAGATTAAGTGGAATTGCATAACAGTTGATCGATAAGGCTTTCAGTGCAATGTAGGCTTGCAAAAAAGTAACTAAAAACACAACCTGTAGTCTCGGGCTGTAATCTCTTGTGAAGGTGCCTTTTGTATGGTTACGACAACTCCAATGTAAGTAAAGATTGTCTGAAAACTGTTTGGCTCAAAAATAAGCTTCTGCTTCTTACATCTTCCCTTGTAAATATTTCTGGTCCTATAAGTAGTGTGAACTCATTTTTCAGCTCATAGGCGTGAATTCGCACATGATCACAGATCCAACAGAGAGTGATTCTATTTTCTTTGTCTAGCAGATGCAGCTTGCTTAGGCAGTTCCCTACTACTCTCGAGTTAATCTCCTCTAAACCAATATCGGCATGAATGTCGATAGTTTTACTATGTCCTATCCATTACACTTCCTGTTCACACTGAAGTGAGCACATCATTCGAAGACTTAAACTTTAGCTTGCAAGACAGCCGTGAGTTTCCCCGTGGAGTTCCCTCAAACATCTCCATTCTTGTTGTACTATCTGTTCTCGATGGATTTCTTATACAACAGAATTGTTCCTCATTTAGAAGTAAAAAATTCCTCCATTCAATGTTATTATTTAAACTGGTTACAAAGCATATCAAATATTATCCGGTTTACTGGCTCTGTCTAGTGGACATTCAAGTTAACCACTCGATTTGTCAGGTCACGATGTTTCCTGATTAATTCCGTACAAGCTTTTACATCAAACAAATATATTTTAGAATAGAAAACGGATGAAATTTACTTCAGGATAAAGTATCTGTTATTTCAAGGGCAGATTTCAGAGCACGTATGTATATGATTAGGCATTCTACATTGATCTTCGCGTCATGCGGGCATTAAATGAAATCGGTTTGCTGATATACTACCAAAGGCTCGATAGTTGAGATATTTGCCTTGTAAACGAAAAAGAGATTCTGTATTAATTAATAGAGAGATTCATGCCTCATAATGGCTTCTGTAGAAGTTGCTAAGGTGTGCAGAAGTATGAGACCTCACTTTATCTGGTGTTATCTGATGTTGTTCATTATTAACCAGGGGTTCCTAAAAGGTTGCTCAGTCTATAGTACTTCAAATACATATGTACTTAACTGACAACTTCATGTGGGCTTCTTTATCTCAAGAAAAATAGGATAGTAGGCTAGTTCTAGGAATAATGGCTAATCCTCCATAAAAATATGCCTTTAATCAAGAGTCATAGTGTTCGTTCAAGGCCATTTAAAGGACGATTTAATAAACTCCAGCCTAATGTCCAATATTTATTTTATTTTTTTTTTTTTTGATTAAGGTATACCCGTGGTGGCTTTCAAAGCGATTCAGTAAGTGATTCTCAGATGTTTAAAAATTAATTCTGAGTGCTCCTATGTTTTTCATTGAGTACAACAAACATTAGCTCAAACATAGTATATTTCCATCCTAAGATATTATGTATGTATGCCAGGGTAGGGTACAAAAATTACAAGAAAAAAAGCCTTCCATGGCACCTATGCCGGTGTCTAATAATTGTAGTTGTTGTTGTTCGTGTGTTCTGTAAGTATTTGCACTTGAGGCGCTAAATGTCTAATGTTTGTATTGAGTTTTGTTTTGTCTTTTTTGTTCATATTAATACAACATGCCATAGCATAGGTGGAAAATGAAATGCGTGAGTGTGCAAGGTTTACAAGGAAGCCCGGAACATAACTCAAGTGAAGCACAGTGGTTTGAAAAATGTTTGAGACGACAAGGTTGAAAGATCGTTAAAGGAAATGTTAATTGAAAAACTTCAGTATTTTTTCCCCTGTAAGGTCTACACACTGTTTAAGTTTTGTTGAGATGTTGTAGAAAAAGTCAGCCTAAAGTAAACAAATATAAGAATTTATTTCAATTTAACCACAGTTCGTTGCAGTTTGCAATACTTTCTTCAAGAGAGTGCTTGCGTAAGTATTTCCAAACACAAGGTGTTTCCTTTCATTTGATTGTTGCAACAATACGTTGGTTGTTGTATTTGCAATAGTATTTGCATAATAATTGGCCTATTGTTACGCTTACTCAATTAAAGAAATTAATTTCGTAATTCAAAGACTTTTTCTTTCATTTGTAATCAAATATTTACACTCAAACAAGAATGCTGATTATTTGCCACCTTTTTTTATTCTCCGTTTTATTGGCATTTCAAAGAATTCTGATTATTTCTTATAAAATTCCAAGGAAATAGTTCTTATACACAGAAAAGTATGAGAAAAATTCTGTTGGAATAATGAGCCATGTGATGTGATACGTTATTGAAATATTTATTTCGTTTCAAATTTTCCCATCTTTTTATTTATTTTTGTTTCTTATTTTTTTCTATTCTTTCTAATGAATATTGGAATTTGCAACCTACCAAGCCATTGAAATTTTTATGATTTGATTACATGCTGGGTTATTGTTATTATTATTGGAGCAATAATTTTAGCCTACTTTAAGGTGATGTAACATTTAAAATTGGATTCTTCAATTAAAATTGTTCTCACAAAATTCAAATCGATTGTAATTCTTAAAAGATTACAAAGGTTTCTGATAGAGTTTGTTATTACGGTTCATGACCTCTATTGGAAGCAAATCATTTTTACAAAGCATCTTGATCTTCAAGAGATTGGTGAAATTTTTTTGCAGTTTAGAATGGAAGATAGCACCATGTTGCAATATAGGTCTTTCTACTTCTCGAGAAAGTTGTATTAGAAATTATCGGTAGCCTGATAAAAGAAAAGAAGTCCTTGTAGTCTAGTGTACTGTATTGGCTTATTAAAAGTGAGATCACGGTTAATACTCCATGTCAGACGATATATGAAAAATATTTCTTCGGCGACTTCCTCTCACCGGAGTAATTAAAAAGTAGTAATTAAAATCGCAATATAAAGTTTTTCAAAAATTTTTAAACTGTAAGTCCCGCCGCTCTTTTACAAAAATAACACACACAACATAAGTGGTTTCAGAAGCTAGGTCGTAATGACCAATTATGTATGTATATATGACTAAAGGGTGACATTTAAAGCTTTACTTTTTTAGAAGTCAGAATCTTCGTTTAAAAACGAGCGTAAATTCGAAATATTATTTTCTATTACAGAAATGCAAAAAATTTTTCACAGGTTATTGAACAATTTTATAAGGTTTACAGAGGCAGTGCTTTAACAGTAACGAATTGACGCTTTAGTCGATCAAACAAAAAAGGGTTATTTAGATGACCAGACAAGTCATACCACATGTCAAGTTTTTGTGTAGAAGAGAACGAATCGTATAAACTCAACACGTAATGAGAGCGTACGATATTGAGCGAATATTCACACAGAAGTTGGGCAATCATATGTCTCTTCACGATTTGTAAAATTTTTCAAAAATCATCACATCTCATAAGATCAGGATTGCATTCATATTACTTTGGTTTGGTATTTTACTAATCGTGCAAAATAAAACTTCCGTAAGATTTTTACGATGTGTATACGTAATTTTACATACGTAAACCTTTATCGTGTAAATTGGCCTTAAAAGAAGATAGATGGGCTCATAAGTAGCATTGATATTGCTACAAAACTTTGAATTTATCACCAAACAGCTATTAATCATTTGAATTTACAGTGAGCACTTTTATGGATCGAACTTCCATTTGCGGTATAGTGCTAAAACGGAACGAAATCGAAACATTTCAAAAGCGAAAGAAAAGGGAAAAGTGAACCATGCACGGTAAGAATGTTAAAAATGGATGTTAAACGAAGTATTTCCACAAACGATGTCTAAGCCAGAAGTGGTACTAAGAAAAGTAATGCCGTTTGGCTGGTGTGACTGAAAGGTAATTCTTCATTATGAGTTTCTATAAACTGGTCAAACACTTGATATTGATCTCTACTGTCAATAACTGACGATGTTGAAACAACAATTCAATTATTGTGTAATGAAGTGTGTGTTCCATCATGACAACACAAGATAACATATATCTCTGATGATCCGACAGAAAATGAGACAGCTGGGTCACTTGGGCAGAGCACCTCACTATGTGCAGTTTTTGGACTATCATGAGCACATTTGATAGACAGCTGAGCGCTTATCGTTACACAAGATTCTTAAACATTTCCCATTTCGTAGTCCCAGAGAACTACGAAAGTTGAATTTATTTCAGCTGTTGAATACATATTCATAGATTTCCTCAGACTTAGGTTTGATCACTCTCTTGTTATTTCAAAATTAATTTAAAGATTTAGTAACTGATTATGAAGCAAAAATTAACAAACCTTTCTCTCCTAGAATTGCACTATATTTTCAATCCTATTCTTTTTGCTTATGATAGTAATATTTGTCTTTCATATTCCTTCGATCGTAGACCGAGCCTCTTGGAAGTTGAGATGGAAACTATTAATATGAATAGCTTACCCCTATGTGAATAGGTTCGATTTGAATGCGAACAAGACTCAAACGTGTTCACTAACTCACAAGCGCTCTAGGAATGTTTGGTTATTTGCAACTGGTATAAAGAATAACAAGCTGTTGATGTTCTGGCCATGAAAATATAATGCGATATTTGCTGGGACCAGCATAGTTTTAGAGAAGCATATTTTCGAAAAAAATTCAAGTGTCTCAGTTTCTTAAGACGGTGTAAGAAATACGTTTCTTCGTCTGATTTCCTTGCTATTTACATTATTTATATCCGTCCGAAATTGAAATACCTCTTTTATGTAAGGGACGACGCCTCGAAGTCTTTTTTTTTGGCTTCTTGACCGCGTACAAGGAGGGCGAAGGTTCCTTTTAATAACAGTAGTATTGTAATAGCAGAGCACTGTCACAGTGCGCCATATTTATCCCCATTTTGGTAGTATAACGGAATGAGCTCCAGTGAAATCTAATGACTTAAAGTCGCTTATTACGTCCAACTTGTCTATCTCATAGACATTTTCTGTTGAAAATCGATTAATTAGTGGATTGTACATTGTACAATCACCGTATCCGCATGCGCCAGAAAATTTCTCCATGCGTTTAGAAAGAAGCAAAAACTTTCACATATGATTATAGTCCCCATGCAAATTTTAACAAGCTCTGTAAAATTATTCCATATTTGGACGAATTTTTCACTACAACTTCTGTTGTCAGTTTGAGAAAGGTTTTCTAAAATGAAATCATAAGCAAGATGCATTCAAAAATTAAGGTAAAGCGTACTCCCAGGTATTTAGTAAATCATGATGTTTTCAATCTACTTTGCTTATGTCTTTCAGCAATTTTGGAAAAAATTTTATCAAATAATTTGTGCTATATTTTGTATAATATAAAATATTAAAAGTGTTGCAAATTTGGTGGTAGGGTTTGAGGCCAATTTAAATCAAATACATTTTTATAATTGAAAATTACTGACTGTAGCAACAGATTCTTCGCTGAGTAATTTATATTTTCTTCGAGACAACTTTGAGTTTAAGCAATGCTTCGGTAATATTAAATGATTTGAATAATGAACCAGATTTGTTCAAAAGTGTTTTAAATGAACGTATGGATCCATGGTTATGAGGTCTAAACTAGAAGCTCAAGCTTAATCAAATTTGGGATTTTGCCCAATTCTCTCAGCAGTTACCATGTAAAACTAAATCGGAATTCCAGAAAAGTTAATATAGCTTCGGGGAACGTTACCTAAAAGTTAGAAAATTATAATTTGACAAACCGTTCTATTTCTTTAAATGGACAAAATGCCCGAATAAAGGAAATTTCAAAATTAAACTTCTTCTTGAATCGTCATTAAACTCAAATGTAAAGTTCGATTAACAACCATCTGTCTCTCCCCCGCTATTTCCACCTCTTAGGAACGAAGGAAGGCAAAATTAATTGAAATGTTTTACGTACTAAAACAATAAAATCGAATATCAAAACTGTTGAAATTTTATCACTATCAATCAAACGTTCATAATGATGATTTGCCGATCGATTGCAATTGAACAATGTGAGACAACAGACAACAGTACAACGACCACAAGATTTATTAGAAGAACATGACACTGCCACTTTCTATACACATTTTCGAGGGAATATTCCCATCAACATGCAAGCGTGTACCATATGAAACACAATGACAGCAGTCACGTCGCACGATTGTGTCGTTACTGTTACTGGTTCAAAATAAAACAATTGTTCTTCAAAGTAACAACAGCAAAGACAGCAACAACAACAACATCAATAATTATTGATGTATGTGTCATTGCGAACATTTTGCTGTCCGCTGACTGTCGCAATTGTCACAATTGCCGCAATTGTTGTGAATATTGTGTGATTAGAAAAATGTTTTCTTAACGTTTCGTTTTCAATTTCGATTCCGATTCTTATCAAAGACATCATACTCGTACTGTTGCATGCATGCATGTTGTAACATGATGGCATTTTGTAATCAGTAATGTGTCGTACTAAAGCTACTGTCAATACTATCTGCTGCAGAGCTAGTTGCCTCAATATGCGTAACATTTGCAATTGGACAGCAAATACATGCAAAAAAAAAAAGAAATAAACAACGCCCCTGCAACTGTCAATGAAAGTATTTGATTGTACGCATGATGGACACAAGCAAGACAGGATTCAATGACAGACAGACGGACAGCAGAGCGACAGCTCCCTTACGAATACTGTCGCACTTATTACAAATGGTATCAACCGAAACGGTCTTCTATTCCCAGATGATTACAAAAATTAGAAAAATTGCTTATGAACGCCATACGTAAAGAATTCAACTTGATTCAGCGTCTATTGAAAGCAATTCATGGACGATTTGTATACTGATTGCTGTTGCTATTGCATAATACCAGAGAGGAAAGTCAATTAGACAGACATACAGTTGTATAGTCATCACATTGGTTGTGTGAAATCTTGGAGTGGCTGGTTGAAGACTTAACGCACTGACTGACTGACAATCTAACTGATGGATATTTTGTTGCGTAGTTGTTGTACTTACTTGGCGCAGATTCTTATATGTGTTGTTGTGCAACCAATATTTCATTCAGCATACTATTCTAATAACAGAAACACAGTATTTTTCTGTTATAGGAACATTAGAGAGCTGAAACATTTGCAAGCATATCTGCTGGTCCGTTAAAATTTTAAACGTTTCATATTCAAGTTCCTGCTGACAGTCGTCGGTTCGTGCTGGAAGTTTTTTCTTCTTCTTTGTAAACACTTGAAGAAATTCTTTGTGAACTATTAAATTCCACAACATATGAAGAGCATTCCGTATGCGAATACATACATCGTACATCGTTATGTACCCTGTTGTTCGGAGTCGACGTAGGGTGGTGTGAAAACCTAGGTTGTAATCCTAACTAAAGATTTGTACTTAGGTATGATCTTAAAGCAGATCAGGTACGTTAATCGTATTCACAGGTCTTCTCAATCCATAAAATATAAAATAATTTTAAATGATCGAGATCGAGAGGAACGCGTTGTACATATCGTGCATGAGATTTTCGGTATTCGATAGCTCTGTTCAAAGTGGGTTCTGTGCGTTACAATGAATGACACAAGATGAGACCCTATCTGTGTACGCAGCACGTGGTGAAATGACTTCAAAGCTTGTAAAGGCTTGACAGTCTGCTGGCAAGGTTATAGCCTCAATACTATCCGACTATCATACTTTCGACTGTTACTTTCTAATCTAAAGGTCGGGCCATTTAAAAATTTTAATTTAAAAATGCAATACAACACAAAAACGGTTTCAAATTAATTTTTTTTCTGTTGTGAATTGTTCCGGTTAGAAGCAGAATATTATTTCATTCACATGGCTGCCCCGGCTGGCTTCAGTACCTCATTCGATCGGACCAATTTTCGTGTACTTTTTCGAGCGAATGGGGTGGTATCTCTGCAATGGATTCCAATGGCATCCGAAATCTTTGCCTTCGAATGCTCAATTGGCTCTGGTTTGCCAGCATACCACTTTTCTTTAACGGCGCCCCACAGAAAATAGTCCAACGATGTTAAATCGCGGCCACGTGACATCACCATTTTGGCTAATTAAACGGCCATCAAACGTTTGACGCAATAAATCGATTGTGACATGTGTGGCAAGTTGCACAATCCTGTTGAAACCAAACATCGTACACATTCATATCATGCAGAGCGGGTACAAAATATCAGTTATCATGGTGCGATAGATGTCTCCATTGACCGTAATAGTTGCGCCGTCCTTATTTTCAGAGGAATATGTGCCAATGATGCCTCCGCTCCACAAGCATTGGCTTTTGTAAGACCACGTTCTGAGCCACAAATACGGCAATTTTGCTTATTAACGTACCCACCAAGATGGAAATGAGCTTCATTGGAAAAGATTATTTTTTTTTTTTTTTGGCAAAATCGACATCATCGTGCAGTTGTGGATAGTCATGCGGCTTCAACTCTTGAGATCGTTTCGCAAAATTCGAAGTAAACGGGTGCGTCAAATGTTCAATTCTTGAGAACGATATCGAGTTGATATTGCTGGATTCTCACGCACACTATCAGCCACAGCTTCGATATTTTCACGCTCATGTCTTGGCGGATCAATAATGAAACCAGTTTCACGAACTTTAGCAATAAACTTGCGTCTACCGGACACTGTTGGTGCTTCTCTGCAGTCAAATTTTGTATAATATTTTCGTGCAATTTCTAACCAAAAAATTAAATATTGGAAATAAATTTCCAATAAATTCCAACGTTGCTCAAATGTAAATCGATTCATTACGTTCAGTGGAGATAATGTACTGAATTTTGTGACAGAATCGAAGTAACCGATGGTTTATATTTAAACCGATAAATGGCCCTGCTTTTAGAAAACTGAAACAATTTTCATTACGTAACTTATGAATTTGTCTGCTAGACTGCATAACGCAACTCTGACCCTTAGCTTTCATAAAAGCCAGAGTGTAACAAGAGGCGGCTAACATTTAACGCTGTTTAAATATTCACAGTTACTTTCTTTTTTGGAGTGTAGTATTGCCTTTAATCCAATTAAATATTCAAACGGCCAATCATGCAACCCATGAGCATCATAAAAAGTATTCGAGTTTCCAACACCAAATTCATGTTTATGTTCTCCATTGAAAGCCAAATCAAAACACTACATATACACCTACCACTCACCCGCACCCACTCCCGCTTCGTCTACCATAAACCTGGACCATGTGTCGCAAAGTATCATGCGTACTATGGCCGCCGGTTTAAATTTATTTTTAAATAACGCACAGGCACATGCACATGCTCATGCGCACGCCCAGTGTTCACCAAAAGAAAGAACGAAAGAATTTCTAGCCAAACGTGATCATAACATGAGAATGAAAGAAGATGAAGAAGAAGAAAAATATGCAAGAAAGTCAATCGCGGAGAAAGATAAACAACAGAAAACAGGAAGAGATGCAAAGAAGTGAAAAGGAGTGAAGGAAAATATGTGGCATTTGGTCATTTGGCGCTGTGGCAAGAGAAAAAGGCGCAACGAATTGTTGACATTTCCGACATTAGCACTTGATTGAAATGTGGTTAATTGAATTCACCAACCAATTGCTTAACTCTTTCCCTCCCCCCTCCTCTCTTTTATAGTAGATATCATATACAATATAAATAAGATCACATGGCGAGGGATTATGAATAGAATAAGTAAAGTGAGTGTACGGTGATGGTGTTGGTGGTCAGTCACTCAGTTAGTTAGTCAGTCAGCCCGTTGGTTAGTCATCTCATTAATGTGATTGCGGAATTGTTAAAGATGCTGTAATCAACTAATTTGTGGTTCTTTTTCCTTTCTTTCTTTCAGTCATTCTTGTTCCTCACATTGCTTATGATCTAATTAATCATTTTTTCTTTTCTCTGCTGTTTTTTTTTAATTTCATCTGCAACAATAACCGAGCAATTTGGACACATGATACAGGATGACCTGATTTTCAATGCGATTCTCTTTCAGGAAACAAAAACAGAAATAAAAAGTAACAAGAAACACCGTTACAGTACACCGTTCAGAACATAAAAAGAACAATAATGTGGGAGGCAGCGAAGGAGGAGAAGGTGGTGGTGGTTGAAGAGTTGGCCGAAGCAATAAGATCGTAAATAACAAATCAAAAGATTGTTTTTATTGTAATTCCGAAACAAAATCCGAAAAAAAGCAATGAAAAGAAGTGTGGCATTCATTGCTGCAACACTTTTACATTTCAGAGAGCCGCAAGGCTGATACCAAAAACAACGGTAATGGAAATTGAATTAAAGTTGATGTGCATGCAAGTATTTCTTCTGACATTTATTACTTCCTTCTATAAAATGAATATTTAATGCCAATGTGACCCATATTTCGAAAAATTAAAATTTTTGTTTGCACTAATGAAACAGGAAAACTTTTCTGTTCTACGTTTTGAAAATAGAAGTCAATACCTTGCGAACAAGTACGGCTAATCAATACTTATTCAATTTGGAATCACAATAACATAACATCATACATAATTGGTCATTACAACACCTTCAGTCAGGATTACAATCTAGCTTCTCACACCACCCATATTGCGTGTCTTAATTTTATCCATGAGTGGCGGGACCTGCAGTTTAAAGTCGGGTTCGAACGACAGATTTTTTGAGAAACGTTATCATGACAACTTCATTTACTCTCACAACATAAGTGGTGTAAGAAGCTAGGTCGTAATCGTGACTGTAGGGTTGTAATGACCAAATATGTATGTATGTATTTTTTTTTTGTCTTGGGCCAGAGGTGGGAATCTTCGAAAGATACTTTTGTTCCAACAAAAGCATGCACGATTCACCATCGCTGATGCCTACGTACTAAACCCACCCTCTACATTCTTCAACCACTCTCACCCCGCGGGACTGCCGTAAGGTATTACTTCGCGGAGGGCTGGTTAGCTTTAAAGCTTTGTCACGTTATCTCAAATTTCGCCTTCGTTCCTCCAACCTTCGGAGTTCCATCATTACTTCGGCCATTTTCTGGCTGTATTGGCTCCATAGAATCCTAGAATTCAACAGCTCCTCCATAAGCCGGTTTGGTCCTAAACTCGTTTCTCCGGGCCATCTAAATCTGGGGCAGCATATGCTCCACATCCGCATCTTCCTCCTCATCTACACAGTTTCGGCATATAGGGGAAGTATCATGTCAAAATCTGTGCAGGTACTTCCTGAAAAATCCATGACCAGTTAGGAACTGGGTCACGTAGTAGTTCAGCTCGCAATGTTCGTTCTCCATCCAAGGGGTTATATCAGGGACAAGGTGAAATGTCCATCTTCCCTTTAAACTGTCCTTCCATTGTGATTGCCATTTGTGCATGGAAGTCCTTCGTTCCTCCGCTTTTATAGCCGCTGTCCGCCCTAAACACTCAAAACGGCGAAAGTATATCCGCCTTATCTCATCCGCCAATATGTCTATTGGTATTATCTTTGTCAAGCCTAGATTGACGTTTGCCAATACCAGTACCGCTTCCTCAGACACTGCCCTGAAGCCACTTATCCGTCTAATCGCGCTTAGACGATACACCGAAAACAGTTTCCTTCTTGTCGTCCCCACGGAGAGTGCCTCCGACCATATCGGGCAAGCATATAATATTATCGACGTTACAACCCTCGATATTATCCTCCTCTTAAATGGATTTGGTCCTCCAATATTCGGCATCATCCTCGTCAGTGGTCCCTGGGTTACAGATGCCTTTTCGCCGCCGTATTTCACGTGCTCCTTGAAGTTCAGCCTGTCGGCGATAATCACTCCCAGGTATTTTATCGCCCTCTTCGATGCGATCTTAGTGTCTCCAATGGTCACTTCCATCTTCTCCACTATCTTCCGGCCACTTATCAAGACTTATCGCTATGTATGTATGAATGTGTGTATGTTTGTTCACGTATCTATTCATGCGGAAATGGCATCATCGCTGATGATAAGTTGTCGACGAAAATTAAAATCAATATCAAACTGCTACAAAGCTCATTCAGCGAACACACTTTGTTGTTTATGGTCCATGTCTATTTGTCAATGGTGATTTGGTAAAATATACTGAATAACTAACAGTTAATTTGACAGATGTAGATTTAAAAAGATGGCGGATATCAGATGTCAAAGTTCAGAGATCCCTGTTGGAAGACCCAATAGTTCTGAAGCCACTCTGTATGTCTTCCATAAGATGTCATCTAAAACACACCGCTCAGATCAAATTTTCTTATGGGAATTTCTGCCTCATTGGCATTATATCAATTCATTTGTGAATTGAATGGTAACTGACGATGAAATATTTATCACTTACCACTAAGTCAACTGAAAGCAGTGGCGATCAAATCTCGATGAGCTAAAAATAACGCCAAGCCTAGATTGACGTTTAAAAAGGGCTCAGTACTATTTAAGCAATTCGTTTGGGAAACATAACACGTTCTCAAATGGTTTCTAATACTCTGACTTTGGCAAAAGCATTCGATTTTTAAAATAATCCTTTGTCATTCAAATCCCTCTTCTAAAAACTAATCATCTAAACGGTGATTTTTTAGCTATTATTTTTTTTTGGCAACACTGGTTTAAACAGCTCACGCACGTTTCGTGTTTTGTTTCACTGTCAAACATCTTCAGTTTGGTCTATAATTTAACCATGAATCGTCTTACAAACAAACAACGCTTGCAAATCATTGAATTTTATTATCAAAATTGGCTCTTGGAAAGTTGGCCGAAGATCAACTTCTTTATCGAAAAATTGTGTTCAGCGACGAAGCTCATTTTTGGCTCAATGGATACGTAAATAAGCAGAATTGTCGATTTTGGAGTGAAGATCAGCCAGAAGCATTGCAAAAGCTACCAATGCATCCAGAAAAAGTCACAGTTTGATGCGGTTTATGGGCTGGTGGCATCATTGGACCGTACTTCTTCAAAGATGCTGCGAATCGTAACGCCTTTAGACTATTTTTTGTGGGGCTATGTTAAAGCTCATGTCTATACAGACAAGCCCGCTTCAATTGACGCATTGGAAGACAACATTGAAGCAATTATTCGTGAGATACCGGCCGAAATGTTGGAAAGAGTTTGCCAAAATTGGACTAAGCGGATTGACCATTTGAGGCGCAGTCGCGGTCAACATTTGCATGAAATAATCTTCAAACATTAAATTATATGGACCGTACTATCGATTCAAATGAAGATTTCTTGCATTTTTCTGAATTTTATGTGTTTTTTTTTTGAAAAATTTTCCTATAGCTCTTAAAAAATCACCCTATATTAGAACAAAGCGTATCTAAATTCTTTGGTATTTAAAACCTTAAAAACTCT
Source organism: Sarcophaga caerulescens (assembly GCA_927399465.1). Lineage (NCBI taxonomy): Eukaryota > Metazoa > Arthropoda > Insecta > Diptera > Sarcophagidae > Sarcophaga > Sarcophaga caerulescens. The sequence continues at coordinate 118,562,496 of OV656872.1, read as the reverse complement.
GTCATATCGTTTCACTTTTTATTAATAAGTTATGCAAACATTTGTTTTGAATTTAATTTGACTTTAAAAAAAAATATTCAACCGCCTGTCAAAACTTCGTTTGTTTTTCTAATCCAATCTAATCCTTGGAAGCCATTAAATCATTCCATGCTTATTACGCTCACTTAACCAACTAACCCGACACATTTTCCCAAACACATAATTAATCGTTGATTATGACCAAGGAAAGGAATACGAGTTAAATTGTTTTTCATTTCAAGCACAACTTGCCACATGCAATCATTTCAGTGTCAAATTTATGTTCATTTGGAAAACATTTAAGAATCACGAACTTGTACTTGACATTGACTGCCATAAAATGCCAAATAAATGGCCACCGTTTCTATAAAATTGAAATCTGAAAAACAAACAAACAAGAATATGAACAGTAGTAACAAATAAAAACAAATACAAACGACTACAGTATCAAAAACATAAAAACGGAGGCCATTTATGTCAAAACATCCATAACAAGTTCGGTTGGAGTACGAGAATAGGTACTCAAAACAAACAAATAAACAGAGAGACAGACAGATGGACAGACATACAGACGGGTAGGCAAACTGAAAACCGTTAAAAAAAAACTTCACAGATGAAAGTGTAACAACAATTGTAAAACACAGTATGTGTTGGAAGGCAAACATGCGAGGGTAGATTGAAAAATCAGAAAATAAAATTTAATAATTTCCATAAAACAGATGCAACAGTTTTTACTTTTCTCACCTTAAAACAGTACAGCTTAGAAATGGCCAAAGTTATGTAATAACAAGTGAATCATAACATTATCTTAATTATCGCCTTCAAGAGGTATTTTTTTTATACCTCGCTTCGTTGATTACTATAATATGATATAATAATATAATAATACTATAAACAGCAAGCATTTCCATAATATTAGAATTTCACGTCCACCCACCATTAGAAGTGTTTTTCCACCTTCTTAGTGATTTTGGCAGATTATTTTATTTTCAATATAACGATCTGCATCTTTAAAGTAGTCGGATTTTTTATTGAACGAAATGGCCAATTTTCTATGACTCTGGCGCATAAATCAGCCTGGGGGGTTATATTGGCTTTGAGGACCGCTATGGATTGTGGCTCATTCGTATATACTTGCGACTTAAGAAGACTCCACAATTAAAAATCTAACGGGGTCAAATCGCTCGATGCCAGTGGCCAGATCAGATCATGCTTTCAAATCGCTCGTGCAGAATAACCGGTCCAAACGAAGTTGGTAATATTCGACCTATTGATATGATATGATATGACATGACGCCACTAGCTCAAAATCCACTGTAAACGGTGACTGTTTCGGAATTCAAAGGATGCTCTTAGATCTCACAATTGTATTATTTCACGTAAATGCAATGCAATACTCGCTGGAGCTGTAATATTTTTCTAAGTTGCGTAGGCAGCGTTCATGTTCCTTCTTTGTTGTTGTTTTTGTTTAAAATACTGCAGGAAATATTGTACTCCTTCTGACCTCCTTACTATTTACACCATCTCTCTATTAGACAACCGAATACAACACCAAGTATTGGGTGTTGCTTCACTCTCTTTTTTGAAGATTCCCGTGTACGTTTAATAGAGAGCAAAAACGTCGGTAAAAATTCCCTAGACTACCATTGAAATGCTGAAAATCGCATTAATTTACGTAGTCAGTCTGTCTCCTCGAGCACATCTATTCGAAATTAATCAGTCCATTTTGAGGTTTATCAACCTCGTACACCTTAGGGGATCCAACTCTATTATTCGTTAGAGCATCGTCGCAATGTGACTTGTGTTTTATTAAACTACCGCTACTACAACGGATGTAAAGGGGTATAAACGTACTTATTCCCGAAAATCGTATATTCTTACGTAGCACCCGTCTTTCTCGCAGGGTAGATCCGTTTGTGGTCGATTGTCCAGTAGATCGCACTCTGCATTCCAGACAGAATTCATTCTTTAGCCGGACTATCCGTATGTACAATTTTATAACTGCATAGGTCTTTTCTGCTATTTATAAAATAAAAAAATTCAAATATCATGTCCACAAGCACTACTTCTTCTCTGTTTCTTCCATAACCTATTTTTCTAATTCTAACGCAATGAATTGAATAAGTAGGAGCCATCCCCTGAGTGTTAGTCTTATAAAAAAAATTTCTCAGCCGATTGCACAACTTTTCTTGAATTTTTCACGTCTTCATTTATTACATTCACCTTTCAAACGAACCTCGTATGTCAGCAGCACACTAATCAGCAGGGGGAGAATAAAGAATATCCACGAACATGCAAAAAGTTATGGAAGTTTATTTAGGAACCCCAAGTCGTCTATGAATGTGAAGCTATTTGTAGAACTAAGAATGCCTCACGTTCCATGCAGTCTGTGTTTAATGACAAATTTTCGATGCCTGTAAGAATACAGTAACAATTGCAATATGTTGCAGTAACAAGTAGTAGCAGCAACAACAAAAATCACAACCACACAGACTACTGGAATTCATTTCCCATTCACCCCCACCCATAAAACCGATGCCTAAGTTTTATTCAATTGCCAACAAAAATAAAAACGCCACGATCTTAAAGTCAAAAATCTCGATTAGAAGTAAAATGATATGTCATGCTAATCTCATGGAGTACCGTTTAAGCTCAACGGATACGAATACGCTCCCAGCGGTTGTAAAGCAGGCGTATCGGAATCATTAAATGACTTGCAGGTACGAATGCTTTTTTGGCATTAGACAGACGTTTTTTCTTTCTTCTTTTTTAAATTTTTTTCTTCTTAAATTTTGTTATTTTTATTCATATTTGTTGCATACAGCAAGTCACGTTACTTGAAGTCTCTTCTCGTTTAATACACTTGTTGACGCTGGCTTTATTAGAACGGCCGAGTGCAGCTGTGGATGTGTATGATTTTCAAGTGGCTATAAATCGACAGCCACTAAACGCTGAACAATATAAAGTACTGCAATGATGGCCTTGTCATTTGCAAAGTCTTAAGTGTTGTGTAAAAATTAGACATATACGAGGGTGGTATAAAATTCATTCCGCACATTTCTCAATTGACCAACAAAAAATATTAGCTCCTGTTTATATTCTTTCCTTATCGATTGCGATTAGGCTGCCCAAATAACAAAAATTGTTCGTCTGTTTATGCTTTCGTTTTCGACACGGGTTGCCTAACAATCTGGAAGCTGATACAAATATGATATGGGTTTGGGGATATGGTTTGGGATATGACATGGTTTTTACAGTTGATCGTCAAACTTACTCTTCTATATGCACTAGTTCAATCACTATGCTTTTAGAGGGCGAATCTGCTTAGAGGCTGCACCAATGGTTATAGTTGGGGTCAGATCCATACTTTGATTAGATTAATAAGAGACAAGTCTGATGTAATATTCACCAAGGAGCATTGTGATCTAACGAATCGAGTTATTGAATTATTAACAGAACTGTCCTCTGTGATTTTGGGAAATGCTTAGCAGCGAAGATGAGTAATAAGAGTGAAAGGAAAATATCTGTTACATACTCTGGAACAGAAGCAAGGGTATTAGACCCCAGAGTTAAATAGTTAGAGTTAGTGGGGAAACGCGTGAGTTGCTTCCAAAACTTGCTTAAACTTGGACAGGTAGCACATAAGACGAAACGGGTTCGGCCCAATCTGAACTTTTGTTGAACAATTTTATGAGAAATGATTTGACTATCGAGAGAGTAGTCTGAGGATAGTAACTGACATTTTACAGGGCGTTGTAGACTCAAAGAACACTTGTTTTAGTATAGGGTTTGTAGACAGTGGAGAGAACGAATCACCACAACACATACTTGAAATCTGTGCGACGTTAAAGCATCTCGGAAGGAAACATCCTATTGAAGCCGTTAGCAAATACCAAAATATTTTTAACGATGACCATGCTAAACATGCATTCCATGTTTCTCAGAAATTTCGGTGCCAAAAATTCTTACAAATTAATAGTCTTGAGGTAAAAAAGCGATATCAATTCTGTTATTCCTGAAAGCCAATTTTTCTTGACGAATGAATCATACGACTTGTTGCAAGGTTTTTACAATTTACCGTTTACTTCCACCGCGGAACTATTCGGCATGTACGAACGCCATGACACAGTTTTCGTCTGCATTCTAAGTGGAACACCAAATTGCATATGTGTAATCGGGTCGAGGAGACATAGGCTGATAAGACTCGAAAAAATCCCAGAAGACAATGCATTTCAGAAATTTATAATGATGAACTATTTGTTTTCAGGTGCTTATGCAGTCAGATATGTACCATGTTCCAGCAGATAATTTGCCGAATATGTCAATAAAATAATAAAATCTTTGATAAGATGAAAGAAGTTTGGCGTAAGTTACTCATACGATTAAACACAAAGAAAGTTCAAAATTCGCGCTTTCGAAGATATTTCTGCTTAATGAATATACTTAAAGCGACTAGAGTTTTAGCAATTTCAATTTACAAAATTAAGTCAATGAAAAATTTTAATTCAAATTCTTCATCCAGCCCTCAAACACGCTGGCCTGATCGTCTCTATAACAACCCACATAATAAACATTCACAAACAACACTTTCTAGCGTTACAAGAAGTTTTTTTTATTTGAACTTCTATTCAATCGTCTTTGCCACAGTACGTTATTACATCCATGATTGGCAATTGAATGGAATTGCTAAAGACCATGTGCAACATGTGCAGCACATTGCACGGTACTCCTACCCGATGATGCAACAACGGCGACTACGACAACCACAACGGCCACGATTAGTAGTGCGACTAATTCAACAACTTGTACTTCATTTTATAATTTTTGTAGATTTTCAAAATTTTATGCATTTTATGGCAGCCATAAATACATGTTGCAACCAAGCATATCAGACTCGCATTAAATACGAATTTGTGGCCGGCAATTGTGTGTGTATGTGCAACGTTTGTAATGTTAATGACGTTGATGCTAATGCTGATGCTGATGAGGCTGTTGGCTTCTGTTGCCGGTAGCAACTGTGTTAGTTGTAGTCCAAGTGTAAAGGCTTGTTGTTTGCTTAAGTTTTTTTTGTCTTCTGTTATTATTGTTGTAGTTGTTGCTGTTGCAACTTTATACAATATTTTGTTTCGAATGCCAATAGCCGGTATTAGAATTCTTGTTATTTTACATGGAGATGTTATTTGTTATTATTAGTGTTGTTTTTATTGTTATAGTTGTTGTTGTTGTTCTGTCTGAACATCATGATGCATACAAGTTTGTTTGTATACGATTAATTTTCCAGAGTGTGAAAATAATTCAACAACAACAATACGAACGAAGAAAAGCCTTAAAAACCTGAGACATATCATTTACATATGTTCTCATTATTTGTATTTGTATTAGTGTTTGTTGTTGTTGTTATTTTATTAAGCTTTTTTTCCAATATATCGTATTGACCACAGTCTTCGAATTCATTTGTAATTCACTTGTCAACACAGTGCAATACAAAATTATTCGTATAATTTAATATTTATTTTAGATAAATGGCAACGCTTTCCGTGTCGACCCTTGCCGGGGAACCAGAACTGGCACAATTGAACAAGTTTTGTAGATGAGGTTACAAAACTGTCTTATACAGCATTTCTGGTAGTAAAACTGAAGGCATATGTAGGACTTCTTGGCAACTGTCTAGGAGTAAGTGGAATCATCTGAGCAAACTTTAGCAGCGTAAAGTCTCCAACATGGTATTCATTCTTTCCTTGCCAGTTTTGATTTAACCCTCCTCTACCAAGAACTGAACATCTATAGAAGAGGCTATCGTCCAGGCAGAAATCCGTGTCAGTCGAATTGAGGCCACGGTCAAACTCCAGGTCAGTCATCTCCAACAGAACGAAATATGAAAAATATTTCTTCGGCAACTGTATGGTAGGAGGTTTTGATTGAATTATTTGTAGAGGTGTAATTGAAAACAATCGTAACGAAAAGTTGTTTACTTTCTGCTATGTTCGTAACTGGAATGTTGGGATATATAATCAAGCACTTAGCGAATTTAGAGAAGAAAAATGATATTGTAAGACACTGATTATATCGCGGAAGTAGTGTAAACAAAATACCTAAGGGACGTGTAACTATATGAAGAAATAGTTGTCCTCATAGGCTTAACACATAAGAAAGAAGTGGCGTTAACGATTCTCCTTTGCAAACAAGTCAAATAGTCAGACGAAATGGTTGACTCCTAATCTTCAGCAGAATAACGGACTTATGCATTGGAAATTCGATAAGACTTGTGCAAAAGTAAAAGTGGACAACTGGCACGTCGGTAGTTCAAAGGGCATTATAATTTTAATTGGTAAGATTGAAAAATTTCAAAAACCTGCACCAAATAACTCGTGTTATCTTTGGATAACTTAAAGCCTTCATATAGTGCTACTCCACATTTATGATCCACGCTGTTGATGCGTTAGTAGTTTGTGGGGTGGACCAAAGCGTTACTCCTCCTTTTTATGCAACCTAAATTTTCTCCAAAAACCCAAATCTAAACCCAGTTTGCCTTTTAATTTTATCCATCACTGTACGGGAAATACAAAAAATAAATCGAATTTTCTTTCATTATTGTTGGCTGATTTCAAATCTTCTTATTTCGGAATCCAATTTTCATTTTCTCATTTAAATTTCTCCTCGCAAAAAAAACTCGCAAAGTTTTTTAAGCTGCTTTCTCGTTTTCAAATCAAGTTGGAGTTGCAATATTCAAAGTGTTCGTTTTTCTTTCGTTCGTTTTTTCGATTTTGTTTTTGTTGCACGGTCTTTATCTAATCAGCATAATAATAAAGTTATAAAAATCTATTCGTAATTTATGGGCCTGATATTGACCGAGCAATGTTTTCAATGATGTTGATTGTATCACAAGTGATCATAAATTAACACCAATTCTGTGTGTGCACACACTTGTTCTGTAGCCATTCTTCTCTCACTCTTTCTCTCTTTTTCTCTCTCTATTTCTGTTACTTAAACGTATATCTTTCTCTTTCTGGAGTGTCATACGATACAGAGCTGCTGATCGTTAAATAAGTTTAAACTGCGCGAATTAATTAAAACGACATTCGGACATGAGTGTTGGCTAATAAAAGAAGTTTCGATTGCAAGTTTTTGTAATTTTGTAAGAGAAAAAACTGTTAGAAACGGAGGAAATGTTTTAAATTAAATACAAATTTTTATTCAATTTTAAATTATTTATGGATTGGAGGTTTAATATTCATCAAGAAGTTTAAAAGAGAATTCTTTTTAGTGGCTTGAAAGAAAAGAGTGAAAGAAATTCGATACGGTGGTACCAATAGTCCAAGGAAGTATTTGTATTCTAACCGTTTTTGCGTACTGGCAAAACTAGCCTGGACAGTGAGGTAATATTGTCTCTGTACGTTTTAAGTCCTGAAGGAAATATCTCGCTTTTGAAGGGCGATTAATGACCATAAATATGCAATGTGTACGTATGACCAGCTGTAAACGAATATAAATACATTTCGCTGACAGCTGACATAATCCCACAGTCTTACTGAAGAAGCCAATCATCGGAAATTGGCTATTGTACAGCTGTACTGTTCAGTCCTATAGCATGGTGCACAATATCAATCAGTACTATCCAATATTCGTGAACATAGTGTGAAAACAGCTCCATCTAGCCTAAAATCAGACTTAAGGCAAAACCTTGAAACCATTTACGGATTCTGAAGCAACCATGAAGCTCTCCGCCATGGAGTATATATCCAGGAACCTTGCTCTATATACAGAAAACGTTGGACAATGGCAGAGGAATGCTTTACAAATTTCTTACGAACATTTCAGCTTGAAGTTTCGTTTGTTCCTTCCATCCTTTTAATGGATGGACAGAATTTTTCATTTTCCTTAGAAAAAGTGTCACGAATTGGCTCTGCGCACTAAACCGTTTTCGAGACTTAACACTGTGGTAAACGCAATTCTCTCCTGTGTGTGGAATGAATCAGTGAATCGCATTTCTGTAGGCCTTTGTTGGAGTTAAAAATGGAGAGAAGTTGATAGAAATGTTATGTGTGTGAATAAATTGCGAAACTGAGTCTGGATGTGTCAGAAATCCATACAGCCAATGTTGTTATTTACGCCATTATTAAAGTTCTTATAATAAAAAGACGAAGAGATTAATTGATTTCGGATTATGTATTTCGTGGTTCTAAACGGCTGGCCAGGCCAGGCTGACATCTAGTAAATATCTCTCAACCGAAGTGTAATTTATTTACAGAAAGGTTTGCCAATTACAAATCTTGATTGAATCGAGGATAACGAAGCGATTATGGTGGTCATAATCGATCTACTATGCAAGAAATTGTCACGAATATAAGTAAATTTGAAGAAGGGCTTGTCAGTTCTGTGCATCATTGCAATATCCACATTGCTGAAAATTTCGGCTATTTAAAAAAATTATTTGAGTAATTATGCATGAATCGATTAATGGATAATTCCCTATAACGCATATAATAAGTTGTATTTTACGATTTTGGGGTAACTCCTGACATTCAATTCTTTTGAGGTCATGATTTTATTCTCCCTCTCTTATTAATAGCATGTGAAATTCACCTCCTTAAGACGAACTAAAATATGTATGTTTATTAAAGCATTAAATTGCAATGAATTATTTATTAGATGATATACATATATCATTAACATCTGTCTTTGTGTACGTGGAATTTGACACTGAAGTGACATTAAAAACGTTTATGATCACTGTTGATGTAAGCACTTGGATCAGTTCCTTCACTCTTCCTACAAATGGTCTCCACTAAGAGGCAATCAATGTGACATTCATTACGGTTCATTTGAACCTTGTACTGTAGTACACGTTCTGCTTTGTCCTTCCTATACATACATACATAATTTGTCATTACAACCTAGCTTCTCGCACCATTTATGTTGTGTGTTTTATTCATGAGTGGCGGGACCTACAATTTAATGTCGACTCTGAATAATATATTCTTGAGAAACTTTTTCATGGCATTTTATTTACCCTCAGAGTTTTTGCCAAAAATATTTGCGTAAGTAAAATTTAATTTCTTGTCGAATAGCGAACATTTTCTTCTACATGAAGAGTTTTATCTCAGCCACTTTGATGGCTTCTTTACTACTTCTGTACAAGAGAACTTTATTGAAGTCGACGAAGAAATATTTTTTCATATTTCGTTTTGTTGGAGATGTTTGGCCTGGGATTTGAACCGTGGCCTCACGTCTAATAAGTCAACACACTACCTACTAGACTAGGGCCAGTATATCCCAAGGTCTTTCCGATATCTCTGCCAAATTCGCTTAAAATTCCCTTAAATATTATTATTTAATGAAGTCACTAATTTATTATGGTAGTTTTCCATAACTATCAGTTGTTCTCCACATGGCATACCTGTATAGCAATGTGTACTTAATATTGTTTCCAATTAAAAAAGATCTAAATTCCTAGAAAACCATGAAACCCCCTTTCGTGATTGCCTGCTTGTTACATTTCATTCATACTTTTTTAAAATATTTTTTTGCACAAAAATATTCCATAGCTTTGTTTAACGTGAATTATTTCACTTGCACGAGCCTTTTTTAAATTAATTTACAGATACATAAACTTATAAATTGCGTACACACGCCTGCACCTATAGACACTTCCACTGTTATGATGATGGAATATAAACTTTTTTATTAAAAAAAATAACAACATTTAGGGAAGTGAAAATAACTGAAAAATTAAATAAAATTAGACAAATAGAAACAAAAAATTAAATAAAAATAAAAAATCTAAAAAAAATGAAATGAAATGAAATAACAACCTAAATTGCCAAAAATTTAAAAATAAATTTGTTTATCACTACTATTCGCAGTGCAAACAAAAAAACAAGCAAATAAAATCCGGCAACCCACCCTCTCTTTCACCTTAAAGAAAACAGTACCAACAACAACATTAATTTACGCAAAAATGCGAAATGAAAATAAAGTTCAATGGCCTCTACATTGTTACGCCAAACAATACACCTGTACCTCGGTTTACGCGGAACTCGGATTACGCGGTTTCGAATTTACGCGGTTTTTAAAATGACGAAAAAATTTTTTTTTACTTATGTATATTCTATTCAAACTGAAACTAATTCAACCATTGCACAATCTAATGAGATGACTTTATCCAGTGATGAGTCGGAAATCATAGAAATTCGTAAAAAAAGACTTGTTGAAAATGATAGCGATTAAGGTAGCTTAAAAATTTTATGTTTTTAGGTACATACTATATGTAAGTGTATTTTTTAATGGAATAAATGTTTATGTTTTTTTTTACTGAAATCATACTTTAATGAATTTTAACAGTATAAAACTATATTTTTATTTTTCAATGAAAAATCTTTTTTACAGTAGGTATTCGCTTTACGCGGTTTTTCCATACAAAAATGTAAATTTCGATTTACGCGAATTGGCCAGGAACGTATCTACCGCGTAAATCGAGGTACAGGTGTACTTTGCTTCATTTAGATTATTTTGTTGCTCTTTAAAAATAGTAAAAAAAAAACAGCAATAACAATAAAAAACAATTCAAATAAAAAATAAACCAAGAGAACGAGTCACTCACTATGCAGTATGATTATAGCAACGTTTATTTTTTTTTTTTTTTGTAAAAAAAACACTTCATTTAAGGGCTTTACGGGTGACCGCATTTATAAAGAACTTTTACTGTTAAACTAATCTCAGAGTTGTTACTGCTAAAACTCTATCTCTACTAATCTATCTTTACCAACAACAACAACTATCATTAGAGATGGTTTTCTTTATCATTAACACACTCATGACAAAACTATTGCTTTTATTACCTGTGTACGTGTACGTATGTATGTGCGTATGTATGTTTAGTTGTAGAACTTTCTAATGAAAGCATGTGATTTTTTTCTGTCGTATGTGTGTGTGAGTTTCGTGTATAAATTTTTTTTTTGCAAAACAACAATAACAAAATAAATGCAAAATATTTTCATATTTAATATATACTCGTAGGAGAAAAACTAAACAAAAAGCCATCGTTACAATACACTGAGAGAAAGATAAGTGTTTGGAAATTTTCTTTTAACTGTCAAGGGGTAAAAAAGATTCTTATTTTTACGTTCCCACGCTACATTTATTTTCTTGACCCATTTTTTTTTGTAACTAATTTTTTTGGGTCTTAAAAGCCAGACAGCATTATATTCTATGCATATGATCGATCATACTCGTATTATTTACTTACTTTACTGACTTTTGTGACTCACAAACAACAACAAACATAATTTTTTTTCTCAAACATCTCTGCTGGAAAACAACCAGTTTCAGCTTGTTTTATGTATGTAGGAACCTATGGTTCAACAGATTGTGTTAGAACAGGTTTGCTGTTGAATTCAGAAAATCTAGCATGAGACAAATAATTCGGTGTCTTACGGGGTATTGTGAGGCTAGGTCGCTGACAAGGAGCTGCAGGGTATGTTGCGATGAGAAGGAGTTGGAGACTATAGAACACCTCCTTATTTGATGCGGTTAAGGATCCTGGGTAGTGGTTTCTCGAAGTTTTTAATACAATTGAGTTGGTAGGAAGGTAACCGGGAACCACGGCGGTAGTTCATTCGGTGCCCTTTTGTATTTTCTTTTTCGTCTCAGACTTTTATGTCCTTATTTTCTTTTCTTTCTCTCTACTTCTTATTCTTTACCTCTGGATATTGTACTTGTCTCAATAACATGTACACGTTGTTTAATCTAAGCTAACTTTATCCAGTTCTGTATTCTTACTTAATTTACGACCTAGCTTCTCATACCACTCATGTTGTATGTGTGAATTCCATCCATTAATGGAGGGACATGCGACATATTTTTGAAAAGCTTTTTCATGGCAAGGATTTATTACAGAGCACTGCGAGATTAGGTTGCTGACGGGGATCTGGAACAGATCATCAGTGTAGTCGCGTTCTCCCTTTTTTGTTTTGTTTGATTCCTCTCCTCTTTCCTATCCCCTCTATTATCCTTCCATTTTAAGGACGTTGTATAATGGTTCAATTCGACCTCTTACTAGGCTACGGCGATTTCAAACCATAGAAAATTGGCTTTATATACTTGTAAATTTTGTTTCACCCTCACGTCAAATATACTACCCAACCAATCAAATCCTATCAAACAACTCTCGTAAGTCCTCAAGAATAAAAATGCTTCTTATCAGCCTGAAAATAAGCAAGAAAGATGGAATACATTTCAGGAAGCTTGGTTTTCAATGAAACAGTGATTCTAAAAGGGTTTAATGATAACTTGAAATTTTTCTTTCATTTTGTTGGGACAACAATAGGATTCGAAAAGCAGAGGTTGTTTAATTTTTGAATTACTTTTACTTACCTTTACCTGCTTTGAAAGAATTTCATTATCTTTTTTAAAATAACGCTTTAAATTAATGAAAATAATTTTATTTTCTTTTTAAACAATACAACAGAATACTTAATACTATTTGGGCCTTAAAATAAAATAAATATTTACAAACTGATTTAAATACAAACTTAATTATGATGCAGCTTATTACCAGATGTGCAGATAAATTTTAAGCGGACCATCTTCTCTGTTATTCGTCTTAGAAGCCGTCTCTTCTACAAAGTATTTGTTGGACTTTATTTGCTCACACGATTGATTATTATGCCAGTAAATATTTTCACAATCTTTGCTGGGAATTGAAAAGAAATACATGCGGATATTATAAAAGAAATGCTTTTTCAAAAACAATTATAAAATTTATAATTTAGAAAACATGATTTTAAATTTCCTTATATTTTATAATGTACTTGGAACGTTTCAAAAATTTCAATTGAAATAAATTTCTAATTTTTCTAAGTGTAGATATGTTTCTTTCTATTTAACCGCCTAGAAAAACGCGCAAAAATTTGACGACAACAATAATATTGTGACGGTAGAGAAATTTGTTTTTTTTGGGTTTATTTAAACATTAATAGGGGGTTTGTTTATATAATACAGTGAATTCTAGCTATAAAGAACTTCGTAGTTGTTATCAATTAGGTTATTTAGGGTTTCATTTCAGGGACTTAGAAAACCGCGTATCTATTTCCATAGGAAGAGCTTTTTAATAACAGAACTATTGCTCACAGACAGAAACAATCTAGGCTAAAAGCTGAATACTTCAGAACTTTAATATTTCTTCAAATGTATTAGTCGTTGATACAGGAGTTTCAAGGCTGTGACCTTTTGAATATCCAGCGTCTTGGCTGAAAGTACCCGCAGCTTCTGTCCACAGGCATCTGTTAATTCCTATAAAAACTTGAACAAATTGCATTTATTTAGATTGTTGCAGTTATCCATAGACTCTAGGCTATCACAAAATTCAAGAAGAACATTAAGAATATTTTTTATTTGAAAAAAAAAGAAAACATAACCCACCCTTTATACAGAGTAAAACTAAACCATCAATTTCAATGGTCAAACAAGTGGTTGATTACCTCACATTACTCAGTGATTTCAACCGTAATCGTATGGATGTAGACAAAGTTTTGGGCCATTGCCCAACCATAGGCAAAACGTGGATGCCCTACAATGCAGCAGAAACCAATGCGCTTCTTGAGGCCAAACGGCCACAAAGAAGATCAAGATGAGCTTTCAGACAATAAATCCACACACTATTTAATGAAGATAAAAGACCGCATTTGGTTAAGGAAAAGCAAATTTGGACCACGACAATGCAAAAATGCACGCATGTATAGTTTGAATGGCAGAAAGTCATAAATTGGGTTAGGAAGTCTCAGACCTAAAGGACAGAACGAAATATGAAAAAATATTTCTTCCAGCTATATATGTATATAGCAGTATAAATAAATAAATAAAAATTAAAATTGCCAAGAAAAATTTCTCAAACCTATCACTCGGGTCGACATTAGACAGTAGGTTCTGCCACTTATGTGAGAACCTGGATTGAAATCCTGACTAAAGGGTAGGAATTACCAGTTAAGTAAGTAAGGCTATTTTTTTAAGAAGTCATAATCTGACAAACAAATCTATTTTTATGACCTCAACAAATATTATTCTTTGAAACGAATAAAATAACAGAGAAACGTTAGACAAGGTGTATATAGATAAGCTACTTATGTTGAAAAATAAAATCTAAAAACCTGTGTTTCATTCAAAAAGTCTTGAACGTATTGTATAATAGGTTAGATCTAATAGACAAGACAATCCGGACTAGTTGATACCCTGACTATCCCACCGAACATTATCCGAAAACCGTGTAGACTATCAACCTTGGATTAACCTTGTTTTAGGTTGATCTTCTAGGGAGTCAAAACAAGCCTTACATCACAATTTGAATAATTTTATCAACCATTTTGACAAAAAATTATCAGAATGTAGTCGGCGAAACAGGCGTATACTTCTATTTTAGTAGAGCCAGAAACAATTGTCAACTTGTCCAATTTTTCCACGAGTAAGTACTTAAAATTCCATTCGATTATCATGAAATTAAAATACACTTCTCGATACCTAACCGGGCAGACGCATGGACAATTTGTCTTGATGGAAATTAAATTGTTGACTCTTTCAGGAGAAATAGAAAATAGAACTGGCATAGCGTACTGATTAAAACGCTTCACTACAAACTCAAGTAAACTACATTTGTATTCGTTAGAATACCAACTAATTCCCAAATTTTACAGATTAATTACCTATCATATAGAAAACTACCTTACCATTAAGCCCCCAGAGAGGATTTAATAAAAAACGACGGGCATCATAGAGAAGAAAACTATTTAATGCGAGAAGTTTTTACTTCTACATACATACTCTCTTATCGAGGGCATTGTTTTTAAAAAAGACAAATGACAACCCTATTATCTTAGAACCCACAGACTGTAATAGTCTTGTTTAATATAAAAAATCTTGGTGTTTTTGGAACACAAAAATTAACGTTACATGTAGAAATGCGACACAACAAGTAAATTATGTAAAATATTGTTTTTAATCGATTGTATAAAAAACTCTATTTATTGAAAACCATTATTCGTTATAAACGAAATCAAATGTATTGCATAAAGGTGTGTGTTTCAATTGTTATGGTATTGGTAACGCTTTAAATTGACTTTGAACTTGAAAACAATCATACGCACCGTTAAACGCCTTCATCAAAAGCAATGGCAACAAACTTTTCGGGCAAATAGACGTCAATGAACTTAAGAGCAAAAATTAAAATAAAAAATAAAAACAGCAAATAAATCTCTACGAAAAACATGAAAAGGGGAAATATTAATTTAGATCAGATCAAATGAAATTTTTGAATTTAATTTTCGTCATTTACGGAAACATTACATCACAATGGCATTTCAAAATTTTAAGAACATAGGTACAATACATATGTATGTCTGCATGTCTGTATATATTTGCTCCCAAAAGATCAATTGTATTCACAAAAAATTCTTAAATAATTGCATAAGAATTCCGCCAAATTCTAGAATATTTTTCAACTTTTTTGTTTGGCACATGTGAATAGTTTCTGTTTTCTCAGGCCTATTTCTGAAATATGTTCTATAAAAATTTTCTTTTATTAATAATTCTGAAATATTAATATTCATACACATACATATAACACATGCACACATACATTTTTAGTGTGCTTTTATTATTACTTTTAGCAAGAGACTCTATTTTTCTTTATATTTGTTTCCTCATTCAGCACGTGTTTAGCAGTCATACGTAACGTTGCCAATCATGTGGCCCATCAGACACCAGTTGCAAAAACAAATCAAAACAACAAACGTATGCACTTACTCGTGTGCACTGTTATTGCAATTGTTGTGTCATTTTTAGGTGAATTAAAAAATTCACTCACACACTTACACCGCCGCTAGAGCGAAAAAGCATTGAGAGAGCATTTAGCCTGGAATAGTTGTATCTGTAGTGGAATAAAATTTTTAGTAAAGGTGCCAAACGAAATTCATTTGCTTTCAAGTTGAAAACAATGGAGAAAGTTGTTGACCTTGGGTGGATGCCCTTGCATCCTGGACAATATGTTTAAGGGGCAGACAGATCTACTGAGGCAGCTTTTGTAGATTATGTTGGTACTATTCAGGAGCTATTAAATGTGAAGGAGGGGAAGCATAGGTTTTTTTTTGACATAAAAGGAGCATTTTATAACACTTCTCACGAAGACATAAATAGGGCGTTAGATAGAAGTCTAGATAGAGTCTATGACAGCCAAATGGATGTTAAAGGTACCATAAACGTGATCTAGGGAATCACAGACAGGAGACAGAAGGTGTACACAGGGTGAAGTCTTTTCCCATTGATGTAGAGCTTCGGAAGAAACTATCTGTACTTAATGGCTAAAGGAATATTTAAAGAGACTCTCTCAGACATCACTCACAGAGGTCTTGAGATTGGACGTCTTTGGAGGATGTTAGAGAGCTTGAGGATAAACCCGAGCTAAACCACAATAGTGCCATTAAGAAAATGAAAAAAATTTCCTAAATTGTAGAGTATTCGACTCCCGGGTGATATAATATCACTGAAAATGGAGGTAAAATATCGGGGAATTTTTTTGTTTGGTAAAGTGAGATGAAGGGCTCATTTAGAGAACATCTTTGGAAAGGCCAGACATGACATAATGATATGCCGAACGGTTGCAGGGAAATTCGATGGATGTTAACTCCTGTTTTACACTGGATATATAGCATGATCAGACCAATAGTGACCTATGTAACCATTGTGTAAGCAGATAAAACAAATCTGAAAACCGTTCAAATTGAGTTGAACAAGATTCAGAAACTATGTCAACCCGTCCTAAGAACCGCGGGAAGCTCTGTCAGATTTAAGTTCGCTGCATATGGTCTCCAGAGTCTTGGAGACTATGGTTAGAGTAATAAGAGACAAGTCTAACATGAAATTCATTAAGGGATTTTATGACCTATGATTTTGGTATATGACACTATGATTTTGGCATATACTCCTCAACGAGGTTCACCATTTTATGGTAAACAGATGGGCCATGGTCTAGTAGGTAGTGTGTTGGCTTATTAGACGAAAGGCCCGAGTTCGAATCTCAGGTCAGACATCAACCAAATGAAAATATGAAAATATTTCTTCGGCGACTTCCGCTCAGCAGATTTCTGGCAAAAACTCTGAGAGGAAATAAAATTGCCATGAAAAGCTTCTCAAAAAATCTGTCGTTCGGAGTCGACTTTAAACTGTAGGTCCCGCCACTCATTTTTAAAATTAACACACACAACATAAGTGGTGTGAGAAGCTAGGTCGTAATCCTGACTGAAGGGTTATAATGACCAATTATGTATGTATGTAGATGGGCCAAGAAAAGATCTGAGCATAGATACGGCAGTTTTGGGTTCTATAATGAAATATTCCGAACATCAAAACTTTTTATTTTTTCTTCCAATAGAAAGGGTTTTGCGTTATGCATTAAACTATCCAGAAATATCCTGTGGTTAGTAGCCATTCTTTTGTCAGGCCACTGTAAACTAGAAAT
This sequence comes from Sarcophaga caerulescens, assembly GCA_927399465.1. Taxonomy (NCBI): domain Eukaryota; kingdom Metazoa; phylum Arthropoda; class Insecta; order Diptera; family Sarcophagidae; genus Sarcophaga; species Sarcophaga caerulescens. The sequence continues at coordinate 118,544,975 of OV656872.1, read as the reverse complement.
ACATTTCTTCAGAATGGGGATTATAACGACATGTAAATTTCTGTAGAAGTCGCCGTAGTCTAGTGGATAGTGTATTGGCTTATTAGATGTGAGGCCACGATTCAAATCCCAGGACAGACATTTCCTATAGAAACGAAATATGAAAAAATATTCTTTGGGCGACTTCCTCTCAGCAGATTTCTGGCAAAAACTCTGAGAATAAATAAAATTGTAATGAAAAGTTTCTGTCTGTCGTTCGGAATTGGCTTTAAACTGTAGGTACCACCATTCATATATAAATTTAACACGCACAAAATAAGTGGTGTAAGAAGCTAGGTCGTAATCTTGACTGAAGGGTTCTTATGACCAATTATATATGTATGTATGCATATTCTGTGCTTCTAAAAACGAATCAGTAGAACACATTCTTGTAACCTGTGTGGCACTACTGCATTCCAGGGGGATACACCTTCCATCAGGGAATTGTCCTTGTTTACATCGAACAGCATCCAGAAGTTGTTTATAAGCAATAGGCTTTATAAAGTTTATGGAGAGTATAATAATATTAATGACTTTTGCTTAGTCATTCAATCATTTTTAAACTATAAACGATAATATTTTAAATGGTTTCATTATCAAAGAATGTTATTTTATTTGATAATGGTTTCAATGCTTCTTTAAAAAAATAAAAACATAAATTCTTGGTATGTATGTCACACGTGCCATTTATAGAAAATTACCACATCGATCAGAAGCAATAAATTAAAAAACAAACTTCAAAACTTTAACAATTTTAAGACTTTAGGCAGCAAATTACAAGAAAAAAATGTTGGTGTCATAAAAGGTTTGCCAAAAATTTCCCTTCCATTAAAATCTTATTCACATTTTAATTTAATTTCTTTATAAATAAATCGTATTCATACATATGTTTTCTTAAACAACTATCCGTTTTTAAATTATGAGGCCATGAACTTCAAACGTTTTTTTTTTTCAAATGATGGATTATTTTCCTATGCCGTATACGATAAGCCATTTGCCTTTCCTTATCGCAATAAAAACAAAAATAAATTTCTTGTTGTTTTTTGTGTAAGAATGTGGGCTGATAATTTGTCATTCTTTAAATTTGAACAAATTTTGTCAAAATACTATTAAAACATGTGCCTTTGAACTACAATTTACGATAAGTTTGCAAAAATTTAATTGAATTATTCAATTAATTCTGACAAAGCGTGTGTATTACCTAAAGCAATCAAATAATGGATGGGGGAAAGCATCTATTAGGACACTAGTTACTCAAACGATGACCTACCGCTAATCATTTAACGATACACGATAAGGGTTTACGTACATAAAGCCAGAGGGCAAATATTACAAAATTCCATTCGCATTCGTAAAAGAGATTAAAAATCTTACAACAGATTTTTTTTTTTTTGTAAAATACTAATCCAATGCAATATGAATGTATTCCTGATGGTTTTTGACTATTTTCTAAAGAGAATAATATTTGCTCTGTTCTATACAAAAGCTTGACATGTCGTACGGCTTGATACGTATGGTGATTGTCTAAATCCCCCTTAAAATGAATTGACTAGAATTTAAATAATTAGGAAGCCCCTACTCAAGTAAAGCGAATGTTGAAAATAGTAAGTAAGAGTGATAGTGTCACAACGATTGTCCTTAGTTGTAATCCGGAAGAAACCGAGGTCAAATAGGAAGAGCAACAGGAAATCGCCTGAAATTATAATGCTTTGTGGAATGTATTTATTTTTAAGTCGCTGTAGTCTATTAGGTAGAGTGTTGGCTTATTAGACGTAAGGCCCGGGTTCAAACCCCAGGTCAGACATCAAAACGAAAATATGAAAAAATATTTCTTCGGCTACTTCCTCTTAGCAGATTTCTGGCAAAAAATCTGCGAGTAAATGAAACTGCCATGAAAAGTTACTCAAAAACATGTCGTTCGGGATTGCCTTTAAATTGTAGTTCCCGCCGCTCATGTATAAAATTAACACACACAACATAAGTGGTGTAAGAAACTAGGTCGTAATCCTGACTAAAGGGTTGTAATGAACAATTATGTATATGTTATGTACATGCATATGTATGTATGTAATTTATTTGCTTGCGTTATGGTAGAGTATGAAATACTATCATTTCACAAGACAACTGTCTATGATTCTCACTGCTGATGTGTAGTCCTCACTGGTACATTCGAAGAATTCTTCAATAGCTTACTTAGAGGACATTGATGGTGTAATAATTTTATAAAATTCAAAAAAATATTCGCAGAAACTGCAAAGAAGAAAGATTCATATGAATTCGATATGAATGATTGCCCAGGGAAACTTATTCGCCGATAGGCAATCAAGCAAATGATTGATGTCTCTTTTTCCCCACTTATAACTCAGACAAATCGAGCTCTACGCCAGCTAGAGTTGGGTAAAAGAAATATACAACTTCTCCGGTCTATAATGCGGGAGATCAAGTCACTAATATAACAAAAATTTATTCATTTGTTCTGTGCATGATTGATACTTATCATTCTCAATCGGAAAAGACTGTGTCTTTCATGTCCTGGCTTTTGTATAGTCTCACAGAGTAAAATGATTTCTTGAGAGTTTGATTAATGTGTGGCGTTGGAATGCTACACGACGTTATTAGGTCCACAAGATGGCAGATCCAGCTATTGCTAGGCGTTAGTCTCCCTCTATTTGGTTTAGGCTAAGCTGCTGCAGAATATCCTGTTTCTGACGATAAATTACATCATAAGGTAACACAGTATGGTCATGCCTTCGGTCGAGTCTGGCTGGGGGATCTGTTCTTAACAACATAATAGGTCTGGATTACGACAGGGTATCCATATCGTGTGTGTTAATTTTATACATGAGTGCTGGGACCTACAGTTTAAACTTTTTCATGGCAATTTTATTTTACTGTCAGATATCTGCTGAAGACGCCGAAGAAATATTTTTTTTATATTTCATTTGTAGACGTCGGACCTTGAGATTGAACCGAGGCCTTATGTGTAATAAGCCAACATATTACCTCCCAGCCTACTTCGTCTTCTTATGTAACGAAATGCATTTTGCTCTAACCCAATATTTAGAAGTGAATTATTATTTCCATACATTCTATTGCTATTAAATTTAATAACAATTTAAATGCAACAGCAATGTTGACAACAACAATAATCAGCTTAATTATTAATAAGAAACATAATGTATGGGGCGGTGCAAGGGAATATAAAAAATCACACCAAACAATATTCAAATGCCGAGCACTAGTGTTGCCGTTAACACTGCAGGAACAGAATTTAATAATTTTCTGTTACGGTTAATTGAAAACAATTTCGTTTTGAACGCTTAAAAATTCATTTTACCGGCATTTTCGATTTTTCATTTGAATTTGAACATGAATTTTTATAGTGTATATGCATATACGAGGGCAGTATCAAAATTAGCAGATGTGATCTTAAAATTTAAATTATTTTAACACGCGTTTTATTCGTTACATTTAAATCTTTAGGACTGTATTCTATTAAAAAAAAATCGGTAGTAACAGAGGAGATTAATTGCCTTAGTCTAGTAAGTAGTGTGAAGGCTTATTAGACGTAAGGCCACGGTTCAAACCCCAGGTCAGACATCAAAACGCAAATATGAAAACATTTTTCTTCGGCAACTTCCTCTCAGCAGGTTTCTGGTAAGAACTCTGAGAGTAAATAAAATTGTCATGAAAAGTTTCTCAAAAATCTGTCGTACGAAGTTGACTTTAAGCTGTAGGTGCCGCAACTCGTGTATAAAATTAACGCACACAACAAAAGTGATGTGAGAAACTAGGTCGTAATCCTGACTAAAGGGTTCTAATGACCACTTATGTATAGATGTATGCAGTAACAGAGAGGAGTTAGAGCCTTAAGAAGCTAGGCATTAACATGAACGACGTTCTGTTAACATCGTATCAGGGCTATGCAATGTGTCTGATAAAAGTGTGTAAAGCTAAGAGGGCATTGTGAGAGAGGATAACAAATGTTATTGTTATTGTGATTTCTTTGTTAGGACGGCCAATTTTTGGTTGCACCCTCGTATAGAACGGCATGTGTAGAATAGCCGCGGTTAGAGTAAAAGTGTAATTGAAAGTAATTGTAGCAGCTGTAGCAGTAGTGCTAGCGATAGTGATAGTGGTTTAATTGTGTTTTAACGATAGGTGGGGATAATATGTTTGGCAATACTAACGTAGTGCTAGCTCTCTAAGTTTATTTGTATATTGTTGTTGGGTTTTTCGTATTTTTTTTCGCATCGAATATGTGAATTCGTGAGTCAAGTCACGTAGGCATAGAAATTCTAAAAGCATAGCAAAATTTAATATTTTTTTTTCCACTATTACGCTGTCTACTCTCTTCTTGCGCTAGTGCTGTGAATATTCATCGTTTTTCCATACCATCCATACTAACTATGTCGATGACGTTTGATGATCTCTCTGCTCTGCTACACGTTCATTCATTCATACGTATATATGTATATCGATCCATCCAAACGTAGAGCCATTGCTTACCTTAAAACGTATCGAATTAAAGCGTTTGTTATTAGATTATCGCGTATGCAAAACATATGTAAGCATGAGACATGAAAGTGAGAAAATGAGTGAGAAAATTAGTTCATAAAACTGACAGCACCTGTACAAACGTACAGCAACAATAATAATGATAAGAGCCAGCCAAAGCAATTTAAAAATCGCAAAATCATTGCATGTTTATGGCGCTTTTTTTATTTCCATTTGAATTAGTTGGATTTCTTTTTTTTTACTGTGTTACTAACAGTGTTTAGCACTTTCATAAATTTATTTTTGTTGCCTTTTTTTCGTTTCGTTTCGTTTTGTTTTCATTTATGAATTATGATTATTATTGTATTTATTTTATGATTATTATTTGAGTGTTGCTTGTTAAATTGAGCATTCACAAGGAATTTCCATGACTCATTAGCTGAAAATTTTGCGTGCTCTTCACCTTGTTTATTTTTTTTTAAGATTAAAACGGCGTTGTTTACAAATCTCTTTGATAGCTTTATGTAGTCGCGTTATCTCACATTTAGTCTGACGTAAAATATGAAGCGCTATGCTGCGAGGCTTCAGATTGTAAGAAGTGTAAACATTCTGTCAAATGTAGACAAGAGAGTGATCTCCTGAAGGCGGGAGTACATCGCAATGGCACTATTTTCTAAAAAAGTGTCCAGTTGCTTAGGTACGCAGACGACATTGACATCATATGGCGTACCAAGTGAGATGTTACTGCGGCCTTTAATGCTATTGATGGGTCTGAGAGTAAATGAGGGCAAGTAGGTACATGCTGCGTATTGTATCTCAGTTTACGGCCAATAACTATACTTTCGACACAGTCATTGAATTTGCTTATCTTGGCTCCGCCGTTACCACCAAAACTGATATCAGTCTGGAGATCGATCAAGCATAGGATCACTCTTGCCAACAGATGCTACTATGGTATGAGTAAGCAATTCAAAAGCAGTAAACCCTCTCGTATGACAAAACTAACTCTCTACAAGATTCTCATCGTCCCCGTGCTTCTTTATGGCGCAGAAGCATGGACACTATTAAGCACTGCTGCAGTAGCCTTGAGAGCATTCGAGAGAGAAGTTCTACGTTAGATCTTCGGTCCAGTGCGAGATGGCGATAATTTCCACATTCGATGCAGTATGAGCTAATCAACAACGTGGATTAACATCCAGCGCCTGCGCTATCTCGGCCATGTTGTTCGAATGGATGAGGATGCTTCGGCAAGACGGATATTTGATGCGGGGATTTTTCGAAAGTCTGCGAATTTTTAAAAATTAAATCGATCAACTAAACTAGATTCAACTAAACTAGATTCAACTAAACTTGCCAAAAAAGTTGTAACATTTTATATCCATTTAGTCATTTCAAAACCACCGGTTCTGGCACAACTGACAGCTGTAAAATATCTATCACTTGAAGTGTCATTTACGAATATAAAGAAGAATACATAAAAATAGTAAAAGCTTACGACGAAAGTGTTGATTCAAGCTTGGGCACTTTTTCGGCATTACGGGTTAATTATGGTCGCTATAATCGACCTTACTCTGAAAGCAATTGACAACTAACTGTAGTTGTTACAAATGCGATCAGATCTGCGCATCAACGCAATCGGTTGGGAATACTACCAACAATATCGCTTCTGTTACAGAAAGTGTGGTGAATAACCGGAATTTGTCGTTTCCACGGCATTCTCATTAATCGTGCCTATCTTACAGCTTTATGCGGTATATTTTGCATTTGGATTTTTGCCTCTATACACGTAAAATTCAAGATTTAAAGTGGCCTAATCATTCATAACGCCGTGATATTCTGATTGGATTCAATAACAACAGGGTTTCAATATCGATTTTTAGAGCAAAATTTTCTTCAGTGATTAAGTTCACTTCTCACTTGCGTAGAAGCCAGAAGTGATTGTGATTCCCTAGATCTTGGGAAAAGTAACTGTTTTAATGGGAATTATGATTTGGGAGACGCCGTTCTCTAACAAATAGTGTGTTTGCTTATTAGTTATGAGGCTACGGTTCAAACCTCAGGTCGGACATCTCCAATACAAAGAAATATGAGAAAACATTTCTTCGGCGACTTCCAGACAGCTGATTTGTTTCAAAAACTCTGAGAGTAAAATAAAATTGCCATGAAAAGTTTCTCAAAAACATGTCGTTCGGAATCGACTTTAAACTATAGGTCCCGCGACTCATGTATAAAATTAACTTACACAACATAAGTGGTGTGAGAAACTAGGTCGCAATCCGGACTGAAGGGTTGTAATGATTAAATATGTTATGTATGGTCTGGATGTATCATTCGGCCATGTTTTTTTTAATATCCAGTAAGACTATCACCGTCAATCCAGAGCGCAATGGCTTGTTTGCTCTGCAATTAAGGATTATGTGTTGGGCGGTGTGTTGTTTCAACAAGATGTTGTTGAAATATAAAAACAATATTTCTTTCGGCAACTTCCTCTCATTAGTCTTCTTAGCAAGAACTCTAAGATTAAATAGAATTGCTATGAAAAGTTTCTCAAAGCTGTCGATGTTAAACAGTAGGTTGCGTCACTCATGAGTAAAATTACCACAAACACAACAGGGGTGGTTGTAATCCTGACTAAAGGTTTGCTATGATCGGTTAAGTGAGTAAGTAATTTCATGATTTCATCAATTGGCCATTGAAATCATGTTATTTGACCCAACTACATTTTCTTTGTGAGGCTAGACCGTGCCTGTGCAAATAATTTCATAATGTTAGAGCATTTCGCGCAAAATCTGCCATAAAAGCGTTCAAAACTACCTTGAATTGAACCGCTGGAACCAATCCTAAATCAAGGTATTGTAAAGAGTATTTAGATAAACACGTGCGACTGTTATTGACTTGTTAATTACAATATTACTTTGTTAGTGCTCTTTTGAATTGATCAAATTTCAATCATTCTAATTTCTATCACAAGTCAATAATTTTTTATTTTCATAACATTTCCTGACAACGGTGTACGTGAATAAATTCTGAACAAATACAATTCAATAGGGCATTACAATGCCTACAATATTTCTAAACGAAAATCAATTCATTGGTGAAAAGAAATCTCTTGTGGGAGCAATTTCTCACATGAATGCTCGCTCTCACCTCTCCCACAATCACCCACTACAGATAATCAATACAAAAGTGACGTTCAATTGACATTTAATTTTAACTGAGTGCGAATGTATGTGTTGTTAACGCTTTTCCTAAAAAGGGAGAGTGTTTTTTTATTACATTTTTAATTGGGGGTAATAAACAAATTGTCTACAATTATTCTATTACAACCAACACTTGAGAATTTTTAATTGCTGTATTGATTAGGGTTTCTGTTTGGCAATGCATTTAAAGGGGGACTTTTTTTTTTTTTTTTGAATTTAAAGTGTGAGTTATTATAATCATTTAATAATTTTAAAACGAAAATTTTTTAATTTATTCTGGGTACTCATGAAATTGTTAAATAAAATCATTTTTAACAATTCAGTTCTCAATTGTTGTTTGCATTTCAAAAGAAATTCTTTTTAAGACACCGTTCGTTCAAAGAAACCCTGAATGCAATAAAAAAAGCTTTGAAAACAACAACACGTTAATTTATTAAATATTTTATTATTTTGCAAAAAAGAAAAAACTAATACAACACCAACAAAAAGTGTTCGTTTCACATTTCAATTTAAATTCATTCATTCTCACTTTACATGTGCAGTTTTTATTTTTCGCCATGCGCTCGAATACGGCTACGTGATCTGAGTCAAGACTACCTTGTCTATTCGTTCGTTTGTGAATTACATTCTCACCGCACTATTGTGGGGTAAAATTATTAGAATAGAATCAAAACCAAAAAAAATAAAAGTACAATCACATATAGTGGGGGTAGATATATATTAATTTGACGTATCAATGTATGATGAAATAATTTCATCATTTTAAAGGTCAAATGAAATGAATTTCTATGAATTGACAACCTAGTTGAATGAACACTTAACGAGTCACGTGCTCTAAATACAATTTATAGATAATGAATGATAAAAAATAAAAGTTAAACTATTAGGTAAGGTTAGGTAAGAAGGGAGGGGAGAAATTAGATTAGATCTCCAGACTTACATTGGTTAAAGACATGACCCCAAGTATGTTATCCATAGAGGGCAGTAAAAATGCTGTCTGGAAAACAGATGCACAGTACCTTCAGCTTGAAAGAGCTCTACCTGCAACATGCAATAAAATCTAGCCATGCTGAAAGTATTTTGAGGTTCTAATGCTACACGTTGTAAAGCTCTTAAATGTTCAATCAAACTGTGTAGAGAGTATCTATCCTTGAACCTTTTTCTGGCTGACAGTCTCATCATGAAGCCTCTACAAAAAGCCGCAAGACCCAGCATTCTCGCATTTTTATCCATGAGTGATGACGTGGTCGCCGTGGTCTAGTAAGTAGTGTGTTGGCTTATTAGACGTGAGGCATCTCCAACTAAACCGAAATATGAAAAAATATTTCTTTGGCGACTTCTTTCTCAGCAGATTTCTGGCGAAAACTCTGAATCTCAAAATATCTGTCGTTCAGAGACAACTTTATTTAAACTGTAGGTCCCGCCACTTATGTATAAAATTAACACACACAACATAAGTGGTGTGAGAAACTAGGTCCATAATCCTGACTGAAGGGTTGTTTGTAATGACCAATTATGTGTATAGGCATTCCCCGACTTACGAAAGAGATAGGTTCCTGGTCATCGGTCGTAAGTCGATTAATTCGTAAGTCGAATTTCATTTAAAAAAAATTTAAGAAAAAAATTAAAATTCCCCGCAACTACATATTTGTCTTCTTTAAGTGTTTTCTATGAAAAAAAATTGGAAAAAAAAATATGGTCGTAAGTGCGAATAGTCGTAAGTCGAACGGTCGTAAGTCGGGGACTACCTGTATATGTTATGTATGTAGGTAAGACGGGCAGGAGAGATGTGTGAGTAGAAATCTAGCATTATATCGGCTAAGTGTGTTATGCAGAGCATGCAGTGAAAATACTGCCCGTAACATCTAGACAGATGCACAGCAATATAATCTTGAAAGAGCTGCAATAATACAACATATTCTAGCCATGTTGATAGCTGTTAGGGTTCTAATTGCATCAATGTCTATAGAGGCTGAGTCAGTCAAACAGTGCAGAGATTACCTATCCATTAATCTTTTTCTGGTTTAAAGACAAGGAGGAATAATGTCAAAAGATGTGATCATGAAGTCTCTACATAAAGCCTCAAGACCCAGCATTCTCGCATTTTTTTCCATGATTGATGATGACCATAAATTCTGCACATGAAGTGATTAAATTTGGGTATTATAGCTAAGGTAGTTTGCTTTTGTCATCTGGGCTACTCCAACTTTGCGCGTTTTAAGTAAGAAGAAAGGAACATAAATCGCCTGATCGGTATCCTATTGGCGACGAAGTTTTCCTCATTACCGGCTTGAGCATTCACCCAGAATTAATTCATTGCGGTTTTTTACGAAGTTTTTTTCGAATTTGAAAAAAAAGAAGTTCCAAGTGCGTTTAAATAACCTGTTCAGAAAGTCCTCGGACCTTCCAGACATAATTGCATCAGCAGGTAATATCATAGAAATATCAGATAAAGCATTGTCTTGAGAAGGAATAGTATTTCGAGAGTGAGGTTTCTCACCGCTCTACGATTATACGATTTACTGTTACTATTTTTAAAAATTTCTGATCGAACTCGGCTTCAGTGGATTTACAATTTAAGGCCGTCCTTGTGAAACTATCGCTCGTTCTTCTGATTTCAACATTTGATGCGTTTGAGCATGGGTTTCTTATTGCTTAAGTTCTAGATATTCGAGTTACTGCTGACGGTGGGTCAGAATGTCCCTCTTATTAGTGATTTTAATCGAAACTAGTCCGATTGCCAGCTCTTTACAATAGAATAGACTTCAGACATGCGTTGAATATGCTAACCTCTGTTTGCTTGCTAGACTACCCTAGAGGTTTTCACATCATCTGGTTTTATTTGCATGCTGAACGGATCATCCATACAATTCCTGTAATCCTATACAGACTAATGATGAACACTTAAGGTAATATATGACACTCTTGTTTGACTTTTGCATTCATATAAAATGGTTGACGATGTTCTGTTAAGATAAACTGACTGCATATCCTGTAATAGTTCCGATGATGACTTATCTTTCTGTACGATATTATATAGAAGGCTTGCATTCGCAAAGCTTATGTAAGATATTGTTGACGATTTTACTTAAAAGTGTAATAGGCAATACTCGGAGGGCTTCATTTCCAGGCAACGACCCGCCAGATTGGACGAATCAGGGCTGTTTGGTTAGAAAAAATTGTATTAACGAAACTGAAACAAGTCAAAAGTAAAGGCGAAAATCCAAGTAAACTATAGAAAAGCGTTGTGTAAGCCATATGCTCCTTGTAGAAAGTACTAACAGAAAGAATGCTTCTATAGTTTGGTTGAGAAAGAGTTGTCTTTAACAGATGTGGCATGGTTAGTGTGACTTTCAATCCGCTCACAGTTTCGATTACGTGGTGATTTCATCATGATTTTATGATTAGGGGAATTAATAATACCATCCAAAAAGCTTTCTCTACAACCAACATCATAGAAAATTCAGGGAGCGCCAACATTTGAAAAATAGTAGAACTTAATCCGCAAAGTACCGTAGTGGTAAGATACTTAATTCACCAATCAGTATACCAATTCAATAAATTTCACCCAAAGGCTTTGTATTTAGACAACAAAAGTTGACAACTCTATCGTTCTAGAACCTGCTGCAATAGACCAATTTCTTAGTGATCAGGAAATCCCTAATGATAATAAATGAAATAAACAATTGCAATTAGACTCCATTGTTTTATTGTGAGCAGTACTTCACAGTAACTAATAAGTTTCTCGAGCTTACTGATGTTCTAGAAAATGAATTCAAATGCACGCCGCGGTTATTCACATCTTTCAGGTTCTTTAGTTCAAATGTATTATGTGCTGCCATCTATTGAATAAATTTTGGCAAGATTTTGATCATTTTGAACATGATTGATAATGATTGACGACGATTGATGTGAAGCACAGAAGTAAATCAAATGACAGTGATTCCATGTGTTTTAATGTAAAAGTGAAGTGTTGTATCGTTGTGCCTGTCACTGTAGCTGATCTCAATAATAATTCTCACTTATTTTAAATGTTTTTAAAATTTGATTACCCTAGACAAAATTTTAGGCCAAACATAATAAAAAAATCAAAAATGTTTAGCAGAAGAAGAATGAAAAAAGATAAGAAAAACAAGTTTTTTTTATGGCATTCTTTAAAAGACCATAAATAAAGAGGCTGACAAATATATTAAGCAAATGAATAATAAAGTAATAAAAACTGTTCAAATTTTATGTGCCCCATAATAATTGTAATAATAATTTCGACAATTAAATTCCGTTTTTGCACACACGGTGACAACGTACAGTGGGCGTCTTAGGTGGTATTTATTTAACAAAATTCGTGAATACTGTCTACAGGCATCTGTTAGTTGATTCCTGCCAAAATGTTAACGACTTCATTATTTAATTTAGAAAAATGCTGAAAGTTTGGACACTCAATTGACGTAACTGCACTCGAAATAATTAAGAAATTGCACGAAATGTTAATAGCCCGATATGAGGTTGAAAACGCTAGAGACTGTGAAAACGATAGACAATCTGAAATGGCTCAATGGATTTCATTTTGATTGATAACTTAAGTATGAGAAACCTTTCCGCTAATAATCCGTAAAGGCAATCATGTAACAATTTCACTGCTTAACTACAGTATGAATAAGTTAATCGACTGTTCTTAATGCATCAGAAACTTCACAGCATTCAATATCATGGATTTCAAGGATCGAATCTGGCAAATCAGTCACCTAGCAAAGGCATAGCGAGCGTTTGCCCTTATGGACGTGATTAATTTCAAGAAAAAGAATATATAACCAAATTATTGGCCGATTTAATCAGAATTTGAAAAAAAAAAACGAACGCATTTGGCCAAAACAAAAACTCGTTTGCATCAAGGCAATACAAGGATGCTGACTGGTAAAGTTCTATGATAAAAATCGATGGATTAGGGTGCGATTGCTTGCTCCTGCGCCATATTCGGTGACTCGACGTAAAAAGTCAACAATGAAATCAGCGTCGAAAAGTTAGATAACTTGTATGGACCTCAAATTCCTAACAAGCCAAAACGCATTGTAATTCAGGGCCAGAATAAAAGTTCGATTTTTTCGATTAGGTTTAGAGAAATAGAATCATGTTTTTTTTTTTTGATTTATTCAAGCAAAAGATCAGCAATTGAATAATAGGAAGTGTAAGTGTATGCACAAGCGTTAGGATAGGAGGATAGGAGTGTCATCTTCGCTGGTAAAATGACAAAGCTATCTTTACTAATTTAATTTAGGTCAGATGAGTATTGCACTGAAGCAAAGGTCGGTATTGTTCAGAAATGCATGGTTATTTGTAAAGGTGTACTTGCTGAAGCTGGTGTCAATCAGATACAATTAAAGTTGCGATCGCAGGATATTTGATTGTCGCTTGATAGACAGAGAATATAGAGACACTAGTAGTAAGACATCTCTTAATCAGGATCAATTGCGTAGTGTTATGAATAGTCCTTAATTCGCTCCACTGGTCTGAGAAGCGGAGAGATTCTTAAAGTAGAGCTTTTCAGAGAAAAATCCAAAGCATGCCTTGCTCTCAAGTTTAGAATCTACGTAGACTGTCATCGAACCAACGTTGTCTAGCAAATAATTTAACTGGAAGCCAATTAAACTTTATAAGAGTGTGCCTGTCTGCAGTGTGTAACAAATACAGTACGAAACACATCTCTCTACATAATAGGCTTGAAACAGTGTGGAAATAGCTTATATTTTATATAGTATTGTAGATATCACAGAGTGCACTTAATATATGCGTTTTTATTACCTTGTCTTGAAGAAACAAACTTCCAAATTGAGTATTTAAGTAAGTTTCGATAATTTTTTTATTAATTTTTTGCAACAAAGTGTGAAGAAACCACCTACGTAAATAAATACATACATATGTGGTATATTCCTTATGTTTACAAAGGTTATTTTTTAATTATCTGTTTAATATTGTTCAAATAATATTTTCATTTGTAAATTGAATACATTTATTTGTTGTTATCCTTTATTTATTTAAAATAACAACACACCTTTATTAATAACACTCTGCAATTGCAAGATTCTTTTACTGCAAATGTCCGGCTCCCATTGTATAATACAAAAGTGCTTAGACGTTGCGCTTTTTAGCATTTTACATACATACATACATAATTGGTCATTACAACCCTTCAGTCAGGATTACGACCTAGCTTCTCACACCATTTATGTTGTGTGTGTTAATTTTATACACGAGTGGCTGGAGCTACAGTTTAAAGTCGACTCCAAACGATAGATTTTTTGAGAAACTTTTCTTGCAATTTTATTTACTCTCAGAGTTCTTGCCAGAAATCTGCTGAGAGGAAGTTGCCGAAGAAAAATGTTTTCATATTTTCGTTTTAATGTCTGACCTGGGGTTTGAACAGTGGCCTTACGTCTAATAAGTCACTTCCTACTAGACTACGGCGACTTCTACAGAATATACATGTCGATATAATCCCCTTTCTTAAGAAGTGTAAGCTGCATTTTGCTCTATCTAAATATTATTTATTTTATATATGTCAACTTCTAGAACCATACTGTTGATTTGTTACTGTTATTTCTTTTTCTATTTTTTTGTGTTTATGTTTTTTTTATTTATTTATTTTGTTTTTCTTTCTCTTTTTCTAGAATAAACACTTCAGTGCTTAAGTTTACACAAAAAAAAGGTAAGTTTTGTTCGTAATTCTGATTCCAACTAGCAAAAGTATTTTCGCATTGCCAAACATATTTGAAAATAAAACAAAAAATTTTGAAATTAGTGTTACATATTCATTTCTTTATTCAGTCTTTAAATATTAATTATAAAAAATATTTACTGTTGAATATGTCTGTATATTTAGAATGGTTAAAATTTATAAAATAAATTAGGTTTTTTGCTAAAATAATTTGTTTAATTATTATTATTTAGTGTTTTATGTTTTAATAGGTTATAATATAGTTTTGTTAGGTGGGTAAGTTATATACACTCAGAGAATATTAATTACTACTTTTAATGTTTTCTTTCATGTTCTAGATTCCAATAGAAGTTAATTTTTTTGGATTTATTAGTTTAGAATTGAAATTAAGAACAAAAAACTTTTACTAGATTTTAGAAAACAATTTAATTAATTAATTGCTATTTAGTTAAGATTTATAATTAAATATAAATACTAAAAGCAAACAGGAACATTATACACATGACAAGAGAAAAAAATTGTTTTTTTTTTTTTTAAATTTAATACAAAATGGTGTTTAAAATAATTCAGAAAAATTTTTTTTTTGTAAATTTTAGACAACTTAAAACAAATGATGTTATATGGTTATAATGGAAACGTTTTTGTATTGTTTTTTGTTTATGCAGGTTTTATTTCGAAAAAGGTACCCGTAGCAATGTTTTTTTTTTCATTTGTTCTACACTTAACAAAATTTCTTAGGGTGCAACATCAGCTTAAAAGGTGATGACTCCATGCCAATAGCCATAGTATAGCTATGAATTTCCATAGGCCCATAGGTATGCTAAAATAATATACACAAAGTTAAGTTTAACATTTTTTTATTCTGGGGGTTTTTTTAAAAGGAAAAACAGAAAAAAATTTTTTTTTTTGTTCAGAACCTTAACCAAATTTTATTTGCACTTTTAATGGTTTTACACCATCTCCTCCTTCGGCATGCTTTGTTGTTGTTAATTTAGCAACAAGTTTATTGAGAGAAATAATGAAAAAAAGAAATCACTTAAAATAATTACAAACAAAAATAAAATCACACACATTGAACCAATCAAGCCATAATACAATAATAATAAAACATGCATAAAATGTTACAAATTTAATACACATAAAATAGGAAAAAAAAATACAACAACATAAATTAACGGTAATTGTTTTGCAAACATTTATTACACAGTCAAAGTCTTATGTGAGAAAAAAGTCCAGTTTGTTATAAAATAATTTATAAATGAGTAGAGATTTGGCAGCACTTTTATACTCAGAATGTTTAAAAAAAATTCCAGTTACTCTCTCTCAGGATACTTAATATTTTACATTATTTACATTCCTTTGTAATTATTCCAATTGGACTGAAATCTTTCATACACACACATACACTCTCTCTTTCTCTCGCTTTGTTTTAACGGTGTTTACTTTTATATCAATAAGTATTGTTTGTGTTAAGCCTGACCTTCTCTTTAAGCTTAATGTTGTAGAAAAGGGGGAAATTTTCCATACAAACAGACATTCATCTGTACAGACTCTATCGATTAATTTTACAGCATCTAAGCAAACATTGAAAAACAATAACAAAACACACAGAATTTATGGAATTTATTGTATGGAATGGAATTTCTAACCTGTTTTTTTGAAGAAAATTTGTTATTTTCAATCCTTTTTCTTTTTTTTTTGTAGAAATACCTCAAGAAAATAAAAAGAAAACATGTTTATTTTTTTATTTTTATGTATACATTTCTTAATAAATAATTTCTTTTGAAAATTATTTATTGAAATATTCTTTTCTTTTATTTAAAATTTTTTTTAATTTTTTTTTCTTATAAATTTTCATTCATTTTTTTGCACAATTAAATACAATTGAAATTTTCTTCGTTTTTTTTTTTTGCAAAACGGTTTCTAAATGGTTTGTTTGTATGTAATGTTCTCTTAATCTTCTCTTTTCTTTCTATGAACTAATAATTTACATATAAAATAGGAAAATTGTTAAAGTTTTGAGAATAGTAGATCGTTAGTTGGTTGTTAAATATTCTATGCAATTCAATGGCTAGGCTAAAACATGAATTTGTTGTAAATCTCTCATATATCTTAAAAAATGAAATGAAATTTCCATAAATTGTTTTCTTCTTCTTCTTTCTGCTTTCATCTTTTAATTATTAGCTTAACATACAACATTACAAATTATTTATTTTATTTATTTATAAAGACTAAATTATTTATAAAACTAAATATTTTTTTAAATTAAATATTTGCATTGTTAGTGTTAAAATTGTTTTTACATTTATTTTAAGTTTTAATCATCTTTTTTTTTTTAATTATTATTTAAGTAATGAATTCATCTTTTTATTGTTCCTATAATTACACTGCTAGTGTTGAGTTTAAGAAAATCTAAAGAAAACAAAAGTAATGCCAATTGGAAAAGGAAATCAAAATTTAAATTTTTCAAAAAGAAAAAATTATTAACACTTCAACTGATGAAATCCAATGTTTTATGTTTTATTTCGAAGGCCTTTAATTTGTTTTTCTCTTTTTTAAATAAATTTTTCTTTATTTATTTGTAATTAATAGGGAATCTGAATGTTTTTTTTTCATTTAAAAAAATTTATTTATTTTAATTTGTTTTTTTTTTCGTTTTTAATAATTTATTTAGAAATTACTACTTAATTGAGAGGCAGCGAGGTTTCTTCATTTAATTTTTTATTGCTTATCTTAATATTGTTTATATAAAATCGTTTTACATAATATTTACAATGGTTTTTATGGCATATTTTTCTTCTATTTGTAATTTCTTTTCTTAAATACTTTGCAAGTTTTTAGATTTTTAGAACAGAATAGAGTAGAAAGGAATAGCGTGTGATAAATTGTGTACAGCAAAATGATTTATTTTTTTTTTGGGGGGGGGGGGGGTAATTTTGTATAATTCAAGGAATTCTTAGGATTTCAAGTTAATCGGAAGTGTTTTTTTAGAAAAAAATAAAGGAAAGACTTTTTTAGGAGATTTCTATTTGCATGGTGTAGTAGTGAGAGAAATTCGATTTGTATTTTTTGTTTTGCAAAAAAAAAATCCTTAAAACGTATTTAAAATCAGCAATGGCATGCATATCTGGTATCAGAAAATTTCGTTTTCTTGGCTTATATGCTGTTCCTGTAGGACGAATGGTTATTACAGAAGACAGGCCCTTAGTTATGAGTGTTTCTTATTTAATTAAGCAATGGTTGAAATCTTAACAACATTTTTGTGAAATGTAGAAATTGGTTAATGAAATGCTTACAATAATTTATTTATTAATAGAACCGTCTAGGCGGTATCGGCA
Organism: Sarcophaga caerulescens; assembly: GCA_927399465.1. Classification (NCBI taxonomy): domain Eukaryota; kingdom Metazoa; phylum Arthropoda; class Insecta; order Diptera; family Sarcophagidae; genus Sarcophaga; species Sarcophaga caerulescens. The sequence continues at coordinate 118,527,213 of OV656872.1, read as the reverse complement.
AAATTAAGTGAAATAGTTACTAATGAACACTTAATTGATTATTTATCCGTGGTGCTAAAAATATGTTTTCTTTTCGCATTTTTAATATTTATATTACATATACATATATCGCGTCTTTCAAACCCTCTATTTCATGCATCTTATTGTATTGACATTACTAATTCGTTCATTGTGGCGAGCAAAATAAAATTTACCCAAAGTGTGCAGTAGCAGCATCGACGATTGTTTAAGCAAAAATAATCATTTTCGAATACATGTATTCTATTTTTGATATGTTGCTGCGCGGCACTTGGCGCTTTGAATGTGTTTATAGGGTTTATTTTCCAACAGAGCCTTCCGGAAGTAATACAATTTTCAAATGTATATCCAAATCATCATCAAAATGTTTAATTTAATTTATCTATTCCTTCGTTTTTCTAATACAAGCAATTTCAGACGATTGTGCAATTTTATTAAAATAACTGTCTTTTGTAAGGTTTTTTAAAACTTGAGATACTTATGTTAAGAATTGAAGCTTTGAAAACATAGAAAATATAACTAGTAGATTGCATTAGGTTTACAATGTTATTAGCCGTTGAGATTGTGATATTTTGATATCTTATTTTTAAAATGCAGTTTAAATCAAGATCTATTGCATCTTCTTCTTTTTTCTTCAAACAAATGTACCTTGTTTAGCCTACGAAACTTTTCATTAAAGAATTTTTTATTTATATTTAAGCAATGGTAACATAATGGTTACAGTAAAATATTTTTCATGCAGCAAATTATTATTATCAATTATTATCAAAATATCATCAATAAATTAAAAGATAACTTCAGGTTTCAATGGTTGCAAACCGTTTATCCATTACAGTAATACTTTCTGCAAAATGCAAAAAAAAGTGTTTATGGTGTGATAAAAGATATCGAATTGAGATTACAAAATATTTTCTGTACATATTTACTAAAGAGTTCGGAAAATTCATTGATATAAACATCGACATCGAAAAGCATAATTGATGAATGGATCTACTGACGAGCATTGAAAATACCTTGGACTGTTAGCATAACAAATATCGAAGTACTGACAACCATGAATCAAGGCAAAGAAATTGTATTCATCATTAGAAAAACAAAATATTTGCATACTTGGAACTGAAGTTGTACAATACTGTTGTCCAATTGCTGACGAATTTCGATTGGATTAAAGAACAGATTTTCGCATTCGATATCTTTAATATGTGGTTTACAAAATTAACGAATCTTGTTTACAGCTCGACAATCGTATCTTCATAAACAAGAACTGCTACAAATAATTCTCAAAGAGAACTTTAAAGTATGAACGGCACCAGAGGCAAAAAGGAAATGTTGTATTTAAAAAATGTAAAAGAATACAAAAATGTTCGAATTTTAAACGAATCTCTTACATACTGTATGAGACGCCCTTCACCGACTGACAAGAGCGAAATAATAATTAAAGCGAAATAATAATTAAAGATTACATTTCATAATTTCAAAAATGTTTACCGAACATGGAATATAGGGAAAATAAGGAAGAAGCAATTGCAGGGATAGAGAGGTGACTGTAATTAAAACTTACTTACAGATTACGACTCCTCGAATTCAGTTTCAAACGCAAACAAAGTTTTTCCTTTGTTATTCTTACATCATTAAACGTTTAATTGTTGTCTTTTCTGAATAACGCTTATAAATAAATAATTTTAATGCCATTAGATACATAGTTTTATTGACAATAAGCGATTCGATGCATGTACACTGATGTGAAAAATAATAAGGACACTAATGTGCCGCCATCAATATTTGATAAGAAGTAAGTAACAATTATCTTTAGTCCGACGAAGCAAAAATAGTTTTTTTTTTTATTCAGCGACGACTTCACACTGTAAGAAGATCAAAATAAATACACGGCACTGTTCAAACCGTAAATATTGTTGCTGTGGTTATTATAACGGATACAGTGCATAATAAAAGGAACAGATTATTTTGAAAGTATTTAAACTTTTATAATATATTGTATCGTAGTAATTATACAACTTCGATAGGTGATCCAGCAGGTTTATGACTCTAAATATATTCCAAAAAGGGCTAAGAAATGACCAGAAGAAAACTATGTGTATATCAATGCATTAGACAGGCTCTCAAGGTCTGCAGATTAAAATCCAATCGAAATTAGTGGAATATTGTAAATATAACAATCAGCATTAAGGGCCCATGAATTATTAATTTAACAACGAGAGCAACATTAGAACTGAAATTAGTGCAAATCGATTAACCTAAATTGCCCTAAGTTTTCCAAAGAGTGATTTTGCATTTTGTGTTTAATTTACATTATTTTTGTTATAAATAAACGGAGGATATGTTTAGGAACTTATTAACAATTAATTTCTATATAATATATGTGCCTCCATTATTTGTCACTTTTCTTTATAATTTGCCTTTATTTATGAATATCTGTAGCTTGCTTTTAAAAGGTCAAATATTGTCCAACAAATAACCATTATTTTTAAGCTTAATATTTTATTTTTTATTTTTGTTATTCAGATTTTATTTGCACCCACCATTAAAAAATATGAAAATTCACCCATGAAATGTAATGCAATTAATTGCATTTGTTGTTAACTACACTGGTAAACTTTAGGCATTGTTTGTAGGCTTTTATTTTGTTTACACACACATATTTTATGTGTGTTGGTTGTTGGTGGTTGTTTTTTAGCATGATTTAGCGGTTTTTGTAAATAAAAAGCCGTTATGATTTATGATTTTAGATATACCCAAAATAAATAAATGATTTTATGCTACCAATTGATTCATTTTCTCGTTTTGCGGATTTTAATGATACGCTTTAAGGATTGATTGTTGATTGTTGTAAAGGAATCATTGTTAATATGTTCGTATGCATGTATGTATATTGAATGTTTGAATGTATTTGAGGTTATGTTAAAGACTTGTTATATTGTGTTTGAGGTTAGATTGAAGAGGTTAGTTTAAATGTTATTTTTTTGGTTTGGATGCATGTTTGTATGTATGTAAATGTGTATATGTTAATTAAAAGAAATTTAATGTTTTTAATGGAAAATCTTGCAAAATTTACACAAATTTTAATTGCATATTTTGTTTTGTTCTGGTTTGTTTTGTTTTTAACATTGAAATGTTTGAAATGAATTTTATTTTTTACAAGAATATGAGTGTTAAGTAAGTGTTTTAATATTTTAAATGCCTTATAAAACATAATAATTATTTAAAATTTGTTTTATTTTTATATTTTAGAAATTATTTACTCTATTGCTGATATTATATTTTCATTATCGTTATTTAATTCTATTATTGTTCATTTTCAAATTGAAATTTTTTTTTTTGTACATTGTTTGTTAATATTTTTTTTGTTTGTTTGTTTGTTTTTGTTTTAAATAAGTTTTCTTATATAAAAAAAAGAAATGATTCAACTATTTGCAACAAATATACACATCAACATTTAATAGTTTATTTATAATTAAATATTATTAATTTTTTGTTTTTGTTGTTTTGTTTAACCCAAAAATGCATAAGTATTTCAAATACAAAACAAAAATAACAACTACTACCAAAACGGAAAGAATTTTGAAAGAATTGGTTATTAAATTTGGTAAATTTTTCAAACAATTATTAAATTTTTAAAAATAAAAACATAAAGTAAAAGCCAAATTCATACAGAAGAAAATTATTTTAAAAATTTAATTAAAAAAGAAAATTTTTTTGAAAATTAAAAATTTTAGTTGAAATTTAAAGAAATGAAAAAAATTTGTCTTGTTGCCAAGTTTTGTTGTTTTTGTAAATAAATAAATTACATTCAAAATTAATAGATTAGAAAGTAAATTTATAAAAAAAAAAATTTAAATATAGTATGTATGTATGTATGTATATCGAGTAATAACGCATAAAAATAATTATAAAATATGAGGAAATTTTTGTTTTGTTTTTAAATACATTTTAAATAAAATTAAAAAAAAACACTAAAGTATTGTATGCATTAATTAAATATTGGTATCGTTAAATATAAAATAGAAGTAAAAATGATTTTAAATTACAAACAGAAAACAAAAACAGACTCACAAATCTAGCTGGTCATAATACAGGAAATCGTCTGCACCCGCTGTCAGAGGCGTATGTGATGATTCGGCAGCCGCATATGGCATATGACTACTACTGCTTATGTAGCTATCGTCTTCATAGCTGGCATCTTCGTTGTTCTCATCATTACTCTCCATGTCGTTATCATCGTCGTCCGGATCTTCGTTAGCCGAAGTATCCTCTGATGATTGTTCCATATACTCTTCCATGGAATTGGAGTATCTTACGTTGCGTTGTTCTCTATCGCCACGATCGCTGGTCGTCTCACCATGCGGATCATAGTTATCGTATAATGTGGTGCTGGGCATTAGTGATGTCGTTTCCCACAGTTTCGTTTTTAATGTTGATGTGGACTCGGTTTTTTCGGTGGTGCTGGTGCTGCTGCTATTACTATTAGATTTCTTATTTTTCTTATTGTTGTTGTTGTTGTTATTATTATTGCCGCCACCTTTTTTGGAATTTTTGTTCTGTTTTTTCTTGGTGCCATTATTGTTGGCCCCAGTACCCTGTTGCTGGTTTTTAGCTGCTTGTCTAGAGCCCGCATTACCCGCACGATTCATATTAAGTTTTTTGCCTCTTCTATTATTGGGGCCCAAACCATCGGTACCCAAACTATTTTTGCCATGGGCTCTTTTATTAGCCTGTTGCTGTTTGTTTTTGGAGCCTCCTTTCTTAGTGCACATGGGAGGCAATACAATTTCGCTTACGCCCGCCTGCTGTTGTTGCAGCAATAGATTTTGGCATTTCTGTTGTCTTAAAGGCCCCAGCTGATTGCCGCGTTTTGTAAATGAGGTGGGCCTATTAAGTGGCGTTGTGCAATTGTGTTGTTCTTCATTTTCGAAACGCCGGCATTTTCGTTTTTTACCCGCTTTCTTGCCGCCTCTGTGAAGACTGTTGTGTGGTGTGGAACTAAGACTAATACTACTATTGTTGCTAGTTAAGCTGTCACTGCTATTACTACTACTGCTCGTGCTACTGCTGCTACTCGTGTGTCTGCTATTGCTAAGATTGCTATTACTAATATGGCCATTATTTTGACTAATGCTAATACTACTCGGGCTACTACTATTATCTCTATTTGTTTCGGTTTTACTGCTGCTACTGCTACTGCTATTACTACTGTTACTATTACTACTTCGACTATTTGTATTAAAATTATTTAAATTTTTATCATTGGCAACAGGAACTTGGCCATTGCTATTGTTATTACTATTATTATTATTATTACTGTTAGTGTGATGACGATGTTGCTGGTGTTGTGGTTGTTGATGATTATGACTAACTAGACTATTATCTTTATCTAAGTTCCTACTTAAAGTATTTTTACTATTACTATTATTATTACTATTGTTTGGATTGCACTTGGGACGTGCTTTAAAGTTTTTACTATCGATCAATTCGATCAATGGTTTGCCAGTATCACAGAGTTGGCGTATGCCATGCTTAACGCGATTTGCACCGAAATTTTTTGCAATCAGCTGTTCGACACGCTCTTGCGGCACCGTTTCGGGTATAGCATTCGTATAAGTTGCTAATTTACCCAATGAACGGCTGGGCGGTATTTGTAATTTACGCGGCTCCCCATGACGATTCAATGCCAAGTAATATTTACGCCGCGTATTCGAATTATAGGTGGATGAATAGGTATTATAGTTGTGCTGTTCCATGCTTTCGTTGAAGACACAATCGTCAGTAAATTCTTTCTGTAACGAGAAGCTATAGTAAGTTATTTGGTTATTTTTTAATGTTTTTTTGTTTAGTGTTAAAGTTAAAGTAGGTACACACAACGCTATTTTTTTCTCTCTCTCTCTCTCTCTTTCTCTGAATCTGTCTCTTTCTATGTCTACGTATCTTTATAGATTTTCAAATCCTAAATATAATCTAATCGTTCAAGAATAATTAGTAAGTTAGGAATTAAATTTTAATAAAAAAATAAAATATAAGGGAAAATAAAATAAAACTGGCAACACTTGCTTAAAGAAATTCTTTTCTTTGCATTCGTATCAATTCAGCATTTGTGGTGCTCCATTCTCTTTGAAAGTATGTACATTTATTTACAGTTATCTGGCAAACACCTGTGCATTTGATAATAAAAAAGAAAATAGATTTCTAATGCCAAATAACAAAAAAAAATATTTTAAAACAATTTAAATAATTTAAAACGTTAATAAAACTACTTTAACTACCAACTCTAATCCTGAAAGTGCACTTGCCACATGCAATCCATAATTGACATGGTGTTTATAAAATGATATAATTTGAATACGTTTGTTTTATTTGTCAGATTCCATTTTAAATAACTATTAATATTTATTAATAATAAATTTTAATAACGAGTGTAGATTCTGTGCACTAGAATTTCGGGCATAAAACTTTAAATGCTTTCTTTTATTTTTAACATGATTATAAAAATTGTTATTAAACAATTAAAAAAAGTACCATTTTTAAGACAGAAGCAAACTAGACAGTACTTTATGTAGTGGCTTGCTAAATACCCTACAATATTATCGTTCGATATAGACATAAAGCAGAAGCATCTTCAAATAAGCACTTGTTTGTAAGAGCGGTATCCATACTTCTGCGTGCATTCTAGCGTCCCTATCAACAAACAAGAATCTTGACGTTCATTTGAAAAATCCAGCGTGCCAAGCTAGATTCTCCATTCAGATTTGTACAGAATTCCAAAAGAGATTGTAAGACACTAATTCGGCAAATTAAAACTGTCTACCCAGTATGGATATAAGTACACCCGGCCCCATATTCATTGACGATCAGCAAGTCACGAAAGATAAAAACAAAATTTCTTCAGTTTGAATCAGACCCAGAATTATGGTCTCAGTCACTTCCACTCGAACTAAGTGATAGAGTCGTAATCAAGAACGCTCAAATAGGATTTGGACCTAGGATTAGTAAAGCATAGGCCAATGTCATCAACATTTGCATCAGATCGTTTATAAAAAAAAAAAAATCAGCCGTAGACTCAACTGTTCCTGCACTGACCAAGTAAACAGTTAACTTATCATATTGGCTTAAGCTATGAAATATTTTTCTCTATTACAGTATATGATCTGGCACACAACTCTATGTTATAGATTTTCTCCGTTAGTCAGGACTACAAGCTAGGTTTTCACACCACCCATCTTATGCAATTGTGGCGTGGCCTACAGTTTAACGTCGACTTCGTACGGTAGATTTGATAAACTTTTCATGGCAATTTTATTTTACTCTCACAGTTTTTCACAGAAGATTATTGGAAGGAAGTTCTGAGGTGGGTTGTGAATCACGGACTCTTGCCTAATATGCCAACACAATAGATTCTAGACTTGGGCGATACTCAAGAGCCTAGACTTCCAAATGAATTAATTAAGCATAAAACAGCTTTTTGTCAGAGCTCATTATGCCGAGCATTGTATGAGTTCTTGCTCAGGAACCCAACTGACATAAATATTAGATACGACGGGGATGTATTTTATCACCTCCGCCGCACTGGATTTGATTATGTAGCAAGAAACAGGGATTGGAGGGACATCATATTGGGTATGAATGTTAGCCTGAAATTTCATCCTAACATCCGCACAATAAAGTTCTACACATTAATGCCGGCAATAATTCCCAATTTATAGTCGACAATGTGGTCTTTTTGTTTCAGGGAGCATCATAACCAAAAATGAAGGATTTTAAGAATCGTATAATAAAAGCAAAATTCTTCTTTGTGGCTCCACATAAGATTTGAAAATCACCACTTTATTCTGGCTATATAAAGGCTTACGTAATGATATTACGTATACGTAAGGAAACTTGGTATAAACGGCTGCACTAACTGCAAGCATTTAATTATGGCTGCTTGAGAAAGATATTACAACTATTCTAAGCGAGCGTAGTTTTCAAGTACCATATAAAGAGGAGTTAAAATGGCAATTGATTGGTTTGCAGATTATTTGAATTCATGTGAGTGAGTTGAACTAGTATAACGTGATGACGCAAGACAGTATTTTACGGCAGCTCCTTGTTTCAATTTGTAGTCAATTGTTTCCTCAAGGAAGATGACAAAATTATATCCGAAATTTCGCATATATTTCTTTATTTTAAAACAATTTTAACCTCGAATACTGGTACAAAGGTGATCTCTGAATTAATTTGTGATTAACATCTTTTCAGATATGCACGCTGACCACTTAAAAGTCTCTGACAGACTGAAATTCTATAAGTCGGTTTAAGGGCATCTTATTCTCACAGCAGCCATAACTAGAGAATGCATTTATAATTGGTAATTACAGGCCTTCGATCGGGGTTACGACCTAGCTTCTCACGCGACCTATGCCGTCTGTGTTAAAGTTTAAAGTCGATTCCGAATGACAGATTTTTGAGAAACTTTTTATTTGTTCACTATCAGAGTTTTTTATAGAAATCTGCTGACGGGAAGCCGCCGTAATACTTTTTCATATTTCGTTCTGTTGGAGATGTCCGACCTGTGGTATGAACCGAGATCTCACGCGTAATAAGCCAACATACTACCTACTAGACTACGGTGCCTTCTAAATAGATAATAACCCATGAATATTGTACCCGTCTATTGGTTTGGAATGCCTCACAACGCCTGCTAAAGTTTTAATAACCAGGGAAATGAGGATGCCACAGAACATCTTTCCGGTCATTGTTTGGAAAGACATGAAACGTTTATAAAACAGTCTGTTCAATGGAGAGCAATCTATGGGAAAACAGTGTGAAATGTGTGTGGAGTATGAGGCCAGTACCTAGTACCTGGAACTTATGATTCTTTGTAAGTCTTTGATCAAGTGTAGGGTTATTTCGTAGATATTTTTATAAAATAGAATAAAATTAGTAAGACGAACAAATAAAACCAAGAATAGTGTACCATAGAACAGTTTAGTTTGGCAAATAGTGGGCATTAAGCCAATTGTAAAGTGCATTCTTTTTTAGTGTTTGCCTATCTGATTACTTACATATGTATGCCGAATAAATAAAATTATTTTGAAAAGTAAAAAAAAAAATACAAATTTATTTTATAATGATTAGTTACAAAAACACACACAAACTATATGTTTCAATTTGACATACTTTTACCAACCAACAGGTAATAAAAAGTGAGGAAGAATCAAACAAGCAAAAACAAAAAAGAATTTAAAAAAAAACCGCCAAATATTAATAAGAAAAAGAAAAGTTAATGACATATTTGAAGTGTTACTAACTAAAGCAGCCATAAATTCAAGAATAAAATAAAACAAAAAATTTAAAGAAAATTTTTTTTAAATTATTTGCCTACACGCTGCCCCTTCAATAATAATAATTTTCTTGTAAAAATTTGTTTTTGATTGTTTTGTTTTTTGTTTGTCTCAAATATATGCTGAACTAAAATAGAAAATTTTAATTATTTTGTATTTTACATTTGATTAATTTTTGGGAGGTTTCTTTCGTTAATTTTTGTTTTAGTTTTAGTTTTAGTTGTCTCTTATAGCCGGATGTGACATGAGACGACAGAATTGGTTCATTCATTCAAACCAGTCTATATTTGTATTCCTTTGTACAATTAATACGACAACATTGTGGTCTAATGAGTTGCTAAAAATAAAATACTTTTTTTTTTTAGTTAAAAAACAAATTTAATTTAAATCTCTCTCTCTCTGCCTCTGTTTGTATCTATTTCTGTGTATATGTAGTTGCAGGCCGCATAAAATTTGAAAGTGATATTAACCATCACTTTGTTATCTCATGGGCGTTTACATTTTCAATTTCAATTCGAAAAATGTTTTATTAGTTTTATTTCTAATTTTCATTTTTAATTTTATTTTATTTCATTATTATTAACGTTTTTTCTTGTTGTTGTTTTTATTTGTTGTCAATTTTATAGACGCCATGAATGAATGACTATTCACAGAAATAATACATAGTCAAGCAGACTTCATATATTCGACTTTGCACCAGACAAAGGAGCAAAAATAGAACGAAAAAAAAATTAAAACACATCCACTATTTGAATATGACTTTCAGTTATAAACTAATGACCCTGAAAACCTGAATGCTTTTAGAAAATTTATTTTTTTTTTTTGAAAATTTGCAATAAAGGTCAAATATAATTACCCAGAAAATACAATAATTAGAGTGTTGTTGCAAAGAGATCATTAAAATCGAAAATTTGAGAAGAAAAAATAATGGAAACTCAAGAGCTTTAAAAAGAAATCCAAGTTTATGAAAAAGAAAAATTGGTTTCTTGTTGCAATTCTGAGTTTCATAGATCAAAACGTATGGCTTTACATGCTTCGCCAAATGCTGGCTCTGCCTACCATGTCTTTTTGTGCAATGGGTCAATTCGACCTCCGGGTACTGTACTTGTCTTAACTGACAAGTACACGTCCTCTAACCTAGCATGTCTTATGATGACCTGAGGAGTCTTCTCAAAAAATAGCCGATTCAGCATCATTTGCTCTTTTCAATTTCTCGAGGATTGCTGTTTTGGTCGAATAAATATATTCAGAAACAAATTCGTCTGTCATACGTACAGACATACATAATTGGTCAATACAACCTTTTAGTCAGGATTACAACCAAGCTTTTCACACCACCCAGTTTGTGTGTGTTTTTTTTGTCCATGAGTGGCGCAACCTAATGTTTAACGTCAGCAGATTTGAGAATCTCTTCATGGCAATTCTATTTACTCTCAGCGTCTTTAAGCACGTGCTCTTATCTAATAAGCCAACATCTTCTTGAAACCAAATACCGTCCAATTTATAATCTTTAGTTATGGGGCAAAAAACCCATAGCTCTCCTGTCGGTGACAGTCCCCAGATCATAATGTCCACCCAACCGTCGCTTTTCCCAGAGTCTAAGATTTTCACAATCAGAGTCTAGGGCTTCTCCGATTCCAACATGGTACAATTTTCTTTGCTGACGTAACCAGCAAGTGAGAAACGAACTTAATCGTTGTAGAAAATTTTGGTCCAAAAATCAACATTTAAAGCTTGTTGTTCTAGAATCCAATCAGACTATCACGGCGTTGTGGATGATTAGGCGACTTAAAATCTTGAATCGTATGCAAAATATGTTTTGTGTGTTATTTTTATCCATGACAGGCGGGACCTACAGTTTAATATCGACTCCGAAAGACAGATTTTCTAGAAACTCTTCAAGGCAATTTTTACTCTCAAAGTTTTTCCCGAAAAGTTGCTGAGAGAATGACGCCGTAGAAATATTTGCCATATATTTTTTTGTTCGAAATGTTTAAGTCAGATGTTGAATCACGCCCCCACGTCTAGTAAGGTACTAGACTACAGCAACACAAACAGTCACATTATCAAATTCGGTTGTTTTTCCAAACTTAAACTTAATTAAGGAAACTGTCTCTATTATTTTAGTCATACGAATTTACTTTTTGGGCTTTTCTGCAAATAATTTTGAACAGAAAAGGAACGAAGCAAAATTTAATTCATTTTGTGTTCCATCAGTAAGATCTCAGCATACTAAATTATTTAACAGGTTATTAAAAAAACTTTTCTCCAAAACTACATACATAATTGGTCATTGCAACCCTTCAGTCAGGATTATTGATCTAGTTTCTCACACCACTTATGTTGTGTGTGTTAATTTTATACATAAGTGGCGGGACCTACAGTTTAAAGTCGACTCCGAACGACAGATTTTTTTGAGAAACTTTTCATGGCAATTTTATTTACTCTCAGAGTTTTTGCCAGAAATCTGCTGAGAGGAAATCGCCGTAGAAATACTTTTTGTATTTTGTTTTGATGTCTGGCCTGGGGCTCGACCCCTGGCTTTACGTCTAATAAGCCAACACACTACCTACTAGACTACGGCGACTTCCAAAAACTGTATATGTTATTTATACAGGGTGGGCCAAAAGTCACGAAGGGATTTGCAAAATTAATAACTTTTCTAGTTTAATTTTTTTTTTTATTTTTCTTTTTAGGACTTGTAAAATAAATCTGGGAGATTAATTTTGGAAGGTTACAACGTTATCCAGCGAACCAAAATCATAGAACTTTATTTTGAACATCATCGATCAATAATTCAAACTCAACGAGCCTATCGTCGTCATTTTAATGTGCGGAATTCACCATCCGAATCAATTAGTGACACGTTTTCAGGAACAAGGCTCACTAAGGGATCTTCCACGAAGCGGAAGACCACATTCTGTAATTAATGAAGCAAATATTCAACGCGTTCTGGAGAGTGTTGAGGAGAATCCTGAAACATCAACTCGAAGGCGCTCTGCTGAGCTGCAAATGTCTCGGCGGTCTTTACGCAGAATATTAAAGGGAAATTTACATCTTTTCCCATACAAGCTGCAGTTAGTGCAAGAACTAAAGCCACGAGATTCCCAAGAACGATTAAACGATTAAACCCCTTCATGACTTTTGGCCCACCCGTAGAATTATTCTAGTACTCTCAGCCGGGTAGTAGAGTTACTCGATTGGTATTTAGATGGTTTCTGTTAAGGTTTTCTTAAATTTAGATTCAGTTCAGTAAAAAACTGTCAGTTCAGATAAAAAATATCTGAAGAGCCGAAATAAATATACGTCAATAGATATTCAAGACGCATCGAGTCTGAACAGTTAAATTTCTGAACTAGGGAAACATTTTTAAAAGTTGTAAAACATACAGTTGTTTACGTCGTAGTCTAGTAAACCTCAGGTCAGACATCATCAGCATAACGAAATATGAAAAATATTTCTTTGGCGACTTCCTTCTCTGCTGACAAAAGACCTGGGGGTAAATAAAATTGCCTTTAAAAGTTTTTCAAAAATCTCTTGTCCGGAATTGACTGTAGGTCCCGCCACTCATGCATAAAATTAACACACACAACATAAGTGATGTGAGAAGCAAGGTCGTAATCGTGATTGAAGGATTGTAATGACGTATGTATATACGTAAAATGTACAGTTAAATATTTGAAAATCTCTTAAAATTGCCTTATAACTAGAACCCGTTCTGTTGCGAAAAATTATGGACCTAAAGCTTAAAATTGTTCATTTACATTCGATTATAAGTTCCAATCCCACTCTGTCCCTAGACAATAATAAGATTAAGCTGATCTAACTAAATTATTCGAACAAAACTTTACACTTAAAAATATCACAAGCAGTTCCACTAAATTAAAGATTAAAAATCTCTTTCAATTTTTAAAATATTTTTTAAACTCTTATGGCATTTAACATTCAGTTAATGGGAATGGGAATGTCTTAATAAAATAATAACTTTTTAAACAGAAAATTTAAAATTTGACTCCGCGTTAATGGTGGGAAAATGTTTGCCTCTTTTGCATCTAGTGAAGTTAACAATGGGAATTTGAACAAACATTTCACGAATTGAAGACTAATTGGACAATGAAATCTAATGCTGCTGATGAGGAAAAATGTTTACAATTCTTAATGGAAAATTTTACAAAAGCAAATAATTGGAAACTAAATGAAATTATGAAATTTAATATAGAAGAACAAAACTAAAATGATGTGAAGTTTGCCAGCAAACATTTCACATCGTTACACTATAGCTGTGAACAAAGCCAGAATTTTTTTCCCTGAAATTATTAACGAACGAAATTTAAAGAGCGAATTTTGAAGCCCACAAAGACAAGGGAAATATTGAAAACAGTATGGTAAAGACAAGAACGGAATCTGAATACTTGGGATATTGTTTTTGTCACAAGGAAGGTCTACGTCTTAGTCAAGCCGATACTCGGACTTAAAGAAGCAAACCGATATGATTTTGGAAAGTGCCTGAAACCAATAATCCAAGATTTGTTTTCACTGACAATAGAATCAATGGATATCGGCTGACCTGATCCACTTACGAGGTGGTATAGAAAACTACGGTTTTGTACGTAACTCAGACTGCTATCTTTTAAGATAATCTGGAAGTGAGTATGTTTGGGATTCTTTTTTCACATACATACTTAAGGCAGGTTGGCTTATAAGGTACTCAGGTATTAATGCAGACAAATGTTCTAAATTTAGTGCGGCTCCTGATATTACAGAACTACAGAAGCGGAGAGTGTGTTTTCCTTTTTATAGAAATTTCGTAGGAAATTGTTAAGTAAGCTTACAGAGATTGGAATTAGATTCTCATGATCTAAAGAGTATTACAAAGATGGCAACGAAATTGCTGACATTTGGCAAATTAGATGACACCACCAACAAGTACATGATGGCTTAGTATAGAAGCTCAAATGCGTAAAAATACAGCATTTAAGCTTCAAGGAGAAAACGAAAAAATTTTAGAATTTTAAAAATAGGCTTCAGTCTCCCGCTAACTCATTCATGCAGGAACCCGTATGACTCCAAACCACACTTAAGAGGTTAACATTTACAACGAACATCACATGAAAGTCAAGTACCGCCATGAGAAATAATAGGACTCAATGCGAAACGCTCTTTACCAAAACCCCAAATCTAATATTTTTTTAAAGAGGTCGTTAAACAACGGCACCTGGCAACTCTATCATTACAGAAATTGCTATAGTTAACAGTTTAGATGGAAAAATTTAATTAATGAAACAGAAACAACACAAAGAAATTAGAGGGCAGTGAAATGCTTCATTCCTTAAAGGAACTTAAATGGTTTACAAGATAAAAACTTGAGACCGTGATCGTCATCCTATAGTGGTCAGTATTGTTGACCTGTTAGATGAGAGCTAAGTTTTCTAACCTTAGCCCTAAAATCTTAATAAAAGAAATATGAAAAAAATTTCTTTAGATAACAATCTGTTGCCTCAGCTAGTTCTCTGACAAAATCTCTGTGGTTAAATCGATTTCCATGAAAAAGCTCTACAAATCTGGCGTGCGGAGTAAACATTACACTGTGGGTTGAGTCATTCAGAGTTAAAATTAACACTAATGTGAGAATTTAATTCATAATTTTGTCGAAAAGGTTTTAACGACTCATAATACATGTCTCTTGGTGCATGTACTGGATGCAAGTCACCGTATGAATGGCGGAAAATTTAAACGAATAGAACTTTCTGAAGGATAATGGCCTCACACCATGGTTTCACTGAGTTTTAACTGGGTTGTTAATTCTCTTGTCATTCACTCTTATAATATGCTGCGTTAGACATGAACTCTTAAATATTTTTCTCTCTGTTAGTCTAATGAACTCCAGTGAACCACACAACTTAACATTGGATTGGATTAATAAAACTTTAAATAAAATTCCAAAAATTAAAAGATCTGTTAAGCCAAGTTGACCTAATTTTCTGACATTTTCGGGAAATTATTTACACAATAATGGCCACTATTTAAATTCTTTTTTTTTTTCTAATTTTACTGTGCATGACAAATGTTACAAGGAATTTTATTAATTGTCTGCCCATTTTCCCATTGTATTTATCGTCAACAACAACTATTTTAATGTAGAAATACTAGAACGAATTTATTTCATTTCGTTTACTTTAATTTATAAGCGAATATTTTTAACCAGAAACTCTCTCTACACACCATTTAAAAATTAACGAGTAATCGAAATGACTCATAAGGGAGACATTTTTTGAAGAAAAAAAAAATATTTCTTTCGTATTATTTTTCTATTTAATGCAGAGGAATTTGTTTTTTTTTTTTTGGCTTTTTTTCCTCTTCTGTTTTAGAAAGAAAGGGGAAGCAAATCAACCCAATTTTTTTAATTTAATGCTTGACTGAAAGAATAATTCGTTGCAGTTTAAAGCCAAATTATGAAAGTATTAATGGCTCTTTCTCTCTCTCTCTGCTTATGTATTTTCTAGGGGCATAAAAATAGACTAGACACAGCGCCAGTCAAAGGAAGCTAAATTCTGAGGAAGCAAGAAGTTTATAAAAAACAGGCTAAAATTTATTGAAATTTATTTATTTAATCTGGTAACAAACTAAGAGGCAATTCAGTTAACATTCATTTTCATTTTTAATGGCCAATGCACGTTGAAGAATGCAAATGTCAAGGGAGAAGGAAAAAATATTTTTGTTGACAGTTTTATCTGTCAAATCAATGTTGACAACTTAATAGTTCATAAAGCATACATATGTATACGATAAGTAAGAATTTTTCATTTATCTTTTCAAACATATGGGGGAAATTCATTTTTTATGGCTCTAGTTTTAGTGGCCATATATTAACAAAAAAAAAAAATGAAAATTATTAAAAAAAAATCATACACAAAGCCATAGATAGACAGACTGTCATAGCTATTTGTTTAAAATTTTAATTAAATTAAGAAAAAGAAAAATTTAATTACTTTTTTTCTTTCTCTCTTCTATTTGACTGTGGCTATGTCTCTGGCTCCAGTCTAGTCAGTTTGCTTTTTGAAAAGGGAAAATAAAAAATTGAAAAAAAGCTGTGATTGCTTGTGTTGCCTTGCCAACCATGAAATATTTTAATTGACTGTCAACGAAATTGGTTCAATGTTGTTAATTGTTTGTGATTTTTTGTATTGCAATGAACTTGATTTACATTCAGTGAAACTAACAAATAGAAATTCAATTTCAAGTCCATATTACGGCACAATATAAGGCACTTATGTCCGTCTGACTTCTTTATCTAAGCTGCCAGACAAACTAAAAATATTCTAAAAAAAAATTGGAAAAAAATTTTTTATTTAAAAATAATTTTTTTATTGTTTTCAAAAAAAAAAAAAAAAATCTGTGTTTCTTCTTTATAACATTCTTATCTTTCTTAATCTTTTAATCTAAATTTTTACACGAACTACTTGTAATCATTGCCTGAATTTGTTTTTTCTTCTGTTTCTTTTTCATTCTTTGCTTTCATCTCCTATAGCTCCTTTAGGCCTTTAACCACACCAGCCAGCTGTCAATGTGTCCCATAAACTATGATACTTTATGGCTGGCTCACACCTATTCTGACATAATTTATCCAACGTTTTGCTTTGTACTTGGCCTTTTGTTTTGGACTATGGCGTCATCGATATGTAACGCTTGTCCTGTGATAATGAGTTCGTTTATCTTTAAAAAACAAAAAAATTTTGTGATAAAAGTAGCAGCCTTTGATTATGCCGCCAATAAGAGAAAAGTGAAAGTGTTTTCAAAAGATTTTTGGATAATTTTTCTTGTAAAAAAACTATTGAAAATCCAAATTAATAACAATTTACACAGTATCAGTAAGCTGTACAGCCATCTATAAAAGCTTGAACTTGACAACTCTGAAAGCTTGAAAACAATCTTCCTTTCGACGATAAAAGCTCTGAACTGTAGGTTCTGCTGCACATGAATAGGGTTAAGACAAGCAGCAAGGGTGATGTAAGTAACCCAGTCGTAGGAACAAAATACAGTGACTGCTGCATGTTGGTCTAACTGGGCAACGAAAACAATTGCACATGGTAGTGGGGACTAATACTTTCGAGACAAGTCTAATAAGATATTCATCAAAAAAGTTCGCGATTTTTTCCATGGAGTTACCAATAGACTTTTCGTAATTGTTCATAACCAGAATTGGCAACAAAAGTGAATGAAGTGACCAGGTGGTTACTTCTTACTTGATTAGTCATTAAAACCATTCAGTCAGGATTACGACCTAGCTTCTCACATCACTTTGTATTGTTATGTGTGTTAATTTTATACAGGAGTAGCGGGACCTACAGTTTAAAGTCGACTCCGAACGACAGATTTTTGAGAAGCTCTTCATGGCAATTTTATTTACTCTCAGAGTTTTTGCCAGATATCTGCTGAGAGACAGTTGCCGAAGAAATATTTTTTTTCATATTTCGTTTTGATGCCTAACCTGGGATACGTAGCCGGGCTTTATGTCTAACAAGCCAACACACTACCTACTAGACTACTGCGACCATACAATCTATTATTATTCCTCATACTTTAGAGGGTATCCCTATAAAGTTCCCTCCAAGCCTATTGCCCTGACGCTGCTTGACATAAACAAAGCCAGTTCCCTGCCCTGGTATTCCCTGTCTCCTGCATTTGGTATGCACCCAGGCGTTTACTTCCTGGGATGCATTAATGTCTTCTTATACTTTAGAACTTTGCCAAGCCAAACGAGTCACTCGAATCATTCATCAAAATTTACAGTAGTAGTTATTGTTGCATTTACAAAAGAAGAGAAAAGAAAAGACAAAGACAGCAAGCAAAGCACACACACAACCTTCTAGCGAGTATTGTGGTATTCGTACTCGAATCATACTTATTTTGTGCTTCTTGTATACGTTGAGTCATGGAGAGTCGAAATCAACAACATCGTGCGTATTGTTAAGTATGAGTACGATGAGTATTTCTAACTTTGAATATGAGTAGTATGAGTATGATATTAAAATAAGTATGAATGCGTATAAGTAGCTGAAATTATAAGTATGACTCGAATCTACGCATCGTTTTGAATACTCGTTGCTGATCTCTGGCACACACACAACCTTCTAGCGAGTATTGTGGTGTTCGTACTCGAATCATACTTATTTTGTGCTTCGTGTACATGTTGAATCATGGAGAGTCGAAATCAACAACATCGTGTGTATTGTTAAGTATGAGTACGATGAGTATTTCTAACTTTGAATATGAGTAGTATGTGTATGATATTAAAATAAGTATGAATGCGTATAAGTATGACTCGAATCTACTCATCGTTTTGAATACTCGTTGCTGATCTCTGCACGAAACCAACATGTAGATTCTGTAATGAAGAGAATCGTTACCGCACATACTTGAAATCTGTATGTAATTAATGTATCACAGAAGGAAACAGCTTGTTCAGATCGAAATAGGAATTGTTAGCAAATATGGAACTTCGTGTAATCTTCGACTACCTCCTTGGTGTAGATACCAAATTGCACATGGTGCCCCAGGATCAGTCGCCGTAGTCTAGTAGGTAGTGTGTCGACTTATTAGACGTTAGGCCGTGGTTCAATTCTCAAGTCAGACATCTCTAACAAAATGAAATATGAAAAAGTATTTCTTCTGCGACTTCCTTTCAGCAGACTTCTGACAAAAACTCTGAGAATAAATATAATTGCCATGAAATGTTTCTCAAAAAATCTGTGGTTCAGAATCGACTTAAAACTGTAGGTCCCGCTACTCACGTATAAAATTAACATGCACAACATAAGTGCAGTGAGAAGCTAGATTGCTATCCTGACTAAAGGTCTGTAATGACAAATTATATATGTCCCAGGATCGTATATTTCTTGTGCTTTGAAACTAATAACAAATTTTAATTTCTTTTTATTGGCAAACCACTTTCTGCGCTTCCTTTTCATCATTTACAAAACGAGCAGTTATATTTCGTTCTTTTGCTTCATAAATTGTAAAATTTTCAAAATATAATTCCTGTGGAAAAATTCTAAAAATTAATCGTTTCTCACTGTTCTCTTTGTCAAATCACTGAGGTAAACCGATCTATAAAATACAACAAAGGACGGAGCAATAAAAATCTCAATCTTCCACAACCATTAAGGACAACAGAAAAACAATAAATTTCCGACAAAAAAAATTCACAAAAACAATTCGATTCAGAAGGACAATAAATTGACAATTTCAACGCCATTTTATGGTGAAATCAACACAATAGAAAAATCACACTCTCAATAAAAAATACGAAAATGAAAAAAACAAATTCGTTTGTATTTAAGGAAAAGTCTCTAAGCAACCCTTAAAGGTGGAACATAAATTTTGTGGGGAAACAAAGGAAAACATCAATTACACACCACTTAAATTATCCTTGAGAAACATATCCTTTTCGATGTCATACCCAAAAACAACAAACAATTGCACGAGTGTTAGTGGAAAAGATAATGCACAGCCTTTGTTTGCTGAGAGCAACACATGCTTTTTTAAATTGTTTTTCTTTTTTTTTTTTAGTCTCCGTAGTTTCAACAGCAAAACAAATTTAGTTTAAGGGTTTATAAGGAATGCCTGTGGTGAGGAAAATTACATGGTTTTTAGATTAGAAGTGACACATTTCTCCTCTCCAATAATAACTCAACAAGTGCTTAGAAATGATCATGGAAAGAACAAATCTGCTACGTTTTCTGTGTGAAATGTACCGCAAATGAATTATAGGCGCCAGACTTTGTTTTTGTATGATTTCCATTTAATTCATTTCATTTATTGTTTAACAACAATACAATTTCTTTTTTATTAATAAACAATTCTTTATTAACATTTCATTTTGTTAGTTTTATGCTTTGACATTTGCAGGCAAAAATAACAATTTGACAAACGCTTCGTGCTGTTTCAACGCTATTTATGCTTTGTTTGGATTTTTAAATGTTAAGCAAATATACAGTACACTTTTTTACAAAATTAATTAGTTTTTAGTATATACGAGGGCAGGCCAATAAAGTAATTTCATTTTTAAGCACAGTTTCCTTTGAGTTCTATACAAGCTTTCCTATTTTTTCAAATATCTTTTATGGGTCGAGGTCATCAAAATAGATTTGCTTTTGTTATAAACACTTCAACAGTTTTGTCTTTTCACTTAAGAGGCGGAAAATTCGAAGAGTCCTGACTTATCCTTACCAATTTTTGTTTTATTAATTGAACGAATCCAAGTAAAGTTGGTGAAAAAAGCAAAAAAAAAATTAAATCGACAAAATATTTCAATAGCCATCAGACCTTTCTCGTCGTGGTAGGACTCTGACAAACAATTTTTACTAATACTTTGGCTATGAACTACATGTCAAGTCTGATAGAGAAACTGTTGTATTATCAAGTAAATTGCTTTCAAGCTAAGAAAGATATTCGCATTCCGCCAAACTGACTACAAACGCGGCATTCATATTGCGGAAAACTTTCTCACAAGTGGTATTTCATATATCATAAATCTCTGCTGGGCGTACATATTATTCGTCAGTTTCATCAAAAACGAAATTCAATCGACTACCTTTTTTAACATTAAAGTCGATGGTGCAGTTGAGTTTGAGAGATGTTTGTTTCCCCGGAAGAACTAATGCTTAATGAGACCTCAAAAAAATATACTGGCTATATGACTTTGTAATCAAAGCAACTCGATTCTGCAGAACAGCGATTTAGTGGTAGTTTTTTTAGAAAAGAAATCATCAAACACAGTTTAAGACGATTATGAGGATAGAGGCGATCGTAATAACAGTCGCTCTTTCAGCTACATTATCGAGGGCAGTGTTTACATCCTTAATTGATTACAACCAGAAAATTAGTGAAACAAGTGGCTGCGAACGCCCTAGTGAGAAGCCCAACTGGAGTCAGGAAGTATAGAAGCTATAGTCATGCCAAAATCTTAGATATAGTTGATATACCTATCGATACCTATCGATTGCATGATAGTTTAAAGCAGAATTCTTTATAACAAAGATACCGGATATCTTCTTTTATGATAATGGTTCACAGCTCCCTTGTTCAAGCTTCTCACACCACTCATGTTGTGTGTGTTAATTTGATACATGAGTGGCGGGACCTACAGTTTAACGTTGACTCCGAACGACAGATTTTTGAGAATATTTTTCATGGCAGGTTTATTTACTCTCAGAGTTTTTGCCAGAAGTCTGCTGAGAGGAAATCGCCGAAGAAATATTTTTTCATATTTCGTTTTGTTGTCTGACCTGGGGTTTGAACCGTGGCCTTAGGCCTAACAAGCCAACACACTATCTACTAGACTACACGAATTGCCATAATAATGATTATAAATATTGCTGCTGTGCGATTGTGGTAAGAATCGCTGTGGTATGAATCGCTAGAGAATGTGTACAGTCCATCTAACGTATACAACACATGCCCAAGAATGACGGGAGTCTCAAGAGAAAATAGCTATACATTTGACGGTTACCCTGTTACGGGTTAGTGGACATGGGACAAGGCGTTTGCAAAAGGTTGGAAACCTTAATTGAACTCGTACATTAGATTGGTATTCCTCTATAGAGGACAAATGATCGCACACTAATTTCATTCATCTGCATAACAAAGATGGATCCACTTGCCGACAGATTAGACAGAACTGTGCTAATATGAATATATGCAGAACAAAATATGCGTTGAACCTGAGCAGATTGTATTTGAAAAACCTTAAAGTAATTATATCGGGACACTATCGTTAGGATGCAGATGTTCGATGACTGGGGAAAGTTTCATAACAACTTTTGAAGAGACTGTAACAAAGAGGAAGAATTCTTATCTTTCATTGTCCGATGCTTAGTAACCTAAGAAAAAGAATTCTTGAATATCGAAAATTTATTGACAGAACGTATCTAGCCAAATGCGATTTCAAAATCACAAAACTCTTGTGATACCTGATAGATGCCAACTAGAAATTGTAGTTATTTCACGAAATAGATAATATCAGTGTTATAATGGAACCTAATAGGATCCAAGTAAGCTGTTCCCATTGAGACGGCTGCCAATTAAATCGAACCTTAGCTAATGCTTAAAAAGCATAAAAAATTCTTTTTTCTGATGTCCATAAATGACGTAGTTTGTACAAAATTTTACAAAAGTTAATTGATAAATACCAGCCTAGGGAAGCAATGAGGGATTTCAGATAATAGGCAGTATATTTGAAAATAATTCCGGATGTATTGACCCGCCCTTATATGTACGTTTTAGTTAAAATTTACCTTATTAAACATACTTCAAGAGCTTCTTTAAAATACCTACACTTTGCTATAACCTGCATGCGCATGAATATATATCGGATATCTTTTTTAATTCAAATTTATATGCTAATATTTGTTTTAATTTTTTTATGTGCATAAATAACCCTTTGATTTGAGGTTATGGTCAAAAAACAATGAACATAATATTTAACGACCTCCCATGGTTTTTTTTTTCGAAAAACCCTTTCAAGTCAATAACAAAAATTGTGGCATGCCACACACACAAGCCTCAACTGGGGCACAACTGGCTGGCGTTAGATGTTTAACGAAAACCAGACAATTAATTTCGTATGGTTTTTATAACCATTTCATCATTATCGCTATTATCCTGTCAATTCAATATGATAGTGCCACAGAAGAGGATGAAGTGAAGAAACCCACAACAAAATCAAATTCTTAAATAAAAACAAAAATAAAAGTAAGCAGACGGGCGTCAAAATTATTTCAAAACACTGGCTTGTTCATTCCTTTTTTCTTTTAATTTTTTTCAACGTCTGTTATAGTTTAATGACATTTATTGGAATGAAAATATTTCTACAGTTTTGTGGTTAATTTTAATAGAAAATCTCTCGCTCTGTTTTTGGTTTTTTTTTCTCTGTTTTCCTCTCAATAACATTTAAAATGAAATTTATTTTGTGGGCCTTTTTTTCTGAAATTGATTAAGACCTGGTTCTAAAGTGTTTAAGAGTTTAATTCTTAATAAGTTTTTTATTGAGGCATCAATTTAAAGGGGATTTTCTTTCTGTTCTTTCTCTGGTTTTTGAAATTGTTAACATGGCGCCAACTTGTATTTCAATTTGTTTATTCAAATCAATAACAGAGAATTGCGGTGATAATTTTCGATAATTTTGTCTTTCATTTACAAACAAAACCAAACCAAAAAAAAAAGAAATTGATTTTTAATTAAGTTGTGTCTCTTAAAAGTTTTCCTTTACCTTTGTTAACCAAAAACCAATTGGATTTGAGGTTCTATGATTGACAAGATAGGTTTTCGTTTCATATTTTTTTTTTTGTCGTGTCCAATGCTTTTAATAAATTAAGAGAAAATTTATATTCAAATTTTTCTAACCATTAGCTTTTAATATTAATTCTTAGAAGTCAATTAATAAAAATCGTAATTGATTTTATTAAGTTGGCTTAAAGCAAGCCTCTAAACGATAAGGGTCTACTAAACACACGAAAACGCATTAAAAAATTCTGTTCAAATTAGTAGCACCATAGAGAAGGTAAAGAACGTAAATTTTAATTATGATCGATGCAACAGATTTAATTTTTCTGAAATTCCATATGAATTTCAAAAGAAAAATTGTTTAATTATCATTCCCAAAATGACAAAATTTTTAAAAAGATTGTCATCAAAAAGAATTTTGAAAATTCAAAAATTTTAATTATTTTTCTTTTTTCAAAATTTGAAAGAGAAACTTTTTTTCAAAATATTTAAATATTTGCCCTCTTCTACTTCAGCTTGTAATTCATTTTCTTTCTTAGAAATAGGCCAAAACCAAAAATAATTTAAAAAAAGAATAGAAGATGCCTTTAATTTCTTTTAAAATTTTATTTTTATAAGTTTCTTGTCCAAAGACCATCCAACATTAAACACAAAATTTTATTCTTTCAGTAAGCTTCGTTCATATTTTGCTCAGATGATAGCAATACCAGCGTACCAGCAAATTATTAACATTAAAGGTATTGCAGAAAGAAATTGAAGTTTTCTAATATGCAAATACTGTTGAAAAAAATAATAGGGACAATTTATTTTTCTCAATAACACGTCATAGATTGTTGTACACTGACAGCTTTTATTGATGGATCTCACTGCAGTCTGTTTTAACTGAACCATCCTTACTTTTAAATTAAAAATTTATTTGCCAAAAACTTAGTGTGCACGAAATAATAGGGACACTTTAATAAATTAGGTCTCATAATAATTTGCAAGATATAATTAAAGCACAATATGGATATTCCTTTGGTATTTGCTGTAGGTAGTCTGTTAGCTTACTAGACGTGAGGCCACGGTTCAAACCCCAGGTCACATATCTTCAACACAACGAAATAGCAGACTACTGGCAAAAACTCTGATGGTAAATAAAATTGCCATAAAAAGTTTCTGAAAAATCTGTCTTTCGGAGTCGACTTTAAACTGTAGGTGTCCCGCTACTCCTGTATAAAATTAACACACACAACAGAAGTGGTGTGGGAAACTAGGTTGTAATCCTGACTAAAGGGTTGTACTGACCAATTATGTATGTATGTATGTGGATATCCCTGGCCAATGTTCAAGCAAAGTGTGCTCCTCGTAAAAAACCAAAAGTAGTAGGTTAATAATTCAGTGACTTTTCGAATACCCCCCTCAATATAATAGAAAGGTCAACACCAAACACAATTAGGCTGCCAAAATCTGAACAACTTATTTTATTTCGTTGGCGATTGACAGCAAACTATCGAGTATTTTGCTTAGATAATGAAAAAAAAAGATTAATATCGTGTGCTCATTAAGCATTTTTGCGGTAAAAATTCAGGTCAATGCCAAGCTTAATAAATACTATGAGAACTTTACACCATTGATTACGACGATTTTCATTGTAAACATACAAGCAGGAGAGATGCTGAACATTCCGAAACTTCTGGTCAAAAATATTCGCTATATGGTGATAACCGATCAGATCAGAGTGAGGATTTGTGAATGCTATTCTCAAGTAATTTAATGATTTCAATTTTCAATGATTAATGGAAGAAGTTTGTCGCAAAATGGAAACTGTGTTTACTTCCCTTCCATCATAAACATATTCGTTTGTCAACAGGATTGTTGGATAAGTGTTGTTCCAACGCTGTTTGGCCTAGGTTTTGCGACATTTCGGAACGGAAGATGAAACTTATATCCACCACAACATACCAAATAGCGGGTTTAAACTGTAAATTTCTCCATTAAAATAATCGCCAAGGAAGGCAAAGGTGAGTTTGTTAGCAGAGAAAGGCATGCTGATTAGCATTGACTATCTTCAAGTAGGTAAAACAATTACTGATGAATATTATGTCTACTTATTGGATTGATTTAATGAGAATATGAAAAAATAAATGCATTAAGTCAAGAAAAAATGCCTATACTCAATGCTTTATGACAAAAAATCCATGCATAAGGGCACTAATTAACTCGTAACTGGTCGCATTGCCTTGATTTTGCTTTCAGTGAAAATTTTTTGTTTCTAAACATGATTTCCCATCCAAAAACCGATCTCATACACTAGCTGATGAAATAAACGTGATTATCAGGGCAAATCTATAATGGCATATGCCACCTAATGCCAATTAATGCTACTTCACTTCACTTATTTTGTAAAAAAAAGCCAATTTCAATCCATTATGCCATTAAAAGTCTTTTTAAAAGTCTGTCAGTAAAATATTTAACAGCTTTGTTGACATATTTGTTTTGCTTTACAATTGTATAAAAAAATACCTAAAGGGACGGGTAAAAGATTTCAATTTTTAGATGGTAAACAAGTATCCCAAAATTTTAAAAGCTGACTCATCAGTAGTTTATTGCATATGATGCAATTGCACGTTTAAGCATAAAAAGCAAATGGAAAATGAAATGAATCCTTTCCAGCCCAGTCTCTATTAAAGAGAATTTTTTAACAAATTTGAATCCATATTTTTTTGGATTTGTGCAACACATTTTTAGCAGCAAATGTACCACAATCTAAAATCAACAATCCGGCTATATTAAGAAGTCTTTGCCGGAGAATGAGCTTACGGTTGAAATATGCGACAACGATATATAAATATTATCTTAGGGAACGGCAAAAAAGGGGAAAATATCATTGAATGAAACCACGGACTGCGAATAGCGAATGATTGCCAATTTTGTATTTGGTTTGTTAGAAGAAGGAGAAGGAATTTCTAATGTCTTAAATCTGGCTCACATTGAAAGATTTAATTCAGCCTTTTTCCGAGCCATTTTTAACATTTTATGGTGCCAAAAATATGAAATTTTTTCTTTTAACTTGCCCTGGCTCTTATTTCGAAGAGACTAAAAGAAGAATGCCTGAAATTCTGATGGCCCTATAAATCGTACCTTATATACAAAGCTGCTCTGCATGTCATTACGGTGTTGCTTCAGTCCGCATAGTAGAAAATTTAAGCGAACGGAGTGTAAAAAAAGATTTGCGTCATAATAACTTTGATGATTTGAAGACGCTTTTATTAATTTGGTTTCAAGAAAAAATTACCAATCATCTTGCTAATAGTTAGTTTAAAATAAAATTCGTTTTTGACAAATCAAAATCACAGTGTATGCCACTCTGAAACTATCCTTCTTGTTACATATCGCTAAAGGTATAGGTACTTGCTTAGACATATGAAGGTGTGAATGGAGTCTTTGAGAGAAAAATTCTTGTAAAAGTGTCCAACAAAGTGTTGGGCAAAAAGAATGAACCATGGGATCTAGAAAGACTCACTGGATATATACAACAGCGGTCGGGTCTATCTTAACCTATGGATGTCTAGTAGTGTGTGCCCTGTGCCCTCAATAGGGCAACGACGGTTGCAAAGATCTGACTTGTGATGGTGACTTGTGCACTGCACCTACTTTGCCACTAGAGATATTTTTATGCCTCTTTCCGCTTGATCT
This sequence comes from Sarcophaga caerulescens, assembly GCA_927399465.1. Classification (NCBI taxonomy): domain Eukaryota; kingdom Metazoa; phylum Arthropoda; class Insecta; order Diptera; family Sarcophagidae; genus Sarcophaga; species Sarcophaga caerulescens. Next base: position 118,499,902 of record OV656872.1, on the reverse strand, counting down.
TTATTGTAAGGGCTTATTGGTTATGATTAGTAGGCGTCGCTGAGCGACGGGGATAAGCAGAAACTCCTACTAAAAGATCAGGTTAAAAACGATTTTTACAAACATATCGTTTGGTTTTCTATTCTTATTCAGGCTAAGAATTATAGGATTGTAATGAATAATGTTTTATTAGACTTGAGGCCTCGATTCAAACCACAGGTCATACATGAAAAAAATATTTCTTCGGCAACTTCCTCTCTCAGCAGATTTCTGGGAAAACACTCTGAGAGCAAATAAAATTGCCATGAAAAGTTTCTCAAAATATCTGTCGTTCAGAGTCGACTTTATTTAAACTGTAGGTCCCGCCTCTCATGTATAAAATTAACACACACAGCATAAGTGGTGTGAGAAGCTAGGTCGTAATCCTGACTGAAGGGTTGTAAAGAGCAATTATGTATGTACATAATATAACCACTATTGATGAAGGAGATTGTCTAAACATTCTATGCAGTTGCATCAGTAAGAGAGTTCAGTGCACAAAGGCAAAATATTTTTAAATGTAAAGAATGCGAAAATAAGCTTTATAAAGCAATAAAAGAGTGTATGGCACTATGGACTTTTCTATTTATCTCTCTCTCTTCTAATTATTCTGTTAATAACTGCTTTTTTGCTTTTTATTATTATTATTGCCAATAAATAATAAAAAGAAATCGTATAAAATCTATGAAGCGTTTATGTTTAATTGGTTAATAATTTATTCATACGTTCATTAATATTTAAAATTATGACAGTAATGCTTACCGAGCCATAAACAGCACCACAGGGATCCATGCATAAATACAAACAAGTGGCAACACCTTGGATTTTAATACGCCCCACTTCAACGGTAGAACGTTGTAATATTGCTAAAAACGTACGAAAGAAGAAAAAGAAGAATAAAACATAAGAATATTAATATTTTTTATGCAAAATAATTAAATAAATTATTAAATCATATTTAAATAATAAAAGAAAAATTAATGTTCACTTTACAGCTAAACGGGGTCATAAATTATGACAAATTAAGAATTTATGACAAGTGATTTGCATGAGACACACGTTCATTTAATTTGTATTAAGAATAGTCAACAATTGTTGTTGTTAAGAAATGTTAAGCGCCCATTTACTTTATAATGAATAGAAGTTATACCTAAATGACAACAATTTTTTTTTCATTAATTAATACAACAACAAAAAGAAAATAATATTTTAAATAAGATGTTACATTCGTTTAATGACATTTACGTTTAACATACATTTACCGGAATTCTTCTTTTCCTTTTTTTTGTTGCTCACTGTCTGTGCCTCTGTCTCCAAAATGTAATTAATACGTGACACTGATGGTATAAGAGAGCAGGAAAAGGGCAGAAAATAAACAGCAATAATTAATATTGATTGACAAAAACGCTTTAAATTGACTCATCTGGGTGCAAGTGGCCTCTCCCCCTACAATCATTAATAAAAACGTTATATTTTATGACACAATTAGGTCAGGCTTTTAAGTGAAACTCTCGGTAACACCATTCAAATGTATGATAAATACACTGGATCACAGAGAGAGAGAGAGAGAGAGAGAGAGAATGAGACAGATCTTCCCAAAACAGTGTGAAACAGGCACTTAAATTTAACAATAATTATGCCAAAGTACTTATATATACTAAAACCATATCATCATATACTGGCTATGGGAGCTAAGCTGCTTAAAAATTCTTTTTGGCGGAAAATAAAAAAGAGTATACGCGAAACATCATTTTACAAGGTGTTAACAATTGTTTTTTGCTCTTTCTTAATGGTAATTGAGAGGCGTGAAAAAACGAAGCTTAAGATATGATCGGTTTTAAGCAAGAACTTATTAGCATGTTAATTATTTTTGGCGGCTTTTTATCGGCTTTTCAAAAAGCCACTGTTCTAATATGCTTGCTTTTGAGGCAAAGGCTCTTGGCAATAAAAGAAAGCCTTACATCGCTGTTAATTAAGAGAAAAACAGCCTTAAAACACTTGTTAAAACCCAGGCAATAACAAGAAGGTTTTGTTGCAAAAAAATGCACAAAAAATTAAAGCAAAATATGCTGTTTTATGTTTACCAAGAATACCGGGGTAAAAAAAATAAAACCAAACAAAATTTTTAAGATTTCTTATGTTTTTGTTAACTGTTAAAAATGTCAAAACATGATTTTTAAATATCTTTTTGTTATTGTTGTTGTTGTTGCCTTATTAATTATCTTTTACTGTTTAAACCAGTTAAACCATGTGATGGAATTTTTTTTCTCTTCTTTTAAATTAACCAGACTTTAATGCAATGCTGAATGGGGGAGCGAAAGGAGTTACCCGAAAAAACCATATGATTTTTGGTGAATGGTTGCCGCCACAACAACAAAACAACCTGATTTAAGTTGTGTGCCAAACATTTTGTTGTAATAACAATCAGTGTGGCCCCCTTGTTTTATAATCATACAATTCATGTTGCTGTTGTCTCTCGCTCTCAAGTGTTTGTGTGTACCAGCCAGCCAGCCAATCGTTTTGGTACGTTTAAGTCAATTATTTTTCTGATTCTACAACCGGCTTAAGCATATATTTTTTTTGCTTTACAACTGCATTGAAATAATGGCCAAATTCATTTTTACATTTATTACATTATTCCTCTCAAAAAAAAAAAAAATAAAAAATATGCTAAAAAATCTGCAAAAAAAAATTATTTTTTTTTTATAAGGAATTTATTATGCGCATAAATATGCACGTCTGTCCTGTGCCACCATATCATATACTGTACACGCTTAAATTATGCCGTTATCATTTTTAGATTTTAAAATTTTTACCAGATGTTTAACCTCAAATATTTCACAAAAAAATTTTGTTGTTTTTTTTTTTGGTTTTTTTTAATTAAATCAAGTTTTATTTTATGTTTCTTACCAAACTTTGCTTCAACTTTCAGTTAAAATTATGGAAGTTTCTTAAAATCTTTATTGAAAACTTATTTTCCAGTTCAAGTTCATTGCAAGACATAAACATTTTAAGTTTATTGCTGTATAAGGTCAACGATTTTAAGGGAAATCCCTAGAGATCACTAGTGTTATGGAAACAAAACAAAATAGAAAGGAAAGGAATTTCTTACCTTTATTATGCATTAAAAAATACACTGTTAAACAAAATTCAGTGGAGAAAAAAATAAAATAAAATAATACTCCACGTACGTAAATGAAATAAATGTTTCTCGATATAAAGGGTAGGCCACCCATCGGTTTAAATTTGAGCCATCGTCAATACTTATATCATTCTATTCTGTCATAAGATTCAGTATTTTATCTCCACTGTACACAATGAGCAACGATTTACGCTTGAGCAACGTTGGGATTTATTGGGTCAACGTCAACTGTCAATAATGTCGCCGGTCGCCAAACCTCAGTAACCACTGAATCTTTCAAGGTGCACTGGCAGCTTCTGAAGTGCCTCTGTTTGATCGAAAATGTTCATTAACTTATCATCTAAATTTCTCATCCAATAAACTTCAAATCGATACGGGAGTTACTTTCAAATTTTTCGGTTACTATTCGGTAACCTCACAGCCTAGTTTAATAGCTTAAATATTCCATGTGGTCCCCTTAACACATTTCCAATTTACTTACTTAGTTGGTCATTACAATCTTTACATCACAGGATTACAACTTCTTACACCACCGTTCTCCGAACGACAGATTGGAGAAACGTTTCATGACAATTTTATTTACTCTCCGACTTTTTGCCACAATACTGACGAGAAAAACGCTATGTGGTGCGGTTTGAATTACCGGCCACTTCCAAGAGAACCTCCTTTTTTAAAACTAACTGGACCGAGTTGCCTGAACTGGGGTTTGAACAAAGTTGTCTCGTCGAAAAAGTACATCGACTGAACTGTCTTAGTATGGTTTTTACTAAAGCTGGATATTCATACAGAAAGTGCTTAACTTTCCTTATGCGTACCGTAGATAATCCATATCCTTACACAAACATCTTTTGTGTCCAAATACTGCTCACATGAACTCTAAACAACGTGACGTGAAGTTTCGAGTGCCATAAATTTACTGAATAGCATCGTGCATTACCGAAGATTTTTGATCAACCGTTGAAATGTTATTTACCGAGATGAGCTTATCAAGTGCCAATGCAATGCCGGTCAACTATTTATGCATTCAATGCAGACTCTGCGTAATTTAGAGAGCAAATAGGGCGCTGTAAATCGCTTAAATGTTTCAGGGAAACGAAAAGCGCGCAGTGACTATTTAATTTTACGTTCTTCGCTTTTGTCGGCGTTCTGTTGTAATACTAATCGATTAATTAGGAGAATGCCGCAAGCCGAGGCGATGTTAGTGGATATTAGTCCAATCGTTCAATGTCTAGTCGTACAATATCGAGTGTAAACTTGCAGAAGAACTTTGATTCCTTCCCACACCAAAGTACGCCAGATGATCTGATAAAATTATGATATTGCCTTATAATATTTGGTGTCGGGTTAAAAGAGACTAGGAAGACTTTAATTTCTAATCAGTGTTTGACTGAATAAGTGTTCACTTAATTAAAAAATATAAAATTTTGTAAAACATACGTCCTTTTACTATAAATTCCTTATCGGTTGGTCTATTGGAGAGCAATAATTATAAAAGAAAAATACGTTTTCATGCCCTGTGATAAATTCTGTTGAAATTTTTGATATAAAAGTATTATTCTCCTAAGAAATTACTAAAAGTGTTATTTACTGATATGGAGCTAATGTTTATTACCTTGAACGTACTTTTATTTTGTTTTTAAAATTCCATTCAGTAATAAATTTAAATTGTAACACTGTTCTAAGGAATTAATTTACCCTTATGTACTTTTATTTAATTTAATTTAATTTTTTTTATAATCCAAACGTTCTAGAAGATTGTATAATCTTTACCGACATGATTATTAAAACATACGACTTTCACACTTCTCAAGTACCGAGCAACATAATAAATATTTGAAGTACTTTAAAGAGTACCAAATAATATTTGTTACACATAAAAAAAAAAAAATACACTTCACATGTAAACAATAAATTATGCAAAAATCATAACAAAACCTTTTTCACGTGACCCATAGACCAGTTACAATGCGCGGTTAGTTTTACAAGTGCTGGCACTTGATTATTTCTCTCTATGTAATCTGTGACTACCCATACGCACTCTAATACCAATATTTAATTACACATTGTAATATAACAATATTGTTGTTGTGTTGTCGAAAATAGTTGAGAGGAAAAGAAGGAAAACAAATGAAATGAAAGTGCATACCTTCTAACACCTCTTAAGATGTTGTTTTATGACGCTTCGCACTCTCTCTCATTCTCAGCTAGAGTAACTATATCTTAAGAAAATATTTATGTTTGTAAGTACACTTGCTCTCCCTTGCTCTCCCTTATCACTATTTGTTAGTTTTCTTTTTTACCTTTCTTTGCTCCAAATATTGTCTGTTCACAAGTATGCGCCAAGTTATAAAAACCATTCATAGTTTGTTTTGTTTTTCTTTTCGGTTACATTGTTATTGTTGTTAGCTATTGATGAAGATGAATAGCATATAATGATGAATGATCGCCTACTCTTGTATAGGGTTGTCCATTTAGTGGTTTCAGAACTGTCAGTCTGGCAAGACCGCCATTAATTTAGAAAAAGATTTGCCATTTACGAATAAGAATCATTAACAACTTCAGATCGCGTTAAAATTTACAGCAGAAGTCGTGATTCAAACGTGGGCACTTTTCGAGCACTATGGTGGTTATAGTCGCCATGCAAGAATTTGGCAAAAAAAATTAGAAGAGACTTGAAGCGTTACAAATATAGTTAAGCCTCATCAGCAGTATGGCCGGTAGTATCACTTTATTGAGTATAGTTTCAAGAAGCTTAGGCCAATTAAAGAGTACCTGTAAACGTATTATACTCCAAGACGTTAGAACAATGGCAGCAGTATACGAAGATTCACGGAAGTACTCTGCGTAAAAGTTGAAAATGTAGGAATTCACGTCTGTTTCAGAGAGTATGGCAAATAATCCAAATTTGTCGATTCCATGGCGTTCTCAGCCACACGGTGTGCATTTGGATTTGAGACTTCGTCCATAAAAAGCAGAACTTACGTAACAATTAAAGTCATCTGACCATTCACAACGCCCTAGATATTCGGATTGGATGCTAGAGAAACTGGATTTCAATGCTGATCTTCCGCTGTTAGGCACATTTCTCTTTCGGTCGTTACGTCAGCAAGTGATTGTGGAAAAGATATTGCATCCGGAAAAACTGACTGTTTGGTATACGTTGTGGTCTGATGTGAATATTTATTAGCAAATTATGCCGTAAGAATCGATAACGTCAATGCAGAGCACAATGGCCGCTCTGATAACAGATTTCTTTTGCAGCAAGTCTCACAACTTTATTGCATGAGAAGTTTTCAGAAAAAGTCACTTCAAATTTTGTCGAACATGCGATTTGACTTTATTTAATAATTTTATGGGGCAATGTCAAACACCATGTCCTCTCGGATAGTTCCCTGACTTTGGTACATTGGAAAAACAACACTCGCTAAGTTATCGCTGAGATACCGTGCGAAATTTGTGAAAAAGAGTTCGAAAAATGTTAGAAATCATCCAGAAATCATGGTCATTACAACTCTTTAGTCAGTATTACGACATAGCTTCTCACACCACTTATTTCTGTGTTTGTATTATGCATGTCCGTTAATTTTATACTCTAGGTTCCACTAGAGATTAAAATCGATTCCCAACGACAGATTTTTTGAGAAACTTTTTCATGGCTTGCAATTAAACATAATAAACTTAAATGCATATGGTTTCAACAAGACGGTGTTCCTAGCCTATCAAGAACATGCAATTTTTACTTACTCTTCGAGTTTTTGTCAGAAATCTGCTGAGAGGAAGTCGCCGAAGAAATATTTTTTTATAATTCGTTTTGTTGGAGTTGTCTGGTCTGGGGTTTGAAGCATGACCTTACGCCTAATGAGCCCATACACTACCTACCAGACTACAGCGACTACCGCTAATGTCAATTCAGACCGCAATTGCCGTATAGCAAACAACTTTTCTTGGCTTACATTTAAAAATTATGAACTGAAATGCATATGGTTTCAACAAGTCTATCAAGAATATGCTATTTGAGGCTGTTGGACTGTTTTTGTGGGAATAAGCCAAACACCTCGTCTAGGTGGCTAAATCCCCTTACGTTTGAGTATCCAAAAAACTTGGTCGAAAAATACCTGTTGCAACCAATTGAGTTGGTAACTTAAATGAAATTCTTCTCCAAAATACAAAGTCTATAAAGTAAAATGAAGTCTCATGGAAGTCATAGAGTATGTTTTGCTTTTGAAACCGTAGAAAGGTTAACCCTATACTACTTTTTATACCGTAAATGTGGATGTTTTCTTTTTTTTTTTTTTGACACAACAAATTTATTTCTCTTTAAATATGTGCCTGCATATTTAATGCAAATAAACATTAAAAAATATTTAATTTCAATATTTATTTATTAAATAAACAAATAAAAATTTGTTTAAATAATAAAAAAGTAACACGTTATTAACAAATTTGACGGTTACTTCTCTGTTCTACTATCACACTCTCTTCCTGTAAATAAATCAGTTACTCTGACTCACTGAGAGTGTGTGAAATTAACAACCTTTGACACCTTCCGGTATACACCGATGTACATAGGTGGTGTCAACAATATTGTAAAAAAAAATAAATAAATAAAACAACACTGTATTAGAAAATGTGTTCATGACCTACACTTTGAAATTGAATGTTGTAACCATAATTACTAAAAATTAAGAAAATAAATGTTAAATAATTTTTTCTTTTTGTTTTTGCTGTTGTATTGTATGCTAAAAATAAATATTGTTTGTTTATAATTATTTTGTTTTCTTTCCTCTTCTTTTTCCATTTCTTTTAACAAGAATTTGAAATTTGTTTAGGAAATTTTTCTGAAGAAATATTTTTTAACATGTTTTCTATTGTGTTCTCTTCCAAGTCGCCATTATTTTCAATGGCGTTAATTAAGTTAAGGTTAAAAGTTCATTTTGATGAACAACTAGGCAAACAAAATTTTAAATTAGAGAGTCAATATTTGAACTTGAAAAATAGCCGAACTGTGGGAAAAAGTTAAAACAGATTTACCAGGGTTTACAAATTGAACAAAACAAACAAAAACAATGTCAGACAATCTGTAGGGAAGTGAATGCTTTTTTTTCACAAATCGTTAGTCTCATTCGTAAATGTGTTAAGTCCCTTTTTTCCAATTTTACAGGAGACACAAAAAACATTGTAGCTTTTTCAGTTTTTAAAATTTGTAAACTGTTTAAACGCAATTATTTTTACAAAATAATAATAATATTAATATTAATAACTAATAATGTTAATTATTATTATTATTATTAATTAATTAATAATATTAATATTAATATTTTTCGTAGTTTTGTGGACTTAGCGTTTTTGCAAACCATAAAATTACAACAACTTTAAACTATATACTGACATGTTTTTTTGTTGTAAAATATGTATTATGTATAATGTTACTGTTTTGCATTAAAATCTCAATTTTTGAAAAAAGTGGACTTAGCGTCTTTGCAAATTATACTAACGAAATATAAAATTTTTTTATATAGAAATTAAAAAAAGAAATTAAGCAAATTATTTTGCTTCCTTTCCTACTATTTGCTTCCTATAAGGCTGATGTAAAATGTGAGACTGTAACTTTAAATATGTGGCAACTCCAACCTTAAATATATCATTCCCTAATTTGTTCTATGAAAATGGCACCAGAAGTCCAAGAGGTCAATATTTCTCCCGGTTTCTGTCAGTTGCCTTAGTAAAATTTTAAACAAACTGCGTTAATTAGTTTGTGTTTGACAGTCAGGTATAACTTGATTAAAAAAACTTGATTAAAATTAAAAAACTCGAAGGTTTTGCAATTCAATAATTTCACTACAAATAGACCGAGTTAGTATTCTTAAAATCGCTTGGCGAAAAGAGTTATGAAATAATTTCTTATTTTGGAAAAAATCAAAACAAGTTGAGCAACGTTGAACGAAGTTTATTTCGCTCTCAGGAAGCTATGTTGAAAAAAAGCTTATTTGGCACTCAAACCCCTGCGCTTCATTCGAAAAGTCACAGATATATTGATACGCTCATCTGTTCACAATTTATTTCAATGCAAATTTGGTTTGTCGAGTCATTTTCCAATTGCCTTAAAAAAGAAGAGTGCCTTGGAGATAAATCTGGAAAATAGGGAGAATGATTTTTTTTATGGAAACTACACATGCGTGAATCCTTGTGTCGTCCTGCAAAAGAAACTACAAACTAAGGCCTTTTATTTCTTTCAAACCCTCTTTAAATTTAAATCCATCAAATAAATGTGCATTATGTTGATTGTTATACGCTTTTGAAGGTTTTGGTATTTTTATCGGTTTGGCCACTGTATCTTAGCAAATGGTCGCCATGACTGTTTTTGGCGGACAAACTCATTATGGCTTTCATTAGCATCGATTAGCCTCGATAAACCCGTAGTTTTCACAGCTGTTTGATGTCGGGTGTATTTTTATGGATCCATCTTTTGTAAATTGTAAAAAAATGGCGAAAAAACGGGTTCATATTGCAGTTGAAAAATGCGTAGCACTCCTGTAAAGTTGTCACACAATTGCATTTGAAATCGATTGTGAACAAACTCGGCACCAATATTACAGAAAGCCCACGAGACTATTCCATATTAAAATCAATTAGCGATGTGGCATGATTGATTCAGATTCTCAAAACATGAGAGTTCCCGATTAGTAAACATCCTTCGTCGGGAATTATTTCAATTGCATTGGGTGTTGAGACATCAACTGGATACCCTGAACATTCGGTAACTTCCAAGTTTGTAAGGCCACAATGAAATTCATAGGAATGGACTCGACAAATCTCATGGTAATCTGCTTTCAATGGCTGGCAAACTCAAACTAAATTTTGACAGGCGTCAGATGGCAAATGCCATTTGATAGCTTGCGAGAGACGAGGAATACGAAAAGGCACAGTCTTCCTCATCTATTGTGGCAATAAAATTTGTAAATTTTATTGTTTTTGAAACAAAAACAAAAGTATTCCATAATTGTATAGAAAGATTGCCTTGAAATTTGCAAATCATCAGCTCTTTTTTAATTTTTACCATTTGTTTAAATAATGTTTTTACCTTCAAAATATGCTTTCAGATGGTTTTTACAAAAGTTTTTAAATTTTTTGCTCTACTCAATATGTATATTTTGTACTAATCATAGAACACATATTATTAAGTAATTAACATTTCCATCTCTGTTATCATAAAACTTGGCAAATAAATAGAATAAGAAAATACAAAAAGAACTACACACACATTCTGCTTAGTTTGTGTTAGTTTTCTTGTTATTTTAACGGTAAACAATAACAGAACATTTCTTTATAAACAATTCCAGAGAGAGAGTCCATGCATTTGTTGTGGGTAAATATTAGGAGAAATGAACAAGGGCGCCGTGGCTTAGTTGGTTAAAGCGCCTGTCTAGTAAACAGGAGATCGTGAGTTCGAATCTCGCCGGGGCCTTCACAAGTGGGTGTTCATAAGATTTTTTATTTCATTTATTTTCATGTTATTTATGATTTAATTTTTAGTTTTTTTTTTATTTTTGTTCGAATAATTAATAAATAGTTGTTAACTGATGTATGGTTTGCCGTATAATGGTTATAATATTTAATAAACATTTTATTTTTCTCTAATTTGTAATAAACAAAATGATGGTAATTTTTTAAAACAACAAATTTCATTATTTCAACAGTGAAATTTGTATTTCACACCTTCAAATGTAAATAAAGTGACAAAAAATATTAAGAAAATAGAAAAATATTTAAAAAATCGAATTGAAATCGAAAAAAAAAAATCTTTAGACTTTAGCCGTAAAGTTTTTTATAGTTTTCATACTTGAAAAAAATTTGTTCAGTCGAGTGCGTGAATGGAAACGTATTAATTGGATATGGCAGGAGCACATACTGCAGACACATTTGGTTACTATTTCTTAATGTTTTTCTTACTTTGTTTTTCTTTTTATGACTTAATAATACAATATAGGTCTCATTTGTACTGTGTAAGGTGAAATAAGCTTTTAGTGAATTTCTTTAAAATTTTATGGGATTTGATATGCGGCACAGAGGGGCATTTTGCCTGAAAACCTGGCCAAAAAAGCAAAAATTAATTTAAAGAAATTTAAAAAAATTCTGCATTATATAGTGAATTTTCACGACTTTAAGTTGAGATTTGTAGATTTGAGACGATGTCAAAGTCAGGAAAGTGAAGAAAATTAAATGTTTTTTTGAAATTTTAATAGGTTTATACATGCGTACATTTTTAAATCGTTTCTTACGAATTAAAATTTAATTGCAGTTTAAAATTATTTTCATTTCATTAAAATTGAATAAAAATAGAAATCAATTAAATATTGGCTGTAAACAAGGCAACCTTCTTAGGCCTACACCCTCCGGATAAGTAAAGCTGACATAATTGTCTTCCATGAAATGCGTTAGGTAAGACAATGATGAATAAGGCAAACATCTTTTAACATTTACTACAGCTGTCATGCGAAATTGAGCGACCTCTGGTAAGCTCAGACTTCGCCACCTTGTCTCTGGGATTACTCCTGTGAAAAAAATTCGTAGCCACACCATTCCTAAATTTTACAATTTTTACACTACAGACGTATACAATAAATATCCCGCCCATTGCATCAACAAAGTCTTCACTTATTTTAATGAAAAGGTCGAGTGAGAAAATATTTCTGCTCTTACAGGCAACTAGTTTACTAGCCTCTAAAGGACTACTACAATCAAGAATTGAATGAAGAGCAGAGAAACACACATCTAACAATTATACCCCGCTTGATAGATGGCACATCCATCCACATAGTACAGTACGACATAGTGCGCTGCGAAAAATTGATGCCAAGAAGATACAATCACAAGGCACATATGATTTGTTCTCGGTGTAACTCCCTAATAAGCTTTGTCGATCATCATCTTATCTTAACGACATTGGTGAACTGTGCGCCAACATCTTCCATTTTTTAAGCATTTCTGCAAAAATAGTTTCGAAGACCCGAACGAAACTAATGAAAACCAATGGAGTGAGAACGCCGTCTATAAAAAATAAAAAATACTGCAGAGAGAAGAGAGAGACGACTTTTCAGATACAAAAAAAGAAGCAGGAAAGGCGAGAGCGTTAAAAAATCGTATTATATAGAAGCACGAACGTTGCTCAAATTTATTCCAAAAGGGTCAAGCATGTGACCAAAGGTTTCAGTGCCAGGCAAATCGGTAACCTGATCACAATTTGGCAATATGTGCTCAATTTATCAACACTTTTGTACGCTATGGTGATAATTGCAGTAAACCCACCCACAACCAATCAAACTGGCATGTTGTTTATGGCCTGAGGAAACAATCTGGTATGCACCAGCCAGTCTTCTCTATCCTTTCTGATAATGGGAAATTCTTCGATATGCGCCAACTGCCGTGGTATACTCTTCTCCGTAATGCATAGAAGATTTCGACAAATGTATTGGGAGAACGACTGAAGCCACTAGCCAATACTAAATCGATACAGACCATATTTTTGTCGACTATAAGGCAACATTCGATAGCACAATAACAGATCGCTTTTTACCCACAATGTTTGGGCACTGTGCTTGCAGTATGACGTTAAGGAATTCTTGCAGCTCTGTCAATATAGAAAAGGACCTCTGAGAACCTTTTGATATTGCATGATCTTTCAGAGAATGCGTTCTATTTTCATGCGACGTTTTCAGCTTCTTCATGCGAAGTGTTCTTTGAAAAGACACGAGTTCTACGCAACGGCACTAAACTTTTACAAACATGTCCTGTCACTATGTATCGGACCTACGAAGTTGTCTTGGAATTTATTTATCTAGACTCCCTGTTTACATCAAAATTGATGCTAAGATAAACAGCAATTGCATCTCTTTCTTTTTTTTTTTTTTGCAATGATCAAATCGATCATTCTCCGTTTGCTTCATTCCGAGACGCAAGTACCATTGAAGTATTCGAGAATTCTAAGCAAGATCTTTTACTGTCTCCGAGTTGGCGATGTTTGCAGCATTTGAATCAATGAATGAACTTTATGAACTCGTTATGTAACGTATTAACATTTAACTATTCCGCTAGCACGGTCATTTCGTTAGAAGCGGATGATCCGGCCGATGGCGAAGAGAACAATCCTGTCTGAGGTGGAAAAATAAAGATGAGGAAATCCTGTTGTGACTGATTGCAGAAGACACACATGAAGTAGTGACGCCTGCACGAAAGTGGTGAGGAAGAGCGAAGTATGAATGTCAAAGACAAATATGTTGTAACTTGATAAACTTGTTTGATTTAAAATTAGTTTGACAAAAAAATGTTTTAGGGTATATAGCAGTGACTGCGCTGCTCTGTGCGTAAATATTGAAAACAATTTTCAAATAATTACTCATGTTTTACAAATTAAAACTTGAAAATTTGTTTTTCTTTTTTTTTTGTAATTAGAATTTGTGCTGCCAGCCAAGGTTATTTAAAAAAAATAAAGTTTTTGCCAGAGTGTTTATTTAAATTTTTATCAATGTCTTGTTAACATAATTTCAGTTGCAAGTAGTTGACCTTTTTCCCACCATAAATTTTCAATAAAATTTATCGCCTCTTTTACGAGTGTGTTTCAATATTCACTGTCAATCAGATGGCCATGTGTTTGAAAATGTTTTTTTTTTTATAAATTTTAATTTGAAAGTAAACAAAAAAATAAAAACAAGGACAATTTATAGTATTGTATATAGTTATACAAATAATAAAAACGATAACCCTTTAATAATAAAACAAAACCCATAAAATATTGATTAAAAACTAATGGATTTTGGCAATAAAAAAACAATGAAAAAGTATTTCTTCAAGAAATTAGTTTTTCTTAATTGTGAAATCTTTTCTTTAATTGTTTTATTTTTTAAAAATTTGTTTTCATCACACAAATGCTTTCAAATCAATTGAATTCGTCAAGAATTAAAAGGGGTTTGTTTTAAAGAATGACAGGAAATATTAAATGAATGACAACATTTTGTTAAAACTCATCTTAAAAATTGAAAAAAAAAATTCCCAGAGAAACTAATTTTCAAGTGATGTCAAGTTATGTCTGTTTTGAAAAATCTTAAAAAAAAATTTAAATTTTACCGCGAGTGGGGGTGTTATGACGTTATTCACACAAATTTGACTAGCAACCACAATAAAAATTCTAAAAAAAATCATATTTAGTTTTCCAGATATGTGCTGCAGGAGAGGCGATAGTCAATTATCGGGAAGACTTACAGCATGATTTAGAAATGTAATAAACGCTGTCCGGTTGTTTCCAACATGATTCTGGTCCTTATTGTTTGCAATACTTTAACCAGATCAAGTCTGATTGACATTATCTTGCACGTCTTAATGTGGACCGTAATATATTGATAACAACCGCATACTATAGAGTCTAAATACCGCTTGTGTTGAACTAATTTCAATAAATAGTCGATTATTTTTTGTGTTTGGGAGCAAGTAGAAGTCACGAACTCTTGACTTCTTGCCTTTGCCATCTCTTAACCGAAAGATTTGTTTGACAAAAAAAATGTATACCGCCACTCATGTATAAAATTAACACTCACAACATGAGTAGTGTGAGAAGCTAGGACTGAAGGGTGCGGGCTTCTTGGGGACGATTGCTGTAGACTGTCTAATGGTGAAGGTATAGCACTGGCCATTTTATAGTCACCTAGCAGCAACTCGTTTCCTTGCCGTTCGCATCTTGAGATGTCCACAAGCACTACTCCCTCTCTTTCACCTTCCTATAACCCATTTTCCTAAAACCTGCACTGCATGAGTAGGGGTCATCCACTGAGTGCTGCTTTCACCAAAAAAAAAAAAAAAAAAAAAAATACATTTCGTCTAATGTGGGTTATGAGTACGGTGACCATACGTCCACTATTATAGCGGCCAGTCCACTATTTTAACCTCCTGTCCGCTATTTTTTTTGCGTCCGCTATTTGTCCACTATTTTAAAACAAGTAACTTCTAAAAAGTATTTTTTTCCAAAATGTCCGCTTTTGTCCCCTTTTTTCACTAATTCGATAAAAACGCTTAATAGTTGTTAAACTATATTCATACTTTTACATTTATACAAAAATTTAAAGAAATTTTGTGACATTGGTTAACTTTAATGCCAGCCTTAGGGTCATTAATGGAATTGCTTTTATCCTTGAAAGAGTACTTTGTTTAACAAGAAAAATGCCCAACAACATTGTTTATTTTTTTAATCATTCTTTTGTTATGTCTTGGTTATTATTTATACACAGTCAAGCTAGTGTCTTCCATAAATATATACTGCGTTTAGGAAGTCAACATATTTCAATGCCTGAAGCGGCTATAATATTAAAAGAATTTAAATCAAAGTTAATAGAAAGTCACAATGAAGTATTTTTTCACTTAATGTACAAAATTCTATTTCAGTTCTTCAGTCAAAGGGACTTGATATAAAAATGTTTAATGAAAAAGTTAAAAACTTTTACAGAACATGTATTAGTTACCTGAACCAATGGGATGAATCTTTTAAAGAAATTGAGGGATTTGCTTGGATATTGTTAGATGCAATTCCATCTTGGCCTTTAGTTGAAAAGTCGTTAATAAAGGTAACAGAAATCAGAAATGATTTAATTATAAATAATAACAGAATTTTCGATACAAAGTGGGTTGAAATGTTAAATTTTTCGAAACGAAAAACATTCCTTATGAAAACATCCTGAAATTAGTAAATTTTTCATTTGCTTTGCCAGCGTCTATATCTAACAATATTTGGTCTTCCGAAAAATCGCAAATGGGACTAGAAACTTTAGAATCTCTTGTGACCATAAAATGAAATTTTGAAATGGGCTGTTCGGAATTTAAAACATATTTATCTAACAGGCCCAACGCTTTAAAAAAAATACATTCTGTAGAGAAATATCAGAAGTAAATTTATACACATAAGTATATCCATATGTATGTATATGTATAAATTTAAGTTTGTGTATATTATTTGTACCTATTTATGTCTGTATTCTAAAAATCTTTATATAAAATAATTATTATAATAAATGAATTTTTTTGTTTTTCAATTTTATATATTTGTCCGCTTTTTTCTCATGGAAATAATGGTCACCGTAGTTATGAGGGATCTAGTGTGCCTGTCATCATATATCTTGTTATCCTTCAGGAGTGTATTACCTTCTACCAGGAATTTGTTGATGACATCTCTTTAGATAGACCTCAACTGCTTCCCATTTGAGGCAGACCTCTTATGAGCTTATACGTCTACTCGACATAACCCTGTCACATAACAAGTCTCAATGTGACTGCCAGTGGTTTTCGGTACATTTTAACATTTAAACTACAATTAATAGCACAAGTGGTAGTTTGAATTGCTGCACAAACTGCAATTCTCATAGAAAGGCAAGAATAAAATAATGGAGACTGAGGCGCAGTATTTTTAGATCATATTTGTGTAACGTGTAAAGCTTTCTAGAGTAGGCTGGGTGGAAAATAGCCAATTATTCTTAAAATTTCTAATGGTTTTATGATAAATTATAAGATTGAAATAAAAGAGCAGAGCCCTGTAAAGATTAAGTTGTCAGTTTTTTTTTCTTCAGAACTATAATTAAGGTGTGGTCACTTTCGTTTATTTCGAACTGTTAAGCTAATTTTTGATACCAATTTCAAATAAATGAAAAGAAAGCGAAGAAAATCTATCGTGTAAAAACCTGTCAGTTATAATTTAAGTTAATATGGCTTAGAATCTCTTGTAATTTATGATTTAATCATTCCCTTATGTTTTCATGGATGGGGAACATGAAGTTTTAATTCCAAAACAACAAAAACATGAGGATTATTTAATTGTAAAAGAAGAAGGCAGAAACACAACGAGTCTCTCTATAAATGAACAAGTGCCTATTAAGAAGGTGGTCTTCCTTCTCTGATAGAGGCAGATGAAACTAAAGAATTATTAATGCGTGTTGGTGATGGTGTAGTAGTGGGCATCTAATGCGTGAAGTCTATATGGATAGTGTTCATATGATGATGAAGAGTGCATGTAACTTAAATCAAACAAATTGTTTTTTAAATGTTTGAAAAATGCACGGCTTAAGTGTATAGCCGAAGAAAAAATTAAGAAAATCATTAAAGATGTGTAACCCGCTTCCCATCAGCTTCATCTTTGTCACCAGACTGATCACATTAATTGTGTGTTTTGTTGGTTTTTTTCCGATAATTTTTACAAGAAAACGAAAGTCTTTTACTGTGGGTGCTGAGGTGTTTTTTTGTTTTTCCAAGAGTTTTGTGTGCGTATTTTTTCAATGTGGGGACACCCTAATGTAAATATTTAATAAATTACAAATGCATGTGTGTGCGTATGGCGCATATTATTTGTTTAAAAAATTAAAAACGAACAAGTGATAAATGATTAAAAGTGTACAAATGTACTCAAGTGTCAAACGAAGTAATTTTACATCACAGAGTACAAGACAGTGGTACAACGTTTTCCAAGCGATTGGAGGCAACCAGTCAGGCAGGCGGGCAAGCTAAAAAGACTCAACTCATCTCATCATATCTCATTATCATAACATGCTTTTGGACAATGTTGCATTTTTTATTTTCTATTTCCATCGTTTTCTTTATTTTCTATTTGGTATGTTTTGCTGCGTTTTTCCGATACCCACTATCATCACCAGCAACAGAAACAGCAACAGCATCAGCACCACCAACCGCCTTTAACATGCATCATTAGCATTTCAAAATTATGCCGTTTTCTTGACTCCAACTGGCTGACAGCTTGCCAGCCTACACCCAACCATTGCATTGGAGAAAATTCAACATGACATTAAAGGAGAGAGAGAAGACAACTAAAAAAGCCACAAAAAAGATTCGAAATGTTAAACATGGTTTGATGGCGGTACTAATGACGTTGCTGGCGTTGGCAATGACGACGTTTGTGTTTGATGTGGAGGTGGTAACATTTCAAACTGTGTTTAAGGAAATTTTAAATTCAAATGGTCACCTAGTTTTTACTTTTCTTTACACCACTTCTCTCTCACTCCTTTGGTTCCTATATTTAAACGAACCAGAACTTCTAATTGCAACAACATTTAAGAAAAAATGCATAAAGAACCCATAAATCCTATGTTTCTTGTCGTATGTTTAAGAATTTTTGGACATTTTATTCCATTTTATTTAAACAAAAAGAGAGAAAGAAAACCGTTTTGATATGTATTTAACCATCTAGTGTCTCTTAAGTGACGACAGCTTAATTATGATTTGATTTGATCTTTTTTGTTATTTTTTTAGAGCTTTCAACACCTGTCCACTCAATTAGAGGAGGGAAAAAACGAATAAAAAAAAAAAACAACAGAATAAATATTTATTTTTTTCACCTAAAATTTGATTTGATTATGAAAATATTCTAAGACGGCAGCACGTTCTAAACAGTAAGAACTATATACACAGAGAAAAAAAATAGGTATACGAGTGAAAAGTTTCCAACGACATACTCTCTTTCAAAAAAAAAAAAAAGAGGAAGAATAAATTCATCAAAACTTTTCCTCTGATAACTTGGCTTTCACTGTTCTATCGCTACTACAACGGATATCGCTAGGACGTAATAAGGGGACTTGTTCCTGGGAATCATGTATTCCTACGTAACACTCGTTTTTCTCTTCGAGCACATCCGTTTGTGGTGGATTGGCTGGCACAGTGCATTACAGACTAAATTCGTTTTTCAGCCCCTTCCTGCAGGGGTCTTTCCTATTACTTATGGTATAATAATATTGAAATCTAATGTCCACAAATACTACTCCCTCTTTACTCCTTCCCATAACATATTTTCCTAGTTCCAGCACAATGCAATGCATGAGTAGGGGCATACCCTGAATGTTGGTCGTACAAAAAAAAAAAATTGGAAAATTCAGGAGTATTTTAATGCCATGCACCCGCCTGTTTACTGTAAGGGCAAATACTGTCAAAAGTTGACACTTGCCAGTAACTAACATCAGACTACCGCGTGATTTGAAAAGAAAATAGAAAGAAACTTAGTTTCATGTGCTTCGCACATAATTTAGTGCATTACTAAGCTTGATGGATATACTAGGGTCACTCTGTATAATTCTGCAGTGCCTGACTGATTTTCAGTGTGATCGGAAACGTACGCAAAATGTCGGAAGTTTGGGACATCTTACCCCTGAAACAATTGAGAAAATTCATGGTCATTGACGTAAAATTGAAAGTTTGAGCAATTGTTGAAGCCGTATTTTTAGGGTCTCCCAACAGGGACTTTCGAACTTTGACAGTTGATAACGGTCATCTTGTTTTGTTTACGTCTATCAAATTACTTATTAGTTATTGTTTCCATTTTGCCAAACAGCCATGGATGATCACAGTTTGAACCACGTTTGTTCGCTGAATGAGCTCTGGAGCAGTTGGCAACTGATCTCAATTTTCATCAAATGATCATCGACAGGAATGAAGCCCATTTCTGGATGAATTTTGGGACAATACCAATAACATGAAATCCAAGAGCGCCTCATGCATCTGATAAAGTCACTAATTGGTGTTGATTTTGAGCTGGCGGCATCATCGGTCCATATTTCTTAGAGAAAGATGTTGGTCAGGTCATCACTGCTAACAGCAAGCACTAAGTCATGTGCTTACCTTACAGTACACCGTTAGCAGCCACACAGCCTTATTATTATTGTCGTAAGGAGGTGCCTTAGTACTGCGACCATACGATCGATTGTACACCTTTTCAACTTTATCGTTATAATGTCTCCTCCAAGCCTAGTGGCCTGACAAACTTCTGGATGCTGCTCGCTGTCAACAATGACAATTCCCCGGCTAGCACTCGTTAGGCGTGATGATCTCAGATGGAGGTGATGTGAACTGGCCACCGAGATTGTGTGATTTGATCCCAATAGAATTTGTCTTATGGGGCTTTCTTAACTCTCATGCGTATGCGAATAAGCCGTAAACATCGGTGGTCCTAAAAACTAACATAATCCATGGCCTCTGTCAAATTCAGCCTGATTTATGCGCGACAGTTAAAGAAAGTTGAACATTTCGGATGTTGATTAAGTCTGAATTCTTTCGACATTCAAAATTTGTGTCTGGATTAAAAAATTCGAAGCGGTTTATAGTGGTGTGCTGGAGGTAGTGTAGTGGTGAAAACGTTTGACTACAAATCCTTGCACTCTAGGTTCGTAGTTTGCGAAATGTGACATCTCTTGACTTCAAACTATTCATTCTGGTAGTCCCTTGAGGATAACTTCAATAATGCACATCATAGGACGGTTGGATAGCGCTACGGCATAGTAATACAGTCAATGAAAAAAGTCTACATACAGTGGAGTATGGTTTTTTCAAATTGAAAAAGATGTTAAAGCTTTGTTAAAGGCTTTTACAATTAAGAAAGTTTAAAGAAGAAGCGAACAATAGCATAGTAATTATTGGGGAAAAACATAAAAATTAGCTGGAAAAAGTCTACATAAAGTGGTGTATGCAGCCTTTTTTCTTTGACTGTATTTCTGATGCTCTTGCTAGATTGAATACTCAGTAGAATGATGATGTGATTGTTGGTCACTTCTGCACTTAACGGTAGCAAGAGCAAAGGCCTTGGGAGGGTAGGTCGTGGAGGTAGAACTCTTCCATCATCGTTTCTCTAAGTGTAAAATTTAAAAATTTAGGCTAAATAAACTTTCACACTGAGTTTATCGTTTTGATTTGTATCAGATATTCTTTCTTTCTTTCTTTTGTTGTTGCTGCTCTTTTTTTTTTTTTTTTTTTTGGTCTTTTGCGGCCAACAACAGATCCATTGTCGAATAAAATCAAGTTGGAATAAAAAAGAAAAAAACAGAAGAAGAAGAGAAAAAAGAGTGAATAATTGTACTGCCGCCTGCTGTATTGTTTTGCATTTTGTATGGTGGCATGGCATAGCATGGCATGCACCTTTACGATTTATGATGATTATGTTTGCTGTAGCTTTTGTTTTGGTCTCGGTATTCATATTTACACTCAGACTAGTATACATACACACATTATTAGAAGAGAAGGTGTTAGAACTTTTGTTTGTTCTTTTACAGAATTATTGCCACCACCATGTGTAACGTGAATAGTATCAGCAGCATCAAAAGCAACCAGCAAGCATCTTGCATCATACAATTGTTGGTAGAGAATCTTGTTCCATGATTATTAGAATCTTGTGGCTTTTTGACTTACTGACTGACTAAAACTGAACGACTGGCTGCAACTGCGTCTGTGGCTGCGGCTGGTGTTTATTTGATTTTGATTTGATTCTTCTTTTATGACACGCTGTGTAAAGATAATAATTTTTTTATTTTAACAAAAAAAAAACACAACAAAAAAGAACGAAACAAAAAAGCTTTTTATTCATTCCTTTAACACTTCTTCCTTAACACTTCACGGTGATTGTATTGCATCTACACGGCATCTATTTGCATTTCATTTGTGATTGTATGATCGCTGATCAGATATGGGAAATTATTTCATCACGTTTCGGTCTGTGCCATTGTATTATAGTCGTCAAGAAATGTGTGACAAAATTAAAATGAAAACCATTTATGAACCCCGTAATTATTTGCTTAAGAAAAGTGTTTAGAATGTAAAGAAACAGTAGAAAGAAACAGAAAAAAAGCTCGACGACAGTTTTATTAGGTGTTAGAATTTAATGTTGCCTTTTATGGCTGCAAGTACTTAGAAGATGTGATGGGGAACCATCATATGAAATTCATTTTGACTTTATTAACAAATAATTTGCCGGGAATAACTTTAGCAGAGTGTACATCATACAGCTGGTAGTAGTAGAGCGGTTTTAAAGCGAAAAAAAAATATTATTTTCACCACAACAAACAGTAACAAAAACAAGAAAAAATTTAATGTGAAAACCGTATGAAATACAACAGCTTGAAGCTCATATCGTAAGCCAGTAGTTTTTGTATATGAATAACTTATTCGCAAACAAATGCAGATGTAGTTTTAAAGAGCAAAATAATGCATAAGTATTCATAAGTAGTCGCCGTGGTGTGTGTTGGCTTATTAGACGTAAAGCCACGGTTCAAGCCCCCAGGTCAGGCTCCTCGAACAAAACGAAATATGAAAAAATATTTCTTCGGCGCCTTGTTCTCAGCAAAGTTGCCATGAAAAGTTTCTCAAAAATCTGTCGTTCGGAGTCGACTTTAAACTGCAGATCCCGCCACACATGTATAAAATTAACGCACACAACTTAAGTTGTGTGAGAAGCTAGGTCCTAATGACCAATTATGTATGTATGTATGCATCTAAGCCAAGCAAGGGTGTCATATCATCATATCGTCCAATAAGATTGCTGTTCAAATTTAAGTAACTACATCGGTGTCGCTCATAAGCTGTTGAACCCACATGTCTTTGGTGGCCGGAACATTCAGCCCAGTTCCGTCAAAAGTTCCCAAACAAATGTGGACTGTATACGTCGCCTGTCCTAAATTTACTTTCACATTTAAACAGTGACTTTTATGAGATCCATTGGACACTCTTGGACTTTTGTTTCTTTGTGTACCTATGTATTTAGACAGCAATTATCCTTATCGCTGAAAATGATTTCTCGCTGAATATTAGGGCCAGTTTTCTCCTGCCCCAAATTCAATTGAGTTTTGTAAGGTTGTAGGCTCAAGTCACGATGCGAAATTAACCAAGTCTGTAGTCTGTGAGCTCTTGCCGAGTTCTTGCAAGCGACGAGAAATCGGCGGCCGAGGATTCTCCTGCACAATCTCACGAACAGCAGCGATGGTTACGGCAAATCATGCTCTTCGTCTACTTACGCCACCACATTGCGAATAGCATTCTCATAAGGACGAATATGGCGATCGTAAAATTGGCCAAGCTCATGGCATGTTGCTCGTGGTATATTGAATACCCATTTTGATAAAATAATTTTATTATTTGCATGTGTTGTTGAATGCTATATCCGTCCATTGTAATTAGACAAAAAACACCAAATAAATGACAACTAATTTGACAGATGTGGGTTCAACAAGATGGCTGTTATCAACTTTGAAAGTTCGAAAGTCGCTATTGGAATATTAGAAAAGAACTCTAATGTGTGGGTCGATTTTTTGAAGTCTATTTTGAAATTTATCAACCGCGATTGGGAAAACGCGAAAGTGCTTATTAATGGCGGTAGGCTATCTAATTTCATTCATTAAGGTACCGTTGCAATGTGGCTTCTGTTTCATTGTTCTATCGCTACTATAAAGGATTGTGGTTTAGCGAAATAAAGGCAGTTGTTCCTGACAATCATTTATATTTACGTAGTGCTCATCTTTCTAGCAGAGCACCTAATTTTGTGGTCAATTCACCACAATACATTACTTACAACGCAATACCATACAAAGCTCTTACTGGAGATGTCTTTCCAGTACTTACGATACAGACAAATTCAAGTCTAGTGTTTGTGAACACTTTTTCCGCTTTCCTCTCTTCTTCAATCTGTTTTCCTAGACCAACACAATCCACTGCATAAGTAGGGGCAATCCCGGATGTTCGGTGTTCAAAAAATACAAAATTAATGAAAAATTGAAATGTCAAGTACCAACCGTGTTACGAAAACTTCTATTCATCCTACGCGCCTTGCAAGAGATTTGCTAGGGATACATATGTATATACGTATCTAACGGTTGCAAATAAGTTACCGGTGGCAATAGTAACTGCCTTACTTTAGCTTAAGATTCGTTTACTCCATGTAAATTCCAAAGTAAAGAATCCTATAACTGAAAATATGATTTTAAATTTTATATTCTATGCTTTGAAAATGAAATCTCCGGGAAAATCCCTTCGCAATTTCTATGAGTTAATGGCTTAAAAAAAATTCTTAAATTTTTCTTCCATTATTAAGATGGCACGTATCAGTTTTTATTATCATTTAAAATTAAAGATTTTTGGTTGAAGCAATCAAAAATTGATGATGCCACCAATCATCATTTCATAACTTATGTATGAGTAATCATAAATTTTGTAATCATATTTATGCTACGATTATTTACGCACACTTGACTTTTATAGAATATTTTGCAATAAAAACGAATTTCAATATAAAAATTTGTCATAAAACGAAGGCTTTAGTTTTTTTTTTCATAATAATTTAATCAACAGATTTGCTACGCTTTAGCTTAATAATTCTGTAATATCAGTTGGATTATTAGGCATGAAGAATTTAAGGCATGTCATGTTTGTAACAAGCAGCGTTCTTTGTAAACTTAATTAAATTCCATAAGAATGATGATGAAAATCTTATGAAAATATTTACGTAACGAGAATTTTTGATTAAAACAACTGTATTAGCTATGCTTAGGCAAGAGAATGGCAACCCTGTAAGACATAGCAGATTGTTTACATCGATGCCGATTAGTTACAATTGAGGCAATCTTTATTTGTAAGCATTTGATGATTATGAGACGTAACTAAATTGTTAAACGAAAGGCAAAAAAAAACACCCCGAATATGAAGTGGAAAAATATGAAATGAAGAGGATAAGTGTACTTGCGGTTAAAGAAATTGTGCCATAAATTTCACGAGCACGAGTTAAGGAAATCCTTTTGCCATCAATAAGGGGAAAACCTATGCCTTTAGGAGGGCATAATTTTAAAATTCATAAAAAAATTTAATGAGTTCTCTTTGAACACTCTTGACTTGTGCCATGAAAAATATAAAAAAAAAATTTTTTCCTAAATTTCCCTTATCACTACCCAAGAAAGCAGGGGTGGTCCTTTTGTGGCAATAAATCTTCTTTAAAGTAAAGCAATAAATGAATGAAACCTTGTGCTGCCTAAAGTATGTTTCTAATAAAATTTTAGTACCATTTTATCTAAAGATTTAATGGTAAAATCTAATTTATTATCAACGTATTTATTACCTTAACATTGTTCTTCTCTGCTAATAAAGTTCTTATAACTCCGGCTACATCTTGATCTTATTAAAATCTCATAAAATCTATTAACTACTCGTTGTACAGTATTAACGTATGAAAAGCTGTTAAAATTAATTAATTATTTATGTTCTAACCTGATAGAATTTGCATAAAATTGTTGTGAGGTTATGTTCTTTATCTATTAAGAACGTCATAAATTTTCTTTTTCTTTTTTAATTACCTTTGGGACATCAAGTGTGTATACACAGTGAGTCTTCATATGCATTTACGTAAGAAAACATTTTCAAGATTATTTTTCCTAAAACTGACACTTGTTCGTAGCTGTTAATGAAAATAAAACAAATGTTTTTGAGAAAACAATTGAGGGCCCCCCTAATGTTTAACATGTGGAAATGGATTTACGCAGTTTTACTTCAATACCTTCGGTTAATATGTAGTTTATTGCCTTCTTTTTAGTTTTAAAAATAAATTTTTGAATTAAAAACACAAAGAGAGAGAAAAAACAAATAATTGTTGAGATAATTTGTCTACAGTTTCCTATTAGTGTGTACCATACCCTACCCTGTATTCCAAGTGTTTGTCTGACTTTTATAAAATTCTTGAAATTTTTTTCCTCTTTTTTATCTACCGAGAGACACAATTTAATTTGTTGCACCAGGCCAATTGAGCAGAATGTATAATATTGTCTGCATTTTGCCTTTGAAATTGTATTTTTTTATACACATGAACTGTGAAAACAATTCTTGTCGCTTTTAAACGTCAAATTTCTTTTATCATCAGGCGCCGTTATTTTGTTATTTTTATTCGCAATTCTATGAAATAAAAACAAAACAAATATTTGATGGAAAAATATCAAGAAAAGTAAAGGCAAAATGCAGATCATATTACATCAAATCTTTGAGCAGAGGTTCCCGAAATTTCATTGTTCATAATGGCCATCTTGCTACCAAATTAGTTGTCAGTTATTCACCTTGTTTTGCCAAATCGCCAAGTAAAAAAAATGTTTGTGTGTTTCGTCCATTTTAAGATCGCCATAATCGTTTTACTGGGAGTTATACGCAATGTGGTGGGTAAATTCGAGTCCATTGTTTCATTAAACGATCGACCACCACCGGTAAGTCGACGAAATTCAAGATCTCCCAAAAACATCGCAACTGTCTTTGAGAGTGTGCAAAAGACTTCGAGGCAATCGATTTCGTGTCGCTCACAAGAACTTGGCCTTTCGTAGACCATAACTTGACTTATTTAACCTCGTGATTTCGGCCGACATGTGTTTGCTGACTGGGCTCTAGGGCAGTTGGAAATTGACCCTTATTTCCTTCAAAAAAACATCTGCAGCGATAAGGTCCATTTCTGGATGAATGAGTACATGATCACACAAAATTCTTGATTATAAGTTGATACCGATCCACATGAGATCTATGACCGTCCATTACACTTCGAAAAAGTTGCTATTTGGGGTGAATTTTGATCTGGCAAGGTCATCGGCTCACATTCCTTTGAAAACGACGTTGGCCAGACTATCACTGCCAACGGCACTTCTTCACTTCTTTTGGACTGAATTTGATGTTCTGAACAACATCAATATGAGCTTATGATACATTGGGTATTCAGCACTAGTGATTTAAAGTCATTGACATCTCACATAGCGGTGATGTAAACTGGCCACGAAATCGTGCAATTTGACTACGTTAGAGATTTTCTTCGTTTAGAGATTTTTTTGAGATACTGTTGTATGCGAACAGTCCGTAAATTACAACGGTTTTCAAAGCCAACATAACTCGTGTCATCGGCCAAATTCAGCCTGCTTCATGCGCCAGATTCAAAAAAAAAATTGGATTTTGGGTGCATTACACACAGAGAAGCTGTGGCAGCCCTTTGAGCATTGTTATAATCCACACATAATGGCATCAATGGGCTTTTCGCATGATAAAAAATCACACGCACACAAAGTGTTTGATTTAAAGTAAAAAATAGGAAGAGCTTAGCGAAAAGCTTGATTTAAGTTATTCGATGTTATTTTATGGTCCTTTGCCTGAAACCATAGGAATACAACGGGTGACGTTTTACACATATAAGTATTGAAAATTTTACAAAAAAAATTGTAGGAATTTTTAAAAGTGATTGAAATACTTATTTAAGGCAATAAGCGAATGGGTGACATTTATTTTTTCAGACTATTTCATGTTAACATTCAATGTTGACATACTGATCAACGACAGCTGTAAGGTTATCCTTCTGGCCTGGAATTTTAACTAACTTGTCCGTTTATACAATAGACTTCACAAATTAGCAACACTTTAGCATTAAGTTTAGTTTTCATAACGAATGTGTATGCCCAAATTTTTTCGTGCGCAATCCTTATACAATATGGTGGTATTTTTCATATGCTAAAAATTCCTGCTGCTGTTTCCCATGTTATTTGTTTCTTTTTTCCTCATTACAAAACTTTAATTTCAGATTATTTATTGCCTTAAATAATATAATTTTCCCACTAATTGACTTTAATAATCGCAACGCGCTGTGAATATTTTTTCTTTGTTTTTTTTTTTTTTTTTTTTTTTCAAAACAAAGTCAAGTATACAGATATTTGTCATTTGATCAAAATAAATTATTGATTGATTGATTGATTTACATATGTACCTATGTATAGAAGTATGTACATACCCTCATATTAAGTATGAACACCGTTTGTTAGTTTATGAATTCACGTCAGATATTTTATTCATAAATATTTTTCAAACAAATTCTTGTCAAGTAAATCAATCGGTGTGAACAGATTTCTATAAACAACTGCTTGTTATTTGTAAACAAACAAGCGTTGACATTTTAATTATAATTATTTCATGCAAATATCATAAAAAGAAACACATTGATTTTGGAATTTTACCACCCCAAATAATAAAAAAAAACTTATTGTGTATAGCAACAGCACGTTTGATTTTCGAAAATTAAATTCGTAACGTATGAACCAAGAAAAAAATAATTTTTTGCACACCGTGTTCAATGAATTTCTATTTGACTTATTTCATCATCGTCTCTTTTTAAAGCATTACAGTTCTTTCTTCTTCTCAAATGACGTCTTTATGTTGTTAGTTGCGCATTATTTTGGAATCATCTCTCATGCAATGGCTCCATCTGATCACTATTAGTGCTCTCCGTCTAGAGTGCATCATTGCCTTTCATAATCTTTAATCTTCCAAGTGCGCAACACATCATGCCCAAATTACTTGGTGAGTCTTGACAGATTTGATGTTTTCCTATTCTCTAGCCCACCTTGAACAGTTCATTGCAGTTTCCTTAAACACAGTCAAAGTTTGCACCGCGCAATCTATTTGATAAAAACTTGAGGGCAAAATTTTCCTTTTATTCATAAGTTGGGAGACCTGCTGTTTAAACTGACTCCGAATGAAATTTTTTGAGAATTTTTTCATGGAAATTTTATTTACACTCAGAAAACTTCCGAATAGAAATCTTTGAAAGAAATATGTTTTCATATTTCGTTTTATTTGAAATATTTATTTTGTGTCCGGGACTGGCGCTTGAACCATGGCGTCACCTCCTATGAGCCCTACTAGACTAAGTCGACCGTGTTATCAATACTATCAATTTCCGACATGGCCTTAAACGATTTATGAGTGTGGCCCAATTATTTTGTGCACTCTGCTTTTTGCCCATTCATATGGAAAAAATGGGAAATTGTTAGAGACATGGACGACTTTACAAAACTTGCCGTTGGCGCTTGGAAATTGTGGAGCAGGTTGTGTTCAAATTTTTGAGATTTGGAGAAAGAGATACTGTGAGTGGCGATCGTAACGGTAAATACTAAAGGAGATGCTAGTTTCCGAATAGACCTAGAACGCTCTGTTAAAGAAGCACGTTAACACAGCTTTTGTGGGAAAAAACGATGACTGGTTAATACCCAGATAACTTACACTACAAAGTAATTCTGTACAGCAATTCTAACTTTAATAAGAGAGCAGGCCATGTTTCGGCCACAACACTTTCCAAAAGAAAGACAATTGGTCGGAAATTGCACGAAAATGTCGTACAAAATTTGGTCGAAGGGAAGGACCAACAGTACCCGTTATACACAAGCTTATTGCTCAAGTTCATGAAACTTGTTTCATTGTTGATGCGCTAAGACGTGAGCGTGCTCGTGCAGTTCGTACACCCAAAAATATCTTTGCTGAGAATCCCTCAACATTAACTCGTCATCGTTCTCAAGAATTGAACATTTCACGCACTAATTTGCGTCGAATTTTGCGAAAAGATCTCGGTATGAAGCCTTACAAAGTTCAATTGGTTCAAGAGTTGAAGCCGCATGACCATCCGCTCCGATTTCACTTCGCTAGATAGGCGAACAAGAAACTGCACGATGATATCAATTTTGCCAAAAAATTAAATCATCTTTTCAGATGAAACTCATTTTCATCTCGATGGGTAAGTTAATAAGCAAAATTGTCGTATTTGGATCCGAGAATACCCACACGTGGTCTTACAGAAGCTAATGCACCAATTACGAGTGAAATATCATTGGTCTATATTTCTTTAAAAAGGAGAACGGCGCAACCATTACGGTCAATGGAGACACCAATCGCACCACGATAACCGATTTTTTTGTACCCGCTCTTCATGGTCTTGATGTGAACGATGTTTGGTTTCAATAGGATGGTGCAACTTGCCACACATCTCATGCCACAAATGCCGAAATGATGATGCCAATTGGCCGCCAAGAAGCTGCGATTTGACATTGTTGGACTATTTTTTGTGGGCGACAACTTTGAAAAGTGTAATGTTGACATTAAAGAGGCAGGATTACCAATTCGACATACCCAATTAAGTCCCAGGGAAGGTACCACCTCATCGTATCTGCTAAAAACGTCACACTTAAATACTACATATTAAAACATCAGCTCTGTGTTAAATAAGCTTTTATAATTCAGCTTAATTTTTACGCCATTAAATTAGAATATGAAGCATTATACTTACATACGTATTAAACGGACATAATGTTTAAAATCATATTGAAATCGTAAACCTTGTGTTTTATCGTTGTGTACTTACCTAGAAAGATAAGAAAACATTGAAATTTTTAAAAGATGAGTTTAAGAAATTTTTAAAATTAAAAAGAAAAGAAATAGAAAAAATATACTTAAGATAACGTGACAATATTAATTAAATACCGAAGCTCGTTAGAGATTTTTAACTCCCTCTTGCGACTGAATAGAAAAGAACTGAAGTGAAAGTTTATTAATAAGAAACAAAAGCATGAACTTTTATTTATTATGGGCGGGTAATTAATTCAAATAAAATTCTTAAGTCGATACTGTAATCTAAAGAACATGACTAAATTAATAAGACCCTAATAAATAAGCTTCCCATCAGTTTATAAATGGGTTTCTAATGAAAATCTCATGTTTTACAAGAAATGTTTAATGAAAGCCTAATAAATGAAGCTTTTTTCAATAATTTTTAGAACACGCAACCTGAAATCAATAAATATTTGAATTACTTAAGCGCCTCTTAAAAAGGTAACACCCTCTTTAAATGGTTTCGTTTTTTTTTTTGTAGGCAAACAGCTGAATTTCTAGCTGAAGCTTAAACTAGAGATCAGCTTCCAAGAGGAAATTGTTTATTGCGTGAATTCATTTCAAATTTCTTTAAAGGCGTTCCATGTTAATTTGAAAATATAAAACTGTGATGAATTTTAATTTTTTACTTCTAAGCTTTACTGTCTATTAAGACGGGTTTGATGTAAATTTTGTTTTTTGCTGGCCCCTCTGTTAACGTGATATGCAAATGAATATTCAATTAATTTTCCAACATATCAATGCAATGCAATGCTAAAAAAAAGAATGAAAAACAAGAGTTTTCAAATGGAAAAATTCAAGTTTGTGCTCCAGTCTTGGGAAATAACACAACACAACACAACTTGGCTATTATAATTCATGTTCACTAGCCATTTACCAAGAGGCGTTGATTCACTTAAAATGCAATTTTTTTCTCCGCTTTTTTTTCTCCATCTAATGAATTATGGTCGTTTGACTCAAAAAGAGCTGATGGCCGGGAGAAGGAAGAAAAAAAACATAGTTTCTTATAATTTATGGCTTAATTGTATATTAAAAACGTATAGGTTAAGAGGTATTTAAGCCATTACCACTTTAATTTACTTTCGTTTCATAATTAGAAAATATAAGCCAAACAAAACCAAGCTTTTCCGTAATTTTCAAAGAAAATTGTATGAAATTAAGTTTTTCACAATTTAATTGACAGCACTTGTTATAAATTCCGTCTCAAAATTTTGATTTTCAAATCATACATGAAATTTAAAATCTCAAAAATTTTCTTACAATCGCAAACAGAAACCATATTTGAGAAAAAGAAAGAAAAAATTTTTGTTTGTTTTTTTTTTTAATGAATATTTTACCACAAACCAAATGTCAATGGATTTGCGGAAAACATTATTGATGGCATTGATCATATTTATTAACGTCTGCCACAAATTTTCAATTAAATCATAAAATGATTGGACCATTACAACAACAACAAAACAAATGTCTATCTATTGGCAATGCAAACAGTATGTACGTACGGCTAACGCATTGAACAGACAAACCATGAAACATTGTTGCCCATGGCATTTTGACTTGTCCGGTAATTTAAAAAAAAAAAAATCGCTAGAAATTGAAGGACAGAAATTTAAACTTTTTTAATGCCTTTAAAAATAGTTTCATGCATACATGGATGGATCTTTAATTTTATTACTTTTAAATACATGGATGAATCTTTAATTTTATTACTTTTGAAAATAGATTCTTCCAAGAACAATAATTTATATCCACAGTTCGAGCACTTGTCATTCAAGGAAATGTCAATTCTATCGCTCCAATTAATTACAATTGGACAGTAGCCTGTAAGAACTGCTATGTGCGATAATCATGATATTTAAGGAAAGAACACAAATGTCATCTTCTCATTCACATTACTCCAGCAGAGTATGGAAATATTGCATGTAACATCATGTAGTCAACGAATCCCCAGTATAACTTAAGCACACGGAACACCCATATCCTGTAATATGTCAGAGTTTTGTATCAGGACTGACCAGTGTATCAGCGATGTACCAGCAATTTCCCATGAAAATCCTCTGTCGCCGTAGTCTAGTAGGTAGTGTTTAAACCCCTGGCCAGACAACTTCAAGAAAACGAAATACGAAAAACATATTTCTTTGGTGACTTCTTCTCAGCAGATTTCTGAAAAAAAAAACTCTGAGAATAACTAAAATTGCCATGATAAGTTTCTCAAACATCTGTCGTTCAGAGTTGACTTGACTGTAGATCCCACCACTCATGTATAAAATTAACACGCACAACATAAGTCGTGTGTTAAACTAGATCCTAATCCTGACTGAAGGGTTGAATGACCAATTATGTTACCTAATCCTTTGTGTTAGAATTATCAGAAATTTTCCTAAAAAAATCTCCAACATTTACGAACAATGACGTGAGGGACTTGGTTGCACCATGGCCAATTAAGTGATCTTTAAGTGGCATAAATTACATTTGTTTGTTGAGGTGATAGTCTATGATCTGTCAGAAGGACTACTCCCTGCCAATTAGTTACCTCCTCCCTTGTCTACCTAGTTGAGGAGTTTAATAAATACTCAAGTCCATCTCTACATACTATGAGTCTGTTGAAACAGTGGACGTCCGTACTCATAGAGGGCTGCCATTGGTCTGTGTCAGTCTATAGTTGATCTCCCTATTAAACACTACTCCCCACAAAGAAAACTCACAGAGTCTTATAATCTCCGGCGACGAATGTACTACATAGCGGTAGTGCCAGACCCCACTAATTGGCATCGTACCAGTATTTTAAAACCAAGCCTTAATTCGAGCCTAATACTTTGCACATCAAAGAATTGCAAGATCCAAATGGCAATTAACTCCTTCAAATCCCATTCTTCGAGCTGGCAAGATGGTAATGATTAAGTCAACGGCTTAACCAGTTTCCAAATGTCAACAGTCATACAAGAAGATCTATCGAACGATGTCCGTCTATCTCAAACATCGTGCCCTCCCATGGCACAAAGACCCAGTCAAAAAGGAGTTCACCATTAAGCGCCCTGTTTATAAAATAATAAACCTGTAGATGGCTTACGGAGCAGCAGAAAAATTACATCCAAGTTTATAAGATACCTCTGCTGCTGCCTCCGATTGTAGTCAAAAAAAAAAAAACGATCTCTACCTAATATAGCATGGTGGTCAGAGTAGTGTATCCTTCTAGCAGTGTAACGATCTATAAACTTTGGGCCTGGCCTGTAGGCAATATCGTACAAGCAGGTAGCAAGTATCAACTGATTTGAACAGTCCGAGCGATGACACCATATCTTTATCGTCATTGCCGTTTGAACAGGATTTTGATGAGAACTGTTCGAAACAATACCCAACCACTATCCAAGAATGTAGACATTGGCTGGTATTAAGGCAAAGCAATACATCTGCTGCCAGGTTTGGTGTTATGTCCTCCGACATTAAAGAAAGATTCGCGTAATACTAGAGTTCAGCTAGTCGCAGATTCCTTTAAGAAACCTAACATGGTGATTTCCAGTTCGATCTAGGAGTGTGGGTTTGACAAAATTTAAACCGATTAAAGCTTAGCTTTCTTAGTTTTAGATTTCTGTGATCTAATCTTTAAACCTGCTTGGCTAATGCTGATCAGATTCAATGCGGTGCGAAAAACGATTGGCGTTTACAAATTCTGTTTTGATTTTGTCAATTACAAGCGTGGGAGATTCCAAGAGAAACCGTTTTTTCGTTTTTGTTGTATGCAAGGACTTACAATTTTTTTGATTTTTGTCCAATATTTCAAGGGAGCACTATGAAACACGTTTAATTCGCAAGAAAATCTCAAAATTGACAACACCACTGTGGTGCGATATGATGACAAAATCAAAAGCAGCATCAACAACAAGGTATTAGCGGCTAACAAATAAATAATATTTTCCACAATGATTTATTGAAAAAGAAATCAAACAACACACAGTGAACGAACGAAGAAATGATTTAATGTCTGCAAGAGAGTAAATAAAGAAAAAAAAATTATGCTCTAAGAGAAGAGAAAATGCAAAGCATGTATGTATGTGTGTATTTTCACACCCAATGAGTGTAAAACACATATGTATGCGTTGTAAAATAATATAAGTGTGTAAGATTTTTAATTACTTGTTTACTCTCTTTGAAACAAAAAAAAAACATTAAAATCTCACACTACAAGGTGCAACACATTTCTTCTATGCAACACATGCTTAACAACTCATACACATGTGTGTAATGTAAACATTATAACGGTTAAAGTATCAATTTTTGTTATTACTCTCTAGCTCTCTCTTTCTTAATTTCTGACTGTGCTCTTCTGTTTGCTAAATGTTATTGGATATTCACAGAAGCTGCGGGTAATTCCGGCCTTAGTTTGTCAAAACTGTCAATAGAGAGTTATTATGCATACCATGTGAGCATCCATGGTCTGTAAATGAATATGAAAAAATTAACAACAAAATGTACAACAAAACTGTAAACAAATTGCATATTCATGTAGATTTTTGCAACATCTTCAGTTGGTGCTTCTAGAAATTTTTTTTTTGTGATCTAAACACATTGCAATTTGTCGTTCAGTTTGTTTTCTTTATTGTAAGTTTTAAGGAAAAATTAAATGAAAAATGCCTCGAAAATGTTGTCAGCAAATGCGTAACAAATTGAATTTTTTATGTTTTACAATATTTTTTTTATTATTTTTCTTTTTTCTCTTGTTTTTCTTTTTTCTGTTATTTTTATAAAATTTTTCTCTCACTCTGTCGTAGTTTCCTGAGAGATGAGATGTTTTGCGATTGGTCCAGTTTAACTGGTAATGATTTTCTTTTACAGGGTCTTGTTTTTTTCTCCTTGTTTGACTGACTGACTGTTATTAATTATTTTAAAATGTTTAAATTGATTTTTTTTGTTTTGTTTTAATTTTAATAACTTTGTTATCTTGTTGGCAAATGTTACAGAAGTATTAATAAAAGTCAGCTTTGAAAAGTTATAAATCTTAAAATGATTCATTTTCTCTGGGTTAATAATGGATCAATTTCAATGCCAGTTGTGGTAACTGTAGGCTGGCTGCATGCAATTGCATTTATTTGAAGTTATTTCAGTCTCTTAAAAAAATAGGTTACGCAATGGAATTTCGACACTTAACCCGAAAACTTAAAATATGTTTACGAAGGCGGCTTTAACATGTTCATGAATGTTGTAATGAAAAACCGGCTTTTCTTTAAATGTTATCCTTCACAAAAAAAAAAAAAAGAATTGTTGAAGTCATTAGAAAAGAATTGTTTGTGAAAAGCTTTCATCAAACAGTACTTTCTCGGATGTGTGTGAAGATAGATTTTAAAATTTATTAGCCTGGACGCAAACAAATTCAGTTAACGAGCTCTGTTATGTCCTGTTTAACAATTAATTTAAGATTTGGAAAGTCTTAAAATCAAAATCCCTCTATTAAGGGTTGTTCTGGCGATTAATTTTGTTTTTGAGGGACGTAATATGCATCAAAAATAATTCACTTTGTCTGCCCGTGTTGTCCTGATTTATGTATGTCTATATTGATTTATTTACCGGATTACATTAGCTTTTGGAACTGTGTGATTATATGTTTATTGTAACAGTGATTAACTATAGAACCTAATTTACCAACTTGTGCTTTTTTACCTCATTTTATCCAGAAATTTTAATCCTTTTTCCTATTTTTCTTTCCTTAAATTAATTGCTTAACAGGGTTCTGTTAGTACATAACAGAGCTCTGTTAACTGGTTTGCGTCCAGGGTAATAGATTTTAAAATCTATCGGGATCAAATTCTGGGATTGCTCTATTCGTAGCCAGACTCGTAAATCTAAGCTGCTGAGTCAAACATTTGTGATGCCTTTTGTTATCACAATCTCCTGAACTTTCAATATCTAATCAGACAACAACATATCAAAAAAGCTTAACTGGTTCTCCAGTATGTTCGGAATCTTCCATGCTTGCATGACAATATCTCTGTTCTCTAAACTATTGTTTTAACTTTGAAAATTATATTTCAGAATTTCGATAGTATTTAGGGTAATTAGGTACAGCATTTCCTTCAGGTCAGAAGCAAGAATATTAGATCTGAGGCTCACATCATCACTCGCATCACGGTATGAACTCATCTCAACCGAAAATTCATTAACCGTGTCTCGAAATATACTTTAGTCTGCTGAGGAGAAGTTGCGTAAGAAATATTTTTTTTTCACATTTCGTTTTGTTCGACACTTGGGGCTTGAACCGTGGCCTCACGTCTAGTAAGTCAACATTTGATTTGTATTCAATGCCTTGCTATGGAGTTGGATTACTGTGCTTTCATGAATGTTAGTCTTGATATGAAAATGAGAAATAATAATAATTTTGTTGTTTTTATATTGCTCTACACTGTATTGTATGTATGTATGTTAAGCATTTTTCTAATGTCTTTTAAAAGTTTTCAATTTATGATACTAAAGTTTGTTCTAAAATTCTTTAACATCTATTGGTAGTTGGTAACTAAAGTTGTTAAGGTGTTCTTTACTATTTATTGTCCATTTGATATCGTAT
Source organism: Sarcophaga caerulescens (assembly GCA_927399465.1). NCBI lineage: Eukaryota > Metazoa > Arthropoda > Insecta > Diptera > Sarcophagidae > Sarcophaga > Sarcophaga caerulescens. The sequence goes on along the minus strand of OV656872.1, from coordinate 118,463,177 downwards.
ATTACTTCATTGAACTTTCTTTTCTTGTAAATACGGGATACCCTATAAGTATTGTTCTATATGCTCTCACTTCTATTAACTCTCTCCCTCTCACACACACTCCCTTATTTACTTTCCAAAGCATAACAACAAATTTATGTGTCTCCATTAAATTATTTACGATTCGTTCCAATTGTTTTAACACTTACAATGTGTGTTCTCACTAATTTACAACAAAAACAACAAATATAATTAATAATGACAACAAAAAACTTCAAAGTAATATGACATGTTCTAACAAAAACAATATTAAATTAGACAACAACAATCAACAACAACAATAACACTTAATTCACAAGTATGTATATTTTTGGGTGCGAGTGTGTCACTAAGTAAATGTAATCAAGAGAGAGAATAAAACACAACAACTTGAACTATGGAACTTGACGAAAATTCATGCCACTTATTAAAAACAAATAAGACTGAAAACACTAAAAACAAAAACAACCAGAATAACTACAATAAATATAGAAAATATTTTACAAGTGCACCGTCATAATGATGTATGAAGCGCGAAATATTTTGTTTAAATAGCAATATAACAACAACTGTAACAACAACAACAATAATAATAAATATGTTGAAAATATAAATAAAAATTCAAAAACGATACTTTTATAAATAAATATATCGTCGTTGTTGTTGCTGTTTGTTTTGGTTATTTTTTCCGTTTTTTTTTTCTGTTTTAATGCATGTGCGATCAATGAGCCACTGACCTAAGCCAACATGATTTGCATTGCGATTAACAACAGCAGCAGCAGCAGCACAGCGATTACGTTAAAAATTCACACTCTACGGTACAAATAAACACATGCAATTTCATTGCCTATGGATATATGGTACAATGTATGTATGTATGGTTATATATGAGTGTATGAATACAGTCTACTTTAATTTGATTTAATTTTTTTAAACAGAAGAAGACCTTACGACTATTTAATACCCTACAATGTAGTGTACTTGTCAGTTGCCACTATAATCGGGAATTAAACGTGGTCGTGCTAATTCCAATGCTATTAAGAGTCTGTCAAGTATGAATATATTCCCTCATAAGCGCAGTGTTAAGAGGATCTAATTTATCAGTCAGTGTTGATAAGATTGCTGTAGCTGTCATCGGGAAAGACGCTGTTTCAGTCGTTACAGAAGTATTAGGTTAGGTCGGAGTGGTAGCTCTGATATCACAAAGCTCACTTGAGCACGCATAGCGGCCCGTTGTGATGCCACGGGTGAGCGCAGTCCCTGTACTAACCAAGTTCCACCAAAATCAGGGAAAAGGAAAAAGTTGGTCAGCGCAAGGTCTGCACAACAAACGACTACCCCGCACTGGAAAACCAGCCAGAAAGTTTGATGAACGAAGCTATATCCTTGATGTCAATAGATGATAGCTCCGTTAAGCTGACAAGGAATGGTGAGCCAAATAACCTATATCTACACCTAGCAAGAGACGGGCACTGACAAAGAAAGTGAACAACAGTCTCCTCTTCCTCAGCGGACCTGCATCCACGGCAAAAGTCGTTGAAAGGGAGCCTCATTCTTTCCGCGTGTCTACCCATGACGCAATGACCTGTAAGCACGGCCTCTGTAGTCGAGATGACATCACGAACGAGACCAAGTAATCGGTTGGTACGCCTTCTATCCATCTTGGGCCAGGTGAGTCTAGCGGTGCAGCAGGATTCCTCATTGACCCAGGATAGGTTGGCGTCCCGAAAGAACTTCCGCGCAATGGTCAGCTTGACCGAGGCAAGTGGCATGCCCAATTCAACAGAAGAGGATTCCGGAAGGAGCGCACCAGCTCTGGCGAGCTCGTCGTATTGAAAACTTTAAAAAATATTAAACCTGGTATACCTTGCGATCAATTGCAGATCGGAAGATAAACTACACAAGGGCTCCGGTACTCACTCTGACCACAACCGTTGCTTTCCTTCTGATCTGCTAATAGAAGAAAATTTTTGGATATCGTGCAGTTAATCTCCAGGAAGGCTGCAGAACTCATCTTGAACTACTGTTTAAACATTGAATTTCTTAACTTAAGATCGTAAAACAAAATTAAAGAAGGTCACCAGCTTCAAAGATTAAGAAAAAGACAAGTGTGCTCTGGAAAATTCCGACAACAATGGGGTCGACGTGTACGCTTAGTGCACTACACATGGGAATATTCGCCAGGATCTATCAAGCGTCTGCAATCGAAAAATACAAATACAGAAATACAAAAGATAGGACATAGCAATACTATCTGACAGTCTGGCCACCATGTAAGCACTCGGTTCCTATGAGCAGAAGATGGGACTGTCTGGATAAGCTAAACCGGATAGGACGGGAAGATTAAAAAAAAAGTTAAAAATTAAATTAAAAATTACTCTCCACTGGGTGCCAGATCACATGGGATTGACGGGGTTGTGAGGAGGGGAGGTCCCATCTGAGGCGTTGGAGCAAATGTGAGGAAAGGTAAGCTTAGCGAACAGATTCCTTATAATACTTAAGATGAGATATGAGTCATACATGAGACTATCCAGAAATAACCTGAGGTTGCTAACCAACTTTTTGACAGGGCACTGTAGTCTACTAAGAGTACTAATAAGTCTTAGAGTGAAAATGTATTTAACTTTCAACGAATTTATCCTTATAGATCGGGGCCTGACAAACGCTGCAAGGTTTGTTCGGAGAAGTACCATGAGTTTTGTGACAAACTTAATTGTGAAATTGTGATGGATTTCAGCTAATGAGGTCCAGATAACTTCCTTACCGAATTCCTTTTTTATTAATTAATTGGAATACGATTACAAATTATGTCTAATCATTACGGTATAGTGTAACAAAACAGGGAATCGAACCCATGACCCTCACGCTAATAGTCTAGCAAACTACCTACTGGACTACCAAGGCACCCTTCCGAATTCTTAAAAGTCATCTTCCGATCCCAGTTTTGTTTATACTATTTATTTACGTATCGTCATGAAAGGTTAGGCCAGACGGAGATCAGATGTGAATCACTTGATAAAATCTCTGAATACCTGTGATGCAAGCGCATTGTTGATTGGTAATACATTTCAATTGATTTAAAACATCTGTATTCAGCACAGCGAATCAATTAGATTTCAGCAAAATTAATGATCAATTCTAATTAAAGGTAGTAGAGAGTGTCCTAAGGAGAACATATCAAATATCTGAAAAATTCCAGCCTGTGGCTTAAATACGTGAATTTATTAAAGGTGAAAAACCTAAGCACAAATTGAATATATTTCCACCAGCTGTAGTGTTCGCGTGGTGTTATAAATTTTATAAGATTTTCCTCCAAAAGCAATTTTCATGTAAAGTTCTTGTCATTTGAAAATTGTTTTAGATTTCTTGTTTTAATTAATTTGCTTACAGTGCTGACTATCCAAAGTATGAAAACCGATGGCAAGACACTCTGTCTCAAGTTTTTTGCTTTTTTCTTTTGACTGTTTTGACTGAATATTGTACAACAAAATGTTGAATGTTAATGAAAGTTGTCCAAATAAATAGAGGACGTCTTGATTTACTGTTAAAACTATTGAAATTAATTGCTTTGCAAGAAAATGAAAAAAAAAAAATTAATTTTAATGTCCATTTCACTGAACGACATTATCATTAAGTAAATGGAAAGAAAGAGAAAGTATCCCTAGTATAGATTTTGAATGTTTTTTTTAGACAAATAATGTTTTCTATCACTATTCGTTCCAGTTCCTCTCAAGATAACATCAACATGTTGCAACAGGAACATATTACAAGAGAATTAGGCACTACATACCAATTTTTCTTGAATTCAAGATAACGTTGACAAGAAAAAATTGTACAAAATATGTACCTATGACGTTTTGCTTGCCACATTAAGCTTTCAAGTGAATTTTAAGGCAACTGGCGTCAAAGCCTTTTCTATCATGCCAAACGGGTATTCCCCAGACCATACTTAGTAAAAATCAAAAATTTTAAATTCGGTAGCCTTGTCTTTTAAAGAACTGGCTTCGTTTTTTTTACCGGATATTTCCCTTGGCATACTTTCTTTCTTTCTTGAATTTAAAGTTACTACTGACGTTACTCTTTAAGGCCGTTTAAGATTTAAAACTACAACTGCTCTGCTACAGTCATAATAAAAAATAAAAACTAGAAGAAAAAGCAAAAAATAATGTAAAAATGAATCAACGAGAGAAGAAAACCTTATTTACAGTTCAGTTTAGTTCAGTTCAGTTCACTCTGGTTGACGTCTTCTATGAGGATGAAGGCAGAGATGAATGAATGAATGAATGAATTAAGGCTGGCTGTCACTTTCAACGAAATGACACTCACTTGTCGTATGATAAGTCATCATAGAGTTTATCACTTAGCATCACTCAGTCCATACAGTCATATTTTTCTAGGGAATGTGAAGAGGTGGTAGGTGGGGGGTTGGGGTTGATTGGTTAGAAAATGTTGCTTTAGTTTTAACATTCAACGTTAAATTGAAAAAGAAAACAAGAGAAAAACTATTGTTTTGCGCTTTACTTTGCATGACAGTGCTGTGTTTGCATTGAGGATTAAAATAATAAATCCACGTGCTACTGTACACAGTAAGTAGAGCGTAGAGAAAATACAAAAAACCAAAAGAAAAAACGGCATTAAATGTGTTGCAAACTATGCAGAACAGCAGCGTTGAGAGTTTTGTTCCACCATGTTAAAGTATTAACGACCTTTGCATTGTGTCACTATGTATTTCATTCGTTATTGTTGTTATTGTTCTTGTTGTCATTTGAAATATGTAAACAATTAAACAACAATTAAAACAAAAAGAAGGCAAAAACAAACAACACAAATGATTTGTCTTTTTATTGCTCTAAATATGTATGATGCATCAGCGATTAACTTCACCTCCCCCTTTCAATTGGTAGAAGATTTTATTTCCCCAAAAACCACGAGACAAATTTATTGCTTTTGGTCGTATGTTTTTATGACTTTTCGACATCAAAACTATCGGCACCGCCCTCCTTAACGATAACTCCTCTTCAAATGTTGGAGTTTCTTTTTTTTTTTTTGTTGTATTTTTCATGTGGAAGAATTTCTGTGTTTATGGTGTTCTATGTGTGTGCCTGTGTAGTGTTTTCAACATCTGATGTTCAAAGTGACTTTTGCTTTGACACTGAACTGTGCCAACCATTCTAATAAAAATCCAGTCAAATATGGAAAAGTGTAGAATTTTTGTGGATTCTTTAAAAATAACTTGAAAATGTCACTTTATAGAGAGTAGACTATGACACTTAAGCGAAGATGTACTCGTGCCAAGTTGTGTCGCATGCAACATCTTTAAAAGCAATACACGTTTGACATGTGTTACAAAGTCTGCAGCAGTGTTGCCATTTGGCTCATAAATTTGTTTTATTAATAATAATATTTTATGCATATTTTATAATACATTCTCTTAATATTTTTCAAACATTATCTTAAATTTTTTACTGTCTTTACCATTTTCATTCACAGAAAATTTTTCCAATTACACAGGTGATTGATCGGGCATAGCAAGTTATTAAATGACAGAGTTGCCATATAGCTAACTTCTATGAAAATGTAAGGAGTTGTAGTATTAGGAACTCTGCACATTCTTAATTCCGATATCTGAGATGAACTCGAGTCGCTGCAGTTTAAGTAGTTAACAGTGTTTATAGAACTTCAAAAGTGCTAAGAATGCGAACGCACTCTAAAGTGTTCCATACTTCATTTAGAGTTTCTAAAACTTTTGCCAGTATAAGGCGTAAATCTTGGTAAAATTTCCACGTCAAAGCGATACAATATTTATAACGTCAGTATAAGATAGCATTGGAAACCTGTACTACTTCTCCAAGAGCAGCAAACAAGAACGGTTACACAATTGAAAGATTTAATTCAGCAAGTGAATGTCAAATACCAGCTGAAATCGTATGGATTAAATTGATTGATTGAAACCATAGCTGAATTTCTACAGCCTTACATAACTTTAGTCTGGCAGAAAGAAAAGCTACCTCCAACTAGGAAAGAATTCATCATAGGAAAATTACTGAAAACTCTCGAATTGAAAAACTGAAACAGTTCTAGAGATGTTTTGCTGTTCAAAAAAAATGGTACTGGCACTCGTAATACAGAGAAGAATTCGCGTGACAAACAGGTAGACTTCCAGCCCCGGACTAGGTTAATTTCATGCACATTATAGTGGAATAATGTATTGAAAGGCGTATTCTTCTTCATCCACCGTTCATAGATTTCAAGAAAGGCTTAGAAAACGTCAGACTGAATGCAATTTTGAAATCATTTAGTAGGAAGGATGTATTCAAAATCGAGTTCGGCATTCGTAGGATTGAAAACAGTATAGAAAAGCTTACAAATACCCGGACGAACAAAAGTCAGAATATTCAACGTACATACATACATATATGTAAAGTCTTCTCTGATGTACGGAAACGAAAGAAACCTGGCTAGTTTCAAGTACAATCACGCAAAAACTGCCAGTCTTCAATAATAAGCGCCTCAGAGTCAAGTGTTACAAATTTTGACTCAACTCTATCCGCAACACGCATCTTTTAAACTTTACCAACAAGAAATTTATGTACTATCCTGAAGAAAATCCTGGAGTTTTATGGGACACATTATCAGGGGGAAGCTACTCAAGGCTAAAAAAGTCGAGCATGACGACAGAACAGCCAAAAGATTAGAATACTCCAGAAACTAGAATTGTTAAGCTTTATATGCTGTATCCTGTGAGGTATTAATGTATTCCAGCGATATTGAGCAATATCCTGAAATTTGTCAGAGCAAAAGGCTTGGAGGACACGTTACAGAAGCACTTAAATAGTACAATAGATCGTATGATCAACATTAATAATAATTAAGCTGCTGTTATTGACATTCAAGTCTAACGAGGGATTTTCGATCATAAAACCAGTAGCAATCAATCAAGTATAGGATGTAAATGAATTTGGATATTACGATAGCAAGACCAATCATAGAATGAAATCTGTAAGATAGTCTTCCTATAGACTAGCATGTACGAGCAAATTTTAGACTTAAATATCCAAACTACATACATCTCTATTGAAGTAAAGTGGAGCAGGTTGAAATCATACAGTTGAAGGAAACTACGTATACGTTAACTGTCTAACTATTTTGAGACAATCTTTTCCCTCCTGACACACGTAGAAATGTTATGTAGAAATGTTATGTAGACCACATCGTATGGCATGTGAATTATTCGGCGTTAAAAGAATTCATATAATAAAACACGCACTTTTTCTACATTAAAATGTAGTTACAAAGCCAACACTGGCAACACTGTTGTGATGAGTATGAAGTTTACATTTATTGCCGTTGTTATGTAAACAACAGCCTAGACATTCATATTTGTTGGAGCTGTTATGTTACATTAAACATTTCAACATGACAAATACACACACACACACATGCATATGCATACATTTACGAGCATACGAACAAAATAACGGTGAAAAGAAAGAAGCGACAAAAATATTACAGTGTTGACAAACACAAAAGCGGCAGTAAAATTACGGAACAAACAAAATCATAAACATTTAACAGCAACATATTGACAACTCCAATACATATACACACATACATACTTGTACAACTCCTCTCTTTGTTAGACAAATAAACAAATTTAATGGGGGACTCTATTTTTAAATGCATGTGTATGAACAAACCATTCATGTGTGTGTTTTGTTGTTTAATTCCTATAATTTAACAGGACACCAAACCATGTGTATGATTTGTTTATTGTTTTGAAATTAAAATTTAACAGCAAAACAAATATCTACGTAAATTTGTTTATTTGTTAAGACAGTGACAGTGAGCGTGAGCAAGAGGAGGGGGCGAAAAGCGGTTCCTTTTGTAATTAAAAATGTTAAAGAAAAATAAATTTCTTAAATGGGAATTTTATTGGTTTTTACAAATTGATATGCGTTAATAATTTAAGACAAATTTAATGCCAGCCATTTAAATGGAAATGGAATTGAAATGAAATAAATTTTATTCGAATTTTTTTTTCCTTCTTTTTTTTGTAGTTTTTGTAAAAAAGGAAAAGTTAAAATATGTATGCATATCATATCAAATGGATGTATGTGTATACACGTATAAATATCAGTTTACATTACATTTGTTGTTATTGTTGATTTTATTCATCTGTTTAAACAACCTTTAATTTCACACTTGCCACTTAATGCCACCAAGAGCCAAGTAAACACCAGCGACCATTGTAACTTACCAACCTAGGCAGCCAACCAACCAGACAGTATACCAACTTGCCAACCATTATTATCATCAACTCATTCGTACCCATCAACAACATCATCAGCACTTGGCGATCTTTGAATTGGTGGCAAAACAAAGTAAAAGACAGAAGATGAAAAATAAGCAGGAAAAGAAAAAATATGACAGAAGTTGTTCAAGAAGTGGAGTATAATGTTATTGTCGTTGTTGTTGTTGTTGATGTTGGTGTTGGTGTGACATATTTAGTGCTGTCATAAAATTACAATGTGTATTAAGTGTCGCATTATATTGCGATAATAATATATCGCATAAAATGGACTTAATACGGCAAATAAAAACTGCATTAAGTTACTTACAGAGTAAAAAAAAAAACAAATAAAGAAAATCAGAAAAAAAATGGAAAAAAAAATAATTGAATAACTTTTAGACAGCTTTGACAGAAATGGGGACAGAAAAAGTGGCCTAAATGTCAACAAGAAAGAGAGTTTCTTAAATTATGTAAAAATATCACTGTCTTTAAAATAATAAATAATGTAATCGAAAGAGCCAATAAGAGCGTATAATGTCGTGTTAGTAGAAGAGCGCAACACTCTATTTCGATGAATTTCTCTTAACAATTTTCCTTCTAGCAAAAACTCTCAGTGTTTATGGAAAAATTTTCTAAAAATCAGTGGTTTAGGATCGACAGTTTATACCTGTAAGTTCCACAATTCAAATTCCAAATTTTCATCTTACAATGCCTAGCATAAACTACCGTCCTATAATTTAGTTTCTACCTTAAGTAGCGATCTTAAAGAAATATTGCATACGTAGTCCTATGCAAAGATCTCGTTTCTAGACTTCCATAAATTTTTATTTTTATTGAATACGTAATTTCTTTCTTTCAGCAATATTTTTCCAAACTGGAAAAAACAGCATGGAATTCAACAAACCGTGGGTGACTGACTCAATATACCTTGTTGCCCAATTTCGAAACCGCTGTGTACAGAATGAAAACCAGGAAACTACTTTAGTTCGCATTCTAACAGGAGACAATTCGTTATTGACAATTTCGATGATAAGCTCGGTGTGCAACAACAGGATAACTGTAGAAGCTGCCATAATGTAGAGGAAACGGAATCGGTGCAACACCTTTTATACGAATGCCCTACACTTCAGAACAGACGTCATCGGGTTTTGGGGGACGTCATCTGGGCATAGTGGCGAAGGTGCCACTAAGGTAACTGACCGACCTCTAACGTATCATGCCACAGGGGCACACACTGGGTAACATAATGGGCCATATGGGCACCGAGTCATCTTGCCTGTGAACGGCCGAAGGAAAGTTCTATTCACTCTGTAATGTATTGTGCGTTCCATTAGCTAATCAACCACGAACGGAAGAGATCTATGCAACACACGCATAGATACTTATATTATGGGAATTATGAAATTAATTTTCTTCGTGTACTTTCCATTGAAGTAGCAATGAAACAACGATGCAACAGGATACTCTGCAGTCCTATCCTTTGTCATCACCGAGAGTTCTCTAAATAAAATGTGATGTATTGTTCTATACATGAAAGTTGTATACCATTTTCGAACCGTATTCTAAATAGTAAGGCGATCAAGGGCTTCTGACCAAAAGAGCATTGCACATTAAAGTTAACGACGCTACCAATTTGTGAAAAGCTTTACGAAATATGCCAACGAAAGGACCAACACCGCAAAATGAACGCCAACACTCAGAAGATGACTGCTACTCATGCAATGCACTGTGTTGGAATAACCGAATGATAGTTATAGGAGAAAGAGCATAGAGGGAGTAGTGTGCCAATTTTTTTAATGGTCAGTGTAAAACCGTTGTCGCTTTTTATTTCTCGAGAGTTGTTTTGTAATAATTTCTTTTTCTATCATAATTAATCAAATATAATGTCGACAATTAGACAAATACAAAATACCCAGGCTCACTGGTGGCAATCGAACCTACGGCCTCGGCACATTGTTAACTAAACCAAGGGGGCACACATTTTACTAAATTTTGACTCTAATTTTATAGCACTTAAACATACATACAATCAATAGGGATCTGGTGCAGTGAAGTAATGTACAGAAATTGCAAAAATAAATTCCTGGCCATACCATAACCATGCTTCGAATATTCGCCACAAGTGGTGTTTTAAGTGTGGGAAAGCAGTTTCAAGTTTCAAAAAATGCTAACATTTACAGTTATTTCATCAACAAAACCGCCATTTTCTGCATGTTACTAGCTCGTTGCAATAAATACCTGGAATAGTTGATTAAAAATTTAAAGTGGTCTAGAAATTTAAGGTTATAAGTCGCCGTAGTCTATTAGGTTGTGTGTTTGTTGGCTTATTAGACGTAAGCCACGGTTCAATCTTCAGAACAGACATCTTCAACAAAACGAAGTGTGAAAAAAATATTCCTTCAATGATGCCTGATTTCTGGCAACAACTCTGAGAGTAAATAAAATTCTCATGAAAAGTTTCTCAAAAATCTGTCGTTTGGAGTTGACTTTAAACTGTAGGTCCCGCCACTCATATATGAAATGAATGTACACAGCATGAGTGTTGGGAGAAGCTAGGTCATAATCCTGACTGAAGGGTTGTAATGACCAATTATGTATGTATGTATGCGAGAAAATTTTTAAATATACTTATTGGCACTGCCTTAAAAATTCTAATTAATTTTTTTAACATTTTTAATTGCTTAATCAAGTTTTGTTTAATCAGAACGTTACCTATTCATTGAAAAAGCCAACGTACCTAAAAATAAACCACAGACATAAAATTTTATGAATCGTTTGTTTTACCACCCCTCATTTGGAACTAATTTATGTTACTGGACCAATAAAAACTGCTGGTCATCATAATTAATTCCCACTTGTTTACCAGAGGCTTACGTTGGTGTGCAATATAAAGAAAATTCTTGTTAGAACATGTGTACGTGTGTACATACATACATAATGAAAATGTTCTGCGTAAATTAGGAAGTGTTTCGAACTGTCGAAATTTATGGGGGCAACCCATGGAGAAAACATTAATATTTTTTCAAAAAAAAAATTTTTTTTTTTTTGTAAAATCTTTAAATTTTTAAACAAACAGATATCATAAATTATTTAAGCTTTAAATGGAAGAAGAAGAAGAAAAAAAAACGTACTATTATTTAATAGTTAGTTAAGTTAGGCTATTTAAATGGAATGGTTACCAAAAGCTTTCATTAAAAATTACGAAAAGCCGGCTTATTAAGCATTTTATCACTGCGTTTTATGAATAGACTGGCAATCATAATTTAGCCACTTAATAAACTTATTAAGATTGTTGTTTTTGTTTTTTCTCAAATGTTAACAAAACGTGTAAAAACCGTTTGGAGTGCAACCAGAACTGATTGTTGTATTATTGTAACAAGAAATCAAGTTAAGCCAAGTTATTATGTAAATAAGACGGTCTAACTTGTTTGATTATAAAGCCTAACAAAATGTAAGCATATTTTCAATTTTTTTTCCCCATTTTGATTACAATGACAAGAAAAAAATTTTTTATAATCCAGTTTTTATTTCAGAAAAAGAAAAAAGAAGAAGAAAAACATGTAAACTTTTATTGTATTTTTATTAAATAAAAATGTATTGTTTATGATGAAAATATTTTGGAAGTTTATTTCAAAATTAAGCCTATAATTAGAGAAAGTTTTGTCACGTTCAATACAAATATTTTAATATTCTGTCTGCTTCTACTACATGGTTATTTCACAAATTAATTTCAAGAAAATATTTTGTTTTTATTAATTTTTAATTACAATAAAATATATTAAAAAATATTATTTTTAAACTAGGTTTTATTTACTTAAAAAAATAAACTTAAAAAAAATAAGAACAAAAATACCTGCTGAGTGTTATATTTTTAATAAATTTTTTTTTGTAGATCACTCATTCGGTTTTTTTTTTTTTTTTGGAAAATTCAGAAATATAAACTTCTTAAACAATTTAAAAGAGGAAAACTAACAAGTTTGTCTAGAATAGTGTTAACTGACACACTAAGTCAGTTTTAAACTCGCACTTAACATGCTTGCATGTGATACTCATCTCTACCATACGCTTTACTTGTCTGCAACATTTGATCTTGTTTAGGAATTAAAGAAAAAAAAAAATATAGAAATCGTTTAAAATATAAACATTTAATATTGAACGTTTTGTTCGTAGTTTAAAAGAATTTATTTGTTACCCGTTTTTTCTAATTTGTTGTAAGTTCTGCTGATTCCAATTTGGTTAAAAAATAAAATAAATTTTCCTTAAAACTTACTGACAACATTGTCGTTTTATTTTGAAAGCTACTTAAAGTTTAAATAATTTATTGGTGAATTGCATGTTAAATAAACTTTGCAAACATGCAATAACCAACTGCAGTTGGTAACTCAATAATTGAATTAACAACAATCAAACTGGTTTTCTTTTTCTCTTTCTCTGTCTCTCTCTCTCGCTCTCTCTATTGTAATCAATTACGATTTTTTTTAAATTTTCAGAATTTAATTAAAAAAATTAATTTATTTCTGGTTTACTAATCTAATTCCAGATTTTTGGATTTCCTGCACTTAGCCAAATGAGTATTCAAGTTAAGTGAGGGAGAGCCTTAAGCTTCTGTAAATATGTTGTCGCATTTTTAACTACAACTCTTTTAGCCGGTGGCAAATACATACCATATTCGTATTTGTAACATTCTAAGGACCGCATGCTATTGTCAAACGTAAGTGATTTACTTATGAAGTCGCCGTAGCCTAGCAAGTATTGTGTTGGCTTATTAGACCACGGTACAAACCCCAGGTCTGACATCTCGAGTAAAAAGCGAAATATAGAAAAAGATAGCTTCGGCGACTTCCTTTCCGTAGATTTCTGACAAAAACTCTGAGAGTAAATAAAATAAAATTGCCATGAAAAGAACTACATATATTGAGTAATTCGAAATCGACTTTAAACTGTAAGTCCCGCCACTCATGTATAAAATTTACACACTCAACAGTGCAGTGAGAAGCTAGGTTGTAATCCTGATTAAAGGATTCATTTGTTCTGTTATTTAAATGTTTCTACGTGTTTTAGAGTTTTTAGTCTCCCCTTTACATACTACAGCGCCATATCGAATTTTTCATTTGTGACGTGTATCTAAAAGTAAAATCAAAGTATTTTGTACAATTTCTTTGTCGACTTGAATATTAAATGGTTCTCTGTCATAGGATGAATGTAAGTGAGGAGTAATTTCTTTCATTAACCTTTATATGAATACTGGTTGGAGGAAAACCATGAACAATGGAAATTTCAGTACCCGAATGGGACCATACGTCTTACACGTACACCTAATCGGATACACGCAATTACAATGAATACAGGGTATGTATTCAAGACATCGAAACAATGGAATATTTTTTGTGGCCAGCTTTCACTCCCAAAAATTTAGACAAAGATGCTACACCAGATATAATTTATTTCAGAGCAGTAGACTGGCAGAAGATAAGTAAGTTTGTACAAAATATAGACTTTCTATAGAAAGTATGGTTGACCCCCTAATGGTGAGCACTCTTGAGGATATTGGCGTATGCCAATAGGCATAAGACCCTTGGTTTTGCGCACGTCCTTCAACCTGAACAACTATATAAAATATTTTTCAATAATAAACATAATATTCTGTCTATGGCTTTTGGGTCTTTGTGCCTAAAACGCTAAATCATCAGCAAATATTTGTGAACGTTGGCATGTATAAATTATAAACACACAGTAAAAATATAGATAATTTCACTGGTTCCAAACTAAACTAACATTACGGTGTCACTAACATACTAGTTCATCTAATGCTTCCACCTGATAATCTCTCAAGTTCCGTTAGCGTCGAATATTTAAAAAAATTATGAGTTTACAATGAATATCCGCGCAAAAATTCAAAGTTTTCTATGGGACTGGAATTAGTTTCGAACTCTGCAGATGTAAAATATGACTTTTATGATGGTGATGATATGATTTTTGTTTCCAAGACTACAAAATTTTTCAACAGAAAAGTAAGTCGGTAAGTCAAAATTATTCCAGCTAATCCCACTACTATTATTATTATTATTAAGAAGCCTTGGAACCTTCCTTTGAGTATGATACGGTACTCATACACCTAGTATATGCCCTAAAATTAGCTCCTAAACAAGTGACCTTGTTCAGATAGGTACTGTTAAACAATTAACAGTGCTCTGTTAAGGGCAAATTTTTCTCTGTTAAGAGAATATTTTTCACTGTTAAGTCTGGTAAGCCTGGTTTCCAAAAGATTAATGTATTGTAAATATTATTCTTTCCTTCTGTCATAACTGCCACAGCCTTCTTCTCATGAAATCTCTACAAATGGAAACAAAATCTTGTAACATAATTTAATCCATTATCTGGAAGACTCTATACTTTCCTTACACATACACACGTACTTAGTTTCTAAGGAATTTGAATGTCTAATCAGTTATAAAAATGCATAAAATTCCATAAAAGTATGGTAACACCGTTGGGAGATTGTGAGTTAGAGAAAAGAATGTCAATTTTTTTTTTTATAATAACTGTAAATTTATCAAGAAAAAATCCCCGCATTCGTATTATGTCTTTACACTTAAACGGCTCTCCTGACCTATTTTTTATTTTTAAAAGTACCATAAATATTTCCCGTAATATTTCTTACTTCTCTTACCAGTGCCATAAAGTGCGTGATTGGCAATGGCTCTCTTACAAATGCTAGAAATTTTTCCAACACTCATCAAAGGTACTAAAAAGAAAGCCTGAAAATGAAAAATAACACCCTAAAAAAAAAATACAAAATTATTATGAAAAGAAAAAATAAATGCAGACGTCTAAGACTTCCTTATCCAATACAGTATTATGGCACTATATTCATAAAGATCGTTGGGGCCACCCACTTTACAATGCTCTTAAGTGCAACAGCATGCAACACCGGAGACCGAAACGAAACGTAACAACCTAAACTAGCATTTAATAAAAAAAAAATTTCGTTTAAAAAACGCACAGAATTTAGCAGCGCTAATGCAAGAATTCTATACACACCAGCTCTTAAATGTCAGAGGCATTTTAAAGGCCGAAAAAAAAATCAACTGAATGATGAGGTTTTGAACAATTTTTTGTTTGTTGTTTTTATGGCAGGCATTTGTTAAAAATTTTGACTTCCTTATTAGTTAGTATTGTTGTTGTAAAAATATTGTATGTTAAGGCCAAAGTAAAAGCGATTTAAATGCAAATGAAATTATCCCACAGCCAGAATTAAAAGAATATTTCTGTTTGCCTTTCTGGGGATTTTTTTCTGTTTTGTTTTGTTTTTTATCAAATTTGCATGTTTTCGCTGGTTATAAAGACTATGTTTAAGTTTTTATATATATTTTCTGTTTAATTTAAACAAATTATATATTTTATTGTAATGAGTGTCATCAAGGTTATTAAAGCATTATTTCATTTCGTTTTCTCATTTTTTTTCTCTGAATTTGTGTGAACACCCACTCAATAAGTGTGTGTTGTTTCACTTTGCTGCAGTGTTGCAGTCGCTCATGTCATGTTGTTCATTTGTTGTGTTAAAAGTTTGGTATGACAACTTCACGCTTTTGACGTAAAAACTAATGTTGAGTATTTATTTTAACATTACGTGGTTAAATATAAAATTATGAAAAAAAAAATTAAATAAATAATAAAACGCACACATTAAATTATCATAAAAGAAAATACGAAGAAGTCTTTGCAAAAAAATAGAAAAAATTGTGCAATTTTTTTTTTCTTATTTTTTTGTAAGTAAGAAAACATCTAACAATTATAAATACTCTGATGATTGTCTAGATTATGTTGCTGAGTTTTTTTATTTTTTTTTTTTTTCATTTCATTTTAATTTTATTTACAAATTCCCAAATGGTCAACTCACGATTCTTATTTGCTCAGACATAAACATGAGTCAAGAAAAAAAATCACTGTTATCTCCTCTAAAAACAATTTTTTTTATTATTATTGTTGTTATATTAAGGGTAATCACTAATACAAGTAGTTGTCAACACAATTTAATTTTTTTTTTCATTTTTAAAAAATTTAATTAAATTGGAAACGAAAAAAAAACGGTCGAATACTAAGCATTTGAGAATGATGTTTTAAATTGAGTAGAAAACAGAGAATCTAGGCTGTAATCGCTACTACAACGACCAATTATGTAAATAAGTAAATGTAACCAACAGCTTTAAAATTATAGAAGTATGGAATATTTAATCATATTGATTTTATACTAAAACTATGTCCCAACTCTATACATTGGAGATCTTAAGGATATTATAGAACAGATCCGTCATTATTCTAGCTCTTTTCCATTTGCAACATAAGAGCTAAATAAAGCCTTCCAGAGCCTTAGGTGATTGAATATACTGTAACAATGATTGATTGATAACTATAGGACTTGTGACTGCAGAAAAGGTGAGAGTAACGAATGCATTCCAGTGAGCAGCACCGAGATCAATGCTAGACCTAGATTTATGAAACCTTATCTATGATATGAAGTCGTTGTAGTCTAGTAGGTGGTGTGTTGGTTTACAAGGTTCAAACCCAATTTTAATATTTCTTCGGCGACTTCATCTCAACAGATTTCTGGCAAAAACTCTGAGAGTATAATAAAATTTGCATGAAAAGTTTCTCAAACATCTGTTGCTCGAAATCGATTTTAAACTGTAGGTCCCACCATGTATAAAATTAACACACACAACATAATTGGTATGAGAAACTAAGTCGTAATCCTGACTGAATATCTTTAATATTGTGATATAAAAGGCAAAAACACTACAAGACACATTCTTAGTAGGGCATGGAGGCGATACTGTAACCGTAATTATAGGCAAAAGTAAAGATTCCTTTAAACCGAAACTAAGCAAGCTATGATACGAATAAGAAAGTGGTTAGGTGAACATGGTTTACAATTAGGAACCAATAAGATGAAAATTTTACTTCTCGCTCTGTGACACATGCCCCTGGAAGTAAACATGCAGAGCGAGAAACAGGCAATATTCACTAAACAGGTTGTCCATTAATTGGGAATAAGATGTGTCTCGGAAGTCGCCGCAGCCTAGTGCACTACCCACGGCGATGTGAGGCCATGGTACAAATCCCACATCAGGCATCTGCAACAAAAACGATCTATGAAAAAATATTTCTTCTGCGACTTCCTCTCAACAGATTTCTGCCAAAAACTCTGCGAGTAAATAAAATTGCCACGAAAAGTTTCTGGTCATTACAAGTATTGAGTCAGGTTACGATCTAGCTTCTCACACCACCAATGTTGTGTTTTAAAGTGCATTCCGAACGACAGGTTTTTGGGATACTTTTCATGGCAATTTTATTCGCTCTCCGATTTTTGCTGCTGAGGGGAAGTAGCCCAAGGAAATATTTTTTTCATATTTCGTTTTGTTCGAATTGTCTGAGCTGAGGCTTTTATCAAGGGCTGCGTTTAATAAGAGAACAAATTCCCTACTAAACTACGGCGATTGGATGAAAATGTGCAGGATATGGATAAAAATATTAGGCGGCAGAATATTAGGCACAAACTGCAAGCAAGATGGAATACCGACACGAAAGGTGTATGGGACAGCTAGACTTAGTCTAAATATCCATAAATGATGAATGGTGAGCAGAAGAGTGTTGGAAGTTAACTATTATTTGCTAGATGATCTTTTAGGTTTTGGATACTATTTCAAGTATCTGAACAATGCATATGCAACACTATATATTACCTATATTAATACGAGGACGTTGTTGCAAAGACAGAATAAAATGAAATCTGGAAAAAGAACAATAACAAAACAACAAAGAAATTATGGCAACAAAATTGTTTATTTGCAGCCATATAAGCGGAATATCATTTATAATTTCAGCTTTGAAACCGAATTCAACAAAATTGGCAACACTGAAAAACTGATGCTTTTCATAAAATATAGTCTAGTTTTGCCATTTCCCGAAATTTCAGAAAATTATTGTAAACCAATTAAATTTTTTTTAAAGAAGTATAATCACCTAAAAATGTAATCCCAACAAATTGAGTTACCAACTTTTTTGTATAAAAAATATATTCAATTTGTTTTTTTATTAAACTGTGTATTATTAACTGTAAAATAAAAGAAACTAAGCAACTTTAAAGTCTACAAACAAAGTTTTCATACAAAAGTGGATTTTATTTTAATCACCGACTTACCAACTATTTGTTATTGTGTATACAACTTTAATCATGGCTTATTTCTGTTATACGAATACCCCTAATCCCCAGTGGCCGACTAACACTGAAGTGGAAAATGCACTTAAGTTTTTTGCCTCCAAATTCATTCATTGGAAAATCAAAAAAATACTTGACTAGGGGGGAGGTGGTGAGTAAAGAAAATCTCTGTTTAAGATTTCATTATGTCAAAATGTCGACAACAAAAACTTAATGTTATAATAAACAACCATAAGCAGCCGCATAAATTATACATTTGAGAGCGAGAGAGATAAACCAAGCCAAACTAAATAAAAAAGATTTGAAAATTCGTATCAAAAAATCGAGAAAAAAAATTTTAAATTTTAATAACGTATTGAATTTCAAATTATAAACACTAATTCCACAGTAGCAACAGCTATGTTGATAGGCGTGGTATTATGGCTACAGCGATAACAACAACAACAAATTAATATTGTACATAAAAACCTGGCTAAATTATAAAATACCGGCTCATAATAAAGTTTGCGTGAGTCTTACAGACAACCTTGTTTATTACACCGAATACAACTCTGATGAGAGTGAGTAAACAGACTTGCAACGACGATTTGAATATTCGAAACAAATAAACAAACAAAACTATCAGATTTGTTGCTTTCAAGAGCCATGTTTGAGCAACAAAAACAACAATTGAATGCAATTGCCAACATGAAAATTAAAATTAACAATTTGTCAAAACATGATTGTCTCAGGAAAAATATTTAATTTTTTCCATCCCAAAAACTATTTGCATAATTTCTAAGCCATAAAATTGCCAAGTCATTTCAAATGAAATTCATATCCTGATCTCCTACTTCGTCTCTCTCTCTCTCTTGGCTCATACAAATATGTATGTATGATTGCATATAACTTAGTTTAAGAGAGGTTTTTTTATTTATCCACAGCATTAAGGTGGTTTAATTAATTTTTAGCGACTTTAAAATAAAATTTGAAATCCAAATAAAATAAATTTTGGTGGCAGCATTTTTCAAAGTCAAATTTTAAGAGTGTGTTAATAAATCATAAGGAAAATGCACAAAAAAAAAACAAAAATGAGAGGAAAAAAGGAAATCAAAATATTTCATATGATTTTTGAAACGAGAGTCAAAACAATTTTTCGCAATGTTTGAAATACAACGTGGTGTTGAAGTAACAGCTTAATTATTTGGTTAAAAATGCACAGTGGGTGGAATGGAAAAAAAAATTTCTAAAATGTAATATTTGCACAATATTTCTTCTACTAGTCCTAGTACTATCTCTCGTTTTATTTAACATCACGGTCAACAGAATTATGAAAAGGACAATGGATATTGGCAAAGAGATAACGTTCAGCAGCGTGTGAAAGATGTGGACAATGGAGATGTCGTACGCCTTTTTGCGCGTAACTTTTCCGACATGACTACAAATTTTCATCGATTGGTCGATGCAACTAAAGAAACGGGTCTGCAAGTGAATATTAAACTTTACAATCAAAGATTAGTTCTCTATATTCAGCAGTCAAATAAGGGATGTTAAACTGCTTTGCTATCTATGAAGTATAACATTTAAGGTTAAACGAATGTCAAAAATGTTGATTGTCAAAAATATTAACAATATTCTGGTCTGCGCCTCCAAGTATTCATTGACGGAACAAAATCACGTGAATAGTTCGGATGCGAAATCGATTATTATGGCATTAATCAGGTTGAAATAAATGTAGCCTCAGAACAAGAACTCAGAATACGGTAATGATGTTACTGCCAGTTCGACAGTGTTTAACAAATGGCACGTCCGTGAGTCCTTGGAATAACAAGACAGGGGACATTGTTCCATTTTATCCGAGTTGCAGAGATAATTTTGAGATTGATGCCCAGCGAATTTTTTTTTTGTCCAATCAGGTTTCCAAACTTTGAGCCCGAATATGAAAAGAATATGAGTCCTTCGAGTTAGACTGCAAAATATAGTTCCTACTTAATTGAGAAAATCTAAGTAACTCCAGAATTCGCAGAACAATTAAATAAGCTCAGATTGGGTTTAATAACGTCAATATCCTGTGAAGGATAACCTTGAGCTGGCACAACAGAGGAATGTAAGGTAGTGCCAAGAGGTGTTAAAAACAAAACATATTCCCTGCTAGCAATGCTACCTTTATCCGTAGGTTATGTGTACATTATATTGACGGTTGTCCAGAGGTGTTTTGACCAAAAATCCATACCTTCATCAAATTATAAAAATAGTTGAAAAACATTAACTGGCACGAATGCCATCAAAAGAAGACGTTTGACACCACTGTGCAATGGATTGGATTGGTTTGGATTTGGTAACAAAGTTTGGCAACCTAAGATTTGTTTGTAATACGAGTTGTTTGAATGCAAACTGGTAATTTGATATTTGAAATCTTAATTTAAATAAACCATATAATTACAGCGTCTTTAAAAGTTATTACATTTTATATTTAAATACTTGAAATTAATATTCAAAAAACAAGGAAACAATTTTGTTTCTTATATCAAGTATGCAGTGTTACCAAAAATATAATTTATATTTTCTTTTTAAACTTTTGTTTACAATTTTTTGTTGTTGTATTTGTCTTTATTTTTAAGGCGTAGCCAACCTAAAAGTCTACTTATTGTTTTTGAAAACATTTCTGTTAATTTTTGTACATCTTTCGTACACGAGTTAATCAGTAAAACATTTTGTTTTTTATTTAAAAGGTCTGCTGCTGTTAACTTGCTTTGTAACTTGAATGTTCAATTGACCGTTTAGGTTTAGTTTTATGACGATATCTACACTCCACTGCACTGCACTATACTCGGTTGACAATATTAATTAAATCTCTATAGAAAATCAAAGAAACCAAAAAAAAACAAAAATTTTTTTTATATCTGTCTGCTTGTTCAATGAAACCTTAACACTGAACTTGTATTGGTTAGATAGCCTGGGCGGGAATTTCAGCTCAACTTGTTTTTGCTTAATTTTTTTTTTACCAGTATTTGTCTCAATGCAAGCAATCATATGAAAATAATTTAACCATGATCTTGCCAAATTCAAGTTGATGTTCAACTTAATTAAACTGACATACATTTGGAGTTTTTTTTTTCTCTGTTTAAGAAAACTTCAAATAAAGTGTTGTTTTTCTAAAGTTAAAAAAATCGCAAAAACATTAAGGAAACGCCTACATTTAGTTTTGGAAACAACGTGCCAGTGGAGAATATTTTTTGTAAACAAACTGTAGGCCGGAAGGAGTTATAGACAGTTAAGCAAAAGAAAAAAAATTTTATAAAAAAAAACAAAACAAAAAAAAGAAGAAAAATAAAGGAAACCAATAAATTTGAATGGAAGAAGAAGGAAATTATTGAGTTTTATTCAACGTTTTTTCCAATTTTTTCTTCCACTTCAAAACTACCCCTACTACCACTTTCGGAGAATAGAGCGAATGAAGGACAGTGGAAACTTGCAAAATTGTGTTTTTTTTAATTCGCAATAGTTGACATTGCGAAAAAATGGTCGCTCTAACATTATTGGCCGATATTCACGCCTGAGTTTCTAATCGATAGCGGGGAAACCGTCTCATTCTGCGGAAAACTTTCTTACGCCGAAGTAGTCAATCAGAATTGCAACTTTTAAGCCATGTGTGAATTTATTCTACCACACTACAGTGATTAAAAAAAAACGGGTATACTGACATCAGCTAGGCCTTCAAAAAGTTCGATGGACTCATGGCCAAAACAATACTTATTAATATTAAAAGTATACGTTGTAAGAAAGGTACCATTCTGCTTTATATTTGTCAAAGGCGGATAGTGCAAGGGGAACCTCACACATATCTTCCAAGCGAAAGTTTACGCCATTGAAAGATGTGCTCCACTTAACTTAGACAGGACATACCAAAACTATCTGGTAGCCTGGTCGATATTAAAGTCACCTTGAGGTTTACTCTGGTATTATTCAGTGCAAGCTTTATCAAGACAAAGAGCAGGAAGATGAGCTTGCCAAAAGGGTAGTAGTTAAACTGCTAATAAATCCAGAACTCGCCGTAGTGTAGTAGGTAGTGTGTAGGCTTATTAGACTATAGTCTGTGGTCAAACCCCAGCTCCGAGATTTCGAAAAATATTTCTTTCGAAGACTTCCTCTCAGATTTCTCGAATCTGTCTATAAGCTATAAGACCCGCCACTCATGCATAAATTTAACACACTCTATATGGGTGATGAGAGAAGCTACATAGGTTGTAGTCCTGACTGTAGGGTTGTAATAACAAATTAAGTAAGTAATGGGTCCAAAAATTTTCTGTGAAATGTGAAATAAATTAAAGTTAAATTGGAAGGAAAAGAGCAGTAGAGACGCCTCTTGAGCCAGATGGGTTTTAAGACAATCTAAGCTTATCCTAAATAAATCTATTGAATCACAAATAATCGGAGAATACCAATCGACCTTGTTATTGGGCACTGAATACTCAAAGAAAATGTTTGTTTAGAACGCATATGGTGGTTGGAATCTTTGCGGTGTTAATGAATACATCTGGGCTCTTCTGAAATACTAAGCGTTAACCTTAAAGTTTGAAACAACAACAGGGTTGAAAAAGATATAATGAGGAAGCCCTATATACAAGATTGAGGGCCGTACAATAGTTCACCTGCGGACATAACTTTAGTACCTCTATGCAACAATACAATATAAGATCACGATGAAATGTAATTAACCAGTTTTTTATCATTGAAATTGATGGTGGAATTGCTGATTAATATTAATTGTGTCCGCACGGGCCTTGATTTTAGTGATAAGGTTTAATAAGCTTACGAAATTTATTTTTATTTATTCTCTCGTCAAATCGCATGACTATAGTCTGTGTCAGCTATAAATGGCTGTCAAACACAAACTAAATGACGCCGCCTGTTAAAATATTGACAGGAAAGTCCACAGCCAGATGTCTGCTGGCAGTAGCAGTATTGCTGTTTCTGCATTTTTTAATCTTCATTAATTTTTGTTTAATTACCATCACGACCTAGGTCTGCTATAAAACATTTATTTTTTTACAAAATAAAAACAAGTTTCCTAGATTAGCTACCAGATTTTTTAAAGTTTTTTTGTTTGTTTTGGTTTTTGTCCAAATTCCTTTCATAAAATTGTCAACTGTTGGTATTTACAACATATTTCAACGTCTTGTCATATAAAAGAGAGCTTAAATACATTTAATCCCATTGTTATTATTTAAGCTTTTGTTTTTGTTGTATTTAAGCAATTGTACAAATAAAAATTATAAATTTTTCGTTTTTTTTTTTTTTAATAAAATTGCACAAAGATTTTTAAAAGCCTATGGCGCTTTAGCTCATAATTTATCATTTCCCCTTTGGCGTTTAAACAGAAAAAAAAAAAACAAAAACACAATAAAGGCTATGCAACATACACGTACAAGTCATGTAAAGATTAAGCATTTTTTTATTTTTTTACTTACTGAGTTAAATTTATATTGTTTTTGTTTCGTTTGCTTTCAGTACACTCTTTAAGCTGTCCAATTGCTTTTAATGTTTAGCGATTTGAAAACAAGCTTTTTTTTATTAGTTTATTAGTGGCTTTGTAAAGTTTTGTTAACTGTTTGGCTGTTATTTTAACGCCGTTTAATGGTCGCGTTAAATGTTGCATGAATAATAACAATTATTGACACCTTCAACCATCCCAACTACCAACCGACAGACATTCTGTGCATGTAAGAAAGAGCACGTTTAAGTTATTAAATTTGCTTTTAACAATTAACCCATTAATTAAAGAAAATGCAGTTGGTAACGCGAACAGGTTGTAAAGAAAGTTTCGATTTTTCGCGTGTGTGAAAACAAGCATTTAAACGTTACACGTTAATTAATAGGCTATTAAAACGAACTTTTTGTTTATTACATTTCTAATAAATAAATTGGAGTGTATGGTAATTTAACTAATTTAAGTTGGCAATGCCTTCCAATTTCATGTTACAAATACTTTTGTATTACACAAGTGCAGGAAAAGGATAGTAAACTATGTTTAATAGACGTACAATAAAAAAATTTGTAACGTTTTAAAAATTATACTTACGTTGGTAATTCGTTGAAGCTGTTAACATTCACCTCAACATCAAGGCTTTCTTGTTAAACAGCTGATTGATCGTAGAATGATAGGCTAGACATCTGCCGTTACCCGTTTGGAACAAGTATTGGGTGCAGTGGAGGAAACTTTTCTTTTTAATGCTACTCTGTCCAGTGGGCTTTGATCATTACAATACTTCAGTCAGGATTACAACCTAGCTTCTCACACCACTTATATTGTGTATTAATTTTTATAACTGAGTGGTGGTATCTACAGTTTAAAGTCGATACCGAACAACAGATTTTTTAAAGAACTTTCTTGACAATTTTATTTACCCTGAGAGTTTTTGCCTGTTGGCTTACCGAATGGTATATTTAGAACGGAATCAAAGTATTTTAGTTTTTAGAATTCAAAAGCAATGTTGGAATATCCTTAATTTTCAACGGATTCGATGCTGATGTGTTAGAATTTTCAGTCATACACGAACACAAACAATTCAGTTAAATTTTTTTTCCTAAAATGTCAGAGAACTCTAATAAAAAGAGTTCATAAGCTGATCATGATAAAAAAAATGGCTTCAAATCGCTATCTGCACCCTAAGGAAAAACGTTGTGAAACAATTCTTAACTCAAGTAATTGAAATTGTAAGGGGTGATTTTTTAAGAGCTATAGGAAAATTTTTCAAAAAAAAAAAAATACATAAAATTCAGAAAACTGCATGAAATCTTTATTTGAATCGATAGTACGGTCCATATAATTTAATGTTTGAAGATTATTTCATGCAAATGTTGACCGCGACTGCGCCTCAAATGGTCCATCAGCTTAGTCCAATTTTGACATACTCTTTCCAACATTTCGGCCGGTATCTCACGAATAAATGCTTCAATGTTGTCTTCCAATGCGTCAATTGAAGCGGGCTTGTCTGTATAGACATGAGCTTTAACATAGCCCCACAAAAAATAGTCTAAAGGCGTTAAATCGCACGATCTAGGCGGCCAATTTACCGGTCCCAAACGTGAAACAAAATGTTCACCGAACTCACCTCTCAATAAGTCCATTGCTACGCGTGCTGTGTG
Organism: Sarcophaga caerulescens; assembly: GCA_927399465.1. NCBI lineage: Eukaryota > Metazoa > Arthropoda > Insecta > Diptera > Sarcophagidae > Sarcophaga > Sarcophaga caerulescens. Next base: position 118,437,522 of record OV656872.1, on the reverse strand, counting down.
CATGTGGCACCGTCTTGTTGAAACCAATGTCATGCAAGTCAAGCTCTTGCATTTTGGGCAAAAAAAAAAGTTTAGTCACAATAGCCCGAATAGCCGCTTCAGTGAGTCGATTAAACAGACCATAAAATGGAAGAAGCGCGCGATGAACTTTCTTAACAGAGCACGTATTTTGATAATAAAATTCAATGATTTGCAAGCGTTGTTCGTTTGTAAGATGATTCATGGTTAAATTATAGACCAAACTGAAGATGTTTGACAGTAAAACAAAACACGAAACGTGCGTGAGCTGTTTAAACCAGTATTGCCAAAAAGATAATAGCTAAAAAATCACCCTTTATATTTTGTCACTGCATGGTCTGAATTTCTGGTCTACCAGCGTCATCAGTCTATATTTCTGTGACAACGACTTTGGCCACGTCGTCACTGTAAACGAAGAGCACTATAGGTGGATGATTACCAAGTTCTTTCGGATAATCTGAATTTGTATTTACAAGCATTATTTCTTCCTGATTTACAACGCAAGAATCGGCTGGATTAAGAAACAATGTAAGAATTAATCAAACCGAAAAGGTTCCCTATTAAAAGTTGTCGTGTAATCTTGATCTGACATGAAATACTTGATTAATGTTCTCTGTGAGCTGTAGTCTAATGTCAATAGGATCTATCTGGTTTTTTTTTTATCATAAAACCAGGATTCCAAGCAGGTTTACGTATCTTTTACTCAATAGGGAGATCCTTAACCATAGCTCTTGAAATACTAATAATAGTTTGAGTAATTTAATGCTGTCAAGGCATTTAATCTTATTGGCGAGTATGCAGCTACTCGTTTCGGCAACTTGTCTGTTAGTAGCTTGCAGAGAACAGAGAATGTCTTACTAGAGGTCAAGTTACATGATAAGACTTCACGTTCTTAAAGTCAGGGATGAGATGTTATAGAATTCCATCCAGTATTTTATAAATAAGAGTAAAAATCTTACGATAGATTTTTTTCCCGTTTACACCCATTCATTCATTCTTGATCTAGTGTGATCGTTTTTAAGAATTTCCAAATAATGATGAGAGCTGTACATCAGTCAAATTTCCATCTGTACTTTCTACCAATGTCGTACGGTCTCCATATATCTACACAAAATCTTGACATGCCATTCGACTTGTAAGGCCGTCTAAATCCTCCTTACAAAGATTCATGATTATTACACATACACATACATACATACATACATACATGATTGATCATTACAACCCTTCAGTTAGAATTACGACCTAGCTGCTCACCCTAGTTATGTTGTGTGTGGTAATTTTTATGAGTGAAGGGACCTACTTTTTCATGGCAATTTTCTTAACCAGAAATCTGCTGAGAGGAAGTCGTTGAAAGGAATAGTTTTTGACTACAGCGTCTCATGATTATTATGATCATAAATCGCTCAATCTTGTTTTTATAACTATTCTTTAGCAATGCCAACCATCAAATCGCTGTCTATTGAAATGGAATTTGATTGTTTGTAAAGTCGTGTAACCAATGGGTTAGGCTCCCTATTTTTTTGCGGCAATAAATAATTATTTGTGATCGGCAATGCGAAATTATGAAAAGAAAAATTATTTCCGAACAATTTGTTTAAAGGGTTAATAATTTGTAATATTTCATGTGTTTATGTATTTGGTGTCAATAAAATGTGTTTTATTGCCAACAATAAATGCTAATTTATTGTAAGTAATGGATGTTGCTACCAATTTTGTGTAATTCAACAGATCTGATAACACCAAATACAAGGTGCCACCGTCCATTTGTAATGCTTTGTTAACTAAAGCGGTTGCAGGCGCTGTAAACGCAGCTGGCGGCAATTTAGAAAACAAGAAAAAGCAACTTTAAATGCTTTAATTATTTAGTTTAAACAATAAATAATTAAAAAATTAAATTATTTATATTGAAAAAAAAAAATAAATTCAATGGAATATTTAATTGTATTACAATGGCATACGGACATGCTCTAAATGTGAGGATTTTTTTCCAGAAAAAATTATTTTGTTTTGAATTTTGAAAAACAATTAAACATTTAAATTTAATGAGTTGCCAGTACATTATTTGATTTGATGATTTCAAACAATTTAACAAACAAACTTGATGATTTCAAAAAATATCAAGAGAAAAAAATGATTAATTTCTAGCATGAAAGTTGATTTGTTTTATTGTGTTATTGTGGTTTCCTAATAAAAACAAAAAACATAACAATTTTGTTTATAATTTATAAACAAATTGAAATGATTAATTTGAATACAAAACCAGAACATATTTTCATTCATTCACCACTTAATGACATCACACTGGAACATGTGTAGTCTCGGTCGGTCATCAAAATCCATGTCAAATTGTTTTCATTTAAAACAAACAAACGTATTTTTTTTGTGTTTTATTAATGTAAAATATATTTAAAATATTTATATAAAGGGATCTTATTTCTAATTTGACAATTTAAACAATAAAAAGACCATAAAACAGCAAAACATTTAAGCAAAAATTAAAATGCCTACCACTAGCACATGAGGCACACTCACCATAAAATGTCAAAAAATATGTTTAACAGTGGAGAGTAAAAATTTGTTTAGATTTAATGGCCTTTAATAAGTGACAATTATTTTAATTGCAAACATTAATTCAAAGAGCTTAACTTTTAATACAATAAGTTTATGAAGCCCATCATAAAAATTTTTAAATATTTTTGTATCATAAACGAAAAAAAAAAAAAAACGAGAAGAACTGTTTGGTGGGAAAAACTTTGGCCATATCATAAAAGTTTAATTGTAGCGCCATAAAAATAAAAATGAAAATAAAAATTGGCAAAATTCAACATAAAACTCTTTCCGTTTTAACATTTCTTTATTGTTTATTGCTATACCCATCATATGTTTAGCCTGTGTATGACGTCTAATCTCAACATATCGTCGTATTAGAAAACCAGCCAGATGTTATTAATTAAACAATAAAAAATTATTGCTAATAAAAATGAAATTTTACTCTCAGAAAAATAATCTAAAATTTGAATGAGAAAAATTTCTATTTAAACTATGAACTTGACGAGAAAAATATTTGTCATACCACTGCAGGCATAATACTTGAAAAGCTTAGAAGCTTAACAAACAAAAATTTGTAAAGTCCATAAATCCAAGGTCCTAGTACATTAAATGCGTAATAATTGTTTCGATTTTTGCATTACAATTGGTCACGTAGAAGGGTGTGAAACAAAGCGAGATGCTAAATCTTGGTTGGCTCCCTAGCAAACGTTCTGCTAAAAATGCACCTGCTTTAGATAAACATGCCGCAGTATTGACCAGACACAACACTTTCCCTTTAAATGCAAAATTTAAAGATTACAATGTATGAGCATGTAAGCTAAGCTTAAGCTATTCTGCTTCTCCACGACTAATAGACATCTTTTCTTCCAATACAATAATGAGCGACTAGGCCTCTTGTCTTCTATTTGAATACCCGAATAAGCAGAACTATCGCTTCTGTGAATTCGTTGTAGTCTAGTAGGTAGCGTGTTGGCTTATTAAACGTGAGGCCACGTTTCAAACCACAGGACAGACCACTCCAACAAAACGAATTATGAAAAAAATATTTCTTCGCCGATTTCCTCTTACCAGATTTCAAAACCTCTAAGAGAAAATAAAATTGCCATGTTTCTCAAAAATTTTTCATTCGAAGTCCACTTTAAACTGTAGGTCCCGCCACCCATGTATAAAATTAACACACACAACATAAGTGGTGTGAGAAACAAGCTCGTATTCCTGACTAAAAGGGTTGTAATGACCAATTATGTATGTATGTACATATATGCATCTATGTATCGCTCCTGTGGCACCGGAAATCCGCGTATACGTTGGTGTTTAGTATACTAACGCTCGAAGCGTCAACGCGACGTCAAACGACTACTGTAAACTGCGAATGCTACATAGCTACCTCAACTAGACGAACTGAACTGAAAAAGCATTTGATTTCAATAGGAATGAGCAACAGTGCACATTGACTACAAGCCAAATTTTAGAAGCTCACTTATCAAGCCGCTTGATCTCTCGGTTTTGGTGATTTCTGAGATTTAATATTTTTTGTGGGTCTTCATAGAGTCTCGATTTATGTCAACAACTCTCAGATCTCCCTATAGAGATTCTCGGTAAAGGAAACAAAAACCTATCGTCGAAAGTATTAAAATACGAACAACCTGGAAATTTATTGCTGTCCTACAGTTTTCAAGCTCTTAAAGCGATTAGTCGTAAGGAAAGTCATACAAAATTAAATCAATCCATCCAGTCTGACAACAACAACAACGTGTCAAATATTATTTTTCATATTTACTTACTTGATTTGTCATTACAAACATTCAGTCAGTTGAGGGTGTTTATTTTATTCATGAGTAGCATGACCTACAGTTTAACGTCAACTTTGAAAGGCAGGTTTAAGAAACTTGTCATGGAAATTTTATTTTATTCTCAGAATTGTTGCCAGAAAGCTTTTGACGGAAAATCGCCAAAAGACATATTTTTTTTAATTTCGTTTTGTTCAAGGTGTCTGAGCTGTGGTTTGAATCTTTGTTTAATAAGAACAGCTACTGGACTTTGGCGGTTTTTTTTTTTGCTTTATGGAAAATATGCAATTTTCTTGCATCTAACTTCCAACAGTTCCGTCAGGGATGTTAAAAAAAGGTTCTCAGTACTCTTGAACGCTTTCGTGAGAGTGCTAACCAGTCACACATTAAGCGCTAGTTAGTATCCTCCGATACACAATTTCTGTAGGAAAATGAGCGTGTAGGGCGCCTCCCAAGTAGGAACAAGACCGGAATTTAAAACATCGGACTAAATATAAGAAAATATAAAAGAAAGTTGTTATGGATGAAGGAAGATATTCTAAAGCTCTAAATGGGTAGATAATATAGACTGGGATTGTAGCTCAATTCGCTAAGACTTATACCCTTAAAAGCGTAGATGTTTAGTTTGGAAATGGAACAAGATTTTGTATACAGTGTATATATACGTTCAGGGGTTACCAAGTTGGTGATGTAATCGTTGAACACAGAACTTCGGATATCGCTTAAATTGCTTAACGTAACAGGCTTCTCTCTCTATCTATCTGTCTCTTATCAAATAAACTGTTATTACCTTTTAATTGATTGCTTAATTTTTATTAAACATTTCAAGTAAATACCCCTAATATTTTTGGTTCATAAAATGCATTGTTTACAGCCTCACTTGTTACGAATGTACTATTTTTTGTAAATTTTGTTTGTAACAATAAACAATGAAAATTGATTTATTTTTTCTCATTTTCGTTAAGAAACCCATCCTATATTAAAAATGTTTCAAAATTTTCTTGGTCTTGTGTTTATTTAAAAAATTTAATTCTTTTTTTAAATTTTTTTGCTTATAATTTACTCATTTCAGTGCAAAAAAAAAAAGAAACAAATTCATGAAATTCTCATATTAAACGAGAAGAAAAACGTGCTACTAAACAAAAAACAACAACAGCAACCACAAAAAAAAGCCAAGAAAAATTAGAACAATTTACAATGAAATCCAACACAATAAAATGTTTCAATTGTAATGTACACTTTTGCAGATGTAAGTGCGTTCGTATGTTTGCATGTGTTTAACATAAAATTAGAGAAGAAAAAAGTATTTTTCTTTTGTTTCTTTTAAATTGTTTTACTTGAAATGAATACTTTGCATATTATTAGCACTATACTTGATGAAAAAAAAAAAAAAAACAAATTAAATAAAAAATATTAGGTCTAGGCAATAATTATCGAATGGAAGGTTAATGTGTATTTGCAGACATGAACTTAAAGCAGATATGTAGATGTTGTTTGGCCTATCTTGTCTACTTGAGCCTTGATGATTCCACTCTAGCTTCATCCTTGTGACTACTACTACTGGCTTCCACCTCCACTTGCTACACTTGACTCACTTCAGTATAAATTCCTTGTTGTTAATTTCTTGATATCCACGTTGCGGCCTGCGTTGCGCGAAAATATCCTGCATACGACCCGGAGGTTATTCTGTACAACGAAGCAGGCAAGGCTACACATGTGATGAAAATTCTAAGTTTTGTTAGGTTGCTTTATGCAGCTATTTTCGCATATAAAATATTAAATAACCAGTCTGTGTAAGAGTTGTCAGACCCCTTAATACGTTGACTGCTAACTACGAGATAACTCCTAGATTGCGTTCCCTTCTAGGGAGCCAACTACGAGTTATCTCGTAATCACTAAACCTAAACTAAATCAAATGGTCATTTTTGGCCAGTTTTCTGAAAATTACCGTGACAGTCAACGTGTTAAAGCAATGGTTGACATTTATGGACCAACTTTATTATATTACGCACTTTAAACAAGGCTCTAACGACTAATTTTGGACTAAACAAGCTCTTAGCAAGCAGTTACTAAAGGCTGAAGACATGGTTAACAGTTTTAGCTACAGTATCGAATACTGTACCCATATCAGCTGTAGTGTAGTAGGTAGTACGTTGGCTTATTAAAAGTGAGGTCTCGGTTCAAACCCTAGGTCAAGACAACCCAGCAAAACGAAATATGAAAAAATGTTTCTTCGGCGACTACCTCTCAGCAGATTTCTGTGAAATCCATGAGAGTAAATAAAATTGCCATGAAAAGTGTCTAAAAAATCGGTCGTTCGGAGTCGACTTTAAACTGTAGGTCCCGCCACTCATGTATAAAATTAACACACACAACATAAGTGTTGTGAGAAGCTGGGTCGTAATCCTGACGCAAGGGTTATAATGATTCATTATGTATGTATCAGCTGCACATGTCAAATAAAAATAGCAACAAAATCAGTAATGACCCTACGATGCTTTTTTATTCACGATAAATTATCAGGAATTGGCACTATTCATGCAAAATATTATGTTGGAACTAGAAAAATAGTTTATGGGCCCGAGGAAAGAGGGAGAAACGTTTATGTATGCTAGATTTGAAACTGTTTTTGTTATGAATGAAGGGAAAGACTTCTGCAGGCTTAAGAACGAAATTTCTCCGTAAAATTTTACGTTTACTACGCAAAATTTAACAACTTTTGGCAACAAGTTTCCTCTTTTCATAATTTTTCATAGATTCCATTTAAACAGCGTTAAAACAGCGAAACACAAACCACAATGTGATTTTGAATCAATAGAGTTGGTTATCCTACTGTGCTTTCGTTTCAATCTGCAAATGGATTGGTCAACGATCAAAACAGTATAAATGGCAAATACTGCTGTCAGTTGCAAAAGGAAGTAAGGAAGGAAGTAAGAAGTTAAAGAGAGTAGATGAGTCATAAAAATTTAAAAAAAGACAGAACAGAATCCAGTTTCCAAGGAAATAATCGGATGCAGAAAGACTTTCATATTGTAGTACTATACCAGAAGTCTAGTCAATTTTCCAGATTTTCGATAATAACAAGTCCATTTAAACGGACAGAAAACATATTTTCGATCTAGCGTTCTTCATTTAGCAAGCACTGTTTCCGTTTCAAGAATACTGATCGAGAATATCCTGTTTCAATCGTCTAAATTAAAGTGTGGTTACATTTGGTTGAAACCAACTGCTGGATCTGGATATTGTTGGATTTTATAAGCACCTATTACGTTCAGCAAGAACCTGTAATCGCAGGTCTAACTGGTTGCTTATCAAGTGAAGCTTTTAATACCTTTCTTTTCTCTAAACATTCATGCCTGCTGGGCTTATTTTGTTTTCCTACTAAAAAGCTCACCATACTCAATACTTTACACAATTTGTTATGTGTACGTTACAATCGGGCAAAACCAAATGAACAAAAACGGCCAGTTGGGATGTGACATACTAAAATATTAGAAATTAATGCCTATACTTAAGAATTTAAGTTTTTGCCTATTATTTTTATGTTTTTTTTTTGTTAATTTTTAATAGAGCAAAAAGATTTATTTTCAGGTGTATGTGCGTGTTTATTTCAATTACTTCATTTTGTAAAGAGCAAAAAAATATGAACAACAGCAACAAAAACAAAGCTAAACAAACTATCAAAATGTAAACAAAACAAATATATTAACAACAACAATAACAACAACAACTAAATTAAATATTGGCAACATTGTTGCCAACAAATTGATGCCAATGTATTTGGGGTAAATTGAGGTTATTGACGCTTTACCCACCAACCAACATACATTGTAGTATTTAAATAAACATCATACAAGTTGTTGTTATTATTATTCCATTGTTAGATTATTTTGTTTAAATATTGTAAATTTTTGCTATATTTTTCTTCTTCTTTTTTTATATGGATTTGTTTTTGTATATTTTTCAAAATACAATGTATCTTACATATACACACACACACACACACAAACTGAAATAATATTTTCTTACAAAATCGTCCGATATTTTCTAAATTTATTTTGTTTTTAAGGAAAACTTACTCTGTGTTCTAATATTTCGATTATTTTTTTTCTATGAAATTTGAAAATTGGGAAACTTACCTAAAAAGAGAAGAAAAAATAAATATTAAATAATTATCACAAATCTTTTTTTAATTTTTTATAAAAAGTATACAAAATTTTTCAGCTGCATTTATATTTAAAAAAATTGCAGATAAAATTTTAGAAAAAGGGAAAATGTGGAAGGAAATGTGAAAATGAAGTTTTATAAAAAAAAAATACATTAATTCATGAATTTGATATAAAACTAAAATAGCTTTAAAAAACCAATTTATTTAAAAATAAGATTTTTCTATAAGAGTCCAGTAGTTGTCAGACGCTTTGCTATTCTGTGATTATTGCTCCTGTGATATATTTAGGACTCCATAATTTTCAGTTTTACAGAGGCAGGAGGACACTGAGACTTTTGAAAACGACTCGCTTTTCAATTCGTAAACTCATAGAGGTGTACATAGCTCATTAGACAATTAGTATACACATTAAAAAACCATTAACCACCACTGGATAAACTGTTTAAACACTTCTGCAAGGTATGCAATCATTCATCTGCTCTTGTTTGCAGTGCGCACACTACAACATGCTACAACACAAAATCTGCAGTAGTTGATCAAGTTTGCAGTCAGCTACACATATAAAGTCACCTAACCTGACCATACATACATACATAATTGGTCATTTTGGCCACTCAAGTTGGGAGTCAAGATTACAACCTAGCTCCTCTCCTCATAGAGTTTTTGTCAGAAATCAGCTAAGAGAAAGTGGGCAGACAAATACTCAAAATTCGTTTGTTTGTTTCAAACAAACTCTACAAGAAATTCGAAATCCACTTAAGAAAGTGGCATTGGATAATGCACGCCCTAAGATAACCACCAAAGGATATTACAAGAACTGCTGTATATTGGAACCCTCACCCTCCTGGTCAAAGGCTTATATTGGAAGTGCAAGGCAAACATGAATAGTGCGCCTGAAGTGGGGCACAGCTGGCTTGATATCAAATTAAGGGCTGGTTATAGAATAGTTTCAAGTCGCCGTAGTCTAGGACTTTGTGTTGGTCCAAACCCCGGCTCAGATAGCTTGAACTATAAACGAAATATGGAAAAAAATATTTCTTTTGGCGATTTTCTTTCAGCAGTCTTCCAGCAAAAACTCTGAGATTAAAATAAAATTGCCCCGAAAAGATTTTGAAATCTATCGTTCGAATTCGATATGAAACTATAGGTTCCACCACCTACACAACATGAATGGTATGGTCCTAAAGGGTTGTAATTACCAATTAAGTAAGTCAGATTGGATTCTTTAGGCCCTTCGTAAGGATCATTTGTTGTTTTTAGGGATTTCAGGAATAAATACAAGAGATGCTCAAAAAGTTTCTATGTTTTTAGTTGGAAAAACAAAATTTTGTTTAAAACATTTCTAAATTTTGAGAGTATGTTTAACAAAAATTAATTTAATTTAATTAAAAAAATATTTATATTAATAAAAATTATATTTAACAATTTTTATAAATCAAATAAAAAAAATTGTAATCAAACAACAAATTTTAAATAAAAAATCTTTTATTACAAAGTTTTTAATGAAGTTCTTGACATTGCTTTAGTTAAAGGATAAATAATTTTATCCACAGCAAAACAAAAAAAAAAAAAGACATGAGATTTTAAATTGAAATTAACCATTAATCATTATAATTGATGACAGTGCTGTACTTCAAATTAAAATCAACAAAATGTTTATCAGTATTTGAAATCTTAAATAATTATTCAAAGTATTGTAGTCAAAGGAATTTTTTTTCTTTCTTTATTTTTCAATACATATAAAGGAAAAATACGCATTTTTATTACTTAAAGCATGAACAGTAAAGGAAAAGAATTTATCAACTCCCTAGACATGCTTTAATCGCAACATATGGTCATACAGTTGTAGAGAGATGCACTGAAAGAAATGGTCATCCTATATACATACTTATGTATGTATGTTTTGCTAAAAAGTTGGCAATGTTATCAGTAATAAGGATAAAAATAACGGTAAATATAGACGAATAACTACAAATAATTACAAAGTTTAGATTACTGAGTTTTAAATCTAAAAACTTAACAATACCACATCCCTAGATTATCTACGGGTTTTTTTATTTTCGTTGAACTAGTAACCTCTTGACACGTACGATTATATATAAACCCCACAAAATTTTAATTTTATATGCATAAAACTAATCATATGCCCTACTTTATAAATATCTGAAGTTAGCATTTTAGAATTTAAATTAAATTAAATTAAACGTAATGAAAAGTTTTTTATGTTCCATTAAATCTCTTTATGATCTCATAGCCTACAAAGTAGGCTTTATTCTTAAGGGTTTCCATAAAAAGAGCGTAAAGCTGGCAGTTAAAAAATTAAAGAGCGTGAAATCTGTGTTAAAATATGCAGCACAACGAGGGTTTAACATTTTTATTGGCATATTAACTTGTGCCTGATTTTTAGAAATTAACTTAAATCTCCCACAGAGCGTAAATAATTTAGAATTTTTTAAAGAACTTTTCAAATTTTTTATTAACAAAAATTCGAATAATGAAAGTAGATATGAATATATTATATTAAACCAATAAAAAGCTTTCTTTAATCAAATTCTAATAGAAAGTGATATTAAATAGGAAATAAAAAGATGATTAAAAGAAAATTTTAGTAGCGTATTTCATCAAACCGAGTGTTAGTTCTTCGAAAATATTCATAAAATAATTTTTATATTTTATTCGCACTCAACACTGTTTAAGTGTTAGAAATTAATGTACACAGGAATCGAACTTGGAACTTGAACCAAGTAAATTCGAAAATTTGAATTAAAAAAAATTTTTTTTTTTGATTTGTTGAAAAAATATTAAGAGGAACACATAATAAACCCATCTATCTATTATTTGATATTATTAACTGCCCCTTTTGATTTTTTATGGGATCAAATGCAACAAATGGTAGTCAGAACTTACACTTTTTTGTCTTTAAGCTATGTTAGGGACATTTAAGATTAAACGATCAGTTGCAACATGCTAATTGCTATAGTTGATGTAGACATTTCTCTGGATGTACAAACCAACATCAATTCCTGCTCCTGAAGGGTTGTCATAATTGCTTACACTACAGCATTTTCCATAGAACATATACAAAAATATACAAAAGAACTATACAAAAATATCGTACGGTTAACAAATTTCTGAATCAAGATGGGATGGATGGCAATATTCTAAATTAATTTAGTAAAAGATTAATCAAAGAAAAAACAAACTAATGGCGCAATTAGTCATAAAACTTTCCAACGAAATTAGATTGGTACAAATATTTTTTAAATTTGTCAATCGTATGTACACTTTTGTGGGCATCTGTATATCATAATATTATGGAGTTAGAGATATGATTAGGATTTCGCTCTTTTCCAACCCGATTCTTTTATCTATTTCTTAGCCGTTCTCTTGGCTTCCGTTCTGCTGTTAGCCTGGCGTGTACATAACTTGCACAAGTTTACTCTATAATCTTTAATACCCAAGTGAGCCTTATTTCTGTGCAGCAATTTTTCGTGTTGATATCGAGCATACGTAGTATAACGGCACACAACGCTGGTGTTAATTATTAATTTATTCACATCAATTGAATCCCGTAAGTGAGAGATACACTTCCACAAGCGTGAACATAGCAAATTGTTTTGTGAAAAGCAAATTTAGAGTAGAAGTCGCCTTAGTCTAGTAGGTAGTGTGTTGGCCTATTAGACGTTAAATATTAAAAAATATATTTCTTCGGCGATTTCCTCTCAGCAGATTTCTGGAAAAAACTCTGAGAGTAAATAAACCTGCCATGAAAAAGTTTTTCAAAAATCTGTCGTTTAGAGTCGACGTTAAACTGTAGGTCCCGCCACTCACGTATAAAATTAACGCACAAAACATGAGTGGTGTGAGAAGCTAGGCCGTAATCCTGATTGAAGGGTTGTAATGGCCAATTATGTATGTATGTAAATTTAGAGTATCAAACGCCTTAAATGTGAGACATTCTTCTGCTGTTGATATGGCCAATGCACGGTTTTTGGGGGTCCGGTAATATTATTCACTATTAATAAACCCCTCACCTTTTTTGGAACATTAACAATGTTTCAGGAATTTCTTCAGAAAGATTTGTTAGAATTACCCGATGTTTAGTAAAAGCATTTGAGCTCTAAATTGTGATTCTGCTAACAATATTTCTACAGATCTTCTGTCGAATTCTGAGTATTTATTGCATTTGAATGACTCTACCGCTTCACTTTTTTTCGATAGCAGAATATTCATTGAATATCCATGTAGATAGAGCTCAATTAATAAATTATTAAAACTTCGTTTGTACATTAGAACCGATAAGGGTGACATAGTTGTCGATAACCCAGGGCACATGTATACATTGTGCAGTGGAGTCTTTCACCTCACAATTAAAAGAACATTGTAAATTACCTTAACTGGCTCTTATTCAAATTCTGTAGGTCTATGCTATATCATCTAAACATCATTAAATTGAAGTACATGTCAGTATAGTTGACTGAGCCTCTAGCAAGAATTGAAGAAGAAAAAATTCATGATCTGGATAGATGATTGTATTTTAGTACGTATAGGAGATATATTATGGTGTAACTCACGGTTATATATTACTGAATAGATCCTCAGCTGCTTACTGGCCGAAAACTGAAATCTCTATGGTGTATTAAAATTCTCAATAGAACGCACTGGACACTGAACTCTTAGAGAGAAAATATATTGGCATAAGCAATAGTTTTGCAAGAAATGAGGAGAGGTCTAGAGGAGAATTGTAAATTCAATACATAATGAGATATTGAACGATATTGAATGAAATTACAAATGGAAATTTGGCAGTCATATGGCTCACTTGTAAGTTTTCAAAAACTTTCATTAGATTAGGAATGCATTCATTTTGTTTCATTATTCGAATATGGATGGAATTTTGTAATACTTTCTATCGGATTTTACATACATTGGTTAACATCCAACGCTATTATGATAGTTGAAGCGGAAGCAAAGAGAGAATTTTCTGCGTGTAATCAATATAATGCGATTGTATTTTCCATCGCTTCTTCTATATTTTTTTATTTTTTTTTAAGGAAAACTCATCACATAATTTATCTTGGCTTTACCAACTTTAAAAAGAACAAAAAAAAAAGACGGCAAAAAAAGCAGGCAACCACTAGATTATACTTTAAGTAGTAGTAAATGAAAGAAGTACACTTAATAAATTAATTTATAACCACCGAGACCATAAAAAAAAACCAAAATGTCTGTCTCTCTGACTAGTTGTCTGTCTGTTTGTCTGGCTGTATGTGTGTGTCTATAAAGTAAAAAACTGTATATAAAATAAATCATAATTGTTATTAGAATTGTTTACTACAGTGGTAGTGGTGGTAGTAAAACAAACTGCAACGGTGAAGCTATTCTTACAAAGCAAAAGAGTTAAAAAAAAACTAAAAAGACTTAAAGCCAAATGATTTATTGTTAATGAACAAATATACACATATGAGTACATACATACATATATGCATACATTTAAAGTCTAGGAAATGTATGCCTATATATGTATGTACATATGTATGTCTAAGACTTTTAATAAAATTATGACCATTGATCTGTGCAATTAACTTATATTTGTTCAAAAAAAAAAAAATTAAAAAATAACCAATAGATGTATGCAGACTTACGAGCAGACAGACAGATATGCAACAACAACAACAGCAAAAAATAAAATTAAAGTAATAGAAGTAGAAATAGAAAAACAAGCAAATTTAAATGGAAATTTCAATAGAAGCAGGCAAACAAGTAAAAACTTAGTTAATGACCTTCTATGTTGGCCATCATATCCATTTATTCCATGGTCTGTCTCTAAACACAATAAATGAATGAACGAACAGCAAATGAACGCATAGTCTGCTGGTGAGTACGATAGAAAAATCATTAGATTTCTTATTTGTTAGTAATACCATTGCAAATATTGTAACAAAAGGCGAAATTATTGTCTACACACTCGTGTATTTATTCATATTCAAATTCAAATTCATTTACTTCATATTGATTGCAATGTGTTGTTGCAATTGCAATTGCTTGCTGCAACAGCAACAGTAACATAAGCAACTAATTTACATTTTAGATAGAAATTTATTATGACAAGACACAACAAATAAAACAAACAAATGAACAAGTCTGGCAGCAGGGCATAAACGAAAAAAAGTGAAAGAAATCAACGCATTTTTGTCTGAGAGTTTTTCCTCTCCCTCTCTGTACTCTTAACACAACCCGTGCAGTTAAATCAAACCAACCATGTTGATGATGTTGCTGATGGAGCTGCAAATAATGTTACTGATGAAAAACATGTTGTTGCTGTTGTTATATTTTTTTTTAAATATTTTTTTTTTTTTTTTTTTTTGGTTTTTAAACAAACAAGGAAGCTTTAAAAACATTTTTTTTTTTAATTTTATTCTTACAATTATAATCACTATCGTCATCATCATCATCACCATCACATAGTTTATCATTATGATCCATCTTTCTTTCCATTCATGTTGCATTCATGTTCAAAATTTTATTGATTTCTAATACCACAAAGCTTTTTTTACTATCTAATCAGATATTGGAGTGATCTTTAACATCGAAATTCGTTCAAATCAATTGAAGTTGAAGGAATTTTGTTTCTTTCATATCTCATAAATACGTATTCGCTTATTTGTGATACAAATAAAATGCAAAAAATATATTTTCTTTACTTTTTATTTTTATTTAAAAGTGAAATAGAAAAATAGAAATAGAAAGAAGAATAAAATTGTCTATTAATCAAAAGTTTATAAAGCAAAGAAAAAAATGCAACAAAAATAAAAAGGAAAACTATTAGAAATGTAAGTTCAATACTATTTGATGGACACAATCATCAAATGGCTGAGAAATGTACGTATATGGTCATAAATATAAATCGACATGCATATATGTAAATATGCTTTAACCCTTTAAAAACCAATTAATAATAATAACCATGCAAAAAACTTTGTTTTAATGATTTCCATCAATTTTGTCAATAAAAATTCTGCATCTTCTCATCTTTAGGATATTTTTAAAGCCACAAATAATTAAAATTTTTAGTTTCTTTGAAAGGAGAAAATAAAACTGTAGTAGAATATATAAAGTTTGCTTTGACTCTAGTATTTTTATTGATACCTTATCTCGTCTACTGTAATAATAATAATTACAAAGGGGATTTGTAATATGTATAAGCAATGTGGGGGACCAATCCAGTCACATATACTTAGCGACCAACAATCTAAGCACTTGCGCATAAAATTTCAAATGGATCTTGAATAATAATGGCCCATTACAGCAGCTTAAGCAAGCCCAAACATTTATAAATCAATTAGAAATCACTTATTCTGCTGTGAAAATCAAACTTTTTTTACTTTTCATCACTACAACAGTCGTCACCCAAAGTCATTTTTAAGCAACTCCTGTAAACATGTGTGCATTTAATAACACTCGCCATGATATCATAAATATCAGTCATTAGATGGAAGAGGCATATAACCTATAGTATCCAGATGGATAGCAAACAATCGATCTACAGAAATATACGCAGGAAACAAAACAATAAAGGCCAGCACAATTAGGGTGTGGTTCTTTCACCACTAATGGCAAGCGTAGTTGTGGATGAACTCCTATCATTGGCGAATATCAAGGATAAACAGACGATATAGACTTGATGGCTAAACGAAAATTTGAAGAAACTCTCTGCATTATCATTCAATGAATGAGCTTCGACCTGAGGATAAACCGTAGTCTAGTAGGTAGTATGATGGCTTATTAGACGTGAGCCCATGGTTCAAAATTCAGATCAGACATCTCCAACAAAATGAAATATAAAAAAATATTTCTCCGGCGACTTTCTGGCAAAAACTCTCGGAGTAAATAAAAATTGCCATGAAAGGTTTCACAAAAATTTGTCGCTCGGAGACGACTTTAAACTGTAGGTCCCGTCACTCATGACGGTGTGAGAAGCTAGGTCGCAATCCTAACTGAAGGTTTATAATTACCAATTATATGTATAGTCTTGATGGCTAAATCAAGATTTGAAGAGGCTCTCTGAATTATCATTTAAAGAGATCTTGAGATTGTAGATCGTTGGTGAATGACAGTTGACTTGAAAATAAGCCCGGGAAAAACTACTGGATTTACAAGAAGAAGAAAACTTCCGAAATGGGAGAAGATAATATTACAGAAAATGGAGGTAAGATAACTGAGAATAACACTGGCTAGTAAATTGATATGAAGGGCTCATGTAGAGACCATCTCTGGAGAGGCCAGAAAAAACGCTTGTAGAAAAATCGTGGTGATGCAACACAGTAATTATGCACTGAATATATACCATGATGGTCAGACCAATAGCGAATTATGGAGCTATTATTTGATCAGATGTAAAAAATATGAAAACAGCGTATAGTCAAACATGATACAGGGACTAGCGTTTGTTGGCGTAACAAGAGCAATGAAAACATGTTCTACTACAATGTTACATTTAAGTCTGCTGAACATGGTAGTGAAAACCAAAGCTTTGGAGACTTCGGTAAGTTGATAAGAAACAAGACTAACATGAAATTCAACAGGAAACGATAGACTAACATCTCCCGCCTTAACTGTCCTTTGAACAGAACCAGCAGACTGTTTGATTTTGAGAAATGCTTTGCAATGAGATTTGAATGGAATAGTCTGAAAGCTGTATACTCTTTTAAAAGAGGGACTATTTTATGGTTTGGAGATAGCTGAAGAACGGACCTTGGAACAGATGCATAAGTTTCTGGTCACCTAATGCAGAAGTCTATTATATAACGACCTGCACAAATCCCCAAGATCATTTTTAACTCTTGCATCTAATAAATCTACTCTGCCATACATGTGTGGATCGTGGTAGTTAGCCTATAGTAATGTTAAGAATTTAAAGGTTATGGATGAGAAGCCTAAATACACGTAAGAAAATGATGTTGAAAATGCCAACATGAAGACAACTTCTTCCGTTTTAGGGCATGATATAATGCTCTTAAAGTAGTAAATAAATCTCAGGGCTTTGCTGTAAAAAATAAAAGCTAACAGTGTAAGTGAGTGATAATGTGAAAATGTTATTCAAACTTTAAAAATTTCAATATTTTTATTGAATGTCTTCCATTCAAACAATAGCGGAAGTGCTGGTAATAATAGCTCGAGTGAAAAAGGTCACTCAATTGAGGGTGGACCTAAATGTATTCGACTTTTAAGTGACGTATTTAATAGGTTAATTGAAAGAAATTTATTTATGACTTGTCTATTGTTGTTGTGACTCAAGTCGCTAGAGTAACAAACGGTCAATTGTTTGAATTTGTTGTCAGTTCTGGTTCTATTGGTGATTATTTTTGTTTTTTTATCAAACTATTTTCTTTTTCTAAATTGACAAGTTGACACAGTGAATTTTCAATTTCATTACAATGAACTTGATGAAAAGCACTGGGCTGTGTATAAATTTTTTTTTTTTTTGTAATTTATTGAAATCATAAAAGCAAAATTAAAATAAAAAAATTTTAAATCAAAAAAAAAATGGAACCCAGCAGAGAAAATGAATGTGAAGACAGACTCTAAGAGAAGATTAATTTTTTAAATCAGTCTTTAATTATGTACGCTCCACTGTATTACCACAATTATCTGTTCATCATCATAATTATGATGTTTTTTTTTTTCTCAAAACTTTAGAAATTTTTCTTTTAAAAGCTTAAATGCTCGCAAAGCTTGCGTTAGTTTTCTGTAACTGCGTAGCTAAAATAAATATTAGGTTTTTTACGAAATGTTTTCTTTACAAGAAAATTAGTTTTTATTGTTGTTGTAAGTATGTTTAAATCTTATCATTATTTAAACACTTAAAAATAACAAAAAAAAAATAGCTTTTTTGTATGTCATTCCCATGATATACTACCGTCAATTTTAGGCACTTACATGAAAAGAAAAAAAGAGACATTTGTGCGTACGAATATAACACAATCCATAAACGTAATCAAATTATTAATTTATTTTATTTTTAATTTTTGTGTAAGGTCATGATTTTAATCAAATTTAAAAAGAAAAACAAAATTTACCTAAAATACAAGAGTCATTTATTAACCGAAACAATGCCATAGCATACCATATAGAGTAAATACAATGGCTAACAATATACAGCCAACTTCATTTACTCAACACAGCCAGCAAAGTCAAATTTCTATTTCTTCTATTTCCATGTAAATTTGTAAAAACTTTTGCCACATTATTTTTGTTTAGTTTCATAACAGCCGCGTGTTTCTTAATAAAATAAGAAAAATTTATTTTTATACGCAAAATAATTATTCTTTTGAAGCATTTAAAGCAAGTATGTATAAGAGTATTTTTTTTCTATTTTTCCATAAGCTCTGCGGTGGTTCAACTAAAATCAACAACTGTGATCCTTTAATCATTTTCTCTGCACAACAGGCATTAATTGCTGGCCATTTACAATCATCGCTTGATATTTGCACAATGTCTTGTATATAAGCAATAATAAAAACTCTCACAAAAATAAAATAATAAATATTTAATAAAACAAAAATTATAAGCAGCATTTTTTTTTTCTGAAAATGTTGGTTCGTTTATGAGACAGTGCTAGAGACAGCAAACTTCCCTCCGTCTTTTTTACTTGACTTTCTCCTATTAAAACTTTGTGTTAATGTTTAAGCAATTCTCGGAATTTCCAATTCCCAATTACTTCTCCAAAAACTAACGGTTTTGATATGAAAGAGATTGTTTTTCGAGGTTTCTTCTTCTAGTTCCCAACTGTTAGACTTATCTTCCATTGTAGAGTTATTAAAACGGCTCAATATAAAATAAACGATTATTGCCATTAAGTATCTCTGCGAGGTATCTTCCAAACTGTTTAGAAAGGCGTATGCCAATCGATTTTCCCAATTTGTCCAGTCCGATGTACCATATATGGTGGTAAAGCGAAGCTTAATACAAAGTACACTCAACAGTAGAGCACTGGCATAGATATACACTGATCATATCAATAGGCGTCGTTCAGTTGACTTTTGTCAAAATTTGAGCAAATTTCGCCTATAAATTTAGGTTTGACAGTCATTAAAAGCAGACTTTCGTGCAATTTGAGGAGCAAACGGAAAAAAGTAAATTTTATACAAAAATGGCACAAATCCATGTGTTAGGCTGTAAATTGCTTTCTAATCAGCTTTATTTTCCAGACTTAGACCAGAGTGACTATTTCTTGTTCCCAAACCTGAGGAAATTGCACGACGTGAGGAGATTTGACTCCAGCAATGAAATCATCTTTCAAACAAATGTATATTAATAAGCACAACAAATTTAATTTCCTGGAAAGGATAAAAAATTGAACGAGTATAGGGATTAAGCGACACCATGTATGTTGAACAGTTGCTCCTTAAGTATAGAATGCTTGATTAGAAAGTTTGATTTCCAGTTGACCTGATAGAAGACTAACATTTCTTTTTTAGAAAAATCTAGACTGCCCCGAACTCGCCTACCTTATAAAAGATATTCATTTACCTCTATGTTCCCCTTTGCTAAGCATACACTTTCAGACAGTTCTTTCTATACTAAAGAAATTTTTTAGCTCCAATAGTAACATGAAGTTGCCGTAGTCTAGTAGGTAGTGCCGTGGTCTTAGAAGCAAGGTCGTGATTCAAACCCCAGTGAAATATGAAAAAAAAAATTACTTCGTCTACTACCTTTCAGCAGTCTTCTGGTAAAAACTCTGAGAGTAAATAAAATTGCCATGATAAGTTTCTGTCATTTGGAGCCGAGATTAAACTGTTGGTCCCGCCACTCATTTATAAAATTAACATACACAGCATAAGTTGTGTGAGAAGCTAGCTCGTAGTCATGACTGAAGGCTTGTAATGACCAATTATGTATGTATAGCCTTGATGGCTAAAGGCAAATTTGAAGAGACTCCCTGCGACATCATTCAAAGAGGTCTTGAGATGGAAAGTTGTTGGTACAAGATAGTGGACCTGAGCATAAACCCGGGCTACTTATTGATAAAATTAATACACTTAACATGGGTGTTATGAGACGTAAGGTCGAAATCCTGACTAAAGGTTTGTAATGACCTATTAAGCAAGCATGGAAGCTCCGCTATTGGCAAGATCAATACATTTCTATTAATTCCTACATTGCCTTGTTGAGTGACATACAACCTGTTCTGTAAGACGAGCGATTTCAGGCGAATATCTAAATGAATAAAGAAACACTCAATTACTTAAATATTTTTTAATTGTTTTCGAACAAATAAACGTTTGTCTTCCTCTAACAGGGGTTTAATATATTTCTTAACCATTAAATTAAAAACTTTCTTCTAAGTGAAATGAAAAGAAAATATTAAAGTATGTGTATGTGATTTTGAGTACAAAACTGAAAACAAAATATATTTACATACGTATATACATATGTACATAAAATGCATGTGCATAGACATATAATTATAAAAATTTTTCTGTTCTCTTTATAAAATTAAATCCAATTAAACTGTTAGTACATATGGATTGCAATTACTCACAGTGCTAATGTACAAAATACCGAAGATTACTTGGTTAATTCTTAAAAACTATTACAGAAGCATAAACGTTTTTAATATTTGTTAACTTGGTCAAAGTATTTTGTCGCCATTTGTCTATTAAAGTATTACAAAAAGAAAAAAAATCACGGCGAAAAGCAGAACAAAAGCAAAACTAGAGGCATGAAATATTTATTGTAAATGTAGTAAAAAGGCTGTAAAAAGATTACAAAAAAATATAAAATATCAGCCATGTATTCTTGTAATTTTCTTAACATTTGTTTTTGTTGTTCTTCGTATGTATGGAGAATTGTATGTATGTATGTATGTATGGTGTGGTAGACAAGTGACATGCGATCCATTTAAATTAGTTGCCAACAATGTGTTAAAAGTCTGTTTAGGCTTGCAAAATAACAATCTGCATTGCAAAAAAAAAGGGAAGAAGAATAAGAAAATTTATAATTTCAGCAGACATGTTAAAGACATGTAAGCGCCGCTCGACTTTTTTGCTTCTATTTTTTCTTCCCCTTCTTTCCGTCTGGCATAAGTTTATCTCCGACAGACAATTTTTTGCATGCTGGTAGCAGTTACATTTAGGCTTGCACTTCTTTGTAAGCAAATTGGAAAGGCGTATTTAAAGAGGGGGAAGAGGGAAAGCAACATGCTTTAAATAGTTTTACCTTTAGGTGGTCCCATTTATGGTCATTTTAAACAAACAGACACACACCTTTTTTTCTACTTAAGAATTTCCACACTTGTTATGTTTAGTAATCATTACTTAGACTTGAAGACTTTTATTAGTTCGTTCGTTTTTTTCATTCCCCTTTTCTTTAATAGGCTCTTTGCTACTCTATTAATATTATTTATTTTTAAGTTTCTTACTACCACTGTACACGTACATATGTTTCTTTATTAACCCTTAAGGTAGCATATGTAGCGTCCACTTATAATATAACATTTTGAGAATTTGTAAATTCCCTTAAGGGTTAATATGTTCTAGAGTACCTTGTCTTCATGTCTGAAGGTATTTAAGCACTTTTTTTCTTTTTTTCCTGAAATGGTTTTAAATTTTCACACACCTGCCTGCATAGATTTTTAAACACTTCTGGCACTGCGAAATATTTCAACAATATCTCGCGCGATTCTATCTATAAATTCTGTTGTTGTGCAAAGAAATTCCATACTTTAGTTGTATTACAACAATAAGTTTAGACATTTAAAAGAAAACAATAAAAGTGTTTTAGTTAAAAAACAAAAACAACAACAATGTCTGTTTATTTAACCACTTATAAGTGTAACATTAGGGCTTAATAGGTTCATATTTATCGCCAGCATAGCACCATCATCTGAAGCTTGTTTATTGTTATTCAATATTCATATGAAACGTTTTAACTTAACGTCACCTGAAATATCAAACAGCATAAAATACATGGCAATTATTTAATTAAAGTTTTTAAAAACGTTTATCCAATGAATTAAAGTCTCCATATGTTATCATTTCATATCCATTAAGCAATTATTTTAAATTTATGCTGTTTTAAGCTTCAGGTAACGATATGTACGGCACGATATTATTAAGAGGAAAATGAGTGCTTTTAGTTTCAATAAAAATAATTATAAATCAGATTAAAACGCTATAAAGGAAGTGTTGTCAAATTGAAATCATCATATCAAATTACTTAAAAGGGACGATGACAAAATTCTAAAGGGGTTTCCAAAAAAAATAAATTGTTGTACGAGCGATACCTCACTATTTAACAAAAGCACCATATGACAGGCAGAAGGACCATTTAGCAAGAAATTGTGTTTAAGAACTTAACAGTAAAAGACCGTTTAAATTTTTAAGCTTAGAGTAGAGCGGTAGAGTAAGGAAAATGCTATAGAAAAAACGTCAGATATGTTGTTAACTTCTATGTTACCCCCACGCATTTAAATTAGGGTACAAGTGGAATGTTTATATTGTGTACATATCCTTAAGGGATCTAATGACATATTAATTGTCAGTAAATATGTGTATATCCTTACGTCTTTTTCATCATTTCAATCTGAATATACGACAGTAATCGGGATAATACAGTCGCCGTAGTCTAGTAGGTAGTGTGTGGGCTTATTAGACTTGAGACTTCGATTCCAACCCCAGGTCAGACATCGCCAACTAAACCAAATATGAAAATAAAATATTTCTTCTCTGACTTTCTGTCAACAGATTTCTGGCAAAAACCCTGAGAGTAAATAAAATTGTCATGGATAATTTTCTCAAATATTTGTTACTTGAAGTCGACTTTAAACTGTAGGTCCCGACACTCATGTTTAAAATTATGCACATAATAAGTGGTGTAAGAAACTAGGTTGTAATCCTGACTAGAGGATCCTGACTAATGATCAGTTATGTATGTATGCATGTAATCGGGATCTTGATGCGTCGGTAAATAATTAAATAATCTTCTGTGGCAGAATTAAGCCACTATTTTTTGGCTATGAAACGATAATCCAAAGATTTTTAGGAAATATTTTAAGCAACAGTATTCAAGATATATTCACGGTCTATGTCTGCAAGGAATACTTTACCAAATTTTGATCACAATTCCATTAAAATACTAAACGATGTGGGCTGAACTGAGACTTAACTGGAAAGAGTTCTTTTAGGAAGTACTTTGAAGAAATCTGTCTTCTTTATGAAACTGGTCAAGCAACTTGAAGATTTGCGAAAAAACAAAATAGTTTAAATAATATTGCAACTATAATGTAATTCAAATGGTTTCATTAAGTAACTCGATTTAGAAATTAAAGTTTTTACAGCTTATTTTGGCATATGACTCTCCGGAAATTAAAGAGTTTTAGTGCCTTTTTGGAAAAGCCCTTTAGTGCCTACACAATAACAGAAACTTTAAAGTTTTTATTCTAGTCTTAAGCACACATTGCGGCTTTCACGTATAACGCGTGAAACCTAGAGTAGAGGAACATAGCAACCACTTTAGTTAACAATATGACAGAGGCAAGGCATGCTGTTAATATTAATAGGCCACGAAATCTAAACGAAATTAATTGATTTAAAGAAAACGAATACAATTTTGTGTGTAATCCTTTTAAAGAGAATAAATTGTTTATCATTAAAGAACCAATTTTTCTATTTGCCACATTGTGGCAATAGAAAAAAAATGTTGCATTCATTTGATCTTTTACCGATAAAATTACAAAAAAAAGGAGAAAAAACGGAATTACTGGCTACTTTGACAGTTTGATAACTTTATTAACTTTGCTCAATCAATTATCGCAGAGGAGCTTAAAGGCTGTACTAAAAAGGATGAGTAAAAAAAAAGATGGCATAGTCCTGGCAATTGCATCAAAAAAACAAAGAAGCAAAAACAGAGCACCTGCTGTTTATCAAATCTTTAAGTCTAAGCTTAAGGTTGGCAAGGCATTGCTTAACATAACGCCACATTTAAATGCAGACAATGTAATTGAACGTGCTGTGATTGCTGTATTTATAAAGAAGAGAAAAAACACGGCCTTTTAATGGCAAAAGTTCTATTTTTTTTTCCTTTGAAGAGCACTGCAGAAACCCTTGGTTAGTTATAGTTTATGCCAGACTTAAAACATTAGCACGTTACCGGATTTCTCATCACGATTAGACTTTAAAATACTTTTGCCGCTTGCAATGAACGCAAAGCCTACATTACAATTATTTTTGTTTTTGTTTCTATTTTTGTTTTCTTTTTTCCATTAGGCGGTGTTACCATTTATTTTTTGTTTTATTATTTTTTTCATAAAGTTACGAGATTTTCTTTTTTTTTCTTTTTATTGCTCGTGTAGTTAAAACGTGCCTTAACATGTTGGCAACATCATTAATTTATAACCAACAACTAATAACAAGATTTATCACTTCAGTTCTCTAGTTTTCTGCTTGTTTACTATTATTTTCTCTCTCGTCTCTCTTGCGAACCGCTAAAGCTTTTACAAGGTTCAACGAAATAGAAAAAAAATATGTTTTCAAGTCAAGATCAACTTGGAAAAAAACCCTTCAATACAATCTTCGACAACAAGCAACAAGAGAGCAAAAAATTTTCCAGAAATCATAGGCTATTGGCAACAGAATGTGGCAAAAAAAAAAAGATGAATTGCTAAAATAAAAATTATGGTAATTTGGATTAACAGTTGACGATAATAAAGATCATAAATCAAAGAGATTTAATGTGATTTCTTTTTTTTAATGCAAAAAAAAAAAATATAAAATAATGCAGAGTTTTCATAGGCTTTCCTTGGTAGTGTTGTTGTAAATTGTTAAGGTAGCAAATGTAGATTAAATTTGGCAACACTTTTTTGCATATTGCATAGCTTGTTTACCGTTAGGAAAAAATGCAAGGTTTTATGAAAATCGAGTATGCTTATCAACGGATCTGGGATCTACCCAGCACGTGTGGGAAGTCCTCAATAATAGTTTGTTTTCAGTCCAAAAATATGCATGAAATACAATTAATTAAAGAAACCCCAGTAGTTTAATTAAATTTTGTAATATATATATATAAACCCAGGGATTCCAAGATGTTATAGAAATGAAGGGAAATCTACCAAGTACTGGTACATAAAAAGTGTTCAAATTAAATTCGAAATTGGCAGCTAAAAATACAGTAAAAAGCTTAAATTTTTTATTATCCCTATTGTTTCCTTCACCACTGTACATACTAGTAGGTAGTGTGTTGGCTTATTAGACGTGAGGCCACGGTTCAAACCCCAGGTTAGAAATCTCTAACAAAACGAAATACGAAGAAGTATTTCTTCGGCGACTTACTCTCAGCAGATTTCTGGCAAAAACTCTGAGAGTCAATAAAACTGCCATGAAAAAGTTTCTCAAAAATCTTTCGTTCGGAGTCGACGTATAAAATTAACGCACACAACATAAGTGGTGTGAGAAGTTAGGTCATAATCCTGACTGACGGGTTGTAATGACCAATTATATATGTATGTATGTATGTATATATTACCAAAACCCATTGATTCTGGGTTGGCAATTATATTCTTATCGTAATCAAAAAGAGGCAGTCACCGAAGAAATATTTTTTCATATTTCGTTTTGTTGGAGATATTTGACCTGGAGTTTGATACCACACTACCTATTAGACTATGGCGACTTCAGAGTAGAAGCCGTATATGTACTTGACATTAAAATTTCTGTTCGATTGAGAAAAACGAAAAATTTACTTGTAATATGTAAAACAGTTTGAAAATTTCTTTTTTCAGCCGTTTAATTAATTGTTTTCATATATTTTTATTTACAGCATTAAAGCTCAATTTACAAGAAAATTTTATTTTTCGTTTAAGAAAAAAAACACGACACACATACACTGGAAAAAACTGCATTTAATTGAAATGCCAATTTCTACTTTTTTTTTATTGTGCGGTCTTCTTTAAAACAAAACATAAAAACTTATCAAACCATTAAAAATCGTGCTAAAAAATAAGACGAATACAAAAAAAAAAATAACAAAAACAATATGGAAAATACTTGGTAATGTTTTCTCATCTCAATTCACTCAATTCTTTAGTAAATTAAACGTATTAATGATCTTCTAGGCTAATAAAGTCATAACAAAATAAAATAAAACAAACCGAAACAATAACAACAACAAAGTATAAATAAAGTTTATTTACTTAAAAAAATAGAGAAATACACACACATACACTGAAAGAAGAAAAAACCAAGGAGAGGGTATTCATATGTACAATCTCTATTTCAGAGCAAAAATAAAGTGTAGGCGGCGAGAGTTCTGCTTCTTTTTTTTCTTTGCTCTTTCTTAGAGAAAAAATTTCCTTTAACGTGAACATTAGAGTAATTGTTTAGCACTTAAGTAATAAAAACAAAAACAAAAGCAAAAACAAAACAGTTTTATCTAAACATCTTGTCAAAACGATGTTGCCATTGCTGTTTTAGTTTTTTTTTTTTTTTCAACTATTAAGCTTAAGAAGCATAAGCAATTTTCAGCAAGCATCAGCATCAGTCAGCATCATTATAACAATGATGACGAAGATGATGATGATGATGTTTATCATCTCCAAGAATCTAGTGTCTATGGTAATGCAAAGCATCAAAAGCTGGAAAAATACATTCTATTTCGTATTTTATCCAAAACTATCTGAAGCTAGAAAACAAAAGTGGGTGTATTTTTGTTTAAAGTTAAGACATCACTTCAGTTGATTGAGATTATTAACTGGAATTGCTTTAGTTAAGCCACAATAAGTGAATGCATGAACGAAGAAGGCGGCAAAGGCAAGCATGCAGGTCGCCGTTTTCATAATCTTTAGCCATCGAGTGCGAAAATGACATGCGTATCTAACAGTATAATTACAAAGCAAATATTGGCAAATAAACTACAACTATACGCCATACAATATGTACACTCTTCAACTAGATTAACTAGACTAACTAACTAGCTAACTGACAGTTGGCAAGACATATGCTTAAGCATGTCCATCTGTACGTATGTATGTATGTACGTGTGTTGATTGCATGCTTTGCGGTGTGTGGGAGGTGGTGCAACGAAATAGCAAAGAATTAAGACAATTTATGAGCTGTTAAAAATAGTAGAGATTTCTTTCTATTTCTGTTTCCTCGTGCTAAAAGAAAAGTTTTGTTAGTTAATTACTTTACACTACACAGAAAACAAAACTGACGTCAAATTGTTTGCCATATCAAGAGAACTTTAATTGAAAATTGAAGAAATATTGCTAGAAAGAGATTTTTATTTAAAACTGTAAGTGTACAACAGCAACACACAATAAATTCGATTTAAATAACGGTTTCGCAGAGTGAATATGAGCAGAAAAATCAAGTGAAAATCAGACAATAAATCTTCAGTTATTAAGGGGAAGTGTTAATGTCGGCCCACACTAGAAGCCATCATACATTGTACTTTGACATTTTACAACGTAAGAGTTAGACACACAGAGTACTTTGACGTACGCTGAATTTGACACCAAACAACATAGAAATCTGAAGAAAATAACACATTAAAAACCAGTTGATAGCTGCAAAGATACTCGACATATGTTAAAAGTTAAGGACCCTTATGCATTGCATAAACGCAGCCATTTGAAAACATGTTTGAACTTAATTGTCAGTTGTCAGATCAAGCAAAACGTAATATGAAGAAATATTTCCTCAGTGACTTCCTCTCAGCAGTCTTTTGCCAAAAACTCTGAAAGTAAATAAAAATAGCCACGAAAAAGTTTCTCAAAAATCTGCCTTTCGTAGTCAACTTTAAACTATACCACTTATGGATGCATTTAACACACACAACATTAGTGGTGTGAGAAGCCAGGTCGTAATTCTAACTGAAGGGTTTTAATTACCAATTACAATGAAGTATGTAAGTAGTGTGTATGAGTTCGCTCGTATTGTAAATCTTAACTATTCAAGACACAGGAGTAACAAAGTTCTCATTAATGATGGTAGAGTAGAGATTTATTAGAACACATTTGCAGTGACTTTACAACAACAAAATGTTTTCAGCGAAATTGTCCTTGACATAGCCCCCTTTAAATAAATTTTTCTGAAATCTAATGCAGGCATTCGATAGACGATGTCATGTTATTTAATCAATCGTTTACATAACGTTGTACTTTTGGGGTTTTAGCAACTAGGAAAACTAACATGAACCCAAATTAGGAATGTAAGGTAAGTCTAGGAAGAACAGAAGCATCTGTGAGTGATTGCAAAACTGTGATATAGTTTTGCATTATAAAGCAAAGATGAAAAATAAACGTTGTCTGTAAATTTCTTCTAAATGTGCACACGTTTAGAAAACAAAACAAGCCAAAAAGAGGTTGGTTCTTAGCAAATTAACTGTTAAATAACAACTGAAATAATTTAAAATCAATTCAATCGTGCAATTATTGGATATATTTTTACAACTTAAGTATCTCAGACTACCTTCATTGCAATAAGGAACCGACCAAACAGCCAACCAAACAACCTACCAAAATCCCATTCATTTGCATTAAACAGACAGGAGGAGTATTACATATTGGATCCCTACACGGTGTTTTTTTTTTTCTTGTTACCACAAGATTATTGTAAATACAGTTTAAGTGGTTGTTGATTTTTATTCGATTTTTTTTATTTCTTCTTCTTCTGCTTTAGTTCCCTTGATTATAATCTTATATTATGGCCTGTGTGGTGATTATAAAGTAGCAACAGCATCCACCATCCAGCATCATCAACATCAGTTTCAGTGGCAGCAAACAATAAAAAAAATGAAATAAAAAAAAAATAAATCGAAAATAAAATTTAAAATCGAAAATCGAAAGAAAAAACCTCAACATAATGAATGTACTTGTTGTTATTAATACTTGCCAGTGCATGGGGATTGTAACTTTCACTCAAAATGCTATTGTTATGGGGTCTTTTTTTAAGGAAATGATTTGGGATTTTGAATTTAAATTTTTTTCCCTTTTTTTAATTGTTTTTGAAATACATTTTGAAAAAAAAAATTAAACTTATAATTATTTCATTTGAAATCTTTATAATAAAATAATTAGATTAAGTACTGTTGACCCGGTTTTATATTTCATTTTGACCTTTTGAGTGTAGCTGGTGGTGTACAATGTTTTTAAATAAATTTATTCAGAAGCCTACTCATATTCTCTCCAATGATTTGATTGTGACAAATATTTCTAAGATTCATCTATGAAAGTGTAAACAATTGGAAATTAGAAAGAAAATTTAATTGAATTTAATATGAAGCCTTATAGTAGCCCTGAACTTAAGTGATAAGACCTTACACACTTCATACACAATATCAATTGAAAAATGGGCGGTAGTCCAAAGTCAAAGAAAACATGCTGTCTGGTTGTAGTATTTTTCGGTTAGATAAGATGTTTAGCCCACAAAAAGACGTATTGGAAGGCCATTAAATCAAATTTGGTAGCTTAAATTTGGGAAATATATTAATACTTTGAAAACAATGGCGTTTATGAAAGAGGTGTTCACCTAAGTGAAGTCGCCGTAGTCTAGTAGTCGGGTGTTGTCTCATGAGACGTGAGGCCACGGTTCAAACCTCAGGTCAGACATCTCGAACAAAACGAAATATGAAAAAAATACTCCTACTGAGACTTCCTCGAAAGATTTCTGGCAATAAAATAAAAAAAAATTGCCATGAAAAGTTTCTCAAAAATCTGTTGTCCAGAGTCCACTTTAAACTGTAGGTCCCGCCACTCATGTATAAAATTAACACACACAACATAAGTGGTGTGAGAAGCTAGGTTGTAAACCTGACTGAAGGGTCCGATGACAATAGAGAAACGCAACGAGCGATCTAAAAGTCGCAAACAACAGTTCAAAACACCGGCTTATAGACGAGACTTGAGTTTCAGTTGCGATCGGTTGTAGGTAGTGTGAAGAGTAAAAAATCAGAACACTCAAGTGTTAACAAATACTTCTTTTATGACTCCAATACTCGGGGTCTAGGTTTAGAAAACTAGGAAACGTGTGCTTTTGTAAGCCAAAAAAAAAGTTTATGATAGTGATTTCAACACTAATTTGTCACACAGTACACCCGATTTACCTTTGCCTACAAACTTATTTTTTGGCACTTCAACATAATGCCCTGCATCACAAGGGGCTAACTCAGTTGAAAAATTCTTCTTTCAATTCTTTAACTTCTGGAATATATAGCAACAGAGATATTAAGTATCAAAAGACAGCACAATCGCATTATACGCGGATATTTAAATGACAATTTGTATGACATTAACTCCGCACACTTACAATAATTCTTTGATAATTCAATTGTGAACCCATAGCATTTGAGGTTATAATGGTAACAACTGATATTTTCTTTTCTTTCATTTTTTTTTTAATTATGACAATATATGCCAATAAATCTCTAATGAGAAAAAAAAATTAGCGCTTAACATAAAAATGGTTTTGAATGTATGTGGTTTTTGACTATGGATTAGAAACCTGCGGGCTAAAAATCAATTCTTCCACAAATTTATTTTCGGCATGGTTTTCCCATTGAATGTTAACTTGTACGTTAAGTTTACAATGTTAAATCCATTGTGTAAACCTCCATTTGTTAGGCATTAAATTCAAAAGTTATGCTTACAGTAGGTAGCATTTGAGGTTAAAAGCGTGTTGCCAACTGCATTTTATAACGTAATTGTTTTCTTTAAAATCTATCGAAATATTATTGTATAGATATGTACAAGGGAATATTTGTACGTTTATTTGTTTAAAAATCCTGGTATTTGACAATCGTAATTGAGAACTTCTTGAATTGGTACTTGGTCAGATAGGCTTCCCTAAACAGTGAAAGTAGTTGACCATATAAAAGCGATAATTTGCAAATTTCAGAATACGGCCGTGTTTCGGCAATAACACTTCCAATGTGGATTTCCAGGTGAAGAACTGACTTTACATAACCTCAAAGAATATAATCCAATGGGGTTAAATCATACGTGCCTAATTAATTGGAACACTGCGTAAAAATACTGTTTCATTAAAAGTTTCTTTGAATAAATCAAAATTAAAATGAGCAGATTAATGTCGACACATTGGAATACAAAAATATTTCTAAACATGTCCCTAAACTGTTCACCTCTGAGAGTTATATTCTGACAATCATCACTTTTAAAACCATATGGATCAATGAATATGCCATCTAATAAAGAGCAACAATTTCGCGGCTCGTTCGATGGTAGCTTGGCTTTAATTCCTGCAGCAGCTGAACCTTGAAAGCTTTTAAGCCAGGATCCTTTCGTAAAAACTTTCATACAGTGGATGGAAACAGTTTCATTTGGTGACGAATTGCTTAATATTCTTCAGTATTTCCCTATACAGAGGCTATAGCTCCTTCAGTGTGCACTGATCAAAGGATCCACATTCTCAGTAAGAAAAAACTTGGTCCGAAACCGAGGCATTGTTATTATTGTTATTCGAAGTAGCTATTCTAAGGGGGGTGTAATATTTATTTGCTTTATTTGTCTGAGGCAATCAGAATAGCTGTGACTTGTAGTATGTGTGATTTGCGTACCTGTTCTGGCCAGCTCATCAGCAATACAACTTCCAACGATTTCGCTATGTCCCAGAACCCATGTAAAGGTTACCTTTATCTCGACATCAATAGAAACGGATGGACGTAGAAACTAAGTTTATTTGAAACTTAATCGCAGCCAGGGCTGTCCTAGAAATTCAAGAGATTTCCGGGGCAATTCCCACCACCCAACAAGCATTGAGCTGTTTCCGAAATAGCCCTGATCTCTGTCTGGTGGTATAAGTCTGTCCATAATGAACTGTCAAACCAAATAAACCAAAAGCTAATATGAGCTATTAAATCGGTTGCCATGCAGAACAGTATTGCCAACTCAAAGTTATAAAGCAAAGCACCCATTATGATGGGATGAAATTCTTGAAAAAATTGACTAAAAATAGTGACTTCTAATTAAAAATATACATATTAAGAAGGGGTAGCGAAGCAGGCCAGGTTTATCTGTTGTAAACTACGTTTTGAAAAAGTGTTTTGTTTTCTTTCAGCAATTTTTCTGTATTTTTTTTATGAATTTCACACTGATTTATGTTTGTGTATCAATAATTCATGTTTAAATCTTTTTTTTTTAATTTTTTTTTATTTTATTTTGAAAATAAAAGTCATGTGCTTTACAATTTGAACGAAAATATTTTTGTTTTTTTTTTTTGTTGATTTTAAAGTTAAAGTTTTAGGTTTTTGGTTTTCTTAACTCATATTTTAAACGTGGTTTACAGTGGATATACATTTGTTGGAATAGTTTTTTTCAAGTGGCATAATTTTTTTCTTTCCGACCACCATTTGAGATTGTATCGTTCATTGAAGAAAAACAACACTGGGTTGCTTTATTTTATTTCGTTATTTTAGTTTTTTTTTTGTATTTTTTCCCTCTGTTTAACTAAAACATTTATTTTAACGTGGCCATTCAATTAGCATGTGTACATAAGATATTTTTTTATTTTCTTTGGAATGAAAACAAAATCAGAGCTTTTTTGTTAAAGGTTTTCTTTCTTGTTTTGTTTGTAAGCACTGCAAATCGTTGGACTAATAATAGCAACAGCATTCCGATTACAATTGAAATTTATTACAATAGTTTGGCCTTAAAGAAAATCTATTTCCTCTTGGTTTTTTTTTTTAAATATTTTTTGCCAAACTCGTTAAAAGATTTTAATGTTAAGCAATCGCTGAATTTTTTTTTTTCAAATAATTATTCTCAGTTTACATGAAAAAAATCATCAAAAATTCTTTAAATTTTCATAAGTTTATGGTTTATTTTATTCAATTTTATTTATTTGTTCTTTTTCTATTATTTTATTTATAACAGCCTGAATTCTTGCCTTTTATTCTCTCTCCCTCTCTCTCTCTCGCTTTACAAAAGTTTGTAATTTTAATTGTGTTGATATTTTCAAGATCATAAATCTCTTTGAAGGTTGCTACATAATAATTTAAACAGAAAAACCGAAAAAATCAACAACAACAATAAAAAAAACTGAAATTTTCATACGTTATTAGGTGAAGAACGATTTAAATCATTTCCAAATATTTGACTTAATAAACAAATACAACAACAATAACAACAACAAAGCAGAAATATTTCCAAATGGCCACAATTGTAAGCTTTTATGACCTAGTCAGGCCGTAACAAAAAAAAATCAGAAATAAAACATAGAACAGCTGATTAACATTAAATTTAACACGTAAAACCGAATTTTTTTTAAACGATGTATTTAAACAAGCTTTAACAAACGCTATAATAACGGCTATTACACCAAAAGTGCCGTGGCTCACATAAAAAACGCTTTTAAAATGTAGCGTTGGCAATTGGTTGTTTCATTAACGTTTGGTCACTACCGACTTCTGCATGGGCTATGGGTCTGAGGAGGAGGAAGAGATTATCTTTCACCTCATGTGTCAACGCGCTGCTCTTGCCATAAAAAGGCCGAGGTTTTTGACCTCTCAATTTCTGAAATCCCTTACCGAGTTCTCTAATATAAAGATGGATGCAATAGCAAGATTTATTTTGGACTCGGGTCGGAATTGTTGGATCTCCGGGTGGAATATTAGTTAGGCCAAAATTCTGGCCTAAGTGGGACTTTCCCATCATGAAGGATCCACCACCCGACCTAAACTAACTCCTCCGTTTATGATCATGGTAACGCCCGAGAAAAGAGGGTGAAACAATCTCCGGGTGGAGTAAATAAGCGGGACTTCTTGCTTCTAGGAGAATCTACCTCCTTACCTAGCCTAACTCCTGTATTCATCTCCATAGAAACACTGGTAGCCTCGGTTTCACATAAGCATCATCCGAGAAAAGAGGGACCGAATATATGCCGCTCAAGGGGTTGTAAATGCTTTATGTCAAGAACCAGCTTAAAGATGGTCTCATTTTGATCTGAGAGCATTCTTTCCTTAATGGCGTCCGGAAAAATATTTGCTCTATTGGAAACACTGTCGTAATGACTCAAATTGACCGCGACTAAAAAATCATTGGATAAAACGTCACAAGTCATCTTCTAGACATCCGTAAAGACCCATTCCACTTTCCTCTCGATCCTGATAACTGTGAAAGACAAATGTTAATCTTAGCGCGACCATATTGTATAGTATTGCCTACAATTGACTCACAAGATTAAAAACATGAATAAAAAAGACGTTTGGGTGGAGGTGTAGAAACGTATTGAGTGTCACGTAGAGTGAAGTTGGCATTGTCCCAGTGACGCCAAGAGTGGCCAGGCTCTGCATTCCTCCAAGTATTCTAATGCTCGTAACTCTATGGGTCTATGCAAACAGATTTTATGACTTCTCATATGTCTTCTCTGAATAGTTGTGGACTTAATGCATCTGGGGTGATTAGGAACCATACTTAGTCTTATCTTACCTTAAGCATCTGGGGAAATGGTTTATTTAACTGATTTTTCTAGTTTGTTAGCAAAGGTCTGAGAAATGGAACCCAATAAACAATTTAATTGGTTTGTTAGGTTAGAAACGATTTCCAAACGATTCAAAAGAGTAAGTCAAGTTATCTTTCTTCCCACACATTCTGACGCAATATCACAATTAGAGCAGAATGAAGGTAGCACCCTTGTGCTTTTAAAATCGTTTTTTAAAATCGTTCGTGTACCTAACAGTTTATATTTTGTTCCATATTTATTGAGTGAATAGCGTGTTACAGAAAAAACACATTTAAAGGCTTTTACTAACGCCGCTAAAGCTTATATTGTTATTGTTGTTATTGTTTGTCTATCAACTGTCATTTGTAGTCTTAAAAAGAATTTAAAAATGCTCAAAACAATGTAAAGTTTTACAAAGTTTTTGAGATTTTTTTCTCAAATAAATTTCTTAAGACTTTAAAAAAAATGGGGAACAAAAACGTTTCATGAAATTCATTGATCTTTCTTTTTTTGAAAATAACTTAAAATAACAACAACAACAACAGTAATAAAAACATTGAAAAAACTTGATACACTTTAAGAAATAAATAGACAATGAAAGCCACAATGAAGGAAAAAACTAATTCTATGAATAAATTCCTTTTCGTACATAAACTCAATAATAGTAAAACGTTTCAATTTTTTTTTATACTTTGTGTCGAAAGAAATTTTGAAAAAATAAGTGAAAATGTTTTTCGTAAATAGTAATCCATCATTAAGATTTTGTCTGTCTTAGTTTTTGTTTTTATTTTTTCAAAGAAATTCTTATCAGTTTCAAGTGTTGAAATAGAAATGGAAATCGAAATCAAAACTACTTAATGAAAATGAAATGAAATTTTTAAATCTCCGAAAGCAAAAGATCTTCTGATATTCTTTCTAAACAAAAAATGTATTTTTGTTTTTACAATTCTGTTGCATTTAGACGCACACGTACTTCAGATATTGATGTGCTGATGAAAAGTCATCAATCTTGCCTCATATGCTTCCAAGGAGAGTGAATAATTCTTCATAAAGTTCTTATTTTTTTAGAAAAAAAAAATAAATACGTTTGAAAAGAAAATTAAAATCATAATCAAACAAAATATGAATTTCGTTGTCACTCATTTTGAACACTTTCAAAAACTTTAAACCCAAAACTTGAAAGCACAAAGCAATCTGATGGTGTCGTATAACCCAATATGCAAAATGAGTTCAACTCATGGACCAGAACTGACAAAAGTTTTCCGTATTAAACATTATTTTCACAACAACAAACAAACAGACTTTTCTGAGAAACAAACAATAAGATGTGAAAATCACAGAAAGTAACTTCGATACAGGCAACAACATAAGAAAGCAAACTTTAGCAACTTAGACTAAAAATCAAAGTAGCCTAGGACTTTGCAAAAACTCAAACTGGTGTATTTTATATGCCTACTTTGGTTCGCAGGAGCATAAAATCCAGCTGTCAGGTTGACAGGTGACAAATCAAATGATAAGCAAATAACATTTTCTACGAATTAGGATGTAAAGCTTCTTTTGAATACTCCAATCCATGGTAAA
This sequence comes from Sarcophaga caerulescens, assembly GCA_927399465.1. NCBI lineage: Eukaryota > Metazoa > Arthropoda > Insecta > Diptera > Sarcophagidae > Sarcophaga > Sarcophaga caerulescens. Next base: position 118,400,959 of record OV656872.1, on the reverse strand, counting down.
CATAGCAATTGGCATGTAATTGGTTGAACGAGGCTCACGGTTAATAATACGTCTATTTTTGAAATGCTTCCTGAATTTTACTTCCTAATGAACTTAGATTGACCCTTAATTTAGTTGTACAATAACTTCAAATTGTGCGCCTAAATCTGAAACTTCAAAATTCCTAGGACTTCTAAAATATTTACAATCGCTTGATATTGATTCACTTTGAATTTTGACGCATAAGTACCCGTTTATAACCTGGAATGAAATGAATTCAAGACTACTAAAATTCTAAGTAGTGGGAGTATTTCCTTTAATGTGTGAATTTTCTTCTTTTGTTAAATTCGTTTTACGCTTAACAGAGGCTTTAACCCTATCAGCATAATATTGTGGGAGAATTTATTTTCACACAACGATTCCGAGGAGATTCTGTACGATATTTTGCGCACAAAACGGTATGTAGCAGTTGCTTTACATCTATAAAAAAAATTTAGAACGTTGTTAACCTCTAAAAGGAATGTCAAGGTCAAATGAATGACTTCAAATTCCTATTCAAGAAAAAATGTTGCAATAATGCCACTTACGTCTGTCATATACTTACAGTTATTCCTACGTTAAGCATTTAATTGTCAAAAAATTTAAAGTATGCCCCAGTTTTACTCATTGATTAATATTGATTAACAATTAAATTGTAGGCAAAAATACAAATTCTTTAAATTTCTTAAAATTTCAAAAATATGTGGCTTTCGGAGCTAAAAATAGTTGCAGTGAACAGCTAAAAATTGAAAAAGAAATTTTAATTTCGCTTAATTGAGATGCAATTTCACTTTTCAAATGAAATTCCTTAAGGAGAAAGAACTTTCAATTAAAAAACCAATTGAGAGATTCTTAAGGCAGCATACATCATACATACATGGGTATCTACAAGTGTGTAGAGATATCATGAATATATGTGATGGCATTCATTGACAATAATTACCAATTCATTACAACTTGTTTTGTGGATCTGTAGCTCTCTATAAGGAGTTAAAAACAGGCCCCAATATTTTTTATTTAAACAAGCTTAGTGTGTGGTTTTCTTTTTCTGATTTTTTATTCAAGACTTTATTTTGTCTTTTTTATTTTTATTTTCCTTCTGTGCAACAATGATGATGACAATGTTGTTGATGACGATGTTACTGTTGACAATGACGACGATGTTCATGTTTGCCAGAACTTTCAATCACTGTCATTAGCCTTTAAACACAAATTCTAGGTCAGTAGTATATTGTTTGGCTGGCTGTATGTACATATGTTGTAGTTAAGAACAAACAGACAAAACAGTGAGCTATAAAAAAAACACCCTGAGTTGCTTGTAGTACTAAAAAGGGGGAATTGAACTGGTTTCAATTAAAGTTTGCTGTTCCCTCTGTTTTTGTTTGTTCAGAATTAAAATAAAAGCCCAATTACATAAAAAAATTGTTTATTTGTATATAAAATAACGTCTCCTGAACTGCAAAATGGTTTAACTAATGTTTTCTTAAATTTGTGACTTTTTGTTTTTATGGTAATTGAGTGGTATTTGTTGTTTAGGCTTGTTTGCTGATAGAAATCAAGGCAATAATTTATTTCAAAAATGTTTATAACAATAAATCTATTTAAGTTTTATTTATTCAATTAAGCACGCATACACACACACATACAAATCTATGAAAATTTTCAAATCAAATCACAACATTTTTCACTGTAGGCGTTACAATTTTCCATGACATTTAAATTATATTTAATGGGGCTTTATTTGCTCTCCTTCTCCTTCTTTTTTTCTGTTTCTTTTGCTGTAAATCCCCAATATAACAAAGAGAAACAAATGATAAAACGTTGACTTTCTCTTAAAAAAGAAATAAAAAAAAAGAATTTTTTTTGTCTTCAAATAAATCAAAATCATTTAAAATATTTGAATATTTTCAAGAAAAATAAACACAATTTTTTTTAACAACAACCACTTGTAAAAATAATTTTTTGGTTTTTATATAGAACACTTAGCAACATTGCATCTACGTGATGTATGTGCATGGATTACAATCATTTACGCATGCAAACACCCCTAAAAGTTTAACCGCAACAAAAGTTTGTTTGCGATTGCAATCATATGCAGCGTAAAGCATGTTTCGTGCATGTCACATGTCAACAAAATGTCAAAATAAATGCAACCGTTTAATAATATGAATATACAACAATGTATGCAACTAAAAAAAAATGAAATTAAAAATAAAAATAATAAAATACAAAAATAATTTACATATTATAAACGAAATAAATTTTGAAAAAAATTGCTGCTAAGAAAATAATATTTTACTATGTATACATAGCACAATACATGCATACACATACATACAGTGAAGGGTTAAAGTCTACATTCACTGGGATTTTGAAATAAATTGTTTCGTCTTTGTATACATATATACATACAGTTGAAATTTATTTAATTTACCGGCAAACAAATGGAGAATGTGATTAACTTTAGCAATGAAAACATTTGGTTTCATTAGACAAATCTCTTGTGGATTTTTTAATCCATTTTATTCCTTTAAGAAGCCCAGTGGTGGCTTCCCCATTTTATTCAATAATTATTTGCTTTGTTTCACTTTAATTCATACAGTTTTCCTTCTAAACGTGTTTAATATCTACTATATCTAATTCTAGCATAATAGGATTGCCATCTGTAATAATTCCCTCTAAAAACAATCATTCAGCAACATAATCCTTGTCAGAATCACAGTACTTGCCTCCAAGCAATTCGGTTTTACAACCAATAACTCATATTAACACCATGTGAATTATAACCACCTAAATCCTCTGTATTAATTTTATTCATAAGTTGCGGAACCTACATTTTTAAATTGTGGACTCCGTACAAGAGATTGAACTTTTTATCAAAGATTTAGCCAGAAGACTGCAGAGAATACTAAAACAAACGTATTTAACATACGAACATACATGCATACATAATTGGTCATTACAACCCTTCAGTCAGGATTGCGACCTAGCTTCTCATACCATTGATGTTGTGTGTGTTAATTTTTTACATGATTGGTGTGACCTACTGTTTAGAGTCGATTCCGAATGACAGATTTTTGAGAAATTTTTCATGGCAATTTTATTCACTCTCAGAGCTTTTGCCGGAAATCTGCTGAGAGCTGGGCATTCACCGAAAAAATCGTTTGTAATATTTTCGTTTTGATGTCTGATCTGGGGTTTGAACCGAGGCCTCAGGTCTAATAAGCCTACCAGTCTAATAATACTACTAGATTACAGCGACCTAATGTGTTTAAGTCGTGCGTTAATTCAGTGTTCCGGTGACCATATTCCTTGTAGGATTAGATTTCATAAGGCGCTTGAATTATGCTAGATGTATTGGAATGCTTAAATATTGTCCGCAGGATTGAAATAAAATGATCGAAAGTAAGTTCTTCTGCGAAACTGGGCTCGTAAATAAAAAATTAAATTGTGAATCTGAATACTGAAACTGACCTATTGAACTCGTATCTTAATTCGGTAGTGTATTGCACAAAAATGACAATAACAACGTCTATGCATGCCTTTATAATCACGTACACATATTCATCATAAGGCGATCATTGTTCATGGCTTATCAGCATGCTTTTGAATACATCACAAGTCCAAAATAATAGGCAGCTTTAGAAAGCGGACGCCCTCCAGTGGACTGCAGAATAAGACTAACTATGTACGATAGTGTAAATTAGAGGAACTTCCTGTTTAAAATATTTGCAGTTCTTAAATACTAGTTCTTAATACTATCACAACGACGTTGAAAATTTTTTATTTTCTACTCACGCAGTTTGAATGTTATATGTATACTTTGGTAACTGACTGTAAATACATTAAAAGAAAAAAAACTTCAAAATGCACGCTAAACATTATTATTAAATTTATATTGTATTCTACTGTTCGTATCACATGTAAAATGAATGTCATAAAATAAAATAAAAAGACGAAACAAAAAAAAAACCAAAAAAAAAAATTAAATTTCACATCTGAAGAAAATCCCCGAAAGCTCAAAAAAAATAAAAAAAACCAAAAAAAAAAAATAAAAACAAACAGCTGACAAAAAAATTTGATGTGTGGGTGGGTGGTTTATCTCTTTCTCATCTTCTTTACATTGTGGGCATGCATCCATAACAGCCAGCGCATACCAGCAGCCGTTAAACAAAATAAAAGTGATGCCACTGCTACTGTTTAGGCTATACAGCGTGGCATATTAAACAAAAAAAAACAGGCAATATTTATGATGATAATGAAAATTAAACTGGAACTTTATTATGTTAAATTTATTAAACATTTCTGTTAAAGACATTTTCGATTAATAAAAACTTGCTACTAAATATCACAAGAGAAGAAACAACAAAAAAGAAAAACACCAAAAAAAATGTATGTCAAGTGTTCAAAAACTATTTTGTAAATCTAGTCATTGGTGTAATAAATCTAGATAAAAGAGGGGGAGGAAAACTATTTATGATTATGGTTAAAATGTTCAAACAATACGAAGGTATTTGAAAATGGGTTAGTTACAGGAAATGGCTATAGGAACTAGCCTCTTGATAATAATATTTTCTAAACAAAGAGAAGACATATTTGAACAATCATACGAACATGCTGATTTAAAACATCACAAATGAAAAATTAATTTTTAAAAAACATCGATTATTGATTTAAGTTATTTCGCTCGTTAATTATTGCTCTTGGATTTATGGCAAGGGACAATGCAGTTGTAATCTTTTCTGCAGGTTTTATCCGGACCATATCTTAGGTTCATTTCACTTTGATATTAAACAATATATAGGTAAGGGGTCTAGTATTATTGCTTCCATTAAAGGAATGCGGAAATTTATTAAAATGATCTACACTAACTTCAGAAATTTACGCATATGGAATTTGTTTCCAGAGATGGATAACATTACTTGTAAAATCAGATTTCATAAGCCGTTTGAAGTATGGTGGTTGGTACTAAATATAATGAGTAAATGAGGGCCATTAGGGTAAGGTTGGAATAAATCGGTAGGCGAATTGAGAAGCATAGCTTACTTAGGTACTATAATATTCCATTTTAATACCGATAGTAACTACTCTATCCTTCTAACTGACCTCTCTCATAGTTCCGATAATTTCAAGAAGGTTTGGACTTCGTCTACATTGCCTTTGATCGGACACGTTTTGTCAATGAATTTTAGAAACCCAAAACTCCCAGATTTCCAAGGGCTGGACAATGACAGAGAGATGTTCTTTCAAGAAGTCGTTTTGGGGTATTCCCAGACTCCCGCCTTACGAAACCAGAGACTAGAGTGCTATCAGCTCCCTAAGATAGACTCTAGTCAAATTTAACACAATTTTTGTTATGCATTTCCCAATTTGTTTGTCCTTCCCCAGAAGAATGCCAATCTTACGTATGAATTCAACTGAGTTTTCTGTTGCACTTGTCAAGTACGTTGGCTATGCTGCTGCCTTCTAGTTCCCGTATCCTATGTAAGGGCAACCGTCGAATGTCACCTTATCTCCTCTATAGTCACACTTCGAAAATCAGTAAGGCATGATCTTGAGATTAAAAAGATTTCGAAGATCTATTATCAGCAACTGCAATTTTTGAAAACCTTGAAGGTCTACGCAAGATAACAACGAAGGACTACACAATGTATTAAATTCATGCTGGTATTAGAGAATGCTTACTAATTCCCATCACTGAAGACCACACAAATCTGAACATTAACTTCCAGTCATAACTTCTGCAGCTGTCAACTGATCAATACCTTTCATCTGATATTGAAACGAAGCACTAGTTTGTATATTCTAATAAAATGTTTCAGAAGTCTGCTTTGATTGCGCATGTGTCATGAATTCTAAGTATAGGGCATTCATTGGCTAGCTGCTTACAGTTGCATTTTGCTTACAAGGCTGTGAAAGTAATGTGGGCTGATATTACACATTTCCTTGCAAAACGAAATTACATCACAAATTTAATGCAAACTTCCATTAGTGAAATAATAAAAATTTGTTACAGTCATGGTATTATTATGATTGATTTGTATGCCAAAACTTCGCCGGGCATTAACAGCACTGTTTTGCCTATTTCTAACTTTAAACCCCATTAACCATTAGGCAAATTATGTGAGGACATTAAAGCTTTAAAAGAAAAACTCAATTACAAAATCTCAAACATATAATATTACAATATGCATCCGGCTAAAATTGAGAAAAAAACAAACACACACACACGCAGAAAAAACGCCAAATTGCAAATTGCAGCAGCAGCTTGAAATTAATCGTTTACATAAAAGCACTAAAACTGGTTCAAAATTCATCAAAATCTGTGTAATTTTTCTAGGCAGCAAGACAAAAAAAACACACACACTCAGAAAAATAATTATAATAGAAACGCTTTCAACACTATTATAGCATACAACAATAATAGCAACAACAACAACAATAGTAAATTACCTTAACAAAGCCCACCTTAAAGAAGAAAGAGAAGAAAAAAAAGCAAACAGAAAAACTTACTATGGCACCTCAGTTAACAAAGTGTTAATAGGTAGTGTTTGGTGGTCGGTTTGTCAGTTTCACATGTAGCTGATGACAACGAAAACAAAAACAAAAACTGCTCTGTTTACAAGCTTTAGCTGGTAAGCAACACTCAACACTACTTGTACAAGAGAGTTGGCAACTTAAGTAGCCACCATGTATTTATTTCGTATGACAATTTTCAAGATTATTATTACCAACTACTACAAGCAATTTTTTGTCGATTTTTTCCGTTTTTTTTTAACATGACCATGTTTTAGATGACTGTTTGGTTATTTGGCTATTTGGCCATTTACGTGTTAATATCATCTGTCGTGTGCGCATGCGTGTGTGTGGCGTTTTAGGCGTTTTAGTGAATATTTTGTGGCGTTTATTGAATATTTTTTTCTGTTCACTTTTCGTGTATTTGCGTAGGTTACAAATTGATGAGACATGTTTAAGGATGTTGTTAAACAACCAAAGCCGCATATACAACAACAGCAACAATAACAACAACAAAAACACAATAATAAACTCAGTATTTAATGGTTAGTTTGGTCTTAAACATCAGATTATAAGTATTTTCATGGAATCTTTTGTTTTTTTTTCACGGATCTGTTACAACAACTACTCAAAGCAATGTAAGTAAAAATTGTTGTAATAACACCTCCCTAGAGGCATAACAAGACAATAGTGCAACAAAATGTGTGTGGTAGTTGCCACTTCGCACAGGGTATGGCCACAGAGATTTCAAGAAATTCAATTTACGTATCATAAATCAAAGAAATCAATCACACTAAAGACATTTTTTGCAAACCACACTTACCACGTCTAATTTATAGGTTGGTTAAGCCTAGCATTGATAAACGTCAAATACTTCATTTAAAAAATGTGGTTGGATGGTCTGTTAATTATTTTAAATAGGTCGATCTAAAGCAATTTGTAAAGTATAAACAAAGAAATTCCAACAGGTAATTGGCAACACTTTTCAAAACAAGATGTTCTTTAATTCTCAATATAGTTTCCCTTACGATCGCTACACTTGTTTCCAAGCCACATTCAATAGCTTCGGAAGCATGGTTATACAGATTCGGTTATCCATTTTGTGAAAGGGTTGCGATCGTAACAACACATAAAAATAGTTAAAATTTACTGCAGAAGTGGAGGGCAGTAGGGAGTAATTATGGTCATGATAGTAGTGCAGAAGAGAGTAAGTTGGGTCATTAGGCGAGAGCCCGTGATTCAAACCGCAGCACAGACATTCTGAACTAAATAAAATAGGAACAAATATTTCTTTGGCAACTTCCTCTCCGCAGTCTTTTGCGAAAAATTCTCTCGTCCTGCCAATCATGTATAAAATTAACGCCCACAATATGGGTGCTGTAAGAAGCTAGATTGTAATCTTAGCTACTTCGTAATCCTGTAATCATTACAACCCTTAAGTAAGTATGATCATCACAATCGACATATTGTAATATAGTTCGGCAAAAATTGTAAAATACTAGCAACAATCTTGACCTAGTGAGGCCTATGCATGACCTGTAATTACCGTCGCAAATATGGATTCTGTTACAGTAACTGTGGGGGATAATTCCAATTAGCCGATCCCACTGCCTTCTCAGCAATTGTCCCCATCTAATGGTTTACTATGGCGTGTTATGCATTTGGTTTTGCTACTCTATTCATACAAAGTCGAATTCAAACACCAATTAAAATATTTTGCTATTGAAGCTGTGGCGGTTAATCCGAATTTGTCGATTTCACTAAGTTCTCAGCAATTGGTCTTATCTTTCCAATTATTATGGCGTATTATGCATTTGGTTTCACTCCAACACAAGTAACAGTTAAAGCTTTTTAAAACTTTACAACATCGTAGAGATGCTGATTGGGTGCTAGAGCAATAGGTTTTCAATGCCGATTGTTCGAAAAAAAATTTCTTCAGTGGTGGAACTCACTTACTTGCTGGTCACGTCAACAAGCGAAAATGTTGGATATGAAATTCGGAGAGCCCAGAGTGATGGATAAGTATGAGTTAAGCTATTGCTATCAGAAAGAGAGACTATAGGGAGCACATTATAATCTGAAGATATAATCGGTCCGTAATTTTTGGAAAATCGACCTGAAAAAACCGTTACAGCTAATTCAGAATGTTGTGCGCGTATGATATGATTTAGGATTAGTACCCTGACAGCATACGAATTCAACAAGAATCACACAACAGATATGATTTTGGCTCGCACTTGAAGTTTTCAGCGAAAGTTATTTCACGTTTTGGCGACGTCAATTCGCCACCAAGATCATGTGATTTGACGCGGTTATAGACTTTTCTGTAGGACAACGTAAGAGATCGTGGGTACGCAGATAATCTCTCAGATACTGTCCGAAATGTGCGAAAAATCGAGCAAGAACTTCTTCAAAACCATTGGTCATTTAAATGTCATTGCATTTCGCATCTATGAAGCACCCTGTACATTATTGAACAGTAATACTTGCTATATACTTACTGCCTTTAGTTATTTTTAAGAAACAGGTTAAACGAACACAATCTTATTCTCAACATGCCTTAGTTCTTTATCTTAAAATTTTGATGCAATTTCTGTGATAAGAAACATAATTTTTTTGAGACCAAAAAGGAAAAAGACAGAAAGAAAAAAATCACTGCAAACATTAAATAGTTTAATAAACAAGATGACTTCCGTTGTCGAGACAAACTACAAGATTTTTTAAATTAAAAAAAAATCTCAAAATCTTACAGATACATTTGAAATCGAAAAGCTAAGCAAGAATATTCCCTCATTCTAGCACTATAAGCAAAAAAAAAGGAAAAATTTAAGAAAAATTAGAAAAAAATATTTTTTTTTTGTTTTTGACAAGCAAAGTAGGAAGTGAACCCAATTGAACAGATGGAGAGTTGACAGAGAACAGCTACACTACACTGCACTGTGAAAAGCAACAAGTTGTTGTTAAACTCGCTGCATTTGATATTGTACACGTACATGGAACATGAAACATGTAAAATTTCCATGATCATTGAAAAATATTTGTATTGGAATGAATGAATGAATGGTTGGTTGGTCGGTTGTTGGTTTGGTTAGCTGACTAGCTGGCTGGCTGGTTCGTTGCTTATAGAATTGCAGAATTGAGAGAAAAATAAGTGCGTATGCGTTTAAATTAAATGATGGGTGATGATGTTTATTGCATGTAATAATGAGCATTTTAATTTATTTACATTCATTATAAAACAACAAAAACAAAAAAATTCATTCATTCATTCATTCACTCATTCGTTCCATGCAATCATAGAAGGCAGTTGGCTACTTTGTTTGTTGGAGAGACAATGACTGGCAGTCACATCTACAACCCACATTTTTTAGTTATTGTATGCGTATGCCAATGACTAGGAAAGTGTAAAATTTACAAATCCCTTCATAAAAGTTGAGGCTTAATGGCAACAAATAACAACAAAAGCAAAATAAAAATAATAATTTTCATAATTTACTTATTAACGCGAAAAAAATATAAAAAAAATATAAAAAAAAAAATAAAAAAAACTTTGAAAAACGTCACAATTGTGTTTCGTCAGCTGTTGATATTATGCACACTTCTAACAACACTTTAGTTATCATGCATTTACACATACATTCACACATTGTCATAAAAATCCATAGAAAGAGAGAGAGAGAGGAAGAAAAAGAACTGTTAAAAACAATAGCAAACACCCGATTACGGCGAGACAGTGTCTGGGCCGTTGACACACTGTTACACTCTAGACACATACACACACACATACATTTAGTCTGTATTAAAGTTTTCATAACAGTATTAAACAAATACCAGTATTTGTAGTAGTGGTTGTAGTGCATGTAAACATTACTTGTAATTGTAAATTTGGTATTCAATTTTTTTGCTTTTCCTCTGTATATTCTTAGTGGCTTTTGTTAAATTTATGATTGCATGACATATAAAATATTAAATATCTGCTGCAGGTTTATTATTATTAAGGCAGTTAATATTTTTATTTTTAAATTTTAATATCACAATAATAATAGATAAACAACAACAACAATTTGTATGAAACAACAAAAAAAGCCAATTATTTTGACTCTGAAATGTATGGTACACGTAATGCTTTCAATGGACCACTTGAAGGCTGGAAACTTCATGTATTTTAAACATGGAAAAAACAAATGAGAATAAAAAATGAATGGCCTTTCATCACAGCAGTGTTGCCAATAATACAACATCAGTTGATTATTTTAATACAAGTATTACAAAATCGTATGTTAATTACTACAAACCTACATACATGGGAAGTATATTCAAAGTCTGAGCTAGTTAAGAGCCAGCAAAGAATGGTAGAAAAAATGCGTTAAATGGTCTATTTAAAGGCTGAGCACGACTATTAACAGCAGAAGAGAACACAAATATTCATAAATTTCTAAACATTAAAATCTTCAGGATTACATCCTAGCCTCAGGATTACCCCAATCTTACAGCAATCATGTTGTGTATGCTAATTTTGTCCATGAAAAACAATACCTATAGTTTAAACTCGAGTCGGTATTACAAATTAGAGAAACTTTTTCATGATAACAGATTTTATTTGTAGGCAAATATGTCTTATGTCTAGAAGGTAGTGTTTTGAATTAATAAACCTAACTTCGCATTTAAAACTTAGCTCTAATGTTGCCAATAAGATCTTTTTCTTTGTTTATCCTTTGGCAGAATCGATCTGTTTCATAATCTTTACTAGTTAAGTGGTGACCAGAGATAGTGCACCAATTGCTTAATGGCAGACCCGATCAATTTCGATTAAAATCCCTTCAGTTATGCCCGAAATAATCCATTCAGTAAGCTTCTTGACCACCAACACTATTGAGAGCATAACATTAACAACAAAGAATATAAGAAGATCAGAGAGTGCATTCTTTAGAGCAGTAATGGAACTCAATTGCAAAGTTCCTCACCAATACACGCAATACCATAACTCAAAATATTTTTCATTGAGGGCTTTGGCTCTAGGCGATGGCAGATGGCAACCCTATTATCCTAGAACGTGCTAAAGACCAATTTGCACGAGTTGAAGTACACAAAGTCAGAAAGAAAATATTTCAGAATTCCATTCGTATTTTAAAATCGGGAATAAAAATCTAACAACAAGAATTTTTGCGTTCACACTAATGAACTGTTATAGTTTTTGAAAAACTTTCTGAAAACGGAGAAACTTGTACAACTTCCGAATTTTCATTCACATATTGAGTCTACACGATACTATACGCTCTCCTCTGCACAAAAACCTGACATATCGTACGACATGTGTGATCTTCTAAATCCTGCTTAATAAGGATTGGAGGGCAACCGGACTTTATTAGTAAATATCACATTAGTTAAGAATAAAATTCATTAAGGAAAGTTCAACAAACATGTAGTACTGTATACCACCTCATTCAGATGAGAAAATCTTTTGGTTTTAACAATTTTCCTATTCAAAATTAAAATTTTGAAAATAAGTATGTTTTTCAATCCATTGTAAAGCATAAACCATCTGGCAACTCCGCCTATTAAGTAGAAAATCAATCATTTTTTTTTTTTTTGTTATTTTCTTGGTTGTAAATTTAACATACAATGGCTGTAAACTCTTTTTAATGGCTATAGTTTATGAGAACCACATACACTATTATTCACTAGAATTTAATTGAAATGTTTGAAAATGTGTGAAATTATGACAAAAACTTAGTTTTAAAAGATTTTTTTTTAAATGTTTGTGTGTTTACTTAGTAACAATAAAAGAAAAAACATGGAAAACAAACTTAAGTACTATAAATGAGACCAAAATTATATTTAAAATTCATATTTTAGTCGAAGAGTAGTTTATTTAAAATAGATTTGTTTTCAACTGTTGGTTTAACCTTGTTTCCAATGTGTACCAAAAAAAAAAAACAAAAACATTTAAAACTGAAACTTTTAAATGTTTAAAGGTTGGCAAAGCGATTTTTCAAAGTAAATAAAACTAAAATAAAATTTAAACTAAAATCGTTAAAATTTTCCAAGCTTAAACTTAAAATAAGTAGGCAATATGACTAAAAATTCAAGGTTGATTTGTAAAAACCCATTTAAAATTACCAACCATAAAACATAATTGAATAATAGAATGGATAATATTATTACATAGAAGAAATAATAATAAAAGAAATAATAGGGACGTATGAGTAATATATCATGACATTACAATAAAATTCTCGTGTTATTTTCAAATAAAATTAATTTACAGATAAGTAAGCAAATAAATAAATACATGTGGAACATTTTCATGAAGAAATACGAACATTTTTGTAAAAAAAAAAGTAATCAAAATCTCTGAAGTGACAGGCTGAAAACTAGAAATAGATCGCAGTGTTAATACAATAAATACTGACGAGAATGTGATTAAGAGGAAAGGATTTATCTGTTGGATAGTTGCTCGGATCGTGAGACTAAAAGAATAACTACAGGGACTAGAAAAATAAAGGAATAAAACAGCTGACTGTTGTGATATACTTTTAAGTCGTACCTCAAAGACTTTAAATCAATAAATAGCCTCAAAAATGAGTCCAGTACTTCTATTCAATCCCTCCAAACTAAAAAAGGACATAAGGAAGCTGAACTTATAGGTCAGAGTACATGAAAAGCATATTTTCTTAACAAACATCAAATGTACGAAATATATTGTAGATTGCCTAGCACCACCTGGATTGTTCATCTCCATAAAGGTTTACGACGTCCGAACCTACGCAGAGCCTTTGGTTTCCACTTTAATGATCCAGGACACCACCTTCCCATAGTATTCCATAAAAATATTTTGGTTGCAGTTCTACGTAAAACGCAACAGACGTAATATATGCCTGTACGTCAAAATGGTCATCGAAGAGACATCATTCAAACTCTAGAAGTTCTAGAGCGAATGATTTCTACGATTTCAGAAGTCGTGCGACATGTCAAGATTTTGTGTAGGAGAAATCGGATGGAAAGCATAAGATATTGAGGAAATTTGGAATTTTAGCTTATTATTGGTCGTGTAGACGAAGAACATTTTTTAAACTACAGATAAAATTCTGTAATACATATTTTCTCTCTGACTTTACGTACATAAATCAGTAACGTGTATATTGGCCTTTAAAATTTGTTAACCGTATTGCCAACTTTAATATCACTACTCATGTTAAATGAGACTGAATTTTATGAAAGTGTTAAAAATTATTTTAAAAGTATGTACTTTAGAAGTCAACTGTGAATACAGCTGCATTTTAGTTCCTTAATTTTTATTTTTTATTTTTATTTATCATAAATTTATTATGATGTACAAAGACTACGGACGTTTTGAGCTAAATTAATATCTTACATTAACTAGTTCACTTATTCTAACAGTAATTTTTTTTAGTTATGTACTTAAAGCTGGTTTTTATTTGCTTTTTACAAATTTCGCATTGCCAACATTTTATTTAACTTTTATTGTAAATCAATTTCCTTTCCTACACACTACTACAGCTGTTTACAGTTAGCAACTGTTAAAATACATGTAAAATAAAACTTTTTTTATTTTAGCATTGCCAACTACATATTTTTTTACTCTATTTTTTAGTTGTTTTATTTAACAATTGCTTATCGTATTGTAAGTTGTTATGTCTCCCTTTTTGATAAATTAATTAAATGAAATAAAGCCGCCAGTCATCTCTCATGGTATCCGAAAATAACGAGTGTATCTTGTATTTTTAACAAAAACTCCAATTATCTAATTGACAGTTATAGATAAAAAGAAATACTCTGTACAGACATACATATAGTACATACATATTCATTCCAATTTAATTGGGGCGAATAGCAATTAAAAAGTAAAAGTTTTTTTTGTTTTTCTTTTTTTCAATAGAAATAAAAATTGTAAAATTGTTGCTACTAAACAAGCGTGACTGAAATAAACATTTATTTTTAAAGTTTTCTATTAACCATTTATAAACAATAAAAACAAAAGCAAAAAAAACAATAAACTTTAAATGACAAAATGAACAAAAAAAATCTGGAAAAAATCTACAAAGAATTGCTCATGTTATTTAAAATAAAACAAAAAAAAAATAAATTGGATTCAAAAGCAGTCCTCCATCAATCACAATTGAACGAACAAAAAATTTAAAAAATAACACACACACACACACTCACACACAAAAAAAACTACATCCTAAATAATCCTTTGTAAAGAGCCATCACAACACAATTTTTATTCTCTGACTTTCTGCTCCAATTAAACTTAAATAAACATGTGTTTGAACACAAAAAAAGAGAAAGAAAAAAAACAAACACTAAACGTGACTATTAAGTGACAGTTTAATGTAAATAAATATTACCAAACAAAAAAGCCAACAACAACAACAAACAAAAAATAACGGTTAGACAAGAGCAAGCAGCATCATTTTGCCTAACATGCGGAAAATTTTCACTATTTGGCAATTCGCAATTACAACAACAACAGCAACATTATACTTATGGAACTGAAAGCTAACAAGTGAGTAAGAGAAGGCCAAAAATGCCACACATAAACCGTAACCAACACTGAATAGTAATCACACAGTGGCACAGTGATGGTATGCATTATTCTTAAGTGTTATTATTATTGCACATTCTGTAAGTATAAGCACCCGGGGGTAATGAGTTGCCAACTAAATTAACGAAATGTTAAGCATTTCTTTGAAATTCTTTATGTTCAGCCTGTGTCACCCACTGTGATTTTAATGATTGGACATAAACTTGGCATGAATTAACAACAGAACTACTACTGTAATCACAGAAACTTAAAAAACAAAAAATAGAATGCACGAGAAACGTAAGAAACAACACAGTAACACAGAGTAAGAACCAATTAGCCTATATTTCATGGGAGGTACATATGAGCGGACTTTATAATACAGTGACTGGCAAAATTAATCAAAGACAAACTTCAGTGAAATGTGTACTTCTATAAGGTTAGGTAAGACGGTAAGAAGATAGATTCTTATCTCACGAGGGTCCAAGATAAGTCCACTTTGTTATCGATATGACTTAGTGAAGAAACCAACAGCTAAAGAGTGGTATATTACATCAATGCTGCCCAATCCTATAGAGAAGTTCATAACATGGTCCGATATTATCCGAAAATTACAACAGTTAGGAAGACAATTCAACAGGTATGCCGTTTGAAAAGATCTAAAACTATCGCAGATAATGACTCGAACTTAAACATAAGAGGCATAAATTAGCCATACAACAAAACTCTAAGGAAACCAAAGCCTACACGCCAAATTAAGGGCCAGAAGAGCAACGACCAGACCAAATTACACATTATTGCAGCCCAGTACATAAGTCAAGATGTGAAAGTCCCAGACTTCTCGTATAAACACCGATGAAGCAGTGGCCGTAGTCGTAGACGTGAGACTATGGTTCAAATCGCAGGTCAGACATCTTCAACAAAATGAAGTAGAAAGATTTCTGGCAAAAACTCTGAGAGTAAAATAGAATTATTATGATGAAGGTTTTCAAAAAATTTGTCGTTCGGAATCGACTTTAAACTGTAGATTCCGCCGCTCATTTATAAAATTAACCCCCACAATATAAGCGGTGTGAGAGGCTAGGTCGTAATCCTGACTGAAGGTTTGTAATGATCAATTATGTACGTATGTATGTGAAGCTGTGGCCAGTAGTTATTGTAATCATCGTGATCATGCCTCATCTTTGAAATCTGTTCAATGCAAAGAGGCGGTCATATTTGTTGTGTTAAAGCACAGATAGGTTTCCTGTCTCATCTAGTTCGAGCCAACTTTTATAGAGCACTGCCGGTATTATTTGTGTGTAGACCTGAACCACACATTTAACTGGAATTTAGATTCCTCTTGTTTATTAAGTCGCCTTAGTCTAGTAGGTAGTGTGTTGGCTTATTATACGTGAGGCCACGATTTAAACCCCAGGTCAGACATCTCCAACAAAACGAAATATGAAAAAATATTTCTTCGATGACTTCCTCTCAGCAGATTTCTGGCAAAAACTCTGAGAATAAATAAAATTGCCATGAAAAGTTTCTCAAAAATCTGACGTTCGGAATCGACTTTAAACTGTAGGTCCCGCCACTCATGTGTAAAAATTTCTGAAGGGTTGTAATGACCAATTATGTATGTATGTGATTGGTTAAATTCCAGACATCCATGGTAGGTTTAGTGCAGAATATCGTGCATACGACTATGATGACTGATGACATTACTGTCTTACTCCAGCGTTGTTATGAAAGGATGGACTAATGCTCCTGTTGTAAATGTGCTCATATAAGTCAATCTTACATAATAGTACAGTTTAATATTGCAGAAATCGATGGCTTTTATGGAAACTAAGAGTAATGGGTAGTATAGCTAAAGCAAAGAAAATCCGATAAGTTTGCGAGCCTGGAAAACACGTATTATTTTAACCACCACTGTTCTAGAAAGTGTTTAGAATTCTTGAAAATTATTTAAATAATATCCGGTTTTCTTTAATTCTTCGGCTCAGAACAATGTGAGTAATAAAGTAAGAAATAAGAGAGGATAAAAAAAATTAAAAAAAAACCAATTTACCGTTATTCTAAAAGCAATGATTTAAGACTTTTAAACGTTTAACTAAATTACAATTAAAATTCTTGAAAAAAGTGGAAAACTGTGAAGATTTTTAAACTTCTTCTGTTGATTAAAATTTATAACAAATGAACGTTTATGTTTAATTACTCAATTTGAAGCAGGAGTTTGATTTTCTTTAAAATTATTTCTGAAATCTGATGCCCCCAAAAATTGCGGCTACAGTGAAAGTAATTTAAAAACTGATAAATGGCGGCATGGGTTTAATAAGTGTCGTTTTTTTTTCTTCTGCCATAACTTATGAACACGTTAAAGAAGAATTATATTGTAATTTTTGATTGATCTTGTCAGAGACAGGGATAGGGACAGACAGAGAAAGGGTAGAGTGAGGGAGAGCGGCAAAGAAGACAGCAACAGAGAGAATAAAAATTGATAACTGACAAATTATGGTAAGAGACCAAAACGTGCTTCTGTGTAAAACTGATGTTGTTTTTTCTGTTCCTCTTCCCAGTGAACACTCACTCGCACCGTCACTCAAGTCAGGCTTTACAAAGCAGCTGTAATGCAACTGTGATAGTTTTTTCTTTCGTTTCGCTCCTGTGCTTTACATGTTAATCACACACAAGCTCATTCCCATTTTCTTTGCTGTCTGGCGGTTGACGTTTGAATCATGTAGCGTACCACACTGTTTATAAAGCAGAAAATTAAGGGGGCGTTTTTGGTTATTCGCTTTGATTGTAACTCTATTAAATATGAATTTACCAGCTTGTCGGAAGCTCTTTTTACAGCAAAATTTACAAAAAAAAAAATAAAGAAAAAAGGAAGAGAATAAAAAATTAAAAAGTCATAAGCATCTCTGTGATAAGTAGCGTAAAATCTGTAATAAAAATATGATCATGAAAAGTGCCGTGAGTTGAATTTACAATTGGGTCGCCTGGGCGATGATGAACATATCGCAATATTTTGACAGATGACAGTTGAAAAAAAAACGAAATAAAACTATGGAAGCTGATATGTATGGTAATGGTTTGGTTTTGAGTAAAACGTTTCACTTTTGCTTTTGAAATCATTTTTGTGTTTTCAGATTTTGGAAAGGTAAGATGATATGCTTAGAGTTTAATTTTTAAATTTAAAATATAGTTGGCTACACTATTACAATGGTAACGCTGGTTGCTCATTAACTGGTTTTAATTTCATGTGTTTAAGAAAGATAAACACACGATGGCGAAGTATGTTTAACAGTGTTCCTCATTTTGTGTTTTGAAAAGCGATTAAAATAAATGATAAGATTTAGCATCTGAATGATTAACCTAAACGAACTTTAACTAAAACTGAGCTCGTACTCTCTATTAGAATTTAAAAAAAAAAAACTTTCCCGTTGTCCACTATTAATGTAAGTATGAGGCCAGACACCTCCTACAAGACGAGATTTGAAAAAATATTTATTCGGCGACTTAAATAAAATTGCCATGAAAAGATTTCTCAAAAAATCTGTAGTTCGAAATCGACTTTAAACTGTGGATACCACAACTCTTGTATAAAATTAATACACACAACATGACATGAGAATTTAAGTCGTAATCCTAACTGAAGGGATGTAAGAACCAATTACGTATGTATACGTATATATGAGGAATAACAGCTGCTGGATAGAATAAAATATTAAGTGCTCATATTGAAACCCAAGTGAGATCTGAATGGCCGAATCATCCAGACATTATCCGATTGCAGAATTTCGATATTATACCTTGAAGCAAGTAATCTTTACCTTTCGAAATGGGTGCAGTAATACTACTATTACAGAGTAAACCTCAGCCTTAAATCTAAGTGTCAACAACCAGAACATGTGATCTCTTTTTAATAAATAAATATCCAAGTCCTTAATAACGCTCATAGCAATGCGGAAGGATCTCTATTAAAGCAGGGGTTGAATACAGTATTCCTTAGGACGTTAGCAAAGTAAGATACTACCGAGTATTCGGAACCATACGGATTCTGAGATAATTTTCAAGGCTTTGGCTATGTCTAATTGAGATAGCAAGACGTATTACGTAAATTCTAGTTTGGACACAGCACTCTGTGCACATAATTAGTGTCGCTTTCAACATGTTTTAGGTTAATTATGTGCTAAGTATATATCACAATTCAAACAAATTTCAAGAGGAAGCTCGGTGTCAGCGAGATCAACTCTCTGCCTAGTATTTGCGTTCACACCGTACAGGTTCCAAATAAAACCCATTTAAACAGCTTAGACTAACTAGAGGGATCACAAAATATCTGGATACACTTCAAAGGAGTATGGCTCTCGGGCATTGCATTATGAAAAAATAACTTTTGCATGAGCTGCCGTATAGAGTACATGAAGGAAACTGTTCTTCACCTATTGGATACATGCCGAATGGTATGCCGAAGGAAAAAAGGCATCTTTGGGTCTACCACATACATAATTTGAACAAACTGTCAGTAATGGACATTCACAGTCTAAGTCGTTTCGCCAGATGCTTAGAGTGCTTCCGAATCAAGAGGAAAATATGGAAAGCTGCGGTATTACAATGAGGCCTAGGTGTATATATCCCAACTTCTTTGGGTGGACACCCACCTCTACCTACCCACAAATCTATCTGCCGACGTGGTTAATTTGATGATAAGCTTTCCATTTTTGACTGCAGCTTGCGCGATAAAAATCTTAATGTGAAATGATGTTTCCTGAAATTTTATTGAAATTTAGAGCAGCATAAAATTATGCTGTTCTGAAGGAATGTATTTTTCTTTTACACAACTCTTCTTTCGAAATAAGTTTATATGTCAGTTTAAAATGTCGTTTGTCGCTTGCATTGTAATTGAAAATGTACCGGAAAATATTTACAATGTTGAGCGTTGGTTGTTCGCCTTTACGCCCGCTTTAAACTGCGTGAGCGTTAAAGGTGCGATTATAACTTAATTTGAGGGCTACCATAAATTTGATAAACAGACAATGTGCTTACATATGTATGTATGTATAAACGCAAGAGTACATACATATGTAAGCATTAATGTGGACAACCTTTCTCCCAAACGCATGCCAACACCAAATCAAAGCAGGCAGACACTCAGACAACACGGTCAGACCATAAGTGATCATAAATTTTCACACCTTAAATGCATAAATGCACGTAACGACAATTACCCAAAAGCTTTGGTGCATTTTTAAATGAAAGACGCAAAGAGTGAAAAAAATTATAATTTTTTTTCAATACGAAGGACAGACAAACGAAATGACATTTTCAAAGAAAAACTTAAAATTTTAAAAATACATAACAACAATAATAATAATGAAACTTTACATACATACATATGTATGTTCATTAAACATTAAAAGAAAAAGTCATAAATTTGTTTGTTACAGTAAAAGAAAGAAAGAAATGAAAAAAAAAAACAAAACATATCCCTTTGGGCCTGTCTTTAAGCCCACGTTGCCAATACAATATTTTTTTTCGGTTTTTTACAGCCTTTGTTAGCCCTGATGACCTCATTTAATAGGTTCTGAAAATTTAAAGAAAATATTCAACAATTCCAACAATTTTTTCCAAGTAATCACTGTTACAGGTTATGGCTTTAAGCCCCCCTCAAGAGAACGGAGAAAAATAATTTCATTGCCTGTTAAAATAAAATTTATTTTTATTGTTTAATTTTATTTTTAATTTTTTACAAATACAAGGTTTTGTATTTCTGTCAGCTTTTATGTTAAGAAAAAATATTGGAAAAACATCTTCATTAGTTTTAGCGTTTTTATCCACTTAAACGTTGTCATTTTCACGCTCTTTCTTTAACATAAAAAGCAAAAAAAAGCACAAAAAAATATTCCAAAAAAAAAAAAAACATAAAATGCGTGGGTTTAAATGTCTGCCTTGCCAGTATGTTTTTGTTTTGATATGCATTTCGTTCAGTTTGATTTGAAATGACATTTGGGGTTAAGGAAAAATGAAAACAAAAAAACGCTGGCAATTTCTTACAAATTGGAGAAATTTTTTCTACGAAAAGCTATCAGCTTCCAAGAAACTAAATGCCAATATTTGATAATGTACATACATATGTGACCAGTAATGGTCTAAAAGAAAAGTTTGGTACTTTAAATGTTACCTTCTGATAACCTTCAATTTCTTCACAACCCATTAATATTTCTTAAATTTTTTTTTTTTTTGAAAGCCTTAAAAATATTTGTTAACGTTTACATTTTATGGCTAAGAAATTTATAAAGATTTGAAATTTAAAACTACTGTTAAGAAAAATAGACCCGGCTTTATGTAAAAAAGGAAAAATTATGATTTTTTTTCTAAACTAGTTTGACCTCAACGATATAAACAAATTTATGCCATACGTTTACGTTTATTTAGGAAAATGAAAAAAAAAATTTTAAATTTAAAGAAAAAAACAATCATTATAATTTGTAATATTATTGTAAAGTATGGCTTTAAAAATATTGGCCAAAAACCTGTTACAATGCATAGCCAGCTGGCCAAGTGTATAATAGTACAGTCAATGGTAAAAGTTGTATAACTTAACAGTCAAACACATGGTAGAATGGAAATTAAAAATAAGTCAAAAACAAAGGTTACGCCAGCATCTTAGGCAATACTTATTTAATTGGTAATTACAACCCTTTAGTCAGGATTACAATCTAGCTTCCCACACCACCCATATTACATGTGTTGATTTTATCCATTAGTAACGGATAACGACAAATTTTTGAGTAACCATTCATGGCAGTTTTATTTACTTCCAGAGTTTTTTTTTTCAGAAGACTGATGAGAGAAAGTCGCCAAAAGAATTATTTTTTTAACATTTCCTGTTGTTCGTTATGTCTCAGCTGGGTTTTAAAATCACGAGCTCTCTTCTAATACGCCAACACACAGCGTACTAGGCTACAGCGACACCCGTTTATATTGGCATAAGCCTTCAGTTCGACCTTATAGAGAGCCAGCCTAACAATACTTCCTCGCAGAATTGAACCTACCAGCCCAGAATACCTCAACTAATGTAATGCCTGGTTATATTATCTTCGTCCAAACCTCTAGACGTATGGCCGGTTTCATATCTACTGAATACAAATCGATCAGACTGTTTGTGTCTTAGCAGTACATTTGCCAAGTTATATTGTATATATTGAGTAGAGTGAAGTCCGGCATTGACAAACGAAAAAATTTTAAAAGGAAAATGAGACTTAGGCCGATCAACACCCTTGCCAAAAATTTTGCAGCAGAGCGAATGCCTCATTGGCTTAAGCGAAAGCCATAAAACAAATCAATCTATCCTTTGCGTCCTGAAGGCCATACAGACACTTTAAAAAACCTCGAATGTTCTTTAATATCGCTCAGAATGCATATACGAGTTTACAGGCTAGAGCCCATAGGAACTATAACTTTAGTACGAATATATGCTAATATCGCTCATTAACACTTCAACTCATTTTTTGTAGTCGCGTATAGAGGTACCATAGCATAGCGACAATATGATCTATTATACTGTCCACAATCTATATAAAGTATCGCAATAATGTTTCCTCCGTACAAACTTCAAAATACGGCTCGGTGTCAACAAGATCAACTATCTGTCCATCATCTGACATGCGATGTGTTTCCTTCTGGGATGTATTAACACCTTACAGTTCGAAGTATGATTCATCCTCATCATCACCGAATCTACACATTGGACTCGAGAGGGTCCACATTCCGAAGAAATATACTTTGAGTCTCAAGTGCTCTGTTAAAGGAACTCATGCACGTCTGATGCAAATCTATGTATTTGGTTTGAGAAGAGTTCTTACGTCTCTTTATACCTCTACAAAGGAATATGGTCACATCAGTGGCGTAGGAGCCCACATCTCCCCTGACCAGGTTCCTAGCAGATTGTAATCATATTTGATTCAGTTTTCCCTAACATTCCCATAATATTTTCCAGTAAACCCCAAAAGATCCCAGTACTCGTATGGCAGACTGACTCTCAGATAGCATTGCTGTGTGCTGTATTTTACACTTTCTGAAGAAAATATTTTAAAAACAATAAATCAAAATATTTTGGATGCCACCACATCTATTAACAGTGAACATTTTAATAAACAAAAGCGAAACATTTCTGTATCTAATGATGATGGGCGATGAAAAGTGGAACACGTAAAACAATAATCAGTGAAAAAGAAGAGGTAATGTGTCGTGGAATGATTGGAATGAATTTGTTCAGTGTGAGTTTCAACAAAGTGATCAAATATTAAAGAAATTACTTAAAACGATAGAATTTTTTAAAATTAAATGACGTTGTATTCCATCATGTCAATGCCAGACCATACACATAGACTTTAATGACCCCGCAAAAGCTAAAAGGCCTTGGCTGGGAAATTTGAATGCATCCACCAATATTTTCAAGACCTTGTACTCTAAGATTAGTATTGGTTTCGATTTTTAAAGAACTATCTTAATGGTGTAAATTTAAATTCCGTTGAGATTTGCAAAATGCAATTGGATTCGTTTTTTACTTAGAAAGTTCAAGGGTTGTACAATGATTTGAGTTAATATTTGGGTTTATAAAGCTCGTTTGAAATATATATTCGAATTCGCCGTAGGCTAGTAGGTAGTGTGTTGCCTTATTTGACGTGAGGACACGGTTTAAATTCCAGGTCAGACATCTCCAACAAAAACGGAATATGAATAAATATTTTTTCGGAATCTTCCCCTCAGTAGATGTCTGACAAAAAATCTTAGAGTAAAATAAAATTTACATGAAATGTTTCTCAAAAATCTGTCGCTCGGAGTCTTTAAACTATAGGTCGCACCACTCACGTATAAAATTAATACCCATAACATAAGTGGTGGTAGAAGCTAGGTCGTAATCCAAACTGAATGCGTTGCAATGGCCAATTAGGTATGTATGTATGTTATGTATTTGAAAAAGGTGTTCCCTTTTTGATCAAACTTGGTAACATAACTTTCTCAAAAACTCTTTATAAGGAGGGTACATTTTGATTGGTATAAAAAGAGGCTTTTAAGGAGACTTTTTCTCCTCACTGTACTTTACCGGTCAATTAAATTTAACGAATGAAAAAAAATGTTCATTTAAATTTGATTTACAATTGTAACATTTAGAATCGAAGTAACACAGTAAAAGAAAAACCGAAATAAGCAACTGGTTTGTCATACGGTCGGTTTGGAATACGAAAAAATATTTCTTTTTAATTTTGTTTGGCTTTAAACCGTCAGACCAAGTCCCGACATATTTATGGCCATAATTTTTTTTTTTTTTTTTTTTGATAATCTTATATTAATAATGATACAAGAATATAAATAAAAATATATTTATAGATTAAATATGTAAATATTATTGTATTTCAAAAATAAATTTAAACATTTAGACACTCACACAATACATGAAAAATGTGTTACAAAGACCATGACTGGTTCTTTTTCTTTTAATTTAATTTTTTTAATAAATTTTATATGAAAATATTTTAAATATTTAATTAAATATTAAAAGAAAAAGAGCCAACAAGTCTATTAGAAACTTTATTTTTAAATTTTTATTTCGCTTCAAATAGAAGGAAATCAATGTCCATTTAAAATAATTTCCAATGACGGATTTTCTTTGCATGAAAAACGAAATTATTTTGATGAAATGTGTGGGTGGGTGGTTAGATAAAGCGAAAAATAGCCTCCATAGCTTTTTTAAATACTCTGCGATATATTTGTTCCAAAAGACAAATTTTTAAAAATTATTCTCAACACACTCAGCGACAAATTATGTTAAATATTAATAGAAAATAGAAAATGTTTTCATAAATAATATGCTTTGGCTCTTCTTTATAGAACGGACTCGCCGGAAAAATTTCGTAAAAAAATGTTTTCAAAAATCTTAATAAATTATATTGATTATGATTATTTTTGATGTTCACTTTTTTTCTTTTAGTTTTTAGTTTTAAGGCACAAGAGAAGACAAATGAATATTGTCTACAAATATTTCGTCATTTGGCATTCGCGTAATAGGTTTGTGTCTCCATGGAGATTAGATGCGATTTGTTTTGTTCTCAAATAGTTTCGAGGCAAATTTCGTAAATTATCAAAACTTATTATGAAAGTGTTTTCCATTAAGAGAATAACATAAATTAGTAGAGTGTATAATTTAAGCAAAATTTCATAATAAAAATTTCAAATAAAATTAAATTATGATTTTAATATAAGAAATGCATTAGAAAATCTCAAAATGCTGACCATCAATCAGAGTATTTCGAAGTCAAAGTTTTTAAAAAGCTATACGCACCACTTTAGATCTTTAAAATAAACAAAAAAAATAAATAAATAAATTTGAATTTAAATTATTTATGAAATTTTGAAAACTGATGTTAACACTACAGTGTTAATTGAAATTATAAGTACATTTTTGATTCTCTAAATAACATGTCATATAATTTTGTGATGGTTTCTTACATTGTTCTCTCAAAAGCAATATTTATTTGTAGAAAAGTTAGTTTTCCTATACTTTTTGCACCGAAAAAATAATAGGGACACCATCATTAGTTGTGTGAAGCGTTGCATTGGATGGGATTCGTTGCAAGAACATAAGAAACACTTACAGAAGGAAAATTATTCGATACCAGGCTAGTAGCCTACGAAAAGGAGAAGAAAAAGTGGAAGAGTCACTTTAAAATCTTGAAGTTTTCAATTGGATAAGGCTGATCAGCATAGAACTCTTTATTATACTTCATCAAAAGGCTTGTAACTCAAAAAATATGATTTTAAACTCAAATGCAAAGGGTTTATTTATAAGAAAATAATCTAAAATTAGCCGAACGTTCACGATACATAATGAAACGTACGTTCGTTTTTAGAATATTAAAAATAATGGGAATGATTACCTAATGCGCTCCACTTGAAGAAAATTACAGGAAATTTAAAAAAAAAACAACATAAAGACCTCAAATATTAATCCTCTTAGCTCTGATTCAAGTTGCACAATAAGAACAAAACTTAAAGAAACTGGCCTTAAGATTGGAGGTGTTCGTAAAGTATATCTTCTGAACAAATAGAAAAAGATCGCAGTACGCCAAACAACGCCTGTACAGTAACAGCTAAAACATTGTGCTATGGTCAGGCGAAATTTTTAATACGGACATCAAAGAATATTCTCTATAAGACAACAAATAACCTAAATACAGAAGCACAATAAGAAAAAGAATTCAAGTAGTTGGACTTGTGGATAGATTTACAAACAATATCTCTTCTCAGCAAACAGAGTGTGTGAAAAACTGAAGTTTTCCATACAATAAGATTAATTATCCAAAAACAATTGCATGAAACAAAATTCACAAAAAGCCCATAAAGCTAAACACCGTGTCTACGCTTATTTGTGAATGCTTCTGGTCAACTGTCTCTGGCCCAATTGTCTGAATTCAAGGAAAAATGAACGCTGGTAATTGTGTGAATATTCTACAGCGCACAATACTCCCTTTTATCAAGAATGTAAAACCACTGAAATGACAAATTTGCGCAGTCCCAACATTCCTCTACAAATGTAAAATTGTGGTTTCAAGAAAATCAAGGCCTTCTCAAACAGCAGATCAAAATACTATCAGGCACCTCTTGATAGATCTCAATAAAATAAACTTTTTTTCAGGCAAAAGCAGAAAATAAAATAAATAATAAATTTCTGGAAAAAGGATATTTCTTTCCCAGAAGTTTGCCAAGAGTTTGTAGAAGTAAAAAAAGCTTAAAATAAGTATTGAAATATAAAAGCGTTTAACTGTATAGCAGTTGTAAAATATTCTTTATTTTTTAAGTTATTAAATATTCTTATTATTTTTTAAAGGCATTAATTTCGAAGTTTTCTCTCCTTTCCACAGAGAAAGCAGAACACGGACAATACAATCACAATGCCAACTCTAGAAGGCAATATTACAGATGCGCATTGGTAAGATACTTCACGAAATGCTGTATATTGAAGAAAACAAATTTCTAGCCCTGGGAGACAACATTAAAGGTGCCATTGGTAATTAAGAGAAAGCAAAACACGGACAAGCCAGCCACAGTTCCAGCCCTGGCAGAACACATTTCATATGCCATTGATAAGATACCAGCCGAAATGCTGAAAATTGGAGGTCAGCAATGTGTTTTTTTATTTTCAAAACCCAAACTATTAAAACGAAACTTTAGCTCTACAGCGAAATCGATTTATATTTCTTTTAATATGTTTAAAATTTTTAGTTTTAATTGCTGCTTAAGGAAATGTGATATATTTTCTCATGATTGAGTCATTTTTGCTTTAAAAATATAATAATTTTTGTAGAAATATTTATAAATCAGATGCCATTTTCTGTTAAAAAAAAATTATATCACATTCAAAATATGACACGTGTTTCATAAATCATTCTGCGCATACTTTGTTTTAAAGTTTTGTTTTTCCTTTTTTTATTATATTTCCAGACCAGACTGTTTAAATAACTTGATTAAAAAAATTCGCACGAAATTTTGCAAAACAAAAAAAATTTTGTTTTTTAATATTTCAAAAAAATATTTGCTGTCTTAATTATAATGTTAAAATCTATAATTAAGTTAAATTAATTTGTTTTATTTTGCATTTTTTTGTCTTGTTTTAATTTTTCGCTTAAACACTGAAATTAACTTTTAAAAAACGTTTACGTTTTTATTTTTCTTGAACAGTTTCATTTAATGAATCATTTTGCTGGCGAGTGCAAAGAAAAAGCAGGAAAAAGAATTTTGTTTTGGAAGAGAAGTAACCCTCCTATCGATATTTTACGATCTAAGGTAATAATTCAATCAAAATGTAACAGAAGTCAATTGGCTCATGTTACACGTTAATAAACGGTATTGAAAGACAAAACGTCTCAAGTACCAACACCACCACTAACGACTAGCAGCATCCCAAAAAAATAATGCAAAAGATCATGGCAAAAAGATAAATGATCGCTCAGTTAAGAAAATTTATTACAACAATAAACGCCTTTGTGTTACTCTGTAAGAAGTTCTTCTTTTTTTTTGCCAAAAAAAAACTGTTTTTCCAAAACTAAACCAAAAAAGAAAACCAAACGAAACAATCTCTTTGATCCCCAAACAAACCATGTAAGAGACTCATAAGTGGTGGAGATGAACAGCAAAGATGATCATGAAATGGCTAAAAATAATTGGTGAACGTTACCAGCAAACAGATCAATACCCAAAAAGAAAAAGAGAGCGAGAGAGAGAGGGGAAAAAACGTATTTTAAGTTTTATTTTTAAAATTTTGTTAAAAATTTTAAATGAATACGTAAAAAACGAAATATTTTTCAGACAGTTTGGCCATCAACAAGATCATCATGTTCACAACGATCTCTCCATCACCATCAGCGTCAGCCAGTGTTCATTAAGCTCTTATGGACTCACTCTTATAGGCTCTTTTTTCATAATTTGATTGACATTAAAAAAACAGGTGATGAGACCTACTGAAAAATAAAATAAAAATGAAGCAAATATGTATGTTTGAACTGAAGAAGAAGATCTTCATCAGCAAAGGCATCAGCATCATCATCATCATCGTCGTTATTATTATTATTATTGTGGTCGTGATCATATTTTATGTTTTTTGGTTTTGTAAGAGCTTCAACGGTTTCTTTCATTATCTCCGATCATAATTTTTTTTTTTTTTTTGGTTTGAAAAGAGCCCACCACAAAACTCTTTTTTTTACAATAAATAGTGGTAGTGGATTTTGTTTCATCTGGTTTTTTGTTTATAAATAAATTTAAATTTAAGAGGAATATTTACAATCAAAATATAAAAGAAATGTGATGAACTATTTTATTTAATAGGGACAGACAGACAGACAATATTTACAAATTAGATTTTTAACCAATGATTTGAAGAAAAAAATTCCATTAAGACCGCTTTGTTCACATTATAATTAAAAATGTAAAAAAAAAGTATATAAAATATAACGGTAAATTTTAAAAGAAAATGTTTATTTAAAATCATTGAAAAATAAAAGAACTTTCTTTGTAATGAAAGTGAAACACAAGGAAAAGGTCTTAAAATTGCTCTAATAAATGTTTTCTGAAAGAAAGCTTGAATTTGTGTGCGAGAGGAGAGAAAAGAGTGGTATAAAGTAGAAACTTTTATGTATAAAAGTTTTAATTGTCAACGTAAATTAATTTAACAAAAGTTTTATTAAATTTCAATAAAATTTCATACGGTATATAGACACACAGAAAACTTTTAAGAAAAATTTACTCTGTGATCATATTTATGTTCATGAAGCTCCTAAAAAGAGGTAAGAAAAAGTACTAAATCGAACTATTTTTGGTTTCGAACATTCTATCGAACTGGCTTTCTAAAAGACTCACACAAAGACGGCGCATACATGTATAAAATAATCCCTAAAAGTATCATAAATGTACAAAAAGTACTCAACCCAAATTACAAATTCCAAAGCATAATAGCTTCCACGCTGCGCAAGCAGATCCTTTGAATGTATATTCACACAAACAAGGTTTATAACTTTATACATAATTGACCATTACAACCACTTAGTCCGGATTACATTAACTAGGTAGCTTCTCACACCACCTATGTTGTATGAGTTAATTTTATACATAAGTGGCGGGGCAGTTTAAAATTGACCCCGAAAGACAGATTTTTAAGAAACTTTTCATGACAATTTTATGCACTCTCGGAGTTTTTGCCAGAAGACACGCCAAATTTTATAAGAATAATTAGTAGAAAACTGGGACTGATTGAAGGACAATGCAACTTATAGATGAAGTGGGAATGATGATTGTAGCTCAATAAAATTTTTTAAGATTGTAGTTGACAGAACAAGAGTTTTTTGGGTATAAAAGTGTATTTTTTTTTTCTCTTTTTTTATAGAAAGGAATCAAGAAAAGTGCCTTATTTCCTTATTTAATTTTATCACATGAAATTATTATTTTTTAATGCCATTTCAAGCTTAATATTAACAGAACTTATAGACTCATTCCGTATAAAATGATTAAAACAACATGACTTAAAGCATAGCGAAAAAAAAAACATAAAATTAAAGAAAAGTGTTTTATGATTTAACATCATAAATCTTATATTGTTGACCTAATCTAATTTAAACCTTGTAAACACGCATGAAGGCAGTAATAAAATGAAATGAAAAAGTCTTAAATTCATACGACAAACAGACAAACGGACACCCCACTAAACACAGCAACGTTATTGAGCCAGAGATTAACAACACTTGCAGTGATATCAAGTTTTTTTCTGTATTTTTTTTTTGTTAACTTGTATTGGCAGACCCAGTAGCCTAATGCCCGATATTGCCATATGTGTTTAACACCCGTTTTTTTTTTTTTTGATTTTTATTTCATTTTTACAATTTCTGTTAACTTTGCCTTAAACAAACATTTTAAAGGCTTTTTCTCAGCACATATTCTCTCCATCTATCTTTTATTGTATTTATTTCTTGCTTTTCTTTTTTATTGTTATTTCTTTATTTTTTATTTTTATTAAATAAGATAAAAAATATTCAATAAATCGTTAATAAATACGGCAATAAAAATAATGGTTTTCCAATATTTTTTGTACGAGACCCCAGGAATTGTTTAAATGAATTAAACTCATAAAAATTCTTAAAAAGTTTTTATGAAATAAAAGTCGTTTCAGCTGCAGGAAAAAATAATAAAACTTCACAAAGTGTGTCAATGTCTGCTTAAAACAAATTTTTTTACACTTTTTCCCCTTTTTAAGCATTTTTTTTTCTCTCTTCGAGTTTTGATTTAAAACTTCTTTCATACTTGAGTTAACAATTTAGTTTTTAACAAAAAAAAGAAAAAGAAACGTGTAAAGACGCTGTTAAATATTTCCTCTATAATTTTAAAACACGCGCTGTAAATTTACAACAAAACAGAACCTAAGAAATATATGGCTTTACCAAAAATTAAAACCCTGCCATTAATCATTTTCTAAAGATTTTATAACACTTTATTTCGAATCTTTATTTTACGCTTTGAGCAAAATATAAATGTGAAAAAAAACTTTTTAAAAAATATAAAAAATTTTCAACATTTTAAATTTCATTTAAAAAGTTTAAAGGCCTTTTCAACTCTTTTTTATTTCTAATTTCTTAAAATTTCTTCTCTTTACGTGTTATTGTTTGTGTTGAACATTAACGAAAGTATTTTAATCGACCTTTTTAAACTATCATAGGCCAAAAATATTTTTTAAGAAAAGCACATGTTTAAGGCCTACGAAATATATTTTTAAAATTCTTTTATTTTTTAGTTTCTGTTTACACAAAACTAGCGGAAAGATTGGCCAAAAATACAAGCCCGTCTAAGAAAAGCAAAAGAGAGCGAAAGACAAACATAGTCAAAGTAGAACTGTTACACTGTGAGAACAGAATACGGACGTAACTACAGAAGTAACGCTTTCAAAATAAGTCTGATCTATAACGATGAATTCATCCTTGTTGTCCGGAAAACCAAAATTGCCGAACGACACTCTTAATGCAAATTTTATTTTTTTATTGGAAAACCTAGACGATTGGCCAATTAACTCCAGTAAAAGTTTGTCCTGATAAAATATAAAATACAAAATGTATCTTAAAAAATATATCTCAATCAAGAAGAGAGGCGACCAAACAGTATGGGTGCACCTCTATTTGTGTTTGCCATACAAAAAGATGTTCGTCTACAGTTTTATTGAGGGTAGCCTGTATTAAAACAAAAACATGTGAAGGGAGTACCCAATCACGCAATTCGATGGTTCTCTAGAAGACATAGGGAGTGTCTTACATCTTGTCCGAGTCGATAAAACAAATCAGGCATAATGATAAATAAGGAATAAGACCAGCCAGTTGTTTTGACACCTGAAGCACATATTAATCATCACACATTACGTTGAGAAGTCAAATCAGTGTATTCAACTGATGTGTTACAACTCCGCATATCAGTTAAGACATTCACTAACGACAGTCTAGGACACATTATAAAAATATTGTGACCAGCGGGCTACCTCTAATAACTTCTTAGTGAAATAGTCAAACTTTAATTAAAATGGAATTTCTGTGGCGTAGAAATGGATTAAGCACAATCTATGAAAGCTTGATGGCGACATTTCAAAAGCTGCTACAATAAAATCCACAGAAGAATCAAAGAGTTATCAGGTAATAACCATGAGATAAACCATTTAATTTTGGCAAACATAATTGGAGACAATTTGTTATAGTTTCATGATGATGATGAATAGGATGTATTTAGTTCCTCATAATTGTCCCTTGAAATTACGATTCCAATATTCAGTAGCAATGTTAAGTTCATAATACTAAGGTAGGTGAAAAACCTTAAAGACCATATCTTTTGTCGCCATGACATTATTGATTTCTATTTTATAAACAGAAATCGGCACAAGTAAGTTAATTTGGAGAGAACACTTCCTAAAAAAACTGTCCTATATTAGGACCTTTAAGGTCGAAGAGGCATTACAAAATCCCTGCGCTCGTGTAAAAGTCAATTTGGGTATGAAATTATACTGACTGGCCATTGCTAGGTTAAAATGGCTGTTAACCCATATCTTTACGAGCACTATTTTAGAGAACGGAGATTAGATTAGGGATTTTTGCCAGAAAATATTTTTTTTTTTTTCACAAATTGGTTATCTATGGCAAGTGAAATTTCGACTGGAGTCAAAGACTGGATAAAGTGGAGTAAAAAGTCTTCTCAAACCAAGTGCGATTGAGGGAATCAAAACTTTTGTTTTAGAAATTACAATAAGAGAGAGAGATCTGAATCATGCTTCAGATTATCCAGGCATAATATGAGGTTGACAAACGATATTTTGATAGGACACTGTAGGCTCAAAATACTCATATTTACAATGGGAATTATTTTGAACCCAACATGTAGATTCCAGGACGATAGTTATGAATTATCAGAAAACATTCTATTAACCTGTGGGCCATTAAAGCATCCCAGAAGGAAACATCTGAGTGTATATCAACAGTTATGCAGGGAATTGTCATTGTCCAGAAGTTTTTCAGGGCATTAAGCTTGACGCGACATGATAGGGATATCCTATAAAGTTAAAGGGGAGTACAATAGTTCCTATGGTGCAGTACTAAGACTCCTCTTCACGACGTTAATAATTGGCAGATGCCTGTTAGAAGCAGCAGTATTGGAAAGATTCAGGAAATTCAAAAAGTCATCGTCTTATTGATGCAGTCTAGTATTTATAAGATCTTATTTAAAATCAGTTTTAATTGTGTTTTCGAAATTAGAAGAGTTTCTTATAAAGGACAGGCTTCGGCTATTTATAATGAAAAAAGTAATAATAGGCCCCGATCCATTGTTTTTTATTATACAACTAATTTCATTTTTCAATAGCAATTAAAAAAAAATAGAAAAAACGCTAAAGTTTGAATATTTAATTGTCAACACTAAAACACAAATGTTCTTAAAATTAACAAAAGAAAAATGTTAAAAACAGTTAAATTGCCATTATTTAACTGCATTTATGATAAAATTACAAAATGGCGTCTTCTTAAATTATAATAAAAAATAGAGGAAAGAAAAGAGATCTTATACTCACTGTAGTCACATTGCTCGTCCTGTGTACCATTAACTGTACCATCGGGCAGCAATTGTATGAAACGATTTTTAATGTACAATTGAATTTTACGTGATGGCCCGGATAGATGTGATACCGTGGAACGTTCATTACGATCCAAATTGTTTTTTTGATGTAAATTTCTAGAATTATTCAGTCTTTTTGATTTCAAAACACTCATATCGGATGAACGTCTCACCATACTGCTGGCACCGCTGCTACGGCTGCCACTGCTACTACTACTACTACTAACGTTACTGCTGCTGCTGCTACCACCGCTCTTAAGTGCAGATGGCGATAATGACGATGATGAAGATGATCGTATGCTACGTTCGGTTCTTGACAATATGGCCAAGTGATGAGATGAGGAGAATTTAAAGGATGTTTCAAACTGTTCCTGTTGTTGATTGTGATGGTGTTGTTGTTGTTGTGGCGGCGCATGCGCTTCTGTTTCCACTATCATAGTGGGCATTAAGGTGGATGGTATTCTGACTAATGACTCGGTGGTAGTTGGTGGGGTAGTAGTTGTTGCGGTGCTTAAGGTAGAGGTGGTGGTGACAGTGGCGGTGTCGGTGTCGGTGGCGGTTGTGGTGGACTTAAATGTATTATTTTCTGTGTTTTTATTTGTTGAGTTTTTTGTATGAGTATTTTTTAACAATGATGTTACCTTTGGTAGGCTCTCTAATTGATTTTTAGCTGCTGCCAAAGGTATTGCTGATGAGTTTTCTTCTTCTTCTACTTTATTATGAATGGCAGTTACTACTTTGAATTTTTCTTCGTGTTTCGTTTTCTGTTCCTGTTTTTTATTGTTTATTTGCTGTTGCTTTCTAATACTATTTTGATTATCGTTAACCTGCTGCTTTAGTTTCTCATTTGTTGTCGTTATTCGTTGTACAATTTGTTGTGGTGGTGGCTGTTGTTGCTGTTGCTGTGTCAGCTTCATTTCAATATCCTGCTTTAAAGAGGGCGTCATTGTGGCAAATCGTTTATGAACCTCTCGTTGATCGTTTAAAAAGCTGACAGTTTTATCGTTTTTTATTGTGTTAATTGTGTCTATAGGTGAGGCTTCTGCTGCTGCTGTGGCAGCCACTGGCGGTAATATCGTTGGCATGGCATAAACCAGACCCGGCCAATCGATTATAATCGATAGGAGGGCACCCAGCAGCGCCAAAGCCCTCCAATCTAAACGTAGATTTCTTCGCATAATTGAACAAAAATTTTGATTACTTGATCACTTTCTCGCCTTACACGCCCCAAAATAATTACAGAAAGAGAAATATTTCAGTTGTTAATTTTCTTTTCCTGTAATCGTTGCCACACACACACTCATTCACTCAATTACTCGCTCACTTGTTTTGCCTGCCTTGTTAAGAAAATAGGTGGCAAAATTGATGGCCCTTTTTTCAGCCTTTTTACACTTTATTTAACTTGTTTATTTTGTTTTCTTTTTTTTTTATATTATATTTTCCCTTAACAGGGTAGCCGTATAAATCATAAAATTTATGTTTTATTTTTTAATTTTTTGTTGATGTTTTTATAGTTTCATTTACAATTTTTTTTTTTTTTTAATATTTTAATACATGGCTTACATTACTTTAGGTAACCTTAGTGTAGCCATATCTTTTGCATTTCAGTGGGCCTATGAGAGCGGCATTCTTGACGAGATATTTTTGACATCGTTTATGTGTTTCATCTTCGTCGTCCTCGTTGATAATGCATTTTTCAAATTTAATCGACGTTTTCATTTTCAATTAAAAATAAACAAAAAAAAAAAATAAAAAAAACAAAAAACTTTATTTCTGTGTTACTACTTTTGCACTTGTTTTCTTCAACACACTCACGAATTGATTTTTTATTTTAGAAAGTGATTTAAATTTTTTCAAAAATTTCAATTTCGATTTCAATTAAAATTTTTTTTTAAACAACTTCTGTGGATTTAATGTAAAACACAATAATTTCTGTTAACTTCGGTTGATGTTGTTGGGGTTGTTGTTGTTGGCGTTGTTTTATAATTATTTCCATTAAATCATGAACTTTATGCATCGTTTCGTTTCAACTGTTGTGAGGCGGCTGCGGTAGTGTAGAATTTCGAGTATAACTCTGTGATGAAGGTCGCGAGCTGTAATGAAACGGCAAAAAACCGGTAAAAAATTAATCAATATGTTGAAAACAAAAAAAAAAAAGAAAAACTGCCAAAAAAAAATTGTTAAAAGGATTAACAGATAATAGTTGTTGTAGTTGTAGTGTAGTAGTGGTACTTAACCTACAGCACAATTAAATGTGATATTACATGGTACTCTCGTGTTATTTTTAAAAGATTACAAAATAAATGATTTATGTCATCTGTTTAAAGGTATATGAAGACACATTAATTTTTATTTTTTTTTTTCTTTAAAATTAAATCATTTAAATGAACACTTTAAAACAATCCTCTTAAATTTATCATTTAATAAATTGCCATTTTTAACAAAAATTCCTCCTTCCAATTCATTGATTCGTTTTTGTTTTTCGCGTTTTTTTTTAAGTTCATTTTGCCAAAGGTCACTTCAATATCAAAAGAAAGAAAAAACCCTTGCGAAGAGAAAACAAAAAAAATGGAAAAAATTTAATAAAATTCCCATAAAATAATAATTTTGCTTCCTCAGCAGCATTTACAGCCAAAAACAACATTCACTAGATGGCAATGACCTCTAATACTTGTATATATTTTGCTTACGTTAGAAGTCATGAAAACGATACTTTCAAATAAAAATACATAATCATAAAAAGCATGTACATGCTACGTACATATATGTATATACATACGTATGTCTGTATATTGAATGTATATAAGTAAAGTACACAGCATAAGTTGTACACAAACTAAGATCCAGAACGCAAGTGAAATAAATATTAAACAGAGTCTTAAAGGAATTTAATAATCATTTAATCTCGACTGATTTAAGGGCCTTTAAAGTTTATTTCCTTCAGTTGAACTTTACCCTTAAATAAAAGGTGGAAATAGCGTTTCAAACAATCTAAAACTAAGTAGCAACACAAATTAAAAAACTAATTTTAACAGCATAGCTGATCAGCTGACTGTAACTTTTATGGTTACAATTCGTCATCAATTTGAAGAGTCAAAAAGGCATGACCAAAAAATTCTCTCAAATAAGAATAGAATTCATCACACATGTGAATTTTACAAGAATTTTTAAATGTCAATTTAAAGCAATCTTTACGATCGTATTTTGTTGTATTATTAAATGTCAAAAATAAAACAAAAACAATAAATTATTGCTATTTTTTTACCTAGTTACTAATAGAAATTAAATTCCCATTATTAATGGTAATTTTTTAACCGTAATTTTTTAACTGTAAAAAAACAGCACAAAACATTTTGCAAGAATGAATGAAATATTTACTTGACATTGATTCATACTTTTAAAGAACATTTCATGGAAATACCATACGCAGCTAATGTTGTACGTCATTTGCTAAATTTTTCCAGCATTTAATTGCGGTCTCTCCACTAAGGAAGTTGCCGTAGTCTAGTAGGTAGTGTAAGGCCACGGTCAGACATCTGACATCTCTATCAAAACGAAATATGAAATAATATTTATGCGGCAACTTCCTCTCAGCGGATTTCTGACAAATACTCTGAGAGTAAATAAAATAAAATTGCCATGAAAAAATTTCTCAAGAATCTGTCGATCGGAGTCGACTTTAAACTGTAGGTCCCGCCACTCATGTCTAAAATTAACACACACAACATAGGTGGTGTGAGAAGCTAAGTCGTAATCCTGTTCATTAAGAGCGAACAACTAATGCACATACACATCTCAATATTTTTTAGATTTGAGAGGACAAAGAAGTTCGATGTTTATGTCCGACATTGAAATTTTAAGAAAACCGAATTGCCATTTACAATTAACTCCTAAAGCCACCGTAGTCGACTAGGTGGTGTAGTTGAGTTATTAGAAGTGAGGCCGTGGTTCAAACCCCAGCTCTCTCAGACATCTCAAACAAAACGAAATATGAAAAATTATATCTTTCGGCGACTTTCTCTCTCAGCAGAGTAAATGAAATTGCCATGAAAAATTCCCCAAAAATTTGTCATTCGGGCTCGATTTTAAACTGTAGGTTCGACCACACATGGATAAAATTGACACATACAACATGGGTGATGTGAGAAACTATAACAAAAAAAAATTTATTCATTCCTAAAATGGAACAAAATTGTGACATTTCTAAAGCGATTGATTACGGGTGATGAAAATTGAATAACAAACAGCGAAAATGTGCAGAAAAGCGTATAGATAGGGTTGACGTTAAAAAGGGTAAAGCTGAGGGTATCTAGAGGAATTGGAAGGAAAGTAGCATAATGAGATCCTATAACCTGGTCAAATTATTAGTTCTGATCTCTATTGTCAACAATTCACGAGATTGGAGTGAGCAATTGAATTTAAAAGGCCACACACACATGTGTTCCACCGCGACAAAAACAAACCATACACAGCTTTGATGACCCGGTAGACATTGTATGAACTTGGCTGGAAAGTTTTTTTCGGGACCTTATACACTCAGATTAAAATTTTTTTTTGATATTTAAAGAATTCTTTTCAATTCCGTAAGGTGTGCAATAATTGGATACGATTTTCGTTAAGAAAACGCAGCAGTTTTACACTGATGGAAAAAGGAATTTCTCCCAAATATTGCATAATCGTATACATCATAATGGCACGTATGTGGTTTAATAAAAATCGTATAAACTTTATACTTGGAATTCTTTAGAAGATTATAAGCATCAGAGAGGTCAGGAGAGGTAAATAAAGACATATAAATGAGATTGGGAAAGGGAGAAGAGGTGGGAAAGGGAGAAGAGGTAGGAAAGGGAGGATAAGGAGACGGAGGAAAAACACAGACCACAAACCTACAAGACTAAAGCCCTAACACTTCTCGACCAGTTCAACCTATTAATGAATCTATGGAGAGCCTTAATGTCGGCACTCGACAAAGAGTCCAAACCTTCGAAGAATCCCCTGCCCAGGGTCCTTAACCTTCTAAGGACTGGACAGTTTCAGAGAAGGTGTTCGATAGTTTCCAAGGTCAATAGATAACCTGCCTTACTGCACTTTTGTTTGTGTTATCAATGACACTACGATGTTATAAATTTTCAAAACAAAACAAAGGAGAAAATCGATAATAGTGATGCCAGAGTTTTTTTAATAATGAATTTAATAAAAACTTTTTTAAATTGTTTTAAAGATTGTATTCCTTTCCAGAGCTTTAAACAAAAATAATAAATAAATAAATAAACTGAATTCAATTGAAATGGTAACATTCATGCACGGGCACATAATATTTTTTCTTTTTATTGTTTGAAAAAAGAAAATAAAAAATAAAAAAAATAAAACAAATTTAAAGAAGTTAGTTAAAGATACAGAAGGTGAGACATAAAAAAACGATTTTATGTTTTTTGCAAAAAAAAAAAGGAAAAACAACAAAAAATTTTATGGGCGGCATATGTTACTTTCTACTTCAAACGTTATTGAATTCTCTAAGAAATTTGCACAATTGAAAAACAATTTTAAAAATTAAAAAAAAAAAAACTTTCCTGCTATAAAAAACGGCTTTATGTGAAGCTATTAACAACATACTTGTTATTTAATTTAAAAATAAAAAAAAAAACATTTTTATTTTTTCATGAAAGAATTTATAAAATAAAAGGTGACGACAGCTAGACTTAACAACAAACATGCATGCTTTTCTCTACTTAACAAACGTACATATGTACATACATATAAACGAAAAACATAATAAAAAAAAGCAAAGTTAAAGTACTTTTAAATACAATATACATATGTTTGTATGTAGTTTTGTATTAAATTTAGTTTTTTTTTTAATTTTTTTAAACGATTTTAGATTTTTTTTTTAATTTTCAGTGCTCATGTTGAGTTACATGTTTTAAAGAATGACACAACACGCAATATTTGTTAAAAACAAAAAAAAACTTTTAGGTTCTGTTTATATTTCTTTCCTTTCCTTTCATTTTTGTTTTTTTATTATTTTTTTGTTTTTATTTAAATTAAGTTTCTTATTTTTTTTAAGAGATTTTATTTTAAAAACTTTATACATTTGTAGGCTTTTATGTAATTTTGTTTTTCTTCATCTTTTTTCTTGTCTTTTTCTGTGTTCTTTACGTTTAAAGTTTATATGTTGGATGCGTCAGATGTGGCATTTACGCCGCTTCTTTTTTTGTTTTGTTTTTTGGTGTTGTTGTTGTTTTTCTTTTTTGACAGAATTACTTACTAAACTTTTTAAATATAGAAAGAGTTTTTTTGTTGCTTTTGTTTTCTTTTTTATGTAGAGCATTAAGTCTCAAACATGAGTAAAAGGTCTTTAGTGGCTCCAAAGCAAAACTAAAAAAAAAATTGTGTAATGCAAAAAGCATCACCCATTCCTACAGGTACTTTATTTAAGTACTTTAATTATAATACCCTTTTTTATTTAGTTGTAAGTATAACATCCCTGTTATATTGATGCATTAATGCATCACCCATTATTTATTTCTTATCCACACATTAATTATTAGTTATCATAATTCTCTTTATACATATATAATATTTCATCCTAAGAACTGTTAGCTTTTAAGTATAAAAAGGAGTATAATAAAGAACGCAGAGTCAGTCTGCTTATAACAAGTGAAATGGAAACATTGTTTTATTATATGGCGACCGTGACCGCGAAAAAAAAAAATTAAAAAAAAATTAAAGTGTGGACAATAAAACAAAAGAAAATATAATAATAAAAGAAAAGAAGTCGCTGTGGTGTAGTTAGTTAGTGCGTTGGTTTATTTAGATTGAAAGTGCCCGGGTTCAACTCCTGTCTTCAGTAATTATCGAAAATAATAAAAGGTCTCCGTCTTAGTGTCTTATTACATGTAGAAAGAAAATATAATAATAAAAAAAAAAAAGATATTTAAAATAACCTTTTAAACTGAAAAAAAAAGCAAAAAAAAAAAATTTTTTTGAAGTTGTCGAAAAGCATTTTGCTTTCTTTTCTTTTTCTTTTCCTAAAATCAAAAGTAAAAATATATATGTATGTATATATATAAAAAAAAAAAATTTTCTTTTGCTTTCAAAAAAGAACCAATCACAGTGTGGAAAAGTGAGGTTACGAAAATTCGGGAAAAATGGAAAAAATTATATTTCCAGATATAAGAAAAAGAAAAAAAAAACGTGGTTTTGGAAAAACTGTATGTTCCGTTTGGAAAAAACAACAATTCGGAAGGTTTACCCAATTAAAACATTTTTTTGAATAGTCCCGTACAAAAAAACAACATACAACGGTACCCATCGTTTAAGTAGAAAATAAAGTACAGTCTATAAAAAAGTTGGAAAGCATAGAAAACAGTATATAACAAAAACTTTATATTATATATATATATATTTAAAAAAAAAAAAAAAAATTTACAACTAATATTAAACTAAAAATGTTTTAGTGAATAGTGGAAAAATGAGGCTTTATTAACCATAACCTCAACATTACATGCATCAAACGCATGCATATACTATTTAGCTTACATACAAAAAAAAAAAGAAATCATAATCATAACCTCAAAGTTACACACATCAAACAAATGCAGTTTACATACAAAAAGAAAAAAGACAACAACAAAAGCTGCCTTTAACAAGTTACATTTGGAAAAAATACTTCTAATTCTAATTCTTATTAAAATACTATTCATCAGTAAAATATTAATCAACAAAAAAAATAAGTATTTACATACGTCTAAAATTTTAAAAGTAACGGTTACAACAAAATTGTTCACAACAACAATAAATCAGCCCGACATATGTATATATAAAAACGGTTATTTTATTTAAACGAATGTAAGAATTTCACTTAGAAACTAACAGAAAAAAAAAAAGAAGAAAAAACAGTTACAAATTGTACATGAAACAAAATAACAAAAAAAAAAAAAAGGAGGAAAAAATGAAAAAAAAGGAAAACTTGATAAACATTATTGTAGTGCAAAAGAAAAAAAAAACCAATAAGACACACACATGCCAAAATAAAAAGCAATTAAACGCAAAAGAAAATATAATAATCGTAAAAGAGAAAGAAAATAATGGGTGCAAAATGCAAACGCATAAAAATTTTTGAAAATAGAAAACAATAAATCAAATTAAAAAAAAAAAAAGAAAAATCTTATGACATGCGAAATAACAACATATAAGTATATTAAATGTCAACACTAACAATTTAAAAAAAAAAAAAAAAAGCCATATCAAATTTTGGAAAAAAAAAAACAAAGAACACAAACTTATTACAGTACTTTACAAAAATAAACACTTAAAAAAGATGAATTGGTGAATAATGTAAAGAAATGGTAAAATGAAAAATGTCAAGATAATATAAGAGAAAAAACTAAATACAAAACAAACTTTGTGAACTTATAAAAAGAAAAATAAACGAATGTGAAAACCAAGAGGAAAAAAAAAACTAACGCTCAGTATGCTCATTTAAATAAAAATTGTTAAAACCATATCTTTACAAACAAAATAAATAACGTTAAAATACTTTTGATGATTACTGTACATAAACTCTTAAAATCAATAAAAACCAAAGTAAAAATAACAAAAACCAAACGAAAAGAAGGAAAAATCCTAATAAGAGCAACAAAATAAAAAAAAAAAAACAACAAAAATAACAACAACTGCAACTACATCAACAAGGGAGAAACATCAAGTGCAGAAATGTTAACAAAGATGACATCTAATGCGGTGAAATCAAAGAAGTCAAGAGTAAGCTGGTGTATTGTAGCAGATTTATAGAACATACATTATTATTATAACTACCATAATTATGCTCTGCAGTAATTATCTAACATTAGTTTATTTTATGCAATTATTAATTAATATTAATAACATATTATATTATATTATATTAATATATTTATATTAATAAAACAAAAGAAAAAAAAATAAAAACATTATTTTTATAACTATTATAATTAAAATCTAATTATGCCTATGCAGTAATTCTCTAACATTATTTAATGGAATTATCTATATATGTATATTGATATTAATAAAACAAAGAAACGTCATAAATAACATTTTTCCCATTCATCGGCTATAAATTTGACCAAATTATTCTTCCATAATTCACATTAGATTAAACATTAAGAAAAAAAAAAGAGAGAAAAAGGAAAAAATAAATATAACCATATAAATATGAACACAAAATAAAACTGAGAAAAGAAAGAAAACAAAGAAGAATAAAATTAAGGAAAGGAATTTGAAAAGGAAAAATATAATTGCAAAATTCACTCTATGCACATATTTATATGCTTATACTGTTTTTCTGTT
Source organism: Sarcophaga caerulescens (assembly GCA_927399465.1). Taxonomy (NCBI): domain Eukaryota; kingdom Metazoa; phylum Arthropoda; class Insecta; order Diptera; family Sarcophagidae; genus Sarcophaga; species Sarcophaga caerulescens. Next base: position 118,357,875 of record OV656872.1, on the reverse strand, counting down.
TATAGCTAACATTTAAAAAAAAAAAATATAAGAAAATGAAGAACAAACACTTCAAAAGCAAGACGAAAAAGAGAATAATGGAAGAACATTTAAGAGAAACCGATTTTATTTTTTTTCTTTAAGCTCTCTTAAATGTTAACAGCAGAAATAACAGAGAAAAATTCCACTATAGATTCAACACAATGATGATCAATTAAATATGAATATAAATTTATATGCAAATTTTTCTCTTAATAAATACAAAGAAATTTTGGATAAAGGATACCATTTCAAACAAAATTTATAGAAATTGATATAATACAATAATTATTATTTTTTTTACCATGCACATGTTTTTTTTAACTAATTCATTTAATAGTACCGGAATACTTTTTTTTCGAATTATCATACATACAATTCATATTACATTATATTCTTTCTATAACCTAATTAATTCACCTTTGAATATTACAGATTTTTTTGTAATTTTAAATTTTCAGTGGTAGAACAAATTAATTTATACTCCTTCGGAGAAACAAAATTTTAGAGTTGCGTCAGTATTGGCTCTTTGCATTAGATGAGGATATATTAGATGACCGAATTTAGTCAAGACACTTTCAACGAGTTAATTGCTACATTTTATAACGTGAAGAAGCGAATCCTTCAAAGTCGGCCGTTGTCGACAAAACAGACTAAAAGGGATGAGTATATAAACCTCCTTATAGATACATATAATAATATTTTATCATACGCAAAGTTGCATATTAGGCATATATCAACAGATTCGGCAAATAATAATTTCAAGAGATTAGTACACTGTAGGGAACTCCTAGTAAGGTGTTTCGGAAAATTAGATTGTAGGATATATGTATCTTCTGATGTTTTATTATTTAGACCAGTTGACAGGAATGTAATGTCGGAATCTGATTCGGAAGTGGAGGAAGAAGTACTAGGAAAATTTTGCGGCAGTAATCAGGAAGGAATTGCAGTCAGACCAGAATTGGAGGATCGAATAGGAACCAGTTTAGACAGAGTAAATAATATAGAAGTGGAGATGGCTACCTCAGATCAGAAAAAAGCTTTTATTACTATGTGCGCCGGTATTATAAGGGAGAATTATGACGGGAATCCTCTGACCCTTAATTCATTTTTAGACAAGGTTGACTTGATTCAGGATTTGACTGATGACAATTTGAATACGACCTTTATTTCATTTGTGAAATCTAAATTGGACGGCAGAGCGCGTGAGGCTTTACCGGATGTGATAAATAGTGCTGACGATATCAGGATCGCTTTAAGGAGTAAAATTAAACCTGACAATTCGAAAATTGTAGCTGGCAGACTTGCTGCTTTGCAGGTTAGGAACGACAATTACGCGGAGTTTTCAAGACAAGTAGAAGATTTGACAGATGCATTGGAAAGATCTCTCATCATTGAGGGCATAACTAAGCCGAAAGCCCACGAAATGGCGGTGGAACAGACAGTTACTGTCTGCAGAAAGAATGCCAAAACAAATCTAGTCAAATCCATAATTGCCTCTACAATTTTTACCGATCCAAAGGATGTCGTTGCAAAGCTGACTGTGGAGCAAATGAATGAATCCAGTGAAAGACAAATTTTGGCATATCAGTCACGTAACCATAATTATTCGGGCATTGCTCGAAATCATTTCAATAATAACAATCGCTTCAGTAATAGTTTCAATCGATCCAATGGTAATAGTGGACATTACAATAGTAATTCGAGAGTTTTAGGTAATAATAGGGATAATTACCGAAATCGTAATAGGGTTGCTAATGGTGGATGGAATCGCTACAACAATGGTAATAGTGATCGTTACAACAATAATGTTAATTACAACAGATCTAGGTCGAACAATAGGAATGCGAGGACTCTTCCTTTAAACGTGGAGAGCCCTCAGCAGGGAACGCTGGGGGATACAGATCAAGAACAGTGATGCAACATAAATTTCTTCAAAAAAAATCTATTTACAGCCTAAATTTGAATTATTCGGATTTTGTCCATTTGGAAATCACAGACTCGAACAAATTATGCACTTTATTAGTTGACTCTCAAGCGGACATATCACTTTTGAAAATATCTTGTTTGAGGCCAGGCATTGGACTCAATCGAGATGAGATAATTAGTATTACAGGTGTTACGACCCAATCTATTTTAACGTTAGGCACGATTAGAACGAACCTTATTATACGGAATTGTCTTGTTCCCCAGATTTTTCATATTGTTGGCGAAGATTTTAACATCCCTACGGAGGGAATACTTGGTAAGGATTTTCTTAAAGCTAATAGATGTACCATAAATTATGATAACATGACTGTTTTTCTGCGTTTTTTTGACACGAAATTGGAAATTCCTATACTACATGGCACAGAAAATAACAACTGTGTGATTCCACCTAGATGTGAAGTTTTTCGTATTTTTGAGCTAGATGGGGAACATGAACCACTTTTGGTAGATTCACAGGAAGTTTGCGAGGGAGTTTTTATTAGAAGATGCATAATAGATTCGAATAGGCCAATATTAGGTGTACTGAATGCTACAGATGAGGTGAAATGTATCGAAAATTTCAATATTAGAACGGAAAGACTTTCGAATTACAGAATTTGTTCTATTAATGAGCGTAGTCACGAGGATGGCCGTATCGAGAAGTTAAAATCTATTTTGAGAACGCGAATGCCGGATGAGGTTGAGGGAAAACTTATGCCCCTATGCGGGAAATATGCGAACATATTTGCACTGAAGGATGATAAGATGACTGTGAACAATTTTTATAGACAGGAACTGAGGTTAACCGATGTATCTCCTGTGTACATAAAGAACTATCGAATTCCGCACACCCAGAAACTGGAGATAGATAGACAGGTGGATAATTTATTGCGGAATAATCTGATTGAGCCTAGTAGGTCGAATTATAACAGCCCTTTGATTTTGGTTTCAAAGAAGAGTGTAGACGGACAGAAATCATACAGGATGTGTGTTGACTATAGAGCGGTGAATAAAAAGCTGATAGCAGATAAATTTCCTCTTCCGCGAATCGACGAAATCTTGGACAATCTTGGACGGGCTAGACATTTCTCGGTGATCGATTTGTTCTCCGGATTTCACCAAATACCGTTGCATCCTAATTCAAGAGATATAACCTCTTTTAGTACAAATCGCGGTTCATTTAGATGGAAGGTTTTACCATTTGGCCTAAACGTGGCCCCGAATTCCTTTTCACGGATGATGCATATTGCTTTTTCTGGTCTTCCTCCTAACCAAGCTTTCCTCTATATCGACGATATAATCGTTGTGGGCTGCAGCATGCAACATCATCTAAAGAATCTTGAAAACGTCTTTGAAATTTTAAGAAAATACAATTTGAAAATCAACCCCCACAAATGCAATTTTTTTAGATCGGAAGTTACTTTTCTGGGGCACAAGTGCACCTCAAACGGACTCTTGCCTGATGATTCGAAAATAGAAACAGTTAGAAACTACCCCACTCCTACTGATAAGGATTCAACAAGAAGATTTGTTGCCTTTGCAAACTACTATAGAAGATTTATTGATAATTTTGCCTTATTGGCGGCACCATTAAATTATCTTACTAGAAAGAAAACACCGTTTAAGTGGGACGAAAACTGCCAGAATGCGTTCGAAAAACTAAGGACAAGTCTTACTTCTCCTAAACTTTTACAGTACCCTGACTTTTCAAAAGAATTCATTATAACAGTAGACGCATCTCAAACAGGATGCGGTGCAGTTTTAAGTCAAAACTTCGATGGTAACGATCTGCCGGTGTACTACGCGTCAAAAACTTTTAATAGGGCTGAACAGAGGAAACCAACGATCGAGCAAGAGCTCTTAGCGATTTATTTTGCAATTACGCAGTTTAGGCCATACGTTTATGGTACCAAATTCACTGTCAGGTCGGACCACCGACCCCTAGTTTACCTATTCAATATGAAGGATCCGTCATCCAAATTAACCAGAATCCGACTAGAACTTGCGGAATATAATTTTGTAATAGAATATATAAAAGGTAGGGACAATGTGGCAGCAGACGCACTCTCACGAATCTCAATTGACGAACTAAAGTTGGCGGATGGGAAGATTTTCGCAGTGACAACCCGCGGAATGTCAAGGCAAGATCGGCAACAACAGAATAGAGCAGAGCCTAGCGTTGTGAAGGTCCCCATTTATGACAAATTTTCTCACAATTTTAGCAGACAGATACCAAGGATCAGATCTGAGATAATATATACTGATAATAAATTGAGTGAGCTACGCATCAATATTTACAGGAAATTTAGAAGAATATTGCATGCGAATATTCGTATTGATAACGAAACGTTGAATTTAGATGAAATGCTTTCGAGGCTTCAGAAATTAGCCATCAGTAATAATATTCGCACATTGGAATGGCCAAAAGATGACGCACTTTTCACGATATGTAGCATAGGAAAATTGAAGGACCATGGTATGAGAATTTTGAATGAATTAGAGATAATGTTGTCAGATCCCATTGAGAAAGTGATTGATAAGGAGAAGAAAGAGAAGTTAATGACAATTTATCACAATGATCCACTCTTAGGAGGGCATTGTGGACGTAGTAGACTATATGCTAAATTAAGAACGAAATATTATTGGAGGAACATGTCGAAGGACGTGGCTGTTTTTGTGAGAAATTGTAGTAAATGTCGTGTAAATAAGGTAAGACCTGGAAGTAAGGAAGAATTAGTTTTGACACCAACACCAGTTCAGGCTTTTGACGTGGTCGTTTTGGACACAATAGAAATGTTGCTCAAAAAAATATTGAAACTTTGGCTTTTTAAAGTTTTATTAATCGTGCAATGTTTAAAAAAAATATTTAAAATTTTAAGTCAATTTCACGAGTCCTTAGGCGCCACATCTGATAAAGCAGAAATTCGCCAAAAAGTTTTCATTAAATTCTGCGATTTTTTGTTGGCACTTTAAAATTTTTTTTTTAATTAAGCTCCCACTTTCAAGGAATTACTTCTATTAATACAGTGCATCATTCAGTTAGAACCAAGAAATTAGGTAAAGGAAGGGGGAAAAAGGGAGTAGTGTTTATATTTATATTGAGACTGGAAAATTTTCTGAAGAGAGTTACACATACGATCCTAATTTACTCTGTAATTCGGTGGCAAATAAACCGCTGACGAATGTGTTTTCCAGGAGAGCCCAGTATAATGTTAAAATACACGATTTTCGGTAACAAGCCCATTTATTTCATAAATACATACATACATACATAATTGGCCATTACAACCCTTCAGTCAGGATTACGGCCTAGATTCTCAATACCACTCATGTTGTGTGTGTTAATTTTAAACATGAGTGGCGGGACCTACAGTTGAAAGTCGACTCCGAACGACAGATTTTTGAGAAACTTTTCTTGGCAATTTTATTTACTCTCAGAGTTTTTGCCAGAAATCTGCTGAGAGGAAGTCGTCGAAGAAATATTTTTTCATATTTCGTTTTTGATGTCTGACCGGGGATTTGAACCCTGGCTTCTCGTCTAATAAGCCAACACACTACCTACTAGACTACGGCGACTTTAAAAACTTATGCCCCATTTATTTCACTAGAGCATATTCGATTAAAGTAGTGATAAAACAGCGACACACAAGCCTCTGAGCTCTAATTAGTCAATATCAAACTGTATTCAATAAATAATGTCGCCGTCTGCTGTACTAAATCGAAAATACTTAAAATACTCTTCGGATCACCGTTCCATACGTGAAGGTTTTATTTAATTTTCGGACAATATAAATGGAGTAAATAGTGAGGAAATTAGTTAGGAAAATAATTGGACTCTTGAAATTCATAATACAAGACTGCTCAACCGAAAATAAATCCATTTCCATGAACGAACCATTTTCCAAACAAACATATGAGGCGTCTAATTTGGTGCTGTTTCTTTTTTAATCTTTTTCGTTTCTTACCCATCTTGCAGGACTGAGCTTTAATTATCATCTGGACTTCAGACTAAAATTATAATTTGCTTACGTACGTTGTAACATCCGTTGCTCTCTTGGCAGCACCAGTAGGGTCCATAGATCCATAGGTGCCTTCGTTGAAGGTTGTCTGCACTTATAAGATAGTGTCCGATTGCTGTAATATTCCGGATGACCCCGATAGATTTTTTTTTTTTTTAATTGTTCATTACAACCCTTCAGTCAGGATTACGACCTAGCTTCTCACACCACTTATGTTGTGTGCGTTAATTTTATACATGACTGGCGGGACCTACAGTTTAAAGTCGACTCCGAACGACAGATTTTTGAGAAGCTTTTCATGGCAATTTTATTTACTCTCAGAGTTTTTGCCAGAAATCTGCTGAGAGGAAGTCGCCGAAGAAATATTTTCATATTTTCGCTTTAATGTCTGACCTGGGATTTGAACTCGGGCCTTACGTCTAATAAGCCAACACACTACCTACTAGACTACGGCGACTACATATATATCCATACGAAAAAATTTAACCGGCTTTGTAATGTGTAAGGTGGAGCAACGAAGCAGAAATGAAAACGGAGAAGCTCTCACGACCTGACAAACGAATCACAGTCATTCTGTTTTATCTTCGTCCAAATGTATATTATAAAACATGTCGGCGAACTGTATTATTATCTCACAAAAATCCCCAAGATCTAATAGTCCGGTTGAACACGAAAACATAACTTTCGAGTGCAACAGACTTACTAAAGAACGTAGTGCATTTGAAGAGGCTTTTAACTGCAAATCAACCGTTGAAATTTAGTTATCGACATGCACCTATCAATTGTCAACTGTTCGTCAGAGCGGTTTTGAGAAAACTCGACAATGCCAGCTAGTCGGGCAAACTTTTCTTAGAAATACTATTGAGCTGTAAAGCACATAACTTTTGAGCCTAGCGCTCTTGACTATCATGATAATTCTGGGAGCATCTCAAACGCAAACACCGGGGAGTGATGTTGGTAAAAAAAAATTAAACACTAAGCTATCCATTTTGCAATGTGTAATCGTTAAAAAAAATGTCTTTATCTTTATCTGCCTTCAGTGAAACTGTATTGGATGGAGTTGGGCCTGATTTTCCTGAGATTTTTCTTTTGTGCTGTGATCCTCTGTGGATATTCCAGGTTAGAATATTGGATAGGAATTGTATTGAATTTTAAATATTGAGAAATACTGAGTTTCAAAAGTAGATGAGGTTTTGAAACCCTAGAGTCGTTTAGATGTGCAGTCTTTAGATCCTCGCCAGTTTAACTTATTAATCTCAGAATATTCCTTGCAATACATAGACGTTATTATATGAAACACTAAAAGTGTAGCGGTAAATACACTTTACATGTATGCATACTGACCCCTGATAGAGTACCTGGTCCGAGAACTGAGCTAATAGAGCTGAGACCTCAATAATTTTTTAATGTACTGAAATAGGAATTTCTTTTTTTTTTTTGCGGAAGTGGTACAAGCATACATACGTGTATTATGTCGCATTCCTTTATTTAAGTTTAAAAAACAAAATTTATTATAAATTTCCTGAACTGCATAATTGCATAAATTTCTCTGATGGATAATCCCTTACAGATTCGTATCAAAATTTATGTTTTTTTATTGTTTTTATTTGTTGTTGCATATTTAAGATTGCGCTTATTTTCATTGAAAATTTATGCGTTTATTGTTCTAAACTGAAACGGAAAATTTATTTCTCTTTAATTTATAACAAAAGATTTTTAAATATTGTTGTTGTTGTTGTTGTTGTTCTTGTCATTTTTAATAAATATTTTACCGATTTGACGAGTGCCAGAAGAAATTCTCAAATTTTATTTTTAATGAAGCATTAAATGAAATTTCTTCGAAGCGTTGCATACATTGTTGCATAAAGTAGGTTAGAATGAGAATGTTTAGCTAAGATTTGTTTGATTTTTGTTTTTAAATTAGTGGGAACTAAAAAAAAGCAATTTTATTTTATTTTTTATTTTTAAAGCTTACTTAACTTAATCAAGTAATAAAGAAAATATTAAAAAGCACAATAAAAGGATTTCCAAGCACTCCTCCTCCTCAGAACATTGTTCCTATCGCCTGATTTCATATCTTAAAGGGTGTTGCATTTTGTTTTGCATTGTTGTTGCATAATGTTATTGCGGTCTTTCCAAGCTTTAGAGAAAAGATTTCATTGAGAAAGGTGGACCATTTATCGGTTTTAATTTGAAACATTGGTCATTCCCTTGCCACAGAATTCAGTTACGCTTAAGCAACTTTGAGATTCATTGGGCCAACGAGAAACTATAGGATGATGTCGATTTTGATTAAAAAAAAATCATCTTCTCGGATGAAGCTCATTTTCATCTTGGTGTGTACTTTAATAAGTATAATTACCGTATTTGGGTCTGAGAAAAGCACACGTGGTCTTACACAAGCCAATGCACCTATTACCAATGACTGTTTGGTGTGGCTTGTGGAGCTGAGACATCATTAGTCCATATTTCTTTGGAAATGAGGTCGGAGCAACCATTACGGTCAATGGAGACACTTATCGCACCATGATAACCGATTTTTTTGTATCCGCTCTTCATGGCATTGATGTGAACGATGTTTGGTTTAAACAGGATATTGCAACTTGCAACACATTTTATGCCACAATCGATTTATTGCATCAAACGTTTGATGGCTGTTTAATTAGCCAAACTGGTGATGTCAATTGGCCGCCAAGAAGCTGCGATTTGACACGGTTGGACTATTTTCTGTGGAGCGCCGTTAAAGAAAAGTGTCATGCCGTCAAGCCAGAGACAATTGTGCATTTGAAGGCCAACATTCGTGGCCCCATTGTCGAAATACGACCCAGTACACTCGAAAAAGTGCACGAAAATTGGTCCGATCGAATGAGGTACTGTAATTCCATTCGCGGCAGCCATATGAATGAAATAATATTCCATTTCTAACCGGAACCGCTGTACTCCACAGCAAAAAAAAAAAATTGGCAAAATTTCAAACGTTTGTTTTATTGCATTTTTAAATCTAAATTTTTAAATGGTCCACCCTATATATGATTACATAGGCATTTTTCATTAGACTTCAAATCCATGTTAATTGTGTTGGTGAAAAAATTTTAAAATAATTTTTAAAATGAATTAAATTGAAATAAACGTCAAACTAGTGGATTTCTTTTTTGTCAAAATACCTAAAACATGCTGTAACATGTCTAATTATACATGAATTTTTTTTTGTTTGATTTGTAGGTTAATATTGTTGTAAAACCAAAAAAAAAAAAACCAAGAAAATCAAAATAAAAACAAAAACATTACCGGCATATAATTAAATTGAAAACTAAAAACCATTAAATATGTATGTATGCAGTGAGTTGGATTTCATTTTATTTATTTCATTTTCAATAGACGAAGAGAACTTTAAAAAACATAAAAAAAATTAAAACAAAATCATTTAAAAATAACTCCCATGTCTGCAGTACCACAAGCGAATAATCACTGGCACTAAAATAAAATCACAACAAAAAAAAAAAAAAAACAAAGAAAAAGTAAAACAAAAAAACTGAAACGGAAAAAAATTTTAAAATTTCGAGTGTAATTTGTAGGCTAACGAGTGTCTCACATCAAATCACATCTATTGCATTGAAAATAAAAAAAAAACATAACAACAACAAAAACAATTACTTTAATATCATAGCACAGTGGGTGACAAGGAGGTAATGACAGCTTGAATCTTTACAATATAACGGCGGACGACATGCTCACTCGTCTCGTACAGCATAGAAATCTACACCATCCAACATAAGAATTTTATGCAATCGTCTGGGCAAGTGTGTGAGTGCAAGTGCATATGCATGTGAATGCAAGTAAACCCGTATGCGTTATAGCGGTGAGAAGAACAAGACAAGGAAAGTGAAATTATTTCGAGTGGCAGACACAAAACTTACACTTACACGACAACAACAACAATAAGAAGCCCACAAAACAAAAAAAAAGTGAAATTTTCTCATCCGAACAAAACGAAAACTAAAGAAAAAAAACGACAAAAAAATAAAGAAAAAAAAAACGAAACTGTGTCGCTTAAACATGCAGATGCCTGTTTAACGGTAATAATCATTTAAATCAATGATTTATTTATACTATGTACATACATATGTACGTATGTACATACATGTGTACTTACTTGTATTATGTGTGGGTATTATTCTCAATGTAAATGTTCATTACTTACGTACTATTGTACTCAATTGACGTCTATGCTACACACATACATATGTACTTGTAAAATTTTACTTTTCTCTCTTACACTTATTCTTTTGGAGATTTCTCCTTCCAAGAAATGTTAAAGAATATCCCTATTTTTATTAGTGTTGCCATAATCGGTTAAGGAAATGCCTGTTAAAAATTTAAAATCGTTTGAAAACGATTGGAAAAAATTTCCACAGTGAAGAGAATCTTTTTATGAAGTGTAAATTAATTCACAAAATTTGTAATGAATGTGGGGTGATCTATTAAATGGTTTCAAAACGCCGATCTGACAAGGTTGCCAGCTGTTGAATTTGTTTGACTTGAAATGTCATTTATTTAGTAAAATATTTGCCAATTACAAATATAAATTGCTTAACTACTGAAGAAAATTGTTAAAAGTTATTACATAAGTTGTCTTCCGATGTGGCCATTTTTCGAGCTTTACGGACTGTTTGTGGTCATCATAATCGACCATCTTTACAAAGGTTTGGTAAGATATAAAGAAACCTAAAGGAACCCTAGAACCCTTACCAATGTGATAAGGTTTATACATTAACTTACTGTACACACTGCTGAATATATCACTTCTATTGGAAAAAGTGTGCCGGAAAATACATAATTGCAGTTTTTGCAGCAATTAGGACTATCTTATGTTTTATTATGGCATATTTTGAATTTCAAGCAACAATTAACGATGGTTGACTACGACTGATTGGCTGTAGAAAAGGGCTGATTATTCGTAAAAAACTTTCTTCGGTGATAAAGCACAATTATCCTCCAATAGCAATGTCAAGAAGAGTATTAATTCCACGTGGAGATGGGAGAACACATAAATGATTACAAAAGAGCCATTGCATCTGAAAATAGAGACTGATTGATGCCCATAATGGTTAGGAGTTGTAATTGAGGCGCAATTTTTCTAAAAATAACCGACTTTTTTTATCCTGCAATTGAAAATTATGAACTGGACTGTGTATGATTTCAGATTATGGCTTTATTGCATAACAAGTTGCCATAAAAGGTAATTTCACGTTTGGGGATAGCAAATTGTGTTTAATTGATTTGTAGTCGTTAGACTTTTTTGTTGGAGTATATGAAAACTAAAATTCATCAAGATATTGCCGAGATACTGTGTGAAATGTATCAAAAAGTGTTCAAAAATTTACAAAAAAAGATCGGCAGCGGCATTTCTTTTTTTTTTTTTAATTTTGAAGCCATAGCAAGTTTATTTTTAAGGAAATTTAAAATAAAAATTCTAGACTTAAATTATTACATTAAGTAGGTAGAAAGAAGAGACAACAGCATCAGATTGTTTTAACCTGTACGTATTTTACAAATTTCTACTAATTCACTTCTTTTACATGAGCCGTAAGGACATTCATTATTCTACGGAGTTCTACTTAATTCGTTGTGCAGCCCTTGCGCACAACTTCACCCTTTTCCTTGATTTTGGTGGAACTTGGTTAGTACAGGGACTGCGTTCACCCGTGGCATCACAACGGGCCGCTATGCGTGCTCAAGTGAGCTTTGTGATATCAAAGCTACCACTCCGACCTAAACCTAAACCTAACCTACTTAATTCGTTGGAGTCCCTTAAAAAATTTTCCCACAGTGTTGTTGTTCTATAGTGTTCAATGTGACATTTTAGTCCTCTCCTGTAACTCAATTTCGAACACCCCAAAAAGCTTTAGATTTGCCAGTGATTCACTAATTTTGTTAGCCAGATTCACTTCACACTACTGCTTGGTGACTACGAACTCAACCAATGTGTATAACACTTCTGGAGAAATCATAAATCGCCTACAGGTTAAAACTCTTCTAGATCCACACGCTACTGAGTATACTGGCATTTGCCTGTTATTGAAGACATTAATGTCCGCTTTCTGATCGAAAGTGTTATGCAGATGTCGGCACAAAGAGAACATGATAAAAATGTGAGTGTATTTGTGAGAAGCATGTGTATAACCCAAAGGAAAATTGTTAGTAATTATTGTTTCAGGCAGTGTTCGAACAAATATTGTGCTTTTTGATGCCATTGGTATTTTTCGCACAAGTTTTTATGGATTTGTAGTAAGAGTCATCATTACATATTGTTTTCCAGTTTTTCTTCACATTTTAATTACAATTGATACACAAAAAAATTTCAAAACGAAGCGACGAGAACCTGCTTCACTGAAAGCTGACAAGCAACTGAATGCATTTTTATGATCTTTTTAACGAACATTGTTGATGTTCGTGTCCTATGTGTGTAAAAAGCCGAAGAATTTCTGCCCCCGGGGGACATTGGTGCCGACATCTGGTTATAAGTTGTTTCTTAGTTTGTTTTTTTTTTTTTTTTTTTTTTTAATTTTTAAGCTGTCAGTTTTAAGGTATTGAACCTGATTTCAAATTATAATTTTAATTTCACTTTAGGAAAATATCTGTTCTTGAACCAAAATTGATTTAAGTTTTCAAAATTTTCATGTTTAAGAAACAATAAATTTACCCCCAAAACATTCACCTGCTGGCAACACTGTTTCTTCTATTTTTCCATTACTCTCTGAGAGAATACATACGTATGCATTTCTGTGTAAAAGTGATTTATATTTGTATTAAATTGCATGTGTAAGTGTTGTTTTATTATTATTGTTTTTGTTGTTGTTATTGTTAAGTATTTTTATAAATATTGGCAAAAACTCAACTAAACCGTTATAACAAAAAATAAAACAACAACACCAACAACAACAAACACTATTAAATAATACTAAAAGAAAAGAAGAATTGCTGTGCATAATAGGTGCGTTCAATTTTTTAATGCCGTCGTTTTTCATCAATGAGCATAATTTCCTTCAGTCAGAAAAAGGCAACAACAAAACAAAAACTTTTGCATTTTTATTATATATGCTGAGTATATAAAAATATTTGCCTTCTTCCTTTTGGTGTTTTTTTAATTTTATTTTTAGTTGGCAACCATTTGGTTGGCCCAACAAGTGCATATGGTTATTGTTGTTGTTGGCCGCACGTATGTAGTTGGTGTACAATATTTATTTTAATTGCACATCTTAGCGAAAAATGTTTGTCATTTTGCCACTTGTTATTACACATGACAAGAAAACCAAAAAAACCAAAAACAAAAATTATTTCTTTTCTTTCCTTTTTTGTTTCTTTTTTTTAATTAAAAATAATTGAAACAAAAAACAACAAAAATATTCTTCTTCCTTCTGTTATTTTTATAATAAAAATTAAATTTTTTTTTTAATTATTTTTTTTGTCAGCTTCTGAGGTGTTTGTTTCTTTAAACCTGTTCCCATTGCATAAGGTTTTCAAAAAAGTTTCTTCTTCTTCTTGTTGTTTTGTAGTTAAATTAAGCGTGTAACTGCTGTTTCCCCATGTAAATTTTGTGTTCAATTTTTTTTATCGTTTTCTTAATTAATGAGCTTTTCTGGAAATATTCATGTTTTTAGTTGTTGCTGTTGTTGTATTTGTTAAAAAAAAAAGAAAAAGAAAACCGGCTCAAATGGTGTTTGAAAGTGAAAACAGTTTCAATTTCGTTTATAACCCAAGGGAAATTTGATAAAAAAAAAAGGGCCACAACAACTGGTCGTTTAAACAAATTAACACAGATTTTGATTAGTTTTGTTCATGGTTTAAAACCTAAATTAATTATATGGGTCACGATGCATTTGTCCACAGAAAACTAAAATATTGTTTACAACAACAAAAACAAAATTTGTTTTCAACAATTTAAAGAATTTAATGCTTCAATACCAATCTGGATAATGCTTGATTTCTTAAAAAATCGAAAGAAAAAGTCAATCGGAGAGTATACAATAAAAAAAAAATATTGCATCTTGCTTAGCAGCAGTTTTAGTGTGTATGAGGGGTAGTAAAAATTTTAATAACTTTTTCATAAAACAATTTAGGTAAGCTCTAAATGACTTCATGTAAATATCATCACATCACGCTAGTTTTTGTGTTATGAAAACATTTTGTAAAGATTTTATAAAGGCTTGTCTTAAGGTTTATGAGCGTATACCGGTAAAGAAGTAAAACCAGTTAAGATAATTGATAAAAGCATTACAAAATCAATCCATTTTCGAAACATGGAGATGGACTTTGTAACCCAAAAAAATTATTGGACTTTTCACATATGTACGTATGTACATAACATAATTGGTCATTGCAACACGTCAGTCAGGATTACGACCTAGCTTCTCATAACACCTATGTTTTGTGTGTTAATTGTACACATAAATGGCAGGACCTACAGTTTAAAGTCGTCTCCGAACGACAAATTTTTGAGAAACTTTTTCATGTCAGTTTTATTTACACTCAGAATTTTTGCCAGAAATATGTTGAGAGGAAGTCGCCGAATTTCGTTTTGTTCGAGATGTCCGATCTGAGGTTTAAATCGTGACCTCAAGTCTAACAAGTCAACACACTATCTACTAGACCACGGCAACTTCATTCGACTACTTAGTCTTGAAAACTCGTAGGGCTTTAGTATATATCCGGAAGGATTAAGAAATCGTCACCTGCCATTAGCTCTTTCCTTAAGCTCTTAAATCGGTAGGAAAATGCCATTAAAATCGTGTAATAATCTCCTCATTTTTTTGCTATACTTTCTGATAGCCAGCTCGCAGCGGTGGTTGGGCACTGAGCTCTAACATAATGGCTACTTCTTAATGACATGTCAGATCGGTACAATATTCACATCATAAGCGTTACCGGGACATATCGATATTCCAGTGAACTGCAGAGCTGATGATTTGGCCAGATGTGGCGCATCCATAGAACTGACAGATGACTTCGCTACATTGGGAACCCCTATGAGAGCCTAAAGCTTACATAATTACATAATTGGTCATTACAACCCTTTAGTCAGGATTTCAATCTAGCTTCTCATACCACTTATGTTGTGTGCGTTAATTTTATACATGAGTGGCGGGAGTCGACTCCGAACGACAGATTTTCGAGAAGCTTTTCATGGCAATTTTATTTAATCTCAGAGTTTTTGCCAGAAATCTGCTGAGAGGCAGTCGCCGAAGAAATATTTTTTCATATTTCGTTTTGATGCCTGACCTGGGATACGAACCCGGGCTTTACGTCTAATAAGCCAACACACTACGTACTAGACTACGGCGACTTGAGCCTAAAGCTTAGGATTAATAAAACAGTAATAGATTCCCACAACGCTGCGTGGACTGCTTAGGAAATAGAGATAGTGAAGCAAATCTGCCAGAGATTTGATAGAGAAAAATCTGCTCAAACTCCAAAGGAGCAGGCTTAGCATATTTATTAGAACGATTAAAGGACATTGGTTTGACCATATGGTCATTGACTTTTGTAAGAATGACATAATGTACAGCAAAGACGATCTGTGACAAGCCTTGTTGGCCATTAAAATGTAAATCCCATTTCAACTGCACAAAAATAATCTGATTCCCAAAGAGTTTCCTAAAAGTCATTATAATTTGAATATTTCTAATATCATGCTACGCACATCATGCTCTTGTAATTTTTAATTTTAAAGCACACCAAAAATATTTCACTGCTGGTGTAAACGATGCAGTAAATAAAAAATATTGCATACCTTTACACCACAACGTCTAATTGCATATTTGGTTGGCTAATTAGCTTATTTAGTTTTTCGTGTAAAAACGTAACAAATCAAGAAAATAAGAGAAAAATAATAAAAAAAGGAAATTTTTATTTAACAATTAAAAAACAAACACCATAAATTTTGTCCGAATTTTAACGCTACAAAAAGCAAACAAAAAAAAAAGAAAGAAAAAAAATTATTGGGCACTGTTCAGTTCTTAGTTCTCAGTTCAGTGGTTTAGAAATGTTTATGATTTGGGGCATCTGTGTTTGATGATAATCATGCTATAGGGAAGGCATCGGCATGATCATCATCATCACTTATGACGCCTAACAATTATTGAAATGTCTCAGTTTCAGTTGGTTTGATTTCTTTATTTATGATACTTTTTTTTAGTTTTTTTTTTATTAATTAAAAATTATTTTATTTTCCTTAATAAAAAAATGTCTTTATTTTTATTAGCAAATGTATGGCAATCGCTTATCATACAAATTTATTTATTTATTCATATAAAAATATAAAAAAGATATTTTTTGTTGTTTTTGTTTTTAACAATTAAATTTTCATCAAGAAAATTAACAAAATTGTCTTGAAATCATTTACAAATGAAACGTTAAATGCTGTGTCTTGCTTTTCCCAACAAATCTTGTGAAATTGATTTCATTTTTAGAGACATAGTATCTGAAACATAAGTAGCCAAGTTGTAAGCCCTTGAGTTCAAATATACTCGTATTGTATATTATTTATGGGAGATTTCTTAATTTGTACAAAATATTTGAAATATTTTTTCAACTTGAAAAAGTATCCATCACCACCACGGTTGCCTCAATAGTGATGTTTTTGGCTTTGGCTTTTTAAACAGAATTTGAGATATTGGCCAAAATGGTATTTAAATTCATTTCAATTCATTAAAATTAAAATTTATTTATTTTTTAGTTTTATTTCTATTTTTTATTATAATAAAACATATAACTTATGGCTTTCTGTTGTTTTTTTATTTTTTTTTTGTCTTTTTTTTCACTAACAAGTGTGGAACACCTAGTTTTGGCGTATCCAAATATCAATTTATTGTGCAATAAAAGTAAAGCAATTATTAACAGTGACAAAATTGTTAATATTTACTTAAGACCGTTTAATTTTTTTATGAAGTCATAAAATGTATACAATGTTTGTTGACATTGTCAACACACTCACTAATGGGCCTAAAATTTTCCATACATTTTTTTTCATGCAAATAAAAATGTTTGTTGCAGCAAAAATGCAAAAACTTAAAACATTAATCAGGCGAATAATTAATTTTAACTTCTGGAAAGTACGCCCTGCCTTTTAAATTCTTCAATCGTTTTTATTCTTTAAGGGCAAACTATTGTTCTTTATTAAAGAGAAAAACACATCAACACATACAATAATACTCACCACTATGTATTCGGTTGTTGAAAAAATCCGCGTTAAAATAACATCCACAAACAAGACCAATATTACGTCGAAAAAAAAAACACTTTTTTCTGTAAAAAACAACAACTTCATTAAAAGAAGCCGTTATTCAAGTACATATACATTTATACTCACCACACGCACTAAAATAATTGATTGTACCGTATTAAATAACCGCAAATATTAATTAAAACTAATTTTAAAACAACGCACAACAGATTTACTTATTTTTAACACACAAACAATATGCTTTTTTGCTTTAATTTAATTAAAAAACTTACAAACATTAATTAAAATATACGCACAACTTCGCCACGCAAGCGTACACAACCGAACCTGAATTCTTACTAATTTTAATACTCATCCCTACGCACTCAATTGCTTTAAAACCCTTCTCTTTCAAATGCTTAGAAAACTCCTATCAACAGGTTAGCAAATATACATACATGCATGCATAAAAAATATACTCATACATAGGTCAACGCATATTGAGTACCACCACCCATAAGACCATTTTCATACATAACCTTATTGCTTTACTTCTCTTTCATGAAAATAAAACAACAACTCTTTTCGTGTAGGTGCGTATGCAGTTTGTAACCATCAATGAATCTTACCTTTTTTACTCACCCTTTAATATTCACGCTCTCACAAAATTTTCTTTAAAAACCACACACCACCACAATAAAAGAAATACTTGAGTGTTTCTTCTGAAAACCAATAACAACATTTATTGCATAAACCCTTTATTACAAAGAAAACAAAAACAACACCCTGCCTCACCACGGCACCATAATAACTCAGTGTAAAAATAATATTTGTTCTCACCTCTTACGCCCAATGCGCGCATAAGATTATGCAAGTCAATCATAAGAACAACACGCACATCAAAGATCATGTTCTTATGATTTGTTGTTACAATTACAATTACAATTCCTTTGCTTAATCTTATACTTGTATTGGGAGTTAGAGGTGAACAAATATTATTTTTACTCAGAGAGTAATTATGGTATCATGGCGAGGCAGGGTGTTATTCTTTTTGTTTTCTTTGTAATAAAGGGTTTATGCAATTGAATGTTGTTATTGGTTTTCGATAGAAACGCTCACGTATTTGTTTTCATGTGGTGGTGTCTGGTTTTTAAAGAAAATTTTGTGAGAGCGTGAATATTAAAGAGTGAGTAAAAAAGGTAAGATTAATTGATGGTTACAAAGTGCATACGCACCTACACAAATAGAGTTGTTGTTCTATTTTACTGAAAGAGAAGTAATGCAATATGGTTATGTATGAAAAAGGCCTTATGGGTGGTGGTACTCAATATGCGTTGACCTCCGTATGAGTATTTCTTTTATGCATGCATGCTTATTTGCTAATCTGTTGATTGGAGTTTTCTAAGCATTTGAAAGAGAAGGGTTTTAAAGCAATTGAGTGCGTAGGGATGAGTATTAAAATTAGTAAGAATTCGGGTTCGGTTGTGTACGCTTGCGTGGTAAAGTTGTGCGTATATTTTAATTAATGTTTGCAAGTTTTTTTTTATTAAATTAAAGCAAATTGTTTGTGTGTTAAAAATAAGTAAATCTATTGTGCGTTGTTTTAAAATTAGTTTTAATTAATATTTGCGGTTATTTAATACGATATAAGTAATCAATTATTTTAGTGCGTGTGGTGAGTATAAATGTATATGTACTTGGATATCGGCTTTTTTATTGAAGTTGTTGTTTTTTACAGAAAAAATTTTTTTTGCGTAAAATGGTAAAAAAGAGCAATCGAATGCATAGTGGTGAGTATTATTGTATGTGTTGATGGCTTTTTCTTTTTAATAAAGTTGTTGTTTTATTTACAGAAAAAAGTGGTTTTTTTTTGTCGTAAAAATGGTCTTGCTTGTGCATGTAGTTTTAACGCGGGTTTTTTCAGCAATCGAATGATTAGTGGTAAGTATTAATGTATGTAAGTGTGGTTGTTTGTTCTTTCTATTAAAGTTGTTGTTTTATTTTCAGTGAAAAGTGTCGCGTTTTGTCTGACGAAAAAGGTCTGTTTAATCGTGTTTATTTTAGTGCGGGTTTTTTCAGCAATCGAATACATAGTGGTGAGTATTATTGTATGTGTGGATGTCTTCTTCTATTTAATAAAGTTGTTGTTTTTATTTTCAGCAAATAGTGTTTTTCGGGTTCGTAAAAATGTTATATTATGTTGTTATAGCGCGGATTTTTGATGCATCCGGTTGTATAGTGGTGAGTATTAATTTATGTATGTACGTGTAGTTAGCTTTATCTATGTAATTAATTATTAGTCCATTGGCCAATTCTATGTAATGAATTTTGCATCATATACGTTATTGAAGGAGGGTCATAAGATTATCCATCTAAACCAAACCCATTAATTATTATCTTGTTCTGTTTCTGTTTCTCCTATGAAACAAGAATACTGGATCCATTTTTAAGGCTATTTAATGAATAGAAAGGGGAAATTTTTGAAATCTGAATTAAACGTTTATATGAAGAGTCAGTTATATCACGCTTTCTTACTCTAGCCTTTAGTTTTCGAACCCTTCATGATTCGAGCAATTTTTTTTGGGTAAAGTCTCGATTTCAAGTAAAGTCACATTTGGTCAGAAACAGTAACATTTCCGCTTTAAGTTGCAATTACTTTTATGAAAAAATTTTTGATTTTTTAAAACAGTTAATACAAGGAAAAATTTTGGTCACGTCATACCATTCCCAAGCTTATGTTTATTTTTAGATTGTGAAATTATTGTATCGGACCTCGTATCCTCAAAAATTCAGATATGTACTGCACTTGAGTCATTAGGAATTAAATTATTTATAGGCTTCTGAATTATCAAAATAATGTTTACTTATGCTTGCTTAAACAATCGTTTTCTCCTGCTATATTAAATCGTGAAATCAATTTCAATGTGGCGAATGATTAACATTTTCTCTACTCTGGTGTGATCGTTGTAAGCGTTCAATTGCATCGCTTGAATTAAACTGAAGTAAAGATCTTTAAAGCACGATACTGTCATTAGCATAGTCAGTGCTGCTTTAGTGCTTTAAAGGAATTATTAAAATTTAAAACAAATTTGATGGTTATGTTGACCACCAAGTTGGCCTGGAACTCTTTAACAATTGACAGCTTCTCACACCACTTACATATGTTCTGTGTGTGTTAATTTTGTACACGGGTTACGTGACCTACTGTTTAAAGTCGACCCCGAACGACAGATTTTTTGAGAAACTTTTTCATGGTAATTTTATTTACTCTCAGAGATTTTCACAGAAAATTGCGAGGATATATTTTTTTTATATTTTCGAAATTGAACCAAGGGCTTGCGTCTAAGAAACCAACACACATTGCTTTCATTCATTACTTCATTATGTCTCAAATACAACGCGAAATAGGAACCGGCATAGAGGAAATTTGTTGGAGATGTCTGACCTGGGGTTTGAATCAACACTCATTGCCTACTAGACTACGGCGACTTTATCTTCGATACTTCATGTGGTAATTGAATTTTAAAAAGTTAATTAAATTTTATACTCCCCAAAAACTCCCTGTCAGGTACGTGACAGCTTGGACTAGCATAAGCAAATGTCACACACGCTATGCCGCATTTCGGGCACAAACGGATATAAGGAAAGATTAATGAACAGTACTTACACGCTGAATTGACTGATCTCAAGTTTATGAGTAATAACAGATGCTTTCACTGAAGAACAATACAACTCGTTTTTTCTTGGCAACAAAAGGTGGCAAGTCTGTCATCCAAGAACTAGCAGTAGAAAACCAAAGAAAAAACAAAGAAATTATAAGATTATAGGGGAGATAATTTATGGCACTCCTCTATTTTTCCTTAAGAAACAAAAAGGAACGAAGAAAAAGCCCGTCGCTGTAGTCTAGTAGGTAGTGTGTTGGCCTATTAGACGTGAGACCACGGCTTAAACCGTGCCGACTTCCTCTTATCAGATTTCTGGCAAAAACTTTGAGAGTAAATAAAAATTGCCATATAAAGTTAACACACATAAGTGGTGTTAGAAAATAGGTCGTAATCCTGACTGATGGGATGTAATCACAAATTATCTATGAAAAGACCAACTTCTAACCAAGACCAAACTTTTTGCAAATATTTACTGTGACAGCCAGAATCAAAAATGGATTTTCAAGCTGCTATAATTCCCCAAAAGGAACTCATTTTTGTAACGAACCACAATAAGAGAAAAACGGACTCACTTCAACAAATAGAAAGCATAAGAAATCGTATATAAAGCTGCACCAAAAAGTCAGCTCTTGACAGTAAAGCTGAATTTTCATGCTTTGATATTTGATCGACCAAAAGTATCCTCTTTACTACTGCTGATGAAATACTAAACGATCACTGTTCTTCTGTACCGAACACAATTGATTCGCTTGACGTGTAACTTAGACAAAACACTTCGAAATATGCATAAAAATTTGACGTCAATTGACTCAGCTATGATAAGTAAAAGTCGCCGAAGTCTAGTAGGTAGTGTAATGGCTTATTAGATGCAAGACCGTTGTTTAAACTAGCTCAGTCCGCTCCTAATAATTAGAAACTAAAATTTTAATCGTTTGTTGTAAATTACACTCCGATAGCCTACGAAAAACTTTTTTAGAAATCATCCTCCTACACAAATGTACTGTAGCAAATAGGAGCGGCCCGTTTCTGTGTGTCATGCAATAAATCAATAATTCGAGGTGTAAACAATTAAAATTTTAATTTCTTTTTAAATATTTTCTTAAAATTTTTTAAAATTTTTCTTACACTTGTTTTTAGAACGACAATAAATTTTGTTTTGAAGAATATCTAAAATTTATAAAAAAAAAACCAAAAATAGCGAAAGCAACAATAAAAATAAAAAGCCTAAAATGTTTGAGAAACAATTTATGAATCATTTCAGTGGAGTGTTAATTAAAGTCTAAAATTTGCATACGTATTTCCATAATTTGTCTAAATTTTTAATTGTTAATAACCCATCATATGTCAGCAACAAAAATATTTATGGACCCCATAAAATAAACAAAAAAAAAACGGAAACAGTAATCGAAATATTTGACTCTAAAAATGGGTGTTGCCAACTGTGTGTGAGAATGTGTGTGTGTGTGTGAGAGAGAAATGGCAATAAAAATAATCACTTAATTTGGATTGTTGATTAGCAAGTAATTTAAGTCATGAGAGAATTTTTTTATTTTTTTTTTTTGATATTTCATGAATAGAAAAATACTTTACGATATTTGAAATAAATTTTTAATATTTTAATGAATATTTCAATAATTATTAACAATTAAAAAGCTAAAATTTTTTCTATTTTTTGATTTTATTTATAGTGTGTAATAAATCGCATGCTATACAAAAATTCCTTTTGAAAGCCTTTAATTTTAATGGCATTTTTAACCTGTCATTTAATTAAATTGTAGCCTCATATCATAATATTTTATCTCTCTATTATTTATAACTTAATATACGATATTATTATTAATTAAAACATTTAAATTGAGGGCTTGTGTGTGTGAGCAGAAGAATTTTTTTCCAAAATAATTATGAACACGATAACAGCAAACAATGAAAACTTAATTTTCGTTTAAAAATCTTTAAACAAACATTTTTATAAAAAAAATAAATCCTCACGACACGCTCAACTTGTTTAAAACCACCCATAAAACTCTTGGAAATGAAGAAATTAATAATAAAAAAGAATTAAATATTTAAATTGATTAAAAAATCAAACTGATAAAATCTCTAGCAATTGATCAAACTGAAAATCAAAAATTAAATATTGTTTAAGAAATAAATATAATAATAAAAAATATATTGTCAAACTAGAAAAATTCAATATAATTGATGATTATCAAATGCAAATTTAAATCGCTTAAATAAATTCATAAGAAATACACACACACAGCAAGAATAAACAAAAAAAATTGTGTTTGAATTAATATTAAGATCACTAAGAAAAGGCATAAAAAAAATTACAAAAAAAAAAACAAAAAATAAGCCAAACTAAACGTGAGATATTTGATAAATATTAGTCAAGTCAGGTGGTTTTAATTTATCAGCCAATAAACGCACAAAATTTCAAAGAAACGCAAGTAAGCAGCTTACAGTCGGTCATGATCGTTTCTACACGATACGGTAACTTAAAATGCCATGTGCTTTTAAATTTAATTAGTATCTTAATTCAAATCGTAAATAAAAGTAAAGGGTCATGGAACTTCTAAGAGAAATTAAGGTAACTTTGTTTATTAGGTTAGGTAGGTTAGCTGGGGGGCCAGCGTTTAAGACCATTGTGATACATAAGTACATACAAAATTGGGCATTTCAACCCTTTAGCAGGGATTACGATCTAGCTTACCACTCATGTTTTGTGTGTTAATTTCATATGTAAGTGGCTGGACCTACGATTTAAATTCGACTCAGAACGACAGATTTTTTCAGAAACTTTTCATGGCAATTTTATTTACTCTCAGAGCTTTTGCCAGAAATCTGCTGCGAGGATGTCGCCAAAAAAATATTTTTTTCATAATTCGTTTTGTTGGAGATGTCTGTCCTAGAATTTGAACCGTGCTCTTACGTCTAATAAGCCAACACACTACCTACTAGACTACGGCGACTTCTTCCTCTTATTCTTATCAATACGTATTCAGCAGAGTCTAGCAATATTGTGAACAGTATCCAGAGTGATAAAATTAAAAATATATATGAGGAGTACAATTTCCAAGACATTTCATTTAATTTTGAGTTTAGAGGCCTTTTTTCCGTGTTATAAGTTTAAAAAAATTGAAAGTTTTTTATGTGTGAAGATAAATTCGAACCAAAGACGCAAACCCACACTTTTAGCAGCGTCACTTCTTGCCTCTAACAGGGTAAACTTTGCTATTAACAGAGCACTGTTAACTGTTTAATCTTAGCAATAAGTAGATTATTCTTTTACTTTGCAATTATTTCAGACTATAAACATAAAATGTAATTCTCATTATGATCATTATAATTTGTGAACAAAAGTGTTGAAATGTAAAGGATGGTTGGTGAAGGTGGAGGTAGAGTGGGCCAATTTTCTCAAATCTCAAAATTATTCCAGGTATCCCACTATCACGGTTCGAAAGAGGACCCTCTGGACTACTATTTACATTTAGTCTGTATGGCAGTGTTGAAAAATTCAGTACTTTAGTACTTTTTTCAGTACTTTTCCATTTCAAAAATACCTCAGTACCCCCGCAACACTTTCAGTACTTCTTTATTATTACATATTTTATGTCGGGTACTTTTCAACTATTAATGCATTAGCAACGTAATGCTAAAGGTAGAATTTGTCTTTAGCCCCGGTTAGCCAAACGTCCACGGAACTTACGTTCGTTTTTAGAATACAAAAAGCAATGAGAACACCTGCCGAACCGACAAATGATTTCGGGAAGCATTAACATTGCTCTTCATATGCTACAAACGAAAGTATGTTCCATAACGTTTCGTCGACGTTTGACTACACGCAACGTTTACGTTTTATTACGTTCAGAATCAGCAGTTTTTGTTTTATATGTGAGGACACGTATAAGTCGTTAGTTTTCCTGTTCCGTACCGTATGTGCATTAAATATGAAGAAATAAATCGTCTAGTAGGTAGTGTGCTGGCTTACTAGATGTGAGCCCCCGGTTCATACCCAATGTCCGACATCTCCAAAATAAAGAAAAATGAAAAAATATATTCCTTCGGCGACCTCATTCTGTCAAAAACTCTGAGAGTTAAAATAAAATTGCCATGAAAAGTTTCTCAAAAATCTGTCGTTCGGAGTCGACTTTAAACTGTAGGTCCCGCCACTCATGTATAAAATTAACACACACAACATAAGTGGTGTGAGAAGATAGGTCATAATCCTGATTGAAGGGTTGTAATGTATGTATGTATTTTTTTACAAAGATACTATTTTATGCGAAAAAGTACTCTTTCAGTTATAGTTCAGTACCATTTCAAAATTTCAATTTTTCAACACTGCTGTATGGTGTATTATTTCTTATATGTTCCCAAATGGGCACTGATCTTCTAGAGAATTTTAAATAAAAAAATTGATATTTTCAAAGCCAATTTTCACTTTATATGGGACTATATTGCTGATTGTATTAAGAGGCCTTGGAACCTTCCTTTGAGTATAATACTCATAGACATAGTACTCATAGACCTAGTATATGCCCTCAAATGATCTTGTTCAGATAGCTACTGTTAAACAGTGCTCTGTTAAGGGCAAATTTTGCTCTGTTAAGAGAAAATTTTGCACTATTAACGCTAAATGTGATGCTGCTAAAATTTATGCATTGCGTCTTGGATTTTCAAATTCGAATTTATCTTCACACGCAAACATACATAATTTTTTTTTTCGTTTAGATGCTTATTTACCTAGTGTAGGGTGTATTCAAAAAATATAAACCGTTTATGAAAAGAAAAAAAGCAATATTAAAATTCTCTAGAAATCGTATACCGGTATTAAATTGAAAGCAACACGATCAGTTTTCTATGCTTTGAAACCGCATTAAACTCGTATACGAGTTAAGGCTTTGGATCGCTGACACCAACAACATGACCACAAGATAATTTGGTTAATAGGCCTCTATTTTATAGAAATAAGAAGCAAACGAAAATAAAAAAGAAACAAAAAAACATTGAAACGTTAGACTATGAGGCAGTCAAACCAAAATGCGTTGGCACTATATGAGATGGTTGGCTTACGTGTACAAGTACGAGTGCGAGTATTTATGTATCTTAACCTTTGGCAACAAAAAAAGAAACACAAAAAAACACCCAGCTGTGGTTAAATAAAATATTGTTTAAATAATTCGTCATGGTTTCTTTTTATTAATTTTTTCTCAATATATTTTTTTTTGTTTTTTCTCTTTAAAAACGATTGTTTCTTTTAAATTTCAGGTTTCTTATTTGTTTTAAATAAAAAATTATTAAATTTTTTTTATCGAAATTAGCAGCACTGTAAACAAGTTAATTCGCCAGACAACTGTTTTACGGGATAGCAATGATGTCAATATCTCCATTGAATTGCTTAGCGAGCTAAGAAGTTAAATATCTTGGCACATGAGGGAAAAATGGAAAACTATTGTCAAGAAGAAACTTCAGACTCATAGCTGAGGACTAATCTTCTTTCTAACAATAAAACAAAGACCCATCGTACCTATCGAACAACACGGCTTAGCTCTATCACATATCCAGCCTTTGCTGATCCTTTTTTACATAATTCGGGCATAGAACTTAAAATGTTCTTAACATAGGGTCAATACGATCAAAGAAGGTATATTAACTTGCACACGTAAGTCTCTTAGGAGAAGGATAAAAACTTAAGCATTAAGAAAAAAGCTTCAGCCACTATATCCACCTTGACTCCCTGCCAATCTTTCATTTTCCTAAAACAAAGTGACTCCAGGAATTATGGAGATTTGGAGGAAAGGAAATAATTACAATGTTTTATATTTGAAGTACTCGTACAAATAGTTTGTTATGAAGAGCTGTTTATTGAAAACACTTTATTTTTGAACAAACCTTGCATTTGTGATTGCATTCTTTTTAACTTCTGTTTAGACAAACTCCTGACAAAAACTTATTAAGCCACTTTTACTTAGTAATTGTTTTAGTCAACGACAACTGAAACTTGATAAGCCCGTTTAATTAATACCCTGCAATACAATGAATATTTAGGAGCAATTCCTTCCTGCAATAAAGCCGAGGACAAATCCAAGTTCAAACTTCTTTAAGTGAAATGCTGTATTGAACGAAGTAGTGCGGCAATTTGATCACTGAGTTCTACCCTTTTCTTAAGCGGTAGCACTACCTGATCTACCTACAAGGTTCCTCTCTGAACTATGTTGAAACTTTTTTCATCTTCCCTAATTTGAACCTGAACTGCTTATGGCTTATTGGCAAGCTTTTACACAAAGCCATCGCGCATGTGTTATCACTTATATTCAGTAAAGGTGACCGTTTGGCCTGATTTCAACAATTTACAAGGTATACAGTCCCTTAGATGCATCCAAATAACTGAACGTAATGGTATTTCGTTTTGGTTTTAACTCGGGAGGTTGGGCGAGTATTCCAATGAATTCTGGTGCTTTGGGTTGTTAAAATGTCTCTATTTATGATTCGTTACAGAAATTTCTTTCCTTTATTAATTTCACGCAGCAGAAAAAACAGACTCCGGTTGTCGTAGTAATTTTTAACCAAAAATCAGATCATGGGGATAAGACAGCCTTTAAAAAAATCCCATGTCTCCCATCTGATTAATCCCTTCAACCCAAACTACTGTAGCTAGATCTAGAATGATTAAGTTGACATTTGTGATTACCAAGAAGTAACGTAACAACCAAATAAAAAGCGAAGAAATACTAACTTGATTTACTTACAATTATTGTTGCCAATTTGACGTTTTTCCCGTCAAATCTGACGTTTTTGCAATGCCAATTACGGGAAAAAATGCTTTTTAGCGGTTAGCGTGAAATCTGGAGTCTTTTACAGCGCTTTAGCGTTTTTTTTTAGCGTTTTTTTGGATTATGTTGTTTTGATTATGAATTTC
Source organism: Sarcophaga caerulescens (assembly GCA_927399465.1). Taxonomy (NCBI): domain Eukaryota; kingdom Metazoa; phylum Arthropoda; class Insecta; order Diptera; family Sarcophagidae; genus Sarcophaga; species Sarcophaga caerulescens. The sequence goes on along the minus strand of OV656872.1, from coordinate 118,330,062 downwards.
CAAAATCTTCTATAAGAGAAGTAGGTACAATGACCACTTATAAACAAAATGCAGAAAACTGGCACTATATTTTTGAAAATACCTAATTTTGTTTGTAATAATTAAACATAATTGAAAAAACAATTCAATAAAAAATATGTGTAATTATTTACAATTTATTTTATTTAACGTTAATTTAAAATTTTCAAACTATTTATTTGACGGGTTTCTGACGGTTTTGTAAAAATTTAATTTAGCGATTTCTGGCGATTTTTAAAGCCCAATTTGACGGGAAATTTTTTTTGGAAAAAATTTGGCAACACTGATTACAACCCTTTATTCAGGATTACGACCTAGCTTTTCACACCACCCATTCTGTGTGCGCAAATTCTATATATGAGTAGCGGAACCTACAGTTTAAAATCAACTGCTATTGACAGATTTTTGAGAAACTTTTCATGACAATTTTATTTACTCTCAGAGCTATTGGCAGAAGACTGCTGAAAGGAAGTTGCCGGCGAAATATTTTTTAATTATTCATTTTGTTTGAGATGTGTTTGAAGTAAGGTTTGAACCACTACTTACTAGACAATGGCGAAAATGAGATGAGACCTTCGCTCTATTCAACCATCGTTAAGCTTATCTTCCAACAGAATTGATCAAACTTTAACGTGTTCTTGATACAAATTTTAAAGACATTTAGAAACAATTGACCACTGTTTCAGTAAATCAAATACAGTGTTCTAACGTTAAGTACATAAGTTTACATAGTCGGTTTGTATAAAAAACTCCACCTGCTGTTTGAGGTGTTACAAACATTAGCACACACGCAATATACCCCTAACATCCTATACAAAAGTATAGGGTATAGAAAAACAACAAACTTTTAATTTAAATTTACATTTTATTTATAACAACCAACAGCAACAGCAGCAAAAAAAGATGTAGAAAAAATTCCCCAACAGACTATTTGACGTAGAAACAAGCGGCGTTATTTAAGGCAAAAAAAACTTAAGAAAATTTGGGTTAAACTGGTTTTAAAGACAAACGCACACACACACATAAAAGCAATTTAAGCAAAAAAAAAATATAGAAAAAAATAAGAAACAAAAAAACACTTGTTACAATTCCAGACGCATGTTTAAATATTTAAATTTAAAACAAACAAATAAAAAAAAATTCAATAAATTGAAACAAAAAATTTGATGACAGATTTCTTTGCTAATAAAACAATGGAAAGACCCACAAATATTTGAAAACAAAAAGTCAGCAGAAAAAAAACATGTGAGCATTCTTATAACATTAATGTTGTACATGAGTAAGTGCGTATGTGCACTGACTGCTGTAATTAGGGTTTATCAATATGTCTGCATAGATGTATGTATGTATGTGTAAGCAAGAAGAGCAAGTTTTCATTATTAAAATTTGGTTACTTGTTTGTAACTCTTCTTGTTTTTTTTTTTTTGTTTGTTTTTTTTCTTTGGTGAGTGTAGCTAGCACCGCTCTCACCCTTTTATACAAACTGTTGTTGCTTCATAAAGTTCTACTGTGTATAATTAGTTTGCAATACATATGTACTTATTTATCCTTAATGTTATTGCTGCTGTTGTGTAGTACTTGTATGTCGTTTTCGTATTGCTCGTTATTCTGTTGATTTTCGTAAAACATTAAACATGAGCTAATTTGATAATTTACGGTTATCAAAGTCAATGTTAACTAATAATGGTTGATTATTTTGTAGCTTTTTTTACTCTTTTTACTCTTTTTTTACTGTTTTTAGCCGAAGAGTTTAATTTCTTTTTTTGTCTTTGTGAGTGTGTAAGGTTTTCTTCTTCTTTTTTTTTGGAGAACAAAACGAGTAACTCAGTGTACTGAAATTAACATTGCGGTAGGTTTGTATTGTTTTTGTATTGATTAGGCTGCGAAGCAGACAGCCATTGATTGTATTTTGTTGTGTTTTTATTTTTGAAAATGAGTTGTAAAATGTTTACAACTACTTGAAATAAACAAAAACAACAAAAAAAAAGCATTCAAATGTTTATACATACATTCATGCGTACATAGAAAAAGGGGAGCTCATTAAAACTAAAGAAATAGCGTTCGCTGTTTCTGTTTTAAGTACTTCTTGTAGTGTTTAATGAGAAAATAAAACTGAGGCAAATACAAAACAATAACAGCATTGGAATAATAATGAAATCAATCAATGTTATACAGTGAGATCTGTTATTGTATTTTGGCTACCAATAATGTTGGCTAACGTTTGTATTGGACAGAGGTGTAAATGAATGAAATGATGGGCATTTAGTAGTGGAAATAAAAATTTAAAAAAATTAAATAAAAATAAAGAAAATGTTATTAAAAAATGGAATAAAAATTAATAACTAAATTTAAAAAATTTAAATAAAATCTCAGTGTGTTTGTTCATTCAAACTTTTAATTAAATTTGAAAAATGAATTCGAAATTACAAAATTTGATTTGATTTTTCAACGCAAGCAAAGATTTATGACATGAGACACTGCAAAAAATGCTCATTAAAAATTGTTGTTTCAGCAGAAAGAAATTTAAATTTTACAACCAGAATTCATGTGTTCCAATCGAAGACTTATTTTCAGCTTTGAAGCTTATTTTTCACTCAACACGTACGCTAACAAATAAAATTACCGGATTTGACGTTAAGAGCAGTTCAACAGCCGACAATAAAACCTAAATAATATACTGCTGGATATGAATTGTGGACCAGTTGTCGCACATCTTCAATAACAATGAAATTCCAACTGTTTCAGGCACCGTACGATGGTAACAAAACAAAATGGACTGGGTTGCCACATGGAAATTCATTCGAGAGATGAGTTTGAAGAGCAATTGACCTCTTGTGGTTAGCTGGCAAATGGCGCAATTTGAGCATACGCAAAGTCTATCTTGTACAGGGACAAACCATTTTTAATTCCATATCCAGAAGACAATATTGCAACTGCCATTCAGATAATGGCCGAAATGCTGGAAAAACGAAATTTTTTCTACGACTTCGCCTAGTATAAATATGTATTTCAAGCACTTTTGAAAATTGTTTGTGGCTTTTTTGATTAAATTTTGCAAACCGAGGCGTCTAATAAATCACACGTTGCAGACAAGGTTTCATTTTTTTTTATTTTTCTAATTGTAATACTCGAACTGTCCAATCTAATCTCTATATGGAAGTCCTGCGAGTTCAAAATTGACAATGCAGTTATGGATTCTTTCAAAGCCAGATAGGCGGCTTTGGATATGGGCAGAAAGGCGTGGAAAATCAGGCCAAAGCTAGACAGAGAAAGCACGGAAGTTCTGCTTAAATTCCAAAGGATCACGCTGAGTATGGTTATTGAAGTCATTACTGGGCATTGTATTATGGACACCCATGCATGTATCGGTGTTGGACAGAAAACAAATGCCTCCTATGATATGCTGAAGTTTTTATGTTGATTTGCCACTGCAGTCTAGCAGTGCAATAATATCATTTTCAAATTCTCATAATTTCTGTTTAAATGCAATAATTATAATAACTTTTTTAACAAGTAATTAAGTATTAAGAAAACATGAGAGAATTGCAATTAATTTCTATTTAAAATTGCTTGTAATAGTTTTATGTAAAATGCATATATAGAATATGATGTAGAGGTGTTGAAAAATTATATAAATTGTTACAATTTCTGAACTTTTGATCTAATTTTAAAAGGGTTGCATTTGTAATAAAAGAATTTTATATTTTCTAAAACAAATTCATTTTAAACTAATGATGCAAAGGTTTTAAATTAGATGCTATTTAAAAAAAAAATTTAAATTAAAGCAAATAAGCAAGAGAGAAGAAAACAATTGTTTTTATTAAAAAAAAAAGAATTTTTTTTAGTGTAAAATATACAATGAAATTTTTTATAGTTTTTCTGTTTTTCAAAGATTTATTAGTCAGCAGTTTCCTATTTTTTTTTTGGTTCTTTGCCCTAATAAAGCTATTTCCACTTACAGTGCAGTGCTGACCAGTGCAGCAACTTTTGTTTTTCTGTTCTTATTGTTTTTTTTAATTGAGGATAACCAACGATTGACCCAATGATCCATTTCTTTTAATTTATGAAAATAAATTGTGTTTTTTGACCTATAAATTGTAAATGGAATGGAAACAACAACTTTCTTTTTGCCCCTGCAAAGGAAGTTTATTTTCACTTTCAAAAAAAAAAACGCTTTAAAAGAATTACAAGATAAAAACAACAACAGCCAGCAATTATTCATGTAATGAAAAGATTTTTAAAATAAACAATAAAATTTCGTAATCATGGTGCATTTTCATTATTTCCTTTAAAACAATTTCTTTTGAATTCCTTTCCAATAAAAAAAAAAACACAACAATTTTTTAAACAATTAAATCTATTTATGGCTTCAATTCTGTGTAGCACTGTACTTTCTATACTTTTTCTAATACTGTTAGACAGTTTTAATTACTTTATATGTTCACTCGTAAATAATGACGGCAAATGTACTTTTAATCAACACTTAATGAATTTATGAATTGCAAGTGATTTCTTCTTTAAAATGAAATGTCAATTTTCATTCAATAAAAAAAATTTTTTATTTTATGAATTTATTTATAAAAAATGGTTAGTTTTTTAAATTCAAAAATATTATTTAGTGTCATATGAAGAAGACAAATTTAAACAGTAACTGGTTTGCGTTTTAAAATGCAAATTTTTGACGTTTTTTTAAACAAGAAATTCAAACCCAGTTGTATGCACACAATATATTTGATTTGAATTAATTTGTGGATCTCGATAACAATGCTATTTCAACCAGTCATCAGATTTAAATAATTTAAAAAGAAACCGAATGATTTAGATTTATTACCATTCCAAATGTTTTTTATTTCTATAGCGGCAATAATAAGTTATAAAAAATTAAAAAACGCAAAATTGTTAATACTGTTCTCCTTTTTGAAACTAACGCTCACAGATTTTTGTAACAAAAAATATAACAATAAAACGATAAAAATAATAACAATAAAACGACCACACTTTTTCTAAAAAACGCTTAAAAACAGAAGTTAAATAATATAAAATTTGTAATAAATTATTTAAAAAAAAACCAATTGTCGTAGATTTACAGGTAGCCCCCAATTTACGACTATTCGCACTTACGACCATTTTTTTTCTAATTTTTTTCATAGAAAATACTTAAAGAAGACAAATATGTAGTTGCGTGAAATTCCTAAAATATAAATTTTATATACAGTGAATCACAGTGAAAATGGCCCACCAGTATTTGGTTAATATTTATTAAAAAGGAAGAAAATAAAATAAATATTTTTGTTTAAAATGAAGTTTATTTGGTATTCTTCTATTACATATTAATCTTTTAATTACATATTAATTCATTGATTTTTTACATCAGAAACAAAAACAGTTCAAAAAAATTTCTCCAAGTTACACAAAAAAGTTAGTAGAATCCATTCCTAATCGTTTAAAATCGGTAATAAGTCAAAAAGGCTTTCCTACAGAATATTAAAAATAAAAAAACGTTATTTCTTTAATAATAATATACTGGGCCATTTTCATTGTGAAATAAATTTGAATGAATTAATAATGTAATTAAAAGAATTTTTTAGTTCCTTATATTGAATACCAAATAAACTTTATTTTAAACAAAAATATTTATTTTATTTTCTTCCTTTTTAATAAATATTAACCAAATACTGATGTAATTTCATGGTGGGCCACTTTCACTGTGATTTACTGTATATAAGTAAATATAAATATAAATTTTGGGTAGTTTCATTTCTCCTGACCCTCAAAGTTAGTAGTACAGTATGTAATTTTTTTCTGAAATTTTTTTTTATATGAAATTCGACTTACGAATTAATCGACTTACGACCGATTACCAGGAACCTATCTCGGTCGTAAGTCGGGGAGTATCTGTATTACTTTTCAAAATTGTTTTTATTTATACGGTACTTTCTATGTCGGGAACAATAGATAAGAAAATTCAAAAACGCTAAATTGGTAATACTGTTCTCCTTTTTGAAACAAAGTTGACCAGTTTTTTCCTCTTTTTTCAATATAATACATAAAATTAATAACAATTTTCTAAATAAAGCTTAAATAATCGTTAAAATAGTAAAAAAAATATAAAATTTTTATAATTTTCTGCACAAAACTGTAAGCATTGAATTTTAATGTAAGAAACACAGATTAAGATAGTTTAACATTAAAAATTATTTGAATTTATGGCAATAAAATTAATAAAATTTGAAATTTAAATATTAATGTCTTTAATTCATCAATTAAAAAAAAAATTTAAGAACCAGAATTATTCAGAAATTTTCAGTTTCAGTACAACAAACAGGAGAGAAAAATAAAATTCTGTTTAATTTAAATTAAAATAGATTTTCTTAAGATCTCTGCTTCATTTTACTCTACTTTCAATCGATCAAATAAATATTTCAATTAAATTTAAATTTATTTCTTTGTTTGAAAAAAAAAATCAAAAATTTAAGCAGAAAAAAACCACAAAGAATACGTAACGAGGTTGTTTAATGCTACCGCTGCCGAAAACCTCCTACTCTTGTTTCGCATTTTTTTTCCTTTTTTTTTTTTTTGTGTGAAAATTAACCAAAAAGTAAATAACAAATCATGTGTAATGGCTGAGTTAATGATTTTGTTTAAGAACAAAAAAAACCAAAAAAAAACTCAACATATTTTATAGGAAAATTGTTTAAATTTTAAAAACGAATTAAATTACAATTTGTTTTTTAATGAATTTTAGGCACGCAGGCTAAACAAACAATTAAAAAAAAATCGAAAAAAAGAACAATTTTTTCTCAAATAAATTGTATTAAATTGGCATACAGCAAGAGCCGGTATTGTTAACGTGTATCACTTAACATAGAATGCATGAAATGCATATGTACGTACATGTGTGTGTGTGGGTAATGCTCTCTATGCATACATTGTTGTACTTGATTTAATTCGAAAACATTAATATGTACTCAGTAACGGAAGTAATTGTTAAAAAGAGCTTCTCATGTTTGTGGGTTCAATTGCAAAAGTTTATGAACGTGTGTAGAAGAGAACACCAAGAGTAGATGGATGAATGGATGCTCTTAAAAAGGTTGACATTAAGCACTTGTGTGTAAATGTTTGTAAACAGAAATGTTTTTTTTTTTTGTTTTTTTTTTTGTTTTTTTAGATTAACACAGAAAGTAGGAAATCAAAATGAAAACAAAAACAAATCATATTAAATAATGTCAACATTACATACATATGTATGTATAGTAAATGTGACAGTAATAATAATATTAACGACAACGACAACAACAACAACAGCAACAACCAATGTTCATGATAATATAAACATAAACAGCCTGTTTAATCAAAATAAACATAGACGTGTACAACAACGTTACTATGCTGCCTGCTGTAAATCATAAACATAAAGTTGTCAATCAATGAAAATTTATTTTTGGCAAATTTAAAACAGTGTCACCCTATTTTTAGCATTTTCTTTTACATGCAATGTGTCATAAAAACATGAAATTTAAATTTATAAATACATTGTACAGCTATTATTATGGATTTTTAACGCATGAAAACAATTTAACAGAATTTACAAAATTTTATTTTCCATGAAAAATATAAAGAAAAACTTTTGTTTTTTTTATTATAAACAAATAAATTAAATTATAAATAAAACAAATATTCAATGTTATTGCAAAAGCATTAAAAATACTTGTTTCAACATTAGCTAATCTTTTAAAATAATAATTTAACTCAGCATTTTGAAAATTTCTATTGAATTATAAAATTTGACGAGCTTGTGTCAGCAACTTTAATGCACAAAGAATTGTGTCATAATTTTCTTTATAAATTTTTACTTAAAATAAATTGTAATTGTTTTATGTAAAATATCTGTGTCTCATAAGTGTTAAAAACGTATATAAATTGTTATAAATTTAATATAATTTCAAAGGAAAAAGACTGTAACTATTACTGACGAATTTCTAGTGCAGTGTGAGTATTATGGGTCTAATCTAGAAAAGCGTCAGAGTTGTTGTTTCCTTGTTGTTGATATGCTAAGGAAAATATGATTTTAAACATAAAAACAAAGTGTTTATGTTAAGGAAAATTTCTTTAACTATTCAAAAGCAAGGTAACTTCAGTAACTAGAAAAAAGAACTGAGCCCTAAAGATGCTATCGATTAAACAACAAGAAACAAAATTGAGGAAGCTAAGTCGGAAACCTCGAAAAGTACCTTTTTTCAGTAAATGTAACATAAGAAGAGAATTGAAGTTTCCCATACAAAACCTGCTTCGTAATAACTGAAGCAGGATAATAGGGCAAACGGGTGAGTCTTACTTACTTAATTGGTCATTAAACCATTTAGTCTGGAATACAACTTAACTACTCACACCAGATTTGAGGAACTGTTTATGACAATTATATTTAAGCTCAGAGTTTTATCCAAAAGACTGCTGCGAATATGTCGCAGAAAGAAATAACTTTTCATATTTCGTTCTGTTAGAGATGTCTGAACTAGAGTGCGAACCACGGGCTCGTGCCTAATAATCCAAAACATTACCTGCTATACTACGGCGACTTCAAAATAACTTTTGTCGATTATTCTTCTGAGCAGTAATGACATTGAAATGGCATTTTATGCAGGACAACGATCACCAAACATATCACTAGAATTGTTAAATCATGGTTTCAGAAGAATAACACAGTGGCCTTCTCTAGGAGATACTCCAGGGCTTTATGATATATTTCGATATCGAAAAAGAATTCGTAATACAGTGGTTTACACCGTAAAATTTGAATGAATATTCTTTCGAATCGAAATCATAATAACTCATCAAAATAACAATATTTTATCAACTTAAAATATGAAGCAAATTGCATGAAGCTTGCTCTCCTATTTCTATTTGGAAAATTTGTTCAACTCTTGTAAATTAAATAAAACGGTGATAAAAAGTGAATAAAAAAATGAGGGGATCTTTAACCACGTGTTTTAAAAATAAAAATATTGTATTGCTTAGAAGGGATAATATTTGTTTTTAAAATAATAAAATATCTCCATTGTTATCGATCCCTGCAAGTATTATTTTCCATTGCCGGGAAGAAATATTTTTGCAATTTCAATATGTATTTTTAAATTTGAATCCTATAACTTCTTTCAACACTATGTGTTCACAGCACCAAGTCATAGCATTCTGAATAAGCTAAGTTATGTCGCTACGTTGGTAGCACGTTAACTCGGAAGTCCTTAGGGACAAAGTGATCATTTCTATTATTTTCATAATCTTGAGCAGGTGAAGTGTTTCGGAATTGCGGTAAAACGACTCATGGCAAAAAAATTATTCATTTTATTTACTTCAATCACATATCAGTTACCAGTTGCATTAACAGTCTCTACAATTCAGGCAACAGAAAAAAAATATTAAATACCAGATTCTCTTCCATATTCCAACACAAATATTAAAAGATATTTTATATGAATAGGCCCTTTTTATAAAATGAAAACAACATACAGTTTATTTAAACACTAAAAGGGCCTGGTTTCACTATCCGAAAATTGAGAAACTAACCTAAAGACCTCTAAAAAACGTTGCTTTTGTAAACCTTTTTGCTACCGCCGAATTAACAATTTATGACCCGTCAGCTGATTAACAATTTAATTAAAAATCATTTAAAAACATTAAATTAAACGATCAATCAATTTAGGCGCCTAAAGAAATCATGCAATTACAAGATACTTTTATGACTGATTTCAAGAAAATGTAAGTTTTCTTTGAATCTCTGCCGAATTTAAAATCAAAGTCTTGTTTAATATGCGCTGTGCTTAAGCGCTTTTAATCAATCATAATTAATGAACCATAAACAATAAATACCTTTTTATGACACGCACTGTACATACAGATTGGTTTTTGTTGGTGGATTAAATAATTTTTGAAAGGTAAACACGATATTTAGGAACATGTTTTTAATTTGTTATTAACAATAAATGCGAAATTATTCATGTTTACAACAACAATGAATGTTTACCAAAAAAAAAAAAAATTATGAAAAATATCTGGCAACGCTAGAGTTTTGCATAACAACAGTTTGCGTACTTATGGGTGTTTTTCCGATTAAACTATTCATGTTTCTTTCTTTATACTAAGATAACATCACACCAGTGCAAAAAAATTTATATTTTTTTACATTTTCGATATTGTTTACATAAGGCGTGCGCACAAAAAAATTTGGACATACGTCTTTCTAGGCTTATATCTTTTACTTTTATTGAACAATAATTGTATACCTCCTTATATTAATTGGGTGATTCCTAACTTATGCTTCACACTGTATGTTATATAAATAATAATAAAAAATCCTAACAAATCATAACAAAATGTTCTTAAAAATGTGTTTCCAATTTACACTTTCTCTTAAATGTTATTTTTTCGTTTTTTTCTATTTTTTAATCGTTCTTTCAGTATTTTTTTGCCAGACTTTCTTTTACATTTTTTTACTCGGCTTTTCCTTTGCTGTCTGCCACATAAAGTTCGTTGTGCGTTCGAATTTTTTTTAGTTTTTTTTTCTATTTGGTGGCTGAAATTTTCTTAAAAAAAGCATTTATTTTCAGAACTTTTTGGTTTTTCTTTTTATTTTTCCTTCCTTCTTTTTATTACGTTTTGGCAACGTTTTATTTCTTTTTTATTCGATTTTTCTAATGTTGGCGACATTTGTTTTTCTCCTCAAAATATATTTTTAATTCAAATACACTCTCCTGAATTGTATTTTTATTTTACTGCTCTTTTGTGTGTGTTTTTAGTTTTATTGTTTTTATTTTTATTGTTGTTTTTAAAAAGAGATTTTATAAAACTTTTAAAAACAAAAATATTTTTTACGACAAATTTATTAGCGAACATGTTTTATGCCATAATGGGCTTATGTTTAATACCATAAACTGTAATTAATTGGTGTTCTTTCCCTCTTAACATCCTTTTTAAATCTTTATGAAAATTCCTTTTCAAAAATTATTTCTTTCATTGCTTTTCCTAATAATTTGATGACTGTTGGGTAATTTTTTTAAAAAATTTACAAAAAAAAAAATATTCTTCAATGAAATAGAAATTTTATGGCTCATTTTGTTTTATTTAAAGTGTGTGTATCAAAATCATCGTGTATGAGATTCTGTGGAATTTTGTTGATTTTTGATAAGAAATTTCACAACAAAAACAGAAAAAAAATAAAAAAAAATATTCAAAATTATTAACCCTTAAGCGTTTGAATTTCTCAGTGTCTTTATCAAATAAAGCATATCTTGGCTAATCTACATGAAATCACATCGCATAAGATAAGAAGAAACATGAAAAAAATAAAATACTTGAAAGCTTTTAAGATTAAGAATGTAAAAAATAAATATGGAAACTAAACAATTAGAAGAAGAAAAAAACTATTTTTAAAATACAAAATAATTCACATGTTTTGTGTATGTGTGTGTTTATTTTTACTATCAAGTTATATACCGAGCGTTGTTCACTGATGACCAGAAATGTAAAAATGCAACTGACACTGACAGAAAAGAGATTAACCAGAGATCTTCAATACTTTTCGGAAAAAAACAATCCTCCTCTGACGGAGATGATAACATCAACAACAAACATTGAAAATTTGTACAAATCAGTCAACCAACACACTTTCACAGAACTGAGAATTGAACCTCTAACACCGACTGCCATACATAGTGGTAAATGTGATAAAAGAAAAACTGAAAAGGATATTTGCGTAAAGTGTTTATGCGCTGCTGTTGAGAAAAATAATATTCCCTGTGAGCATTATTTCTATGCAACCAAGGATGGTAACCCTATCATTCTGGAAATGGCCCATTAGTTCAAATCAACTTCTTATCTAGAAAAACTTGATGAAACTAAAGCAAAGCAAAGATAATACAATAATAAGCAGATTTGGAATAAAATCTATGCTCATACATATGGTACCACTAGTGTTGCCAGCCTGGCTGGACTTGGCTGGATTGTCCAGCTCTTTTGATGCTTGTCCAGCTAAAATTTAATTTGTCCAGCTAAATAGAAATTTTTTTGGTACACTGCAACAACTTGGGCAATAATTTTCATGTTAACTTTGTCAAATCATGTTAGCCAACACTGATTGTACATTTGTTATACTTTAATAAAATTATATTTTAATAAAAATTATTTACACAAAACCAAAATTAACATTTGCTCGGTATTTTTTTATGTCCAGCTTTTTTTGTTTTGTCCAGCTTTTTAAAACCCAATGTCCAGCTTTTTTTGTTTTGTTCAGCTTTTTAAAACCCAATGTCCAGCTTTTTGCGAATCGGAATCTGGCAAGCCTAGGTACCACAGTACCGTTCGAGTTTAAACACAATTATTTGGCTAAAGTAATTTGAATCTGCCATAGCAATCATATAAAAAATTAAAATTCATTACCAGGCTAAAGGTTGTGCGGAAACTGAAGTTCGCTATGATGATGAGGGTTATGATGGTGATCATAACACAACATAAGGTCTGCTGAAACTCCACAGGAGCACGATTACTATGGTGATTGGTGTCATTACTGGACTTTAAGTTATAGGCGCTAATGCAAGGCGCATCAGCATTGAATACATGGTAAATGAGAGGAAAAAAGGTGGAAAGTGCCCTTCACCTACTGAATAAATGTCTAGTACTCTGTGGAAAGAGAAAAATTTACTTTGATGCCTACTATGTATATGGATAATTTAAGCGAACTATCAATGACAGACATGTGTAGTAAAAGCCGCTTCATGAGAAGCTCTGAATAGTTCAGAGACTACGTGGCCTAAGTATGTCTATGCAAAAGCTTTAGGTCACCTGCCATGTTAAAGTTTTTCAACGCTTATAAAAAAGAGTATAATTTACACTTTAAAAATACCTTTCAACTGTATAATTATGTAATTAGTAAATTAATAATAAATTTTGTTTGATTTTTAATATTTTCAAAACTTTTAATTTTTTTCCCCTTTTCCATAGCATAGGTTTCCTAATTATTAAAGGAACACCTTTAAACAATTTTCTTATTGCATGATTAATGTGTTGTTGAACTCAAGACTAAAAGAAATCATAAAAAAAAATATACAACAAATGATAGCAAAATTACAAAAAAAAATAAAATAAAAACAAAAATGCTAATGCAAAAACAAATAAAAAAAAATAAAAAAATATTATCAAACGCACATTAGCTACGCAAATGTTTAAATTTATAAAGATAATAAAAGGCAGACTGAAAACGAAAAAGTATTATAAACGTTTTAAAATAATGATAAAAGAAAAGAGAAAAATTAATTTGCTAAACCATTTACAAATACACACACACAAAATGTAATAAGTTTGACATGACAAAAATAAAAACAAAACAAAAAAATAAAAAACAAAAAAAAAATAAAGAAAATCACTTCAAAAAAAAGGGCATTTAGGCAGGCGTAATTAATAGTGTAACAAAAAAACGGTAACAAACAACACTGTTTTGTGTTTACGATGTGCAGTTAACTTTACTCCTCATTGGAGTGCTCATGCACACATTATGCGATACTCCTCTGTTAAACTCTTTATGCAATAAGAGTATTACGAGTGTATGTATGTATGCCTAATAAGATAACAAATTTCTTCTTCTTCTTTCTTTTTACGCTTCGTCACATTATTGTTTCACTAGTTTATGTTAAAGCACGTCATTGGTGTTGTTGTTGTTGTTGTGGCTGGCGCTTCTTCTTCTTCTAATATGGTTATATAGTTTAGTAGTAATAATTCTTGTTCTATTTGCTATTTTTACACTTCTTTAAAGGTTCCTCTTCTTGTGCTTTCATTTTTTTTTTTATTGTCTTCTTTGGTGATTTTTTTTTTTTTTTGCTTGTATGTATTTGCAAAACTCGTGCAAAAAAAAATCAAACAATAGAATACACAATAACAGTAACAACACCATTAATGGCAGTATTACAATCAAGGCTTTTTACTCACTCAGTCAGTCGGTTACTGTGCATGGATTTTTCTTTTGTATTGTTGTTGTAGATGTAATTTTTATTTTTTATTTAATTTTATTGTATTATTTGTTTAATAATACTGTTATTAGAGACAGTATAGTATGCGGGTGTGTATATATTTATACGTACTAAGTGTTAAACAGCAGAAGTGTAGTGAAGCCTCCAGGTTTTTTTTTTTTTTGCTTTTCCGTAGCTAACAATATTTATTATAGAAAGCGAAAGTAATTTAATTTTTTTTTTATTTTGTTGTTTTACTTTTTTAATCAAATATTCAAATACAAGGCAAACACACGTTTTATACACAAATTGTTAAAATATTGCACTTCTCACTTGTTTTTTATTTTAAATTTATCGTTTAGGCGGACATTTTTCAATAGAATGTTTAACATTTGAAGAGCAAAGAAAAACTGTTAAAAAAAAGTGATGTTAACACATGCATGGCGGTAAGAAGAAACAAAAAATAACGTTGCAAAGATTTTCAACCAATTTTTAGACGATTTCTGGTTTTTCGGCAAGTCGTGTAAATGGAAAAAGGAAAGCTTGGAAGAAAAATTAAAACAGCAATTAAACGGATTTAATAAATCAAATGGTAAGTGGCAACAGATTTATTTATACATATGTATTGTCATTCAAGGTTAAGTGAAAAACTAAACATAAAAACAGCCATAGTAGATGCCAGAGCATAAACATTTTTAGGACATACAAAATATTGGTGGAATTGTTAAATTACAGTTCAAGCGAAAATTTTTCATACGGCATAAGATTTTAAGAAATTTTAACAACAAAATCAATACTAAAGACATTTATTATAAAAGTTAAGTGAAACAATAAAATTATAATGATACTGGTAGACCAGAAACTAGTAATTTTAATAACTTTTAAATTCTAATATATAAAATTCTCGTGTCACGGTGTTAGTGGTTAAACTACTCCGAAATGGATCGATCGATTATCATGAAATTTTGTGTGCATATCGGGTATCTAGGTCTGAGAATCGGACAACATCTATTTTTCATATCTCTAAATGTTAGGAACGCGTGGCAAATCGTTAAAATTGAATATTTAGGTACATATTGATCGTAGACGAATACAATTTAGTGGGTAAGTTCGTAGAGTCGATATCGACAATCCCACCAAAAATGGGCGTGACAACCCTCCCCCTTCAAGTGATACCTATAACTCTTAATCTACTGAACCGATTTTAACCATTCTTTTTTTGTTCGAAAGCTTATCAGGTTTAGATGGTTTAAAAAAAAATTCGATATAGCAAAAAGTAGGCGTGGCAAACCTTTAAAATTGAATATTTAGGGACATAGTCATCGTAGGCGAATGTAATTTGGTGGATAAGGACGTAGAGTCGATATCGACAAACTCAACAAAAATGGGCGTGCAACCCTCCCCATTTAAAAGATACCTATAAGTCGGCTAATTCGATGGTTTATAACTACATATGTACATATATAACATGTATGTCTGTTAGTTTTTGCTTTGGAGCGAGTACAACAACTACAACTTTATCAGCCCTACCCATGATTCGGACCTTTTATTGTTATCCTTTGTATGCCTCAGCTAAATAACGTACCGACTTCGATTAAATTTTGAACTAGATAGATAGATCCACACACTTAAAGTAAGTTAGTTATTTTTATATGCATAACTGTTTTATGCAGCGTTTTACAATAAATATATAATGTGACCTGTTTTGGGCAATAAAAAAAATCAATTTTGAGCGGGACGAAGTTCGCCGGGTCAGCTAGTAAAATAGAAAATTAAGAATAATAAATAAACTACCGTTAGGAAATAGTTAGTAAATAAACTACCTTTAGTTTTTCTGATTTAATTAATTTAGTTTCAATGCAGAAAGCATTTGTTTTTCGTAACATTGATTTTAAAAGCAAAATTAATCGCCACTTCTATCAGAAAATAATCATAAACTTCCTTAATTTGAATATATCAAAAGCGAAGCACAGTGTAGGAAATGTTATTGGATGGTTATAACCGTATGTCTTGCTAATACCCTGGGCTTGAGATATCTCCACGACATACTCTCCACATTGTTCTATACTTACCAAAACAACCTAATACTCTACCCCAGTCGACAAACCTTAAGTTAATCGAGCAATTTTAGGACATTTAGGAAACATTTGTTCAAAAGTTCGACAGAAGACAGCTTAATACTCTGCCCTACTGGACAAACCTTAAGTTAATCGAGCAATTTTAGGATATTTAGGAAACATTTGCACAAAAGTTTGACACAACGCGTTACAAATCTCAAAAAAGTTCACTTGATTGATTTTGAAGGGAAATGATAGACAACATACCGAAGAGTTTGGTAATGTCAACGCATTGTTGTCTACAACCTGGAATTCATGCCGCAAGTGGTTCTACCAAATAGTAAATACTTTCAGAGCTAAGGTTTGAGCTTGAAGCTCCTGTTTGTTAAGACATTGACTACCAAGACAATGTTAGGAAATTGAAAACTAATTAATGATCTGGTAAAATATGCAATAAATGTTGTCGTAGTTTAGTAGGTAGTGTATTGGCTTAATAGACGTGAGGCCACGATTCAAACCCCAGGTCAGATTTAAAAACGAAATTAAAAAAAAATATTTCTTCAGCGGCTTTCTTTCAGCAGATATCTGCCAAAAACTCTGAGAAAAAATAAAATTGGCATGAAAAATTTCTCAAATACATCTGTCGTTCGGAGTCAACTTTAAACTCTAGGTCCTGCCACTCATTATAAAATGAATGCACACAACAAAAGTGATGTGAGAAACTAGGTCCTAGTCTTGACTAAAGAGTTGTAATGACCAATTATGTTGTATGTATGTGTGTATGTATGTAAATACTATAAATTTAAAAATTATAGAAACAAAAAAAAACAAGTAAAAATAAGGTAAACATTTAAGACTAAAAACCAAAAAATTATTTGCTTAAGATTAGCATTAAAATCTTAAAATTTTTTCAAGTGTAACTAAACACACATTTTTGTGGGAATTGTTTTGTTCTTCAAGTGTATCGCTATAATAAAATCGTGTTATATTTTTGCAAAGCGCCGAAAACCAAACAAATTTTTTATGATTTTTACAACTTTTTAAAAGCCGGTGGTATTTTAAATTTAGAAATAAAACTCCAAAAAAAAGACAAATTTCAAAACGTAAAAATTAATTTTTTTTTTGCCTATTTTAAGTTTGTAAAACCTATCCATGCTATTGAACTTTTAAATCACGATCTATTTTTATGATTTGATTATTTTGTTGTTTCCTTAATTTTTAATATTTTATTTAAATAAATGAAAGCTCAATTTTTATTTTAAATCGTTTAGAAATTAACATTTCATATATAAAAAAAATGCCTACGAATCGTATGAATGAAATACAAAAAAAAAAAAAAAATAACAATTCCATCGATGACTTAATTTATTTCGGCTTCCCTATCTCGGGTAGTAACTCTTACTACGTAATATTTAGGGCACTTTATAAATAAAAACAAAAAACATAAAAAATATTTTAAATTATAAACAAAAAATAGAAAAATCGAATAAAAAGCTGATGATTGCTGATGGATGCTGAATTAGTATTAAAATTTTTTATTACCTTTAAAAACAAAAACGTTTTAAATGTTTTATTGTTGTTGCTACTTTCCAAACGAAATGATATTTTTTAATGGAAACAATATAAATTAACCCTTTAAAATCCTTAAGCAATGTAGCCGAAAATAAATTTCTTAAAAGAATTAAAAAAAAACTTTTTTAAAATGATTGAAAAAAATTAAAAAAAAATGTGCAAAACGGGTGAATTGGCCAGATATGGTGCAGCCATTAAGCTTAGAATTAACACTGCAATAGATTCAGAAACGGTTAAGATAGCAGGCAAATCTGGCCAAGTCTAGCTAAATGATACACTGAAAGTCTATTAAGTTTTCAAAAAAGCACAACAGCGTAGTTGTTGGAAACAAAACAAGACATTGCATTCTGGATAATCATCCTAGACGCCTTAGTCTTTTGCAGGAGCTGCATAGATGAAGAAGAGTAGGAAACTGTTCTTTACCTTTAGGATGCATGCCTAGCTCTATATTGTAGAAAAATGTAGCATCTGGTCTTATACTATACAGATGTACTCACTGATCTGACGCACATGGAAACTGTAAGTTAAGGTGGCTTCATCAAAAACTCCAAATAGTTCCAAGGCTAGAGTAAATAAAGGGTGATTTTTTAGCTATTATCTTTTTGGCAACGCTGGTTTAAACAGCTCACGCACGTTTCATGTTTTGTTTCACTGTCAAACATTTTCAGTTTGGTCTTACAAACGAACAACGCTTGCAAATCATTGAATTTGACATCATTGGACCGTACTTCTTCAAAGAATCGTAACATAACTGTTAATGGTGAGCGCTACCGTGAGATGATATCCAACTTTTTTTTGCCCAAAATGCAAAAGCTTGACTTGCATGACATGTGGTTTCAACAAGACGGTGCCACATGCCACACAGCACGCGTAACAATGGACTTATTGAGAGGCGAGTTCGGTGAACATTTTATTTCACGTTCGGGACCTGTCAATTGGCCGCCTAGATCGTGCAATTTAACGCCTTTAGACTATTTTTTGTGGGGCTATGTTAAAGCTCATGTCTATATAGACAAGCCCGCTTCAATTGACGCATTGGAATACAACATTGAAGCATTTATTCGTGAGATACCGGCCGAAATGTTGGAAAGAGTATGCCAAAATTGGACTAAGCGGATGGACCATTTGAGGCGCAGTCGCGGTCAACATTTGCATGAAATAATCTTCAAACATTAAATTATATGGACCGTACTATCGATTCAAATAAAGATTTCAGGCATTTTTCTGAATTTTATGTGTTTTTTTTTTTTTTGAAAAATTTTCCTATAGCTCTTAAAAAATCACTCCTTAAATGGATGTTTTATCACAATCTAACTGTGTATACTCCAACGGGTTAACAGTCAATTGTAAAACATTTTTTATGTTCCCTCGCTCTTCTAGACACAATGTGGACTGTTCCATGGATGTATCACTGAGAAATTTAGTCAATTATGTTACGGGTATGTAGTTTTAAATCATTGTAGTTTATTAGGTAATG
Organism: Sarcophaga caerulescens; assembly: GCA_927399465.1. NCBI lineage: Eukaryota > Metazoa > Arthropoda > Insecta > Diptera > Sarcophagidae > Sarcophaga > Sarcophaga caerulescens. Next base: position 118,310,944 of record OV656872.1, on the reverse strand, counting down.
TGTTGACTTATTAGACGTGAGGCCATCATTCAAACCTCAGGTCAGATAGACATCTCCAATTAAACGAAATATGAAAAACATTTCTTCGCCAACTAGCTCTCAGCAGATTTCTGACAACAACTCTGACAGTAAATAAAATTGCCACAAAAAGACTGCAAGTCCCGTATAAAATCAACACACACAACGTAAGTGGTGTGAGAAGCTAGGTCATAATCCTGAGTGAAGGGTTGTAATGACCAATTATGTGCGTATGAAGGTTACAGTTTCAATTTATGGTTTTATTTTGTGAAAGAGGAATGTACACATATATGTAGGTGGTTTGATGTTGCTAATTGCATAATGCTCTGGTACGCTTTTACGGGTAAAAGGCAACTATTGGCAGGAATCCGCGCTCCTGACGTAAGTAATTAGTGGACAATATATAGGCTTATCCAAATAGTTATAATTGCAAAAGAAGAGGAAGGGAATGTGTAAGAATGTAAATATCTTGATTTATATAAAATTGTTCTAAGACACCAGGGTAACGATACCCAGTACACTCTTCTAATTTAATCTGGGATCGACTTAAATAAAACGCTGCTTAAGAATAGCTTGAAATATTTAAAAGGCCACTAGAAAATTTATCGATTTCTAATTTTAGAAAACTTTAATTCGAGGTTATTTTTAACACTTTTATTATTGCAGACAGTCAAAGCATTTCTGTAGCATAAAATCACTTCAGAAGTTTAAAAAAAATTTATGTAAATAATTTTAACATTACGAAGGAGCTGGGGGGCATTGATTGTTAAACTCTTTTTGAAACGAATGAAAAAATTTTTTTTATTTTAAATATTTTAAACAAATTTTGACGAAATTTAATTTTACATTAAATCAGACAGATTAAATTTATTAATTTTTGAAGAAATTTTTAAAGGCAATAAAAAAAAATTATGAAAAACTCTGTTATTATTAAAAGTTAAAAACTATATTTTAAATAATTTTTTTTTTTAATTTTTATATATAATAGTCGTAGTTTTTAACTTTCTTTATTAACAATTTTAAACGAGTTTATAGAAGAAATATTAAAAAATATTAGAAACATATGTAAATTTTCACTCGGCACTATTTTTATAAATTTATTTACATAAGGTTTAATTAAGAAAGACCATTTCTTTATATTTTGAGAGTAAACATTTATTTTATTTCATTATTTTTTTTCTAATAAAATTATTGTAGAAAATCCATTAAACATAGTTTTTATTTCTTTGTTTTATTTTTAATATATGTATTCATATACGGCATAGTATGTGCTGACCTTTAAAGGGTTAAACATAAATTGTTTGATTTAATTTTTTTGTTTTTTTTTTATTTAAATATTGACAACAATAACAAAAGCTAAAATGTGTTTAGATTTTTTTTCTATGCTATGCTACACAACGTTTTTAAAAATAATTAACATATTATTTTTTTATTTATTTATTTTTTTTTATTTTTTTTTTTGTAATGTTTTTTTTCAGTACTTATTTTCATTTTTGTTGTAAATAATCTAAAAAAACCGAAAAAAACACTTGAAAAACTAAAAAACTCGAGCACTTATGCCTTACGCAATACGCAAATAATTGTTGTCGTAACAACACGGTTTCGTTTCAATTTTTTCTTCTGTTTTTTTTTTAAGGGAAATTACATAAAATTTTCTTTTAAAATTTTAAAAAAATTATAAATATAAACTAACCTTTTGTATTTTCAGCAATTCAATTTAATAGTTATCGTTTTAATGTGTATGTTTGATTATTACTTTTTAATTGTTATATAAAAAGACACTTTAACCACTAGATTTTATTTTTTATTATTATTTTATTTTTAAATTCTTAAGGGCCACGATTAAAAATATTTTTTTCTTCTTTTTTATTACAAATTTTATGATATTTTTATTCTTTTCGTTACTTAAATGAGATTTCTTTTATTTCTTATTTTATTTATTTTTTTTTTATATTTTTTATATCTATTTTTATTTTATTTCTATATTTTACTTTTTTCTCTCTTTTTTTTTTCTTTCTTGTAATTTACATTTTATCAGGTGTTTAAATAAATTTTAAATTTCTTTTCAAATTTATTTACATTTTGTCGTGCTTAAATTATTTCATTTATTATTTTATTCTTTTTCTTTCTTTTTATTTTTATTATTTAAATTATTTTCGTTTAACGGAAAAACCGGAAAATAAATTTTTCTTTCGTTTTTATTTTTTTTTTTTTTATTTTAAAGAAAACTTAATTTATTACCGCTTATCTATGTTTTCGTTAAGGCGCGTAAAAACGTACTTGACGTAGTCAGTCACTGTTAAATATTTTGCACAGTACTGTTGTCGCATTATGTGTGTATTGGAGGGGGGGGGGATATGCTAATTTCCCATTACAATCCAGCCATACGCACTCTTCTAAAACACATCACATAGAAACAAATACTCTTACACACTGTGTTGTTATACACGTTAACGTAATTACTACTCTCATTTACGTTTACAGCAGGTTACATTTAAGAGATGATATTACGAAGATATGATTTGTTGTAGTTGGTGTTTGATAAAAATTTAAAATGATAGATGAACGTACAGCAACAACAAGAGCAAACAATTAAATATAGATCACTTAGTATTGTTGTTATATGTTTTTGTATGTTTAATTAGCGTTTTGTTGTTATTGTGGCTTTCGTAACTTATGGTTCATCATACATCGTGTTGATTATACGCACACCGTTAGACACACATTCGCTCACTAAATTTGCTTGTGAGTGCCAAAGCTTTGTTAAGTCAAAAGCACCCATCGGCAACATCATCATCATTATCATCATTGCCAACGTGATTATGTTGCGGAGAGCTAAAGTAAGGAAACAAAAACACTCTATTTTTCTATTTTTGCTCTTTAAAAAAAAAAACTGATTTTTTTTCTTCTAATTTTGGTTCACACACTTCAGCACAGACAATTAAAGACACAAAAACAAATTCACTTTTTTATTCGCTCTTTTTTTTTTCTATGATTGATGTTGTTGTTATTTTGTATTTTTATTTTTGTTTTTAGTGTTTTTTTTTCGTGTCGTTTTCTCACTTTAAAAAATCATGTGCCGGTTATTTGTCGTTATAAAAAAAATTAGGCTTTTACTTAGAAATTTCATTGAAAAAACAAAAACGTTTTGCTTTGGAACAACATATTAAAACGCCCCCGCCTGGCTTAATAATCTTATAAAAAAAAATTTTTTTAATAATTTCTTTCCAACAACAAAATCATTCATTTAAATTTTCATTCAAATTTAACGTATTTTCTTTCATTTCGTAAACTTTTCCTTTAGTTGCTTAACAGATTTTGTAATACAATTTTCCTTTTATTTGGGGGAAAAAAAAAAGATAGACCCGCCGCCGTATTTATAGAATCACTCCCAAATGCTTTCGTATCTAAATTGAAACTGAAAATACTCGCAGCACACGTTCGTTGTCGTTGTAGTGTAGTCGTTATGAGCCGACTAAAAAATTGTTATCGTTTAACAGTTTTTATTAAAAAAAATCAAATCAAACACGACTCGACCGCACGACCGTGCATGCGAGCCAGCAGCTAGCAGACACAATAAATTGAGCATCGAACAACAACAATATAATGTCGAACGTAAAGCAAGGAACGCATGCATACTCTCGTTTACATTTAAATAAACGCACAACAACCGGCTAAAACAAAAACCAAATGTTTGTTTGTTGCTTGTCTAACACACGCAGCCAATGCTTCAAACCTAAAATATGTAAAAAACATACAGCAAACATTTAACTTAACACTGAAACAACCGGCCATGTAAACTTTCAATACTGTTAACCAGCCAAAGCAACATTTAAAGCATCCACCAAATGTTGTCATGCGAAATGCATCATGTCCTATACACAAGTCAACAGCTTTAAACGTAAACGACGACAGCAGCAAAACAGCGCTGCCTTTGAAATATTAAAACTGTCGCTGTTGCTGTTTCTTTTACAGACTGTGTTGTACTGTAATTTTATTTATTCTGCTCTGCTAAAGTAAAATTTCTGTGTACGAAGTAGTAACAGTGTTTGATGTTGTATACTGTTGTTGGATGTAGCATGTGTTTTATAAGTTTGAATGTGCATGTGTGTGTGCGTGTACTATCTGCTGTTGTTGCATTAATGAGGGTAAATATTTTCTTGTTTATAGAACGGAGGGTGTTTAATACGAAAATTGTATGTTTATTTCCGCTTCCGCAAAATGTTATTAGCATTAGGTGTACAATTTAACAGTTCTATGTAATATTTGTTTGGGGGATTAACATTGGCGATTAAATTAACAGTCTTAGAAAGTGTTAGTGTTAGCATACTACATATAAGAAGTAAGCAATGCGATCTGCAGTGTGTTTATAATAAAGACAGTGTAAGTTTTAAATGATTACACAGAATTTTGGTGAAATTTTAAAGGTCATGAGAAAAGGAATTAATTTTTAGGCTATTATTGGTGCTTATATTTACTTTTTTGATTTTAAATATACCGACATCTCCGCATAGATGACATAAAGTTATATTACAGCAATAGGTTCACACTGGTTGAAGCCAAACCAAGGATCGGTAAGGGAATAGCGCATGAACTTTAACAAAATAAAGGGAGGCATATGTATTTGCCGTCTAATATTATCAGTAACGACTTAAAAAAAAGAAAAAGAATAAAATAATCTTTGTCGTATTCCATATTGAATAACAATTTCAATCGCAAGGACATGACCTAGCAACAGCAGTGCAAAACCAATTCCAAATTTTATTGAAAAGATATGAGTTAAGAACTATTCAAACAAGTTTCAAACTATTAAAGTCTAGTGCCTAGAGATTTCAACTCTGGATTATCCATTTGAGAAATGAAAGAAGTAAGAAAATTATTAACGAATTACCTCCTTTTGACCCCCCCTCTTATTACAAGTTTGTGAATTAAATGTCAACCATGGGCGTATAGGACGACATCACTTTTTTCATTAAACTTGACACATAAAGTTATGACGTCAAGTGAAATTGTGAAATTTTTGTGATGATGACCACTTCTAAATTCAGACACATATTTGTGTCAAATGATAGTTCTTTCCCGATATTCGATATTCAAATTTAGTCTTATGTTTGGTAATGCACAAAAGAAAAGAAATCCAAGATGCGCTACTTTCAGCAAATGTTTTAGTAGTTTTAAGCTCACATTGATTAAGTATGCTTAAGAGACTTGAGGTGGCGCAAGATATTTAAGATTTTGAACAGTTTTTCTGTTGTTATCCGAAAGCTTGCTTATGGCTTATGTCAATTCAGTACCAGTCGTTTTGATGCCAAAGAACGACCACGCACTGAAAGACTTATTCTACAAAGTATGGATAAAATTAATATTTACTTACAGCTGAGAAGAATTGCTCGCTACAAAAATTGAAGATAATGGAATAGAGAATAGATCTCAATGATTATAAAAGATCTTTTGAATTTGACAAATTTGGGGTGATTACTAGTCTTGGTAGCACCGCTGATCATGTAAGAAAACTACGTCTTCCATATCATAATATTTATGAAGTCTGCAATGATGTAGAGAAAGCATGGGGCTATTATTCAATTCCTTTATAATTTTCCAGCTTTATCACTTAACAAGATAAGGTGAATAGATACTCTCTTGACCTGACGTCACTTGACTACATACATATATGGTTTCACCAAAGCCTAGGTTTTATTAATATTTCTTGTTCATTATGTTTTAATACGAGTCCGAATCAAGGCCTGGTTCAGTTCTTTCCATGTAATATTTTTGAGTAGCTATCTCCCCAAATATTGTAGTTTTTAGGAAACTTTTGGCAGATATGCTGTACCACTTTATTGCTTTTAACAGCGTTGCTTTACAATTCCGCTCTTTTTACGTAATACGTCATATATTTGGACCCAAAGGGGGTTAAAGGCTTATTTAGATTCTATTCCTGACCATCATATTTAACTTCGTGTAAGAAGTGTAGTCGTTGGCACCACTTGAATAATATCTGATATCAGAAATGCACCCAAATCAAGTGGCCAAGACAGGATGTTTTGTACTGTTTGGTGGCCCACTATGTTCAAACTGCTAATGCGAAGCTATACTGTCTACAGCCTTGACCAATAGGAGAAAAATTGGGTTACTCAAGGCAATCAACAGACATCGGTAGAGACTCAGCTTAACTTAGGTTATACAGTGCGGAAAAGACATCAAGTCTTGGCGAATAATTGTTGGCGAACAATTCTTTTTAAATGCTTCAGTTTTTCTCTTTTTTCAATAGAGCCGAGAGTTTTTATAGTGCCCAGCGGCATCAACTTATCGAGCAAAACGATGCATATTTTACCTGATCTAGTCTTCTATTTGATGAAACAACTTTAACTCGAGTTAGTCCTTAGCTCTTGGCTATAATCTGTACCATTTTCGAACTTGAAACAATACTTTTAGATCAACTATACACACGTCACTTCCCTGTGAGAGTTTTAACACGACTGAGTAGAATAACTCTCACTCTTGCATATTATTAAAGAAAAATGTTACACTGTTTCCTCATTCCTAAAATTTCTTTGTCAATTACTCTCTTATTTCTGAATGATTTACATCCTTATTATTGTAAATAAATACAAAATTTAGGTCTACTAAAAGAGCAATTCAAAAAAAAAGTGAATTATTTAAGAATTAATTTCATTTAATGCCTCACAATATTGTCAATTCAGTTGCATGTATTGAAGTGCTCCTCAGTCAGTCAATTAATATGGCTTTGGCCATAAAAAAATGGAATTAAAAGAACTGAAATGGAAAATATGGCGCTTAATAAAATGGCATATTTGTGCGAATAATAATAAATACAGTTATAGATACAGTTACTACTCGCACCATTACAAATATTTTCTATGTCAATCAAACATCACTCAGCCATCGTTACACTTCACATTTAATCATTCGTTATCTATAATCATAAAAGCAAAAAAAAAAAAAGAAAAAAGAACAAGAAGAACATGAAGAGTTTGTAGATTAGATTGGATCGACTAAGACGAAGTCTGTGATACTTTATTAACGATTTCGTAATAATATGATTAAAAAGAGAAAAAACTTCTTGGAGGATTGCTTAATTAGAAAACAAAAAATAAATTGTACTTAATGGGTTACAATCCCTTAATCTTAATAATCTATTAAGTTCACTGACTCCTAAATGCCACATAGAGGATAAAAAGAATGTCATAGATGGTTCAAACACTGTGACTCCTAGAGAAAGCTAAGCAAAGTTCCTCGTTTATAAAAATTAATCAGATTTACCTCGACCGCCATATTGAATACGCCATTTTGAATTTTTTTTTAAATCTGAATGAAGATCTGTAATCAGCGACCCCAAAAACCCCTGAGTAACAATTTTCAAGTAAATCTGATTAATTTTTAAGGACCTCCGTAATGTGTTTCTTTTTCTCTTGCACCCCTTGACATAAACCCACCCCCTACTTTAAGGGTGCATGCAAACAATTTGGCTTTGGGCTCATTTTAAAGAGCAAAGATCAATTGTCAATTTCTGACAATAACGATGGTTCTAGCACGTCAGTGTTTAGCTCTACAATTTTACAAAAATGGCCAAAAACGCTATTTTTAGAGGTTTCAACCCCCTTTTTCTCCAAAACCTGACGTGATTTTCGAACCCAGATTCGTGTTCAGCGCGCAAAATGCCTTCGGAAACACTTGGAGCCATCTTATTTGCACAAAAACTTGGAACTTCAACTTCGTTGAATAATAATACGAATCGAACTTTTTCCAAGACGAGTATACTCGACATTATGCTAAAATTTGTCCGCATTTGTCGCTTTGACGAATATACTCGGCATAAGCAGTTGGATGTTTCAAGCACTTTCAAATATCTGCTCAAATCGAATTTAGAAAACTTCTGCATAATATGTACTTGAAATTCAGACGGTGCTTTACACCGTTTGCCGCTTAGGACTTATTATTTCTCTGATCAATAGTTTTTGGAGCCCTTTTATGGCAAAAAATTAATTGAAAGGAGGCTCGGTTTTTTGAATAATAAGACTAAAAGACTAGGTAATAGTGTATCGTATTTAGAATTACTATTCTTATCGTAGGGTGCAAGATAGATAACACCGCACGCAACTTGGATCAGTAATAATGTAAAATAAAATAAAATTTATGACGAATAACAACGTACAACAATGTTGCAGCAAAATTATAAGAAACGTTTGGTTAAGTGTGAACCCAAATGATTATTTTTGTTGTTGTTGTTGAATATTTATTGTTGTTTTTGTTTTTTATTATTTATATTGGCGTTTTATTCATTATTCATAATTTATTTATATATATTATTTTAAATGGACAGCAACAATTACATACAAAGTTTTTCATTTTCATTAGACTACGAAAACTATCGGCAGCAAAAAAGCGAAAAGACTTGAAACAGCGAAAAGTTCTATTTATTTACGACGTCATACAGTCACACGCCTTAGATAACGATAACGAATAATTAACGCACTACTGTATTGTATTTAATATGATTATACGTTTACATACAGTGATGGGAAAAATTATAGTAGTGACGGCTTGCTGATGTAATAAAAATTCAAGAGCTTTTAAACCATTAAAAGCAATGGTATTTGCATGAACTGAAGACCGTATAGACATACATAATTGGTCATTACAACACTTCAGTGAAGCTTACGACCTAGCTTCTCACACCACTTAAATTGTGTGTGTTAATTTTATACATGAGTGAGGCCGGTCGATTCCGAGAGACAGATATTATTGAGAAATTTTTCATGGCAGTTTTATTTACTTTCAATCATTTTGCACTAATCTGCTGAGAGGAAATCGTTTTGTTGGCTATGTTTGCCTTGGGGTTTGAACCGTGGCCTCTCGTCTAATAAGGCAACACACTACCTACTACACTAGGGCGACTTCATTATAAGACACAAGCAAGTGCTTAAACAAAATGGGGTGGGTCTTCAGATCTGTTACTTTTTTTAGGGAGTTGAAATCTAAGCACACTTGAGCACACATAGTCACCCGATGTGATAACACATGAAAAGATGCCGTAGACCTAACTTACAAGTCTTGATTAATCAATTTTGACAGTCAGTATTAGATATTAGCATTAGAAACTCAGAATCGAGCTGGACATATCTGACCTCGGATTTGAATCCCAACATACTACCTACTAGACTACAGTGATTCCAAAATCGTATATATTAGACCCATATTAGATCCAGTGCTTTATACAGCGACCAGTGCTAATCGTATACCGCTCTAAAATAAAAAATAAAATATTAAGATTTCAAAATTATGCACAGGATGATTTCCAAAAATTTCTACATTCATTCTGTTTGATGTCAAGTACATTGGAGAACCATTTTATAAGACTTTAGGTGTTTTTACACCGGACTATTTCCACTCTCTGCTATTTGCTAAAGTAGTGCAGTTGTTTGAGGACTTCCAGACCCTATTAGCTCACATCCGTCGTCTTTTTCTTTGATGTAGATTTCTGTATGATTGACTAATAAACCCTCAGGTGTATTCATGACAATTTTAAAAATATATTTATTCAAAATACTATAATTATTGCCACAACTGTACCTTTAAAGAACATAAGGAAGAACGAGAGCTTGTACTTGTACGCATTTGAAGGTGTATTGATGTAAGTGCTACTCTCTGTGTTGTCACTGCAGCAACTATTATGTTTGCTGCCGTTCAATGCGAGTGATTACAGTGTGCCTGGTATGTGGTAAGACTGTGTACAAAATATTTTGCAAACTTCTCATTAATGATAACAAACAAACGGCACAGTATGATAATCAAACTCAACAATTATACTCTCTAAATAACTCAACAATTATATTCTCCACACACACAGAGAGCATTCGTTTTATTGTGTACTATACCAAGCGGGGGGGTTCTCTTTTTTATCACTGGCTTCACTCCTTCAACGACTGTTAATTTTCTCATATTTCTGCCATGTGTTCTATTGGGTAGCAAAGAATACAGGAAAATTTGTTGAAAATTTTTGCCTAAAAGATTACAACGATAACAAGTGACACAGTAGTGCGAACACTAAACATTTCTGAGTGAATGAAAAAAAAACGAATGTATGAATAGTGGTGAATGTATTCATTGTGTTATCATTTAATGAATCGTTGTTCTTTTTGTAAAAGAATTTAAATGGAATTCTATATCAGATCGAAAAAGCATAGACCACTTGCTAGAGTCTGTGTTTGTTTTCAACACACATTTAGACCACCTTTTGGAAGTGATTGTAATTGTTTGTTGAACTTGAGGCTGCCCTCACGTTACGCCTGATATCATAATAAATACTTTAGGGAATTGAATCTTATCGTCACGAAATATTAATAGAAACTCTTCGGAATTGAAATTTGTTGTAAAAACAATTTCTTTTAATAGTTTCTACAAACAATATTTTATCTTCTTGTGTCATGTTATTTCATAAAATTTAATTAATTTATAAAATGATTGATGACATCATTCCCGTGTCTCATTACTCCCAAAGTTATGCTTTACAAATAATAAAAACAAATTTAGAAATAAATTAAAAATACACCAAAATTAAATTCTTTTATAAATGGTATCACTTAATTTGAATATCCTTTTAAATGTTTACGTTATAGTCATTTTTTATTATCCTTTCGTGACGAATAAACATTTTAGTTCCGCTCCTATAAATATGCTATAATTTTTAATAGTAATTGAATATTTAATGGCGTAATTACAGGAATTAATATTTAATTGTTTATGGCATTTAAAAGTAAAGATTATTTAATTAATGAGCAATTCTTTACTAGAATACATTTGCCTACATAATGCACTACATCAGTGCATTCTTTAGGGAATAGATAATCTTTTTTATTTTATGGACCAATTACTGAATTAGAATTGCGTGACGAAACTTTCTTATTCAGGGATAAAGTTTCAGGCCAGAGCTTAGGTCCACAATTCAATGTCTAGTCCAAGGAATAAACGATTCCCATTGGAAAACATCTCCACTGCAAAATAAACCTCTCTATAGTATAAACATTATTTCAGTTCAGTCAAACAACAACAAAGCCAGCTAGAGCTAGGTACTGGTTCCAATGGACAACTTCTGCAGAAATCAATCAAGCTAACGCGGAGTCTATCGGCTTGCAATGGCCTGTGAGAATCTTAATAGTGTAAGATTATAGTGCAAGATTGTAAGATAATTTGTTTTTCTATATCCAAGTAATTCCAGCAGAATTTAAGAATACTCCACTTGCATTCATGCTGTAAATAAAATTAAGTCTCCCTGTACATCTAACGAAGGATACACTGTTTAATTGAGGCAATTAGAATACTTAGTTCCAGTAACAATTTGAAATTTGCAAGTTTTATACCCGCCCTAGCCTTTCCATCAGCTATACTATTACCGACAACGTAAGCATGCCAACGTAGAAGTCGCCGTAGTCTAGTAGGTAGTGTGTTGGCTTATTAGACGTGAGACTACGGTTCAAACCCCAGGTCAGTTATCTTCAGCAAAATGAAATATGAAAAAATATTTCTTCGGCGACTTCCTCTCAATAGGTTTCTGGCAAAAACTATGAGAGCAAATACAAGTGCCATGAAAAATTTCTCAAAAATCTGTCGTTCAGAGTCGACTTTAAAACTGAAGGTCCCGCTATCTCTGGATAAAATTAACATACACAGCATAAGTGAGTGTAATCTTGACTGAAGGGTGACCAAATATGTATGCATATACATATGTAAACATGTCACGAAAACCATATATATCTTACCTCTGAGCTATTCAAAATTTCTCTGACAAAAACTCAGTATTCGTAAACAAGGACGGACGTTAAGCCGGCATTTATAAAAGACTTGATTGCTGTCTGGCTTTACGTGTAAATCAAAATATTTTCCTTGAAAATTCTATCATTACTTTAAAGTTTCTCCTGTATTATAACTTTTCAAGTCTGACTGATTCAGATACTCATGCAAACTCTCAGTAAACTCGAATTTATCCACCACATTGTAAATAGTCCTCTCGGTAGAGCTCCTCATGGGCAGTATTATCCTGTCCTATTGGACAAAGTTGGACAATATGGATGATCGCTTCCTGCCAAAAAAAAATAGTTTTCAAGTGATGCTTATCTTAATGGAATTCATTTGAAAGGAATATAAACTATGACGCCAATAACTAAAAAGTTTCCTTAATTTTTGGAATAAACCTCGTACTCAATGAAATAGTTAATCCCGACAAAAAATAAATCTTGAAACTCCTCTAAAACATGACACGAGCTGACGTACAAAAACAAATTTTTGGACAAAGAAATTCTAATTGTCTCTTGAAACAACACGTAACCACTGCTGCCTTTATGACCACCACAAACGAAGGGACGTGTGATTTTTTAAACATGCCTAGATTAGCAAGTGATAGGGTTACTACTGTAACTAGATTATGGATTATAGATTACACAGAGACTTACGTTAAGTCCCCCTATTGTTTGAGTTGTTCTGCTATAAAGATTTTATTGTCAAATACAAAAGGGCCTCATTACACAAGTGTGTTGCCTCGTAAATCATTTGAATTCTGCTGTGTTCTAAGAATGCGTGCCATTGTTTAAATTCAAACAAACACTCTCAGAAATCCGCACACCATGTTAATGAAAAAGGATTAAATTTTGAATGATTCTTGTATGGATTTGTGTTTAGTGGCACAAAGAGGTCGTCACATGTTTTTCAATGAATTCTTTTTTATTTTTTGTTTGTGTAAAATTGTCTGACGAAATAGCTGAACATCTCAATATTTGCCAGTAAGCAAATGGGCCGGTCATCGCTAAAGAGGCTGAAAGACCATATTACGCATAAACAAAATAGGGGGTCTCAGTTGCTTTTTCTTTCTAAAACAATAATTGACGTCAAGATCTTATTATGCCCTACATTAGCAGTTTGTTGCCGTGGTTATATTGTGTTTGTGCTTTTGTTTGTAACACTGTAAAAAATAGAGGCAACGTTATTACTATAGGATCTTTTTTAAGCACTTGCTCTTTTCAAATTAAAGTGAAACCAACTAGTTATTATCGAAATATTTTTGTTCATTTGAAAGATGTTATTATGGGTGGAATATTACATCGTTTAAATGTCAGCCACAGCTCCTCCGGGTGGAACGCATCCAAAATGTCAAATTTTCCATAATTCTGGCGTATAAATCAAGTGGTATTTGACCGATGGGTAATGTTGGCTTTGAGGATCGCAATGGCTTAGGCATACACCTGCAACTTAAGAAAACCCTTCAAGAAACTGTCTAACGGGGTCAAATTGCTCCATCTCGGCGGCCAATTCACCTCACCTTCGTGTGTGATGATCATGCCAATAAGCTGTATGGCACTTATGTCGTTGTTGTCCAGATAATCCAATTCAGGCCACAAGAAGTTAGTAATCATCGACATATAGTGCTCGCCGTTGACAGGGGTGGCCAACGTCGTTGTCAGAATTATATGGACCGATGACTAGACAGTGACTTTTTCGGCATGCATGCCCCGAATTCCACAATTTCGTTTGTTCATGTACCCAGTAGTCCATAAATAATCCTTGTCGCTAAATACCACTTTGCGATAAAAATTATGGTCAATTGCCAACTGCTCTAGAAATCACTTAGCTAGCACAAGCCATTGATCATTTCAGTGTCTGAGTCATTTGGATTTTGTAAGAGTGCAGGGCCCACAATATTCTCCAAGTTCTGGTCTGCGAAAGGCTATGTTCTTGTGGGCAACGCGAAACCGACAGATTCAGATACTCTTCAACACTCTCTCGAACAGCGACGATGCTTCGCGAGTTATTGAATTTTGTCGACATACGGATGTTGATCGATCGTTTACTGAACCAGTGAACTCAAATTTATCCACCACATTGCGAATAGTGCTCTCGTAGAGTCAATACGTGTGTATTTTCTGGTGTAGAGTAATAAGTAGGCGATCTTTGCTTTCTTAAATGTTTTCAGTTTTTCTATTCAATTTTATGTTGAATGTTTCTAATTTTAGCCACTATTTTTAGTTTAGACGTTTTTATTTTTATATTCTCTTTCTCTGTTTATTGTTGCTGTTTAGCTATTACTTTTGCTTATTTTCCTATTTGGAATACTTTTAAAAGTATTCCGAAAAAAAGAAGAGAAATGAAAACGAGGCTATTTTGTAATAAAACAACGTGTGTAGAGCATGTATTGGAACACAAATAATTTACAACGTAATTAATATTGACCATTGTTGGGCAATAACAAAAAAATTAAAATACAAAAATATATTCAAATTTCTTTAGGATTCTTATATTCGACTGGATTTGGATTGGATTTGTGTAGGATTTTTAATAAAAAAAAAAAAATAATATCTATTACCTCTGTATAGTACAACGAGTGTACCAAATTATATTACAAGGCATTCTCTGTTAGAATTATGGCCAACACAAACCGATCTAATCAACTTATAAATTATTATCAAATGTGGTTAAAAACGATCATATGTTGGCCTATAATACAATGCCATCGAATTCTTTATTGGGTTTCGCAACTAATCTTTTAGAATTATTCAACAGAGGCAGGCAAAATAAAATTTGCATGTAAAACAAACCGTATAACAATTAAACCAAGTTTATCGACATTTTTTGTATGACTGTAAGCCCAAAAGGATGAAAGGAATTGCATAATATGATAAGCTACAGCCACAAAGTTTTCATTGTCCATCTGCTCATTATCTATGTTATCTTGCTAGCATTTAAGGTGGCAGTTTATAATAGACTATCCTATTCAAAGCATCTCGTTACTTTTATTATGTTTTACGATCTACTGAAACGTGTTCTGAAAGGGCGTAATAAAGCGCTAGTCGGTCGGTATGATTACTATACAGTTGTAATCAAACTACAAGTCTTGCACTACTACAATCAGAACATATGTGTATAAATAGAGAATTCTCTTCTGTTAACTTGTGTGGGTGTAATCACTGTAGCAAGTCTCTCCTTAACAATTCAGTGTGTCTGCATTTCAATATTATCTTACAAAATCCCACTTCAGATTCGGAATCTTATATGATCTTCGTTGACAGTCACGCTGCCCTAAGAGCCTTAGAGTTGGTCTGGTGTAGATCACGACAAAGTGTCTTTAAAGACTAGATCGGATCCGTTTATGCAGGGTAATCGGTATTGAGATGCCGGATGCTGTAGCTAGATCAGGTTCACTTTCTGCTGACGTTTTAATACTTGGTCCTGATACACCAATCTGCCGCTTCTACTGCCTTATCACTGGATGGGTTAGGGAGGAAGAGCAGAAGCATAGGGGGGATGGATTTTCTATGGCTTTGCTATAGATAGTGCAGGAACAGATCTGCTGCTGGATTTAGATAAGGCCAGCCTGAGGTTAGTTGTTGGATTTACACTGCACTACGCGATTAGATCGCAAACTAGGATTTGGAATAGATTCCAGCCGATCTATTGCAGGGTATATTGAGATGAGGAGGGGTGAAGACTGCCGAACACCTCCTCTGAAACTGTCCAGCGTTTAGTAGGTTGAGGTAGGGGCTTTTTTGAACGTTTGAACTCTCACTTGAGCCCTATCAGGTCCCGATTACCACTTACTAGCCTTCCTGATAATTTTATGACAATACAGCCTGTGAAAGCAAATCGTGACCAACGTATATCGGACCATGAAAAGTCTGTATGTGATCATCATCCTAGGAGATTAATGTCAATCTCACGTTTGAATAAATTCACGTTCGAATTCATTTTCGTACTTGCATTATAATACTTACATGAGACTAATCTTTATCTCGCTATATCTACCAGCGACATACGACATTCTTGATGAATCTGTGATGTGACGTACATACTTTCTAGGAATGTAATGGCTGCTTCTATATCCATGGTGTATATTTCTTTCTCAGCAGTCTTCTGGCAAAACCTTTGATCGGAAAATTCCCACAAAAAGTTTTCAAATTCGGGGGTCGACGATAAAATTTAAAGTACACAACATGGATGGTAAGAGAAGCTAGGTTATAATTCTGACTAAAGTAAAGTACATACCACATCTATACAACCAACGGTGGCCTTATAATCAAACAACTTTTTCGAACTGAATAATATTACTTTAAACCTGTAGTTTAAGAAACAACCTATGTTTTTAGAATCAACATTTTCAGGTTAGCCCGATCCTTTAGAGAGTACTCGGATATTATTATCTGTGCTGTGTAGTTGTTTGAAGTCAACGTAGTCTAGTAGATAGTGTGTTGGCATTTATTAGACATGAGACCATGGTTCAAACCCGAGGTCAGTTATCTTCAGCAAACGAAATATGAAAAAATTTTTCTTGGGCAACTTCCTCTCAGCATATTTCTGCCAAAAACTTTGAGAGTAAATAAAAAATGCCATGAAAAATATCTCAAAAAAAAAAACTGTCGTTCACAGTCGACTTTAAACTATAGGTCCCGCCACTTAAGGGTAAAATTAACACACACAACATAAGTGGTGTGAGAAACTAGGTCGTAATCCTGACTGTATGTAACGACCACTTAAGTACATATGTATGTGTCTTCAAGTGAACAATAATTTAGTTGGATCCACTCTATGTCTACATTATTTAAATTTTATAATTACCTCTGCCACATTGCGTGCATAAGCAACAGACAAGTAGCATGTTTTCCTCATGGCTTTTAGCAGATACGATTTCAAAAAGTACCGGACTACACCATTCCATACATAGATAAATTCCACTAACACCAACTGTACTTAAGGTGCTCCATCTGCCTAATGTAAGGTGACCATGCGGGGTAATGATAAATAAATTCTAACAAAATTATATGCAATTACAGAAAAACTTCTAAACTGGTTAATTTACAACAAAATTATTTATTATTGTTATTGTTGCAGTTGTTGC
Source organism: Sarcophaga caerulescens (assembly GCA_927399465.1). Classification (NCBI taxonomy): domain Eukaryota; kingdom Metazoa; phylum Arthropoda; class Insecta; order Diptera; family Sarcophagidae; genus Sarcophaga; species Sarcophaga caerulescens. The sequence continues at coordinate 118,294,026 of OV656872.1, read as the reverse complement.
ATGTAATTGTGGCATTTAAGTAAATTAGAAAATAAAATTTTGATTATTTCACAATGATTCCGATTCATGATTCAGAAAAGAAATGAAAAACACACAGAAAGAGAGATCATATTTTGGATTTCTAATATTTGTTCTTGCTGTTGTTGTTGTTTCATCTTAATATTGAATTTTTCATTGTTAGATGAGTTGTTGTTCTTGTTCTTGTTCTTATTGTTTTTGTTTTTTTTTTTTAATTTTTGATCATAAATTTCTATGTTTTTCAAAACACACCAAATAATGCCACACACATTTCAATATACAACCAGTTGTTGTATTGGTTGCATGCCGCCCTGCTTGTTTTAAAAAACAAAAAAAGTTGAGATTAATAATTGAATTCCACTTTTTTATTTGATTTCTTTTGGTTTTTGTTGTTGTTCTTTTATTGTGACTACATGAGCGTATGCAAAAATTTCATTTCGATTTCGGCTGTCTTCACTTCAGTTGGTTTCGTTGGTTTGAAGTTTTTTTTTGGGGTTTTTTTTCATACGTTTTTTTCTTATTGATCAAAATTATTTAAAAAACGGCAATTGATTCTTCTGATCGTTCTTCTGGTATTTGAAATGAAGATGAACTAAAAAGATGGGAAAAAATGTGTTCAAAAGTCTTCATTATGTGGACGTTTCGCACAAATAAACGTAAATATTTCAGCAGGTTGTCGTCGGAATGCATAAGAAGAGGCGCCTTTCAATGGTGTGTGCGTTTTTCAGCGTATTCTGGCCAAAAACAAAACGCATAAATAATGATCATTATTAAACGTTTTAATGATTATTAATTTCGATCGATTTCGATTCGCATTTTTTTTCCGCATTATTTGTCAATCGATGAGAAAACTTTGAGTCACGTTATAGGCATTAAGGGACCCTACTTTCATGATTTCTGTTAAAAATTTCTCGGCAAACTCGTTCCTAAATAATTATGTGACTTTCTTGAAGCGGTAATATTTATAGGGTCCTACTGTCAGTGCTGTCGTTTCTAAGTAGCAAAAGCTTGAACCGACTGAAGTTCGTGAAGGACTTAATACAAAATTATTGCGAAAATTCAAAATCTCAAATTCAAATGTACGCAATGAAATACAAACATTGCACCCACTTAGTTCCAGGTAGCAGTGGATGCGCTTCCCATCATTAAATTTGAATAAATGTGTGTCATTATGTGTGTAATATAACATTGCTAAAATATCCCTTAAGGTTACTTTGGGTTGAGCGTACCTGAAGTGTCTAGTTTTTCATGACTCTGACACATAAATCGTGCTAAATTTGAGCGCCGGTTATGTTGTATTTGAGGACTGCTGTGGTTTGTGGCCTGAACTTATGTAAACCCCACGATCACGATGATCAGTTTACGTCACATTCACTTGAGATGATCTTGCCCACATGCATAATATCTATTGTGACAACAGGAGCTGGGTGGCAAGTTATGTACATACATAATTGGTCATTACAACCCTTAGTCAAAATTACGACTAGCTTCTTACACCACTTATGTTGTGTGTGTTAAATTTGTACATAAGTGTCGGGACCTATAGTTTAGTCGAGTCGACTCCGAACGACAGATTTTTTGAGAAACTTTTTCATGGCAATTTTATTTACTCTCAGAGTTGTTTTGCCAGAAATATTCGGAGAGAAAGTCGCCGAAGAAATATTCTTTTATATTTCGTTTTGTTGGAAATGTCTGATAACCCAACACACTACCTACTAGACTACGGCGACTATGCTAACACTGCGTAAAATATAAAAATGTATACAGCCGTTGTATTGGGCATGGGTTATATTGTCTTTGAGCACAGCTGTAATTTGTGGGCTATTCGCGTACACCTCACATTACATCCACTTGAGATGACATGCCCTCGTGCATAATATCCAGTGCGTTAAGAGCTGAGTGGGTAGTAGCTCATATCATCCAATTCAGGCCTAAAGAAATTCGTATGCAAAAAAATATCTCTTTCGGCAACTTACTCCCAAGCAGTCTTCTGGCAGAAAAATCTGAGAGTAAATAAAAGTTTCTCAAAAATCTGTCGTTTGGAATCGGCGGTTAACTGTAGGCTCCTCCGCTCATAGATAAATTTAACACACACAACCTGGGTGTTGTGAAAAGCTACACTAACTATGCCAACTCACGCTTTATGAAATATAAGAGAATAATTACAATCTTTAGTTGTGCAGTCCTTGCGCTGACCAACTTCTTCACTAGTTTATGGAATTCGGTCAGTATGGGACTCCGCTTAGCTGTGGCCTCTATGCGTGTTCGAGTGAGCTTTGGTAATCAAAGCTATCCCTTCGACCTAACTTAACTTATAAACATTTGTTGCACAGTTTCGTAAAATATTCCTGGATCTTAATGAACTGTACTTAAGCCAAACTTGAGCTTATACTTAAGCCTAACTTAATAGTAATTTTTTAATATTTAACAAACGATACGGAATCTAAAAACTCTTCAGATTTGACTGCATCCTGTTCAGTTTCTGTAAAGCGGTTTCCTATCCACGAACTGCCTTCATTGATCTATTTGACACAATAAATTTTTGATTTCACCAATTTCAGCCCTCAAAGCGCATGTTGCTAAAGAAATCGTTCAGATAGGAGCACTCTAAGAGAGAGCATGGCTCTCCACTCAGCTCAAGATTATTCCGCGTACTTCATTAAGACGCAATCCATTAAAATACTTAAAGTTGAAGTCTTTCATATTTCAATCTTGCTTAACGGGATTCTACGAAGTCGCCTATCACCGATCCATGTGCAAAATTAAAAATTAAACTTCATTTCAATATTTTCACATATGGCTGCAGCATTATTTTCTTTCAAAATATTTTTATGCGAAATTTTTTTTTGTCAGATTTTGTTTATTTGTTTGCGATCCCACCACGATGACAGAATTATTAATTCTTTATTAAATTCTAATAAAACAAATAAATAAATTTGTTGGTCGTTTGTTGGTCAAAACATTTCTGACTTCTTGTTATTCTCTATGTGTCAGACCATGCGTGTATGGTAGGAGTATGTCTCAGGTATGTTGGTATGGTTTGCTTTTCTCGCAGTCTATCTACTGGATGTCGATATATTTGGATACAAATGTAGGTGGTTCCTGTGGAGGCCAAGCCCATAGATCATAACACACACAAACATGTGGTTTCTCTCGTTAATAATTCCCAATAAACTTGGCTTATTTCATTCAGAATGTACATATGTATGTATATATGTATGTACATATGAATGTGTGTGAAGTATGTTTGTACGTCAGCCGACAAAAATTTTTAATAAAATTTTAATCATGAACATTATTTATGATTTTTATGAGTTCATTAGTGAGTGTAAAGTGTCGTGTACTTTGTGGCCAAATCAATGAAGCCTTGAAATTATTTTTTATTCGCAAAAAAAAAATTTATTTGCCAGAAACATAAGAAACAACACTAAATATTTCATTGAAATGCATTTGACATGTTCAAATATTTTGTCAAGTTTTGTGATTTCAATAAAATCATTAATTTGTCATGGTGTATCCTTTTTGCTTTCGTTTTTTTAATGCGTTTCAAATTTGAAATTGAAATTGAAAAATTGTCTTGTGAGAAATTTCGATGCGTTGCCATAAAAATGTAATTTTAATACTTTAATTATGAATTTTTATGGGCAGTTAAAATGATTTATTTTTTTTTATTAATTGAATTATCTTTCTGCCAATTCACACAATGCCAAAGAGGAATAAAAATAAAGTTTGAATATTACGTTACGGAGCGCCTGAAAATTCTTGGAAATAGGCTACAACCAGTCTGATATTGAACTTTAGAAAATATATGTCGTCGGACTAATTTCGAAATAAATTTTTATCAATTGTGGTATCTTTTTGGGAAATATTGTTAAAATTTATATTTATAATGTATTTTTTAGTATTATTGTACACTGTGTATGAAGCATAATGAAGTAGCCGTACTCTAGTAGGCGGTGTGTAGGCTTATTAGACGCGAGCTCTTGGTTCAAATTCCAGCTCAGAAAACAAAGCGAAATATGAAAAAATATTTCCTTCTCACATTTTTCCGGCAAAATCTTTAAGAGTAAATAAAATTGCCAAGAAAAGTTTCTCAAAAATCTGTCGTTCAGAGTCGACTTTAAGCTTTAAGTTCCGCCACTCATGTACAAAATTAACACTTACAACATAAATGGTGTGAGAAGCTAGGTCGTAACGCTGACTGAAGGGTTATAATGACCAATTATGTATGTAAGTATGTGTATGAAGCATAATGAAGTCGCCGTAGTCTAGTAGGTAGTGTGTTGGCTTATTAGACGCAAAGCCCGGGTTCGTATCCCAGGTCAGGCATCAAAACGAAATATGAAAAAAATGTACTTCTTCGGCGGCTGCCTCTCAGCAGATTTCTGGCACACAACGTAAGTGGTGTGAGAAGCTAGGTCGTAATCCTGACTGAACGGTTGTAATGACCAATTATGTGTGTATGTAGTCTAGTAGCCAGTGTGTTGGCTTATTAGACGCGAGCCCTTGGTTCAAACCCCAGCTCAGACCTCAAAACAAAATATGAATGCCATGCAAAATGTCTCAAAAATCTGTTGTTCGCAGTCGAAGGTCTCGCCACTCATGGATAAAATTAACAGAAAGAACATGAATTGTGTGAGAAGCTAGATTGTAATACTCAATAAAGAGTTATTTATAATGACCAATTAGGTAAATAAGTACGCCAATCCTATCTTTCTATTTCTATAAAACAAAGTGAGAAATTTTTATTTCTTTGAAAGATCTGTTGATGCCATTATGTGTGAAATATAACATGCCCGCCACTATTTCTCATAGGTATAGGTTAGGTTACGTTAGCGGGTAGCTTGACCTTCACAGGCAAGTTCACCCATTGGCTATAGGGCCCAGTGGTCATAGGATCCTTGTCATGATCGATTAGTGGTGAGTTTGAACCACCCCGAGCATGGGATGAAATTTTCACTTAGTTGCACGTTCGCTATCATGCCCAGATCTTCAAATGTTCTGTCACCCAAAAACCGATGACGTATGTTCTGAAGTACAGGTCACATGGCTGGCGTATAAGTCCGGCTGAATTCGACCAATGTCAAGGGTTATGTGAATTTTAGGGACAGCTGTGGTATATGGCTTATTCGCTTACACCTGCGAATTAATAATAGACTTTGAGGACAGCTATAGTATGTGGATTATTAACAGACATCTGCGAACTAAGAAAACCCCACAAGAGAAAGTTTAACGCATTATTTCCATGCTCCTAAATCGCTCGTTCGGAATATTCTTTATGACTTAGCTGTTGCAACCACATGTCCTTGGTATCCAGATCATCCATTTTAGATGAAAATATGATGAAATTATGATTGGTAATGAACGACCTAGTACCCTCCGTTGACAGTGATGACCTGGCCAAAGTCTTTTTTAAAGTAACATGGACCCTTGATGCAGCCAACCGAAAATCCACATCAAAGAGTGCCCTTTTCGTTATGCATTGAACTCTCTTGAATCTCATGTGGTTTCAAATTTCGATAATTTTGAAGATGATTTTTCGATGAAGATTGCTCTGTTCCAGTGCCCACGTTGTAATGGAGCATCGATGGCAACTTTATAAAACAAACTGAATAAATGGCAATTAATTTGACAGATGTAGCTTTAACAAGATGACCCTTATCTACTGTCAAAATAAGGAAGTCCCTATCGTAAGACAGGGGCAACTTTTCAAGTAATGAATTAATAAACTGATACATTTGCAAGCAAAACTAATGACATCAACATAAAAAATGTGTATAAATGTCCATGTTCAATGGACCTAAAGAATCTTATTGTCAGGACACCCATGAGCTAAACATTTATTTCAACAACTCGGTTATATAGTGAACTCAATTTGTAATCGATCATCTGGATGAGAAAAGTATTCAGAAACTGCTAAATATCTTTATTAATTAATAAATTTGTTTATTGTTACAGAGACTCATCAAGACTCGCCTTTTTAAAGGTTTGTTTTGAAAAAAAATTATTATAAATAATAAATAAAATAAAAATTCGTAAACTTTAATTGGTATATTGTATGTCACATTAGTTATGTGATATTGAATTGTGCACATTTGCCTTTAATTGCTAGAACGCCTCAAGTAAAATTTATTGATAAGCAGTAACAGCCCATTAATACATCAATGCCATTAAAGCATAATGAAAACCAAATCAAAACCAAATTTCAACAGCATCATACACATATTTTTTAACACACATATACGATATATACAGTCTATAAATCGTTCTATAAATCGATCTTGCAAAATTAATTCCGAAATATATTGACCTTTTGTAATCGAATGGAAAAAAAAAACAAAACAAACATAACCAACCATAACCCAATCGTTTATGGTGTTGTTTAGAAAACATTCACATTCATTCGGTATCACATCAATTTTAATAATGATTTCAATTGAAATTTTCATAACACTTGAATTGTCTGTATGTCTGTCTGTCTGTTTGTCTGTCTGTCTGTCTGTTCGAAGCGTCTGTTTGTACGAATGCGTTAATTTGATGAGTCTCCACTTTAATATGAAACGCGTAACGATAAATTAACTCAACACCCGAAACTACTTCACTACTGCTGTTACGAATAGTCCGGAAAACACTTTCCATCCTCTATTCAAATCCAGTTCATAAAGTAATACCAACAATAGCAACAAAAATAGTGAAATTGTTGTAAATTTATAAACTTTCGGCATAATTTGATGCAATTCATAAACAAATTAACACAACATTAGAAAAGAACTTTAGATTGGGTGGTAGCAGAAGCTATTTTTGTGAGATTCGAAAAGTAATTGCGTATTATAATGTCAGAAGGTTTTATATTTCTAACCAAGTTTTTGATTTCATTTTCCTTTAAGTGTAGCCTGAATCATCAATACTTAAAAGGAATGCCTACACAGAAAGAAAAACGGCGTGCTAAAATCAACTTTTCTATTCTCAATTTAAGCCAAAAAACGTGCTTGAAAAATTAAGCCCGTTTTGGCTATTGTTTGCTTAAAACAAGCAAAAAACGGGATTGATGTGAAAAACTAAGCCTTATATTACTAAAATCAACACTAAAAAGCTCAAATCTATCTAAAAAAGTGTAATTTTGACTTATTTGTTATTTGAGTTATGGAATTGTGGGTTTTAAGTTCAAAAGTAAAAATTTTAATAATTCTCATTTAGTTCATGTGTTTTATACAATATATATCCAACAAAATGTCGTATTTTTCGCAAGTTGCATTTCTTTGGTAGATGACTTGGATTACTCCGGTCGATGACTTGCATTTTTTTCAAATCAATCGATTTTAGGATTAAATCAAGTACGAGTTCGAGCTTAAATCAAGTTCAAAATTCTTGAAACAAGCTCGTTTTTGGATAAATTTAGGTTTAATCAAGTATAATTTAGGGCTTAAATCAAGTTCATTGTGCTCGAATAAAGTACGATTTGCCTCAATTCGATCCCATTTATAAGTTAATCTAGCCTAAATCAACTTTATAATTCTTGAAACAAGTGCGCTTAAGGATTACTTCAACTTCTTACTCTCTTGAATCAAGTACGAATTCGATCTTAAATCAAGAAAAAATATGCTTAAACCAAATACATGATGAGATCACTTTGATCCAGTGTTGCAAAATTGAAATGTTAAAATGGTACTGAACTATAACTGAAAGAGTACTTTTTCGCATCAAATAGTACTTTTTCAAAAAAAAAAAAAAAAATACATACATAATTGGTCATTACAACCCTTCAATCAGGATTATGACCTAGCTTCTCACACCACTTATTTTGTGTGTGTTAATTTTATACATAAGTGGCGGGACCTACAGTTTAAAGTCGACTCGGAACGACAGATTTTTGAGAAATTTTTTCATGACAAGTTTATTTATTCTCAGAGTTTTTGACAGAAAGAGGTCGCCGAAGAAATACTTTCTTCATTTTTCTTTTTGTTGGAGATGTCTGATATGGGGTTTGAATCGTGGGCTCACATCTAGTAAGCCAGCACACTACCTACTAAACTATTTTATTTGTGTTTAATACACGTACGGAAAAGAAAAACTAACTACTTATACGTTTTCCTCACATACAGAACAAATCGCAAGAAAACGCAAGAGCATCGTTTAGTCAAACGTCGACGGAACGTAATGGAACTTACGTTCGTTTTTAGCATATGAAGAGCAATGTAAGTGCTTACCGAAATTACATTACGCTTGGGCAAACGTTCTCATTGCTTTTCGTATTCTAAAAACGAACATACGTCCCGTGGACGTTTGGCTGACTGAAGACATTACGTTGCTAATGCATTAATAGTTGAAAAGCGCAAGACATAAAAAATGTAATAATAAAAAAGTACTGAAAACGTCGCGGGGGTATTGCGGTATTTTTGAAATGGAAAAGTACTGAAAAAAGTACAAAAGTACTAAATTTTTCAACACTGCTTTGATCCCAAAAAGGCTTAAATCGCGCTAAAATCAACACTTTTGTACTTGGCTGATTCGGGCTTGATTCAACTCTTTTGTACTTGATTCAAGCCAAACCGTACTTACCGTACTATTGTGACCGATATGGATTGATTCAAGCCCGAATGGCTTGATTCTTTTTTTCAGTGTACAGTATGATTTTCCGCTAATGGTTCTAGTCATAGAGAAATGTGTACGATAAGTGGAACCTTAACATGTTCATTTGCTTGATCTATTTAATGTAATAGCGATTCAAAATGTAGACCCAGTAGCTATTAAGAATGGTTAACTTACTTGCTTACTTAATTAGTCTGTAACAACATAGTCAATATTACAACCGAGCTTTACACACCACCTATTTTGTATTTGTTAATTTTATCCATGAGTGCCGGAACCTACAGTTTAATATCAATTCCGAGAAACAATTGCTCAGAGTAAATGAGCGTTCTTGGCAGAATAATGCTGAGCGGAAGCAGAAAGAAATATTTTTTTCATATCTCATTCTGTTCGACATGACTGAGCTGAGGTTTAAATCACATTCTATCGTCTAATAAGTCAACAAGCTACCCACTAGGCTACAGGGACTTCAGTGAATTGTTAATAAACACTTTAATTTGACCAACTTTACAGTTTCAAGAGCTATGTAGCTCGTCTTTATGTTTCTAGATATTTTTAAGGCTTTTGACAGTATAAGAATGGCAAGCTTCTGTCGAAATTTCCTTCGGAATATTGTTAGAATAAGTTCGCAAGACTCCATCTCTCGATCTTTTGTCTACTCTATTGGAGCCTAAACAAGTTTAAGACTAGTGTAGGGACCAATCAAAAGCGGCGTAGTAAAAGTGCTTGACTATAAATCTACGCAATCCTGTTACGAATCATGGTCATTATGGTTTTTCAATTTTCGTCAATTAAGAGACTTCTTTTCTCCCAAATACTCCATTCAGAGAACCCTGTTACCCTTGTCAAAGTTCCTTAAACTATCTCATTACATATTTACTGCACGTTTATCGTTCTAGCTCTAGAGTATTGGGTCACTGTATAGTAGATGAGTGTGTGGAGAGTTGGATTATGATCATGATAACAAGGTACCGTTATTTTCGTTTTAAAACGAAGCCGGTTCAGCTTTCGATAAGCTTTCGATAAGTATATCCACATCAACTATAGCCAAGATTTTGACATGATAACAATAGCTTCTATACTTTCATGTTCTTGTTCATGTTGTGCATTCAGCTTTTATCAGCAATTAAGATCTGAGTTGTTAGCACTAATAAACAACCAAACTTACCCAAAGGTAATGCAGATAGAATAACTTTCACCCTTACCCAATAGCCACTGGATTAGGCGCAAAATATTTTGTATGAATGAAATTCCAAAAAGATAAATAAATAACACCATAATTAACATCATAATTAAAGATAATTAAGTTCCATTAAAACATTTTTTTTTGTTTTTAATTTTTGAACAACAAAATTTTCAACACAAAGGGAAAATAAAAAAACATACACTCGCACGTAATAGTTTCCATAATATGAGTATTGTATACTTATCGAAAAGAAAATCTTATTTTTCTTTTTGAATTGGATTTTCTTACAAAATTATTGTAGAAAAAAAATATTTTAGAAAGAAACATTTTTTTTTTTTTTTGATTTCATAACCAAAAAAAAAATACACGGACTGGTCAATTATTTGAATAATTTTTCCTGTTTTTTTTTTAATAGCCACCAAAATTCAAAATCTTTTTGTTGTGGTTGCTGTTTTTGTGTCCATTTTTTGTTTATACCCGATAATATTTGAACTAAAAAATTTTCAATATTTATTGCAGATGCATACATCCAGTTGTCTAGTACTTTAAAAAAGTACAACAAAAACAACAGTGATACACCCTCAAACATTTCATACACGCAGTGCACAATTGCAGAATTAGTGAAGAGCATACTTTACTTCACTTGAAAGAATGCATTGAATTTCGATAACTATATTCGATAAACTGAATTTAACAGTATGCTGAAGAGAATTATCAGTTCAACTGCCAGAGTAGCAAGGACTATTCGTATGGAAACATGTAAAGAAAGCTTGAATACTGGAACAGTTCTTTCTTCACTAAAACTATTTTCATTATAAAGTTCAGAATTATCACCGATATTATCTAAAAAATCTGAACCTGTCCTTTACTCACACCTAATCCCAAGCATAATGAAACTATAAATCTAGTCATGCTCAAACCTTTTAGAAATTTTCACGAAACCTTGTAACGTCTTTAAACGTTCATATAATTTCATTTATAAGCCTAACTATCAGTTCTGCCCCACTACAGCCCACTAGCATCCTAACGAACAAGCGCAGGTCTCATCTGCGAATTCTAGTCAAAGCAAACGATCCTTTCTGATCTTACAGCAGACCGATTTGCCGCATTATATCACTGGCGATGAGGAGAACTAGAAGCCAATCAACGACACTGGACATTGATAACAGTCGGTGCCTATCTTTACTAACCTCTCAGCTACTAGTTTACTCTGTAAGTGATTCCAACATCTTTTACGGCTACTTGACCACCCTTAAAGGTACAAAAATCTCCTACATAATCTGAATCTAATTTTCCTATTGATTGTTCTGAAATAGAAATCCCAAACGATCTGAACGTGGGAACTTTAATCTGATCTGTATTGCCGTGTAGTATACCTGCCGGGTACATCAATACAAATGCATACGGAAAAGTTATCGCTAAAAGAAGCAACGTGAGGCAATAGTTTATATTACTGGGCAATAAAGTGCCGGTTGCTGGAACAGGACATATGTCCTGTCAGACATATTAGGTGTTGATCTATATTACTGGGGTAAGAAGTACAGGTTGTTGGAATAGAGACTAGGCCACATCTGCTACTCACATTCAAATAGCACTAAGCGATGGTGTAGATGATCAGCAAATCAGACGATCTCAAGAGACGGCCATGTTATGATACACGAAAAGCCACAAGGAGCATATGAGGTTAAACATCAGATAGATTCTATAGCTTCCGTTGGAACACTTGATTAAAGTGGGGATCGTGGACATCCTCGGTAGAATGTTTGATCACCATGCCATTTTAGAGCCTAATTTTTAAGAAAATTTTATAGAAAAATTAAATCCCAAGAATTAAAGCTAAGTTTATAACCTATAAGCCTATGGTTAATAAACCATAGACACCTAGAGATATTGTTCAATATTTGATACGATTATACTGAGTATATGAGACTGCTATTGTACAAGAAAACTAGAGAAAATTCGTGCTCTGCTGTGATGGGTTTATTTGATCGCAAATTCTGTACCCAGGTCTAAGCTGGACAAGTAGGGCAGGCAATACATACTTTGACAGTTACAGGGTTTCTCTAATGTCATTTTTTTTTTATTGTGCAACCAACACTCAGGGTATGGCCTCTATTCATGCAATGCATTGTATTGGATGTAGGAAAATATGTTGTGGAAAAGAGGAAAGATGTCGCAAGTACCATAAAAACTTCGTTAGGAAGAGTGTTTTACACGAAGATAGTGCGGCTGAAGAGTGAGTTCGTTGTAAAGAATTTTTAATAAACAAACTAGTAGTTCTACTACTAGATCCTATAAAAAAACGGTAAGAATTAATGCAAATAATTTTTAAATTTAATTCCTTTAAAGCTCTTCATTATGTAAACCACTTGCAACACTAATAAATTTCAGCATGAAACAAATGGATTACGAAAAACTACATTGAAAAGATTTCCTAAATAAAATATAATTTACTCTGCATGTTGTCCCTTTTTTTATTTTTTACCTACACTTTAAAGAAATTAGAAAACAAATCGTTAAGAAAATTGGACATGGTCAACCACAAATACTCGCTATTATTCTTCTGCACCAAACTACTCTTAATAAATGAAGAGTAAATTTATATCAAATTAGTGAGATTGATATCCCAGGATATCAATACAGTTCAGTCACAAATCCTCTCAGCCATCGTCTTTACTTTTTTCACAAGTTTTTCCAGCCAAGCAATTAACTGGTTTGCTGTAGCAAATGCTTGTATACAGTCTTCCAACAAGATTTGACAGTTGAAAGCTACATCTGTCAAATTGGTTGTAATTTACTCAGTAGTTTTCCAAATCATTATGAAAGACCATATACAACGACGTGTATTCATTGCATGGGCGATGGAGCAGTTGTCGACTGACAGCAATTTTCATTAAAAAATCATCTTCAGCGATGGGGCCAATGGGTACATGAACAAACAAAGTTGTTGAGTTGGGAACGATACCAATCCGCATGCGTTCCAAGAGCGTCCAATGCATCCTGAAAAAGTCCCTGTTTGATGTGGATGTTGGGCTGGTGACGTCATCGGCCCATAATCCGTTGAGAACGATATTGGCGAAACTATCACCATCAACGGCGAGCACTATACCAATTCCTTTTGGCATGAATTAAAAGATCTAGACACCGAGGAGATGTGGTTTCAATAGGACGACACTGCGTGTCACACAGCTTATGTCATATTGGAAATTCTGCATGAGCGATTTGAGGGCATGGTCATCTCATGTGGAGGTGATGTAAAATGGCCACAGAGATCATGGGATTTGACCCCGTGAGAGTTTTTCTTGCGGAGGTTTATTCGGTCACAGATCTCGCGAATATGTCGCAAACCACAGAGGTTCACAAAATGAACATAATCAATGCAATCGGTCAGTATTGGATTATTTTCCTGATCTTGTCGGGTTACGGGTGCTTTCAACAACACTTGAATTGGATGGAATATGTTAGGACCCTTGCTTTATACTTCTGATGTTCCCAGACTTCACATACATATATACATAATTGATCATTACAACCCTTCAGTTAGGGTTACGACCTAGCCTCTCAGACCATTTATGTTGTGTGTATTAATTTTAAACATGAGTGGCAGGCACCTACAGTTTAAAGTCGATTCCGAACGGCAGATTTTTTGAGAAACTTTTTCATTGCAATTTTATTTTATTTACTGCAGAGAGAAAGTTGCCGATGAAATAGTTTTCTAATATTTCAAATTGTTAGAATTGTTTGACCTGGGGTCAAACCTATTAGACTACCTAGATTTCGTTCTAAGAAAAAAAAAGAGATATTTAATCCAAATTATCGTATTATTGAGGGCCGATATTGAAAGTTTCTAGCGATAGAGAGTTCAATTAGGAATTCTAACTCGCTCGTTATAATTAAAGAACAAAAATTAATTTGTAATGGAGTTGGACAATATACCCTTACCAACGATGAGAGTGTAGGGATTATATACCTTAATATAGCCACCTAGTACTTATAGTATCTTCAAAATATAAAGTACAAGGTCATTCTATGTAGTCTGGAAATAAGCCACACAAATTAATCTAATAAATATTCCAGAGTTTCATAATCACATTTTCAATTGTTTAGAAAGAAAGAAAAGAAAAGGAGAAGATTGGGTGAAATGGTAAGAAATTTTCATTCATTCATTCATATTTAGAACCAAAAGGGCATCCAATTGACCACTTGAATTTTGAATCATTTATTTGTGAATATTCTTTTTAAATATTCTACCATAAAAATATTCCAAAAAAAAAACAGAGAAAAAAAAGCCCACACATGTATAAACACAATTACGAAGAAATATGATGCATGTAAACAATTCCCCCACCCCAAGCGAATGCGGAAGAATTGTGAAATGAGTGGAATGCATGATGCCATTCCTTTTTTTTTTTTTAATAAATTACAAATAAATGATTATAAATTACGGCTCATTATTGCACTTTGATTTTATAACAAAAACAAAACAAAACCAAAAAAAACAAAAATAAATTTAAAATAATATATTGCTTGAGAAGGAGAATGGAAAAGAAAGAGAACAACATTATAAATCTACAATTAAATTAGAACGTGAGTATCGGTTGGTCGATAGGTCTATCGGTCTGTGGTTTGCCATTGATTTATTTCTATTAATTCTGTTACTTCCTTCACACTCCATTTTAATTGTCTTGCCGCCAAAAGATTTTCAATAAAAGCTTATGAAAATTGAGAAATTCTCTCTAATGATTTAATAATGAGCTCAATCGCCCTTTTGATATTGTAAGAGCAGTCACTTGGCAATCGTTATTTCAAAATATGGTATAGACTTCAAAATTTGTCAATTGATGAGAATATTACCCAACTTTGCATTCTTGTTTGAATCATAATTATTTGTTCATTAATCATCAAATCAAAAGAATCTAAATTGTCTTTCTACACTTACACCAGCTGAAAAAATTAACCCTTTGTTTACTCTATGCAACGAGTAATAATTTTCTAAACAAGACTTGCAAGCACTTAAAGTCCACACATTCATTCATTTTCATAGTTTGGCAAGGCTGGCAGTTATTAAATATTTTTTGCCTGAAGCGGAAGGTTAGCTACGAAATGAATTATTACCGTAGTCAACAAAACGCACATTGCACAAAGATTATATAAAATTATAAACAAATTTGAAGAAACTGGAAGCGTTACATAGCTCTCTACAAGACGCTCATCCTCCCCGTGCTTCTTTATGGTGCAGAGGCATGGACCCTATTAAGTATTAATGCTGCAGTCTTGGGAGTATTCGAGAGAAAAGTCCTACGTAAGATCTTCGATTCAGTGCTAGTTGGCGATGATTTCCGCATCCGATCCAACAGTGAGTTGTATGAGCTCCTCAACGACATAGACGTTGTGCAGCGTATTAACATCCAGCGGCTGCGCTGGCTTGGCCATGTCGTTCGAATGGTGGAGGATGAGGCGATCTGCGGGAGTCAGCGAAGAGGATGTGTTGGAAGGACCAAATCTGGGAAGCCCTGTCATTGATAGGTGTGACCAATTGGCGTAGGCGCAAAAGAGGCAGAGGCGCCTGGAAGGATGTGTTACGGCAGGCCGAAATCAGTTAACCTACCGTCAAACTTCATAGGGCATCCTTATAATATGTCTTCCAAACCGATTGCCTGAACAAACTTTTCTCACCGTTTCCAAGAATGTGTCCTGATGATTCATCCTCATCGTCCAAAAATCTACAGCTCGATTTCTTAATCGAACATTCTAAACAAATGCACTTTGAGTATACAGTGCCATTTCAAAGACCGATTGTCAAACTCAGATACTTTCTTCACAGGAATCTTGATTGTCTCAAGTCCGTTTGGTCAGAGCAGAGTCTATGCTTCTCTTTATCTTCCCTTTCGTTTAGTATACCTTCCTTTTTGCAAGCTCATGTGCCTGCTCATTGCCGTGAGTTCCCACATGACCTTGGATTCAGCAGAGGTTAACCCTGTTTTTCCTAGCTAACTAATTCAACATACCCAGACAGTCCAATATTATCTTCGATTTAACCTCTTATGAGCCTAGTGCACGAATCTCAGTGGCACGGAAGCTCTCCTCCTTGCAAGCTCATGTGCCTGCTTATTGCCGTGAGTTCCCACATGACTTTGGAGTCAGCAGAGGTTAGCCCTATTTTTCCTAACTAACTAATTCAACATATCCAGACAGTCCAATACTATCTTCGATTTAACCTCTTATGAGCCTAGTGCACGAATCTCAGTGGCACGGAAGCTCTCCCGCTTGCAAGCTCATGTGCCTGCTTATTGCCGTGAGTTCCCACATGACTTTGGAGTCAGCAGAGGTTAGCCCTATTTTTCCTAACTAACTGATTCAACATACCCAGACAGTCCAATACTATCTTCGATTTAACCTCTTATGAGCCTAGTGCACGAATGACGGCCTGAATGTCAGATAGCATCGCTATGTCCCGCCCTTTGTATCTTCTATCCAAGTTGGGTTGAACACATCTTTCGATGAGAGTTTTCCCATGGATTCGAAATATTTCACCCTCCCGCTTAAACAAATATGGTCCGATGATTCCATCAGCAAAACAATGAATATTTCGGAATGTATTGAACGCTCTTGGATCTCATATGAATTGGTATCGTTCCAAATTTGATAATTTTATTTGTTCACGTTTTATGAAATTTAGGGTCTGTTGCCAACTGCTACAGAGCCCGTTTACCGAACATAGGTTGTTGTTTATGGTCTTTTACCTTCAGTTCCTGAGTCAGTTGAATTTTGTACAAGTGCAAACTCAAGTTACGACGCGAAATCACAATTCCACGTAATGCGGATATTGCGTTGGTCGATCGTTTACTTAACCAGAGGACTCTAATTTCTCCACCTTATTTCGAATAGTCCTCTCAGTATGGGCCAAGCCCATATTAATAAAACAATTTTATTATTTTCAAGTGTTGTTGAATGCTACATCCGTTCATGGTGATTTGGCAAATGAGGATATATATAAGGCAACTAATTTGAAGGCTGGTGCTTCAACAAAATGGCCGTTATCAACTATCAAAGTTCGAAAATATTTGTTGGAGGTATGAAGCTCTTCAGTCGGCATTTCTCACTGAGATCCATAGGTTTTACCAAAAGATCAAGAGAAATATTTGGGTAATGAAAGCGTGCTAAGGAGATATACAATTTGTACTTGTTTTATTTATTTATTTATTTACTAATTAGAATATAATTACAAATTATATTATAACTATTACGAAAGCTGAGTAATGTAGACCTACCTTAAGTCCGGTGTAGTGTAACATACCAAAGTCTCTAGTGGGATACGAACCCACTTGCTTCCCGTTGATAGTCTAGCACAATACCCACTAAACTAGCAGGGCATCCAACTAGCTATTGTATTAAAATTCATAGACGATCTTGAATTATTCTGAAAACTGGTTGTTTCAAGTAAAATCTGGCACCGGAAATATGGTTGAGGACTTCCAATTTGATTGATAGAATTTAAAATATTGTTGGGCTTAATTTTATTAAATAAAATAAAAATAAGGGAAAGAAAAAACATTTTAATTTAATCTGTAGAAAATATAAACATCAAAACAATTGCAAATTGACAATTGATAAGAAGACAGTTTTTTTTTAAATCTCTAAATCAATCAGCAGCATTGGCAATTGAAAAATTTTAATTCAAATCGGTTTCGCATTAAGGAAGCACATGTAACGCGTGCATTTTAATAAGAATATGAATTTTTCGGTGATTTTAGTGTTTTTAATAAATTGTGCAATAATTGTGAACATAGTAAAAATATATGCTGATGTACTTGTATGCGATAATGTAAGTGATACTCAAGAAAAGAATTTGTTCTTGTTTTTTGAGGAAATCAAGTAGATTTTTTATAATAAAAAATTAAAATTTTAAAAATTAATTTTTTAAAAAGAATTAAAACGATATGTTGTTGAAATTTGTATTTTTTTTTTAATTTTTTCTCAGAATGAATGCAGACGTGCTAGTGTTCTTACAACGGATACATTGTTTAGGGAATTAAATACGATTATGGAAGGCCAAAATAATGCAACAAAATTTCTTGTGGAAATCAATAATAAGTATATTTCTCTCTTGAACGTTTTTATATATAAACTACACTGTGTTACAAAAGTAAAACGAAAAAAAAACATTATTCGAAATTTTGCAACATACGCTGGTTTAAAACGTATGCTATGAAAATCTAAGGCAATTAGTTAGTTTGCCATTAGACGGTATTAATAATTTATATCCTACGGGGTATAAGTGCAGTTGTATTATCCTCATAATTTTCGGGATTACTTTACGCAGTATTGTTGAAGTACACTTTAATAACAGACGTCAGAGAAACGAAAATATTTCATATTTTTTATATTTTCTTGTTTCTTGAATAACTGGCAATCACTTCCAATTTTAATTGCGCCAAATCCATTTTGGATTTCGTCGATCTGTAAAATAATAAAAAAAAGAAAACAGACCCATTTCAACTGAGTTCTGAAATTGTGGACAGCCTATAAATTCAAAATCAGAATCCTTGATAAATATACCACGGCCCAGCCAGTCACTGACGAAAGATTTCTGAGCAACCAGAATTTATTAACAGAACATAACTATCCGAAGTTGATTTGAATAAAACCCGCGCCTTAATAATGCTATCATAATGGCGGAGGAATGCCTGCCAGGTATCATAGATAAATGGTGGCTACTAACCTAGTGAGATAGGCAGGGAATCTTTGCCATACGCTACACTTTTCAACAGTTGAAACCGTTTGAAAAAAGTGAACACAAAAAACAATCCTACTTTGACAAACACTTCAAGAATTGTATTCCATCTTGACAATACCAGACTACAGGAAAGTGACTCGCCTAAAGCGTTCTAGTTGTTTAGCGTTTCACGTTTCTATTTCGTGTTCGTCACGTATGAACTGGTCGATGTGAATGGCTTGAAGATTCCACACGATGGCGGCTCTGTTGATACATATCTGCTAAGCTTTCCGGTTCTACTTTTCCATTTTTGTCTTAGTATTGCAATCCCTATGAAGTCGCGTTTCTTATACATTCATAGTCTGCTGCTTATTATAGTATGTGGGCAAAAGACCTGAAGGATTTTCTTCAAACATTTCGTGGCAACTTTTCATGTTTTTATAGCAGCGAGAGTGAATTTCCTTGCCTTACTAACTTGATCATAAACTTGGGAAGCATTTTTTTTATTACTAACATTTGTTCTTAATTTTTCATATAGAATCGATAACAAGATTTCATCTCTAACAACTGAAATCGATAACATCAAAAAAGTCGTTTTTAAACAGACCACTAAGCTTATGGAACATGTTAAGAAACTAAAACCCGACACAGACGATAAATACAGTCTGTATAATAACTTATGGATTCTAGTACAGAGACGTCAAGATGGTTCCGTAGATTTTTATAGAAATTGGACTGAATATAGTAAAGGTTTCGGCAATCCACTGGGTGAATTTTTTGTAGGTCTAGAAAAAATTCACGAACTTACCAACAGTCAACAGCATGAGCTACTCGTAATGCTAGAGAGTGCTGAAGGCTATCGAAGATACGCTCACTACGATCATTTTTTGATTGGTAATGAAACGGAACGTTATCGCTTGAAAAAGTTGGGTAAATATAGTGGCACAGCTGGTGATTATTTGAGACTACATGTGAATATGTTTTTCTCTACAATGGATCGCGATAACGATATAGCCGATGAAGGTAATTGTGCGAAATGGTTTAAGGGTGCCTGGTGGTATTATCACTGCATGACTAGGTATGTATTACTTATAAACGTTCGCATTGAAAGCATCAAATCTACAAGAGTTCTTGATTTTATTTTCTAGTAACCTTAATGGTCCGTATATAAAAAACTGTACTAAACTCGAAGACAAACAAAGAGGCGTTGGTATAACTTGGGGTTCCTATGATGATATACAATATTCATATAAATTTGCCCAAATGTTGTTGCGGTCTAAGGAACGAAAATCAAAGAGTTAATGTATTTTGAAACGAAATCGAAATAAAATATTTGGATATTTTTCTAAGAATATTTTGGAAAACTGAATTACATTTAGAAAACCGAGTTGTTTTTCATTTCCCCGTTACAACTTAAGTTAAGTTTTTTACTCTATACCACCACCACCTTTATGTTTCAGCTCATTGGAAATTTAGTATCTTCAAAACTATTTCAGTCTTTGAAACTATTGATCGCGAATTGAAATCTGATAGAAGTAGCCGAAGTCTAGTAAGTAGTGTGTTGGTTTATTAGATGTGAGGCCACGGTTCAAACCTTAGGTCAAACCCCTCCAACAAAAACGACGACTGCCTCTCAGCGGATTTCTGGCAAAAACTCTGAGATTAAATAAAATTGTCATGAAAAGTATCTCAAAAAAAATCAGTCGTTCGGAGTGGACTTTAAACTGTAGGTCACGCTACTTATGGATAAAATTAACACACACAACATGGGTGGTGTGAGAAACTAAGTTGTAATCCTGATTGAAGTCTTGTAATGACTAATTACGTATGTATGTATGTGAATTGAAATCTGAATAGATTCATATATTCTCATTTTGTCCATGAATGTCGAGTATTTCTCAGGGAAATTTCGGAACATTCAAAGGTTACTCATATATGAATTTCCAGAGATAGGGATATCGTTCGAAATCGTATTGCTGATGAGCTATCGAGGCCCAGTACGGAGCTCACAATAT
Organism: Sarcophaga caerulescens; assembly: GCA_927399465.1. NCBI lineage: Eukaryota > Metazoa > Arthropoda > Insecta > Diptera > Sarcophagidae > Sarcophaga > Sarcophaga caerulescens. The sequence goes on along the minus strand of OV656872.1, from coordinate 118,273,502 downwards.
CCGATATGTTACAGGGCTTAGGTATTAAAATTGCCACAGTTAATTTGTATGTTTTTCACTTGTTTTACAGGGAGGCTTAGTCTCGTTGGCAGCAGGGGGTTATGTGCAATATTGTTATACTCTGCTGTATACTTATGAATAAGAAAAGGTTCGACTCGCTTCTATCCCAAAATCGAATAGCCATCCATTGCACGATAGCAATTCTCACGGGCCTTTTGGTAGACATACCGTAAGATTTAGCATTCCGGCAAATGACTTTTGCTGTAGCTGTGGGTCTGAGAAGAAGGATAGGAGTGTCTTTCACCTCATGTGTCAGTGCTCTGCACTTGACATGAAAAGACGACAGTTTCTGGTCTCGTACTTTCTGACAACCGTGACAGAGTTTGCGAATATAAAAATTGTAGCAAATTTTTTTGGACTCGGATAGATTTTCTTCAGGGAATGTTTGACCTCCGGGTTAAATATTGATTGTGGCATCACAATAAGCCTTAATGCTTGCCTAAGTGAAGCCTCTTCCTTCAATCCCTTTGTCATGAATAATATTAACTGAGTCTGTCTTACCATAAGTGGTCTACTGAATTTATTTCACAGGTTTGATATCCGTTGCAAAGGCGAGTACAACAGATAGTTCGTACCTATCCAAAAACCAATAAGAGGTTGGAAGTACCTCAAACGACTTCCATAGTAGATGCATTGACGAGGAAGAAGCATATTAGAAAACCCAGGATTTATTGATAGAACGTGTCTAGCCAAAGATAATTTGAATAAAGTCCACACCTTAGAAAAACTATCGAGACTCTAAATGAGTTACGCTTTTCTAGGGCGGTTAATACTGTGAGGTTCTATTTTCAATAATTGGAGAATTTGAAAACAGTAATTACAAACAACAGGCCGACTTTGCCCAACAATTGAAGAATTGTATTCCATGATTGCACCACCAGACCACAGAATCAGAAGCAAAAATGTTCATTGCAATGTTTTTTTACTTCATTCAAGTTAATCAGTGTATTTCACGTTTCTATTACAATAAGTGTTCGTCATATATAAACTGGTCGATCTGAATGCTTTAAAGATGCGTCCACATGGCTCTGTCGAAATGAACTTTGCATTCGCACCTATACAATGCCATTTTTGTCTTAGTCTGTGGCCAAAGGATTTGAAGGATCTTCCTCAGACATTTCGGGTCAACATTTTACGTTTTGCTGCAGTTACTAATCTGTAACAGACATTAGTGTTGAAGGCATTTATTGCAACACGGCGAGAGAGGGTTATGGATTTCCTTGTGTTATTGAGTTAAGCTAAGGTGACATTTATATTCAATTAGAGTGCCCTGGTAGTCTAGTGGGTAGTGTGCTGGACTATTAGCGTGAGGGTCGTGAGTTCGATTCCCACCAGAGACTTTGGTCTGTGACACTACACCGAGCACATGAGCGAAGTTACTCAGCTCGTATATAATTAAATATAATTTGTAATTGTATTGTAATTAGTAAATAAATAAATAAAATAAAAAATAAATATTCAATTAACGATATCTGCATTCAATGCTTCTCCAATTATTTGCCATCGATATGAGCTTATTAATCTGAAGTTGTTCTTAAGCATTCATGTTAACTGTTATCCAATAGAGACACCAAGTTCTTACCATCTATTCCTGTCAATTAAGAATAAATTTATGGATTAAATATTTCTTGTTTCAAATGGTTTACTTTTCACTGCACCCTCGCAAATGACAAGATAATGAAAACTTGAAACGTAGAGAAAATAATCAATAACATGTACTTGAATAGGTTTGAATCCTTTTAATTGCTCGAAAATAGAATTTATTAATAAAAACAAGATCTTTATATTTTTTTATTATTTATTTATTAACGAAAATATTTATTTATTTAATTGAGAAAAAATTCTTTAAGTATCATACATATTCGCATTATTTTTTTATTTTCCGTTTCGATCGTATCATCATCTGAACAGTTTTCACTTGTGTTTCATTATATTTACCCCATGTTATGCCCACCTCGTTGATTGCGAAACGTGTACGATATGGTCCATTTAAATGACTACCAATGAACGAAAAGAAAATTAAAGCAATTTAATTCTGTTCATTTCGATAACACTCTAATATTTCGAATACTTACCTCGTCAAACAATTATGATACCACCAACCGCCTTTAAAACGATTCGCACAATGTAAATCAGCGCTGGCATCATTATCTCTGTCCTTGGTCGAGAAAAACATGCCCACATGGTCACGCATATAATCGCCAGCATCACCGCTATACATACCTAATTTTTTCAATTGATATTTTTCGTTTTCATTACCCACCAGAAATTCATCGTACAGGGCATATGTGATGGTCTCATTGAAATCTTGCAATTGTATGAGTAGCTCATGCGGCGTACTATTCGTGAGATAATAGATTCTGTCCAGGCCAATAAAAAATTCACGAAATGGATTACCAAAACCGCGTTTATAATCATCCCAACTGCGATAGAAACTTACACCACCCATTTCACGTCTTTGTATGACCACCCACATGTTGTCATACAAACTGGGGGCTTGTGGTGTGGTATTTTGTTCGTCAACGTCCGACGGTTTCTCTGTGTCAGCATTACAGTCTGATGCTGCATCAATATCATCCAAAAGGCGTTTCTTTATATAGTTTATATCATTGGAAATGGTTTTAATTTTACTGTCATATCTAGAATTTAAGATTATTTTTATGAAGTGCATAGATTTCATCAGCCTGGATTTCTTACTTTTCATTCAAATTTTTGAAATAATTTATGCTATGCGTGATGAGAGAACCCAAGTCCATCACTTCTGCATCGGAGTACATGATATCATTTAAACTGCAATTATGCTGCAAATAAAGAAATCGAAAGAAGTTAAAAATAAAATTTAATTGAAGATTTCCAAATCTAAAGCGAAAAGAGTTTACGCTCTATAAGAACTACATTCAAAAGATTTAAATTATTCCAGAGACTTAACTTAAATTACTAGTAGCTATCGGCTCGCATGCTCAACAACTAATTAACGCTACGAATAAAGCCCGCAATTTTTGCTTTTGGTTCTTCAGTCAGGATTACGACCTAGCTTCTCACACCACTTATGCTGTATGTGTTTATTTTATACATGAGTGGCGGGTCCTACAGTTTAAAGTCGACTCCAAACTACAGATTTTTTTTTAAAACTTCTCATCACAATTTTTATTTACTCTCAGAGTTTCTGCCAGAAATTTTCTGCCAGCTTCGATTTGATCGAGATGTCTGACCTGCTGACACGTTTCAATTTCCATAAAAGAACCAAAAAGCTTTGAAAGACTACCACATTCCTTTAAGCTTTCCGTTTACCTAATCCAACTATAGCCAACATTCTTGGACTCAAAATTCAATAATTTTTGTTCTGAACTGGTAAGCTGAACAATTTTAAAATTTAATTTACTTCCTTACGTTTTCATTCTCACAAAATGAATTTCCAAATTTAATGAATTTCACTATTACGAACACAATTAAAAACAATTTTACAAAAAATTGCATTTCACTTCAAACTACTATGATCAGTGCAAATATAGGAACTGATTATTCAAATTGATTTTAAAAAATAAAAGCAGATTTAAGTGAAAAACTATAATTTTTCTAATCAAAAACGGAATCTTGTGAAATCAAAATCTATTAGAAAATAAAAAGAAATGCAATTTGTCAGTCAATAACATTGAAATGATAACCTCTACAGCGAAAGAGGGAGAGAAACTAAATGTTATGGTATAGAATTGCAATTGTAATCAGGAATCAAAAATTCAATGTTTTGATATTTTCTAGCGACAAATTGCTCTCAATTTGAAATTGCATAGTCTTCTTGGTTTGATTCGTTTATTTTATAGGAAAACATTCATATTCTAATGGAATCTGAGAGTTCAAGAAAGAGGAAATAAAACATTTCGATTTCTGTAACATGCCTACTTTAGTATGACGCATAGTTTTAAACTTGCCTGATCAACAGTTGTCTTATGTTATTGTATCGAGTCTTTCAACAGGGCCTACTGAAGTTAGGCAGTTGATAACGGCCATCTTGTTGAAGTTAAACTTATGAAATTAGTTAATTTTTTAATTAATTAATCAATTATTCAGCCTGAGCATGCAACAAAGCATTATCAAAAGGGATGATCTATTTACAAATCAATAGTCGGTCTACCGAGAAGAGTAATGTTCGTAATGTGGTGGCTGAGTTCAAGTCCACTGGTTCCCATTTCTGTTGTCAGTGTCCGTCTTTAGCTCAAAAGAGACTTCTGAGCTGTCGTTACTTGATATCAGATTCATCATTAGATTTATTAAACATTCAGACTGGTTTTCAGCATGATTCTAAGGCAGTCACATTTTAATTCTAATACCTAATGCTGACTGTCAAAATCTGTTATTCAAGACTGTTGAGTTAGGTCTAGAGCATCGCTTCATATGTTAAAATAAATGTTATCACAACGGGAATTATCACTATGTGTGCTCAAGTGTACTTAGATTTAAACTCCCTCAAAAAAAGAAACACAGCATTTAATTTTCTATAAGAGAGAGAACTTTAAGCCCTTGTCTTTCATCTTATTATGAAGTCGCCGTAGTCTAGCAGATAGTGTATTGGCTTATTGGACGTGATGCCAAGGTTCAAACCACAGGTCAGACATCTCCAACAAAAACGAAATATGAAAAAACATTTCTTCCTCTCACCAGATATCTGGCAAAAACTCTAAGAGTAAATAAAAACCTGACATGAAAACTCTCTCAAAAAAATCTTCGTTCGGAGTCGTCTTTAAACTGTAGGTCCCGCAAGTCATATATAAAAATAACCCACATAACATATGTGGTGTGAGAAGTTAGGTCATAATCCGGACTAAAGGGTTGTAGTGGCCAATTATGTATGTACATATGTAAGCTGTGTCTTATCAGGTTGGTTTTTTGGCAAAAATTCTGAGAGTAAATAAAATTGTCATAAAAAGTTTCTGCAACCTGTCGTTCGAAGCTATAGGTCCCACCACTCATAGATACAAATTTACACACACAACGTAGGTAGTGTGCGAAGCTAGGTTGTAACTCTGACTAATTGATTGTAATGAGCAATTAAGTAAGTAACTTATTGTATTACTACACAGCCTTTAATCACTTGTATTACAAGTGATTGTATTACATTGTGAGTTCCACTACAAATTATTTGCCTTCCACCATATATATTGAAACCCAGATCAACGGTCATATAGTTATAAATCATAAACCAGTACTGATCTAAGTACTCTAACTATATCATCACTTGTAAGAGCATGATGGAATTAAAAACCATTTCATTACTCTAGAAATTTGTGACTTCACTTAACGTTGTCTCTATCACCACGCAAAACTATTAAAATTCTATTTGAGATTTTCAATTGCTTTTCTTCTAATCACTCTTATTCATTACTTTGCATTTTATTACGTAAATAAATTGGACAATCACAGCTCAAATGGACATTAAAATCAACCAAAGTGACATAATATGACAGGCAAAAACCATTTGCAAAAGACGCTGAAGAAAAATTCAATATGAAAATGACGAAAAATATCTAACATTAGAGGAGAGACAACAATTTAATAATAGAATGGATTATAAATTTTAGTGACCACTAACTAATAACGCTAAGGTGTTATTATCAGTGACAGTTATGGCTTAAAGCCTCAAAGCAATTCAAACAATTCCTATGAACAAATTATTTAAGCAAAAACAACAACCAAATAAACCATTAGAATGGACGAGGAGGCAGCAGACATGACTTTGACTTTGGCAAAGTAGAAAATTGTTTGAAAGTACGAGTATCCATATCAAGATTAAAATGCTCATTTACTTACTCGCATGCTCAGACATACTTACACACAAGCTCACATACATGCACTTACTTTAAGAAGAAATAAGTGTTGAATTTATAGGATACGAAAGAATTCATAGTTTTACAAGTAATTTTACAACATTTTCATGAGATAATAAGAAAATAAAACATGAAAAACATAAAAGATTATAAGAAACACACACACACGTACACACACTCACGTCACGCTTGTATATAAACTAAATTTGAAAAATATTCTAATGAAAATCAAATGACGGCATGAGTGGGTACTCGCAGAAATATAATTTAAAATCAAAGTGATGCCAGAGTAATGGAATAACATTTCGGAAACAACCTCCGTTCTGTATAAGCCTATACAGAATCTACAGCACTCTATCAAAAGACTGCTTACCAACCTCAAGTCATTCCTGAATAGTCTAGTGCTTGGCTCATATCTCCTTTTATATTGTAGGTACCCAACAAAAGTTTCGATTGCCTCAAACCCACTTGAGTTGAGAAAAGTCTTTGTCTCTCCTTATTTTTCCTTTCATTGAGCATTTCCAAACATCTGCTCTGCCTCCACAGAAGGGCTGTGTTTCCCTTAGCGGCATGAAAGCTCCTCGCAAGCTCATTTGCTTGCTCATTGCCGAGGATTCTCACCTTGGGTCATAAACCCAGCAGAGGATAGCCTTATTTTCCCCACCTAGCTAATTCACCTGTTTTAGCTAAACCATCTTTGAATTAACCTCACAAGAGCTGAGTGAACAAAAGGTAGCTTGACTGTCAGACAGTATTGCCATTTTCCGGCTTTTGTACTTCCTATCTAAGTTGAATACACCACAGTTGTCGATGGCATAGACTTCTGTTTAGAAGATATTTCATTCATTTGCTTGGAAGATATTTCATTCAGGGACGAAAAACTCCTCATCTTGACCCAAAATCCGTTCTTGGGCCATTTGAATACTACAAAATAGCCCCTTTTTTAAAAGAGTATGTAGCTTCCGGATTACTCCATTCATTTTTATTACTAAGTATCGTTGCAAAGCATTTCGTAACATCACAGAGTCTACAGGGGACGGTAAAGGAGAAAGCTATCAGCTAATTGTTTTCATATGTCCCGAAATACTCCAATGAATTTCATGTTAGACTTGCCTCCCATCAACTTAATCTAAGCTTCGATCTTCACTACTGTGTGCAGTGGATTTAAATACAACAGAACCTACAGCGCCATTGTGGGCCAAGTTCGCATTGCCCCAGTTATGCCAACACACGCTAGCCTCTGTATGTTGTCCAACTCTATTTGAATTGTTTGTAAACTTGTCTAGGCAATTGCTCCATATGTCACACAGTGCGTAATACTTTGGTTGCATCCCCAGGATTTCCCTTCAAGTCTTCTAAATACCATTGTAGCAGATCTGACCTTTCCTAAGATACTCTCTATATGAGCACTCATGATCACTCAAAGACTGAGATAGCATCAAGATCATAATGGAAAATTAATTAGGCTGAGATATTTTTAATACAAATATTAAGAAAATATGGTCTGCAGGCTAATCGTACGAATCGAAAAATCACAGTTCACAATACGTCCTTTATATGAAGAAGCACGTAAGTCTCTCATTTCCACAGGTTGGTTGCAAACAACGTCTTCATTTAAGCCAATGTCCACTAAACCAAGCATTGAATACTCTTCTGGACAAAATACTCTTCGGACAAAAACTTTGAGAGTAAATAAAATTTCTATGAAAATTTTCCTTTCGAAGTCGACGTTAAATAGTAGGTCACGCCACTCTTGAATAAAATTAAGACACTTAATATAGGTGGTGTGAGTAGTAGGTTGTACTGACCAATTAAATTAAGTACGGGTTTGTAAAGTTGAGAAAATTATAGAAAATTAGGAAAAAGGAAAGACGTATGAATCCTATCATGTCCTTAAAAAAGTTATTTCATTTAAATGTTCTCCGTTACTATGCCGTAGATGGTCCATTTGTGATTTGCTTCTCTTCCTTTACGATCGAGATTTTAAGTTTTAAATGAGAGATTTACTTCCCACAAATGTCTCCCGGTAGTAGTTTTCAAAATTGCATGGCGTGTGTCATCTGATGTCGTCGTGTTGAAATTACAATAAAAACTTGTAACTTGTTTCAAACAGTGTATCTTTTTTAGGCACACTGACCCACTGAGCAAAAAAGCAGCTTCGTTACTGAAAATATTTTTCAACTTATTCGGCTATTCGCTTATAGCGGAAACGCATTTTTGCTCACAATGGCTTGCAAGTTTTGTTCGTTTATTTGTCTATTCCTGACGTAATAGAAAACTCTACTGAGCAGTTTCGGCATTACCACATGTCACGAATTTCGTTTCGAATGTTAATCCCAAAAATAAAAAAATAACTCTTTTTATGTGACTTATGGGATTGTAAACTGTTACTGTTGGGCAAACCAATTTTAAATTCCATTCGTATTATGGATTACATATAAATATCGTATTAGAATTACGACCTAGCTTCTCAACACCACTTATGTTGTGTGTTTTAATCTTATACATGACTGACAGCACCTACAGTTTGAAGTCGACAGATTTTTGAGAAACTTTTCATGGCAATTTTATTTCGTTTTTGTTGGAGATGTTGGACGTGTGGTTTGAACCATGGCCTCACGTCTACTAAGCCAACACACTACCTGCTAGACTACGGCGAATGTCACCATCGAAGATTACGAAATAAAATTTTACGGCCACCAATTGAATGTTTGTCCTACCAAGTTTGAAGTATCATCAAACCTGGAGAATTTTACCAACCTCTTAACAGTTTCAGCATCTGGCAACTCAACGTTATGACAACTCTAAGTGGCCACTATTGAAGAATTGCCGATCCATCCACTGTTGTTAGAAATTCGTTGAAAAGTGGGCGCAAGTGTGTGCAGGCTTCTACTGGTGTAACTACTGCTGCTGCCTGATGATGTTGCTGTTGCAACTGTTGTTAGTGTTGTTGCTACCATTTTGCTGCTACAACTTCTATTTAACGGCAGCCGACAGTGGCCGTAGATGGTGCTGTTGCAAACACCATAATACGAGTGCTTGTGTATAAGCAACAGCATTTGGTAGCCTTAAGCTTCTTGTGATATCCTTGATCTTGTTGTTGCTTGTTTTTTTTGCTTTGTTGTTGTTGTTTGTTGCTTGTTATTTGTTATGCGAATGTAATTTATAGATTCATTGATATTTAAGGCGTTCGCAAAACGCTCAAAAACATAAATTATTTAAATTAACTACAAATACAATAAGAACAACAAAAGAAAAGTGGAACATTACAAGCTTGAAACAGTTTCAACATTATCGAGAAGCTCAACATATTTTTTTTATTGATTGATGCATTACAAAAACAAAACAACAAAACAAAAACAGAAACAGAAACGAAAGATAATAAGAGAGTCAGTATCGGAATCAGCATTAAGACAGATGAATGCAGATGCATAATTCGGTTGGAATGAAAAAGAATTGCACGTTGGCTGACGATTTAAAACTCAAAAAAAATGAATTTTTTAAACAGTTTTTCATTTTATTGGGCAATAATTTTCTATTTTCTGTTTCATTTTCTGTTTTTTTCCTCTCTTTCTACGTTTCACAATCATTTCGGTTCTGTTCAGTTTTTTATTATTTTTTCTTCGTTTTTCGTTTATTACTGGCGGCAAAGTATTTAAGGTGTCACTGGATTATTTGCAACAGAAATTCTTTCTTTTTTCCTAGATTTTCTCGCCGTCCGAATTGTGTTTTCTAAAAATAAATTTAACGGTTCCATTTTATTACCACTGGCCCAGACGATTTCTATGATAAAACAAAAAAAAAGAAAATCAGAAATCTTGTATTCAAATAAAATAACGAGTGGATAATAATTTCTTCTTAAAATTTATGACTTGTTAACACGCATGTATTTAGCAGCGATTATTTCACTTAAAAATAAAATAAAAAATAAAATTATAATGGGACAATAATAATTTCACCAAATCAATTTTCTTATTTATTTATCTCATGACAGTCAGTTGAAAATGGGAGAATCTTAATCCATGATTTAATGTCCTCGTATATACTGTATTTAATAGATTCTTTGCCATTAGCTGGTTCTTGTTTAATGTCTTATATAAGAGCGGTCGTCAACTGTACTATAGTGTCTGCCAACATGGTTTCCTAACTTTGACAGTTGATAACAGCCATCTTGTTGAAGCTATATCTGTCAAATTAATTGCCATTTATTCACTCTACTTTTCCAAATCACCAGGGGCGACCATACACAACGATGTGTGATGAGGCCCATTTTTGATAGAATGGCATGAACATGAACAAACAAAATAAACATGAGATCTAAGATCGCTCAATACATCACTATTTGGTGTGAATTTTATGCTGGTGGCGCCATCGGTCCGTATTTCTTTGAGAACGACATTGGCCAGGTATTCACTATCAACGGGGAACATATAGATCGATGATCACACATATATACTTACATACACACATACATAATTGGTCACTACAACCCTCCAAACAGGATTACGACTTAGCCTTTTACACCACTTATGTTGTGTGTGTTAATTTTATACATGATTGGCAAGACCCACAGTTTAAATTTAATCCCGAACGATAGATTTTCTTGAGAAACTTTTCATGGCAATTTTATTTTACTCTCGGAGTTTTTGCCAGAAATCTGCTTAGAGGAAGTAGTCGAAGAAATATGTTTTTTTAAATTTCGTTTTGTTGGAGATGTCTGACCTGGGATTTGAACCATGGCCTCACGTCTAATAAGCCAACACACTACCTACTAGACTACGACGACTTCATAGATCGATGATTACCAACTTCTTTTGACCTGAATGGGATGATTTGCACACCAACGACGTGTGATTCTAAGTAGACAACGCCCTGTGCCATACAACTTATGCCACATTGGACATTCTGCACGAGCAACTTGAGGACATGGTCATCTCTTGTGGAAATTATGTCAACTGGCTAGCGAGATTGTGCGACTGGATCCCATGAAACTTTTTCTTGTTGCGTTTTCTTAAGACGCAGGTGTATGCGAATAAGCCACAGCCAAAGTGAACATAACCCATACCATCCATCATATTCAGCCTGATTCATGTGACAGAGTCATTAGAAATTCGACACTTTGAATGCTATCCACCCAGAGAAGTCGTAACGAACATTTCACTGATATTTCGCACACACTTTTTTATCTAAATTTAAAGATAGGAAGCTCTTAATAAAAGATCCTATATAATTTGAAGTCGCCGTAGATAGTTTATAAGACGTAAAGCCACGATTCAAACCCCAAGTCAGATATCAAAATGAAAACATGATAAAAAAAATTTCTTCGGCAACTTCCTCTCAGCAGATTTCTGGCAAAAACGCCGAGAGTAAATAAAAATTGCCATGAAAAGTTCCTCAAAAATCTGTTGATCGGAGTCGACTTTAAAACTGAAGGTCCCGCCAATTCTGGATAAAATTAAGTGGTGTGAGAAGTTATGTCGTAATCCGGACTAAAGGGTTGTAATGGCCAATTATGTATATAGGTATGTTGTGTCTTTTCAGCTCAGTTTTCTGGCAAAAAATTTTAGAGTAATTAAAAAATGGCCATGAAAACTTCCTGAAAAAAATCTGTCGTTTTTAGAAGACATTAAGCTGTAAGTCCCACCACTGACGGATAAAAATTAACACACACAACATACATAGATGGTGTAAAGGGTTGTAATGACCAATTATGTATGCGTGTAATTATAATTTGTAACATATTTACACCTGATGCTATTCTATTTACTAAAAGTGTTCAGAATACAAATCGTGACATATTAGTCAGACTGGTCTATACAGAGATACTTGCCTTAATTGCTGCAATGATTTCGTGATTTGTAGCTTAGTTTGTAATATTCTTTCATTAAAAATAAATAAATCACATGAAACATTTGATCCAAAAATAATTAGTCAGTCTTAAGAAATCTTAATGAACAATGAAGTAATGAAACGTAGAACTTAAAATCATTTAGTCCTTGAATTTGATTACTGAAAACAAAACACCTTTTCTACCATCGCATACATATGTATGTTCTAACCCTGCTTTCTTAACCACAGACATTAATTTCCATTTTTAATTAAAAAAGTAAAAAAAAATTTAATTCACAAGCAAATTGAATGTGCATGAATATGGAATAGGGAATTAGGATAGTGTTAACGGCAATTAATAGATTATTTTGTGTTTTTTTTTTTTAATTTAATTAAATAATAATAAATGTTTTTACATTTGCCATTATTCTTGCCCGTAATAAATTCAAAAATTTAAATTCTAATTTAATTCCTCCAACATATATCATTCGACAGGGTCTACTTAAATAATCTATTCAAGCCAATTCCAATTGTGAAATAGAAAATTTGCATAAAAATTTTAACACTCGCTTTACAAATATTTTATTAACGACCATAATGGAGCTGGTGCTCGTAATGACGTTACGGATGATGTCGAGAAAATCAATTCAGTGAACGTAGTGTGGTGTAAGTGTGTAAGTGATTGCAAAGTATTGACTCGCTTTCGAAATAAAATATTTAACATTTTAATTGATTTTTAACATTTCAATTTCAATATGAAGCTGTCCCAATGTCGCCAAGAGAAATGTTTCTTAAAGTTGGTGCGACATAAATCTTCTACGGCAAAGGCCACTGAACAGTGGTGAGTAAAATTAATGGTTGCGATCGATTTTAAATTGAATTTATTAACCATAAATTAAGTATTTTAATTAATATTGTATTGACGATTTCAAAATAACAAAAATAACGGCTACGAATTTTACAATAAATTCTATACAGAATATTAAACGAAACTGACTGACAGACACAAGCAGCTGTCAGAAAAAAAAATATATTTAACTTTTAAGCATCTATAGAGTTGATTTTAATTAAAGACATTTTGTGTTCCAGGTAGCATTTACAAAGAGATCAAAATCCAATGATGTCCCAGGAGATGTTTGCTCCTTTTACCGAAAATATAAAATTTTGTAACATGTTGGGCACATAATTACGTCCTATGACACGGTAAAGGTAGGCCGCTTTAATCATACCACTCTTGGTGATCGATAAGCTTTCCATACATCCATAATACTTATTCGTTATTTTCGATACCAACTTTCGAAATATTCAACTTCGATTTTCCAAAAATGGACTTTTGTAATTCATTTCATATCTTTAAAATCGGTAGTCACTTCCCCTCCCTTTTTAACGCTTTCTCAGCGTTCGTACGTATTGCAATAACTTTGATGTCATCTTATGAGTAAATTCAAGTTCCTTGTTTTGAAGAGTTCCCACTTGAAGATTTATTCTCCAAGTTGAAGTCACCGTAGTCTAGTAGGCAGTGTGTTGGTTTATTAGACGTGAGGCCACGGTTCAAACTCCATTTTAGACATTTTGATATGAAAAAATTTATCTCCAGCGACTTCCTCTCAGCAGATTTCTGGCAAAAACTCTGAGAGTAAATAAAAATTGCTATGAAAAGTTTTGCACAAAAATCTGTCGTTCGGAGTCGACTTTAAGCTATAGGTGCCGCCAGTTATGAATAAAATGAACACCCATAACATAAGTGTTGTGAGAAGCTAGGTCGTAATCTAGACTGATGGGTTGTAATGACCAATTATGTAAGTGTATGAGTAAATTCAAAATGTATTAAACAAATATAAAACAGCAAAGTTTGCGACACCTTCCTCATGGAGGACGTTATCCTCATGGAGGATGGTGAAAAGGATAATATCTTAAATCACAGCGGCAAGCTTGGATTGAGTGTAGATTGAAAATTAGCTGCATGGATTGAGAGATATGGAGGAATGTTGTTGGTTGTTGTCTGAATGACAATAGAATTTCCAGCAACATTAATTAAATTATTGCCGCGAATATCTAAAAAGCTGTCGTTTCCTCATGAAGGCCATTTGAGTTCCTTTGTTTCGAACTAACAATAGTTCCGTCGGTACTAGTGAAGCAACAAACAAGGCTACCAACATCACATTTGCAATGTATTCAAAATCTGGAAAAAGTGAGCTACCGAGTATCACTGCCCACATAAAGTTGAAAGTATTCAATGTCATGCATAACTATTTATATATATACATACATGGGGACGTATTGTGATCACGCTTGCCAAGATTTTGCAATCCATCGCTGTCTTATGATCCTGATAAGGCAATGCATAGTCTTAGTCTCACTACTGAATGCGATTATCAACATTATTCGAGATTTCCTCAATCAAAACACAGACGGCATTTTGAGTCTCCGCCTTATCCAAGCTGAATCCGACAGCATTTGATTAATACAAAAGTCGGAGTGCTCTCGTATTTAAAATAGCCTTCATTTGTTTCCAACTAATTGACCAAGTTATCGAATATCTTACATCAAATTATTGTATCAGATTAGTCGCCTTTTTATGGTTACTTAAAAGAATAAACAATAGTAGTATAGCCTGAATAAGATCTTTAAATAAACTACATCCGAGATCTATTTGTGAAGGCTAGGGCAGTTTAATGCCTGTTTCCTATCCTCTCGGGAAGATAGAAATATAATCTATCTCGAGATACATTATTATTAGTTCTCGTGTTAAGAGAGTATGTTTAAGATAAGGAAATTTTTTTACTACTCTATGTATTAGAGTTCTTTGTTAAATGTTATTGCAAAACAGGTAAATGAAGAGATAGGTAGGGGTCTGTTAACCATAATTTACATTCAGAAAATAAGTCCTTCTACACAAATTCTATTCCTTCAAGATTTTAATTCTGTTAAACATCTAGATACATAGATGCATGCTGAACATTTTTATCATAATTCTTATAAAAAATTTTACTCAGATTGATTATGCCTTAAACTTAACCAAAAATTACTCTTATTTTCTTACTGTACCTATTATTACATTTCCACACTGTAATCCTATAGCCATACATTTCCAAGCTGTTGCTTTCCATACAAGATAATTAATCAATTTACCATAAACAAATTTATTTCAAATACATTTGAACAACAACAATAATTTCCATAATTTCATGTTTTTTAATTGTTTTACAACACCGTCACAATAAAAATGTTAATTGAAAGTGATTTAAAATACATTTAATTGTCTCAATAATCCAGAACTGCAGAGAGTTCCAACATGTACAAACGAATGCCAGACGACAGGCGATTCAAGTTTCATGTCACTTTCTGATATACTCGCGCAGCGGCCGTATGAAAATTGAATTTAAATGCTCGTGTGTCTCCAACTCCTTCAATTTCACATGCTGACAACCAACATGACAGTTACTTCTGTCTGTTTGTCTGTCTGTTATATAAAACCTATAAAATATAATCAAAAGAAAACTAAAAAATATTAAATTAAATGCAATAAAGGTTACGCTCAATGTTCTGTATCGAAATGAAATGTGGCTGTATTTTATAAGTTTCGACAATTAAAAATTTCCATCTTTTTTTTGAACGAATTACAATTTAATATTAAACCTGTCCTTATATTAAAGGGTATTTTAAGTCTACATATCTAAAAACCCTAAGTTTGTATTAAAAGGATAAAATTCTCTATAATTTTTGATCGATTTTCATAGGTTTGCATTCCTCAGGTAATTATAAGAATAATTAGGTTAATAATTAAACTACAAATACAGTATGCAAATACATACAACAAAGTTTATTTTACATTTCATATAATGTATGTTCACGTACTGTAAAACATATTTCACTTAGATTTAAAAAGGTCGCGAATGTCATTTTGTTTTCTTGACTTTTGGCGTTTAGTATAAACACAATGCACCTGAATTTGTTGCGGCAGCTGAGACTAGCCGGCTGCTCATTGTTTCCGAACAATGCCGAGCGCATTCGGCTGATCCCGAACCACCCCAAAAACTTCCGAATAGCTCTCGAGCGTTTTTATTTGCTTTAAAGACACACTTTTGGAGTAAAACCAAAATTTTTACAATTTTCCATAGCTATGCCGGACTATCGGGCGTTCCGGACTGTTGGATGCCGGACTAATGGACTTCTACTGTATTAGAAATTCAACAGCACATCTTCTTGACTCTTCAAAAGACATCCGTTCATCTATATTGTTCATCTGCTGTTCATCTTAGAATTGAATTAATCTTAGGATTCCTGTTTAATAAACTAACTTACATGCGTACATAATTGGTCATTACAACTCTTCAGTCAGGATTACAACCTAGCTACTCGTAATACGTGTTAATTTTGTACATGTGTGGTGAGACCTACAGTTTAAAGTCGATTCCGAACGACAGATTTTTGAGAAACTTTTCATGGCAATTTTATTTACTATCAGAGTTTTTGTCAAAAATCTGCTGAGAGAAAATCGCCGAAGAAATATTTTTTCATATTTCGTTCTGATGGAGATGCCCGACATGGGGTTTGAACCGTTGCCTCACGTCTAATAAGCCAACATACTACCTACTAGACTACGGCTACCACAACTATAGTAAACGACACATTTTTACATAAAAAACACTAAAACATTAATCTTGGAAAGACGATGATCAAGATCAAAGGACAGTCTTCACCCGTATCGGAAACAGGTCAAGCACCGTTATGTGGACCATGTGCGAAACCAAGCAACCGATCAATATCGGATAGTTATTTATGGCAGAATCAACACAAAAAGTCTCTCTTTTATTTCACGACAAAACTTAACGCGATCTAGGTTCTAAACTAGTTAAATAAGAAGAATTTGAATTTCCACACCATATTTACTACACCAGTTTATTAATATAAAAACTATCAACCACTTGATCAATCAGCCGATCATTCAAAGTTGTACTATGGCTAAGTATTATAGCAGATTTGTTTATCAACAAAGTAAAGCGCGCTGTATATTTCCTATTTCCTATGTTTTAGGAAAAAGAAACTTGAATTGACAGTTAGAGCCAAACTTAGCGCTTTCCATATTATAACTGTCGAAAGATATTGTAACAAAGAACCTATGAATCCAATAAATAGTGAATAGTGGTTGATAACTCCGTAAAACTGACAAGGAATAGAAAGCCAAATAACTTAAATCCGCACCTCGCAAGAGTTGGGCATTGACAAAGAAGGTGTATAAAAGCTTCCTCCTCTTCAGCAGACCCACACCCTTTCAACGTGTCTTCCCATAACGCAATGGCCTGTAAGTATGGCCACTGCGATAATGTAAGCCATTTAAGTATTCAGTTGTCAATTTCATTTCTGTTGTTTGCATATTCAAGCCCAACATTACCCGGTAAACTCTTTAAAACTTCTTAGGGAGAAGTTTTAGTAGTACGCCGTATGGTATCCTAGGATTCCTAGAAACTAGTTAAAAATTGACACAGTGTACATCACCAGTCAAACTGTTTATCTCTCGGAAACCTATCCGTTTATTTCACAGACGGTTCTCTATTATACTTCGTATATTGCAATATAAATGCAGAAAATTTTGTGACTGTAATGCTATAAACACAATAGACGCGACGCAGCAAAATAGAATAAATAAGCGTAAATAGAAGTGATTATTTTAAAGGCAGCGCGGCAACAAGCGACGATTTTGCTGTTTTGCATTTAAAATATTTTCTATTTTTATTCGCAGCAATAAGAAAATTAGTGCTAACAGTGAGATGATTTGTGCTGGCATTAGTATTGTCAATGCAATAACATACATAAAATAGAGGTTTAAAAAACGCGATAATTGCGATAATACGCGAAAAAATGTTATAGTCGCACCATTGATAAAGGGTTAAACTGTTTATTTTTTATTTGTTTTGCTTATGCCTTATTATAATTAAAGCAGCTTACTTAAATGCAGCTTACCTTAGGCTGCATTTGCAAAATTGTTGCGCTTACTGCGTTGCGTCTATTATGTTTAAAGTATTAAAGTCAAAATTGTAATATTGAAGTGTTTAATACATAATCTCAATGGATTTCATTGTCGAGAGCCAAGTATGTCCAACATTTCATCAAACTCTGCAGGTTACAAAAGAATAAAAGATTGAGAATTTCTGCATTCTTGTTTCACTTTTAATCCATTGTACTGTAGAGTGATTTTCAGGTTGTTCATTATTATCAATTTTTTCTTTCTTTTTTTTTTGTATCTTAATCCTCTACAGTGCATTCGTTATATGGGTATAGTTAGGGTATTTGGTTTATACTCGCATTATCTAGTTTTAAATGAAGGCATATTACATGCATAAGTAGATAATAAATAAATAACAGCAGTTAATATACAAACAATAATACTAAATAAGATCGTATTATTTTTCTAAAACAAAACGAGCTTTAAATAGTATTTTAAACGAAACAACAAAAGCAATTTGTTTATTAAAACAAAACAGAAAATGTTACATGTTACGACGTCGTCACCACCACCAGCATTACGGCCTTGAATTTTTAATGAAAGATCAATAAAACTCAACATAAAAATAGTGTTGAACGCTAAAAACAAAACGAAAAACATAAATGAAATGAAATTGAATTGAATGAATTGAAACTAAAGAAGCATAACACAATACGCATCATGATACGATATGATGATGATGATGATGATGATAATATTTGATGGTGGTAAAATAATTATATCGTATGACTCTCATTTTCGTCTTGACCACAAAATTTTTAAATAAAGATTTAACTTTGGTTTAATCGTAAAAGCCATTAAAACGTTTTTATACATCACGGATTACATACTCAGATACATATTGATAAACATACGTAAATAAAATTTATACACATACATACATATGTATATGCATATATGCATATATATTTGACTTTGTCTTACCATTGTCTAACCAGTTAAAACTAACCTCAGATCATGTGCACTCTTCAAACCGCATCTGTATCTTAGACTTTGTCGCATTGAAAAACAATATCTAAGTCTAGAATTTTGGAAACTATGGCATGCCTAGTAATTACTCAAACATTTTTTAATTAAGCTGACTTATAATCGTAATCGCTGTAATCTAGTAGGTAGTGTGTTGGCTTATGAGACGCAAAGCCACGGTTCAAATCCCAGGTCAGACATCAAAACGAAAATATGAAGATATATTTCATCGGCGACTTTCTCTCAGCAGTCTTCTGGTAAAATCTCTACGAGTAAATAAAACTGCCCTGAAAAGTCGAAAATTAACACACATAACATAAGTGGTGTGAGAAGCTAGGTCGTAATCCTGACTGAAGGGTTGTAATGACCAATTATGTATGTATAATCTACTGTTCGTACTTTATATTCGCTAAAGTCGTCCGCTCACAAGTAAAAGAAAAACTAGAGGTAAACGTGTATAAAATTTTAGAATCTGACAGGGATTTGAACAGTTCATACCGTCCACGTTATTGAAGGTATACCTGTCAAATTAATAGTCATTCATTCAGTCTATTTTGTCAAATCACAATGGGCGGTAATAGAATTATCAAAATGGGTATTCGGTTCGGGCATCATACTGCGCATTTCGAGCATGTTACGATCAATAAATTATTGATCAACATCCGTACACCAATAAAACACTATATTTGCCGAAAACATCCCCGCTATACGTGTGATTATGCTGAAGAACCCGTGGCTGTCAATTTCCCGTCGTTCAACAGAAATCGACTTTTTACAGACCACAACTTGGGGAATTTTACATTGTGACTTGAACCTGCACCCGGACAAAATACAGAAGCTGAAAGTAAACAACCATAAACAAAGACGTGCGTTCGATAAATAGGATCTGAAGCAGTAGGCAAGTAACAATAATTTTTATCGAAAAATCATTTTCAAAGATGAGGCCCATATACCAATCCACATGGGATCCAAAAGCATCTAATGCTACCTAAAACAGCCACTGTTTGGTGTAGATTTTGGGCTAATGCCACCATCGATCTGTATATCTTTGAGAACGCAAGTGGCACTATAACTCAATGATTACCAACTTCTTTTGACATGATTTGGATAATCCGGACATAACGACAGGTAGTTGCAATAGGATGGTTTACGTGCCACACATTCCACAATGGAATACATTCTGCAAGTGCGATTTGAAGGAACGGTCATCTCACGCGCAGGTTATTATTTAGTGGCCACCGAGTTCATGCTATTAGACTCGGTTCGACATTTTGTCGTTTCGCAGATGTACGCGAATAAGGCATAAGCCACAGTGACTCTCAAAGCAAACATAACACATGTCATCGGTTAAATTCGATCTAATTTATGAGCCAGAGTCACGGAAAATCGCTCCGCCCAAAGAAGACGTAACGGATATTTGAATGGGGTTACATTCCATACATAATGTCATCAATAGGTTTTTTAAACGACTTAAACAATTCAATGATGTCAAGCACAGACCGTGCTTTATTTACATAAATATAAATATAGGTAATAGAGGGATGTGTAGAGGTCAAAAAAAATTTCCAATCCAAAGCACTGGCACATAACAAATGGGAAGTCTATAAGGCGCCAAATAATTAGAAGAAAATCGAAGCCCTAAGCCCTTGTAGTCTCTATAGTCCAGTAGGTAGTGTGTTGGCTTATTAGACGAGAGGCCTTGGTTCAAACCCCAAGTCAGACATCTCCAACTAAACGAAATAGGATAAAATAAATCTTCGATAACTTCCTCTCAGCAGATTTCTGGCAAAAACTCTGAGAGCAAATAAAATTGCCATGAAATTCGGAGTCGACTTTTAATTGTCGGTATCGCCACTCATGTACAAAATTAAAACACTCAATTGAGCTAGGTCATAATCCTGACTGAAGACTGTATTTTAATAAGTGAATATCCTTACTACAGTTATTTATTTATCTGACTGTATCGAAAAGGTGTAAATGAGATACCATAATACAAATCCCACCAAATAGTTGAGGGAAGATAATGTTTTGAAACACAATAAAGATGATTTAATGTTATCGAAATGGTAATTAATTAAATAATTTATATTAAAAAAGAACAAAATTAAATTCCTATTAAGACCGTGTGTAACTAAACCAGGTGTATACGAAGTCATTTAGTTAAAGACCATGAAGACACCTTTCTTCAAACTCATCTACGCGCATGATCATCTCCACTACAATGCGGGTGACTGAATTTATTTTTAAATCAACAATAACAACTCAACTAATTATGAAAAAAAAGGAATGGAAATGAAATGAAATAGTCAGTGAATACAATTTTATTCCTGGTAAATAAATGAGCCAAGAGGATAACAACCTTTTTGTGCCTCTTCTTTTCTAAACGAAACTAAAAAGAAATACAGGAAAATATAGAAAAAAAGGGTCAAAAACTTAAATGAAATAAAAAAGGTAACACAGGAATGGATAAACTAAAGAACGGGCTAATTAAGTCATTAAGGTGGTATGATGATTAATCATGAATACATTAAATCCAAAAAAAAAGGAACAACTCTGCCACTTCTAGAAACTTAAAATAAAAAATTCATTGTCCTTCAAGTGTCTCAAGGGGCACAATAATGAAGAATTAAAAATAAAGATCACAACGGCATTAAAAACCTGCTGAGTACTGTTGCAAGAGACAAAGGAAGAGGCTCGGTAGTCAATTGTCGGTAAAATGTTAAAGGTTACTTCAACTGAACATAACAATAACGACGACCACACTATTCTAAGAATCTTTTATTTTATGCTCTATGCTCTGTTTAAAAATAAAGAAACCATATTTAAATGTAGCAAAGGTAGCAGGCATCCTTCGTACTTCATCATCCAAGTCAACCTGCTTAGTAGGCAACTGTTTAAATTTAGCAGGTGCCTTGTAAAATTAAAAATAAAACAGAATTTAAAGAATTCACTTCAATTCAATTTGAAAATCAAATTGTCACCGGTTTCAGTAGGAATGTTCATCGTTAGGCCTGCAATTAAACCTTCTATTTTATACCTTCTGCCTTTTTCCTTAATTTTAAAGACCATAAACCAGCTTTCAATTACACAACTCATGTTTACCGTTCGTTCCTTTACCCGGGTTGTGATAGAAAATCCTAAACTGACAAGTAAATTCTATTTTGAATTCTTTCCTGTCTTTCCTCTTCCACTTTTTCTATTTCCATCAAATGATTCAATTAAATAAAATACATAAGATGCACAATGGGCCTGTTTACTATAAAAATTTGAAGTTAATGAAATTCAAGCAAATAAAACAATAAATGTCAGTTAGAACGGCAGTAAATTAAAATTTTTAATGCGTTGTATAGAGCTGAACACAATGTATGAGTCGTTTTTAACCAAAATTTTTTTTCCGAAAAGTCCTAGAAAACTCCAAACTTCATCAACTACGACATGTGGTTAAACACTTCTACAATTTATGAAATTTACTTGAAAATTTGAATTACAGTACTGTTTTATTAGGGCATATTTTTATTATTATTGTTGTCGTGAGGACGTGCCTCGGATGCTACTCGCTCAACTATAACAATTCCCTCTTTATCAGTTAATATACACCCACGTGTTTCCTTCTGCAGAATGCATTAATACTCCACAGGTTCCAAGAATGTGTTCCAAGATTTTGTTCTGATGATTCATCACAGAATCTATATGTTGAGCTCGAAAAAATTTCCATTCCTAATACGTGTACCCTGAGTCCTATGATGAAAGCGCCTTAGGCCTAAGGCCACAGTTCAAACCCCTCGTCAATGTGTCAACTGCCCTAGACACTATTCAGCGAACAAACGTTGTTGTCTATGGGGTAGTTGTAGAGTAGGTAGTTTATTGGATTATTAGACGTGAAACCTGGGTTCAAACCACAGGTCGGTCAGACATAACCAAACAAAACGAAATATGAAAAAAATATTCTTTCGGTGACTTCCTTTCGGCAGATTTCTTTCAAATAAGTAAATAAGATGTGAAGTCGCCGTAGTCTAGTAGGCAGTGTGTTGGCTTATTAGACGTAAGGCCCGGGTTCAAACCACAGGTCAGACATCAAACTGAAAATATGGAAAAATATTTCTTCTCTTAGCAGATTTCTGGCAAAAATTCTGAGAGTAAATGAAACTGCCATGAAAAGTTTCTCAACAATCTGTCGTTCGGAATCGACTTTAAACTGTAGGTCCCGCCGCTCATGTATAAAATAAACGCACACCACATGAGTGGTGTGAGAAACTAGGTAGTAATCCTGACTGAAGGGTTCTAATGATCAATTATGTATGTAAATAAGATTACCATGAAAAGCTTCTCAAAAATCTGTCGTTCGGAGTCGACTTTAAACTGTAGGTGCCGTCACTAAATCATAAGATTAACACACACAACATAAGTGGTGTGAGAAGCATTTTGCCAAAGCCAATTGATTCATAAATCATGATTTTGATTGATTTTTGAATTGATTGATTATGATTTTTATACGCCAGTTCTTGGGTGACGAAGTCATCGTATGCCATGCGGTCTGTAAGCTTTGGTAATAGCGTCAGCTCTTAAAGCAGCCCAATTCATTCAAATTTCATTCTTATAACGAAAACAATACGCAGACCTAAAATACTAATAAAAAGCGAACAAGTTTCGTAATCCATTTTTATAAGATTTATCCACGTCTAGAGATTTCCTGAAGTCCAGTTGAAATCTTAAATTTTGAAACTCATATTCGAAATGGTTGAGACCTTTCCAATATAAACCACTGTGCAACAATCATTGTCTGTTAACCAACACCTTCGTTACTTTGATTTGAATTAGTTTTACACGGCATCACGAGAACTGCTATTTTATTTTGACAGTCTTGGCAAAGTGTTTGAAAATAAAAATCCATTTTCACACTAACCCCCCTCCCCCCAGCATCAACGCCACCATCAAGTTAAGAGAATGTACCTTCATATCGTCGTCGTCGTATTTCAATTCATGTCTGCCTATTTGACTGTTGCAAGCAGTAGTTCAACTCTCTGCAAATATTTAATGTCTTACGGCAGTACATGTTGCAAAAACATTTCACAGTTAAGGTGCCAGCCAATATTCATTCCTTCGCATGCCAGACAGACATGAAGGAGTAGAAGAGTTGAGCGAATATTTCTCTACAACATTAATCAGGCAATTTAGTTACGCTTACTTACAACAACATTAGCCTGAATTGAAAAGAACTTTGAATTGAGATTCTCTACTCATACATAATACAGTCTCTGTTGCATTATGTTGTTGTAACTGTGTTGCAACTGTTGTTCATGTTATTATAGTTGTACGAGTATCGTTTTTTTTTTTTTTTTTTGGATTTAATTCTGGAACACCTACAATGAAACCGATAATAAGTCAAATCTACTTATATTTTTAATCTTGTATCGAATTGACCCACAGGTGCCAGAAATAGAGAAGAACAACAAATAAATTTTTATTTTTATTTTTTTTTTTATTTATTCAGTAGAATTTGAAAAGCCATTTTTTAACCACAACAGGAAAAAAATTAATTCAATAACGATTTATTATTTATACACACACTTACATTGAGAGAAATATTACCTAACCTTTCCAAAAATAATCCACAGCTTTAAATAATAAGAAGCTTTCCAATGAGAGACAAAAGCTCAAGTATAAATAGATTCCACCATAGAGATATTCATTTGTCAAGACCATGTTCAAAACTAAGCAACAACCCGCTTTGTCCTTGTTAAATAGGCGAAAAAACTTTTAACACATGTCCGTCGTGTGCTTAAATATGTGTTCAATGCTATGTCCCTATCAGTTACAAAAATAACTTTGTTGGATACTTCCATATGCACAAATGTTTGGCCGATGTACAGTAAATAGTAGTAATATTTCCTATAAGAGTCCATTATTATACCACAATGAATCATTTCCCCTAATCCTGAAATTAACCGGAGGTCCTGATGAAGCCGGTGACTTCAGTCTTGACTGGTCGGTTTTTTCAACTGCAGGGTAGTAACTTCTTTTTTCTCCTATTTACGCTGGACAGTCGCCGTAGTCTAGTGGGTAGTGTGTTGGCTTATTAGACGTGCGGCCAGGGTTCAAAACCCAGGTCGAACATCTGCAACAAAACGAAATATGAAAATAGTATATTTCTTCGGCGATTACCTCTCAGCAGATATCAGATTTTAGAAATCTGCCGTTCGGAGACGACTTTAAACTGTAGGTTCCGCCACTCAAGCACAAGATTAACACACACAAATTAAGTGGTCTGAGGTAGGTCGTTACCCTGACTGAAGGGTTGTAATGACAAATTATGTATATATGTACACAGTAGATGAAGGATTGTTTTCTCCTCTGATTCGCCTCTGCAACATATTCTAGATCGTCAAGTCCCATACGCCTCCATACGGGTGTCCAATATACAATGGCTAGTGATTACTTCAACAATGACGCTGAGTGTCCTCCTCAGGAGATTCTAGACTTTTCAAAAAAGTATTAAGTGCATTCCTTCAACCGCTATGTTTCTTTAGTTTCTTAATTCCTTGAGATAGTTCGTTTTAGGCAGCTTAATTATAACACCATCACTTTATGTAGACAGGGGTGCAACCCTTCTGTAAGTCATGGGGGAATTGTCAACAATGAGTGATCAGACGTATAGCGAGCGAGGAAGAGAGCTCCCATGCCGCTGATGGGACCCGAAACCTTTTGTGGGGTGGGAGCAGATGTTTGGAAAGGTATGCTTAATGAAATGGCTTTGACCAAGTGGTTTTGAGGCAATCAAAACTTTTGTGGAGAAGTTACAATAAAAAAATATCTAAGTCATGCATCAAACTCTGTGATGCAGATTCGGAACACATTCTTGGAACCTGTAGGCCATTTATGCATTCTATGAAGAAACACTTGCGTACATATCAAGTGTAATTGTTGCCAGCTAGCAGCATCCTGAATTAGGCTCGGAGGAGACATTATAGGGATATTGTATAAAGTTGGAGGGGAAAACAATAGATCGTATGGTCGTAGTACTAAGACACCTTTTCACGACAATAACAACAATCACTCTTCTACAATAGGTCATATTATCGCTGCATTAACGACTGGGATAACTTTAAACAGCTTTAGCGATGTCCGTCCCTTCTGAGCAGACTGCGCTGTTGTTGACACTTTTTAAGTCTTAAGAAAACAAAAATTCCTGAAGATCCAAGTATATCCCTGTATTTTAATAAATCCTTTAAATTTTCAAATTTAAAAAACACGTTTTAAATGATAACATCTGCGTTTATTCTGTCTACGCAACAATATATTGTATCTGGCTTCATGAGATGAAAAATGGTAACGCGACTGTATTAATCCAGCATTTTTTTAACTGTATATGCAGGTTTAAGTTTTTCATTTTATTCATAATTCTATACACGTTATTATGAGCTGATTATAGAAAGGGTGATAAATAAATAATAAAAATCCAATACCCCGTAACAAGATTTACTCAAATCCATAATCCGTAATCCATAATAAATTCTAACCTAAAATACAAAGAAAAAAGAAATGAAAAATAATAAGAAAACTATGTATTGTGCATAAATGTGGGCAGTACTTGTATTAGAAGCCATAAGGGCTTCTTTGCGCAAGTTAAACAGGAAATTAAAATCCGTTATTTACGAGTGTATACAGCAGTAATAGTTTGTGTGTAATTAAAGCTTCAGCATTCTACGATTTAAATAAGAAAATATAAGGAAATGAAAAGTTTAAATTTATATCAACAGACAGACAGACAGATGAACAAACAGGCAGAAAAGTTTTAAACAGAAAAATAAAGTGATATTGATAAATGGGTTTTAAATAATAATTTGAGTTTTATTTGAGTTAACATTATCGGGGAATGTCATCAGAGATGCTTTGGTAATATAATGCTAAACAAAATGTTTACATTCATACAACGACAACAACGGCAACAACCACAAGAAAAATATTAAACATGCCAGTATTTACAACACAATAAAGACCCCCATACTTAACTAAACTGAACCGAATTGAACTGAAACAGAGGACAAACAGAAATTTAAACGTCAAAATCCAAGACATGAAAACACACACACACACACACAGAAAAAAAATTCAATGTCAAAGCCAAAAACAAAAAAGAGAAAGAGATGAGTAAAAATATGTACATATGTAACGGACATGCACATAACTATGTAAATGTCGTTCAATGGATGAATGGTTGAATGGATGGATGGATTGCCAAGTGAATGGATTGAAATGTTTACCTTTTGAAGAATACCAAAAAAAAAAACCAAAAGATAAATTTCATTATTATGTCAAGTGCATCAAAGTGAAAGACTTTTATTTTACATGCTCAAATACAGATGAAACAATCGCTATATTGATTGCCACATTGATGCAACAGAGATCAAAGGCTGTATAAAAAGTCTTGAAAGTATTCAAATTATTACATTTGAGGAATCAAAATAAAATAAAAAAACAGAAATTAAAAACATTCCTTCATGTTAAAATTACAAAGAATATTGTAAATTGACATTCTAAGAGACCACCTGTTGTTTATTTGGTCGACTGGCTGTTTGGTTGGTTGGTGGTATTCTAGAATAACTCTCATTAAGATAAAAAAAAAATTATAAAAAAAGGAGTGTAGTATAGAACCGATAAGAATCTCTACAAATTTTATTATAAAAGATGCACAATCATTATTCTTAAAAAAAAAAATTAAATATTAAAAAAATTTGTTTTTATTTGTAACAATTTCTTTTAAGAAATTCCTACATTACAGTGTAACTGTCTTTAAAAACCGTTATACAAACATTGTACTCAAAATTAAATGATATTTTGTTTGATGGTTACATCTTAAGCGGTTTTAAATAAAACAAAAAAAAAATCATGACCCCACACATACACCTATCGATGCAAATAGGCATTGTAGTCATTCTAACGCTAACTCCATAATACAATCATTGTGATATCGATACTTAAATTTGAATTGAAGTGTTAAATGATGTTCTTAATTTATTAAAAGCACTGAAATATATATCTTTATTACATATAATACTCGTACAAAAACACTTAACGAAAAAGCACAACAAAGTATTGAGTACATTGACAAGAAGTACACTTAGAAAATTATCAATTTTGATTGGAAACACTTTGATCGTATTGATCAAATAATACCCACTCTCGTACAGAAAGCCTGACACAGTCTACTGCACACTCCTTTAGTATTCCTAAATTGTGTCCGCATAAAAAAGGCAATTTTTGTAAACTCACATATAAGCTGGATTAACCGGGATAACCCCGCACCTTTCCTTAATCTTGTAGAAAAATTACTCCACAAGTCAATAAAATCTGTGTATTTGGATTTCTTATCGCCTTCGTATAAGCCAGTATTCATAACAAGCTTAATCAAAACCTCGATATGTAGAATCTAGTTCCTAATGACCCAAGTATACATTATTGTATTTGCATCCGCTGGGATATGCAGTGCTGGTCGGCAGTTATTATAATATCAGATGATTCTTGGACAGTAGACAGGAACATAATAAGCATTTTACTTTTTTATGACCGGCCGAAATAACTTCATAGAAGATTGCATAAATTTACTAGTCTATGGAACTGTTCAATGTAGAAGATATCTGACAAAACTCTTCGCGATTTTGAATTATCCATGACCCGTTAGGTTAGTTAGCCGTAAGTAGGCCAGCGTTTAGGCCCATTGTAATACCACACTTATATTGCAACCCGGGGCACAAACATTTCTTAAAAAACACAATTCGACTTCAAAATAAATTTTGCTATTGCAACCATCTTCATATTGAAGAGTTCAGTCAAAGATCACAGAAAATAAGAGCTCAAGAACCTCTGTGTCTTCCTGGAAAAAGTAGGGCACTGACACATGAAGTGAAAGATCATTCCATACTTCTCCTCAAATACACAGTTCCTGCAGAATTCATCGATTTGGAACCAATGCCAAGTCTATAGCTTTGGCTTCTAATAGGAGTTGAGGACCGAAGGCAACCGCTCCTATTTTTATTCATACAACTCCAGTAAAGTTTAGCATTATTGCACGTATCCGCCTGGCTCCAACGAAGTTGAACTTCCTTCTGAAACAAGCCGAGAATAAGAACACCTAACTCAGGCAATGAGCCACTCTTATGCCCCGTAATATTTCTGACTCTGATCGCCATGGGCACGACCTCCGCGCGTAAAAAATCCAATGGTCAAGCAATTTATACGAAAGTGTAATATCAGAACCCTTAATAGACCTACAACCCAATCTGTTTAGCACCTTAGAGCCATCGATAAAAGAGTCAAAAAAACCTCCAGAATTTCAATCCACAACTCTTTAATAATAAAATCAAGTTTCCTATTATATAGGAACCATACAATCACCCTGAATGTTATCCCTTTTAGTTACTGTATTCTAGTAGATAATGTGTTGGTTTATTAGACGAGAACCCGTGGTTCAACCCCTGGCTCAGACATTTCGCAACTTCCTTTCAGCAGTTTTTTGGCAAAAACTCTGGGTGTAAAGTAAAATTGCCATGAACAGTTTTTCAAACACTAACGTTCGGAGTCGACATAAAACTGTAGGTTCCACCACCCATGGATAAAATGAACACACACAACAAGAGCGATGCGTGCAGCGAGGTCGTTATCCTGACTAAAGTGTTGTAATGACCAATTAAGCAAGAAAGTAAGTTTTAATTAGTTCTGGTTTAATAGGAATTTAAATGACAGCCACTTGAGTACAGAAAATAATGCCTCAATCGTGGAGAAACAGAGTGCACTGGTGATCAGAGCAGCTAGTGAGCTGTATGCAGTGGCCTGCGTAATCTGTTTCAGTCGGCAATAATCCATAGTGCATAATTCTTTTATACTGGTCTTCCACTGACGGTATTTGAAGAAACGATTTAATGAATTGCGCACAGTTTTCGTATGTGAAAAATAAATTGTTGAGGAAATCAAAACTGCAATCAAAAACAATGATGTAGAGTTGAGTCGATATAGAATAGAGATTCGATTCGAAGGTAGAATTCTAAATCTTTCTTACCATTTCTGAACTTCAGTAGGGAAATAGGCTTCATGTTGACAACCGGAATAAACGTTTAAGGAGCCTAATTTATTTTAAGCATTACAAAATATTTCATTATCACAAGTTTATTTAATAATAAACAAAATAATTTCTCTTTACTAAGGCCAAGAGTCAAATTAACTACAGTTTTAATTCAAATTTACAATGTCACAGAGTTAAACTCTACAACTGTATGCCTGATACTAGAAAACATAAACCAGCACCAGTTCTACCACAAACTAAAACAAATCTTTACAAGACGTTACATTTACCACATCAGACGTGTGCGTCTGTCTGGATTATTTTCCTTCATTTTCCACTCGTTTTTTTTTTCTTTCTATCAAATCAATTCATTACGACCTCATGTAGTGTAAAAATGTCACACGAGCTCATAAATCTTTTTCCGCATTTTCATCTTCTTTTATTTAAAATAAAAACAAAAACAATAAGAAAAATAAAAAGAGAGAACGAGTATGCATATAAAGAAAATATAATTCTAACCTAAAAGACAAATACCAAGTCGAAGGATAAGTCAATACCAGTTTAACTCGTACGTTCGACACAGCATAAGAAAGACGACATGCCATCACATATTCATAGTTGACCACTAAACATTACCAGTTGAAATCGTTTGACACACCCTACGGTAGATATAATCAGTATGTTTCACTACGAGACGATTGTTGGACTTGTTGTCAGAGAGCACAGTTAGGTGAGAAAAGTATTGAATGGGAATTCAAGTTTTGAAAATACAAAAAAAAAATCCCAGAGAGAATTTTCAGTAGCGAGGTTGAATATATTTGCTTTATTCAGTATTACAACCTAGCTTCTCACACCACCTATGTTGTGTGTGTTAATTTTACGCATGAGTCGTTGGATCCAAAGTTTAACGTCGTCTCCGTACGACAGATTTGAGAAACTTTTCAAGACAATTTTAAATACTCTCAAAAGTTGTGCCAGACCACTGCTGAGAGGGAGTAGTCAAAAGAAATATTTTTTCCACAGTTAATTTTTTCGAGATGTCTGAGCTGCGGATTGAACTATTGACTCTCGTCTCCTAAGTCAGCACACTACCTACTAGACTACTATCTTTAAATTGAAATAAAACGAAGTAATGAGTATTGCTTACGAAATCTTAAAAGTGCTATTAATGCCATTATGTGCGGAGTATAATATCATTCAAATATCCGCGGAGTCTTCTGGGTGTAACGCATCCAAAGTATTAAATTTTCCATGACTCTTCCTCATAAATCAGGCTGAATTTGAACGATGCCATTTATTATGTTAGTTCTCTGTGGTTTATGGCGTATTCGTATACAACTGTGAACGAAGAAAACCTCAAAAGAAAAAGTCCTACGGATGGCCAGTTCCCAACACCTCCATATGCCTTCAAATCGCTTATGCAGAATATCCAAAGTGAAATGAGCTGTGTGACACGTAGTGCGCCCTGCTGAAACACCCATGTCGTTGGTCTCCAGATCAATCAAGACCGATGACGCCACCAGCCCAAAATCCAGATCAAACAATAATTTTTTCGGGATGCCTTGGACACCCTTTCGTCTAATGCGGATTGATATCGTTTCAAATTCAATAACTTTGTTCGTTTACGTACCCATTCATCTAGCAAAGGCCTCAACGCTGGGGATGGTATCTGGATGAAAAATGGGATCCGTTTCCAACTATGTCAGATTATATTCAGCGAACACACGTCGTTGCCTATGGTCGTTCATGGTGATTTTGCAAAACGGACTAAGTAAATGACAAGTAATTTCACAGATGTGGCTTCTTCTGTTAAAATTCAATAAAATAATGTGAACAGTAATGGAAATTTGCAAGCTAATACAGTTCATATGAGTACTGAAAAGTAAAAACTGACATCATAATGACGTATGTAGTACCGTGCAGCACTTCCAAAGACTGTAATGTCAACGATGACGTAGATTTTATTCGATAGGAGTTCGAAAACTGAATAACATCATCATATTGACAAATGATGAATATCCTTATAAATTGTTTAACTTTTCCCATGAGCATAGCAAATATTACAAGAGGTATAATAAATAAAGAATCTTAACAATTCGATCTATAATCTCCAAGTGAAATAATTTGTTTCTCGAAATGGCATAATTTTTGTTGGAATACAAACAGTTGGCGTAGCGATATATAAGTATGATGAGGTTGGTTTAAACGGACATAATTTCTTTGGATGTTGTTAAACATCATAAACCGAAATCTACTCTTGCCACAAGGTGTTGCATGAAAATGTAAACAAGCCACTCCATACCTTAAAACCTTGGCATCCAAGGGTTCTCGTTCGTGTAATAGTTTTTAATTTTTTTTATTTTTTTTTTTTTTTATTTCAGTTCATTGGATGTTTCGTTGGTTGGTTGGTTCATTGTCGCTTTTTTTAATTTTTTTTTTTTGTTGCCACAACACCGCTATTGGGTTACATAATCGTATTTATGTCCGCAAATTGTATGCTAGTGAGGTTGATTGTTTCTATTTTCCTTCCACTCCAATGTTGCTGCGTTAAGTTGCGCTGCGTTCAGTTGCGTGGTCTTGATGTTGTAATAATAATTCGAAACTGTAGTCGTATTTTTACACAGTTTTTCATATTGCGGTTTGACACTTTGTTAACTGTTGTATAAATGCCATAAAATTGGTCTTTATCTAGTTATGTGGCAGCGGCAGCTGTAACAAATTTGTTCTATATTTAGAAGAGTTAAACAAACTAACGAGTAAGGGACTCTAAAAAGGATAAAAAAAGATCAAAAGGGATTCGAAAGGTTTTAAAAAAGGTCAGTTTGTTAAGGATGAAATAAAGTTTTGGGTTGTTTGGATAACACTTACGGAAACTTAAATATTGTCATAGAATTCTGATTATAATAAAAGGATGAAAGAAACAGAATGAAAAATTTTTGAGGTATCTAAGGATAGTTTTTTCTTTTCAATAACCGTTCACGTAAAGTATTTAAATTCCTTTTCGTTTAAGGGCTATCACAATGCGTCTCTCCTACATTCTTATTAATTCTTTTATCAATCAAGTTTTTCCAGCTGAGCTAGTAATTGGTCTACTCCAGCTAGTCCTAACAAGATAGGTTTGTACATCTGAAAATGCCCACAAATAACACGTTCTGTATACATACACGGTGTATAGTGAGGAGAAACTTTATTGCTAATTCTGTTGTACTGTTTGAGTAGGTGGCAATGCCTGCTTTTCGTATTATATTCTCTGTTGGCGTTATCTTCTCTGGGAGAATCAAAATTTTAAGATATCCAAAAGCCATGATGAATGTATGTATGTCACCGCTATAACACCATTGCTTGTGTGGATAAGAGGATTATGTGATGGCGTCTACATTATCTAGTTGGGTAATTTATCCTGTTGCAATTATTTACAAATTTAGGTTTCTACCAACACCGAAAGGAAGCAATAGAATACAAAAATGTTTGCATTGGACTATGCGTATACAGCAGAGTATCTTTTCAAAAGTAAATGAAATACCTAGCCATTTACTAGACTATTTCAAGTTAATGTTGCCCGTGACTGTGGCGTAAATGCTCCATCCGTGACTTCAAATTCTATACACTTTTTCCAGCACTTCGGCTAGTATTTTACAAACCTCATCTGTGATTTGTTGTCTTCTATATAGAATAGATCTTCTGAATAGATATGTAGATGGAATTGTGGCTGACTTATCTCTTGACAGAAGAGACTTCACATATCCCCACAAAAACTAGTCTAGTAAGATCAATATGCATGATTGCAAACGTGGTGTGAGAAGCTAGTAATCCTGACTGAAGAGTTGTAATGACCAATTTTGTTTGTATGTATGTTGCCCGCGAATACAGCGTAAATGATCCATCCGTGACTTCTAATTCGGTATACTTTTTCCAGCATTTCGGCTGGTAATTCACAAATCTTAGCTGTGATGTCGTTTTCTAGGACTGAGAATAGATAGATGGAATTGTGACTGACTTATCTCTCGACTGGAGCAATGATCACAAACATGATATTAATATGCATGCCGTGCATCTGTTAAAACCAAGTTCTTGAAGAAGTACTATTCAATGCTGCTGTCGACATACAAAATGTACTAAGCAGTGTACTTACCTAAACCTCTTGAAGCGCATCTGGGTGCTATTCACATCAAATTAGGCATTTCAGTTGATTTACGCGACTATTAAGCCAAAAGTGCGAAACTTTAAGAACACTTGGGCTATAAATAGTCTTCATAATCGGCGAAGTGAGCAAGCTATTCGCACAGTTATTAATAATTATCGCCTTTATTTTACTCTTCTCGATTCCAAACTATTAACAAGATAAAGAAATGTACAAATCGAAGAGAATATCGCTGCTACAGCATGTAGTCTTGAAGAAAACGACGAAATGTTAATTCGTCGTCATTTACAACTTGTTGAGTTTTGTCCTTAAAATTTTAAGTAAGAATCTTAGCTTACTTGTCTATATGAAACACTGCATTTTGCTGATTAAATTCGTTTGAAATTGAACGATGACCAGCATTTTTATCAAAGAATAATTGTGCCTAATGATAAAGCCCATTTCTGGTTAAATGACAACTACAATGAGCAAAACTGCAGTACTTGCAGCGTACATAATACTCAATAGCCATTGCATACATACATACATAATTGATCATTAGAACCCTTTAGTCAGGATTACAACCTAGCTTCTCACACCACTTATGTGTGTGTGATAATTTTATACAGGAGTGGCGGTATTTACAGCCCACATAACAATCGATTTATTCTCTTTTCACAAGGGGTTCTGTTTTGAAGTCATTGTAGCCTAGTAGGTAGTGTGTTGTCTTATTAGAAGCATTGTAAGCCAACATTCAACCAAGAAGTTGGAAGAAGTAATCAAAAATTGATTGAATAGAATGGACCTTGTAACTCATATCTGCGGTCGAGTTATGTTGGATATTATATTTAAAAAATAAATATAATAAAATTATTTACCACAGCCTATAATTAATGATCCCTATAACAGTTTCATATTGTGTCTTAGGATATGGTTTCTATAATTTTAGAATGATTATATAAATCTATAATGTTTTTGATCATCAAGTTCAAAAAATGTTTTAAATTACCATAGGGTAAATACTCATTTTGAGAAAAATTAATAAAACTTAACAACTCAATACATATATATACAAATTTACGACTTTAGAAGATCTAAACCTTAACACTATGTGAAGTATTTTTTTATAATTTCTTCGCTATCTTTCAATACTTTAATAGATGGGAAATAAAACTTAAAGTTCCAAACATTATTTGAAGTTACATTGTGCGGTGTCATATCATTGTCATTGTCATGTTGTCATTGACCATGACATTAACAACAGTCAAAATTGTTCTCAACTATCTTTTATTGCTGTAGCATGTTTGCTCATGACCATACCAAATGAAATCATTATGGCTATTAAAAAGTTTAATTTGAACAAAACTTTGATTTGGATTTTTATTTGTTCAACAAAAAAAAAAAAAACAATTCAATGACTTCGATTATACCATATATGTAGGCATACACAAACTAAAATGTGTATCAAAGTGTCAAATTACACAATGTGATCGAAAGAAATATTATCATTCCCAGAAATTGACTTATTTTTCAAATTCATACAATTTATTGGATTTCACACTAAAAACAACAACAACAACAACACCAAAAAGTATTTCGTTTTATTTTATTATTGTCAATTCTTTCGTTTTTTTTTTAACTGCTTCCAAAGGATTGTGAATTGTGGCCATAAACGCAAAGGAAGGAGTATTAATCCAAGACAACAAGAATCACTCATTGATTCATTCATTCATAAGGTTTTTAAAAACAAAAAGAAGAAACAAAAAAACCATAAAAACTTAACCAAACCAATATAAAGAATCTAACAATACGACCAAATCTCTTAATGCGGGTACAAAATGAAATGATCACACGCATTGAATGGATACCCTTTAATGCCTTATTGATCATGCAATGGTGTGCACAGTGTTATTGTGGAGGATCACATTTAACAAACAAACAAACAAACAAAAATAATCTTTTGTTTAGAATCTCCCAAATTGACCAAATCATCCATTTGGTATGTGCCAGAATAAAATCAAGTGGGGAAAGTGTTGGAAGACAAGCAAAAATATTGTAATGAAGTCTGTTATCGCAGTAATCAAATCTACTTTGATTTCAGTCGTTGTCGTCATCATCATCTGTATAACCTTTAACAAAAAGGATTAAGTTTAGAAAGAAGAAAACACCATCAATTGAATTAAGTTTCAGGGAGCAAATAAAATCAAAAACAAGGAAAATATCGACTTTCAAAAAAACATAAACGATTATGTTTAATAGCCAATGTTTAGAATAAAAGAGCCAGCAATTAAAATAAATTCGTGTAAAATGGAATTATTTTTTACTGCACAGTGAAAAATACAATGGAAAAGGGCAATAATCGTAATCATAAATTTATACACACATTAATATTTACTATGAAAATTTAATATTTTTATTAATAAATTACAACACAATTTAGCTGTTTAAATACAGATTCAATTACGTGAGTTGTAAAGTTTATGCTGCATGGGCTTAAGTAAAGATAAAAAAATATAAATCTTAGCAATGGTTTTGGTAAATCAATACATACATACATAATTGGTCATTACAACCCTTCAGTCAGGATTACGACCTAGCTTCTCACAGCACTCGTGTTGTGTGCGTTAATTTTATACATGAGTGACAGATTTTTGATTTTGGCAATTTTATTTACTCTCAGACTTTTTGCCAGAAATCTGCTGAGAGGAAGTCGCCGAAGAAATGTTTTCATATTATCGTTTTGATGTCTGACCTGGGATTCGAACTCGGGCCTTCAGTCTAATAAGCCAACACACTACCTACTAGACTACGGCAATAAATAAATAAATGGTAAATCAATAATCATTCATATTTATTTGATCAAAGGCCTACCTTTTTCTTTATTGTATTGCAAATTTGATTTTAGAATTCCAACTAAAAATTTCCAATCTAAGATTCCCAATGATATCCTCCAGGTTTATGCCTGACGGAATAGAATTGTGATATATTTATTAAGCTTCCTGATATTAAACTTTCTCTAGCCTGCCTGTCCAGTGTTTTCCAGACAATGGTTAATGGCCATTTTGAAAACGGCGTAATGCTTGTTGGATGGCGGGAATTTTCCTGATGTCAATGAAGTCAATCACTAGTGTATAGTAAGCATCCCTCCTTGTCCATGAATGTAGAGAATTTCTCAGGGAAATTACGTATCTTTTAAAGGTAACTCTTAAATGGGTTCCGAGACATAGGGAATATCGTTGTAAAATGCATTGCCAACATGTTCAAGTGTATAGGTATTCCGATTACATATGTACATACACTCATACATACATACATACATAATTGGTCATTACAACCCTTCAGTCAGGATTACATCCTAGCTTTTCACACCACTTATTTTGAGTGTGTTAAATTTATTCATGAGTTTAAAGTCGACTCGGAACGACAGATTAATTTTGAGAAACTTTTCATGGCAATTTTCTTTTACTAACAAAGTTTTTGCCAGAAATCTGCTGAGAGGAAGTCGACGTAGAAATGTTTTTTCATATTTCAATTTCATCAAGATGGCTGACATGGGTTTTAAATCGAGGCCTCACGTCTAATAAGCCTACTATTAGACTACAGCGAATTCATAGATATTCCGATTGCCTCAGTTAAATGGGATATTATTCTTACTTTCTATACTTTTTACAAGGAGCGTCAATCTCATGGGCGTTACCAACTCACTTTTATTCTTAAATCGCATTACCATCCATCGCACAAAATGGAATTTCACGGGTCACTGTCCTTTTAGTAGGCATGCCGAAAGACTTGGCATTCCATCAAATTACTTCTGCATGAGGTGTGATTCTCTGATGAGCTGCTCTTGTCATGAAAGGACGTAGGTCATTCTTGACCGAACTCTCTAATATAAATATTTCTGTAATATTCTGTAATATTTATTCTGTAATATTTATTTTGTACTTGGGATGGTTTCCTCTAGGATATGTTTATTCAATACATACATAATTGGTCATTACAACTCTTCAGTCAGGATTATGGACCTAGTTTCTCACACCACTTAGGTTGTGTATGTTAATTTTATAATTACATGAGGGGCGGGATCTACAGTTTAAAATTGTCAGATTTTTCAGAAACTTTTCATGGCAATTTTACTTGCTCTTAGAATTTTTGCCAGAAATGTGCTGAGAGATCCACGGATTTAATATTAAAAGCTGGCGTATGTGAGACCTCTTCCATCAAGAAGAGTCCACCAACTTACCTAATCTAATCTTATTGTATTGCAATGCCCTCGAAACACGAGGAAAATGGATTGGATTAATGCGAATCAATCATGAAAGTGACTCCTCTCCGCCAATTGAGAAAATTTTATTGTTATTCATAGACACTGTAAAAGAACAGGAAAAGATGGTGTTTTGGAGTTCGAGAGAAATCTCTAAGTCTGGGAGGAATTTTGACTAAGGAACCCATCGTTCATAACAACAGATAGCAACGCTGTCCTAAGAGTTTTTGCGGTAGGCCAATTATCTGTCCAGCTAAAAGAACTTGATTAGTTAAATTGATACAAAGTTAATAAATAATAAAGAAGATGGGTAGATGATTTGTTAGAGCCCTTAATTTTATAGAACGTGGTCTGCATTCTTATGGCAGGAGATATTTCTTCTGGGACTAGTAGTAGATTAAACGCATTTAAAGGACTCCCTGCTCTAAATGCCAGCCACCTAAAGTTGGATTTCAGGTTCAAGTTTGTGTTAAACTCAAAAGGAAAGGTTGGTTTAAAAATCTTGGAATGATTCAATAATGGCAGGTAATTTTTAAAAGTTGGAAATAAAAAAGGATTTTAAATATCCAAATAATTAATTATTTCAAAGTCTAAACCAAAATATACCTGATGACTTAAAACACAATGAATTCACTTAATCACGGAATTTTTTTTAGCAACATTTCGGGATGCAGAACAACAATTAATCATTAAATCAGTTCTCATTCTTCTAAGAATCCTACAAAAAAGTCCTTTATATTCTGTCAAATCTAGTTAATTGCAGACAATCCAGAAAAAGATAAAAATCTTAATGATTAATCCTTCTCCCCCGTTGTGAAGGACTGGGATTGATTTAGAGAGAACAAGAAATTGGCACAATTTAATTCGAATTTTAAGTACTTGACTGTCATCTAGTCACTAATAAACAAAATCGATGTTTGGCACCACAAACAAAAACCACGTCAGACGGTCTGGATTTGAAGTCAAATGATTGTTTCATTTGAAACAAAAAAAAACAACATATGAAAGATACAAAAAAAGGGGCAAAAGACTATCGAAATCAATAATAAGTTTAAAAGTTAAACACTTTAATCATCATTGTCTGAGTATCAGTAGATAAAAAAAATGTTTGTATTTGAACTTGTGCTGGGCCAAAGTACATAAATTTTCTTAAAGTGCTCATGCCTAATGGCATGTTCGTTTCGAATTGTCGAAATTTTATATCTTTTAATATTCGTTAACAATACCTGGGCAAGCAAGCAAGCATGATTACGCTACGCACCATAGTACCATAACTAAAAACAGCATTTGGCTTTGAGACCTTTCCGTTTAATTCTTTGTATTCCTTTACAACTTGTTCGTATGATTGTGGCGCTAAACACTAAACGCCACATTTAAATTTGAAACCTTTGAGAGAATGCATGTGTTCAGCAAAGATTTTCTTTGGTTGCATGTACGCATGCGCATATGTAACAGAGATCCGACTAAAAAGATTATTTTAAAGTTAATCATTTCGAAAACATTTTGACTTTTATTGACTTTGACATTATTTTGAATACAAAATAACCAAAAAACAATAACAAAATAAAATAATATTGAAGTGGAAAACCATAGAATTTATCCAATCAACTGATCAACTGTTCTTCAAATTTATTAGGTGTGAGAACAAGTAATATTCTTAGCACAAAATATAAGAATTTGTTACAATCAATGTGAAATTAATTTCAGATTGCTTGACACCGATTCTGAATAAAATCGGAACGGTAGACAAGATCTCATATCATTGCACTATTAGGCAGGCCGAAGCACTTTTCATAAATCAGTTCAAATAACAAAACCTTCAGCAACTACTTTTTACAATAGCTAAGGATAGATCCAGTGTCATCTTGATACTAGAAAACCAAGCATTCAGAAGGATCCTGGCGGCTATAATGAACTGCATTTCACTATGTAATGTTGAACTGATAGGCGCATAAATGGTGTGGTATAATGGAAGCGTAAGTTTGACTGCTGCTTAAGAAACTCTTTTAACTGTATAAGATCTTCCAACAGGAACCACCGTATTTTGACAGTTGATAACGGCCATCTTGTTGAAGCTACATCTGTCAAAGTAGTTGTCATTTATTTAGTCTCTCACCATGAACAACCATAGACAACAACGTGTGTTCACTGAATGGTAATTATCTTCAGCGAAGAGTCGTATTTCTGATAAAACGCTTTCGTAAATTTGGGACGATACCAATCCGAAAAACTCACTGTTCCCAATGTTGATCCTGCCCATTGCTGCCAGATAAATAAAGCATCAAATCGTCAAATAT
The DNA here is from genome assembly GCA_927399465.1 of Sarcophaga caerulescens. Taxonomy (NCBI): domain Eukaryota; kingdom Metazoa; phylum Arthropoda; class Insecta; order Diptera; family Sarcophagidae; genus Sarcophaga; species Sarcophaga caerulescens. The sequence goes on along the minus strand of OV656872.1, from coordinate 118,233,084 downwards.
TAGAAAGAAAATCGTCAAATATTAAAAGAAAATCGTCAAAGTCGTTCATGGAAATCGTAAAAAAATCGTCAGAGAAAACAAACACATAAATTAATTGACTTAATACTGTCTCTGCATGAGCTGAAGAATGTGATAATACTAATATTTTTTAATAAATTTATCCAAGGCTGGAAATTAAAAGATGCCATCCCTCATTTTCATTTCTGATTTTTTTTTCTCGAAAATCTAGGAGTTTTATAGGATATTCAAGAAAAAAATGTTTAAGGTTTAAACAATCTATTCCAGTGTTGTTTATTGACACATACATATAAGCGCAGCAATAATATTGCATCATCTAAATCTATGGGTGAGGTGTAAATATTAAGGAGTCAGAAGTTCTTGACGTTCTGAGCATGAAAATTCAGTGTGGTCTACAGGAGAGGGCAAAGTTGCTCATTAATGACGTTAGGGTATCGAACTCTACTGATTAATTGGACATTGTTGCAACGTTGCATGTGTTTCATTGTTCTATCGCTATTACAACGGATTTTGCTCGAACGAAATAAGGGAACTTGTTCCCGAGAATCATGTATTCCTACGTAACACTCGTCTTTCTCGTTGAGAACATACATATGTACATGTGGTCGATTGCCCAGTGGATCGCACACTGCATTACAGACAAAATTCGTTCTTTAGTCGGACTATTTGTATGTGGAACTCCCTTCCTGCAGAGTTTGTAATTTTTTGGCTTTTTAGGGATGAAAAAGGCATAAAATACAGAAAAATCATCACAGGTATTCGAAAATAACTTAAAAATATAATACTTCACTCCTTGTTAAACTAACCTAAATTTGCAATAGAAACAATTGCAAAGTAAAACAAAGCTTAAAGTGGCTTTTAATGTACTAAAGTAAAGAATATGATGTAAATTTTTCATTTCCAAAAATCGTCAAAATAAGGGCATAAATCGTCAGATCGTCAATATGATATTTTTGGAGCTCAAAATCGTCAAAATGACGATAAATCGTCAAATCTGGAAGCTATGATCCTGCCCCTAAAAAGTTCTATTCCCGAGAAGGTTCTTATAACAATTTTTAACTCCTTACTAGTCACACAAATGGGACATTTTAAAGAGGGATTAAAACCATTGCATTGAAGTATCGCACTGGTTGCATTGCTGAGTGATTGTGCTCAACGAATCCTACTGTGGGAGATCAGGAGGCTTCGTAGGTAGCCTATTAGGGGGCGAACGAAAACCTCTCAATCTTTAGAAACTGAATCAAAAAGTTATATTTACAAAATTAATTGCAGTTGGATTGTCCGGTGTGCTTTCTCTAATACCGAAATGACTTGTTTACTCACCCAATATATAAACCACCTTTGAGTTTAACAATACTTTAATTTGAAATTTCTTTGGACTTTGTGACGTTTTATGAATTTTCGATTGTACCACTGTGACATTAATTGATACCAAACGAACTGATTCCTGATCAACATGATTTTCTTTTCAAATTCTTTTACAAAATTCTTTAGTATTATTAGTTGTTATTAATTGTTATTGTTGTCTAAAAATGATTACTTATCTTTCCACGGCTATTACCTTAATTGTTATTTGATATGCTTTTCCTCCACCAAAAAAAAAAAATTAAAAGAAAAAAATCCAAACTCCCAGAAAAAAAAGGGAGAAAATTTCTCCCATGCGCCAAACACCCAACCAAATTGGGATACCACCGATAGTCGTCGTATCAATTAAAATCTTAAAATAGATGCACTCTGCACACAGAACAGAATATATTTTTATGTCATTCGTTAAATTAATCATCAATTTCTAGTTGGCCCTCTTTGCCTCTGCCATGTTTATCTGATACACAGTCATAGCCAGTAAAGTTTTATTAATGTTTTCAAGATTTCCACGGATTAATAAGAAAAAAAGCTCATTAGAGTCATTTAGAGACAATCGATAGACAAATTGTATTTGAGAATTATGAGAACCTAAAATGATCGTATTCTGATTTATGTGTGTCACTTTAACGATTTATTGGAATAAAATGCACGATGACTTTACCCATACAAGAAAAGCATTTTAGATGCATAGACTAATGCCATTCGCTAAGACAAATCCAATCTGTGTCATGCGATATGAAGAGTATTTAAAATGCTTGCCTTTAGAACAAATAGATGGGAAAGCAGTCAGTTCGCACCGTGAGATGGCGTGAATTTGTTATGAAATAGGATTAGTAATCATAACATGACATGATTTTGTGGTCTCTTATCAAATGGAACAAAGTTATCTTTGGAACAATCATTAATTGATGAACAAAAAATGGAAATAAGTAGGGCAATGCTATAAATAGAATTTACACTGTAGCAGGTGTCACTGTTTCCTGGTTTCTTGAGAACATATATTCAAAAATTTGTTAAAAATCTAGAGGACAAAAGTATGTAATAGTAATGGTATGAGTAATTGTAATAGTTATTTGGATATATAGATGGCGCAAATATTAGGCAGTCGAAAGCTCTTGATGCTCTGAGCATCAAAATTTAATGCAATGCTCACTGGTGCTAGACTATTGTTTAGACTTCGAATTCTCATGCATTTTGTGTTTGTGTCTTCAAACACTATGAACCAACTTGCCTCGACTACTTACACCACCTATGGTATACGTCTTTTGACGTTCTTTAGATGCACCATTCCAGAAGACTATAAAGTGGATGCATACAAATATCTAAGTACACAACTAAGCTCCTGAGCATAATTCCTTTCTAATTGGTCAAAGAAAATGCGATTGATTTCTCCATACGTTTCAATTATTGACAGTATTGATCCGAATTAGCAACTTGACCAAAAGGAAGCACCTAAAATTCCTAAGAAAACCATAAAATCACAGCAAAATTTTGATACATTTTGGATTGACCAGTATGTACTCCGTCCAACTGTAATTTGTTCCCGATTGTATTTACATAACATTGTTTCAGTGAGCCACTTTTCATCAACCGTCCCTATTCGTTTCAGAAATGGATGAACTTTGTGGTCATTCAACAGCGATTCCTAGATGGAAATTCGCTGCATACTCTATGAGATCCATTGATACAGCTACGGTCTTATCCAAGTGGTTTCAAATAGTTGTTATTTTTTTTGCAGTCTTCAAATCCTAAGAAATCGAAACTATGTTTGCACGATATTACTTCCTTTATTCGCATTTTCTGCAAAAGGGTCTGATGGATATCTCATTATGGGCTGTTATGTTGATTTTGAGAATATCTAGGTTTGTGACTTAATCGCTTAAAAAACCCACAAGAAAAAATCTAACGGAGTCAAATCGTATGGACTTGGTGAGATAACCATGCCCTGAGCATTATCGTGCCCTCAAATCGGTCGTTCAGAATGTGTGGCACGTAGCGCCATACTGTTGAAAGCACATGTTGTTGGTATCCAGTTCATCCAATTCGGCAGAGAGAAGTTAATAATCATCGACCTATTGTCCTCGTCGTTGATACTGATGGTCTCGCCAACATTGTATTCAAAGAAATATGAACCGATGAGGCCTACAGCCCAAAATCCACACCAAACAGTGACTTTTTCAGAATGCGTAATACAGTCTTGGAAATAGCAAAGGATTGGTGTCGTCCTAAACTCAAAGACATTGGTGGTAAAATCAACTTCAAGGTAAAACAAAAATTATACATTTCATGCCTTAAAAACGTACCGTGAATATCTATTTTATATTTAATTTTTTTTTTTAATATCGGGTCCGCCATCTAACGTTTTTTTTCAACTAGTTCTTATTTCGTGAATGGTAACACTTAGCTCATGTCTGATTTGACAGATAATTAGTTTTATACTTCCTGTGAACGAATATGGTTGTTTATACGCTTGAACAACAACGCTAAGTGGGCCTGCGATCGTCTTACAGAAGATGCCGATTTTGGCAAAAAAAATCATCTTTTCAGATGAAGCTCATTTTGATCTTGGCGGGTATGTAAACAAGCAAAATTGTCGCATTTGGGGCACAGAAAACCCGCACGCATACATTGAAAAGCCACTGTTTGGTGCGGATTTTGGTCCAGAGGCATAATTGGGCCATTTTTCTTCGAAAATGAGCAAGGAGTGGCCGTTACAGTCAATGGTGATCGTTATCGGGCCATGTTGAACGAATTTTTGTTCACAAAAATTGAAGAGGAGGATATTGGCAACATTTGGTTTCAACAGGACGGCGCTACGTGCCACACAGCCGAAGCTACACTCGATGTTTTGCGCCCTGTTTTTGAAGATCGCATTATCAGCCGCAGAGCTGATGTCGTTTGGCCACCTCGGAGCTGCGATTTGACACCGTTGGACTATTATTTGTGGGGTGCCGTCAAAGATAAGTGTTACGCCGACAAGTCAGAGACAATTGACGCTTTAAAGGACAATATTCGTGAAGCCATTGGTGAAATACAGCTGCACACAATCGATAATGTGCTTAAAAATTGGACCGATCGTGTAGGCTACTGCATGAACAGCCGAGGCAGCTATTTGAATGAAATTATTTTCCATTATTAACCGGAAGGATTGTACTTTCAAATAAAAAAAGAAATTTGAGAAAATATTCAGTAGTTTTTTTTTAAGCATTTTCAAAAAAAAAGTTATTTGGCGGACCCTTTATAAAGTACCCTTCAAATTTCGTTTTTCGTTTGCAGTTGATATTTAAAATTTAATAAGACATTCAATTCAATGATGATTGTACGCCTACTTTTAAATTCATTTCATTTATCGTTGTTTGTATCGATACATTAAATAAAACTTTATTTAACCTGAATCTAAACAATAAATTGTCATTGTTTGGTTTTCAAATTCCAATATTTACATATAAAAAGTATAAAAAAATGTGCACCAGATTTCTGATTCATACAAACATAAAGTGTTACGCTGACATACGCACGCAAATGTCCTGATTTTATTGATTCAATTGCAACAAATAGCCAACAAAATGTTGTTGTAACTGGAGGGCATGTACTACATACTACAGTATCTTACATTGCTGGTGTTAAAGCCTGTCAGACCGTCTGTCTATTTATATGAGTATTCCACAGCGGACGATGTAGTAAATAATAAAAGGGCATTAGGGTTGGCAATGCAAAATTGGCTCAGAATATTGCTTGTTCAACTAGTTAAACAATATTCTATTTTTAAAAGCTGTTAACGAGGGTGGTATGAGAAGAGTTAATGTTTCTCTCTAAATATTATATGTCTTTAAAAGTCAGTACTAAATGAAGAAGATAATCTCTTATATTCCCAATCCTAAGAGGCGTAAGCATTGGACATCAAAAAAAGTGAAAAATAAGTACTATGTTCCCATTGTGTAACAAGAAAATGCAAGAAGTTTCCACAAAGTATTAATCAATGTTAACAAGACTCTACCATTAAAACTAAGTCCAAATTAACCTTACCGGAAAAGCTAATAAAGTAACTTGTAAGTCTAATACCAATACTTGGTAGTTGTCATCTCTATTAGCGTCGATAGCCAGGCCAATTTATTCCTTAGAATTATCAAACATAATAAAATTAAGAGTAAGCTCTCATTCTACCTACAAGCCAAGACAGCTGCAGTAATTATCATTAGAGTATAATTTTACCGCAAAATACACAAAAACTACTACGAAATATTCTCATACGGAAGGCGAGTCCTCTGATTGCAAAGTAGTTCCTCGAGAATGTTTCTTAAACTTGTTCAAAGTCTCATGGTATGCTGTATTTAGCCTATAATCTAAGCCCCTGCACACCCTTCATTCGCGGCTAGCAGGTTCACACTATTTCCAGAACAATAACATCGAAGTGTCTTCTTTTCTAAACCGGTGAACTAACACAAGTTGAGATGTTGTAAATGGCAGTCCCTAAACTCTAGTAATACAAATGCCACCTAAATGCACTCCTATTACGTCATAATGGGAATGATTATTTTGTTATCTAAACTTTAGCACATACTTGCAACTCCAAATTTAAACGTTAGCAACCAAGATAAAGCTATTACATACTACCCTTACATGACGCTAGTACCAGCCTGTTAAAATACTAAGAAGTTATTCCTCAGCGAAATGTTGTCTCTGACGGGTACTTAAACCTCCGCTGAAAATTGCTCATAAAAAGGCCTCAAATTTTTAATATTCTTTCAATAACTGTTCGAGATATACACAGAACAAGTTGATAAAAGGTTTTGCTCTGATGGAATTAAACATCACAGCCAGGAACGTTGGAATGATATTGTTACGAAAATGAAAACGGTGTAACATCGTTTAACATTAAAATGATAAACAAACGCTACAATAGCAAAAACCATGAGTATGAAAGAAAAGGGGATAGATAGACAAGTAAGCGAGAACGCAACAACAAAGAATGTAAATAAAATACACAAACAACAATGAAGCTACAAGAGTTCTCGAGACGGCGAAGGCACGATCATTCGATTTCAATAATATTCCAGACTTTTTACGTGGGCATATAAAAAGGCAAGACAAAGCAGGCAACGAGTAGTAAGAATTCAGTCAGTCTTGTGTGAAGACGCGTTGCGTGTGAAGAGAACAGTCGTGGTTTGAATATCTCCGTTGTAAGCAAAGAAGAATAGCGAACAAGCAATTATTGTTGTATACATCAAGTTATAAACAGTGGCACACAAAAATAATGCGAACAATCAAGAATTTAATTGAAACCAAACACCAACTTATTTCTATTTTGTTTACAATCAACGAACTCATATTTTAAACGTTTTTGTAAAGGTAAAAACGTAACAAAATGAAGGAAACCTCTGCAGAAAAGATTAGATGTGATATAGGCCCACTAAGAGTCGTTTAGAATGCCGAGAAATAAAGAAAATACTTGATTTTCCAGTTACTACAAGGTCTGTAGCCCTTATTTTAAGGCGGGTTATAAAATGGAAAAAAATTAATTGGAATGCAATGGTATACAGAGTGAGGAACTTCTTGAATTTACCCAAGCCCACAGTTCATGGACCGATTAATTTAAAATATCGTTTTTACCAGTGGAAAAATTTGATTTAAACGACATAGGGAATCATTGTCTGGTCCAAGCGTTGTACAATCTATAAGAAATTTTGGTGAAGTAAGTGTGTGTACAGTGTGGAGAACGTTATCTTCAGCAGCAAATTTGGAACGTCTAGCAGATATCCTTATCACGAAAGATAGAGGAGCTGTACATGTTATGTACAAAATTAAAGAGTAATCTTTTTACAAAAATGTGAATACACTTTCATAGCCGATTGCAATGTCATTAAAAGCACAATATAAGCTGTGATTAAAAGCTTCTGGAGAATCCTTGTGGCTAAAGTTTACGAAAAAGGAAGGCAGATTTTGAGGGTAAATGATGTAAAAGAGAAAAATCAAGGAATTCTAATTGGATATTGAAAAACATTTCAAAACCTTGTTAACACTATGATAAGTATAATATTATTGGGCTCACAAAGTATGAGAAATTTAAAAATATTTAAGAATTTAAGCTAAACGCTGGCTTTTAGGAAGTTCCAGAATCAAAACTGTTCATTGCTAGAGTACATTATTATTGTTCGAAATTAACAGTGTGATTATAAACCGATACATACTACTCTTTTCCGTTTTCCATCAAAATTGAAAATCGTCAAAGTTATTCTAGGTTATCTGTAGCAAAATATTAACCTTTGAAGTCGCCTCTATATTCTCCCCTTCTCTTTCCAAATGTAGCAAAACTCTGTAAACAAACTAAAAATAGATTTTTTGATTCTGATGGAATTGTTGATCAAATAATTTGAATTCGAAATCTCCATTTCAAACAACCCACGTACTTTTTGTAAAGATTAAAAAGTAAGGCAAAACCAACACCATGTTTACCCAATTCGCTGTCCCAGTACATCTCTTTAGTACTGAATACATTTGAATGTTTATTTAGTCGAACGCATTTTTTTAGAAAAATTTCAGAGCAATCTGCATAAGATTAAGACTGTTCCCATTTCGTTTGGTCTCCATAATGAAGTGATTGCTGGAATGCCATGGACATGGACAGCATGGAAAATGTTTGCTAAAGGTGTCAGGTGTCACATTATTCATGAATTCTAATGATAATTTAAACTGTCTGGAATACCCTTTAGCTAGAAGGGATTTGTATTTTCAATTCAAAGCATAATTGCCATGATGTTTTAATTCTTTTCAATTTATTTTTCTTAAGAGTGGGAGAGGAAGAGAGCAGGCAATTTTACCTTTAATGTTTAAGTTGTTTATTTTTTATTCATTGGATGATTTAGTTTTGATTTGGATTTCAATTTGATTTTTGTTTTCATTTCAATCATACGCCGCTGACGTTTATGAAGACGTTGTTGGTCACACTTTAGGAATATTTGATGAACACTGTCACCATTTAGACAGGCATCAATTAGTAGCAAATTGCTTTGACACTTTTAATTTTATGAATAAAAAATCTAAAGGTGATACCGGTCGAACACTTACAAAAGATGATAGACGACATACATAAACACATGTACTCTGGCTGACTGCATATTGGCGTGCATTAAATTTAATTCAATTTTATACTCTACTAGTCAGGGTAAGGATTTTAGCAAAATTAAAATGATTATTGTGTTTAAGAATATAACACAAAATCCCCATTTTTTTGATAGCTTTTATTGTTTTATAAAGAAGGGTCTTTCTTTTAAGCGCTTTCTACCTTTAAATTGAAATAAAACAAAATATGTTTGTGATATCAACGACATTTTTTATTCGTTTGAAAAACCTGTTGACGCTACTATGTGAAATATAACTTCTCTGGGTGGAGTATATCCTAAATGTCCATGACTCTGTTCCTTAAATAAGACTGAATTTGGTCGATGGCGAGAGTTACATACATACATACATACATACATAATTGGTCATTACAATCCTTCAGTTAGGATTACGACCTAGCTTCTACCACCACTTATGTTGGGTGTGCTAATTTAATAAATAAGTGGCGGAACATACATTTTAAAGGCAACTCCAAACGAAATTTTTCATGGCAATTTCATTTACCCTCAGAGTGAGTTCTTGCCAGAAATCTGTTGAGAGGAAGTCGCCGAAGGAATGTTATTTTCATATTCGTTTTGTTCGAGATGCCTGATCTGGGGTTTGAACCGTGGCCTTAGGTCTAATAAGGCAACGCACTAAGCCTACTACACTACGGTGACTTCAACTCGTTGGCATGTGTTATGTTAGCTTATTCGCATACAACTGCGACTTAAAAAAACCCCATAAGAAAATGTCTAACACGGTGAAATTGCACAATCTCGTTAGCCAGTTCACATCATCTCCACGTTAGATATTTATACCCTCAAATCGCTCGTGCTGATCCAATGTGGCAGGAGGTGTGCGCCGCGTAGTGCCATCCTTTTCAAACGACATGTCTTTCGTGTCCAGCTCATCCAATTCAGATCAAAAGAAATTGGTGATCATCGACCTATTGTGCCAATCTGGCCAAATTCGTTCTCAAAGAAATATGGACCGAGGACATCACCAGTCCAAAAACCACTTTAAATAGTGAATTTCTCGGGATGCATTAGATGCATTTTTTTTTCATTTTCTAGATATCTGAGCTGAGGTTTGGATTCAAATCTGTTGGTTAGTAAGCCAACACACTACCCACAAGATTACGACGACCCAGTAATATCACAATTCGAAGTTAAATTCATTGATTGTCTTCATCGCAATTGTATATGTGTATTGTACGGGTATATTGTCTATTTTAAACAAAATTAGCTTTGTTAGAAAGTACTACAATATGTTGGTACTCACCGTTGCTGTTATATCCCTTTTGATGACATTAAATAAGAAGTAATATAGAAGTGCCCTGCTGATGGGACGGTCTTCGATTTCTTTGGACATCTGGATTCTGACAATCCAATTCAGTCCACTGCTTTGCCTCAGGTTTAAAGTGGAGAATACTAGTGTTACCCATGAATGAATGAATTTACATAAAACCTCAGATCATCAGTTGTGATCGGTTTGATAAGTCCATAGTCATTAATCACGTCATTTAATGATTTCAAAGCGATTCTTGAGAACCCACTGGGTTGTAAACATCTTCAACCAGGCTATTTAACAATGATAAAACGATGCCTCAACACAATTTCTTGGTTTTATTGAATGAGAATGTACAATTTACAAAAATTTGTTGTTAGGTTAGCGGGAAGTACACTCAGTGGCCCACATGGCGCATTTTGTTACCCAGTGAGAGATAAGCCCCTTGTCATGATCCTTTAGAGGTGGGTTCTAACCACTTCGAAATCTGGATTCAACCGATCAATTCCCTTAGAGGCAAAAGTTCTACCATCCAAAAACCGATAACGTACGTTTTGAAGTCCAGGGTACTCACATTAAAGGTGTTGTATCGATTCCCTTTCTTCCACAGCATGGCAGCTTCTACAGTAATTCTGGTGGGCCAGACCGAGCTTGTCAGCGAAATTGCAAATAATTTGTACTTTTTACTAAAAATTTATTCTTAATCTTCTGATGGCAGTTAAAACTATGAATTTGTGTTCGAAACTAATGTGCTAAGATAAAAAAGTAAATGTGTTACGAAACTCAGGAAGAGAATTTTCATTCCATATGTCCAATTAGATTCCACAAAGCATAGGTAGAGTTATTTTTTAACAGTTTTCAGCATGACATACACATCTAATGCGCCTTATGCTAATGCAATAATAGCATAACCGTAGTCTTTCCGAACCCTGAAACTATAAATCAATTGCAATGAAAAGCAATCACTGTACGGCGACAACAAAAATTGGCAAAACGACAAATTTATTTACTTTTTAATTGAAAAGTAAAAACAATTAAAATTGGTCAAAAAAAAAAGCTTTAAACACTTACATGATTCTTTTTTTTAATGTATTTTTTATATATTTCTGACATATACACACAGACATAATCATTTTAAACAACTTATGCACCAAATTCAATAATGATCACGGCAAATAAATGTGAAATCAATAAATGAACTCTTGACTTCCGTTTCTTTAATTTTAAAAGTCATAACTGGATCCTTTTGTCTGCGTTTTATAACTTCAAGAGAAACACAAAAAAAAAAAACTAATGGGAGGCAGTACCATCTAAACAAACATCTTAATTACGTTTGCCAAACTTTGAGTTGAACTTCGGTAAGGGAAAAAAAACCACACTAATAATACGATGCCACAACCATCGGCGGTGCCACCTGGATAACGCAAAACAAATGAAATTAATTACCCACCGAAAGACAAAAAGTGGAACGCTTCAAAAATGAAGAAGTACCCAAAAAGAAATCGGCTTAAGGCCATTTACCGAATGTATCAATTCTTTGTCTCTCTTGTATGAGCACATATTTTGCATGGTGATTAAGCGAAATTGGTAAAAGGCTTGTGCTTGCAAACAAGCCATTTGAAAAAAATCTTTGGCTCATAATATTTAAGACATACAGAGATGGGCGTTAGCAATATTGGTTTTATTACAATGCCAAACAATAAAAGAAAAAATATTTTTGTTAAATGAAAATAAAAAAGAATTCTTTTCAAAAAATACACTCAAAAAATCTCTGAAATCTGTTGACTTACATAATGCTCGTTTAACAATGCAAATCTGAATAATAGAAGTTGGTAGCTTTGTTTCCGTTCGAGCTTAGCGTCTGGAGCTTTACAATCTATAATTTTATACTATATAGACACGCTGTATATTACAACTGAATAGAATTGTTCTAATTGGGATAAATAAAGCCTTTAATGTTATTCAAAAGCATTGGATTTCTGTTTACTTCCAACAAGGACTTTAGAACTTTGACAGTTGATAACGGCCATCTGTTTTACAAAGCCGTCATACGCGACCGTAGACAACAACGTGTGTTAACTAAATGGGCTCTGGAGCAGTTAGCAATTAACATCGAAAATCATCTTCAGCCATGAGATCCATTTCTGGATGAATGAGTAAGTGAACAAAAGTGAACATAAGATTCAAGAGCGTCCAATGCCTCCTAAAAGTTACTGTTTGGTAGGGACTTTGGGCTAGCGGCGCCATCGGTCCATTTTTCTTTAAGAATGACGTTGGCGTCCACCACTAACTTCTTTTGGCCTGAGTTGGATAACCTCTACTTCAACGCTATGTGGTGTTACGTGCCACACGAGCTCATGCTACATTGAATATTCAGCAGACGCGATTTGAGAGCATGATTATCCCCCGTAAAGATGATGTGAACTAGCCACCGAGATCTTGCCATTTGACCCCGTTAAACTTTTTCTTGTGGGGTTTTCTTAATAAGTCGGAGGTGTGTGCGAATAAGGCACAAACCACAGCAGACCACAAAGTCAACATAATTCATGCCAGCGGTTAATTTTGTCTTATTTATGCGCCAAAGTCATGGAAAATTGGTCATTTCGGATGCACACCATTCAATGAAGCCTTTGAGCACATAATGGTATCAATAGGTCCTCCAAGCTATTAAAAAAGCTTGTGACAACTGATCTTATTAAACTTTTTCTTAAGTCGGAGGTGTATGCGAACAAGCAACAAACCACAGCGGACCATAGAACCAACGCAATCCATGAAATTTGGTCATTTCGTGGGCGCACCATCCAGTGCAGCCTTTGCGCACATAATGATATCAATAGGTCCTTCAAACTAATAAAAGAAATTTGATGACATCTGATCCTGTTACACTTTTTGCTTGTGAAGTTTTCATAAGTTGCAAGTGTATGCGAAGAAACCACAAACCACAGTGGGCCATAGAACCAACGTAATCCATGCCAGCATTCAAATTCCGATATCTGTCGTCAGGAGCAGTGTTGTCGTTTTAGTTAAAACTAGAGAAGTTCAAAAAAGAGTATTAAATCTGGAAATAATTACTTTGAAAAAAAGGACCTTCATCGAGTTCTTTGTAAGCATATTTAAGCCAAAAAATTTTCGAGTGTATCTCAAAAGAAATTACCAAAAATTTTATTTTTCAAAACCTTTTTTTTTTTTATTCCGAAAAGTAAAACTTTAGTCATATACATACATACATACATAAATACATACAGCATAAGTACAAACTGTTCTGAGTATGCAAGACAAAAAAATTGGTAAAAACCAAGGAATATTAACTTCCATGGAACTAAAATCATAATAAACAGCCACATTACATGAATCGTCTCAGTTGGAAGCTATAAAATTCAAATATTGAAATACAAAACAAATAAAAAAAAAATTCCAGTCATCGAAAATAAAATAAAAACGAAATAAAAAAAACAACAAAAAAAGTAAATTTTTGAAATCATAATGATAATTCAATCATAATTATGAATATTATCTGTGGATTAAAATCGAATTTTGTTCATATTTTTAATTATTAGTTAAAATCAATTGTATTGATTTCATTACAACAACAAATGGCCGCAATCAAATACAACATTTTATTGTAAACTTACTTACCAGCTACAGAGTTATCAAGAAACAATTTCGATAATCATTTCAAATTCTCTTATTTAATCCCCAAGTATGTAAATATTTTTAGAATTTTAAAAATGTTGTAAGTTTAAAAAAAAAATTCTTTCGATCGCATTGGAAAATCTTGGACCCCATGTTGTAGTTGTTTTTTTTTTTTTTACAAAATTCTATTGGCGCTTATATTCACACCATAACCAAGTGTATGCAGATGAGTACGATGATAAAGATTGGTCGAAATGGTGCGGGTAAATATCGTTCTCGTTCTCAGCGCGCCACCAACGCCATGCAGAACCATGATCACCGCCGTCATCATCTTTTGAAATGGTGTGTAAATTTATTTCGAGTACGTGACTATTTTGTCTTGCAAGCGGCTCATCTTTTTTAATTTTACAGCCATTGTCTTTGGCCTTTGTTAGTTTTTTTTTCCTTCTTTCTTCTTTTATTAAAGTTTTAAAGATTATGATGTTGTTGGTTAGTTGCTTGGTCGGCCAGTTGCTCCTATTCGTTACAACAAGTGAAATTCCAATTCAATTCAATAAGTTTTGATTTTATTGGTAAGACTGCCACCAAAATCAGAGAAATCTATTGATTTCTTTTAATATTTTGACAGTTTTATTATGTTTCTAATCCACCTTTGTTGTTGGCGGTGGTGTCGTCTCTGTGGGTAATATGAGATCTCGTACTATTGTCTTTTCAAGCCGTTTTGTCGTCTAAAACTAAGGTTTTTATATCAATAGAGGCCATGATTAATGGTTTATAAATCAATTTGTATTCTCAATAATCATTGAAAACTCAAAGCAATTGCTTTTAACTGGACATTAAATTTTTACCTCCACTGATTTCGGATATAAAATTCAAGGAATATTTCATAAAGCTTTTAAACAGCATTTTAGGCAATTTATGACTTAATTTAGGTGTCTTTTTTATTTTTCTCGAAAAGTATTTCTTTCTTCAGTCCCATCTGTAATTATGCTGATTCACCTTGAATTACTAACAATACAGTCGTGGAGTATTAGGTTTGTTAAAAAGCCTTTATCAAAACGTATTCCTTTTGGTATGGTAACTATTTCTCTCAATTTGTATCAAGTTTTTTCTATTCTTGCAATTTACGATTTATACTAGGTGAGCTGCCATAAGAAGAGTTGAGTAGGTCAATAATCTTCTTTCTTTATATTTAAATGAACGCATCACTCGCATAGTAACCTCCGCATTGGATTGTTGACTCTTGCAGCCCCACAGTCCGATTTACATCCACACTCTCGATTTGTGACTGAATTGAACCTTTCCTTAATAATTCCAAACAAGAAGCCTCTCTTCTGCCGTTACTTCTACTTCGCAGTGTCTCAAGTACCAATCTTGATAATCCGACATAAAGTCGCTTAACAGTCATTTACACTCCCAAGCCTTCAGTGTTGTTTGATTATCACATACAAGAACATATACAAATTGTTCTTGGCCTTATATGCTCCAGAATCTCTGCCTCAAGAATGCTACTTTCCACTGGAAGGCTAAGCGAATTCCAGATATTGGTTCCATAGATGAAGAGCAGCTATCTTCACCTGATCTGTCATCTTTATTACTATTACCATGCGGACAACGCCCACCAAAGCACTTTTAGCCATATTAAATTGGCTTCCAACTCAGCTGCTTCTCGAGCAACAGATAACTCTTTCGACAATCCGGCTGAACTTAGCAAATTGACGTTGGTATGTACAACCTCTTTAGTATGATATGGGTTTAGACCCTTTCTATATGGCCCATATACATAACTACATATCTGAATTTCTTGCAAACGTCATATCTACGTTCAAGCTTGGCCATGAATGTCGCATATTTCTCCAGAATAATATAGACTTATGAATGAATCCATCGTTTGGGTGTCTGGAAATGGGGATATACTCGGAAACGATTTGACCAGAACGGATTTCGGATGTCATCTGGTTTAAGTGAAAACCTCACATGATTACATGTGATGTTAGTTACGGCATAATATTTAAGCCCATAAGTAAATCACTAATATGAAAGAGTAATGAGCACTATAGCTTCGAGTACAATCCGGGAGTTATTCCTTTGGGAAGTGCCCGAAACAATGTATACCTAAACTAATGTATATATAAATTGCGACAGTCTGGCATGGTATTTAATTAACTCCAAATACAAACTCCAATACAAACACTCTATGATTAAATATCAAAAATATATAACTAAAGTGCATTAAAAAGTATGTGAATTTAAATATTTATTTTTCTTTACAAACAAGAACGTATCATATTACATACGACGTATGTACATACCACATATAAACAAGGTAGATCGAGAACTTTTTTAATATTATGGTTAAAGTACACAAAAATATGTCAAAATAAAATATTACAACATTCGTTAAAACAAAATATTTTAAAACATTTGAATAAATAAAACGATACTGCGGTAGATCTCTAAAGGTAATCAATGAGAATAAATCCACAGCACACACAAGACGTTCTTTTTCTTACCACGAATCAAATAAGAAATTTTAAATCCATTAAGAAACCGTTGCTTTTTGTATAACAATTCAAATTTAAAATTTTTAACTTTCAAAAAATCTACTACTCATATGATACAACACTGTTGGTATTAAATTATAACAATATGGCATCTCTGAAATGACGTAAGGCTATTTGTCATACTTGCTGTTTTTTCTCACTTTTTTTTGCTGTCTTCAGTTCTTACAACGAAATGGCTACAAACGCTGGCGTTCGATTATTTTTAACAAAAAATTTAATAAATTTCACAAGAAACTCAAGGCCGGTGCAAAGGAATTTCAGTAATTTTCGTTATAATCCAGAATCTCGTAAAAATTATGTGAAATATTTGTTAATAGTTGGTGGCGGTGTAACCGCATTTGTCTGTGCAAATCTAGTTAAAACCACATCGAATACAGTGCAAGCATTTAATATTAAACGAATTAAGGTAAATGAAAAAGTTCATTAAACTTTTAATTAAATTGTGTACACCGTAATAAGTAAAAAATTTTCATGAAAATTGCAATTAATGTGTGCTTAAATATGCTGTGGAAAAGTCAATATATTTTTATATCAGCTACAGTTTTCTGGATGAGTGAATTTCTTCTATTTTTAGCAATGTTTTGCCACTGCTTACGTTTTTTTTTTATTCTCTCTGTTATTCTCTCTCTTTCTCTCTTTTTGTATCATTTCTCTGAAATAAATGGTTCCGATTGTTGTTATTGTGATCAGCTGTAGTTTGTTTACAAATTTTGTTTTGGTAAATTTATAGAGCTACCAAGTTAAAGTTTTAGAATGATAAGCTGGTATTGGTCTTTAGGTATAATACTATCTCCTTATACAACATCGTAAATGCTTAGAACTTTGTCGATCAAATAGCTTCAATTATTCCAACTCTAGATTCAAAATACAATTATATTAAATTGGCTAGGCCATTAAAGATGGTTCTCCCCAATAAACTTTCCCAGTTTGGCTTGAGACAATAGCGATTAATGTATTTTTACAAATTATACAAATGTACGCGTACAGAAGGCACATTTTGTCACATAAGTCACTAGCTATCTCACACTCAACTTCTGCTCTAAACGGAGAACAGAACTCCAAAGATTACGGAATGTAACGGGTAATATGGTACCCATTTTTGCACCCACATGATCCTATTTCCCAGCCAGGGGCAATGAAGAATGCTTCACAGTTTTTAAACCAAAATGGATTAGAATAGGGTTCACACAATATTTTTATGATCCACCAACTACCAGTAAGTATCCTAATATTTGTGGTTATTAGTACTCCTTGATTCCAATTTCTTATTATAAATTATTATATTGCCGATATAAATCCAACTTACATTGTACGATAGGAAAATACGCGGAAACTGGCATGCAACATTATTTGTTAATTTTTCTAATTTGTAACCTCAAACTAACCCATGTATTTATTTATTAGAATAGAGAACAATATATTTTTTATTATTAATAAATATTTCTTAAGTTCTATATGTAAATATTATTGAACTCTTGGCAACTCTTTTTAAACCTACATCTTGATTGTATACTTGTTCGTACAATGTTATGCAATGATCATCCACAAGTTATTAACCCCATTGCAATACATTTATTATTGCTTTGTTTACAAATTTAGTTACTAAGCTGATAATTATGATACCTTCATTGTATTCAAGTTCACACGTTTAGAATGAATCACAAGATAGTTACAAAAAAAAATTAGTTCACGACTTCATTTAGTATACAAAAACATGTTGTCAAAACTGTTAAAAATTTGTTCTATTGAATATTACATACTTTTCTAATAGAATAAATTAAAACTTCTGCACCTTAATACATATATGTATGTCTGTCTGTATGTTTCCATATGATCAAATATTATATTTAAAACATATTCTTAGTATTTGCGAAATTCCATATTATATTAGGAAAAAAATTAATTTCTCCAGTCACGTAGAGAGTATTATTTGTCTAAATGAGGAAGAGAAAGTTTGGAATATAGTGTTAAAATGCTGTTATCTCTCTAGAAGAGGAGACTTTGAAATGTAGTGTTAAAATTCTGTTGCTTCGATTTGAAGATATTATATTTAGTAAAATATTGTTGAAGAAAACATACCCGTCCTTTGTCTCTGTCTTTTTGGTGTAATAAAAAAAAATCCTACTGGAATATGTTTAAAACAGTAAAATAAAAATATTACAATATTATTTGACGCTGTCTAGGTCTTATCATATTCTTTTAAATTTAAATTAATGTTCTGGATAATTGGAATTTGTCGATTCCACGGCATTCTCAGCAAGTGGGCTTATCTTGCGACTTACACACATAATTTCAACACTTCAGTCAGCATTACGACCTAGCTTCTCACACCACTTATGCTGTGTGTGTTAATTTTATCTAAAAGTGGCGTGACCTACAGTTTAAAGTCGATCCCGAACGACAGATTTGTTTAAGAATCGTTCATGACAATTTTTATTTACTCTCAGAGTTTTTGCCAGAAATCTGCTGAGAGGAAGTCGCCAAAGAAGTATTTTTGAGGATTGAACCGTGTCCTCACGTCTAATAAGCCAACACACTACCTACTAGACTACGGCGACTTCACTTGTAACATATTTTGGCGTATTTTGAACTTGGATTAGCACCTACATCCACATAAATCTTTAATCACAATCAATCAATTAAAGCCGTAGATATTCTGATTAAATTCTAGGCCAACAAGCTTTCAAAGTTGATTTTCTAGACAAAATTTTCTTCAGCGATAAAGCAAAATTGTCGAAAATGGTGCTCGAAACCCTAAAAGTTTTTGTGGTAAAGACATTGCATCTGAAAAAAGTGACTTTTTGGTGCGCATTGTGGCTTATATAATTCAATGGACAGTGTTTTATTTCGCAAATGGCCCTCGAAGAGCTATTTCCGTCAATTCAAAGTGCTACGGCATTGCATTTTTTAAACTTGCGATTGAAAATTATGGACTTAGCAACATATGGTTTCAACAAGAAGATGTAACGAACCATATTATACTACCAAATATGGTTTTATTTCATAAAAAGTTCTCAGAAAAAGTACTTTCAGGTTATGGCAATTTCAATTGGCCACTAAGGTCGTACGATTTGACCTCGTTTGACTCTTTTTTAGACGATCGTGTCACAACACTATCACTTTTGAATTTATTGTAAGAGAAGTTTCCAGAAATAGTTTTGAGCACCAAGATCATGCGAATTTCAAGAGGCTATGCCGCAGACTGTGTCTACCCGAATAATGTTCTAAAGTTGGAGAATTTAAAAACTAACATTCGACAAGTTAGCGTCTTGTCTCTCGAAATATTCGAATAACTAGATATACTGCTGCAATCATCTCAGAGATTGTCATTTAAATGAAATTGTATGTCATGCACAAAGATAATGTTTAAGCATTATAATAAAATATATGTTTCATGAAAATTAAAGCTTTTAGTGTAGTTTATTTAATTTTACTTTTGAAATCGAAAAAGCCTTTTACTTAGTTACCAGCTCAACAATATAGTTAGATATGAAGCTGCAGTCTAAAGCATATGATTAAAAAAATTGAACTTAACTGAATGTCATCATTCCGGAACACTGAAAAACATGATCGTAATTGTGGGGAATAATCCGAAAACATTTTTCTAATTTGAAACCAAATTTTTACTAAAAAAAATACATAATTATAAGGGATTCATTGTACATTCTATTTTTATTTTACTCGGTTTTCAAATCTTCATTCCAATTTTGAAAAATCTTAAATATGGCAATGGAGTTTTGTTTAAGACTCCGTTGAGTTTATTAATATAATATTTTTATGGAATTGCGAGTACTTATTTACATATATTTTCTGAGAATATATTTGATTTGTGAGCAAAACAGACTTGAACCGCTTGAAATACTTTTATGTATTTAAGCCAATATTAGTTGAACTAAATTAAAATCTCTACAGCTAAGTTAGTATTATAAATTTGTGACTTTTTCTTAAAATATAGAATCATCCGATTCCAAATAAACGAATATAATATGATACTCAAATTAGTGAGTTCAACATTTAAACGTAATATGAGATTACATATGTATGTACATATATGAAACGAACTTAATCACTCACGCATGTTAAGGAATGAATGCAGCATTAAAATGGACAATCCCAATTTCATAATCATATAATCACTTAACAAAAAACGAGAGCCAGGTGAACGTTTTAAAATACATACATATGATCATAATTATTTAGATGTTATACATCGGCACCACCAACAACTCAAGCATATGATGGCTAATAAAATAAAACCTAAGTGAGAAATACTCTGAGGAAATAAAAAAAACTACATACAAAAAAAAACCAAACAATTTCATTGAAACTTATCCTCATAAATAACTGACAAGATCTTATTATGCGATGATTGTTATGTATGTGTATATATATATACATACATACATATATGCTTCAATATGTGTGTGGCATACAAACTGTAAGAATGCGTTTATGTTGGACCAAATGTCATTTAGTTCAACTAATAACTCATGTGATACTGTGAAGATATTAAGTTACAAATATAACAAAATGCTTAAACGTTTAACTTGAGAATATTTAAGAACCCACACGTTTTATTTTATACATATGTGAACAGTATTTATTAAGTTCTAACGTGTAGATTGTGTCTTTTAAGTTCTGATTTAAAAAAAAAATACATTTTGAATGTAAATTTGTTCATTCAGCTTATATATGTAAATACTAAAGATATAAAGAATACAATTATGAATGATAAATGATTTCCATTGTTTAGTAACTCGTATCTTAGCAACTTCATAGCGAATGGTGCCTTTCAAATGTTGTCTTCAATTATTTCTGGTTTATTTGAATAAAATCATTATATCATTCTAATAAAGGACAATGGGAAAAGTATTTTAAGATAATGGAAGGGCTATGTCTACCATATTATTTGTATTCTGATTAATTTGGCGACCTTGTCGTTGTATTCGCACTCAGATTTGTTTCAGTCTCTGTTTTAAACGAAGTTAACCTAAATTTATTTAATTTCTTTTAATATTTTCGGAATTAATTTGCTTTAAATTCATTGTATTCGGGGCTTTGTAGTAGTATTACACATTGGTTACATCATTAAAATAGATCCACTGCGTTTCCAATTGTATTTTCAAGGAAAAATGTCTCAGTGGCACCATCAGGGCAAATAGTATCAACAGCAGGCAAGTAAAGGTTTCGTATTGGCATGGTTATAAATAAAATTTGAAGAGACTAGAATCATTACAAATGTGTTCAGGCTTGTGCATATCGCAATGTACGATTTGCCGAAAATATAGCTTCTGTTAGTGAAAGTGTCACGAATAATCCGAATTTATCGATTTCGTGGCATTTTTTGCAATCGGCTCTATCTTACATCTCATAAGGGTTTTTTTGTAATTTGATTTGCTACTCCATCCAAGTCGTACAACAATTAAAGTCGGCTGACAATTCACAAATCTGAAGAAATACTAATTAGGGTTAGAGCAACAGGCTTTCAATACAAATTTTTTGAACACAATTTTCTTCAGAGGAGAAGCTCATTTCTCATGCGATCAATATGTCAAACAAAACTCTTCCTTATACGGCTTAAGGAACCGCGCAGTGATTGTGGAAATGCTATTGCATTCGGAAAAAGTGATTGTTTATATGGATATCAAACCAAAACTGTTGCTTAATCGACTTGTGGAAATGTCATTGCATGCGGAAAAATTGACTGTTTTTCTGCCGTATTTTTTCGAAAATGACTGAAAGAACCTTAAATCGAAGCTATTCAAAGCTAATTATCGATAAGATAAACGACATTTTTAAACTGCAATTGAAAATTATAAAAACTGAACACTAACAGAAGCCACACAAAGCTATCAATTTTTGATTTACTGCATGAGAAGCTTCCGGAAAAAGTTCTAACCATCAAGATCATGAAATTAGACGCCGTTGATCTTTTTATGAAGCATTGGCAAATACCGTGTCTACGTGAATAATCACCTAACGTTTGAGTATTTGAAAAGTTACCGCCCGAAATTTGATAAAAATAAAAGGTAGAAAACTACTTCAAAACTGTCTACTATTGCAGCAGAGGCGATCATTGAAATAACATTGAATTTGGCTTACAATGGTAATTCTAAGCATTGTAAATCATACCTTTCGGTGTGTTTAGTTTAACTTTACTTTTGAAGAAGAAAAACTCTATATTAACTGAGATTTCTTACAAATAGTATGTAGTGTGCATGGTCTATGGAAAGGATTTCTTGTCTCTAATCTTCGTACTCCTTCGTAAGATTTATTTAAAATTTGTCACGTAGTCTTTTCATCTAAATTTGTTCCACTTTCCATTCTAGCTTTTTTTCTGCAACTATCTTGAGGATATCATTTGATAACGGCTCTCGTGATATCTTGACAAATGTTTATCATCTTTAATGCTTTTACTTACAGTGTCTATAGTTCTAGTTGAACGTCTGAGAAAGGCTCTAGCTTTTCGATAAATTTCTTATTCCAGTCTCAGATTCTCAGATACTTACATCAGTTTCGTGGCGAATTTTAATTATTTTTTTTTAATGATTGTCGAGTGAAATGGAAATCCTTTTAATTAATTGAACATGTTGTTACTGAGGCTTGTAAATTGAAAAAAAAGCTATCGAGCTCGAAAGATTCTGTATGTTAAGAGAATTAACATTTTTAAAAGATTTTTTAATTTTTTTATTTTAACTTATAAACTTTGATTTGAACTCCTTTACCCACTAAATAATCTTTAGCAAATGAATAACAAGATTAATATCTTTGTGTTTTCAAAAAAAAATATTATTTGCCACCTACTCTTAAAAGTAGATAATAGTCATGATAACATCACATTATTAAACGATTTATGATGAAAGATAACAAAATGTTCATGGTGATATTCAATCAGACAATTTTATAAAAAAAAAAAAAATTTATTAATAAAACTGACATCATCCTTTTCACAGCTTCCTTAAATAAAGCTACAGTTGGAACGACATTAAGGCGAAACCTATGGTAATGGGAGAGCTATAATAAAGCATTTGCTACCTACAATTCAATTTCAGACTCATACATCATGGAAGTGTGTCAGGAGATATTTTACAATTTATTATTTTCATGTCAGTCGTGTCAAATATAATCATAAAATTTTTAAACATTGTAACAATTGCTCCCTAAACACAAAAAGTCTGGAGCTAAAGTATTTTTCATTATACTCCACCCTCACTGCTTTTTGTATTTTATAGACACACGTATATACATACATATGTAGGTATCTTGTAACATATTTTGCAACTGCTATAGATTTATTATCTACATATCTATTTATAAATTTACTTACCCTTTCTTTTCTTTTTCTTAAAGTATGTACATACATACGTAAAATTATTGTTCCTTTTTCAATGCGCATTTAAATGAACTCGTGTGATTTATAGGCTAGATTGTAATGCTGTTTTCTTTAAGGTTACAACTATGTATTATGGATACAGTTTGATATGAACAATAATATCTTTAACACGTTAAACATTTAATCGTAACGAGTGAGTCGCAGGTGGGTGTTTTGTTTTATTGTTGTTAGTAAATTAAATTTATAATTTGCAGTAGTCAATTTGAGTGCCAATCGAACAGTGAACATGTTTGTACTCGTTTAAATAATTGTTACTTCTGTATCTTATTATGGTTATTTGGCGCCATTCAAATGAGCATTTGTATCAAATTTCTTTATTTAATTGTAATTCATACCTGATAATTTATAGGCTAATTTGTTTATTTTGAAGTTTGATTTGTTAACTTTATAGCTTAATTTATTGTCATTAATTTTTTAACACTATTGTTTTCTGTTCTTTTTTTTTTGTTTTGTTTTAATAAATATTTTTACGGTGTTTTTCTTTTTTCCATATAATATCCGTGTGACTAAAATCTGGTTATTTACATGTTTTATTCTGTAAATAAAATTTATGCCAGTAATACTTCTAATACAGAAAAATAAATTTATAGGGAATGCCATTAATTTAAAATATTTTTTCTATTTTACTGAATTATTCAAGCTACGCTTATTTGAGACCGATAAGGTCCCAAAATTATCACCTTTATTTGTTACAATAAATTCGAGATGCTCAACAATCCTTCCGCTTAGGCCCATAAATGCCGTGTAAAGTGGTTATAATTAGTATAAGGGTAAGATAAAATCTGGTCAAATTTTACGAAAACTCTTATCTGCATATATTCATATCGGGCCAGATATTTCTGTTCTTTATGCAAATGGGTTCCTTACTTCTTCTGCAAATGAATGAAGTTTATGTGCGACCATTTGTGTGTTTCTTCGCAGAGGAAAGCCAATCTCATAAATTGAATTTTTCGTTGTACCATCCTTTACTTGCTCGTTTTCTTTCTTGTTGTCTTCAATGACCCCTTGTCCATTAACCCTTATATGCGTAACCGTCGTAACCTCTAGTGGTGCTCAACATTCTTTGATAATTTTTTTTTGTCGAGAGCCGGAGGTGGGCATCTTTGATGCACAAAAAGTGTGCATGATTTACAATCGCTGGTGCCTACGTACTAAACCCACCCCCTATATCCTTTAACCACTCTCCTCCCGCAGGACTGCCGTAAGGTATTGCTTCACGAAGGACTGGTTAACTTTAAAGCGTTCACACATTAAATTAAATTTCGAAACCGTACTGTACGATACCGTATCACCGTATGATACCTGTTACGCACAGCGACAATCTTTATTGCCATTGTATCAGTCTGAATAGTTCTACACTAATCGGTTAGTGCCAGAGACAATCTAGGATTAGGCTGTACCGAATAGATTCCCCATCCTACTTTATCCTACTTGTACAACTCTATTATCTCCAATAAGCATCATGCTTTTTTATATATTTTTTTGTTCTTTTGTAAAATTTAAAGGGTTAATTTCTTCCTTTCGTCTTCCTTTCACTTTTTCTCCAATTTATTTCTATTTTCATGATTATTTATGATTTTCTTTCTTAACTTTTCCACATATTTCCACTACGTTAAATTAACAGTCTCCGTTAACATAACATTCAATGTAAAAAAAGAATATAACTTTCGCAGCTAACTTCACGCACATCGTTCTCGGGGAGATGTAAACCGGTTTCTATTTTATTTTAAGACAATTATATTTATGTTAATAATTCAAAGGAATACATTTTTGTGATTCTTTTTTATCTCAGCGAGATGAATTATCAACATCGGTTAGACTCACAGCACGAGAAAGACGTTTCATTAAATTCTCTTCGGTAGAGTATGATGGCCAATTATATATGACGCCACAAGATTTTCTAGACTCAGTAGTCGAACAGGAACCGCGACGTAAGTACACGTAACATATCTACCGATATTTACAGTCTAATTTTTACAAATTTCAACAAAAGCACGTCTAAAGCGTCGTATACTAACCGATCAAGAAGTATCTAAAATAAAGGATGAAACACCTCCACTAAAAAAAGGTTCAAATCAACTTTTTAGAACTCTACGTGATAAAGGTATTATTTAGAAAATTGATTTATATTATTATTATTTGTTATCGTGTAAATTTCATTACATTTATAGGCATTATTTCATACACTGAGTATCTATTCCTGTTGTCGGTATTAACCAGTAAGTATTAAAACGTTTATTAGGTAATTATAATCCTTTAATTTAATGAAAACATCCTTTATAAGAACCCAAATCTGGTTTTCGTATTGCCTTTAATATGTTCGATACTGATGGCAATCAGCGTGTGGACAAAAATGAATTCTTAGTGGTAAGTGCCTTATAATAACGAATTTTAATTTTTCAAGATTTTTTGATTATTTTTTGTCTTTTTAATTTTTAATTGTTTTTATTGTTTATCATTTTTAATTTTTTTTTTGCATTTTTAATTCAGATTTTAAAAATTTTGGGTGGCTCATTTCGTTCTCATGATTTGGATGACGACACTAGACGCATTGTAAGCATTTTCTTTTTAATTATACTTTTATTATTATTACTACAATATTATTATGCATTATTTGAAAAATGGACACAATGACTTTCAATACAGTTTCTTTTAGTTCAATTTAAGTAATTAAAAATTTGAATATTAGAAGAATAAGTCAGAGTGAAAATATTCAAAATTGTTCATATATTTTCGTACGTCAAGTATTTCGTTTTGGCCAAGAAATTAGTTATCACCACCATGCCCAATTTTGAAACTTATTCAACTTTTGGAAGGTTATCATACGATAACCCCAGTAAATATACTTAGCATTATAGCCACCAACTGCCAGGAAACGTGGATTTAAGGAATTAAAAAAGGTACAGTTTGATTTTCGATTAAAGCCTTCATGTCAATTGTTGTAGCCTCAAGATATTCTTTTCAAAAGTTACCTAGTAAATTATGTTCTAAGCTGTGCTTTAATAAGTTTTGCAACTCCTCTCCTTATTCTACCGCGAGGGTTGTTATTACCGTAATAATAAATCTGTTAATTTCAAAATACTTGCGCGCTGTTATATGAGTCGCTGATAGCCAACATTCCACCTATTGAAATTCATTTTTGTGTTGGTAAATGCTGTTAGAATTGTTCAAACATAATGTTATACAGTTTAAGGCTGTAAGCTGAGCCTTAATTAACGCAGACTGCATTTTCGCTGCAAGTCTGTTCTCATTGAGTTTATAATAATGTTAACTGTTGTAACAGTGTTTATGTAAAAGATTTTACCCAATTTAAGTTGAATTCTAGAATTCGCTGCTTGGACAAGTGATTTAATACCATTTTTGGAGCCTAACTCTTCTCTGTAGAAAGATACATCCTCAAGGCATTATAATTTGATTTCCGTAGACCCTCTGGCTGAGCTCTTCCACCTTCTTTCAAAATATTTATATAATAAAGCCCAATACATACGTGCATACATAATTGGTCATTACAACACTTCAAACAGGATTACAACCTAACTTCTCACACCCTTTGTCTTAATTTTATACATGAGTGGTGGGATCTACAGTTTAAAGTCAATTCCGAACAACACAGTTTTTGAGAATCTTTTCATGACAATTTTATTTACTCTCAGAGTTTTTGCCCGAAATCTGCTAAGAGGAAGTCGCCGAAGAAATATTTTTCGTATTTCATAATGTTGGTGATGTCTGACCTGAGGTTTGAACAGTGACCTCACGTCTAATAAGCCAACACACTACTTACTAGACTACGGCGACTTATATAAAGCCCAATTAGGGAGACTTAATTGTTGATTGAGCGAAAACCGTATAGATTTCTGTACTTAAGAGCGTATAGTTCTATTCCAACTGTTGGAAGCACAATTACTTTATTTTTTCGCTTTGGTGTCATCATTTTCTTTATGACTTTGTGCTGTGCAAAAGGGGCTAATTTACAATTAACTCTGGCAATTCAAATATTAGATAGGAGCTGATTGTTTGTGTGGTTGCTCTAACAAGTGATTGGCTCGAAGTGATGAGGCTCGATTATATTTAATTTTCTTCAAAGAATTTGTTGATTTTTCAAAAATGCATTTTAATTTTACAACATTTATTGTATTTTATTTAAACAAAAATTATTTCTACTTTTCTATACAAAAAAAATCAATATTTGCTTACCATACAGGATTTATAAACACTGTAGGTTATGTTAAAAATTCATTTCGTTTATTATTGTTTTAAAATTAATACAAATTTTATGATTTTTTAAATTTCTTATAATCATTTTTGCAAAATGAAATGCATAAAACCTTTAGCTCAAACGTTTAGTTTCAACTGATGAACAAGCCAAAGAACTATACTACAATAAAAAGAAAGGCAAAAAGAATGAAAATGTAAAATCATTTGTAAGTTTAACACCATTCGGTTGTTTTTGTGTTCTAATTTGTTTGCGTTCATTCTTTTTTTTTAATAATTTCGAGTTCCTAAAGTTATGTTTTATTGTTTTTATTTTTTTTATTTGTTTTATAAAAGTTTTAAGATGAAAAAAAAACTTTTAGCTTCGCTTACCTGGTATCAAAAAACTTTTCTTACAGAATATCTAAGAAGAAAAGTTATTTATTAAGCTTTGATTTTATTGCTGTCTTTGTTACTTTATTTGGATAAAAAAAAATTGTTTTATTTACTTTATGTTCCTGTTATTAAACTGCTTTCTGTTTTATTTTACACAAGTTTTGAGTTGTTAACGATTACTTACTGAAAAAAAAATACCAACAGACATACAGAATCTGTAAGTAAACTTATATACTCGCACAAACATCACCTAAAATATCCCGCCCTTTTTTCTTCAAAATTTTATTTATGTACGTAATACATTTTATGATTTTTGGCTTGTTATAGTTTTTTTGTTAATTTGTTTTTTTTATTATTATGATTATATTTTATTTCTAAATTAAGTTTTTTTTCATATTTTTTTTTTTTTGTTTGAAAAAATTTTGTATAAATTTTTAAAATTTTTAACTGTGTATCTTTTTTACTTATAATAACAAATCATCCATAATTAATCATCCAATTAACTGTAATCTGTGTATGCGTGTTAATGTGCTAAGATGGAACGTATATTTAGTGGAGCTTGGAAAGATAAACGAGGTAAAACACAAACTGAAAACGAAGAAACTGAACAAGATCATAAAGATGGTGATGAAGAAAACGAAGAGGTATTAGTTGTTATAGAAATATTAATGCTTTCTTATATAATTCTACAAATTTTCTTTTGTTTAAACAGTTTACAATATATAAATTTCTAACCTCTCTCTATACATTTATTTATTAAAAATATTATAGAAAAAAATAAGGTGTAATAAATAGAAGTGAATTATTTGAACAAGCTAGGTGGTTACATAAGACTTTGTTGAAAAAATACAGTATTATGATTACTTGAATCGGTATTGCAATGTAAAAACCCCATCAATGCATCTGAAAATGTGAAAACTATTTATGATACTGAGTTTCGTCATCCATAAAAACAAAACCATAAAAGCAAATACAAAAAAAAATTAATTTTATTTTTATTATTTTATTCGTAACAAATAACAGCAAAGAAACAATAATTAATCAGATGAATTCAATGAGTTTGAAAGAAAAAACGAAAGTAACCCATAAACTCAATTTTGCACGTTTCAAGAAAATTCAAGAAACTAACCAACCCAATTTCAATATTCGGTCCATAGACCCTTATTAGAAATAACTTGATTTACGCGGTTTGGCATGCTTTCTACCAAATTTTCGATAACATCTTTTGGAATTCGATTCCATTCCGCATTTATACGATCCCAAAGTTTTTTCCATATTTGTTGGGGCTGCTTCGTACTGCCCGAGCCGGCTTTTCACGATTGACTAAAGGTTTTCAATCGGATTGAGGTCGGGACTTTGTGCTGGCCATTCCATCAATTGAAAATTTTGTTTCCCACTCCATTCCTTTACAATTTTTGCTGTGTCCTTCGGGTCACCATCCTGTTGAAAAACAATTTCTTTTTCGGGATAAGCACATTTGCCCATAAAATTCGGAAGATGGGTTTGCAGAATACCATCTACTAAATATAGAGGGCCAATATGCCACCATGTAAAGCATCCCCAAACCATTATATTTCCGCCGCCATGTTTAACAGTTTCCTTCACATGGTATCTTTGAACACGTTCCCCGGGTTTTCGCCAGCAGTACTGCTTTCCATCTGACTGAAAGTGGTTAAATTTCGACTCATCAGATCAGATAACACGTTTCCAATCAGATGGAAATAAAAAGTTCCCTAAAATTTAAGTTCTTAAATATCGATTATTCCTGTTTTTTAGCAATAGGAAAAAGAGTTTTTCCGAGAGAGTACATTCATATTGTGACAGAAAAAAGCCATACTGACTGAAAACTACACCTTATAGTTTAGAAATTTTTTAAGACAATCTTGTTCAAGTTAATCTTTTTTATATGGTTTTAGAAAATCAAACTTGTAAAGCCTATAAATATTTTCGACAGCTTTAATACAAGATTTTGTATTTTCTTATAAGCAAACAAAGTCTTATATTGGATCTTCGATTAAGTTTGGTTACAAATTCTTTAAAAATGCAATATTTCTGTCAATATTAATTGCATCTGATAGCAAAATTCACTTTGTTAGAAGACATTATAAAAGGAAAATTCGAAACATTACCATCAAATCTTGTTTTTCAAGAATATAAGAATATATTTCCAATTGCTATACATTGCTGAAACGGATGTAAATCGAAACATTTCTAAAGCAAATGATTACTTTCAATGAAAAAGAGGGTCTCAGCGAGAAAAGTCATGTACGAAGGAAGGTGATGCTTTGTAGACGAAGGCAAAGCTGTTAGTAATGAACGATGTTGAAGCAAGCATGAAATGTATTGCAAATTGAGCTCCCAGAATATAACAACAGAAACAGAGTGTTGTTCCATCACTACAACGTTAGACCCTGATAACCGGGCAGAAACTGAAAGAAGTTCGCTGGAAAGTTTTGATGCATCCAGATTTTTTACATCAGATTTAAAAAACGGGGAAAATATTATTTATTACTCACATATTTCGTTTAATGAAGCTTATTTCAAATATAAAAAAAAATGTGCTTTATTTGTTATCAAATTTGTAACTGAACTTTTTCGCCTACCCAATCACTACTGAAACCTAAACTTTCAATAACTAAAATATTGAAAAAATGTTTACTAACAGTGTATATATGTATGTACATATGTATGTATGTATCTATCTATCTATCTTATCTATGTATTGTAAATATGAAAATGAAAAAATTTAACAACAAATTATTAATTATTTGCTCCTATTATACAATACATTATTTACGCCGTAATAATAATTGTTTTAATTTAGGATAACTATATTGACGACGAAGAGGGTTTACAACGTAAACATAAAGTGGATACCACATTGCAGACACATTTGTTTGGTAAAAAAGGCAATCAGGATCTGTACTATGAGGGTTTCTATAAGTTCATGGACAATTTACAAACGGAAGTTTTGGAATTGGAATTCACAGAGTTCTCTAAAGGCAATAAGGCAATTACAGAAGTGGACTTTGCTAAAATTCTACTACGCTACACCTATTTGGATACAGATGAGTATGATAGTTTTTTGGAACGTCTTTTAGATCGTGTTAAGGATGAACAAGGCATAACATTTGATGAATTTCGTGATTTTTGTCGATTCCTTAACAATCTGGAAGATTTTGCAATTGCTATGCGCATGTACACGTTAGCTGATCGTGCCATATCTAAAGGTAATTTATTACTAAAAATCTTACATTTAAATAAAATAAAAAAAAATTAAAAAATCTTCTTCCAATAGATGAATTTTCTAGAGCTGTTAAAATTTGTACAGGCTATACCTTGTCCAAGCATTTGATTGACACCGTATTCGCCATATTCGATCAAGATGGTGATGGTTTATTATCCTATAAGGAGTTCATAGCCATTATGAAGGAACGTTTACATCGTGGTTTCAAAGTAAGTGGTGGCCATATGCTTGAATATAATGAAGCGTTAGATGAATACGATGAACCCGAATTTCCTATGTTTTACGTTTGGCGAAGACGTTTCTGTCGCGATTTAGATCATTATAATAGCTATCATGACTTGCCATAAACATTTTGCATTGCTGTGCATTGTCTTTATTTAACATTTCAAAATAATATGATAAAACAAACAAAAAAAAAACGTTATGCATTAATATTTTAGTTTTAATTTTTTCTTTTCTTATTTAATGTTCAATCTCTGTTCTTCACCATGACTATGAATCTACTTCTAAATCTCTATTTTTCCTTGCACATTTTATACATGTTAGCCTTAATTAATAGCTTAAGTTTAATGCTTATTAAATTTATTGTTTATTGCTCATCTTTTTCTTACAACTTTGGTTTTATTTTTTATTTATTTTTTGTTTTATTAATATGCTTTAATTTCTGAAATCTAAAAAATAAATTTATTTTATTAAAAAAAAATTTAAATTAATATTGTTTTAATTGGCATTTTAGTTTTTATTGGTTTTAATTCATTAAACTTGTAATAACATCATACGATCATATCATCGGCATTTTTGTATTCAGTTAATCATCTCATATCATACGAGTACAAATGAAGCGCTTCAAAATTTGTGTGTTCAAAATGTAAATCACTCAGTAACGGTGTAAATGGTGAAATGATATAATAATATTCGTAATACATACATACATACATAATTGGTCATTACAACCCTTCAGTCAGGATTACGACCTAACTTCTAACACCACTTATGTCGTGTGTGTGTTAATTTTACACATGAGTGGCGGCAGCTACAGTTTAAAGTCAACTCCGAGCGACAGATATTTTTGAGAAGCTTTTTCATGGTAATTTTATTTAATCTCAGACTTTTTGCCAGAAATCTGCTGAGAGGCAGTCGACGAAGACATATTTTTTTCATATTTCGTTTTTATTGGAGATGTCTGACCTGGGGTTTGAACAGAGGCCCTACGTCTAATAAGCCAACACACTACCTATTAGGCTACGGCAACTTTAATTCGTAATATTTGTTTCAAATGTTGTCAGTAATAAATAGATTGGAGTGGTCTAAGAAAACAATACAAGTTTTTCCAAAAGTATAACAGGCTTTTCAGATCTAAAAATGTTCTTGCATTTCAGGTAAATAGAATGGGTCATTTACAAATTGATAGAAAGTGTTTTGTTTGCAATAGGTAGGTAGCTTTATGTCGCAATAATGGTTGAAAATAATAGGATGTACTTATTTGTGGATAGTGCAAACAGCACTAAAGCTCCAATAATCGGGTCTGTATAGGAAAAAAGAAACTGCGAGCTCTAAAGAGATATTTAACATTGGGTAAATAAGTTGCATGCACCATATCCTAAATCACTGTAAAATATGATGTAAATAACGCATACGAGATGATAGCAGACTGACACTTGTCACAGCAACGAAAAGTTAAGAATTTGCTAAAGTCGACTGCCGTAAATAAGATTTTCCCTTTAATTTATTAAGTGTGCAACAATTTTCGAAAATATGTGGCTTACAGAAGCTGAAATTTTCAGCTTTAAACATTTTTTTCTTAGAATTGAAGGCGTGTTGGCCCGTGACAACGTCTCTCATGTGACGAGATAAGATCTGCAATAGGTGGGTGTTCGCATGCAAATTTAAACAGTTTTGCTGTCTTTCTATATCATACAACGAAAATTGTGTTCATTATCACAAATTCAATACTTTTAGAAGAAATCTAATTTAGGAAAATATGTGTTATACTGTAGGGTGACCCATTATGATGATAATGCAAGCAAAACTAAACTATTTGAGCAGCTTAAAGCAGGCTTTCTGAATATTTCATAACATATCATATGGCTTAATTGGCAAGAGTTTTCGAAATTTAAATGAAAATTTTATGCGCTAAATCTACGCTGCAATATTGTTGAATTAAATTTAATCTGAAAAAGTTCGTTATTGAAAATTTATTTATTATTTGCAGAATATTGCGGAAAATGAATTCACAGTAAGTGGTGTACCGCCAGTAAGGTAGAAAATATTGAAAAGATTTTCTTGTTCTTATTAATTTCTTGTGATAAATTTCTTAGCTTTAAAGTTATAAACGATATTTGTTTAAATATTACATTTTCTATTTCAGCACTTTGTAAACAAATTTTTATATTAAAATACCAATTTTTTTTTTATTACAGTCTGTGGCCAAATCCGAAGGATGGGATGCTTTTAAAATTTGTGTTAAACAGGAAATGAAACAAAACAGATAAATTTGTATAACTTAACTGCAAATAATATTAAAACTACTAAAGAAGTTTTCGAAGACCAAATTTAAATAAATATAATATGATAGCCAAAATATATATACATTTACTTACAAATTATTATAATTAGACAATTTACTTGCCATAAGATAATTTCAATTATTTACATTTAAATTAAATTATTTCTCAAGTTCATCAAATTATTAAAAAGAGTATTTTAAAAACACCACATATGTTTATAAATAACAGCTACGGTATAAATAATAGCAGCATTTTTTTCAAAATAATTTCAATTGTTTTTAACACTTTATTTGGAATATTTTTTAAACATAAATGGAGCCTAATGCACTCCACCTCCATGAGCACCTCTAGTTTATTGTCTTAAATTAATTAAATTTAATTATATATAAAACAAATTTTAACTCTTCGTATTACAATGCCGCATAGATTTTCTTTCGGCCATTCAAGTTAAGAAAAATCCAAACAATGTTTTTATATACATTTCCTTCCTATAAACAGAAAACTTTTTGACTTGTTTCGGCACATACAGGTCCGAAATTTCTATTTCTCTTGATATTTGTGATTTTTAATCCGTGTAGATTAAAATTAATAAAGTTTACAATAATAAGCTTTTACTTTTACAAATCAAGCTAGAAATTTGTAGCAATAATATTCACATTGGACACACACGAAGAGTAATTCAAGATCAAAACATAAAGAACGATTTGTAGCTTTTATTTATATTTATACCGAAACTCCACATAATATTTGTCATGATTATCAAGTTATCACTGGATTTGGTTAAAAACAAAATGTTGTGTTTATAAACTTTTCATTAGAAGAAAAAGCATTTAAAATAATTCGAAATTCTTTAAAATATTGCAATTAAAAAAAATTTTATTTATTTTTAATTATTTATTAAAAATGTTGTTGTTATATATGTTATTTGAAATGTTGTTACTAATTTATTGTTAATTTATTTATTATGTATGTACGTATTTATCAGCACAAAGTTATTTACATGCAAGCTTTATAAATCTAAAGAAAGTAAATCAACTAATTTGGTTGTGTTTTTGTTTATATTTTATTTAGTTTAAATTAAAATTATTTTGTTATATTTATTTACATAATAAAACATTCATCTTAAATTGAAATGTATAAAATGGTTTATAAAACTCATTAAAATAATTTGGTAAGTAATAAATTTGTAGGCATAAAATATATATTAAAAAAACACATTAAATATCATTCTCAATAAAATTTTTGTCTAACCAGTAAGTTATTAAAATTTTTTTTTTTTTTTTAATTTTTTTTTATATAGTTTGCGAAAGTGATTGGTTGGTTATAGTTATTAATGTTTTATTGAATTTTTCAATAGATATATTTGTTTATACACATAAAAATCAAAATTTTATTATCACAGACAATTAATTCGTTAGGATTTTTTAACTTTCCCTAACAAACATTTATTACTAAGAAAATAGTAGCTTAAAATCTAAAATTTAATCTATTTAAATGGTTCTATAAAAAATATAACCACTAGGAAATCATAGTAAAAAAATTAATATTTACGTCAAGTTAAGGGATTTTTTTTTCTAAATTAAATAATTGAAAGCATAAGAATTGCACACACTACATAAAAATAATTTTTTTTTTCTTTTTTTCTGGATGCTATAATAAAAAGGTAACAAGAAATTATTCATCTTTATTTAAAGGCGCAGCAGTTAAAGTCCATGTTACATTTTTATCCCGTTTATTGGTGTTATTAAAATTACGATTTGATGTCTTAGGATAACGCTTAAACTTAAAATTAGCAAATACGTCTCGCTTATCCTCCTCGTCACCGCAGGTGGTGTCAAGATTGCGATGTAAGCCCTGAGGTAGCGGTAAATCCTCTTCGCCCGCAATTTTACGGAAATTATAGATACCCTTACGATTGCGAGCCTGCAAAGATGCTTGCTGTGTACGTCTGGGACTACCACCATTTGTGCCTTGTTGCTGTTTCAATAATGGCTTTGGATCTCTTAATAACAGCGTGGGAAATAAATCATCGTCTGCATCAAAGTACTCGGGTCGAGTGAAATGATAGGCGGAATTGTAATATGTTTGAAAAATAGGCTCGTTTGAGCAAATACTAAACGCATGATAAGCATGCGATATTAAATGGGGAAATTTACTTATCCAATAATTGGTAAATTCATTTGGAATGCTTCCTAGTATCTTTTGCATTTCATCGGTTAGTTCATGGTAATGATGTTTCTATAGCATTCAAAAGCAAATCTTTTTTTATTTGAATTATTCCTTTATACATAGCTTACCATCAACTTACCTTGTTTCTCAAAGCACGTAAAAGATCTCTAACACTAGCACCCATATAACCACGGAATTTACGTAAATCCTCGGTTATTATTGGATCCAAATGGAGATTCCAATCATCCAAGACTACAATACTACCATTTTTCTCCAAAGATTTTAATGGTTCTACATTAAACTGCAACTTTTCAACGCGATCACTAACATCTTGCAGAAAAGACAAGATTTTTTGATTATTCCAGAATATGGGATGATTGCCAATACATCGAGCAGGTGGACGACATTGGGGATCTTTATGAATCATATCACCGATAAGTTGTTCAGCTAAAATCTATTTAAACATTTTTATTTTATTATCTTGAATTTTTTACTTTTCATTAATTACTAACCATTCTGCTAGAATCTTCTTTATATTCTGCTTGCAAATGTGCCATATTAAAATCATTCGCTAAAATGTTTACTTGTCTCTTAAGAGCATCACCAAAAATATGTTGACCTTTACTTAACACATAGTAATAAACACAACCGAGTGAGAATATATCAACTGAAGTTGTCTGTAATTTCAATTGCGTGTTGTTAAAATATGTTACTCAAATACTGTATTTAATAAAACTTACAGTTCTTTGTCCTCTCATCATTTCGGGTGCTATCCAACCATCTGTACCCGTTACACCCGAACGTCGAGAGAAACTCGTTTTACCGTAATTGAGTTTCTTACAAAGACCAAAGTCCGAAATCATTACGCGTACAGCACCATTTACATCCGGCAACGACAATAATACATTTTGTGGTTTAATATCACGATGAACTATGTATAACAAACATTTTATTTAAGAACAAAGCATGGCATGGATATACTATGTATGAATTAAATTGTTTACCTATATTCAAGGAATGTAAATGATTCAATCCAGCTGCAGCCTGTCTCATTACTTCCCAAACTGTAATTTGAGTACGTAAGTACTGACAATGCTCCCCTTCTGTATAATCTTGCAGTGTGGCTGCACACAGTTCGACAGCTATGTAACGAAATTGGCGATCTTGTTCAGTACAAAAATAACGCACAACATTTTCATGGGCATCACTTTCGCGCAATAAAGCTACTTCGCGATCGGCAAATGTAAAGCATTCTGGCAATAGACGCTTAACCGCTACAAAACGTTCTTCGAAGGTTCCTTTAAACACGAAAGTACCTTCACATCCTTTGCCCAAAACTTCATTTGAGTTAAATGATATTTTTCCAACTCTTATGTGGCCATCACCCAAGTCTACCAGATCTTGAGCGCTTATATTACTGCTGCCACTACCACGGCTACCACTGTAGCCATTAGTCTTCGAACCACTTTCACTTTGATTTCGCAATTCGCGCATAGAACTGTACATGTACCAAAACATTAAAATCATTACAACAATTATGATACACAAAATAACATGCACTTGATTGCTAGGGTGATCAATAAACCATTCGTAGAAAAACGAACGCACTTGTTTGCTATTATCAATAATGATTTCCTTTGTTTTATTCAAGGCAAGACGACCAAATGTTCTATTAACTACGGACGATTCAACCTCCAATTCAATGACTGGTTCAGTTTGAACTCCAATATCCGAAGAACTTTTTTCATTGCCGTCTGATAATATGGAAAATCCTTTGCCATTTAAAGCATTATTAATAGTAGCCAATTGATGGTTGTTATCTTCTTTTGTTACAGCTGGAGTAGGTGATATTTGTAAATTAACATCATTAGGAACATTATAGTGGCCCAGAAGTATGCCAGCATTTTTCTCAAAAACCTCATTCAAATATATTGTATTGGGGTCAACATTTGTATGAGGACCATCTAAAAGCTTAATAGGGGGAGCAGTACTAATACGTGGCGTATTTTTATCTACTAAAGATGGCAAAGCGTATAAACCATGTCTATGTTCGCCAACATATAATGATTGACTATAAAAGAACAGAAATATTTAAATTTATACTCAAATACTTGCAACCTTTTTTTTTCATTTTTTTAACTTACAAAAGTTTAACTGTATTTACATTGCCATCTTTTGATTCTTCTAGTATGGCTTGAAAAGCTTCCTCTGATACCGTAGTAAACGGTACGCTTAATAAACCTTCAGGACCCAGAAGAAATGCTGCTACAACGGGACTTGTTAAATCGTTCTTCCACAAAAATTTACCATTTTTGCGGTCCAAAGTTAAAATGTTACCATTTGTTGTAGTTGTTAGATGTAAATATTCTGCAATTACAAATATTTTAAATACAATTTTTCTTTTTTTTTTTTTTTTGATTTCATTTAACTTTCTACGAACCATAATCTTTTGATATATCTGGAGTTGTAGCCATTGAGCTGTAATCATAAAATGTTATATTCCATGGCTTAACATTTTTATTTTTTTGCGAACTGTCAAACATCATTACGGTGTATTGAGTTCTACCCAAATAAATTGCTCTAGATGTAGCCCAGCCAATACGTTCGCCATCACCACCATCAACAGAACCATCAAAACCCACCTTCTCACGTTTACCCGATTTTGGATCCACTATAAACCAAGTGTCACTCTTTTTCCCCGAATATAAAATTCCATCTGAAGAGCGGCATGGGGCATTTGCCACCAATTGCGGTATTGTGTATGGCAATTTTTTTAAGCTGCCCATATCACCTAATTGATAAATGCTACCATCCCGCGGATCAGGTAGATACTGTGGAACATGAACGCTCTGCTGTTGGCCAGACATTACCGGGGGATCTATAGTGTATCGAAAATACATTTTAAATACTTTATAGGTTTATAGATGCTAAATTTCTATTAGAAAATGAGCAAATGTTTATGCATTGATTAAGAGTGACAAGCTATTCATTGCTAAATGAATAATTATCATATTAAGCATCTGATTATTAAGTCTGAAAAGCAAATAAAACTTAAACTTTAAACTTTTATTAAAATGAAAAATACAATCTATTCTGAGAAAAAAAATAAAAATTCTCGCGCAAAATATAAAAATAACCCATTAAATTACAAAATGTTTGGTGATATGCCTATTAGTCCTGTCCAATGAAGACGAGTGATGGCTACAACCTGTGACAAATACCGCTAACCATTCAGTGGTAAGAAGCATACTTTCTCAGACTGATTCAGATGTTTGTTTATACTGAAATCTACAAGATCATTGCTTTAGCTGGGCTTAATAACTATCATTTGTGCAATTTATAAGATTTCATTATAGACCAGTCCTTTATATCATGTCACATGCTGCAAAGCGACATATTGAGAGTTTTTGCTAATTGAACTGCGTTTTGTCATGGAACACGCTGAACTGTTGCCTTTACTTTTCGATTTATATATCTAGGCATGTTGGAGTTTTTAGTTTTTAACCATCATGGCATTTTTGTAGTGTGTGAAGGTGCAAACAAACAATAAATTTGCTATGCACTTAAACGTCGCAGCTCATTAAAAATTAATAGTTACTACTTTCCAACAAAATACAAAGCATTTCGATAAATGTTTGTGCATAATAAGAGCAGTGTGACACTTGCCAACGTAACTTACTACAACGTAATAATAGTTTTAGCTCGTTTGCAAGCATTTCTTATTTAACAAGCATGACAAATAAAAAACACTTTTTTTCTAAACAAAAACTCATTTTGATGATCATATTCGTTCCAGATTTTAAGTGGTGAGTTCTGTAAGTGTTTATGATGTCATAAAAAACATATGGAGCATCATAATTTCTATGCAATTTAGTATCATATTAAATATGCAATAATTTAAATTAATTTGTTTGTTTTTAAAACGTACAAATTTAGCAATTTCTTATTGTTTGTTACTGTGCAGTTAAAAAAATACAAAAACTATTAATATTGTTTCTATTTGTTTTCATTTTCTACTATTAGCGGAACAAATGCCTGTAGATAAGAAAATTGAAAATTTGCAAATACTCTGCCTGCTGTGTTGATAAGTAATTTTTGTACAAAAATTAAAACAAAACAAATAAAAAAGATTCTTAAACTTATTGGAATTACAAATTTACTAGTTTTACCAGTTTTTAATTCGCAAAACTAATTAGAATCATGGGAACTTTTCATAGAAACAAAAAAATGTGCAGAAATTAGAAAAGAACCACCTTAAGTTATTTATAGGACCTACAAATTTTTGATTTCAGTTTCTCGACCAAAAAAAAACAAATTTTGCATTTCCTATAGAAACCTATAGAAGCATGCATGCACTCTCTAGATGTTATCAAGTTATTTTTGTGTTATTTGTTGTTTTGGTATTTTTTTTTTAAACATTGTTATCACGTACTAGAAAAATCCATTCTTTCCTGTATAAAAATAAATGAAACAAATGAAAAATCCATTCTATTACCATTTCTATTACTTCAAATTTATGATAATTTTTAGTATTGAAAGACATTTTGCGCAAAAATAAATGAAATACTACGTCTGAATATTATTTAAATAAGATTTAAATAAAAGGTGGTTGTAGCGTAAAAAATTACAAATTAAAATTATGAATACTTTTCTTTATAGCATAATAATCTAATCAAATATATGACGTTTATTTTGATTATAGTAAATTTTAAAGATATGTATTCTATTAGTAATCACAATAACATTAAAAGAAATCCCGTCAAAATTTTATAGAATTTGTTATTAATAAATATAAAAAGTTCGTTTCAAGTAAAATACAAAAACATGTGGCTTTTCCTAATAGAAAGCTTTTGTAATATGTATTCATACATTATGCTTTGCTCAGTAATGTTCAAGAGAGCACCATAATGACTTTGGTGCTATGATCTTAATACGATAGGGACTAGTCATGCATAATTTTGATTTCGTAGATATTTCGTGGGTCAGTTATAGAAAAGGTTGGTATAAAGAGTACAAGCGTTTGGATGCCACAAGAGTTAAAGGTGTCAAAAAACCTGTTTGATGCCCCCAGAATAGAACTGAGGACAAAACAATATCTGTTGTACACACGACTTGACACAAACACATTAATATTTTTATTGTTGTAAAGAGAAGCTTTAGTACTGCGACGTATTGTAAACCCCTCATACATTATAGGCTATCCCTACAATCTCTCGCTCAAGCTTAGTTCTCCGAACAATTTTAGGATGTCGGTGTCAGCATGAGAATGCCCTACC
The DNA here is from genome assembly GCA_927399465.1 of Sarcophaga caerulescens. Lineage (NCBI taxonomy): Eukaryota > Metazoa > Arthropoda > Insecta > Diptera > Sarcophagidae > Sarcophaga > Sarcophaga caerulescens. Next base: position 118,191,937 of record OV656872.1, on the reverse strand, counting down.
TAGCATCCGATATGCACCCATAAGCATATACATTAGATTCCTTTTGGGATGCAATAATGCCCGAAATGTTCCAATACTGTGTTCCGATGATTCATTTGCATCCTCACAGCATTTACAGGTCGGGCTTACGACAATCCCCATTCTAAAGGTAACAAAGTAAATACAATCAAATATAATAAAGCATTGTCTGACCAGCACTTTTTTATCAATGCCATCCGTCTTTGGAGCCATCTACCACCTCAAATTCAATTATTAAGCAATGCAAGTCAATTTAAATCTGAGATGTTTAAACATTTTAATTAATTTTAACTATGATAAAAAGCAAAATACACGTGATACATTATACTATATTATTTTTTTGTGTGCTTTTTTTGACACCTAACTAATATATATATTTTTATGTTTCTTTTGTTGATTTTTATTTTATATTTCTAATTTATTTTTATGTACTATGTACTTTTATTGTAATTAAAATTTTTCTGTTTATTTTATGTAATGTGTAAAAATAATCTATAGTAATCTTGTATAACTGCCAATTGTCTGCCCAACACTTTAATATAAGATACATATGTTCTTGTTGTGTTGTATTGTACAAATGAATGAATAAATAAATAAATAAAAAAAAATAAATAAAATAAATAAGTATACTCTGAGTCTAAAATGCTCTGCCAAAGACAGGTTATCTATCAATCTCAGGTTATTTTTTTCAGAGCACATAGATTGGATTACTACACACAAAACTCTGCTAAATTGCATAAAAACTTATTAAATGTTACAGTGAATGATTACAAACTGTTTACATTATTGAACTGTCATAGACTAGTGAGAAGTGTGTTGACTTACTAAACGAAAACTCTAGAGTTCAAACTTAAGATTCCGAAATTACGAAAAAAAAATAATATTCTGGCAAAAGTCTGAGATTATCCCAAGGTTTCTTCTAATTATACTAAATAAAACCTTAACATAATTCTTTTTACTACACCTTTAATATAATATTAAACGGTTAATGAATTAACAGATGGTTTAACAACAAAATATTTATTCTTATTTCATAGAAATATGTACTTAAATATGTACTTAAAAATGTACAGGCAAAGAACTTTTCTACACCTTAAGTAAACATCATACGTTGTTATTAAACGAAATGTTTTAATAGAATAACTTAAGTGCCGTTAAAAAACTCGTGTTATTTACACAAACGTTTTGAATAAGATATTTTAAATAATATCTTAGACTTAAATTACAGTAAAACTTCGATATAACGAACCTTGTTATAACGAAAAACTCAATATAACGAATTATTTTCTGAGTCCCTTGAAAAAACCTCTTTCCTGCAAAGTTATTCATACAAAAATGCACTATAGCTATAACGTAGAAATACTGAGCCATAAAACCTCTATATAGCGAATAATTCGTACCAAAGCCTTTATACAACAAATTAATAATAAAGCTAAATCAGTCCCGGCTATACAAAGCCTCTATATAGCGAAGTATTCTTTCAAAAGCCTATATGTATATAACGAAGTGAGAATAAAAAAAAAATTAAATTTTGAGTAATGTTAGTCCCGTTTCAAAAACAACAAAGTCTAAATGCGTTTGCAAGTGCCATTACAATGCCTCTATATAGCGAAATACTGATTCAAAAGTCTATAAATAACGAAAAAACTATAGATATAACGAATTTTATTCGTATATCTTCTAATTTCGATATACCAAGGTTCTACTGATACATATTTATAACGAAAAAGTAGCTATAACGAAGTATTTTGTGATCCCCTTCAGTTTCGTTATATCGAAGTTTGTCTGTATTTGTAACCGAAAATTAAAGTAATTTACTTATAGGATAACGCCGATATAGTATATACATATGTATATATGTATGTATATGAATATATATAGTAATATAGTTATAGTTAATTTATGGAGATTCAGTAAACGCAATTACATGCATGTTGATAACTATCAAATTTATAAAATTTTTATTTATTGAAAGTTTAATAAAAAAAAAAATACTAATAATGTTATACAAATCGAAAGCATTTTTTATGAAGGCAATAAATCAAGTAATCAGTTAGTGCATGAAATATCTTTTATGTATCGGCACCTAAAATTTAAAAATTTATTGCACAACTATTAAAAAATTACACATTTCATAACTAAAAACGATAGACGTTTTAAATTTCAGTTGTAAAACAATCAAAACTTTGAGTATTTATTTTTTGAATTTTAGAAGACGATGTAAACCTATCCCTAAGTTACCAATTATTTTCCAGAATATAAAATATAATAGTGCACTACTAAAGTCCATCTATTCATTGGTATATATTATACATTCGTATTTACTTTGTTTATTATTAAACTGCAACTTAATTTACTACTACAGACATTTGTATAGAATTGTTATCAATTTAAAACCATAAATTTAATAGATAGTCACATTTCCTTCAATTTGTGTAAAATGAAATCTATAACACATTGTTTTAAACATTCTAATAAACACTCTAAAAATAGATAAAATATTGTACACGTTGATTAAATTTTTGTCTGTGAAGCTAAGAAAATGTCATCATAAAAATTAGAAGTAAAATGGATATTTTTTATAGCAACAAACATAAATTATCACTTTTGTTCTAAACTCCATAATTAAAAACGAAGCTGGTTTTTTTTTTTTTTTTTTTTGAAAAACCTAACAAATTGCCTTTGAAAAAAAATTAAAAATTGTTGTTACATTTCGTATTCTTAAACTAACTTAAATTTGTAATTAAATCAGGGGTATGGATTTTTGTGACTAATGTCAGAAATTATACAGATAGCCTAGGGAATGTAGTGTTTTCCAGGCGCAATTTCTGGGGGTCACTAAGTTCACCGACCAGGTCAGGCGACACAGAGTTCAAGAGTTACAATATATGTGGATAATTAGGCAACGCTAAAGACTTTGATTGAACATATTTTTGGGTCACATCTGTTATGAAAGTGTTAAACTACCTTATGCCAGATTGTCGGATTGAGTTATGCTGGGTACCTGGCCATTGTGGCGTTTTAGGAAACAAAGTTGGAGGCTATTACAGAAGATAAGTCGTTGATATCATCAATGGGATTATTAAGAAGTTTGATTCACACTTAAACCGTGTATGGGACTGTATTACAAGGAACTGTAGAATAGCGTGGGCCTTGTGGTGCAGACTCAATTCTGCAAGAACAAAGTTTTTCCAAGGCCTGGGATGAGAGCTTTTAAAGGACTGCTAACGGAGCATGGTCACACAGGATAATTTCTGTAGAGGATGAGCAGAGGAAGCAATGGATTTTTTTATATGTCACTGTCCTTGTTTGTGTCTTGTGTGAGAAGCTAGGCCGTAATCCTGACTGAAGGGTTGTAATGGCCAATTATGTTCTGTATGTCCTTATTTGCAGATGCGTAGGCAGAAATGGCTAAATAGTCGATTTGTTGATTTGTAGGATTCTTTAACCGAACTGACTGGTTAGAAGGATATCTTTAGAGATGAAGATAGCTAAATGTTATTTTTATCTTCACACACACACACACCCCTCTTTCTTTGGGTGAAAGCGTGAAACTGTTAATGCAATTTACCGCCACTATTCTAATCCCATTGTTAGAGTTTTTTTATTTTAAGTATTCTTAAAAACCTATGATTATTATCAATTTCTATCCTATAGAAACCATTCCCCCTATAGAAACAATTCTATTCCTCCTAAAACTAATCGAATTTATATTGTCTATATTAAAGTCTATATTATGAATTAAAAGAAGCTAATGATATTAACAAAAAATTTGTTTGTCACAGTGAAAACTTAACTCTATATGATTCAGAAGTCTATAACAAAAATACTAATACAATAGCAAACCCAAAAACAAAAATAAATTTTTATCAATTATAAATCGAATATTTGAATGTGTTTCAGTGACTGAGTTCATAAATGTTTATTTAATTTTAATTACCGTCAGCTATGGTCCAACGTATTTCACTTGTTATCGGATCAATTGCGGTTAATCCGCCCCCTAATGTGGAAAATACCATTAAGGTTTCCTCATCACGGGCCAAATCGGTACAACCCTACAATAAACAAATTACAGTAAAAAATAATTCAAATTGCCAATTAATATTGGAATATTGGGTATCCATTTTTCTTTTTCTCCTGGTATGGTAATTAAAACAAAAACATACCTTAACAGTATTAATCACTTCACCACCGGCAGCAGCAGCAGCGACATCGTCGTCAACAACCTCAGCACTGTCTATTGTTGACTTTGTTGTTGTTGTTGATGATGTTTTAGTAGCCGACACAGAAACCGAGGCTGATGCAATAATAACACTATATACTACTAAACAATAAAAGAATTTACGAATAAATATTTTTTTCATTTTATCGTTGCCGCAATTTATTCGTCCCATTTTGTTTTCATTTGATTTTGTTTTTCCTTTTACACATTTGAACACACACTCAACTCACTATTTATTTACACTCTTATTCTCATTATTTTGTGCTTATATTGTTTTTTCAATATTCAATTCGTTTTAAAAATAGTTTTCACTGTAATTACGCACTTTATATATGGAAAATTCATAACTTCTTTTTATTAATTTTTTCCGCACATTGTTCACAATATTCGTATTATTCCCGAAGTAAAAAAATATTAATTGTTTAATTGTCAAATAAGAACTATTTAGAAAAAAAACTGGTGTGAAATGACACATCTGCACTTTCATATGTCAATCATGTGCTTGGGCCAGTGTTGCCATTTCATTGATTTTGGTTTTAGTAATAATCATGGTGAAATTAAAATGTAAAAACTTTTTTTCAAATAATTTTATATTTATTTATAAACAAATAAATTTAAATTTGAAAAATAAAATAAAAAAAACAACTATGAATTCAAATTTGGTTATTTTTTCCCAATTTTGGTGCTTTTTTCAGAAGTTGGTCAAAAATTGTTTTCTTTTGCAGGAGTAACACTCGTCGTGGTATCTTACGTATATAAAGTATGTGTGTAATAAGTTTATCTACAAATATAGGGATGCATTCGAGCAAATTTGTTTCTAATATGCTCAGTTTCCTAGTGTGGTGGTGAATAGAAATGAAAATCAACATAATTCCGTTACTACAAAAAACGCTCGACATTACCGTCTTATCAGTACTATCATTTTCACTGCCTTCCCAATTGTGTGGTTTGTGTCTAGATTAATGACAATTAATCTCTATTAGTAGAGTCACAAAAACTGAATAAAAGAAGTACACTTAAATAACGTAGTGTTGACACGCGTCCAAAAAAAATAAAAATTAAAAATATTGTTTAATGGATGAAAAAATTGAAAGAATACTTAACAATTAATGATAAATTTAAAATATATTTGCATATATTAGATTATATATCCTTAATCTAAACAGAAACCATACCGTTGGTAATGCAGCGTACAATGATAACCGGACATGACGGTGAATATCTTCACTAACAGAAGTAAAAATTTCTTATTCTAGACAAACACCGTCCAATTCACAATATACAGTACATTGATTTATGTTAATACTTTGGTGAGTTTCGATTTTATTCACCACACCAGATAAATTCACCACACTTTGTAAAAAACTCACCACACAAATTCACCACAATTCCAAAAAAAATTAATTAATCGATGTAACGTAATATAAAATACGTTCGTTTGAAGAGCAATAAAATGCTTGCCGAAATTACATTACGGTTCGGCAAGCGTTTTCATTGCTTTCCGTATTCTAAAAACGAACGTACGTTCCGTAGGCGATTGGCTAACCGGGGCTAAAACCTAATTCTACTTTAGCATTGCGTTGAACGTGTTGCTAATGCATTAATAGCTGAAAAGCGCAAGACATAAAGTATGCAATAATAAAAAAGTACTGAAAGCGTAGCGGTGGTACTGCGGTATTTTTGAAATGAAAAAGTACTGAAAAAAAAAAACTGCAAAAGTACTGAATTTTTCAACACTGGCATTGAGTATTTGTCCTTGAACTTTTGTCAATCACTATAATTGATAACACAATACAACAACCCTGTTTTAACTACACAAATGCATTTCGGGTAATTTTTGTTTTATTTTTAAGCCGGTCGGTCGATTGTTCTGCGTTCTTTCCCATTTAAGTAAATATTTTACATACGTCGAGTCGTAAAGAGGAGTTCTCTGCTGCAAGCTCTTATCTAATCAGCAAAATAAAACCAGAATATACTTAGAATATTTTATAAGTATTTTGTACAGTCCATGTAAAAGTTGATTTAATAAGAAACAAAATCGATCTTTTGTTTATACTCAGATTATTCATCCATTGCAATGAAAACTGCAAATCATGCAGTTGTAGCTGTGGCTACGCTGACCATTGCAGTTTTTTTACTGTTTAAAGGTTGTGAAGCCAAAAATCGCCCAAAGTTTCGGAATAGTTTTGTAAACCCCTATCCAAGATTTGAAGCGTTCCATGATGGCGGCGATCCTGGTGAGCCACTATTCTTGACACCGCTAATAAAAGATCCAAAAATAAGTCGTAAGGACATACAGTTAAAAGCAAAAGTAGTGGGCACCCAATATCATGGGGTGGAAAGTTACGCTGGTTACCTAACTGTCGATCCGAAATTTAATTCGAACATGTTCTTCTGGTATTTTCCGTCTGAAAATGACACGGCTTATGCTCCAGTTGTTTTATGGCTGCAAGGAGGTCCAGGAGCATCTTCTTTGTTTGGTCTATTCACCGAAAATGGTCCATTTGAGTTTGATAGTCATGGAAAGCTACAATTAAGAAATTATACTTGGAGCAGAACCCATAATCTTATATTTATTGATAATCCAGTGGGTACGGGATTTTCGTTTACCGATAGCGATGATGGCTACGCCCGCAATGAAAAGGACGTTGGTCATAATTTACACGAAGCCATGCAACAGTTATATGAATTGTTCGAGTGGAGCGATCTTGGAGGATTTTGGATTACCGGTGAGTCATATGCCGGCAAATATGTGCCAGCCTTGGCCTTTCACATTCATAATGTGCAAAATTCGATCGATACTAGAGTATCTATACCCCTTAAAGGCATGGCTATTGGTAATGGTCTATCTGACCCCATACATCAATTGAAATATGGCGATTATTTATACCAGTTGGGTTTAATAGATGAACACGGCTTAAAAGAATTTCATGAAGCCGAAGCCAAGGGCGTAAAATGTATTGAAAAACACGACATGGATTGTGCCTTTGATGTATTTGATAATCTTTTGAATGGTGATCTAGTAAATGGTTCACTGTTTACCAACCTGACTGGTTACGATTACTATTACAACTATTTACATACCAAAGGAGATAATTATGGACAAATCATGGGAGACTTTCTTCAATCTTCCTTAACACGTCGCTCGATTCATGTCGGAAATTTGACATTCCACGACTTGGATACTGAAAATAAAGTGGAAATTTTCCTTAAACGTGATGTTATGGACACTGTAGCACCTTGGATTTCTGAACTATTAAAGGGGTATATTGTTTGTATATACAATGGCCAATTGGATATAATTGTCGCTTATCCATTAACTCGAAATTATTTAAATAAACTTAAATTTGACTCTGCCGATATTTATAAGACAGCACCAAGGAAGATTTGGAAAGTAGATGATGAGATAGCCGGCTATGCCAAACATGCTGGTAATTTAATTGAGGTTATGGTACGTAATGCAGGACATATGGCTCCTACCGATCAACCAAAGTGGATGTTTAATTTAATTCATCATTTAACTCATTACAAGAAAATTGTTTGAATATCTCTATTTCAGAGTAGAGCAAATCCTAGTTTTTAATTTTCAAAATATGTACGTTGTGTTGAAATTAATGAATATCTAATTTTGATTGAATAAATATACATATTTTAATCAGTTTTAAGAGTGGTACCTACTTTAATTTATAACTTAAGTGGTGAACTTATTTTAAATCTAAACGCAAAGTATAAAAGTATAGTATTCATCAAATAAAAAAATCATACACAGTGAACTCGCATAAACGTAAACTAATTTTTGCAAAGGGTGTTCATGTTTTCGATTTTCTTCACATTACCGATTGGTTTTTGGAAACAAACTACTAAGGCATAATGAGTTTTATGCGGGGATTCCCAAAGTTTATAAACTTAATCATACACGTCGTAAATAACATGATAGGAGTAATACAATAAAAATTCTTGTACATTTGAATTTACGTTTAAGAGCATTCAACTTTTGTTCACGTTTTAGAATAGTCAATGTAAAAAGTGTTGATGTTTCTAGAGTGTTCACGCGTCTGGATATTCACGTTTTCGCTAGTTCACTGTAAATCAAATGTAAGTGATTTTTTAAAATCGCTTTAGATTTTTTTTTATCAATTTTTATTGTAATCGATTCATTTGTAATTTCTTTTTTTACGTTATTCCACATTTATTGTTTTTATTGTCAGTCTAAAGTCGAGCTCTTAGTATGGTTAAACTATAATAAATTACTTTATTATCTGTATAGCTGAAGTTGAGCTAAATAAGCATAAACCTATTTAATGTTAATTTGTTTAGCAGATTTATAAGACATTTTATATTCAATTCGGAAACAAGAACACATTTAACAGTATAATACAAAATATTATTATAATCACGAACAGTTGTTAAATTCCACCTATGAAGCACCTGCTAATATAATTGCATTTCCTATCGAATATGATACAGAAAATACGTTCTAAAACTTAAATGGCACGTTTCCTTAAAATATTGACAAGTAACAGTTTATTAAAATAGATTCTAGGCTCTGATAGTTACTATACGATTTGTAGTTTAAGTCATTTCTGTTCTTGTTTCGTAACATTTTCTAGACCTTTAAAGCCCCTAGCTACGAAAAAATGTTCCGCCGAATCACCCCTACTCGCATGGGGTTTTACACGTTTAACTTTTTCATAGAATCTTAGCATATCCTTTTCGAGTTTTGGTACATCTCCATTGTCCCAGACTTTTACAACCAAACTAGCGTTTGGTGCTGACATAACCAAAGCGAAGCGTAATACGTCGTAACATAGATTCATTATTACTTCCTGATCTAGCATACGTACTCCTGTAGCATTGGGTGCCATATCCGATAAAACACAATTGATCTTGCGATCAGCTAACGCTTGCTTTAAACGCAGTTGGTTTTCAGGTTTTGTAAAATCCATGCCTCCAAATATCGTAGCGCCCTAGAGAGAAAATATTTTTAAAAATTCATCCTAATGGTATAGTTTAGAGAGAGAGAGAGTGTAATATTACCGGCACTGCATGCAAATGTAATAGATCCATGCTGAAAACAGCTCCCTTTGGTTTGTTTTGCAATTTCCCATCGGCATTTGATTTTTCTACGGCCACCTGTGTCCAACTTCCAGGAGCTGCTCCACAATCAATAACCGTGTCGCCTGGTTTTATTATACGATATTTGTCATCAATTTCTAATAATTTGAAAGCGCTTCGACAACGATAATTCATCATTTTGGCCTTCTCTACATACGGATCGGCCATTTGTCTTGTCAGCCATTCCTGTGAACTTTTGCTTTTGCCCTTTAAATTATTTGGTATTTGTTTAGCCATCAGTGCTTGACAATAACTTAATGATCTCCGCATCAATGTTCCATTCATTTTTTAACTTATTCTATGTATTATTTAACAAAATTTTTATTAAGGAATTTGTTGCGAACTCAAAATAAATGACCATATGATTATCAGCTGAACGATTGTTTACAATTGGATTGCGTGGAAAGATTGCAACTAGGTAGCTGTTTTCCAGCAAGATTATTGCTCACAAATAGAAAGATTTATTTTATTTCTCAGTTCACAGATAGAACCTACTTGGAAACCTTTTCACGCCAATAAATCATCAATACAATTCAATTAAATTCTTTATTTAGCAGTGTTGAGCAAAGCTAATGAAGACATTAGCTATTTTTTTTATTAGTACAACTCCGCAATAATAATAATAATTCTTCTTCTTTCATTGACACTGACACTACACTTGAATTGATAACACAGAAGCATTTGTTATTGTATTTATTGCATATTCTGATTGTAATTCTTATTTACCGTTTTTTGTGCGGCTTCTTATTAAAACGACAGTGAATTTGTGTAAAAATTTATAATTTTTGATTGAATTTTATTCATTGCACAAAGCCATGTCTTGGGGAGAAGCTTTAACATATGTCACTATTGGAAATCCCATTAGCCAGGCTGTCCTGAATTCGGGCTCGGCTGTGTTAAAAGGTTCTGTAAGTATTATTTAATTTTGTGACAAAAATAGTTCATAGTATCTTATTGCTGTTGTTTTAAGGGAATCAAACCAAAACAAGTAGAGAGTCCTGTTGTTTTGCCACCTCCCAAGCCCATAACTATGTGGGAACTAACCGGTAATAATTATCATTTTGTACGCTTGGCTGGTTTGAGTGGGGCGACTGCAGTGATAATGGGTGCCTATGGAAAACATAACTTAGCTAAGATTCATGATATTCATGAACAAATAGAAGCTAAAGCAGTATTTGAAACTGCCAATAGATTTCATTTCCTACATTCATTTGCATTATTGGCTATGCCATTGGCTCGTAGACCGGCATTGGTAAGTGAAACAAATTTTCCGAAGTAATGACTTAAAGATCTTTATATTAGTTTTATGGATATAGTATTATGGTCATTAAACGTATGTAGTATATGTATATTCAAGGCTTCTTTATGACTAACTGCGCGTACATACATATATACTACTAAGCTCATTGGCAGTATTTATAGCTATTTAAATAGAAATTTCTTAATACACATTAGGATAACACCCCTCATGTTGTGTGCGGAAATTAAGGTTTCATGTCGCATCCGAAAAGCGGATATAAGAAGCTTTTTCATTCCATCTCCTGACAAAAGACTTCCCATTTCTTTTAAGATGTCCAAGAAATTACTCCTCACTAAACTATAGTTACATAAGATATACAAAGAGAAGTAATGTATTATATTGTTTGGCTGTATTGTGTCTCAGTGGAATAGTGTGCTAATAAGTAAGATTTCTACTAGAGACTGATTTGTTGTCCTTTGAGCGTACAGTGTTAGCCATTTCTTAGAAACCATTACGACCATTTTAAAATTGCCATAAGTTGATTATTATGTTACCGGTCCAAAAATTAATTAATTAATTTCCTAGAGAAACTATTAAATATGTAATAAACCGTTCGAAGCTTTGCTGCATTAAATATGGGAAACAAAACGATATCGTTAATGGTAATCAGTCCGTAATGCAGTTTATAAACTTATATTGTGCTCATTAAAATTTTGCAGTGAAAGCAAGATATGTAGGTGTTGAAAATATTAACTATATTTCTGCAACTAGGTTGATTAAAGTAAATATATCATAACTTAAGGCATTAAAAAGCAGATAAATTGATTTGAATATGATTCTCGGATATTCTGCATTATTTTTCGACAAACTATTGCTCTAGCTATGTTTTCAAATTAATGTATAAATTCTCTGCACGCCCAAGATTTTGCAATTTACAGAAGAGGCAACTTTCTAATAACCATTACCAAGATATACGGAAATGATATTCGGATCATTACGGGTAGTCAAGTAGACCCAGGCCTGCTTAATAGATGCCAGACATATCTTAATGAGATGGTGGGATTTTCAAATATTACCCTTGACTTGGAGTTTTCTCTTCACTTAAAACTTAGGTAAATTGCGCTCAGCGAATGGTGGCGCATATAATGAAATAACGACCTACTTGGGCCAGTGCCCAATATGATTATCGTAGTAGATATTTTTCTTTAGCCAAAAGCCTTATTCAAAATTCACTAATCCAGCTTCCGCACGGTGATTCTATTGATTGCTGGTCACTGGCACATAGGTGCTCTTGCGAAATGCGCATGTTTTCCTTATCATTACTTGGAAGAAAATTAAACTATTATTGGAGAGGTATTCTATGGATCAAATTATGTAAATGCTGTTTTTGTTTTGTTGTATATTCAGAGAGAATTGGTTACAACGCTCTCATGGGATAATTTTCTCTTTATAGTTGTGGTTTTCTGAAAACTATCAATAGATATCAATGTTAAGCTACTCATACAGTGTTGCGATATAATTAAGTTTTTCTGAGGATCTGTTTCTTACTACGGTATACAGATAACATATTGAGCTCATGTCTTTGGACTCAGGTGGGATTTGAGATTTATTTATATTCCTATTCTGCATTTCGTAGTCAACCTAACTGCAGCAATATGTGCGTATATATGTTATTATGAATTTAATCGCTCAGAAATCTCATACAATTTGTTGAAAAATACTGTAAACCTCCATGGAACCCCAAATAGCAAGTAATAGTAGTAGCTTAGTAGTTTGAGATAAAAATATTAAGGAATAGTTTCTTTAAAAGTATGTTCAAATTAATGAATATTTATAATGTCAATTCTTTGGTCACTTCAAACGTGTCATCTAGTTAGAAAACCGAGCCACGCAGGCATCTAGAGCACTAAATCACGGTAGAATTGGATACTCTTAAAGAGGAACAGTTATAAAATGACTAGTATTTAGAGAAAATGCCAATACCAAAATGTATTTTGTCGTTTACAATTACTGACTATTATGTAATCTGAGAGTCTTTTATACAAAGGGTTTTACAGAAGTTGTAACGATATATAAAAGAATACCAGACATGTCTTTTGCTATTGTCCTGTATTTTTCAGAACTAGAGAACTCCGCTTGATAAACTATCCAATATAGTCACTAAATTAAATAAACAGGTAATAAAATGGGCATATTTTTGTGCCCCAGTGTATTGTATTACTCTTTTTGTCCTCCGTACCTAATCTAATCTAAAACTTGAATAAAAATAAATAAAATAGAAAAACTGTTGGTTAAAGTAATTTTTCAGTTATTTATTTCAAATTAACGGGAGCAGTTGAACACAAATAAAATGTGTATTTTTTTTAATACATTTTTAATCATATGATATGGATATGTTATATTTTTAGGGTATTTAAAAAGGTTGTACAAAAATCTGCTTTACATTTAACATCTTAAGTATATTTATTTTAATGTATAAATAAATTATTTTTTTTTAAATAAAGTACTCTTTCAAACTACTTGCTACTCCCTAAATGACCAAATGACTACTTACAGGCTAATATGATTTCGATTTAGAATTTCTTTTTTCGTTTTATACAGATAATTATTATTTTGTTTAACAATTATAATTGACGTTTTGTTAAATGTTTTTATTTTTGTCTTACTTTTTAAAGCATTGATTATGGAATAATATCTCTTTTCTATATATACGATATATGTAAATAATTTTTATGTATTTAACATTTTTTGTAAATAAATTTTAAGTACAATTACTATTTAATTTTAGTTCATTCGCTAATAACAACCACTAGATAGAGTATTCATTTTTTAATTATTAGTTCACAATTTGTTTTTATTTCGTAGTAGTAAATATACACGTACAAAGGGGAGAGATAAGGAAAGGATCACTTGTAATTTATAGATTTAATATTTATTTAGAATTTTGTTACAACATTAAATGCATTTTATTTTTTTTTTTTTTATTTCGCTTCTTTATTTTCAATATATTAACTATTATGTCTTGATTCTATTAGGAATGAAAATGTATTTATTTTCTCTTTTAAGCATTCAAATTTAGAATTTGTCAGTAGTAGTAGTAGGTAAAAGGTTCATTAAGGTATTTCATTATATAAAAGCTCTAATTAGGTTCGTTCACAAGAATGAATTTATAAAGTATATATATTTGTATTTATAATTTTTTTTTTTGCAGACTGGATCTTTAATGGTAGCTGGTTGTATCTTATTTAGTGGCCCCATGTATTATCGGGCCTTGACTGGTGACAAAACCTTTATACAAGTGGCCACTTGTGGTGGCTTTTGTTTAATTGCAGCCTGGTTATCATTAATTTTTTAAATTACAAATAACCTTAAATATTCAAAACATATTTATTATCTAGTAAAAAAAAAACAAAAGAAAAGTTGTATTCAATCTCTAATGAATATGTTTGAAAACAAAAAAATATTCATACAAAATGTTGTTATGCTCCAGTTAATTCAGGAAAGAACATTCAACTGTATTTGAAAGCTTTATTTATTTAACATACATTTGTATGGTACATTGTAATATCATTAATGTTAATTGTATTTACAATTTTATTTTTCCTTTTTAAGTTGTAGTTTTATTCTGTTTTAGTATCTATTTTGTTATTTTATTTATAAGTTGCCGTTTTTCACTTTGTAAATTAATTACTTCCTAGTCGATTTAAAATTCTATAAATTGTAACTTCAGTGGTAGTGAATCAAACCTTTTTTATACTCATGTAAATTAAAAAAAAATGTGTCTTGTTGAGTTCTACATTGTTTTTTTATTTTTTTTATTTCATTAAATAATCTTTTGCTATTCAGAATTGTGTTTTTGAATATGCACAATAGAATTTTCATTTTATCAAAGTTCGAAGTTTCGTTATAAAGAAAAATAAATCCAATTAAAATTTAATTTTAAATATTTGAATAAAAACGTTGCGCTTTGTTTAATATATAAGCCCAAGCAGTTTCAAATAAAAGCAAAATATGTTTTTTTTTCCTAACAGCTGAATGCAGTTTCTTTATAGTGCTGCTCCATTGCGTGAGCAACATGATGTGAGTATCTACTTGTAAAATGAAATGAATTTTATTTATTAATTTTTATTTGTTTAGTTCCAATTTAATTTTTGATGGAGATTTAGGGGTTAAATTTTTTGACAAGCGACTTATACTTCCCGTTAGTTAGTTTCCGTTCGCAACAGTTAACAGTTTTTTTAATGAAATTTTCGTAAACATAATAACATTTTTTTAATTTTTTGTTATAAGTATGTATATGATCTATTAGGTCTTTTCAGTTGCAGTTTATTTTTCAATAGTTTATTATATTATTTGCAGATAATCTCTTTTTATTTTGGCAGGTGTCCTATAGGAATTGTACAATTTACTAAAATTACCTTAATTTTACAGAAGATCTGCATAAAATTAATTTAAAGCCATTACTAAACCGGTCAATCTGTAAAAATAGGTGTAAGGAAAACAGTTGACTTTTTTGGTCGTTATAATCGTTCAATTGTGGCTTAAATAGAAAACAAAATATAATCGACACAGTAACTAACATATTTTAGGTAACGAATTGATTACAATGATAACATTGTGGAAAAATTGAAATCAAACAACCTTCAACACCTTTCTTTGAATAGCAACCGTGTGGTTTTGCAGAAAAATTACTTCTTCAAACGGAGCTCATTTTCATTTGAATACGTTCGTAAATAAACAAAATTTTAAGCTCTAGAAAATATTTATACCCATGTAGTATGGGTAAATATTCTTCCATTTTGTCGCTAAAAACTTTAACAGGTCTATTGTTGATTTCTTGTATGTAAAAGTTGTGTTAAGCAATTAAGATCGTAAAATTTAAATTCTATGGTCCGTTTTTCTTTTGTGGATACTTTTTATCAGTGATTAATTGTGTACTCTCTGGTATATTTATATATCTACGTAAATTAACAAACAAACAAATTGCTGTATAAAATGTGTCTCTAATATGTATTTGGAAAATAAACTAGAGCTTGAAATACCCTTAGTTAGGTGTATTTAAGAATAAAACTAATGTTGTGATTTCTATGGATTATGTGTTTCAAAGTTGTGTGTATTTAAATAAATTTGTATGTAGGAAGTTTTGTTTATTGTTATTTAATCGTTCGAAAATGTTTAAATTTCCTGGACTATACACGTTTTTATTTAAATTACTTTTACAAATTTATTTGAATTATACGAATTCAAAATTCGTTTATATATAAAACAAAGATGTTCATATATTTTGTGGCAGTACAGTTTGTATGGAAAATTATGTTACTGGCAGTAAAGTTCGTTTTTAAATTATTTTGTATCTTTAGAGTTTAGTAAGTTATTTTATTAAAACTTATTTATATCAGTTTAAAAATATAGGAAATATTATTTGATCGATTTAATCCCGTTTCGAAATTGTCAAAGAAATGATGAAAATTCGTTTAAACTAACTTATAAATTAAAAATTAAATTTGGTGATCAAATCTACAAAATTATTGAAAGAAGTTTAAAAATTTCATTTTATATAATTTCTTGAAAACTACTTTCGCCATAACTTTTGTCGATTTCAAGTACTTTTCTGTGCAGCAATCGATTGGTGTTACATAGTGGAATAAATATTCTCGTTTAAAAATTAAAGTTAATTAATAGGTCGATTAGGCAACTGAAAACTATAAGCTGTCAAGAAATGTTAAAATATGGTTGTCAGTATCCATTATCGACCCTATAAAGCCAAATCTCGTAATCTTTTTCTGTCTATCTTATTGATTTAATATAAATAAATTTTTATATTTAATTTATTATTATTTCCTTTTTTTAAGAAAATCTATTATTTGTGTTTTAAATAAAATACAAAAAGTACATATGTACGTGTGTATATTACAAAAACAAATATAATAAATTTATTGTGTATATTAAAATTAATAAATAAAAAAATGCCAACAAATGTAAAATATTGTCTTTATCACTGGAACACAATTTGATGTTTTTATAAATTATGTAAAATTATGTAAATAACGGTTTTTGCAATTCTGTTCTTATTAATTGAAGATATCGTTACTACAAGTATTAATTTTTACTACATTTTGTTTCTAATTAGTTATTTTCAACTACGATGTACACATAACTATAGTACATTACAATTTAGTATAAAATATCATGAATCTTAATCTTAAATATTGTTTTATCTTTCGTTTTTAATTTCATTTTAGTTTCTTTTTTAGTTTGTTTTTGTTTATTGTCTTATAAAAGTTGGATTTTTAGAAGCATTATATTTATTTTATATTGTATGTAATTATACATCGCTTATTACTTTACAAAAAGAAAAAAAAATTAAAGTTTTTACACCATTAAATTATTACATTTGTTTTTTACATTGTCTAAGTTTATTTTGATATTTTTTTAATTGTACATAAAGTTTCCAGTTTCCATTCTTTTGATATATGTATTTTAATACACTTATAATATTATCGGTGCCTTATAAATAAACTTCATGGTTTAAATTGAATATTATAGCACTCATTTTTGTGTTAACAAGTTTGAAAATAATGAAACATTTTAAATTATCTTTAATAAATAATTTAAACTTGAATAAAAAACTATTTTTGATCGTTAAATGGTCCCTACTTATATTTAGAAATATACAACAACTTTACGATGCTATAGTGTGTTGATATTACAAAACTTAATTATAAAAATTATATCGGTTTTAGTATTTATAAAGTCGTCTACATCGTAATACAATTTAATTTTTGTTTTTACCGAGGCTATAAATGTTTCAATAAATACTGATGAAGAGTATTTATAAGTAATTCGGCCCAGCCGATTTAATATATAAAATGTTAGCCTAAAAATTTTGGTTTTGTTATTGTTGTAATAGATGAAGCTGTTGTGGATATTGTTGTATTATCAAAAAATAGTGTTTTCTGTATTCTAGCATTTGCTGGATGATTTGTTATTGGCTCTAATATTTTTAATATGTAATCCTTAAATACTTTGGGTACAGTAACGAAATGTCAAGGATCTTTTTTCGCTCTTAAGTTTTCTTCATGAGCCTAAAAATTAAAAACATACAAAACATGATGATATTGTATATAATAATTATAAAATTTCTTTTTCAAACGGGTTTTATTTCTTTTAATTTCTAGTTTCTTCTTCAAATGCGTTTTATTTCTTTTGATATGTTTTCTTCTCTAATTTTTCCTATATTTAACTAAAATGAACTCAATTTTATAAATAAAAATAAATTAGATTCATTACCAAACTAGTAGATATTCATAATATTGGGTCGATCTGGCGAACAACCATATCGAAAAGCATGTGTAAGAATTTGAACATCGGTAAGATATTTATTTCATTGAAGGATAAACTTCATGACAGAAGGAGATAACAATAACGTTTCCCTGTTTAAGCACTGGAGAAACCTTGTCTGACAAATAGTTTTAACGAGCTATTTTTCTTTAAAAGTCTATCTGGTAATGCACTTTCTATTAAGGGATTGCGATATGGTGATAACCAGACATAGATATTATACTCTACGAAACGAAAATCGTGGTAAGAATAATTTAACAAAACTCTGTAACATTATCAGCCAAGATAATGAAATTTAACGCCTATGAAATGTTTTCTGTGAAGTTATATCAATTATAAAATTTGCCTTAAAAGGCAATGTTCATCGATAAATTAACTAAAAGAGTCGATATGTAAAGGCAAGCGCTCAGGAGACATTTGTCATAATAATAATAAACAGAAAAATTTTCCATTTAATATCTGCATTCAATTTTTGCATTTGAAAAAAAAAAACTGGAAATTGTAAGATCGTGTATTGGTTAAATTAATTTTATAGTATGTATTTACCTTTTGAGCAACTTTAAGTAGACTTTCAAACGTTGTATTTCCTGTTTGTTTAACCATACCATAAAATACATGCGTTTTACTTTGTGTTAACAATTCGAATGGTGAACCAAACTCTACCGCTCGGCCAGCATCCATAACTAAAACTTTATCGGAATCCATAACAGTATGTAGACGATGTGCTATTGTTAAAACAGTGCATTGTCGGAATTTATTGCGTATGGTGGTTTGTATTAAGGCATCGGTTTGTGGATCAACATTGGCTGTGGCTTCATCCATCACTAAAATACGATTCTCACGTAATATGGCGCGGGCTAAACAAACCAGCTGTCTTTGGCCCACCGAGAAATTGGTGCCACCTTCAGAAATTTTACTTTGTAAACCTCTTGGCAATTCAGAAACAACTTCCTTAAGCTTAACCTATAAAATTCAAGTTGTATTAAATTTCAAATATTCTTTTTATTGTCTCGCTTCATTACCTCTTCTAATGACTCCCATAACTTAGCATCTGAATACTCTTCAAATGGATCTAAATTATAACGCATAGTGCCAGAAAACAAGACGGGTTCTTGAGGTATAATAGAAATTTTACTACGTAAATCATGTAGACCCATATCTTTAGTATCACGTTTATCAATAATTACGGAACCATCATTGTATGACAGCCTAAAGAGGGCATTAATCAATGAAGATTTTCCGGCACCGGTGCGACCAACAATACCAACTTTCTCTCGTGCCTTGATAGCGATATTTAATGCCTTTAAAACAGACTCTGACTTTGGATCGGGGAAGTAACGTAGACTTAAATTATCGAAAATAATCTGGCCTTCTTCTGGCCATGATTTTGGTGGTTTTTTATTAGGTGGTGATTCCATTTCACCTTCCGGTTCTAAATCTTCATACTCAACTACACGTTCTACACTTGTCATAGTATTTTCCAATTCTGCTGATTGACGCATACCCCATTGTACCATACCAGTCATACCCATGGCTTGAGTAATGGCTAAACCCACATCACCGCCGTTTTCAGGTGAGAAAAGGAAGAAACTCAGTGTTATTATAGCAATATACAGGACACAACAGCAATCCAACCAATAGCCGAATGCTCGACTGGTGGCCAAGAACATGTAATAACCGGAACTATGCATGTCTTGATAATTATCGAATTCGGCAATCAATACCTTTTGGGCACCAAATGCTCTAATAGTAGCTAGACCATTCAGGGAAGCACCTAAGTGTGAGTAAATAGGCGAACGTGCTGAAAAAGAAATCCATAGATTATTGTAATAGATATAACAACAAAAAATTTAAATTATAGGCGAGCAAAAACTTACTTATCGACTCCAAACGCTTAACATCTCTAGAGGTATTCAAATAGAAAGATCTCAGAAAATAGAATATTACACACAAAAATGCGGTGGCTAATATATACCAGGGATTAACTATACATAAAACGATTACAATGCCAAGCAAAGCCAAAAAGATTTGTATAACATCCATCATAACACCTGGTAAAATTTCATCAACTTGACCCAAATCCTTAGAGAAACGGTTAAGTATTCGTCCGGAGGGATTGGTATTAAAGAAATACATGGCAGCTCTGGTGACTCCTCTGAACATGGCGTTGTGTAAATTCGTTGAAGACCTTTTCGCCAGCGTAAAGAAAAGCAGGGATCTCGTTAAGGCAAATATAATAATGGAGACATTGAGAGCGGTAAAAATGTATAAATCGACAGGATCCGTATTGCTATCCAAACGTGGTTCCGGCTGACGATAAGCATCCGTGACTGTGGCATGCCCATTTTTGTTGACCCTAAACAAATACATTCCTGAGTACAAGCGACATACGAAAACATTTTTATACTTACCAATAGGATAAGAAATAATCACCACCGGAAGCTAAAACCTGGGCCGTAATGCAGAATAGTACCATTACAACGAATAGAAAATAACCACCACTGGCGCTAAAATATTTTTTGTATAATTTAAGGCCTATTTTTCCCTCTTCACGTGTTTCTTGCACTTGCATAGGTGTATCACCGGGCGCTGAATCGGCTGCTGAACTCATTGAAGACACACTATTTTGACGTGAACGCATTTTGCTATTTTGACGTGATAAAGCGACTTTATTCTCATTAACATCACCCGCTGCTCCCTTACCATTTGCTTCTTCTTCTTGGTCGGCTTTCATTAGAAGTTTGGCAAAATCTAAACCACTTTTACGCATCGATTCAAATGAACCCACAGCACTAATACGGCCTTTGTCCATAATGACAATAATATCGGCTTGCTCCATGAATTGCAATTGATGTGTGACAAGCAGAACAATGTCATCACGTAAGAAGCCGCGCATACATTGATCGAATAAGTGACGACCCACATGAGTGTCGACAGCGCTTAAAGGATCGTCCAATAGATAGACATCTGTCTTACGATATACAGCCCTGGCTAAGCTTATACGGGCTTTTTGACCACCAGACAGTGAAGCGCCGCGTTCGCCTACAATTGTCTTATCACCATAGGGTAAAAGTTCGAAATCACGTTCTAGTGCACACTTTTTGACAACTGTGCGATAGCGCTGCTTATCCATTGGCAGACCGAACAAAATATTTTGACGCACCGTACCAGTGAATAGCCAGGGCTCTTGTGAGGCATACGATAAAGTACCATTAACATTAACTGTACCGGATTCAGAAGGCAATTCCCCAAGTATGCTTTGAATTAAGCTATAAAAGGAGGAGAAGAAGTTAAATAGAATAAAAAAAACTTCATAGGCTTTTAAATCAGACACTAAAATATTAATGAGTTCGTGGCATTAATTTTATGCACTTACATTGAATGCTTTATTGAAGTATTATTTAAAAGTTTTAAAGTAAATTGAGTTTGAATATGAACATGATCTAGTATGGTTTCATATCTAGTATTTGTTATAAAATATTTACCTGGATTTTCCTGAACCGACTGGACCAATGACCGCTACTAAGGTACGTGGTTTGATTTTCAAGTCAATACCATCCAAAGTATACTCTGTTGATTGAGGATCCCATTTAGCCTTTAACTTACTGATCACAATACCAGCTTCTACATGATGTGGATGATGATTGGACATTGTTGCCATTGGTTTGATGATACCATTCATGGCAATTGCTTTACCATTCTCTTCTATTATGGCAGTGGGTTGCAGTTTATTGTTTTCACTATCGACTTCCTGTGATTTATCGCGCACTTTTGTCTCTTCATGCATCATGTACTTTTGTATTCTTTTAAATGAAACCATAGTTTCAGCAAATTGCGAAATGCCCATGGGAAAGTAAATGGTCATTGTGTTGCGTAGTATATTGTAGTAGGCTGTAATGACAAAAGCCTTTTCCGCCGTTAACAGTTTGCCTAAAAGCACAAAGCCCACCAAACTTGCAAATACTGAGATGCGAGTTAAAAACATTATAAACGATTGTAAAATGCCGCGTATATAATTTACATAACGAATAGCATTCATTTCTTTAAATCGGGCGTATTCTATCATTTTGCCGAAAGGTTTTTCCCAGGCATACATTTTGATTACCTGTATGCCAGAGATGATTTCATTCATCATGCGTACACGTTCATCGGTACGTAATGCAGTACGCAAACGCAATACGGAAGTCTTTTTACCCAAAAAGGCTTGTAGTGGCAGGAATAGAATCATAATAGCTACGCCAAACAGAGAGGAGACCCCAATCTATAGAATAGTTACGACAAAAAATATACAAAACAAAAACAGAACGTTAAATTTTTGAAACATATTAGAGAGTGAATGTGAGATTTTTATGAAATTTTAATGAATGGAAACGTAGTCGTCGTATATTAAGAAAAATTAATAATTCGAAATTTTGATTTTGAAATTTTTAAAATGAATATACTGTAGATACTACAAAATTTCTGCACATCTGATCATCAGAATTTCAATTGTCGCTTATTACACACAAGTCTCCTAACTGTTTAAACTTCTCGGGATACGTATTTTTATTAATTTATTATACGATGCAGGGTGAAAGATAAAACGTGTTCGACGTGCTCGAAGATTTTCTATGAAATGAATCATAATATGTTTAAAACTCGCGTAAAAATGTAGTAAATTGTTCCAAAACGCCTGAAATGTTGATAATCACATAAGATAAATAATTTTGATAGCTATTGCCAATGTCAAGCCTTTTTCTAAACGTCACAGCACATCACACAAAATTATGATAAGGACCAATGCGTATCTCGGATGCCTTGTGTTCAGTATGTTTGAATTTGTCATGGCAGCCATATCATGACATAATTGAAGAGAGTTTTCGTTAAGTTAAAGGCGTAGAGTAAGTGAAGTGTTAATTTGGTGAAGCTTGTTTCGAAATTGTAGAATTTTTTTACCAGCAAAGCCCACAAATTAGCATTAGGTTTATTCAAAAGATAACAAAACTATTATTAGACTAAAACTACAAAACCAAAATACATAATGGATTTAGAGCTGCTAGAAATTAAAAATACGGGTCATTTCACACAAATGATATAATTTTGCACCAATTTATTCTTATTACCGCATAGACGTATAGTTTAAAATCAGTATTACATTTAAATTTATGCCAACTTTTCTGGAAGCAGTAAAAAAAGGTATCAATCAAAACTATCAACCAAGATTACGCTGTGAACACCAATTTTCTTTTTCAATTAATTTCAAATTTTTTCCGGCTGATTTCCACCTACAATAAAGCTGTAATCATGTCTTTTAAGTGAGATTGGCAGCGAATAATTTGCTATGAACTGTTCTGTTAAGTTCTAATCATTATTTCGTTAGTCTCATTCGCAAAGGTGTTAAGTCCACTTTTTTTCAAAATTGAGATTTTAATGCAAAACGGTAACATTATACATAATACATATTTTACAACTAAAAAACATGTCATTATATAGTTCAAAGTTGTTGTAATTTTGTGGTTTGCAAAAACGTTAAGTCCACAAAACTACGAACAATATTAATATTAATATTATTAACTAATTAATAATAATAATTAACATTATTAGTTATTAATATTATTATTATTTTGTAAAAATAATTGCGTTTAAACAGTTTAGAAATTTTAAAAACTGAAAAAGCTACAATGTTTTTTGTGTCTCCTGTAAAATTTGAAAAAAGGGACTTAACACCTTTGCGAATGAGACTAACGATTTCAACAATTACATTGCCTAACGAAAGCAATCATCAGCTTTGGTCAATAAGAAATGCATTTTTCCATCCATTTTGGACGTTCTAGAATCCGACTGATGTTGGAGAACTTGGTTCAGAGCATAGCCCATGCATACACTTTATAATCCGAATCTGGCAAGTAATTCATACCTGTCGCTATCTATGAATCTATTCGTGGAAGCTCCATTCTATATTCTAAATAAATCTTGAAGTTCTCTACATATCTCTATCCATTTTATACCTTCATGCTTATAGTATTAAAAATGTAATTTGTCTACGGTTAAATATGTACAATGCAATTATTTTTATTTTTTTTTATATTCATTCCAGTTTTCAATTCATATTGAATGATTTATTGCCTAATTTTTCTGATTTTATAACGTATTCTTTCCGTATGTATGGCTACTGGTAAAACATTATCTAAATTTGAGATCGATTAGGTTTTATTTAATCATTTTCGTATAATATCGGGTCCGCCATCTAACGTTTTTTTTTCAACTAGTGCTTATTTCGTTGTCATGTCTGATTTGACAGATAATTTGTTTTATCCTTCCGCTGAACGAATATGGTTGTGTCCAATGCGTTTTCGCTTCGCTAAGTGGGCCTGTGATCGACTTACAGAAGATGCCGATTTTGGCAAAAAAAATCATCTTTTCAGATGAAGCTCATTTTGATCTTGGCGGGTATGTAAACAAGCAAAATTGTCGCATTTGGGGCACAGAAATCCCGCACGCATACATTGAAAAGCCGACGCACCCAAAACGAGTCACTGTTTGGTGCGGATTTTGGTCCAGAGGCATAATTGGGCCATTTTTCTTCGAAAATGAGCAAGGAGTGGCCGTTACAGTCAATTGCGATCGTTATCGGGCCATGTTGAACGAATTTTTGTTCACAAAAATTGAAGAGGAGGATATTGGCAACATTTGGTTTCAACAGGACGGCGCTACGTGCCACACAGCCGAAGCTACACTCGATGTTTTGCGCCCTGTTTTTGAAGATCGCATTATCAGCCGCAGAGCTGATGTCGTTTGGCCACCTCGGAGCTGCGATTTGACACCGTTGGACTATTATTTGTGGGGTGCCGTCAAAGATAAGTGTTACGCCGACAAGCCAGAGACAATTGACGCTTTAAAGGACAATATTCGTGAAGCCATTGGTGAAATACAGCTGCACACAATCGATAATGTGCTTAAAAATTGGACCGATCGTGTAGGCTACTGCATGGCCAGCCGAGGCAGCCATTTAAATGAAATTATTTTCCATTATTAACCGGAAGGATTGTACTTTCAAATAAAAAACGAAATTTGAGAAAATATTCAGTAGTTTTTTTTAAAGCATATTCAAAAAAAAAAAAGTTATTTGGCGGACCCTTTAGAATGTATTTAGCAATTGATTGTGTGTGATCTTTAAACAATTTCCCTAGATAATTAATGGAAAAACTAGGTAATTATCCGCCAATTAATGTAATAATAATAAAAATATTACAATATCACTTTGTAACAATTTGTATGAAAATATAAATAAAATGAAATGAGTTTTTCGTTTACGTACATACCTCTCTGTACATTAAATAGGTTATAATGACAATTTCGATTGGTCCCAGCCATAAATAGTGCATGTGTATCATCGATGTGTCTAGACGACCGACATCGTTTGATATTAAATTCACCACTTGACCGGATGTTGTATTACCCAGTGCTGTTTTACTTAAACGCAGTGCCTTACGATATATCATGCTGCACATGGCCACTCTTATTTTCATGCCCGTATGCAGTATGCCTAGCATGTAAGGATGCATAAAGAAAACATTAAATGCACTGCATAAGATCACACCCAATGCGTATAAATACGCAATGGTTTGATCACCACTCGTATTACTTTCAGGCTTTGCATAGTATGAAACTAAACCGCCCAAAAATAAAGGTTGAGTGACACTGAAATAAAAATTAAAAAAAAAATTATTTTAATATTAAAAGACTTCAGGGTGTGAATTATTAAAAAAACTTAAGTAAATATTGCATATGCATATGTACAATGTACATATGCATGTAGAAATGTATGTGTGTATGTATGTATATTTACCGTAAACCAATTTCCAGTATAAACAATACAAGACCCAATGTTGCAAATCGTAAACCAAATACTCGCATTACAGCTCTTAGTAGACTGGGTTCCTTGTGTTTCATTTGTTTTTTATTGCATTCTTCCTCCCATGCTACGGTAAGTTTGTGACCAAGTACATCTATGTAGTGTAAATTATGCAAAATAAATACACAATAATACAGTAAGTGAGTGCATTTGTAAAAGTGAAATGTTTCCTTATAGAATAGCAATTTGATTTAAATACTTTCGTATGGACTTTTAATACATTTGTTATCTTTATCGTAATAAAGAGGTTTATTTAGAAAAAAAATGATTCGTCATAGTAAAACCATAAGCATTCCATTTGCCAAAGACAAAAGTAATAAATCATGCAACAATTGAAAAGATTTTTGTGTAAATTATCCAGCAATTGCTGTGTTAAAAAAACAATAAAATAAAGCAAAAGCCATACATATGGATAAAATATTTAAATATTTAATTAATTGGGAAATTAATAAAACAAAAACGATACTTGTTAGTCATTGAAATCGGCCAAAACTATGTTTTTAAAGTGACAAACAATTAGAAAGTTTTTTTATGTTAAGATTCGTTTCTCATTTTTAATTAAAAAATTCTCCAACGGCAAAACAAATCTCGCAAATTATTTAAAATTCTTTCTTATCAAAATGGGTTTTGTTTCCCAAAATAATCATGATTACATTTATGACCGATGAATTTTATAAACGAAATTATTGAGTTATAACTCCCTGTTGGTAGGACGTGTATAAAAAATGTTCGTGCTTTTTAGGAATAGGATTTAGGCTAACTTAGCTTAGGCGGGAAGGCGCCATCATCACACATAGTCACGTGAGGTTTTCACTTAGGCAAATTTTGTTATTATGGTTTGTTCTAAACAGAGAGAAGCTGATACCGCAGAATGTGGTTTTATTTAACTTCAGAGAGCTCTGTCAAGGATATCATTAATGGTGCTTCCGATTCACGTACATCATTGTACGCTTTTGTGCTAGGCAATGACACCTGATATATTGCAAAAATCGTGCGATGAGGCGCTAAGCAATGGGCTTCTCCAGTAGAAAGTTTTCAGGCCATAGACCGCGTAGTAAGTGTCCAGTCCTGAGAAAGAATTTAGCTATACGTTCCTTTCCCCTACCCAGGAAGCCTTAGCAATGGCGTGGAATTTGTCAGTAATTTACGTCCTAGTCGTGGCCAAGGGCCATATGCGCGGATAATATAGAAGGTTGTCCAATCCGGCTTCCAATAATAGACACCTTCAAATAAATCCGCCATTTCCCGGAGAATTAGACGATATTCAAAGGAATTGGTCCTTTCGAAAGTGACTTTATGACATCAGGAAATTCTGTGGCAACCAGCTGGGTAACTATTTAATCGCCTTGAGGAGACGTAAGACTTTCGCCAGGACGACACTGCCGTGATCTGGAAGTCTATAAGAACGTTTTATATCCAAGCCCTTTTTCCATTCAACTTCCAGAGAATTTAGAAAAGGATCTGACTTTAAAGTAATGGTGTTTAAGTACCTGCTCAGTTATTTACAGGGGACAATGTAAACAGATTGCATTTTCACGTTGTCTAAAATTTTGCGATTACATTGACAGCTAAAATATTTGCCCTAATTCGTTTTTTTTTGAGATGGCTGACCTGTGTTTTAAGCCATGCGCTCAAGTCTAATAGGAAAACGTACATCTTTAGGGCAGTAATGAATTTGTTCACATTATTTTTTTTTTCGTTTAATTTTAACTTTGCGTGGTTTAATGATTTCATTTCTTTACTTTTTATAGCTATATTGGTGTTTTATTACATATAAACTTAGATAATACTATTTCCGATGCTATATATACTTCTAATCTAACTTTTCTTGGTTTTATTATAATTTTAAACCAAAATTTCTTTCAGTTTTACCAATCAGCATGACTACAATATTTATAACAATACGGGGCTCTTCCCAGTGCCGATAAACTTAAAGGAAATTATCAATAAATTGAATTTGATTTATTTTTTACTTTTTTTTTGCTTCTGTATCGTAAATACAATCATATTAGCTCACCTGTTATAATCAAAGTTCATAAATAGTATTGCGTATGAAATACGTAAGTTTGTATAATTAAAAATAATAAAAAAAAAACAAATCATTTTTAGGAAAGTTTTATCATTTTGAGAATATCGTTTATGACTTGAGAATTATTTTGTAATCGCTACTTGAGAAAAGAGTCTGAAAAAACAAAATTGTTTATATCATCTTGCTTCTTGAAACTACCAAGGGACCGTGATTTCAGTTATTGTGTTTCTTAAGATAAGATATTGTTTTTTTTTTTGTTCCGTTTAAAATAAATTATTTTTATTACTTTAGTTTTAACATGAACTATACGAATGGAAATTCTAAAATTGATATTGATTTGCATTTTATATATTGATATCTCCATGCTATTCTCTAGTTTACATAGCGACCATTCAATAAAAATATATTCTAATGTATTTTCTCCAATATTTGATAAATAATCCACTAAAATAAAAAAATATATTAAAAATTATTATAAGCAATTTTCCTCTTTCTCACAGCACTATGCTGTTTGATATTGTTTATGGGGATAACAAACACTATATTTTTCTAAAAATAATAAATATTGAAGCCTTTTTCTTCTCTTTATCTAATCACAACCCGTTATTGGCATAATACAAAAGATGTATGAGCAATAAGTAAAAATATCCTACGAGTGTTTTATTATCTAAAAATATGGTTGATTGGTATTTCATCTTGATAGTATGATTGATCTGTCACTATTTTCTACGTGTGATTTCCAGGGATCCGTGTTGATGGTGTTATTGGTCTTATATAGTACTCTGCTGTACTTCTTGATAAACGCCTGTAGCTTTACCTACCTACATACATACATAATTGGTCATTACAACCCTTTTGTCAGGATTAAGACCTAGTTTCTCACACCACTTATGTTGCGTGTGTTAATTTTACACATGAATGGAGAGACCTACAGCTTAAAGTCGATTCCGAACTACACATTTTTTAGAAACTTTTCATGGCAATTTTATTTACTCTCAGTGTTTTTACCATGAATCTGCTGAGAGGATGTTGCCGGAGAAATATTTATTTTTTTCATACATATTTCGTTTTGTTCAAGATGTCTGACCTGGGGTTTGAACCGTAGCTTGACTTCTAATAAGCCAAAACATTACCTACTAGACTATGGCGACTACTGTAGCTTTACCTAACCTCATTTAAAACTAGCCAGGTTTTACTTTTGTATGACAGCGTTGAATTCACATATACGTTGAATATTGTAGGCTTGGTTTGTGTGAATATTTGTGAGTTTTTTCTATAGTCTACATTCGGCCAAATGAAAATTTTGATTTGTTGAGTCTATCGACTGTTTGAGCTTCTAAGTACCTCTCCAGTTTACCAAAAAGATTATGTTTTTTTGATGGAATTGTAATGTAACTATGTACGTATAATCAATTTTGTCCATAATCATGTTTTTTTTACAATTTCATGGGTGAATACAATTCCTCGATAAAAAATGTATAATTTTCCCTGTTATATAAAACAACATAAAACGAGAACATCTCGATTGTTATATTTAATATTGGCCACTAAATAAAAAACATTTTTAAATAATCGTTTGAAAGGTGTTTAAACAGATAGTTTTATTAACACGGAGATGAAATTTTAAAAAAACTTTGCTTCTTTCCCTTCTCCCAAATAATTGCTATTCACCATTACACACACTACGTATCGTACTTCGTACAAAAATATATCCTTCTCTTCACGGTGTCTTGAATTCGAGAAGTACAATTTTTGATCGATTACACCCAACAATTTCTAAATTTAGGTCTTGGTATTACAGTGCACTTTGAGATAAACAAAGTTATCGTTGACTTATTAATACATTAAATGAGCAAGGAGTGTGCAGGAAATAATTTGGGCAGCCTTATAGTATTATATTTTTCACTGAAAAAGTAATTGCCGTTACTTTGTTGCTGTTAATTATCCGTAAATAGGCGTAAAGCTTCAATTTGATATAAAAATCGACATTAAAATAGAAACTCATCCGAGAATAATTTAAATTTTTGGGTGCCCTGATAGTCGAGTAGTTAGTGTGCTAGACTATTAGTGGGAGGGTCGAGGGTTCAATTCCCACCAGAGACTCTGAGACTCTGTGCAAATGGTCTGAGTTACTCAGTACTACAACCCTTTGGTCTGGATTACGAGATGGCTTCTCACACCACCCATGTTGAGTGTGTTAGTTTTATCCATGAGAGGCGGGACCTTCAGTTCAACGTCGACTACGAACGACATATTTTTTTGGGAATATTTTTCATGGCAATTATTTACTCATAGATCTTTTGCCAGAAGAATGTGTTACCAAAACGATAGCGTAATTCTATTCATATAATGTTGTTTATATACCCAGGTATGGGCCATCAGAAAAAAAAAAACCAAAAAATTTTAAAGGCACACTGTAGCTACTAATTTTATTTTGTGCACTCCTTATTTGTGAATAAAGATTACTTCATCTTTTCCTTAACATTTACTTCATTAAAGATGAGAAGTAACTCTTATTGACATGTGTTTCAAACGACAAAATTAAATATTAAAACATTATCTGACACTTTATGATCATTCCAAATTATTGTAAAATGAAATTAATATTTGCTCAATACTGCCAATGTAATATTTATTTAATATGAACATACGTAATGGATTTTTATTACTATACTCGTATATTATCTGAAGTTTTTCTTCTTGTATATTCAAATTGTAAGTAACCACCTGTACATCGTTAACTTTTGACATACAGGCAAATGTGTTCAAACATACTCGTAATATAGTAAAATAATAAAATAAATTATGTCTTTAAAAATATCAATATTAGAGTATTTCGCTTGAATGGCTTGAGGGAATTTATTAAAAATATTTACAGTTATTGTACGCAAAAGAACTTGTTTTCGAAATTTTAAGCATATGAGGAAAATTTTCAAAATATTTACTTAACAATTCCTGTATATTACTTTTATTACTTCACTATACTAGATGAAAAATTTTGTACTACAGTGAGCGTCAAAAGAAACTGTACACTATGGATAAGATTCTAACAATAACCAAACTCAACTTTTACCACTTAATGAGAGTGCCCGATTAAATTTGACAAAATTACGAAATTTTTTTGTAATTTTTTTTTTTTTTTCTGATTTTAAAAACTGGCAATGAAACAATTTTAAAATAAAACAACGGTAATTTATTAATGTATATTTTTTTAATGTACAGTTTCTTTTGACGTTCACTGTACATGTTACACCATACATGGAAGATTTCCTTAAATACAGTTGAAGTATTGATTTTGAAATCAAGTCTTAAATTTATATACAGTTTATGCCTGGTAATAGTTTTTTAATTTTAATTTAATCTCCTATTTTAACGTATAACGTTTAATTACCCATTGCCTAAAATTATTAAAGTGTCTCCTTTTCCAATGGGGTTATCTACAGAGTCTCAAATATCCAGGTTATTAAATACGAATATGAATATGAATAGCATGCATATAATGATTTATAATTTCATTACATGCTCAATGATTAATATCGTTTTCATTTGAAAATGATCCAAAAGTATGGTTTGTTTTTTTAAACAAATTGATTCCCAAAAATTTTTGTCTTGCCAAATTATTGTATTGATTGTCATTTTTGTTTTTCTCTTTTTGCTTTAGTCTTTTATATATTTCTTTTGCTTTTTGTGTTTATTTTTTTATTCTCGGTAATTATTTACATGAAAGTATGTGTATGTACATCGATGTACATATATCCTCATATGTCTCACCCCATGTATTCTGTATTTGTAATGTATCGTATGCATATCCATAGAATACAATTAAATATTCTACACATCATATCACATTTCTCCTTTCCAATTAACAAAAAGCACTTGTCATAAAAACGATACGTTTGTTGTCATACTCGTTCATATGAAGTGTATTTCTGCTTTGTCACAGTGTGACAACGAATAATGAATACCGAAAGATAAAACAAAAATTTAATTTCATTTTAAAATTATTTAAAGCCACTCTTAAGTTAAATTGTTATTTTGCAATGTCCAACAACTACAACATAAATAAGATGCTAGCAGACTAATTGCCTTCATTTTCTAAACTAAAATTAATTTATTTATTAATTACAATACAACTACAAATTATATTTTAATTATATACGAGCTGAGTAACTTCCACCATGTGCTCGGTGTAGTGTCACAGACCAGAGTCTCTGGTAGTAATCGAACCCACGACCCTCACGCTAATAGTCTAGCACACTACCCACGAGACTACCAGGGCACTCTCTAAACTAAAATATTTTTCAATTTATCCGCATTTAATAAAATATAAGTGTGAAAAAAAATTATGGGGACCAATTACTTAAGGATATAGTAACCATGGATAAAACCGAATATGCACACTTTTATAAATACATATGTGTCTGTGTCTCAAGTTTATCATGTGGCATGACTTAAGATTATTCTCAAATAGAATTGGCTGGATAGGTTACTCGCCAAAAGAAAAACACCAGATTTAAAATGGTACTTGCAAAGCGAACACAGAGGAAGCGCCTTGAAACTACTTGGATAGTAACAATGCAGAGTGAAAAGAGCAAATCGCCTATTTGCTTAATGAATTACGTATCATGGCTAGCAGAGGAGACATACATATGTATGCCGCAAATAAAATCAAACCACATATTTTTAGTCAGTCGGAGATTTATGGAGAACACAATGACTTTAAGGAGTATGGTTTAGAAACGTATCTGTTTTTAAATTATATAAGATGGATTTGCTGAATAGTATTCATTTCGCCGTATAATCCTTTGTTTTAATTACTGTATAGCGTTAATAACGTAAAGCGCAGTTATACCAGCTCTATTCAATTGTACATACTAAATTCTTGATGGTGCGATAAGGACTCTACAAAATACAACAATTTTTGCTGTATGCATCATAGGCATTGGCCAAATTTGTAACAACATTTTATTTCGCCATTTATTGTCTAAAAGCAATCAACTAATTGAGAGCCTTTGCCGCAAAAGTTTATTGCAATAACTATCACGGAACACTAACATGAGTAACCCTATCAAGGAGAGCTAACATGAATATTTAGACATTAAATGAAAGATGGATTAGTACAGGGTGGGCCAAAAGTCACGAAGGGATTTGAAAAATTAATAACTTTTCTAGTTTAATTTTTTTTTTTTATTTTTCTTTTTAGGACTTGTAAAATAAATCTGGAAGATTAATTTTGGAAGGTTACAACGTTATCCAGCGAACCAAAATCATAGAACTTTATTTTAAACATCATCGATCAATAATTCAAACTCAACGAGCCTATCGTCGTCATTTTAATGTGCGGAATTCACCATCCGAATCAATTAGTGACACGTTTTCAGGAACAAGGCTCACTAAGGGATCTTCCACGAAGCGGAAGACCACATTCTGTAATTAATGAAGCAAATATTCAACGCGTTCTGGAGAGTGTTGAGGAGAATCCTGAAACATCAACTCGAAGGCGCTCTGCTGAGCTGCAAATGTCTCGGCGGTCTTTACGCAGAATATTAAAGGGAAATTTACATCTTTTCCCATACAAGCTGCAGTTAGTGCAAGAACTAAAGCCACGAGATTCCCAAGAACGATTAAACGATTAAACCCCTTCGTGACTTTTGGCCCACCCTGTATAACCTCTCGAGACCCCAGGTACATATACATACATATGTGCATTAGACTGGTCGCAGCTTATATGAGACATTTTTTTCCGTTAATTCTAAATGTGTGTGCAGTTTAAAATATGAGGTTTGATATCATAAACAATATTTTAGACCGCACACATATCTGTGGTCCCAAGCAATAATAGCCTAAGTCAACTTAGGTCAATATGAGCTAACAAAACTTTATGTTTATGTGAAATTCAATTTCCCTAACAATGTCAAGTTTTCATGTAGTTGTTAATAAAAAAAAGATGTTGACCTCAGTCGTAATGAAGCCCTAGTAAAATTCATACTGGGTTTTTAAAATGGGTTATTATTAAAAATATAGAAGGATACCTATACAGTAGAGATCAAAACATTTGCATTTTATTAAAAACCTGATTATTAGTAAACAACTATTGAAGAAAGAGCATTTTAAATCATACTCGTAAACATGCATTAAATACTATTCCGAATTATTTAAGTTTTGCAAAAAGAAATATCACTAACGTATTCTAGTCCAACAGTCTTATAATGACAATACCCATACGGTGCATAAGGTAGAATGAGCGCGGTTTATAGAAAACGTGAAACTGAAAAGTTAAAAACATATGCTAGAACAGTTCTGAAAATCGTTCTATGGATGCTAGGATTTCAACTAAAAATGTAAAGCACGAAAATATAGCTTTGGAAGCTACAAGAGTACAAAAAAAACAAATTTGTATCTAGGCACATGTGGACAGTTGGACTTTACAACAATGAAAAATAATATTATGGTCTGACGAGCCTAAGGTATAAGGTAGGTGGCCGCAAACACCATTGCAAATGTTTTGACCACTACTGTAAGTCCATATGTAATTTGAGAAAACTGATAAAAAAAAGATTTAAATATGGAAAATGAAACGTACGCCCCCTTTTTTGTTAGTACTTATGCATATTAAAAATGTTTTTTGTCAAACTAAAATTAAATTTTACTTTCTACTACCTGCTGGGCAATGAAATATCAAAAGTGAGAAGATTAAATTTATAGAAACGAGCCATAGTTGTTTGCAAATGGTCTATAAAAACAATTTTTTATTGCGAAATAATTAGTTTTAAATAAACAATGACTTTAAGAAACCTCCTACAATTATTATTGGTTACATCGTGCTGTTCGAAGAGATATAAAGCACACAGTAAGTACATATGTGCTATTAATTGGTAAATATTTTCATTTTTATAATTTTATTGTGTATATTTTTCACATTATGTCTCTCAAAATCAATTGAAATCTTAACTATGAATTGTTTTTCTTTATTATTTTTTCCTTTAGCTTGTTTGTTGTGCCAACTTCTGTAAATAAAAATACAGACATTAACCCATTTAAGTATTGTGGTCGATTGAAAATTCTAATTGTTATAATTATTGTTTTTTTTTTGTACTGAATTACTATTAGAATTTCTTTTGCATAAATTAAATTCTATTGCAATATATAAACAATAAAAATGTGGGATTAAAATTGAAATTGTTTTTGTTTTGATTTTAATTTAATTTTTTTTTTGCGCTCTCTATGTAAGTGAAATATTTAGTAAAATGTATTAATGAATTATTACAATATAAGTATCGGGTGAGCCATCTATCGTTTTAAATTTGAACCATCGGTTATTTCGAATCTGGCTATACTTATGTCATTCTATTCTGTCACAAAATTCAATATAATATCTCTACTGAAGAGAAACTACTACACTCTACTGTGAGAAACTAGGTTGTAATCAGCGTTGCCATTTGCCAAAAGTTTTCATTAAATTTGTTTTCTAACAAAACAAGTTTTTTCGACAAAATTAAATTTAAAATTTTTTTCAATAAATTCAGTATTAAAACAGGAAATATTTACATTTTTAAATAAAATATTGTGTATTTTATTAGTCCCGGACAAAAACGGCAAAAAAACACAAGCAGAGATCACCGGGCTCCGGAATTTCCTTTAAAAATGTTGGTACTTTTGTAGAAAACAAGTTTTTTTTTTGTAAAAAAAGTTTTTTTTCCCAGGAATAAAGTTTTTTTTTTAAAAAATCTGGCAACGCTGGTTGTAATTCTGACTGAAGGGTTGTAATGACCAATTATGTACATATGTATCCCTACTGAACGTAATGAATCGATTTACGCTTGAGCAACTTTGGGATTTATTAGGCCAACGAGAAACTGCACGATAATGACGATTTTCGGATTAAGCTCATTTTCATTTTGGTGGGTACGTTAATAAGCAAAATTGCCATATTTGGAGCTCAGAAAACGCACATTTGGTCTTACAGAAGCCAATGCATTCATTACGAGCGACTGTCTGTTGCGGCTTGTGGATCATTGGCCCATATTTCTTTGGAAATGAGGACAGCGCAACCATTATGGTCAATGGAGACACCTATCGCACCATGATAACCGATTTTTTCGTATCCGCTCTTCATGGTATTGATGTGTCAACTTGCCACACATCTCATGTCACAATCGATTTATTGCGTCAAACGTTTGATGGCCCTTTAATTAGCCAAAATTGTACGCCGTTAAAGAAAAGTGTTATGCCGACAAACCAGAGAAAATAGAGCATTTGAATGCCAACATTCGTACGACCCCATATACGAAAATTGGTCCGATCGAATGAGATACTGTGAGACCAGCTGCAGCAGCCATATGAATGAAATAATATTCTATTTCTAACCGGAACAATTGTACTTCCCAATAAAAAAAATATTTGGCAAAATTTCAAACTGTTTTTGTTTCAT
Source organism: Sarcophaga caerulescens (assembly GCA_927399465.1). Lineage (NCBI taxonomy): Eukaryota > Metazoa > Arthropoda > Insecta > Diptera > Sarcophagidae > Sarcophaga > Sarcophaga caerulescens. Next base: position 118,155,647 of record OV656872.1, on the reverse strand, counting down.
TGCATTTTGAAATTTAAACTTTTAAATTTCCCATCCTATATCGGGCCCGCCATCTAACGTTTTTTTTTTTCAACTAGTGGTTATTTCGTGAATGGTAACACTTAGCTCATGTCTGATTTGACAGATAATTAGTTTTATCCTTCCGCTGATCGGTTCCAATTGGTTCAGGAGTTGAAGCCAACTGACCATCCAATGCGTTTTCGCTTCGCTAAGTGGACCTGCGATCGACTTACAGAAGATGCCGATTTTGGCAAAAAAAAAATCATCTTTTCAGATGAAGCTCATTTTGATCTTGGCGGGAATGTAAACAAGCAAAATTGTCGCATTTGGGGCACAGACAAACCGCACGCATACATTGAAAAGCCGACGCACCCAAAACCAGTCACTGTTTGGTGCGGATTTTGGTCCAGAGGCATAATTGGGCCATTTTTCTTCGAAAATGAGCAAGGAGTGGCCGTTACAGTCAATGGCGATCGTTATCGGGCCATGTTGAACGAATTTTTGTTCACAAAAATTGAAGAGGAGGATATTGGCAACATTTGGTTTCAACAGGACGGCGCTACGTGCCACACAGCCGAAGCTACACTCGATGTTTTGCGCCCTGTTTTTGAAGATCGCATTATCAGCCGCAGAGCTGATGTCGTTTGGCCACCTCGGAGCTGCGATTTGACACCGTTGGACTATTATTTGTGGGGTGCCGTCAAAGATAAGTGTTACGCCGACAAGCCAGAGACAATTGACGCTTTAAAGGACAATATTCGTGAAGCCATTGGTGAAATACAGCTGCACACAATCGATAATGTGCTTAAAAACTGGACCGATCGTGTAGGCTACTGCATGGCCAGCCGAGGCAGCCATTTGAATGAAATTATTTTCCATTATTAACCGGAAGGATTGTACTTTCAAATAAAAAAAGAAATTTGAGAAAATATTCAGTAGTTTTTTTTTAAAGCATTTTCAAAAAAAAAAAAAAATTATTTGGCGGACCCTTCATGCTAGTAAACTTCATATCGACACTAATAATTTGATAAATCACTCATTATCAATAAAAAATCAATTAAATATTGTTCAATGTTCAAATGTTTATTTTCTACAGTTTTTTCTTTGCAATCAACATGGGTTAATTTGTGATTTTAATTGCAGGTTATTTATGTCTACCTATTCTATTGTTATCATTATTATTTATTCGCATACAACTACTTTTCCTTCTTTTTTTTTCTTAAGGAGTACTCGTAAATGTACTTTAAGTTGTAGTGGCATTTTCCTTTTGACAATTATAAATTTATGAACTATTTTCATAATGATTTGAAGAAAGTCAAAACATTGTCTAGATATGTCATTTAATATTAATAAAATATACATTGTTTAGAAATCTTTAGATTTAAGTTTCACTTAGAAATAAAATTATTTTTTTTTTTGTTGTTTTTTGTGTAAAGTCAAAAATTTAGTGTTTACATTAATTTAGTTTGCATTTTTATTTTTTTTTTTGTTCATTTTGAAATTTAACGCCCGTTTATTAACTTTTTTGCATTTATGAAAATAATGTATTACTTGCACTTTAATAATTGTCTTTTTTTTTTTTATTGCTTTAATTTTGTTTGTTTTAATTTTATGGTCATGGCCAAACGGCTAATGAACTTTAAATTTGCTTAATAAGTAGTTCAAATAACTATAATTTAGTTACATAAGAAATATATTGGAAGTAAGTAGTCATCAATAATTTTGTATTTAAATGAAGAAAATTATAATAAAGTTCTCTTTTTTCTTTTGCATTTTAAAAACTAAAGAGCCAGAATTTTTATTTTGCGGGAACAACTCAGTTTAAGTGCTGTTTGTTGTTCAGTAAAAAACACATTGTCAATCCAGTTTATGTGCTGTGATTGGATCCTTTAAAAATATATATCGAAACATTTAATCCAGTTCAAGTGCTGGTATTAAATATAGAGCTAATTGACAAACGAGTCAATTAACATTTTGGTGACCCCGACGTGATCTAACACAGGATCACGAACATTGCAACCTTATTCAAAGAGTCAAACTAGTTTAAAGAAGTAATCTAATTCAAAAGTCATAACCATGGCATCATTTGAAGAATTGGTGGAAATACAAAGAGGTGTCGGAGATAGGATTGAAACCATCGTTCGCAACTTTAAAAAGGACCCATCATCAAGAAAGTCTACAGTCAGCTATTTCCAGGAACGTCTAAAAAAATTAGATGACGAGTGGACAGCTTTTGAGACTAATAACAACGAAATTCGTATACTGAAGAATCTCCCTTTAGAGCATGATTATTTCGTCAAAGGATATTATGAAGCTATCAGAGACATTGTTGAACAATACAAGAGCGTATTTGAGAAGGCCATGTTGAAAATTGTTCAAACCTCCGACCAGACAAAAGGGGATCAATCTCATACATCAGGTGCAAAAGCAGCACCAACAGAAGCTATTGATATTACAAAATTAGTCCGCAGGCAAGGGGCGATGATAGCGTCTCTTGAGCGTTTGTTACACGAGAACCTTACAGCGGACGATGTTCCAACGGCAACAACATTGTGGCGACAGATTGAGGACATTCATTTGGAAATTTGCGAGAGGTGTGAAGAGCCGACAGACCAAGGTTACAATTTGGACCGATTTATTAGTCTTGAGACTAATCTAAGGTCCATAGTGAAAAGATTCCACGGAAAACCACTAGCACAACATCCACCTGAAGGTGTTAAATATCCAACAGACACTATTCCACTGCCAAAGGTTACAATGCCCAAATTTGATGGTAACTACCTAAAGTGGCAGGAATTTCATGATCTGTTTGTATCACTGGTCATCAATCAGCCAATGACGAAGGTCCAAAAAATTTGGTATCTGAAGACACACTTGATTGGAGAGGCAGCCAACTTGATTAAACATTTTGCTGCAACCGAGGAAAACTTTGATGCCGCGTGGGCAATCGTAGTCGACCGTTACAACAACAAGCGGTTATTAGTAAGCAGATTAATTCAGGAATTGGTTGATACCCCTAACAATAAAACCGGTGATAATTTTAAAAGCCTGCACGATAAAACTCAAGAGTGTCTGTTAGCACTACAGAATCTTAAAATAGATACATCATCGTGGGACCCTATTTTACTTCATCTACTACTCAAGGGAATTGATCAATCCACACGGTTACGCTTCGAACAATCTCTGGCTCAACCAAAAGAAGTTCCAACGATTAAAGAATTTCTTGAATTTTTAGAAAGAAACTTTCAATCGCTGGAGGCAATAGGAACCAAGGAGAAACGGTTAGGCACTAAGGTGTATACATCCATGGTAGCAGAGGACCAAGCCTGTGCAATGTGCAAAAATGGAAGACATCCGTTGTTTGCCTGTAAAAAGTTTTTGCAGTCATCACCGCTAGCACGGCTAGAATTCGTTCGAAGGCAAAGGTTATGCTTTAATTGCTTAAAACCTGGTCATAACTTAAAAAATTGCATTTCTAGAAGCTGTATGAAATGTAACAAGAAACACAATACGCTTCTTCATCTAGAACAGCCAAGCCAAAATAAAAAAACTTATCAATGATGAACACGGTATCTAATCACACAACAGAAGGAAGCCATTTACCAACAACACTAGATAGTCAAAAGGCCGCATCTTTAACCGCAGCAAAACATTCCACCTTAAGCAGCTACATCCTTCTCAGCACAGCAATGGTTATCGTAAAGGCAAATGGAAAAGAAGTATCGTGCAGAGCACTTCTGGATTCGGGTTCACAACTCAATTTCGTAAGCGAGAGATTAGTCAAACGCTTGGGCATTTCACCTAAGCCAGCTACAATTTGCATTAGTGGAATTGGATCGAGCAACGCCAAGGTTCGTCATAGAATTAATGTCACTTTGCAGTCTCAAATTAACAATTTTACAACACGACTCGAAGCAGCTGTTCTTCCTCACATAGTGACGTCGCAGCCATCACAAGGAATTAACATTGAAAATTGGCCAATTCCAAAAAATATCAAATTAGCAGACCCACATTTCAACCGTCCTGACAAAATAGATGTCCTATTAGGTGCTGAATTTTATCATCAACTATTAGCAATCGGGCAAATAAAATTAGCCAATGATTTGCCAACATTACAAAATACAGTATTGGGATGGGTTATCGCAGGCAAGATAGGTAAAACACACTTATCATTAGCAACTTGTGGGATGTGCACTGAAAAGGACTTCAACCTTGAAGAAGCCATTTCCCAATTGTGGGAATTGGAAAAAATCACAACAGATAGCAAAGCACTATCAGTGTCAGAAAAATTATGTGAAAATCATTTTGCAAGTAATTACACAATCGATCAAAATGGAAGATTTGTTGTTCGATTTCCATTTTGCAATAACCCCGAAGAGTTAGGCGAATCACATGGAATAGCGTATAATCGATTCCTTGCACTAGAGCGCCGATTAGCAAGCACACCCGAAATTAAAATGCAATACATAAGTTTCATGCAAGAATACGAGACATTGGGTCATATGACCAGGATAGACATCAATTCATTACGTAAACCAAATTATTTTATACCTCATCATTGCATTCTAAAGCCTGAAAGTTTGACAACAAAATTAAGAGTAGTATTTGATGCATCCGCTAAGAGTTCTTCTGGTTTGTCATTGAATGACGTAATGTACACGGGACCAACTGTTCAAAGTGAACTCTTTTCTATAATACTACGTTTTCGATTGCCACGTTTTGTTTTTACCACGGATATTGAAAAAATGTATCGGCAAATACTCATGCATCCTGAAGATAGAAGACTGCAAATCATTATCTGGAGGGAAAATCCCATTGAAGCAATAAGGTATTACCAATTAAACACAGTAACTTATGGAACTCGAGCTGCACCGTACTTAGCAACAAAATGTTTGGAAAAAGTTGCAAAAGAAAATATGGCGAGGTATCCTCTGGGAGCACACTTTCTGCTCAATAATTTCTATGTCGATGATGGACTTGGTGGAGCAGATAGTTTGAAGACAGCGCTCGCAATTCAACAAGAACTAAGACACATATTGATACAGCATGGTTTTATTCTACAAAAGTGGTGTGCAAATCATCCTCAACTAATTCAAAATGTTTCAACAAAGGAAGAGGTCAATATTGATTTCAGCGAAAGTAGCCAAACAGTAAAGACCTTAGGTTTAACATGGATCCCAAAAATTGATAAATTTTGTGTGAAGGTATGCTTGGGCGATACCAAACGTGTAACTAAGCGAACAGTAAGCTCCGATTTGGCTAGGTTATTCGACCCACTGGGAATAGTAGCACCAGTCGTTGTTACTGCAAAAATATTTATACAGGAGCTGTGGAAATTAAAACTCACATGGGATGAAGCTCTTCCAGCAGAACTCCATACAAAATGGAAAACATTCCGAGATGAATTAAAACACATAGATAACATGAAATTTTCAAGGCATGTCTTAAATGGACATATCATAACAAGAATACAAATTCATACATTTGTGGACGCCTCTGAGAAAGCATATGGTGCCGCAGTTTACATAAGATCAGTTCAGAAAAATGGTCAAATTATAGTACGCCTACTATGTTCAAAATCAAGAGTAGCCCCCTTAAAAAAACAAAGCCTCCCTCGTCTTGAACTCTGCGCGGCAGTTTTAGGTGCCCAGCTAACAGCCAAAGTAAAAGGGGACTTGAAATTTGAGGATGTATCTACTTTCTTATGGACGGATTCACAAATTGTTTTGGCTTGGATCAACTCGCAGTCATCATCATATCAAACATTTGTGGCCAATCGAATAGCAGCAATACAGGAGTTGTCTTTAGCTGAACAATGGCGTCATGTGAGCTCGAAGGACAATCCAGCGGACATCATATCCCGAGGGCTTTCACCAAAAAGTTTACCATCATGCAACTTGTGGTTCTATGGACCCACTTTCTTACATGGCCAAGAAACTGTTTGGCCACAAAAGCACTCAAAGACTTTAGAGATATTTGACAATAATCTGGAGCGAAAGAAAGTAGCAGCCATTGCAACATCCGAAGATCCAATAATAAATATAGTCTACAATATAAATCACAAGGGATCATTTCGAAAGTTGCAACGAATTGTGGCCTACATATTACGATTTATCAATAGCACAAGGAAGTTAAAAACATTTTCGGATATTACCTTAACAGTAAAGGAACTAGAACAAGCACTCGTAATCATTGTACGGGCAATGCAGTCTGAGTTTATAGATGACCTAAAGCAATTAAACAAGAAAAATGAAGTAAGTAAAGGAAGTCCGCTCAGTAATCTCTCACCATTTTTGGATTCAAATGGTATCATCAGAGTAGGAGGTCGATTAAACTCATCGTTACTTTCATATGACGCTAAACATCCAATGCTACTTCCTTACAATGATCCAATTGCAAAGTTGCTTATGCAAATGGTGCATGAACAAAATAAGCACTGTGGATCTCAAGCACTTTTGTCACATACAAGACAAAGATATTGGCCAGTCAAGGGAAAATCTGCAGCTCGATCAGTTGTACAACATTGTGTACGATGCACTAAGGCCAAACCCAAGCTACTTAATCAGATCATGGGCAATTTACCAGCTGCACGTGTTACACCAGCTCGGCCATTCATTAATGCTGGAGTGGACTTTTGCGGACCATTTTGGGTTCACTACAAGGTGAGAGGAAAGAAGCCTCAAAAGGCCTACATTGCAGTCTTCTGCTGCTTTGCCACAAAGGCAGTACATTTGGAATTGGTCAGTGATTTGACTACTGAATCCTTCTTAGGATCATTAAAAAGATTTATAAGTAGACGCGGTCATTGTCAAAATCTGTATTGTGACAATGCTACCAACTTTGCAGGGGCAAAAAATCAACTAACAGAATTATCGGAAACTATCCATTCAGACTCAGCCCTAGACATAATCCATAAAGAATGCACATCCAGAGGGATAACATTCCATTTCATACCACCGAGAGCGCCACATTTCGGTGGTCTATGGGAAGCTGCAGTAAAATCAGCTAAGCATCTTCTCATCAGAAGTGTGTCAACAGCGTCATTAACGTATGAAGAACTTGAAACCGTTGTTATTGAAATTGAAGGGATTCTCAATTCACGGCCAATAAGCCCAATGTCAGAAAACCCAAATGATTTAGCCGCATTAACCCCAGGACATTTTCTTATTGGAGAACCACTTACAGCTCAAGTTGACATATATTCTACACCGAATAAAACAAACTTGCTGACTAGATGGAAACTAGTAACGCATATAAAAAATGAGTTTTGGAAGCGATGGTCACGGGAATATCTAAATGAACTACAATATCGTCATAAATGGAAAACTGAAGCAATCAATATTAAACCCGGAGATATGGTCGTCGTTAAAGAAGATAACACAGCTCCTTTACAGTGGCCTTTGGGAAGAATTGAAAAAATATATCATGGTGATGACGGTTTTGTTAGAGTAGTTGACGTTAAAACAGCAAAGGGCATTTATAGAAGGCCAATTACTCGACTGGCACCTTTACCGATAAGTACTGAACACTCCGACGAAACATTGGAGCAATGTCAACCAACTAATTCCAACACCAATCGGAATAATGATGGATCTGAAATTCCTATGAAAAGAATGCGCACTTCTATCAACATTCTTACGGTAGTTATGTGTATCATGCTTTTACCAGTTGTTCTTGCAACAAGCGTTCGCAATAAACAATTTCGAGCACAACTGGGTATTTACTACGAAGGAATCGGCACAGCATTTATCGCACCTACAGAATGGCAACTTTTAATTTATTATGATTTAGAAGGATTTTGGTCGGAATTAGAATTATTTTCAAATGGAACCAAGGCGCTTGATCATCTATGTCAAGAAATGCAGCAAAAGGCAACATGCGCAAATCTAGTAAATTACTTTAAACATACTGAGTCTCGGTTAATAATGGACAGCACATTACTATCTGGGAAAAGACAAAAAAGAGCAGCAATGGATATTGTGGGGAATATTGCCCATTCACTATTTGGAGTACTAGACTCAGAATATGCTGACAATATGGCGCATACAATAACACAAGTTAAACAAAATGAAGCCCACCTGCTCAAACTCTTGAAGAATCAAACGTCAATTATTGATTCCACAATCAACATTATTAAGTTGGATCAAAAAACAGCTAAGAAAAAGTTTGAACAAATTGATTTCCAAATATCACAGATTTATAACCGCATACGTAACAGTAGTGAAGAAGAAAGAACCTCTCATATTTTCTTGTCGTTGTGTGTTCAATTAACTATAATGGCAGCAAACTTAGACCAAACTCAATCTTTACTTCTAGATATTTTAACAAACACTCATCATGGCATAATAAGTCCATTATTACTCACCCCAATCCAACTACAACATGAAGTAGATAACATATTATTTCACCTGCCTGAGTCACTTCAATTACCTGTAAACCGAGAAGACGCATTACAACTATACAAACTCATGAAAGTAACAGGAGGACTTACAAATACCACAGCAACCTTCAGTGTAACTTTACCATTAATTGAAAAAGGCCAGTACGATTTATTTAATCTCATTCCAATTCCAAGGTGGATTAACAACACGTTTGTATCAATGGAAGTATGCTCTTCTTTACTGGCAATCAATACAGTGCAAAAAAGATATTTCCTTATAGATAATTACGGACTCGGCTCGTGCACAGCCATGAAAGAAGAATTGTATATATGCTTAAATAGCCAAATTCAATACGAACTGAAAGCTGGGGCATGTGCCTGCGAAATAAATTTGTTTCTCAACAAAACGCATTCAGACTGTAATGTGCAAAGATTGACGACAAAGTCTGCTTGGATCTCCCTGCGGCATTCAAACCAATGGATATACGCACTGCCATCTCCTTCTCCTGCAACAGCAGTTTGTAAAAAAGACATCACCCAATTAATCTTAGATGGATCCGGCTTACTAAGTTTAGGACCAGAATGCGTGTTGCAACACAACTCTACAATCATACAAGCGCATCAGAAAATATCAACCTCGATAAAAACGTCTTACTCTAAACTTTGGAATACTACTGAAGAAATTCACAGAAGAACCGTTGAACCCTTGCTAATTGAAATACACAAAGACGAGTATGTTTCACAAATACAAAACTTGACTGCATTACAAAACTCACTAAATGAGCAAGGGATACTTCAGCTTCCAAACCAGATTGATGCACAGAACTACCACCATATAACCGTCGGCTACTCAACATTAATTATTACTGTCGGCATAGTGGTGTATCTTGTCACTAAACGAAAATTCAAATTCACACCAACTCCAGCACCTCGCAATTTACAAACATCTTCAGATTTCACAGTACATGTATAAAAAAAAAAAAAAACCCTGTCACTCAACTAAAAGAAGAATTAAAATCGCCAGCCCAGCATATTCAGCATACCATGGACCATCATAATATTTGAGCTGCACTCAACGGGGGGAGCATGTTTAGAAATCTTTAGATTTAAGTTTCACTTAGAAATAAAATTATTTTTTTTTTTGTTGTTTTTTGTGTAAAGTCAAAAATTTAGTGTTTACATTAATTTAGTTTGCATTTTTATTTTTTTTTTTGTTCATTTTGAAATTTAACGCCCGTTTATTAACTTTTTTGCATTTATGAAAATAATGTATTACTTGCACTTTAATAATTGTCTTTTTTTTTTTTATTGCTTTAATTTTGTTTGTTTTAATTTTATGGTCATGGCCAAACGGCTAATGAACTTTAAATTTGCTTAATAAGTAGTTCAAATAACTATAATTTAGTTACATAAGAAATATATTGGAAGTAAGTAGTCATCAATAATTTTGTATTTAAATGAAGAAAATTATAATAAAGTTCTCTTTTTTCTTTTGCATTTTAAAAACTAAAGAGCCAGAATTTTTATTTTGCGGGAACAACTCAGTTTAAGTGCTGTTTGTTGTTCAGTAAAAAACACATTGTCAATCCAGTTTATGTGCTGTGATTGGATCCTTTAAAAATATATATCGAAACATTTAATCCAGTTCAAGTGCTGGTATTAAATATAGAGCTAATTGACAAACGAGTCAATTAACATACATATATTTTATTATATATTTTGATTGTATAGTATATGGTATCGTAATTGGAAAAAAAAAAGGTAAACAATTCATTTTTATAATAGCTATTGTAAAATGCTGTATAATGATTTATTTTATCTATTTGCAAACAATTCATGTGTGGTCTACTGTCTTGAAATCGTTGATTATCATAGTAAATTATTCTCTGCAGGAGTTCATGTAAAATATTGGGTATATGCCTAAATTTCCCATGTGTTTATTAGAAAGTTAATGGTTACTTGAAGGTTATAAAATATTTTAAACTTTTCCTTCTCACACTTGATTTGCCTTTTTATCTCATAGCCATTTTTCGTATTTTGAAACCATAAACAAACCAAAAGCCAGTTAGTTATTGATACCTAACAATGCATTCGCCTCTCCAGACTTTTAAATCGCCATATTATACAAAAAAGATTTTGTCTGAGTATTAAGCTAAATATCCTCTCTACATTTTTATGATTAACAATTTTTAATTGGCAAACAGGGTTCTGTATGTCGTCACAGTTCAGTGCTCTCTGAATAAAATTAATAGTGAGCTCATAACCCAACACTTGCTAATTTTGTAAATGTCAGGCAACAGTGCATCATATTACTTATTTTTCTTACACTCAGAATGAATCAAATAAATACTGTATCCTGGAGTGAAACCTATTCAACTGGTAGCTTTCTCTACCGATCGAAACAAATTGTATTCGGACAGGGTTAAGATTTATTTACATACATATATAGCGCATGAGTCTAAATTTTCCAACCAATATTTTCTTAGTAGTTTTAAGGCGTACAATAGTCGAAAGTAGTCATGGCGGAATATCACGACTTCATATAAGTATGATTACATATTCTGATCCTGCGATCAGTTTTCATTTCAATAATTTAAATCAATTGTGTTCGATATAGGCAGCTATTAGTCGTCTGATCTAATTTCAATAGCTGAGATGACATCCTATTTACCCTACCAGATGCTCAACCTTACCTTGTCGTCATTGATCCGACTAGCTGGCCGGGCATCACATTAAGGTTATATCGTTAGTATAATTCGCAAATGTATTAAGTCCCTTTTTTCAATTTTTACAGGAGACATAAAAAACATTGTAGCTTTTTCAGTTTTTAAAATTTGTAAACTGTTTAAACGCAATTATTTTTACAAAATAATAATAATATTAATATTAATAACTAATAATGTTAATTATTATTATTATTATTAATTAATTAATAATATTAATATTAATATTTTTCGTAGTTTTGTGGACTTAGCGTTTTTGCAAACCACAAAATTACAACAACTTTAAACTATATAATGACATGTTTTGTTGTAAAATATGTATTATGTACAATGTTACCGTTTTGCATTAAAATCTCAATTTTGGAAAAAAGTGGACTTAGCGTCTTTGCGAATTATACTAACGATATATTCTTTGAGTACCTGTAGTAGAGAGCTCAAGAGTTTAAGTCTCAGATATGGTTTGGAAAGTGGCCGTAGTCTAGTAGGTAGTGTGTTAGCTTATTAGACATAAGGCAACGGTTCAAAACCCAGGTCAGACATTTCGAACATAACGAAATATGAAAAAATATTTCTTTGGCGACTTCCTCTCAGCAGATTTCTAGCAAAAACTTTGAGAGTAAATAAAATTGCCATGAAAAGTTTCCAAAAAATCTGTATAAAATTAACACACACAACATAAGTGGTGTGAGAAGCTGAGTCGTAATCCTGACTGAAAGGTTCTAATGACCAATTATGTATGTGTGGTTTGTAGACAAAAGAAATATAAAAAAATTTTGTACGGCCCGGCCCCTCTTAGCAATCTTCTGAAAAAAGTTCAGAGAATAAACTAAATGCCATGAAAAAGCTTCTGAAATCTGTGTATTGGAATAAGAATTAAACTATAGATTCCGCCCCTTCTACTATAGATCAAAATAACACACACAAAAAGGGCGGCGCGAGAGGCCATCAGAATATCACAATAGGCCATAGGGTTTCCAAGTGAATTCGCTAATATTTGGAGCGTAAACAATTAGTGTTAAAAAATAAACAGTCTCAATTATAATAATATTTGCGATTTTAAATAATCATTCTGTCAATACGTTTGAAAAAAAAAAATAAGTAAAAAATAGAAGGATTAAATACTAACAATATTAATCACACTGTGTAGCTCCATTTGATTTTAATAAAATTTAAGAAATAAATTATAAAATGCGTGTACATACGAACAAAATTAATCCGCTTTGAAATATACATTTTGTTAGTTCAAAAACAAAATAATGGTTTCGTTACATACCTATTCCTAAAATAAAATAAATTCAAGGGGAAAAACTTGTGTATCCATTCTATATTCCTAGAGGCCAGCACATATCATATGTGATTCACTTTATAATAAATCAATAAAAAACGTAAGAACAAACGGGCTGGTAGGATAGATCCCTCAAATCATGCAGACTCTTGTTAAGTGTTGGAGTTTTCTCTACACAAATGATGACATCAAATATTAATTAAGGCTGCTTACAAAATTTTTGCACGTATTTAAAATATTTGATTTTATTAAAATTAAATCAATTAAATAGTTCGGTACACAGTCAAAAAGAAAAAATTCGACATACACCACTTTATGTAAACTTTTTTCCTGCTATTTTTTTCCAAATTAAAAAAGCTGGTATAACGTTTGAAGAAAAAACGAATTTGAAAAAAATATAACGTAAAAATTATTGGGAAAAAATACAAAAATTATCAGGAAAAAGTGTACATACACCACTGTATGTATACTTATTTCTTTGACTGTATATGTACATAGATATGTTTACCAATTTTTTATTCTGTAACAACAAATCATTACGAATCATAAAAACATAAACGAGACAACCACATACTACATATGTATATTAGTAAATCGATATTGATTAATTTGACAGCGATAGGATCGCTTAAGCTGTTTATAAACTACATCTTCATCAAAAGTCATTCGATACTAGGTTATTTAATTTAATTAAGAATCAAAAAATTTAATAATAATTTATGATGTTCGATTGCAAAACAGCAATTACTATAAATTTAAATCAAATTGCCTTCTAAATGACAACAATCTATTATTTTAATGTTTTTTTCTTCTAATTTTTATGAGAATATAAAATACTTACCGGATTTATGTTCTTTTAAAGCTTTATAGAGATCAGTTTCGTCTAAAACTTTTTTGCGGCCCTTAAAAAATGTGGGCATAGCAAAGCTGCAATTAAAAATAATACAATAAATAATGATTAATTTTGTTTTTGTTATATTTAGTTTCATAATATAGTTAACAAAAAAACTAAAAATTAATGAAACAAAGAATTAATCGCATTAAAAAATAAAAACAATAACTTTGTTTATAGACTAAATACGAGTACATATACATTTTAGATATGTACATACTTATACTATAAATACTTTCAATACTAAAAAAAAATTATGTAGAGACTGTGATTGAATTTAAACGGAACCCTCGTCTAACGGCGGGCTATATGAACAGATGTGCAAATATATAAATGTTTTGTTGTTATATTATATTTAAATCGTAAGATGTTTTTGTTATTACGGTTTAAAAAAGATTCGTGCCATAATTCAATGTCAAAATTGCTTAGCAAAGTCTGCCATGTCACCAGGAAAAAACTAGCAATCGAACAACAATTGCAAATCAAAAAAATTATGCTGCGTGAGAAATATTTTTCTTAAATCGGAAAAATATCTTCAAAGAAGCAGATCATTTCTGCGTCAATAGGTACGTCACCATTTAGCTTTACTGAATTACGTGTGAAAAGCTGCCAGAGGCAGTTCAACAGTTGTCAGTTGTGGGTCAGCAGCAGCATGAGACCCTACTTCTTCAAGGTAGATGAAAATCCCAATGTTAAAGTCAATGGAGTGGGGTAACGAAAATTAATTAATTTTTTTACAAAAAGTAGAAGAATTACATACATACATACGTATTTGATCATTACCACCCTTCAGTCAGTATAATGTTGTGTGTGCTAATTTTACACATGAATAGCGTGACCTACAGTTTTAACTACTACTGATTTTTGAGAAACTTTTCTTGGACATTTTATTTACTCTCAGAATTTTTGCCAGAAATCTGCTGAGACAAAGTCGTCAAAGAAATATTTTTTTAAATTTCGTTTTGATGTCTGATCTGGGCTTTGAACCGAGGCCTTACGTCTAATAAGCCAACACACTACCTACTGGATAACGGCGAAAGTATAAGAATTGGATCTGGTCAATATCAGGTTTCAAAAAGGCGATTCCATATACATATGTATAATACAGCATGCGGTGCTGTTAACCTATGGTTAGACCATATCTTATACGGTGAACACTTCTGGCTTATGGAGAAAATATTGAATAAACAGAGGAAGTATTAGTTTTCTATACAGTGAAATACGGTAAAGTAAAAAAGATGTTTTGTTCGAGTTGCCTAATCTGCGGTTTGAATCACGGGCTCTCTTTAATAAGCCAACTTGCTACCATGCAATGAAAAATTTCACCACTCATGGAGAAAATTAACCCACACAACATGGGTGATGTGAGAAGCTAGGTTTAAGTTCTGACTAGTGAGTTGAAATGATCAAATAATTTCTATAAAAGACTATTTGAAAAAATTTTCTTAGATTTGCTTAACCTCTTCACGCCCTTGTCCACATATGTGGACGTTTGATTTTTTTTAATTATAATTGTAATAACAATAAAAACAACAAAAATTTAATAATAACTTATTGACTACCATATCTTCTAACAAGAGAAGTAAAAATTTTACTGTTTGTCTGCACTGATGATATTATTTCCGGTGCATAGTTGGATACTTAAAAAAAATGTCAAATAATTCTTTGACAATCTGTTTTATTGGATTATATCAAGAAATCGTTAATATTTGAAAAAAATAATATCAGATATATTTAATATAATAAGTTTTACCATTACTACCTAAAAAATCTAACAGCTGCACTAAAGTTAACCCTGGAATCAGACTGGACGGTATAAGTCAGTAACCTAAATACAAGGAACTGAAAAATCCCCCCAGATGTCACGATAAAAATTGTGTAAGACGGTCTCTCTACATTTGTGAGAAATGTTAAGAGTATATATGCCTGATATGCCCGGAATGTATGAAAGCATTTCACACATATATTACCATTAACGCTCAGTGGCCACAAATGTGGACGTTATCCCTTTTTGTAAATTTTCATTTTTTTTGCTTTTTGAATTCCTATTAAAATAAAGTTAATTAATTTAAATAGAAAACAAAATTTAATCATTTTTTTTGTCACCATAAAAAAATCGTCCCTGAAGAGGTTAAGTTAACTTTGAGCCAGAATTGTAAAGGGAAGATAGAAAAGATGGTACACATGTATAATAAAATTTAAAATTTTAATTATTAAAATTTGTATAATAATGCATAAAACTAATCGGAAAAACTGTAAACAGCTTACTTTTTTAAGATTTTTTATTTCTAATTTTCCTTTCAAATGTTTTTTTTTATCAGACAAAAAATACTTTTCAAAAGCTTTGAATAATTGAATGTCAATATTGAAAGATAAAGAGAAAATACACATCGTACTTTTTTATTCATGCTTTCTCGAAAAGCTAGAAGTGTTATACCAGACTTTGTATGTCTAATCTATAGTAAACTATCTTTAATTACATAGCCGTATGAAAACAAACAATAAATGTGTTAATTCTTGAGGCACGTAATTCTAATCGAAATACAAATAAACATGATAATTTAAATTTTTACTTTTTATGAAATACTTTTTAATTATTCGCACTTATTTCATCATAGATAAACCTTATCTTTATTATTTTAGCTTAAGGATTAAAAAAAAATATTTTCCAAATTAAGAAATTAAAAAAAATGACTAATAATACGTAGAAGAGTATCAAAGTTATTTCCTTATATTTTATTTTTTATATTAAAAATAATTTAAATACGTAATAAACATAAAGTCTTCAAAATTTATTTTGTATTTTTATTTAAAAAACCTATTTAAAGTACAATTAAAATGTTGTGATGCATTATTATTGCATTTTTATTTACTACTAGAATTCGTTTATTGATAGTCAAGTGTTTATTGAAAATCTTGAATGAAATTGTATTTGAAAACAGTTAAATAATGATTTATAATCTTATGAATTGCCTTGAGCAGGCATTTGTTAAATTCAAGTGTAGTAAATTATTTGATTTGATTTCAATTCTTTGTATTGAGTGATTAAATACTGTGACAAAGGAAATGTAAACTGCTTCACATCGAAACGACAGATGTTGTGTTTGTTTTTTGAACACTTCATGACATTTATTGTTTTATAACAATTAATACAGTATTCCCCGGATATAAGCACCCCGGATATAAGAACTCCCCGCTTAATAGCACCAAAACTTATGCAAACTTGATTTTTGTTTAACAATATACTGAAAATATTTCGATATATGCATCCCGCTTATAAGCACTCCCCGCTTATAAACACAAATAATTTTACCTCATAATTTAAATTTTCTCTAAAAAAAAATTCGTTTATATGCACCCGGTCACAATTATTTTGAATGGCAATAAAATTATTCAGCGGCATTAAAATTTGTTATGGCAACACTTTCTTATAAACATAATCGGTACATGTATGTGCATATGTAATCGATCTCAGTTCCTTAGCCTTAAGTATATCTACATATCGTCGTTGAAAACCCAAAAGTACGTACCATCTAAAAATCGTAATCGTGGCTTTTATTGATTCTGATTTGTTAGACAAAACTACATACCTCTAAAAAATTTTAGAACTCTTTGTAAAAAATTACGTTTTTATATCCATTATTCAAAGCAACTTATCAATAATAATAATAACGTATCGTGTTTTTTTTTCTCCTATAAAGTTTTAAAAACTGATGTTATGTACTTTTGGATTTTCAACGACGATTTATAAACATATGTAATGCTTTTTTGTCAACAGATTTTTGTTGTTTTTTTTTTATATATTGTTTTATAAATGAGTTGTTTTTTGCTTTTGTTTAATAAAAAATAATAAAATGGAATTTTAACACAGATTTGTATTAATGCATTTGATGTCCGCTATGCGAGATTTCGATATAAGAATCACCCGCTTATAAGCACCGTCTTGTAAGCATTTTTGAAAGTGCTTATATCCGGGAAATACTGTATTTCTAATTTCTTCGAATTATCTTTAAAATATACTACATATATGAATATAAAAGCGTTAAAATTGTATATTTTTCGTTGTTATTATGCACTTCAGGTAATTGTGAAATAGTTTTTATTGGAAATTCAAATAGAATACCTTTTGTAAAGAATTACAAAATTTTTTGCAATGATCTGTTCATGAATACTTAGCTGTATTGCTGGTAAATCTAAGTAGAGGTGCCTCTTCTAATACAACAAATCTGGAATTGCAGATTTGCGATCTTCAACAATTTGTAATGCATCAAATGCTAAGGTTAGGAATTCAATTTTTCTTTTTTCTTTTAAACTTGCAACAATTATTTTTACTCAAACGAAGTAGTATCGTCTTCCTAATGCTAATGTATAGAGCGATCCCACGGGCAGCAGTGTAAACGGCTTGGAGATTAGTTGATATATCTGCATAATTTCTTTTCTTTAAGGTTCCACGTATTGCCTCGCCTAGTGTCGATTGCTTGTACTGAGTCAAGTACCATATTAAATAATAACGCAGGCAAAAGACAAGCTTTTGTAACTTCTTCATACCTTCAAATTAGCATAGCGGTGCATATTTGGGCAGAATGGAGTCATTTTGACTATACTAAATAAAGTCTTTAAACCATGTTTAAATGCTAAATTTCTTTCTACTGCAACTAACATGTACAACATATAGGTAGGGTTAGCTTAAATTCAGTACGATACACTGATATTTATATCGTTATATCCATATGCAGCTCTTACGAATCGAAAAATGTGATGTCCTATATTAATAGAAAATGGTTTTACCCAGGAACTTCAATCTAGTCTTAGATGGACTATATCGGAGGTGGATAACTTCGAGTTCCTTGTACCGTTGCGACTTCTTATATAGAAGTTGCATGACATAAGAGTCCGTATCAGTCTATAATGGGTTATAACTACCTCATATATGTAGGTTGTTTCCCGAAAAATTGTGAGAGTTTCTGTACGATTGCATTCATTCAACCAAATTTGACACAAAGCAGTTAATTGATCCATGTATGAGTAAGACAAAGTGACACCCCTAAAGCAAATAGGTTTCCAATGACAGCGCGTGAGACGGTATCTAGTCCACAATGTAGAAAAAATCTTTTTTCAGACACCGTCGTTAAATTTTCTTTTCAAAGTGTGTATCTTGTCGTAGGAAAGTTGATAGAATTTTGAATTTACAAAATGCGAACTAGGTAAATGTGTGACCATACCTACATACATCTTACTTGGCAAAACTCATGCCACTAAAACTAGCCGCTCTTTTGGCCGTTATCAGAAGAAGTATTTCCGCCACAGGAGGAGTCCTAACCGTATCGGTGGAATCTCTTCTGTTGGTCATTATGAAAAGAAATGTTCCATAGATTAGTAGTAATACGTGGTATACATAGAGAAATAAAGCAGCAAAATTCAAAATTAAAAACTCTATGGATTACAACAAAATATATTTTGCAATACGAGAACCTTTTTATAATTTTTACGATGCACAGTGTTGTTATTGAGAAATAACAAAGGCAGGAGATTAGTCTACCGTAGCAGATCCATGTATTTTTATCTATTAAAGACTCTCGAAGTCGTCGTAGTCTTGTAGGTAGTGTGTTGGCTTATTAGACGTAAGGCTCGGGTTCAAACCCTAGGTCAGACGAAAATATGAAAAAATATTTCTTCGGCGACTTCCTCTCAGGAGAACTGGCATGAAAAGTTTCTCAAAAATCTGTCGTTCGGAATCGACTTTAAACTGCAAGTCCCGCCGCTCATATATAAAATTAACACATACGACATGAGTGGTGTGAGCAACTAGGTCGTAATTCTGACTGAACGGTTGTAATGACCAATTATGTATGTAAAGACTCTGAATTAAAGGTTGTTAATTTTATAAATTTGAAGACCATGGTGAAAAATTATTCGCTTAACCACAATATCGATATTTAATGCGTAATCATTGATATGCAATTACATATTCGTTAATTTTTTTTTTTTTTTTTTTTGGAAAGAGCATATATAATCGTTGGAGTTAGAGTTGCGAACTCCATTTGCCGGCTATAAATGCTTTATTTTTAAATAATGCAGCGGACTTTTATTGGAACGAACACTCCTTAAAAGAATAATTTCACTAAAAACGAGTTGTATGGTTACGTTAAATACGCATAGTCTTGTATATTGAAAACTACATAAACATTAGAGTTTATAAACTGTAGGCGAAACAATAAAGATTTCAAATAAAACCTGTAAACTTTTATGATTTAATACCAATAGTGAACAAACGAAAAATAAAAACAAAAATAAAACTTCAATATTAAGTCACAAAAAATAAGCTGAAATAGCTTAAATGCATAACCATGTAACGATCATAATTAAGCATAAAAACTAAATTGATTTTTTATTGAACCCAGTGGATTTCCATAACACCCATGCACTCTTCAGTTTTACAACTTTTGCAATAAAAATTAAAAACTTTTTAGGCAAAACCAATATTTCTGTCTTTTATAAACAAGTAAAATGGTTATACATACATATGTAGATATTAAATTATGTATTTCACCTACAGATTTAAGTAACTTTTCTGAAAGGAACAATAACAAAAAGATTTTTAATTAAAATTGAAAAAAAATATCGCCAAAGGTACATTGCCACTGAATAGATTAAATTATTAATTTCTGGCATTGTTATCTTTTTCTCTTTTAACACGCATTTTAAAGTATTTATTAATTACAATACAATTACAAATTATATTTAATTATATACGAGCTGAGTAACTTCGACCCTATGCTCGGTATAGTATAACAGACCAGAGCCTCTGGCGGCAATCGAGCCCACGACCCTTACGCTAATAGTCTAGCACACTAACCACTAGACTAGGAGAGCACCCACAACTTAAAGTAACTGAAGAGACTTCGATCAAAGACATTTTGTTTGCATTTTCACTGATGCTATAAAAATAAATAGAGCCTTTCAATATTTTTTCTATCATTGGAATTTGATAGGTTTTCTGACTCACATAAGTATTTTAATTTTACTCGAAGATCAAAGACTGGTAGAGAAAGGTCCACTACATGCATAAATTAATAAATACTTTGAAGAAATCCGTTGTAGATTCTCTGTAGATTAGACTTACGACCATTTTAATTACCGTGATATGTATTATAGGATATTATTTCTTACGGTAATTACTCTGAAGTCGCCATAATCTGGTAGGTATTGTTTTGGCTAACTAGACGAGAGCTCAAGAGTTCATACTTTAGCACTGACAGCTTCAATATAAAAGAAATGGGAAACAATATTTTTAGAATTTCTTTTCATTATGACCAATAGAAGAGATCCACGGAAGCGCTTAGGACTCCACCTATGGTGGGACTACTTCTTCTGATAAAAGCCAAAATGGTCGCTAGGTGTAATGGCTTGTGTTTTGTTAAATGATACGGTCATACATTCTTATTGGTATACCGATTTTTATTTCAAGGAATGTTCATTATCGTTCGCTTTTTGTCAATTCAGAATTCTGAAAAATTTCTTACGACAAGATACATACTTTGAAAAGAAAATCTGACGGAGAAGATTCGCCATAGTCTAATAGGTAGTTAGTTGGCTTAAACTCCAGGCCAGCCATCTCCAACAAAACGAAATATGAAAAAATATATCTTCGGTGACTACCTCTCAGCAGATTTCTGAATTGCCATGAAAAAGTTCTCAAAAATCTGCCGTTCGGAGCCGACTTTAAACTGTAGGGTCCCACCACTCATGTATAAAATTAACACACACAACATAAATCCATAATTTTTTATAACATTTTTCTTTAGAAAAATTATAGTGATATTACGTAAATATTGTTACAAGATAACTGACAAAAAAAATTTTTTTATATATCTAAAAAATTTATTTAGATTGCATGTGTAGTTTAAGGGATATAAACGATTTAAATGGCCTTATAAAAGGCTAGCATTTGTCGTTTTCTATGGAAAAAAAGAAGTTAGCTCCGTCTGCTTTAGACTTCTTTTTGGAACCAAATGATGGAGTAAAAAATCCATCGACTTTGCCGATCGTTGAACAAACTTATAAATTTCCTGAAGGCTTTTACTACATTTTATCAGTCAATCAATCAATTGAATTTTATGGGCAGTGGCCGATGGGTGTGGCTAATTTTGAGAAAACTTGACATGAATCTTTTATTTATTCCGTAAAGATTATATATCAATTTTACTTGAGTATTACTTTGTATTTTACTTTGTATTTTTACTTGAGTATTAAAAAAAAAATCTATTTTGATTTTAAGGGCGATGGGCGTGGCCAATTTTGAAGAAATTTAATATTTCTTAGTTTAATCAACACAATGCCTAGCGCCACTTTTTAATGAAGTCATACCACTGTGCGGCGGTGTAAATTATTTTAAATTTAAAAACATAAGAACTTGTTTTGTTGTGTTATGCGAAAAAGATTATTTTAAGAATTAAAATAATTGTCACGATTTTATGATAGACATATTTCAATCAATACCAATTAATATTTAATAGGCCATAAAAATTGTCGGCCATTATTATATCCATTACCATATATTGCAAGAGTTCTTAAAAGAGGTATAATGTAACGTAATAAATTTTCTTGGAATTATTAAACGATTAATCACATTTTGTTTTTATTATTTGAAAAACTAATTCCTTTAAGACTCTGTAAAGAAAATATTTCAAATAAAATGTATTTTGTTCCTTGGAAAATAATTGTCATTTATTTTTCGCCAGTATAAATTTGTTTTCAAAGTCTGGTTGAAAGTGGGTTACTAGAAAACACTGATTTTACAAGAAAACTTCATGTTCAATTTTTATTTTGTTTTTATTGCAAACCTGTTTTAAACAATGAAATTGTTTTTATTTATTTTTTCTTTTTTTAATAACTGAAATTTATGCGATTATTGGTAAGGAATTTCTAACTTAAAATAATACATAAAAAAAAAGAAATAACTTTGAAATAAAATAACAGTAAAATGTTAGTTACTTACCAAAACATTAAGGCTGACAGTGGATTGGCGGTTTCCCGCGGATTCTCTGGCAGTTCATCCGCTTTAAACGACTGCATTTTTCCTGCAGTTGGTTTATTACGGCAATAATAATAATAATATTCGATATAAAATATTTAAATTTTCTTCTCTTCTAATTTTTATTTTTTTTTTTGTTTACTTTTTGCAAAAAGAAAATACGGAAAATGAAAACAATAACAAACTGCAAGAACACGTGGTTTATTGGCGGTAAGAGAGGAAGAGAGAGAGAAAGAAAACAAATTAAAGAGAATTAGTTTTATGACTTGGTGTGACTAGACAAAATTTAAAAATATTTAAAATAAAAATAATAACTGTTAAGAAAATTTTTTTATGAGTCATTATATGTCTTTTTAATTATTTGTCAAGCGATTAATCGCGTAATTTTAATATTCTACACCTTAATGCTTATAATTTTTTGCTAATTAGCAAAACTTTTAATTTACAATTTAAATGAATAAATTTGGTGTGATGGAAAAATCCGTTATACATATACACTTAGGTCTTAGGTCGGAGTGGTAGCTCTGAATATCACAAAGCTCACTTGAGCGCGCATAGCGGCCCGTTGTGATGCCACGGGTGAACGCAGTCCCTGTACTAACCAAGTTCCGCCAAAATCAAGGAAAAGGAAGAAGTTGGTCAGCGCAAGGGCTGCACGACTACCCCGCACTGGAAAACCAGCTAGAAAGTTTGATGAAAGAAGCTATATCCTTGATGTCAATAGATGACAAGGAATGGGGCGCCAAATAACCTATATCTACACCTAGCAAGAGACAGGCACTGACAAAGAAAGTGAACAACAGTCTCCTCTTCCTCAGCGGACCTGCATCCACGGCAGAAGTCGTTGAAAGGGAGCCTCATTCTTTCCGCGTGTCTACCCATGACGCAATGACCTGTAAGCACGGCCACTGTAGTCGAGATGACATCACGACCGAAACCAAGTAATCGGTTGGTACGCCTTCTATCCATCTTGGGCTAGGTGAGTCTAGCGGTGGAGCAGGACTCCTCATTGACCCAGGATAGAAAGAAAGAACTTCCACACAATGGTCAGCTTGACCGAGGCAAGTGGCATACCCAATTCAACAGAAGAGGATTCCGGAAGGAGCGCACCAGCTCTGGCGAGCTCGTCGGCCCTACAGTTTCCCGGAATATCACTGTGCCCAGGGACCCACACCAGAGAGACAGTGGTGAAGCGCACCGAGAGAAGGTCGAGACAGTGGCGACATTCCCTAACGATCCTAGAGTTATTCACGAAACCCGATAAAGATCTTATCGCAGCATGACTATCAGAAAAGACCGAGACGCGAGTGAAAGGAGCATCGTTGACGAGGATCCATTGAGCGGCCCGGTAAATTGCCATCACCTCCGCCTGAAACACGCTGCAGTAGTCCGGTAGACGGAGAGAAATATTCAGGTCCAGTTTCCCAGAATAGACACCGCTTCCAACCCCATTATCGAGTTTAGAGCCGTCGGTATATATATCCAGGACTTCCGGAGGGACGACCGTATTAGGATTCTAGTCATCCCTACTCGGAATCAGAGCGTGGAAACATCTGTTAAGACTATATTATATACACTAATTAAATACATTTTTATGTTTCTTAAAACCGATTTTAAATTAAAATTTATTTTAAAGGGATTTTATTTTGCAAGATTCCAACTTAAGTTCTTGTTTTGGTTTAAGTTATCGTCTATGAATGCTCTTTGTCAATGAGTTCGTATTTCAAATATTGTACTTTTAAATGCTTCTCTATGTGAATTAAAAAACGGTTTAAAAGTAATTTGCCTTTCAGGACCAGAATGGACGTCCCAGCTCTTTAACAACTGAAGAGCACTATAAGTAAGTGTAATTCGGAATCATCGAATCAAAAAAGTTGTTAATGAATTCAATATCTTGGTAGATAAGAAATTTGTCTTAGGCAAGGTGTTTATGAAACTACAATTTTGTTTTAAATAAAAGAACTGTTGCATAAGTTTCACTGAATATCTTTTAAAATATGCCACTAACAGTCTTGATTTGTTCTCTGGACAAGGCAAAGGTACACAGCAATAACATTGCAACCAAGGTACTAACGTACGAATTGAAAATCTTAGAAGAGCTAAATACTACTTTTTATAGCCTTGGCATGTTCGTTATTTTTAATATAAAGTTATCTTCCAATTGTAAATACCCTTTGCAAAACCACCGAATAAGAAACATTATACAAGACCCTCATATTTGCTTGGTGCCAGTCATCTGAGCCTATACATTTACTTGACCTTTTACTAGTCAAAAAAGAATAGAAATATAAAAGGACTCACATTAGTAAAAAGAGTTGTGACAATTGCTAAAAATAGTTATGACAAGCGTAGTATACTGTATATGAAGGAAATAAAAAAATATACTTTTTGGACCAACATTTTTTTACATTTTTGAACAAAAAATTTTTTCAATTTTATATCATTTCAAAATTTTATTTATTCGCAACTGAAATAAAGTGTAGCTGTTCTGAGCACTGAATTTTTCTTTTAATATCTTAACTTTCAACAACTCACGATGATATTTTCCTTGTACCAGTAACTGTTGCAAAAAGACGAATGATCTTAGTAGATCTTAAAAATTTCGTTCCATTGAGATTATCACAATTTTAAATCCAAAAAATAAAAATAAACAATTAAAAACTGTTGCGATCACCCTAAGATGTAATGGAATCTCTAACAGTTTAAAGACCGCATAAGGATGAGGATGACTTCACAATTATTTTTTCATTAGCTTACAATTATAACCAATTACGTTGTCAAGCTATTTATATTTATCTTGTCACTTCTGACAAAAACTACACAATTGATAATAGGCTGAAGCGATTTAATCGAATAAATAAGTGCTTTCCACACGTTAAAGATAGGTGCTTGGCATGAATGAAACGCAAATAATAAAACATTGATTAATTGTATGCGCGAAAATTAGAAAAAAAAACCAACTGATATTCGCATTATCGTTGGCCATGTTCTGTTACCAATCGATAATAATTATCTTAATTAATCTATTCTGCATGTGGTTTAAATCCAAAAAATATAAGTTTTGATTTCCTTTTACTCTGAATATCAAATTGACTAAAAAATATTTACAAAATGCTTTAAATAAGGGTTTTCAAATGTTGAAAAATAAAGTATAAATATTTTACCGAAGTAATTGCTATTTTTTTAAATACCCGATAACTGAATTTATAATTATCAATTCATTTGGTTTTAATTTGCTGATGACGTGCCATAATTATTGCAAATGACTTCAAATGTTATTGTATTTTCTCATGATATTGTTGATAAATAAAGAATTAGTTGAGGACCAACAATAGAGCAGTAGATAACTGGACAACTAATATAAGGTTCACAGTTTTAATGAAGGAAAACTATTGTCGTCGAAAAAAACTGAAGAAAATATATTTTCAAATCAGTACTTCTGCAAAATCCGTTCTCCAAAGAGCATTTATTCAGAAGTCGCCATTGGCAAGAATTGTTTTAAAATTTATTTTTTGAAGATTCTTACAAAATTGGTACATTCGAAAAGTATATAAGAACAGGATTTAAGTGGAATTTTATAAGGCTTCAATCGTCGTAGTTTAGTAGAAAGAGTGTTGGGTTATTAAACGGGAGGCCATAGTTCAAACCCCAGATCAGACATCTCCAACAAAACGAAATAAAAAAATATTTCTCCGGCGACTGCGTCTCAGAAAATGTTTGGCTAAAACCCTGGGAGTAAATAAAATTGCAATGAAAAGTATGTCAAAAATCTGTTGTTCAGAGTCGACATTAAACTATAGGTCCCACCACTCACATATAAAAATTATTACACACAACATAAGCGGTGTGAGAAGCTAGGTCGTAATCCTGACTGAAGGGTTATAATGACCAATTACGTATGTATGTATAAGGCTTAATATCGATCTTAAGCTATGGCTACGACATTGGAAAATACGAAAACATGTTAGATTTACTTGTAGAAGAGGCTGGAAGATTTTAGAATATCACAAATATGCCTGAAAATATTTTTATTAATTAATTAGAATACAATTACGAGTTATATTATAATTATTACGAGCTGAGTAACATAGGCATGCTTGGTGTAGTTTCAGAGACCAGAGTCTCTGCTGGGAATCGAATCCACGACCCTTATGCTAATAGTCTAGCACACTATCCACTAGACTACCAGGACACCCATGCTTGAAAATAGCTTAGAAATATTTGACTAGTCGAATGTTTTCCATAAAAATTTTTGGACCGTTCGAAATTGCTCGTTTTACAAAAATAACAATTTTAGTACCAGCCACACACCAAGTTTAAATTTTGAAATGGATGTGATAATGAGTAATGCAACTGAATTCTGCTTTTTGTTCCATAAATTCCCTATTCATTATTAATATGCACATTTAACATACAGTTTTGATCAAAATAATAGCACCATTTAAAATTGTTTAGAAGCTTAAAAGTTCAACACTTATAATACATTTTGTTAAGATTAAAAATGCTTGTTTTTTGAACGAAAAATTGTTTATTTTGAATTAAACAGATAAGTTGAACTAAAAATCTGCCGGTCTTTTTGTTACGGAATAATAATATGTAATTAAAAATTAAATAAGGAAACGGAATTATGGTTTTAGAAATAATTTTTGATTATTTTTTCGAAAATTGACAAGCTTTGAAGTAGGATAGCTTATTTAGTATTTCGATAAGCTGGTCTTAAATTGCTTGAAATATTAGAAACAAAAAAAGAACGTGTTCTGTAAAACAAATAATTTCGAATGATGGAAAATTTGTATGAAAACTGACTTAAAAATACTTGAGCAATTGAGTGTTTTTCATATAAATGTTCGATAGTCTGAAATCGCAAGTCTTATAGAAAAAGGGGAAAAGTATTTTGCAATTCATTCCTTTAATTTTCGTTAAGCCTCTGAGCTTTAATCTTATTTATAACAATTTTTGTTTATGCTATTCTTTTCACCCAACTGTATCATTTTCAAACTTTAAAAAAAAAAAAAAAAATACAGTGGAACTTCGATTTTCCGTGATGATCGGGACCGGAAGCATTCTGTATAATCGATTTTCCCGGTTAATTGAGTACTAATTTTGGCTAGTTTTTTAATAGATATTTTTATTAATTAATAAATGAATATGTACATATTTATATAAGAACTAAATAATTCAAGGATTTTATATACATATGTACATGTTTCAAAAATATTAAAAAAAAAAAAATAATTTTGTCAGAAAACAGTACTAAAGAGGGAATTCCCCTTTTTCGCTTGTTTGTCCAAAATAATAGAATAAAATTGTTGCTTATAATCACGGGTAATAGAGGTAATCACGGTTAAACGATGCAGAAAAATTTAAGTCGATCCAAAATAAAATTAAGTCGATGCAAAAAATTTTCTTTTCCATCCCGGATAATTGATGTTGCCGGATAATCGAATCACGGATAATCAAGGTCCTACTGTAATATATTTCATTGCGATGATTTGAAATTTATATTTTATATTTTTAGCAGTTCCAATGAATTGGAGAATTGTTAAACGCTGTTTATAGTTCGTTTGTTTGTTTGTTTTTAAATGTTGACATTTAAATTTTTTTTTACACTCATTAAAAAAATAAATCTTTTTAATACATTTAAATATGAAAAAAAAACTTTTATCACTTCATTATAATTTTAC
This sequence comes from Sarcophaga caerulescens, assembly GCA_927399465.1. Lineage (NCBI taxonomy): Eukaryota > Metazoa > Arthropoda > Insecta > Diptera > Sarcophagidae > Sarcophaga > Sarcophaga caerulescens. The sequence goes on along the minus strand of OV656872.1, from coordinate 118,127,649 downwards.
ACAAACGTTTACATTTAAATAATTATTTGTTTAAGTAAAATTTATATATATTTTTAATTTTATTTATTTTATTTGCACCGTCATTTTATAAGCATTATGAAAGAGTATATATATATAGGTATGTACATATGTACATATATAGTAGATTATATGTATGTACGCTGAAAACTTTTATTATTTAATTTAGTTGCACTTTAAAAAAAAATTAATTTCTTATCCTTTAAAATTTTAATTCTTTTAATACTTTATATCTACATATTTATATTTATATTCACTTTACGCACAATTAACGAAATTTTTAAAACAAAAATCAAAATTAATTGCTTTAATCCATGTGTGTATTCTTTGGAACCGCTTTAACAACTAAACACTACAAGTGTTAAATACTCTCTAATGTTCGTTCTGTTTTTACCAAATGATTTTTAATTTTTCTTTTCCATTTTTTTTTTATATAAAAATAAAAACAATAACAAAAAACAATTCAAATACACAGAGACAAGTTAGTATCTTTGGGTCTGACGTTACTGTTGTTCTCCATTAAATCTGAAATTCTCTCTTATGGGCCAATGAACAAACTTGTTGTTGGTACCCAACGTCCAAAATGTATCTGTTAAATACTAGTTGTGTGCCAAATTGATATCTCTTTTTTTTAATATTTTTATTATTATTATTATTATTGTTGTTGTTGCTATTGCTTGTTTATTTATTATTTAATGTGCGTGTGTGTATAGTTTTTCGTATTTTAGAATTTGAGTGTGTGCATTTATATTTCTCTTATCTGAGATTTTTAATTATGACGCCAAAATATACACGATCATAAAACAACAATAACTGTATGTACGCGCGACAATATACAACATTTGATGAATAGCGTTGCCATAGGGGAAGTAGTATTTAATCGTTAAAAAATAGTCGGTAGGGAAATTAAAGTTCTTTAGGCATTTTTGTCTGATCTGATCTAAATTACATAGGCCAACAAGATTTTTAACCCAGAATCTGGGCTATACTGTTCTAAAGGTTTTTTTTCGTATTGAAACCGAGTACGGTAAATCAAAATTACACCACCACCCTAGGTTTCTGAGATATCCTAACCCAAAAGTGCAAAAAGCATGGAAGTGGCATCAAACGTGAATGTCTTTGTCCCCCTCCGATCAGGACATAGCGTAACAGACATTCAAACATTTCAAGTACCTCACAAAAGTCGACTATATGATTCAATTCACTTCAAGTGATTAATATACATAGGAAAAAGTTGACAATTTATGTACCACAGCAACAGCTGGCTTACAATTCAATGCCCGAAAAATAAAAGTGCGCACTGTTAAACCATCTCATATACCATCTTTTAAGAGATTAAACCTTTTGAGAAATTAATCACACCTTCGGCCAGTGCTATACAAGGCTTTCAAAACAGAATTAATTAAACTTGCTTGCTCTGGTCATCAAATGAGCTGTTGCCTAAAAAACAGCTGCCTTTTGCCCATAGAATTTGCATGGTCAAATCTGGAATTATAGATGTGTTACAAGTGTTTGGAAAAATGACTGCGTAGCAAACTGATATGGTGGTCGCAGTTAAAGCCAAATGATAAATTACTATGACTAGGCGGACAGTACGATGTTAACACCCATGTAAGTATAACTTGGTAACACACTGAAAGTCCTATGAGTAGGATTCAAAGCCGATGGCGGATGGAGTCATTAAATGGAACCTGTAAACCTGTTCAAAAATTTAAATTTTTAGCTTCATTCAGACAAATAGCCGCACTAAAAGAACATAAGGACATTAAAATAAACTGTTTATCTCTTTACAAAATTAAGCACATTTTAGGTGATTTTAATCGTTAAACTAAACTGAAGTTAGATTAAAAAAAGTTAATAGAAAAATTTTAGTCGAATGGCTTGATACAAGACATAAAAGCATCAGTGTATATTCCTTTTGGTTATACAATTATAAATATCCACGCCGTAATGGAAGATTTTTAAAGAAGGGAAAGTTTTGAAGAAGATCAAAAATTGTCAATTGTCCTCACATGGAAAATTATATCCAAAGATTTGGCCTTAAAGTCTTATGTAAGGTTTTATTGGTGAAAGAATTGAACTATCATCAATGTCGTCTTTAATTTTATTGAATAACAACAATGCATTTAAATGAATACTTCACAAATCAAATTTATTCATTCCATACATACTTACATATACAACATACATCCATAATTTGGTCATTACAACCCTTCAGTCAGGATTTCGACCTAGCTTCTCACACCACTTATGTTATGTGCGTTAATTTTATAATGAGTGGCGGGACCTACAATTTAAATTCGACTCTGAACGACAGATTTCTGAGAAGCTCTTCATGGCAATTTTATTTACTGTCAGAATTTTTGCCAGAAATCTGCTGAGAGGCAGTCGCCGAAGAAATATTTTTTTTCATATTTCGTTTTGATTCCTGACCTGGGATATGAACCCGGATTTTTCGTCTAATAAGCCAACACACTACCTACTAGACTACGGCGACTGCTATTCATTTCAGCATTGGAAAATTCACGGCTTGGTGCACATTTCGATCTGGTGCGGTCATTGATAGTAAATAGCATAGGACACGTTATATATAGCAGACCAATGATCTGTTTATAATAAAAGAAATGAGAGCCATTTTTCCTTGGGTATGTGCTAACCGTCAAAAGATTACGATTTCATGCCATGCTGACTATTAACCATATCTGGTTAGAAAAGAAGAATTTACCAAAATTGTGAAGAGTTTGTTGAAATAAACTACAACTTTTTGAAGTAAAAATTCTGAACTAGAACCATGATTTTTCAATAAACCCGATATGTTTATGTTTGCATTCGAGTGTATTTCAATAAGAATTAAAAATGTAGGTTTGCCCTCGCAAAATAAAGAGCAGTACCACCTTCCATGCGATCAAAGTTCAATTTTTCTTGTTTCATTTTAAACACAACTATTTTCAACGTTTTTTCTCTGGTTTAAATTGTATGGAACACGTAGATACATATTGAACTCCTTTTTGCATTCCGTTTAACTAAAATAGTTCCAAATAGTTTTTATTACTAATTAAGCTTCTGGTAATAGAAGAAGGGTTTACGTGATTTTCGGACTTGATAATTTTCTTTTTTAAAAACTCGATAATAACTCTTTAATATGGCGTCTATTATATTTAGTTGCGTTAGTCTATTAGTGAGAGGATAGTGGGTCCGCTTCCCACCAGAGAATGAATTTGTATTACAATTGGCGTAGTTTTCTAAAAGCGAAATGTACAAAATAGAATTAAAGAAAGGAGGTTTTGTTTTTAACATGCTGTGGAATGAATATATTGAATAAAGATTTCTTTCAGTTTCTGAACCGAATAAAATAGCGTAACAAGATTATTTGAATGAAATGTAAAATTAAATAAATTTTTATATAAATAAATAATAAAATTTTAATAAAATATAATAAATTTTTTATAAATCATCACCTGATCTGGCTACATCATACATACTTGAAAAGTGTTGAGAGTAAAATATGCGAAACATTTTTCAGCAATTGCTCAATATACACTCTCCCATATCGGGTTTTCATATTTACAAGAAAGCGGTGCAGTTAAGTACAGTGGCTTCCATAAATATTCGATCATTAACAGCGCAAAAAAACCGAAAAAAATTAAAAAATTATGCTGATTCCAGTTAAACCCATTCTTATAAGTATACGAGATAGGAAGATACTGGTATTAGAATACCTAGGGAACGACTGCAGAAGTATGAAATTTTTTTTTGAACATATCTTTTTAAAACATTTTTTTGTTCTACATTATCATCGTTTTTTAAAATATAGTTATTAAAAAGTATCAGTTTCTTTAATGAATACTCTTTTCAATCACTATTTGTCCCTGTTCCTTTTATAAACTTAGAAAAAGTACGTGAGCAGAAAAAATTTCAATTGTTTTGTGCCCCGGTAGTCCAGTGAGTAGCGTGCTAACCAGCGAATGTGGAAGTTGGGGATCGATTCCCAACATAGACACGGGTGTGTCTTTCTTTGTTCAAATTTGTGGATTACATATTTAAAAAACGAAAACAATAAAAAAATATGTATAAAGAAAATATAACACTGGCCATGAAAAAAAGAAATTATTTAACGCCAATGTCACGCATATTTTTACCTCCTTCACTAAATTAAAAATAGCCTTTTTTATACCCCGGGGTAGTCGACAGAGTTTAACCCCTGTAATTAGGAAGGACTTACCATCCCTGGTATTTCATTTAGCTGAAACTACGACTTTACAGTTCTAGCGAGATGTTTCGGATCGTTTTTCTAGTCCTTTTTGTAATAAAAATTTTTGATCAATAATGGTCTTCAAAGCAAGTGGATTTATAATACAGTTGTTATATTTGTTCGATGGGACTTGATGAAGAAAAGAATTCTAGCTTTCCATTCTGAATAAATTTCAAAGTTGAGACACTGGTAAATATCATATTAGCTAGACTACGAATAATGCGTCTTTCGGCACATGTATTCATTTAATATTCTTATTGGAATGTCTTATAAACGTGGAGGGATCAACAAACCGGTGACTTTTGTTATGAAACTCGGGTTTTTGGATAAAAAAAAAATTTACATTTTTAACGTTGTCTTCTTCCAGCTCCATACAGTCAAACACAATTTAAGGAACGCAAGATGTTCATTTCAATTTTCTCAGAATACCTGTTGACAGGACCCTAGAAATTCAAAAAAATAATGGGCTTACTCACCTCGCTACGTTGAAGATTTTTTGTGAATGACTGAGTTATTGGGACCTGTCTCTGTATGACGAATGGTTTCGGTTTGTTTTAGGACCATTATTTATGAATTATAAGTTAAATTAAGAAAAATGAGAACACATAATTATAACAAGCCAGTAACATATTTGTCTGTATATTGTTTTCTTTAATTTACCTCACTGTGCAAACGTTAAATTCACCAATCGCTTCCGTTTACCAATTTTCCGCTAAGTCAACTATTTCCGTTTTTGTGAGGCAAAAGAGAACGAAACTAAACGAAACGAAATAACACAACACAAGAAAACATTGACATAATAAATGTACGCAAAAAGGAAATACAATTTTCTAGAAGTAGAGCATTATTATATTATTATGTTTTGTTGTTATTGTTTTATGCTATTAATGTACATATGTATGTACGTATTCAACATTGTTGTTGTTTTCGTTTTTTATTTTTTACAATAAAAAAGGAAAATAAAATATTGTATTATTTATGTTAGAAAATTCAATTTTTATTGAATTTATTCCTTTACCTTTTTGTGGATTAAAACGAAATTATTTCTTTTGACAATTTCAACCGTAAACAAAACAATTTACTAACACGCACACAAACACAGCTCTTCAATTTCACTCATACACTCATTTCTTGTACCAGCAGCACTCATTCACTCATACACTTAACATTCTAACTGTTATTTTCACATTTTTTTTCGTTTTCTTTTAATTTCCTAAACTAAAGCAACCCCTTGAGGGTAAATTCAATGATTTTTTCTTTTCAATTTTAAGATATCTATTTAAAGCATTTTTCTTTAAATTCTTATGGATTTTAATATATTTTATGTTAAATATAACTATGATTTATTAATTTTATATAATTTTTGATTTTTTATGTTACAAAAAACGGTGCAAAACTAGAATTTTTCAGGTGCTCGAAATAAAAACGTTGAAACGAAAATTATGTACTTGAATAAACTAAAAAGAACAGCGGAATCAAAACAAAACCACAGATAACAATAAAAAAGAGAGTGCAAAAACAGGAGAGTAATTAAATTTAAGCAAGCAGCAAGTAAAAATAAAAGAGTAATAAAGTTGCCATATTAACTTACCACACAATTAAGAAGTATGTTCAGCGTATTTAAAATAAAAATAACCGTTGTTTTGTATTTAAAATTTAAATAAATTAATATTTGGACGTTTTATTTGTTATTGTTTGGTTTCTCTTTCCTCTTATTGTACATACAAATATTAAGTTTAATAACATTTCATTTTAAAGGCACATATGTATTAGAAATTCTTCGTGTTTTAAACCACAAATACTTAAAATTAAAAATAAACTAAAAATAATTGTTTCATACACAAAATACACACTTATCAAGTATTACAGTTTAAGTTAATGTTTATATACTATAAAGTTATTAGTAGAGATTTGTTGACAACACAGTTTTGTTTTCTTTCTATATAGAATAACACATTATTTGAAACACTGACCACATTTTGTACACACTTCCAAAAAAAAAAAAAAAAAATACATTTTACATTGTGAAATTGAGAAAAGAAAATTAAAATGAAAACGTAAAAGAAAACACAAGTGTAATAATAATAAATAATAGTTCCTTATAATTAATTGCACTAATTTAACAACAAAAGGCCTGTATTATTAGTCTTTTCGTATTGGCATGATTTAAGTAGTTATCGCAAATGTTTTAAGAAAAAGAGAAATATCATTTACTCCCGCTTCCGCTTCAAAGAGTCCTCGTGAGCCTGTAAAAGATTATAAATAAATTGGATATAAAAAATTAAAGTTTTGAGTTTTTAAAGTTTGTATTTCTATAGTATTCTGTCTAAATTAATTTTAACAAAACTCTTCAACTTCGAATTAATGTTATATTTCCTTACGAACATGAATTTGATTTAAATTTTGTTCAATAAAATTTACCATTTTGAAGGTAATTCCATTATACTCCACTTATAGAAATCTTTCTTCGTCCCTACTTGCAAAGAACTGTGAAAATCGACAATCGTTTACCTCCCAGTCAAACTACCGTGACGGCTCATTACTGAAATGTATAAACTGGCATCGTTTTAATTTGTGAGCATTTAGTTCCTTCTGACAGTTCAATCGTTGGCACTATATACCAGAACTTGAAATTAAGGATAGACAGTTCATAATAGACGACTACTTGACAACTTTACCAAGTACACCATTCTGACGATTAATTTTTTCACAATCAACGTTTGCTCACAGTTAGCGGTCAAGACCGTTTTTAATTGACGTTGCGATTAAGCACTGATTTTTTACATTAATTTTCGTGTCTTACGGTGACCTCCTCCCTCTGAGGGTAAACAAATAGTCATGAAAAATTTTCTCAAATTTGTCGATCGACTTCAACATTAAACTGTCGTGATTAAAATTACCGCACGTCACGCAGGTGGCGTCAGAAGCCAAGCCACAATCCTCATTAAAGGCTTATAAGTACCAATACGAATAATGTATGTATAGGTATGTATCGACATATTCTATCGTATACAGTTAGCCTTCCGCCCTTTACTGGAACCCGATAGCCGAAATCAAAATTTTGCATGTTTAACTGTTATAAAACGATAACATTATTAAAATTTTCCGCCCCCTGTCTTATCATTTTGCCTTTATCGAAGAAGGACTGTAAACTATTGTGCTCAAATATTTTTTCAAATATCGTAAACGATTAAAAAATAAAGGCGATACTTTTTTGAAATTTATGTTTGAATAAATTAACCTCTATAAATAAACGAGATTCAATTGCTTCAATGTTAACATTTTCCAAGTCAACTCATTTTTAAAAAATTACTTGAGACGCATTTTTAATTTTGAAAATAATCATATATCTCACCTTTTGTGCTATTTTATAAAGATTTTCGTATGTTGATTTGCCTGTCTGCTTTACCATACTTTGGAATATTCTCTTCTCACTTTCTTCCAACAGCTCGAAAGGTGAGCCAAATTCGACCACTTGACCGGCATCCATTACCAGAACTTTATCGGAATCCATAACAGTATGTAAACGGTGGGCAATAGTCAATACTGTACAATTTTTGAATTTGTGGCGTATGGTTGTCTGGATTAGCGCATCTGTTTGAGGATCCACGTTGGCAGTGGCTTCATCCATAACTAAAATACGATTTTCACGTAAAATAGCTCGAGCCAAGCAGACAAGTTGTCTTTGGCCTACCGAAAAATTGGTGCCACCTTCAGAGATTTTGCTTTGTAGACCATTGGGCAATTCAGATACCACTTCTTTTAATTTAACCTAGCAGAGAAGAAAAAAACTATAATTGGCAAAAGGTATTCAAATATACATAAGACATACCTCTTCTAATGCTTCCCATAGCTTGGCATCTAAGTATTCATCAAAAGGATCTAAATTATAACGCATTGTGCCCGAAAACAAGACGGGTTCTTGAGGTATTATAGATACTTTGCTGCGTAAATCATGAAGACCCATTTCATTAGTGTTACGGCCGTCAATTATTACACGGCCATCATTGTACGACAAACGGAAGAGAGCATTTATCAAAGACGATTTACCAGCACCAGTGCGTCCTACAATACCCACTTTTTCACATGATTCGATAACAAAGTTTAATGACTTTAAAACATATTCCGATTTTGGATCAGGGAAATATCTCAGGCTTAACTCATCAAATACTATTTTGCCCTCTTCAGGCCAAGACTTTGGTGGTTTTTTATCTTCCTTAGACTCTAGTTCACCTTCAGGATCTATGTCATCGTACTCCACTACACGTTCCACTGCAGTCATGGTATTTTCTAATTCAGCCGACTGTCTCATGCCCCACTGCACCATACCAGTCATGCCCATTGCCTGAGTTATAGCCAAACCAACAGCACCACCATTTTCTGGGGCAAAAACAAAGAAACTTAAGGTTATAATGGCTATAAAGATGACACAGAAACAATCCAACCAGTAGCCAAAGGCACGCGATGTACAAATAAACAAAAAGAATGCTGAACTATGTAAATCTTGATGGTTATCGAATTCATTAATTAAAACACGTTGGGCACCAAAAGCTCTTATAGTAGAGAGACCAGTTAATGACGCAGCCAAATGAGAATAGATGGGAGAACGAGCTGAAAGAAGATAAGTTATGGTATTAGATTCGATGTTATGATGGCTTTTTCATACTAAACCTACTTATAGCTTCCAGGCGTTTGATATTACGCGAGGTTTTCAGATAAAATGTTCTCAAGTAATAGAAGATAATAGCCAATAGCAATGTGGGCACCAAATACAAGGGATTAACCACTGCTATTACAATAACAATACCGAATAACGAAAGAAAGATTTGTATAACATCCATCATTACAGCTGGTAAAATTTCATCTATTTGGCCCATGTCTTTGGAAAACCGATTAAGTATACGGCCGGAAGGATTTGTATTGAAAAAGTACATGGAAGCTCTTGTAATGCCTGTAAACATCGCATTGTGTAGGTTTTGTGATGCCTTCATGGCAACATTAAAGAACAAGAAACTTCTTGCCAACGTAATGATAATCGTCGCCACGGTTATTATGGTGAATATATAAATATCCAACATTTCAGGATTTACATGTATATCATATTGTTCCAAAAAGACCGAAAGTTTGGATTCCATCTCATGGGACGTACCATTGGAAATATCATTATCAGTATCATTGTATGATGTATTATATGGATTGTATGATGTATTATTAAGATTTTTTGCAACCTTTTCAAGACGTTCAGCCTCTATGGTACCTTTCTTAGCGACCCTGTAAAAGAAAATAAAGTAAAGGAAATAATTAAATGAAACTCTTATCAGATAAACTTACCAGTATGATAAGAAATAGTCTCCGCCCGAGGCCAGAGCTTGTGATAATATACAAAAGACCAACATAACAATGAACATGAAAAATCCGCCGCCAGCTTTAAAATATTTCTTATACAACTCTAAGCCTATTTTGCCTTCCTCCTGTGTCTCTTGCACCTGCATAGCGCTGTCTTCTATTGTAGAGTCGGCAGCCGAATTGATGGACGCCTCACTATTCTGCCGATCGATTAGACGACTACCAGAGCGTGAGCGTGGTTTTGTTTCCATGGAATCATCTTTTTCAGGATCAGCCAACAATTGAGCAAAATCTAAGCCGCTTTCACGTAAAGACTCATAAGTTCCAACTGCACTCACACGACCCTTATCCATGATAACAATTTGATCGGCTGCTTGTAAAAATTGTAACTGATGGGTTACTAACACTACTATGTGATCCCGTAGAAAACCTCGCATACACTGATCGAACAGATGTCGTCCCACATGGGTATCAACAGCACTTAACGGATCATCTAATAAATAAATGGACGCTTTGCGATAAACGGAACGAGCTAAACTTATACGCGCCTTTTGTCCTCCAGACAATGAAGCTCCGCGCTCTCCCACCACTGTTTTATCACCGAAAGGTAAGAGTTCAAAATCACGTTCTAAAGCACACTTTTTAACAACCTGATTATAACGTCTCCTGTCCATGGGTTGGCCGAAAAGTATATTTTGCCTAACAGTGCCTGTGAATAGCCATGGTTCTTGAGAAGCGAACGAAATCGTTCCATTTGTCTTAATAGTGCCCGTTTCGGGACGCAATTCTCCGAGTATGCTTTGGATAAGACTGTTTTAAAGAAAGTAAAGAATTAAAATAAATAATTCTACAAAAAAAAAATCATTATTTACTTGCCTAGATTTTCCTGCACCCACTGGACCTATGATAGCCACCAGTGTACCTGGTTGGACACGTAAATTAACATCTTCCAATGTGTATTCCGTGGATTTAGGATCCCATTTGGCATTTACATGATTAATGCATATACCAGCTTCGGAGAGCGTTGCATGACCATTCGAAATTAGCGGCTCCTTTTCGGCTTCAGCTTCATTTTCAACTTCGAATTTTTCATCTAAAACCTTACCATCACCTTTAACTACAGTGGATTCATTGCTGCCATCATAGTTTCCCTTGAGATCATTTTCCGATTCATCCACAATATCGGTCTCTCCATATTGCATATAGCTTTGTATGCGTTTAATGGACACAATGGTTTCAGCCAATTGGGAAATACCTGTTGGTGAAGAAATTAAATAAATTTTATAGGATTCGTATTAGAAAACAATTGATATTTAAGTCTCCAACTTACCCTGAGGGAAGAATACTGTCATGGTAGTTCTTAATATATTATAATACGCCGTTATGACGAAAGCTTTTTCTGGTGTAAGAAAATGACTGAGGACCACATAACCAACTAAACTTAGAAAGATCGAAACACGCGTCAGAAACATTATGAAGGATAATAAAATACCACGTATATACGAGACTTGTCTTATTGAGTTAATTTCTTTTCTGCGGGCATTTTCAACCATTTTACCAAAAGGCATTTCCCAAGCATACATCTTTATAACCTGTATGCCAGATATAATTTCATTCATCATGCGCACACGTTCATCGGTGCGCAAAGCTGTACGCAAGCGTAAAACTGACGTCTTTTTGCCCAGCCAACCTTGAAGTGGTATGAACATTAACATAAAAGCCACACCAAATACAGCTGATATGCCAATCTAAATAACAATTATAAGATCATTAAATATCATTTAAACAATTAAAAAAAAAAAAAACAATTAAAGAAATTTGAATATTAATTACCTCTCTATACATTAAATATGTAATGAACATAGTCTCTACCGGACCTACCCATAGGTAGTGTATAAATATCATGGCCAAATCTAAACGTCCCACATCATTTGATATTAAATTAACCACTTGACCAGCAGTGGTATTAGCCAAAGCCGATTTACTTAAACGTAAGGCCTTACGATAAATCATACTGCACATGGCAACACGTATCTTCATGCCCGTATGCATAGTGCCCAACATATAGGGATGCATTATGGCCACATTTAGAGCAGAACACAATATTATACCTGCTGCATACAGATATGCCGTTTCAATGTCTTTCTCTCCATTGGCATAGTAGGCAATCAATCCCAGCAGAAATAGAGGTTGTAAAGTTCTGCAGCAGATTGAAAACAGTTTTGATGTTTAAATATTTGTTTTCATATTAAAAGACTGGAACTTACCTTAAACCTAATTCAAGTAAAAACAATATTAGACCCAATAATGCAAAACGCCAACCAAATACTCGCATTGAAGCCTTTAACAAACTGGGCTGTTTTTTGGAATTGGTTTTATTAAGCAATTCTTTTTCCCAGGATTCGCACATTTTATTGCCCAGAGTTTCTGGAAAGTAAATAAAAGAGTTTAATTAGTTTCTAATTTCAATTACAAATAAATTAGAATTATGTTATAACAATAAAATTTGAATTCAAGATGGCACTGAGCAATTAAGCTCTTTGAGCTATAAACGACTCACTATAGTGGTCGTTTGACATAACGTTATCCTAATGGAACACAATACTTCTCGTATCGACTAAAATTTGTCACTTGTGAGTGTAAAGCTTACTCTATAAAATTTAGAAAAAAAAAATTAGGTGCAATGTTAAGCGTTAAGCCGTAGAGATGCAGGACATCAATGATAATTTTCTTATAATTTAGTAGTATAACCTTCCTGGTCGTCCAACTTTGCTCATCGTGATTCGATCTTAAATTGCTGCAGCAACTGTTGGATTTTCTTTTCAAATGAAGTCCAGTTTAAACTGGTTTTGGTATCCAATCTTATTTACCGATTGCATAAGTTTTGTCATGGTAGTTTAATAGATTGGCTTATGAGATGTGAGGCTGTGGTTCAAACCCCAGGTCAGACATATCAAAAAATATTTCTTCCGCGACTACCTTTCAGCAGATTTCTGGCAAAAACTCTGAGAATAAATAAAAGTGAAATGAAAAGTTTCTAAAAAAAATCTGTCCTTCGGAGTCGACTTTAGACTGTAGGTCCACCGCCAGTTATAGATAAAATTAACACATATATGAGTGGTGTGAGGAGCTGGGTCGTAATCCTGACTGAAGAATTGTAATGATCAATTAAATAAGTAAGTTTTGTCAAAAATATCAAAATTAACGAAATTTAATCGTTAAAACAGCATCAGGACTATATAAAGGGTCCGCCAAATAACTTTTTTTTTTTGAAAATGCTTTAAAAAAAAACTACTGAATATTTTCTCAAATTTCTTTTTTTATTTGAAAGTACAATCCTTCCGGTTAATAGTGGAAAATAATTTCATTCAAATGGCTGCCTCGGCTGGCCATTCAGTAGCCTACACGATCGGTCCAATTTTAAAGCACATTATCGATTGTGTGCAGCTGTATTTCACCCATGGCTTCACGAATATTGTCCTTTAAAGCGTCAATTGTCTCTGGCTCGTCGGCGTAACACTTATCTTTGACGGCACCCCACAAATAGTAGTCCAACGGTGTCAAATCGCAGCTCCGAGGTGCGCGTTTTCTGTGCCCCAAATGCGACAATTTTGCTTGTTTACATACCCGCCAAGATCAAAATGAGCTTCATCTGAAAAGATGAATTTTTTGCCAAAATCGGCGTCTTCTGTAAGTCGATCGCAGGCCCACTTAGCGAAGCGAAAACGCGAATACACAACCATATTCGTTCAGCGGAAGGATAAAACTAATTATCTGTCAAATAAGACATGAGCTAAGTGTTACCATTCACGAAATAAGCACTAGTTGAAAAAAAAAAAAACGTTAGATGGCGGACCCGATATATACATATGTGATCGTATTTTCAGGCACCTACCACCGCCTTTAACGCAAAACAAACTGTAGAATAAGGCGCATTTGTTAATGCAAAGGGTTTTCAAAAAAATTTTAGTGACAATAAAATAGATTCCTAACATGGGGCAATGCTAAAGAAGATTAGTAGTTCTAAAGAAAATTACTATTTTACGCATGCAAATGATTGAATTTTGTTATAAAAATTTGTGCTGTGTGGGAAATATTATTCAATCGACAAATTAGTCTCAGCAACGATGCTCATGTTCATTCAGAGACATCTCAAGAGCTGTCAATGCACCCTGAACGATATCCTGTGTGAAGCGTTTCGCAGGTAAGAGAAGCGATTGACCTGCAATGAAAATCATAACCTTTTGGTCAATGAATTTGACTTGTTTGACATCTGGTATCAGCAAGACGGTTCCTGGAACTCGATATCACAAATTATTGTGAGTCTGGTAAGCAATTAATCTCATGTTATGGAGCAGTTCATTGGCCACCAAGATCAAGAAATTTTACCACTTTAGATTACATATTGTGGGTCTATGGCAGTTAAGATTTTTGCGTGTACCATAGATGAGATAAGTATGCGAAAAATAAAGCGGCAAAGTTTAAATGACATAATCTGAATTAAAGTCATTCATTTATCGCCTCAATATTTTACATTTTTAAAACCCAAAGTGTTAGAAAGCTCTCATGACACAAAAAAGTCAAAAACACTTTTCATGCTACACAAAATTTACAAAATATTTGCAAGTGATTAAAATGTATTGATTAAAATTAAAGTTTTATTCTAACATTTCACTAAAAGCTCCTCGAAAAATTGAGTCTTGTAAAGATTATAAATAATTAATTTCGAAAATGACGCATACACTGTTGCTTTAAAAAAGGTAAAGTTTATAGACTATGTACAGCTAGCTAAACAAAAATTTGTAAAAATAAAATTTTATTTATCTGTCCTTAAAGAATTTCACACAGAGCAATTAATATCCCACAGTTTTATTACATCAAAGAGCTTAACTGTAATTGAGATATAATATTAACGCTATGCTATAAACCATACATACGTACATATTTACACAATATTTTATAACACAAACACAAATGATATAAACCAGCCCGGCACAATTCAAAGGAAAACGAGTAAGGGTAGAAATTGGCAATATTATTTACTTAATAAGCTACTAAATACAATATAATATGGGGCATATACAACATACATATGTATGTACATATATACCAGAGATCAGCAACGAGTATTCAAAACGATGAGTAGATTCGAGTCATACTTATAATTTCAGATACTTATACGCATTCATACTTATTTTAATATCATACTCATACTACTCATATTCAAAGTTAGAAATACTCATCGTACTCATACTTATCAATACGCATGATGTTGTTGATTTCGACTCTCCATGATTCAACATATACACGAAGCACAAAATAAGTATGATTCGTGTACGAACACCACAATACTTGCTAGAAGGTTGTGTGTGTGCTTTTTGTAAATGCAACAATAACTACTACTGTAAATTTTGATGAATGATTCGAGTGATTCGAATCATTCGTAAGTATTATAAGTATTTTTCTAAATTTATGAATCTGCATGAGTAGGCGTATGAATCAAACAATAAATCGAATGTTGTGAGTTTGATGTCAACGTTGTACTCATACTCATTGCAACCTATACTTATAAATCAATGTTGTAGTGAGTACGAATGAATCAGAGTAGTTGAATTTCAATACTCTTGACTCACTCATACTCAAAATTTCATGAGTACTTATGAGTAGCGAAGATACGATTCATTGCTGATCTCTGATATATACAACAGCGGCAGACATATTTTTTTAAATTAAATTTAAATTTATTATTAGGAGGGTTTGATCAAATGGTTTGATTGAATGGTTTCAGACAAACACCTGTTTCTCAAACAAAATTGAGTGCTTTTCTATACAAACAGACATTCGTCAAAAATCATTCGTCTTACAGAAACACGGTATTACAGTATTATTTATATATTTAAAAATACATATATTTACAAAATTGGGATTACAGGACTGATACAAGGCTGATAAAATTTTCAGTAGGTTTGATTTGTTGTAGGATCCATGCACAAGTACCGTTCAGATGTAGCTAATAAACACATGTCTTATCAAAAACGTAAACAAAAAAAAACACAATTTTCCGGAACAATCAGAGTAGTCATCTTATGGCGAGTAGTCATCTTATGGCGTATCAAATTTAACTGTTTAAATTTGCATATGTGTTGGTAATACGAGTATTTGTTTTGTTTAGCACAGCAACACATCAAAATTGAACCTTCAAGCTGCATTGTATTGTTGTTGTGAAGATGAAAAGAACATATGATTTATGCAACGCAGGCAGCGAAAATCAAAAATATTTTGATAAACTTCAAACTCTTCTTAGTCTATACGTGTGAGTACAGTTTTACCAACACAATCACAAAAATGACAGATTGATCAGTTAATTTGAATAGTGGCCGTGCTACTTTAGCGATCTTACAAAATATCACAATTCTCCCAGTCTAATAGAAAAACAGCAGCTACACTCTTCTCAAGTCTCTGAGTGCTTTAGCACTAAAAATCGGAGTGCTACGTTCACTGTAGTTTAGTTTTATTATGCAAAACAAAACTATCGTTTAATCTTTTAGGGATTTTACTCAATAAGATGTCATTACTACTTGTTATCAGTGACTGAATAATAACTGAATAACGGATGTCATTAATATAATAGAATGGCTGTCTAGTTATTATACGCTTAGCGTTCTTATCGGATATCCGTTTTATATGCTGAAAAATGCCGCCAATTTTAAAAAAGAATTTTTTATTGTTTACGCGTATATACAAATGTTTATGTATAGATATTTTAATGAATATCTATAACTGATTTACCTAAAATCACTAAATTTCAAAATAGAATTCACACTAAGTCTGTATGTTAATCTGATATTGAAATCCATCTACGTGATATAATCAAGATTGCAAAAGACATGATATGCATAAATTATTCGAATGTTGTATCAGGGGTGTTCTAAAGCCAATCTTTATTTTCATTTTATTCAAAATGGATTCTCACTTTCTTCTTTATTTGAATATCTGAGTGTCCAAGAACCATGCTAACATTAGTGTACACTCAGTGAGCGTCATAAGTGAGTCAACACCCACTATAATTTTATAATTTCTATTATAAAAAATATACTTGTAGCACAACAATAATTGAATTGTTGTTTTTGTTTTAGCATTTTATAAGTAATAAATAAACGTTTTTATTTTTGGAAATTTATTCGACTATTCTCATTTACTTTTCTCGCTATCCTAAGAAAATTAATTATTTCAGTGGTGTTTACTCACTTTTGGCGCTCTGTGTACATAATTGATCATTACAGCCCTTCAGTCAGGATAACAACCTAGCTTCTTACACCACTTATGTTGTATGCGTTAATTTCATACATGTGTGGCGGGACCTACAGTTTAAAGTCGATTTTGAACGACAATTTTTTGAGAAACTTTTCATGGCAATTTTTTTTTACTCTCAGAGTTTTTGCGAGAAATCTGCTGAGAGGTAGCCGCCGAAGAAATATTTTCTCAAATTTCGTTTTGATGTCTGACCTGGGATTTGAAACGTGGTCTTATGTCTAATAAGCCAACACACTACCTACTAGACTGATAATTCAGCTAATTCAGCTAATTTGATTTAACAGTTGGGCTGAAAAGTTCGTTCGCTAACACAAACAGATGGCGCTACTAGCATTAAATGCCACCTAATCTTTATTCATTCCGAAAGTGAATAACAAAATTCTTAATTTTATGCATTCGAATTAAATTTTAAAATTAAATGAATATAGAACAAGAAAGATTAATTTGGTTATTAAAAATGTTTTTCAAATACTTTTTTGATAATTAGGTAAGAGGGTTGGTTAAAAGCCTATAGTGAAAGCAAATGAAATTTATCAGCATCAAATTGAATTTCCATTGTCATGCTCTAGCAAAATATTATTAAGAAAGTTCAATAACCGATTTAAAATAATATTTTTAATATTTATAAAAAAAATATTATATTGTCTGCGTGCATTAATATTTCCAGCTGATAATTCGGTATAATCATATCATCGTAAATACATAAATATATGCCATACTGCATACATACATACAATGGATGTGCATGGTATTTTACTTAAATTGATAATGGTATGTACGAGTATATAATTAGGTTTTACACATTTTTGTTATGTAAACAATACAGTCAAACATCGATTATCCGAATCTCTTCGGATTGGTGTAAGCACAGTTAATCACAGGGCAGGATTAATGGAAGTCTTATAAGAACATTTTTATGTACATTTTCCTATATGCTTTCAAATACCTGGAAAAATATACATAATTTCATAACAGCTTATAAAGAGCTTTGGTAAGCCACTTTGAGAAACTAGGTCCATAATTCTGACTGAAGGATTTGATTGACCAATTATGTATGTATGTATGTACTCGCTACTATTATTTGTGCCTGAAGACCATTAAAATGCACTTTAGTTTAGCCAAAGATTGCCATATCGTTCAGTTATTCATACAAAATTATTTAATAAATTTTAATTTGGTGTCATGTTAAAGATTCAGAAGTTCTGAAGGATAATCAAATGTCGAAAATCGGACAATAGGCAAACGTTGTACTATCACTAAAGAAGTTCGATAATATGCTGGAGCAAATCTCCATCTGCGATTTGCTACCGAATCCGAACAAAAACAATTCTAATGAATGAAACGTGCTCACTTAGGACAACGTTAGCAAAAATAATATTTTTCGAATCTCAGTTAACAGATGCAAATGGCGTTCAAACTTCAGTTGATAGCCTAAACCATTTTTCTGTAAGTTTGTTGTGATTAGTAGGAAACCATATTATGGAAGCTACTCCACTACGACATAACTACCACTTTGAAACTATACTGTTAATGTTTTAGACCCTCTAAGAGAATCTTTCACAAGTTTCCATTCTTAAAATCTATCTTAAAGACGAATAGACTCTTTGTCCCGTGTGATACCAACTGCCTATTTATGGTGAAAAATTTGTCACAATAGAAGCTGTGATTTGAATTCATTCTATTACTTACTTTATTGGTCATTACAATCCAGAATTATAATCTAGCTTCTCAGACCGTCCATGAATGATAAAACCAGTTGTATATCAACTCCGACCGAGTGATTTGCGATTTCAGTTACTCTTTGATTTTTTGACAGCAGTTTGCTGAGAAGACGACGAAAGAAATATTTTTTATTTTCGTTTTGTTCGAGGCCTTGAGCCACGGGCTCTCGTCTAATAAGCCAATACTCTACCTAGTTATGCTAAAAAAAAGTTTTCACTAGCAAAATAGCAGGTGTGCTTGACTAAACTTTATACAGATCAAAAAGTTGTGCTTGAAACGTAAATTATATAGGAAAAAATCTTTAACAGAGATTAACCTTTAACTTAATATGTGGTGGTAAATTTTTTACCCTCTCTTTTAAATTTTCATTTATGTAAAAGATGGCAATGAAATAAAATACAATTTTTTTTAAAAAGAAAATTTTTCTTTGTTTTTTTTTTCAAGAAATTTGTTTAAAAGTATTTAATCTAGAATAATCCAGGTAAAAAATTGTCATAAAATATAAACATAAAAAATTATATTAAAAAAAAATTGTGGTGTAAATTTTACTACCACCTCTTGCTAAGTGTAAAAAAAATTCACCTATTAAGTTAAAGGTTAAAATAAATTAGAGAGGCATACTGGTTACTAGACGCAGATGTTTAAAATAGCTCCGCGCTATATAGAGATTTAACTGTACATTTATCTAAATTGAGTGTGTCATTAACTTCTCTCAAAATGTATTTATCTATGCTATTTAAAATGCATATTAAAATTCAGAATAAAGGGAATAAAATACAGTTTCATTAAATTATTATTAATGATACTAACTGTATGTGTACATTCATACACAAATACAAATATGTGTGTACAATTATACACATGTACAATGTACATATGTATGTATTTATATTAAAACAAATATATTTTATGTCCAACAATTCTTTTTGAAGATAATTTTTTAAAGAAGTAGCCAATTATTCATATTAAATACGATATTTACATAGGCTTATAGTTACGTATACATACATACATATGTACAGACAACCCTCCAATAAGGCGGCGAGTACGTACCGCGTTGTGTGGAAACCGCGCTATAAGAAACTCGGATTTAACCGCACAAACCAGGCAAATTCGTAGCGCGTTCTATGGAAACCGTCTACCGCGTTGTATGGAAACCGCGCTATAAGAAACTCAGAATTGGTGCAAATCACATCATTCGTACCGCGTTATGTGGACACCAAGACAAGATAAATTATAAATTAGTTTTATTGAATTAAAGAGTTCATATAAGGATTGATAAAAAATGAAACAAAAACTAAACTAAAAGACTGTTTTTCAACAAAAATAAGAAAAACTTTTGTAAAATTATGTAATTTTTCAACATTCATCCTCACTGTCAGATATGAGTTGCGGAACATTTTTTTAGAAAGACTTGTTCACCAACAAAACGTATGTACTGTGAAAGAGCTCTGAGATGAATGAAACCGATGTCGTAGACGGCTATGAGATAAGTTGGCATGTTTATATAAATATGTTGTTTATATATCTCGGCTGTGCTTTTGCGTCGAAATTAAAACTGATATTAAACCCTCTTACAATATCTAGATACTAGGGACATTGATATGCTGTGCGGAAGGAACTTATGGGATGTTGTTGAACGGAAACCGCGCTGTAGGAGTACCGCGTTATAGGAGGGCTGTCGCAATTTCAGCTCCGCGTTATATGGAAACCGCGTTCTGAGAGTACCGCGTAGTAAGAGGGTTGACTGTATGTGCATATGTATATCCCAATAAACATATCAACCAATCTTAACTAATAAATCAAGTTCATTACCAAATGCCAAACACTTGAAATTGATTCGATAATTTTTTTTTTTTTTTGTCTATACTGCTACAATTCGACTGAATCGCAATTAAATTATTTCAAACATCCTAAGCTTAAATTATTAATATCGACTTCGCCCTCTCTGATAACGACATTATGTAGCACATGGAGGGAAAATAATGTACGTTGGGTTGTACGTAACGTCTCTATTTATTTACTTATGTATGTTATTATGTTTTGTCAGAAGTAAATTGATGTTTTTTGTAATGTGATACTCAATTTTTTTTTTATTTTTTTATTATTACTTTTATGAGTCTTACTCTTCTTATACGTCGTGACAATATAAAATGGGACATTTTCATCAAATCAATTAGCAAAATATACATACGCGAAAAGTATATAAAGAAATTTTAGATACAAAAAAAAAACACATAATCATTTAAGGTATTACAATAAAATATAATACATAAAAAAGGAAATTGTTAAATTTAAGTAGAAATTATATAAATTCTGTACATTATAATATAATAATATAAATTTAATAAATTTATTATTTCACACTTACAGAAAAATGAAACCAATTAATAATCTAGGTTGGCAAGTTCAATGACCACATAAACTTTATATCATTTCATTATATACAAGGAATATAATTAATAAAAACCAAAAAAAAAATAATTATTTTAAAATATAATATCAATATATTTCAGATTAAATATATAAAAATAATATTAAAAAGCTTGCCATGCCTAGACTCTGAATGTAGTAGCAAAACATACCGTCGATTGGCGCTTACTTATCTGCTTTATAAACTTTGAGAAATAAAGATACAATCTTAAAATCGTTAGAGTACAAGGAAGTCTATACGTCTGATCGTAATTCTATACGATCAACAACTAAATGATCAAACACAGGTAAATAAAGATGTATGCGTTCGTGTGTACGTGCTCGGCAACGTGATTATCCGTACCTCTCAAGGTTTTAGAGAAATAATATGGGGACTACAGGGAAACATATGCATCGTCGACTATGTTCCTCTATGCGTATAAATTCAAGCAACACCGAAGGTATAAATACCGATATTAACCCTATAGAATGTGTGGAGTTACTCTATCTGTAAGTTGTACTCTAGTTGTAAAGCCGATGGTACCTATGTATATGGAACGTAAAACGCTGTCAACTGTAGGTAGCTTTATTGATGCTTAAGGAGGGTAATGTATGCGACCGCGGGACAACAACTAATAGCCTTGGATTACGTATTGGTCATACCCTAAGAAACTCACATGAAGATATCACGTGCTCAGTACTCAAGAGAAAGAAAGAGCAAAAACTTGGAAACGACCGATGGTTGCATAGACCCGAGACACTAAATAAATTTGTAAAGGCCCTATGTTTCCTCAAGCATGAAAGAACGCAACTATACACGAAACTGATCTAGTTTGTGAGGGGTATTCAAGATTTTTAGTTCAGATCAAATTTTTTCTGATTGGAGATACGGAAAAGCTAAAGAATTTTGGGATTTTTCCTTAATAAACTGTAAATTGTAATGGGTAAAGTATGCCTAATTGATGGATTTCCATCTGAAGGCAGTAATTTCCCATAAGCGACCAGCTTTGTACAAAAGGAAGGGAAGTGCATTGCATTAGGACAATGACAGGCGTGAAACACTTTTCAAGAGCTGGAAGCTTTTTTTGAAAAGTTCCAATGCATCCAGCTAGAAACTAATGTCAAGTAATTACCACATGTCACTCTTTATGCCCTACAATATGACTGCTAATAAATGCTTTTACGAAAAGAAAGGGACAAGGGCTTTATATGAAAGAGATATAATGGAATTATCTTCAAAAATACAATATGTTAGTGGACAGTGCAATTTTGCTTTGTTTTAGTTCATTTAATTAATTCTTTCAAGATTAGCACACTATTAGTTTACTGTTGTAGTTTCTAGAATAATAGAGTTGCCTTGTCTTAGGGATAAAGTTATTTTTGCAAATGTATTTAAAAGCTGTTGTATTGTATATAGTGATGAGGACATTTCTCCATTCCGTCCTACTCTTTCCGAATCGGAAAGTAAAGTAACGAAATATTATTCATAAATTTTTAAACATTCTGTGGGGAATATTGTAACAGTTTGCAATTTTGAATCTGTAAGTATTATTGATCTGAGAATTTTTACTATCGAATTCTATTTTCATTCTCATTACTATTGTTAATACACAATATATATGGGCAATTTCGTGTCAAGTGCACCAAGGTTAGTACTATTGGATAGTAGGCCAGACACAAATTTTCAGCTCTATCAGTCAAGAACTGCCGGAGTTAGAGGGGGTCAAAGTTGGACATTTTGGTCATACAGGGTTTTTTTAAAATGTGTGTAACTTTCCACCTATTTGTCCTAGCAAAAATTTTCCAAAGGATATTAGATAGCTATTTCTTCAATCTTTCCAAAAATAATTTTTTTTAATTTTTTAAAAATTTTTTTTTTATTTTTTTTAAATTAATTTTTTTTTTTAAATTTTTTTTCAATTTGGGCCCTTTTTTTTTGCTTAAAAGAAAGCTTATAAAATTTCCTTTAAGGCCTTCATAATCGCTTAATGGGATGCGAGTGGGATATCTATCAAAAAAATTATTTTTTAACTCAAGAATAAAATTTTTCAATATTTGGCACATGTACCATTTTCATTTTCCCCCATTTTTTTTCGAAATGGAGTTTTTTTATTTTCCCTCAAAAGAAAACTTAGATCATTTCCTTTAAGATCTTTGTTTGCACTTAGTAGCAAGAGGCATATCTATAAAAAAAAATATTTTAACTCAAAACCAAAGTTTTTAAATTTTACCATATGCACTATATTTTTTTTAATGGATGTTTTTTTTGCTCAAAGGAAGCTTAGTTCTTTTCCTTTAAGATCTTTGTGGTCACTTAATGGGATGCGAGTGGAAAAACTTATTTTTTTGGGGTATCTATAAAAAAAAATTGCAATTCAAAGAAGAAAGTGTTTTAATTTTTACCATATGCACTATTATCATTTTTTTTCCTATTTCTGTGTAAGTTTGGTGCAAATTTCAGCCAAATCGGAAGACATCGATTTAAAAAATTGGGTCACTTGACACGAAATTGCCCATATGTATGTATATATCTATATGTATGTATGTGTGTAACAAACATTCTGTTCTATTTTCAAGGAGAACTTAAATTTGAATACGGTTTTATAGTTTGCTTACCATAGTAAAATCTATTCACAAATACGATTGACACTGTGTAGACACTGCCTTTACTACTCTCTCTCTCTCTAGGTATATAGTAATTAAAAACTAAGCGTTCCGTAATTAGCGTAAAATTCGTGATTAAGATAATAAATGGTGGTGTTATATTAATTATAATTTTAATTAAAAAATATTTCAGATAATTATGGTTATATTTTACTTATTAAAAGTTTATTTAAAAGCTTTTTTCATAAAAAATATTAATTTTTATAATTATTTCATTCTTTAACTCATCCATTGCATCAGAAGAATAAATTTAAAAGTTGTAGTAAAAAGTGATACATAACATTTTGCAGGCATTTGAATCCCTTTTGTAACATATTTAGAATAATCAGACTTTTATTTTACAACACTATATGCATAGTGATAATGATTCATGAGATTCCGGGCATTTAATTGGGTGATTGCTGTTTAAGGACAAGCTCTTAATTTGTCACCAATTAGATCATCTAAAGACATAGTTTGTATCTTATAAGAAAACACCAAAGCGCGCTTCTCTTGGAACATAGCTGGTAAGTTCTGACATGTCTAGCTATTAACCCAAATCTGGCATACTGCTACTACTGTCAATGACAAGTAATTTAATTGGTAAAAATCGAATATCTGAACCTTTTCAAATAATATGAACAATTGTTCCTGTATGAGAGCCATAGTGAAATTACCCACAAAATGGCAATAAAGTTATCTAACAAAACGGTGCTTATTTGACCTGGGAATATAGCTTGCAATTTCATCTATAGACAATAAATTTTTGTTTTACTACACCTTCTATTATTTTCGATAAACATTTTTTTGGTTTATTGTATCAAACACAAAATTAACTGTAATTGCAGCTCTAGAATAAAGTTGTACATTTCATACAATAACATACAGAGATAACAGTACATATAATTAATTTAATAATGTGAACCAAGCAAGCATCAATTTAAAACTTTTGTTAATTAAAAAAAAAAACTTGAAACGAATTAAAAAAAAACGTTTGATTTCATAAATTAAGAGTTTGCAATATTCTTTATTTGTTTGTTTTTAAAAACTTGCAATAATTTTGATTTAAATCACTCAGTCAGTCGAGGTATAAGTTTATTTTATAATTGGTTTCAATTAATTGTATTGACTGAAAAATTTTGTGTCTGTGCATTGAAGAGTTATTTCGTATGAAGATTTATTTTATTAAATAAATCAATTGATTTGTATATTCGACGAATACAATGTTTTTTATATAAATGTACATATGTACATATATGCATGCCATACATACATATGTACATACCTATACAATTTGTATTTTAATTCAAAAGCTCATTCCACTAGAACATTATCTACATATAAACATTTTCCAATGAATTGCAAACTGAATAAGTGGAAAATATTTATATTGACACAGAAAATTCATATGAATTGTTAAACAAGAAACTTGGATTTTTCTTTGTTCACATCTTACATAAATACATACAATAAATTGTTATGTATTGTAGCTGTAATGCTTATACACATGTACATATATGTATTATAAAAACATTTAAATAATACCTAACGAACCGTTACATGCAAATTTAACGCAAAATAATCGAAATTAATTATAAAGAAACTGATAAAAAAATATTATTCAGGAAAAGTGAGCAAGCAGTTAAATAAAAATCTAAACAATTATGCAAACTATATACTCTTTACTAACCAAAGTCAAAGTCCTATCTAAGGAAAATAAATAAATAATAACCAGAATTTTAATTAAAACGATGGTTTTAACTTAACGCATACAGTTTACGATTAATCAAATGCCTCTACTCGCCGCCAACACGAGCAGGCCATACATATGTCTAACGAAGATTGTTTCTCTTGAATACTCTAAGCACAGCTTCATCTGCTGCAAGTACCTTTGTATGGCTTTGTGCCATATAAAAAAAAACATGCAATATGTATTCGAGTGTTATTTTATTTTTAAGTCGCCGTGAGTCCACGATTCAAACCCCAGGTCAAACGTCTCCAACAAAACGAAATATAAAAAATATTTCTTCGGTGAGTTCCTCTTAGCAAATTTCTGGCGAAAATTCTGAGGGTAAATAAAACTGCAACGAAAAGTTTCTCAAAAAACTATCGTGCGAAGTCGACTTTAAGCTGTAGGACGCGCCACTCATGTATAAAATTAACACGCACAACATAAGTGGTGCTAGGTTGTAATCCTGACTTTATACTCTTAGCGATTTTCAATTATATATTCACAGTTTTAGACCTAAGCATTTCAAACAAACAAAATTGGCTTACAAATTTACAATTATTGACAGCAAAGTACAGTGAGTCTAATCTAGAAAAAAAAATTTGGCCAATAATATTAATATCATCATCATTAATATCATGTAAATTATGCCTGTTTTATTAGTACTGCATCGAGCGAGATATTTTCTAATAAAATATTTCAAAGATCAGACAAGTAGCGGGAGTATCTCTAGAGTATATTTATAAATAAAATAAATCTAATTGAAATCGAATAGGAGTATTTTTTATCTTTTTGTTTGACTAATTTCAATGCATATTGGGCTGGTAATTATAGTATTTATCTATACAATCAGAATATAACATGAATTTCAATAATTACCTGATTTGTGCTCTTTTAATGCTCGATATAAATCCTTTGTATCAAGAGTTTTTTTCCGACCCTTAAAAAATATTGATAATGTATACCTAAAATTTAATAGAAAATTTGCCAATAAACATTAAAGTAATGAAATCTTTTGCAAATTCATATGAAAGAAAAATGTAAATGCGTACCAAAAACATAGTCGAGAAAATATATTCACGCGTTCATATGGATTTTGTGGTAAATCATTTGGTTTTATCGATTGCATTGTGATGAGATGTAGTTATGCCAACTGAAATGAAAATAAACAAATTGGTAAGTAAATTATTTTACGAATATTTATAAATCTTATCTTATAGATTCTGTTTTATATTAAAAATGTCTTTAAATTTGAAATATATAAATAAAATATATTAAATATAAATATAATATAATAAATATAATATAATAAATATAATATAATAAATATAATATAATAAATAAAATATAATAAAGTATATTAAAATATTTTTCTCTTTCCCAAAAGCGTTTCATAAAATATTGTGTTATGACTTTAAATATAATGGAGTTTCATACCCTATATTTTAATTTTTGTGGTTTTGTTAAATTTAATTTAACTTTTATTTATTTATTATAATACAATTACGAATTATATTATAATTATTGGAAGCTGAGTAACTAAGTGTTAGAGACTGGAATTTCGAGTGGTATTCGAATTATAAATAAACAGCAAATTAGAAATAGGACACTTGTATTAATTAAACCAAAGAAATCAAAAACGTTGATAAAAATAATTAAGAGGGGCTAAGGTTTTGTTAAGACAGTCCTCTAATGATTGGTCATATCACTTACTTACAACTTTCAACTCTTTAGTCAAGGTTACAACCTAGCTTCTCACACCACCCATATTTGCGTAAAACTTGTAAAACTTAATAATCAAACATATTTTGAAACCTTAGATTACTCCAACAGCTTAGGCAATAATTATTTAATTGATCATTACAATCTAGTTGCTCACACCACCCATGTTGGGTGTATTACTTTTATTCATAAGTGGCAGAGACGACTTCAAACGATTTTTGAGAAACTTTTCAAGGCAATAATATATATGTACTGTCAGAGTTTTTGCCAGAAGACTACCGAGAGAAAGTCGCTGAGGAAATATTTTTTGTATTTTGTTTTGTTCGCAATGTCTGAGCTGGGATTTGAACGATGGGTTCACGTCTGTTAAGCCGACACATTATCTAATAGACTATGGTGACTTCGTAACTTTGGATGTCGTGCGATGTTGACGGACTTTCTTTTCTCCAAATAGAAGAATTTCACTTGATTGACAAATGGTTTTAAGAAAATGGTGCAATACGACACGTGATATCGTGATTTGACTCCACTAAACTGTTCTTGTGGGGATGTTTAAAGTCTCTCATATATAGGGATAAGACATCCAAAATCCTCCACATTGAAGGCACTATTACAGATGTCATTGTAATATTGCCGTCCGAAAGGCTGTAAAAAGGACTCCAAAATTACAACTAACAGATAGACCGCCTAGAGCGTAGTGGTGTGTAATTTTTACATGCTCCAAACTTTAGAAACTAAGGAGAAGGAATTCATTTCTAGCCCAAAAATAAATATCTCTTTCACTTCTGCTAATTTCCTGTTTTTTCCAATTTTCTATTTTCAAAACCCAAAAGATTAAGAATAGCCAGATAATGGTGCAGTAATAACAGATTTAACGCTCCTCGGTTTCTTATTTTGCATTACAATTCGATCTTTTAATTCTCTATCCGTTTGCAACGGAAATAACACAAATGCTGTCTCTTATCATTAGTTAGTATGAGTAATCGTATATCACAAACAATCAACTTTATTATCGAAAATATCCGTATATGTATGTATATAAGCTAATATAATTGAATTATTGATGGATGTTGCATTGTTTCTAACTAAAAATAAAAGTTTTACAGAAATTAATTTGATTATATTCTAATACAAATACGGTAATGTTTCAAAATTCCATTAATTTTTTTTTCAAATTAGTTGGTATTATTTTTCGGAGAAAACTTATGAATTAAAAATTAAATTGTTTATTTAAAGGTTACAGAAAAATATTTCTATAAAATTAAATAAATAAATAAGCATGCATATATGTATATATAAAGATCAGTACGTTTTAAATTTTTTTTTTTTTAAACGCTTTTCTTGCAAACATTTGCATTCAATGTATTGTAAAAAATTCATATTTTTGATTTGTCCATATTCATTTGAAAAGAATTAGCTTCAAAATCTTATAATATACATACATACAGTGGTGTGAAAAATTATAGAATCACCAATATGACACTTTCTGATGAGAAACTAAGTAAAATGAGAAAATACTTGAAAAGTACTGCACTTATTCTCCGCTTATATGTATATCATAAAAACCAATTTCATTGTGGTTTTTTATTATAAAAGTTTTATAATAAAAGGAGGTAATTTCCCTACTATTAATAGCGTTACTGTTAAAAATATAAGTTGAAGTTTAAGCAACATAATGAAATTAGAATTTAACTCCTCTTCCCTATTATGGAATAAATCACAATCCAACAATATTTAATTATTTGGGAATAAACTAAATTCGTGTGCAATCTAAGGGTCCAAACAACTTTTTTTTTTGAAAATGCTTTAAAAAAAACTACTGAATATTTTCTCAAATTTCTTTTTTTATTTGAAAGTACAATCCTTCCGATTAATAATGGAAAATAATTTCATTCAAATGGCTGCCTCGGCTGGCCATGCAGTAGCCTACACGATCGGTCCAATTTTTAAGCACATTATCGATTGTGTGCAGCTGTATTTCAACAATGGCTTCACGAATATTGTCCTTTAAAGCGTCAATTGTCTCTGGCTTGTCGGCGTAACACTTATATTTGACGGCACCCCACAAATAATAATCCAACGGTGTCAAATCCCAGCTCCGAGGTGGCCAAACGACATCAGCTCTGCGGCTGATAATGCGATCTTCAAAAACAGGGCGCAAAACACCGAGTGTAGCTTCGGCTGTGTGGTACGTAACACCGTCCTGTTGAAACCAAATGTTGCCAATATCCTCCTCTTCAATTTTTGTGAACAAAAATTCGTTCAACATGGCCCGATAACGATCGCCATTGACTGTAACGGCCACTCCTTGCTCATTTTCGAAAAAAATGGCCCAATTATGCCTCTGGACCAAAATCAGCACCAAACAGTGACTCGTTTTGGGTGCGTTGGCTTTTCAATGTATGCGTGCGGGTTTTCTGTGCCCCAAATGCGACAATTTTGCTTGTTTACATACCCGCCAAGATCAAAATGAGCTTTATCTGAAAACATGATTTTTTTGCCAAAATCGGCATCTTCTGTAAGTCGATCGCAGGCCCACTTAGCGAAGCGAAAACACATTGGATGGTCAATATTCGTTCAGCGGAAGGATAAAACTAATTATCTGTCAAATCAGACATGAGCTAAGTGTTACCATTCACGAAATAAGCACTAGTTGGAAAAAAATCGTTAGATGGCGGACCCGATAAAACATACATAAGATGTAGTAAAATGAATTAAATTTTTTTTTAAATAGACGGTTTAATAGACTGTATTTAGCAATTTATTAGTAGAATTGCTTAAACAAAGAAATTACTGAAGTAATTTAGAAAGACGAATACGAAAATAACTTCTATCGAGAATTGCTTGACTCACTATTGTATCACAAATGTCACAAAATAAACAATAGCAAAGAGAAAAAACGTCATGTTTAATAGTTTTTCTAATAAAGAAGTGGTGAACGGTTTTGGTGGTCCTATCACTCGTAATTTCAGTTTTACACTCTAGAAGGCCAACAGATTGCTTATTAGATAGATATTGCATAAAAGAAATATTCTAATAAATTTAATAAGGTTGGAAACAAAAAATTTTGCTACAAATTAATGCAAAAAAAAAAAAATAAAAATAATAAAACCAGCAAAGATTGACAGTCAGAAATATGTGACTGTTAGTTTTATAAGATTGGCAGGTAATCATCTGCTAGAGCTATTCCCATACTGCTAATCTCTTAATTCAAACTAATTGAAAGTGGTTATAGCCGTTGAAAGATCAAGCATATCCAATAAGAAGTAAGCTTTTTATGCATCCGCTATATCTGATGTTAGGTGATTAAATCCATCAGTTCCTATTCTTAATCAGAAATTCAGTAGGCTCGATAGAAACTCCTCAAGATACAGAAAGCTGGACTGTAAGCTTTTCTTTTGCATCTAAACTACCTGGTATTAAATGATTATATCCACCAGCTAGTGAAATTGAATTGTCCATGAGAGTGACACAAAGTTCAAAATTACAGATTTCTTTAAATTGTAGTCTAGTGGGCAGTGAGCTAGACTATTAACGTAAGGGGCGTGGGTTCGATTTCCAACAGACTCTAGTCTGTTGCACTATAGCTAGCGAGTATAAGGTCTAACTTTCTCAGCTCGTAATAATTATAATATACTTAACTTGTAATTGTACTCTAATTAATAAAGAAAAATTTTTTTATCTTCTAGATAACCCATAACAATATGACCCAAGGGGCCTGTGATATCTTTTTTTTTTTTTTTGTTTCAATAAATATACTTCAGTCTCCCATTAGTAAATGCATAGCTTATATACAATTGTATACAAACTTTTAAGTCAACGTTTAGTGACTTTTTTATTTAAGATTATAAGAAAAACAAATTATTGTTTAGTTTCGGCTATTTGTTGTAATAAATAAATACATAATTCTGTTTTTGCAGATACATATAATTGATTTTTTTTTTTGCTCACCTAAGAAAACAAAAACTTTTCTGTTATTTACACACTTTCGGTCTGCCTGATATAAGTACATACACATGTGGTCATTAAAATAGGTACGACTCAAAATTTTTCTTAAAAATTTGTATTTTCAAATTTTTTCCGCCTCCGTGTTTAACTGTTTTTTTATTGTGTAACGTGTGTCAAATTCTTTTCCCTTGGTCTTCTGATATTACGCCCTGCATTATTTACAAATAAATTTATCTTGGTTTTATTGCTCCAAAAAATATTATGCCATTTTTTGATACCTTCTGGATCACACCACGACTTGTGATTTTGTGCAAACTGTTTCCTCATCTGAAAATTTTTTTCTAAGCAATGGAATTTTACGAGCTATTCTTCCTTCTTAATGTCACATTGACGACGCCGCACAGTTCTTGTCGATATTTGATTATCTATTTCAGCGGCGATCGCTTCCGAAGACTTAAAAGGATCTCGCTTAGAGAGCATCGCGATGTAACCGTCCGTAATAGTGCTACTTTTTCTCACTGCTCCACGTTTTTCTACGACTTTTTGAGGCTTGAGAGCATTAAAAACGAAATTTTTAGATCGCCCAAACGCATCAGCTATAAATTTACTCGATTTTTTCTGTTCTCGAAGCTTTTGAATGAGCCTTCTCTCCTCCAGTGTACAATGTTGCGCTCAACCCATCTATTGATAATATTAGTATGAAACGGAAGTCTAGTTACCTCAATATTAAATTTATTTTTGATAACAAACCTTAAAATGTTAATTTTACGACAAAATTTGCAAAAATCTCCACGCGTTCCAATTTCAATGGCCAGAAATTTTTCTTAGTGTTTTAAAAAATCTTTTCATAAAAATAGCAAACACATTGAAAGTTAACAGAATTTGTTATGCCAAAAGAAGACAGTATTGAGAATTAAAAAACATAACTTTATTACAAAATTTTGCGATTGGCAAAAAAAAAGACATCAAATTCGCGTCAGTTAAAGGTCGTCCCTATTTTAATGGCCATATGTGTACATATGTATGTATATTTGTATCGAAATATGTCTAAATGAAATTAGAAACAGACCCAAGTATAATGACAGTTTTAAAAAGCAAATGGTACTTTACAAAATATATGTACATGTGATTTATAACGAAATCAGCCGTTTACAGTCAAGATAAAGTTTTTGTTTATTTTTATTTATAAAAACTTTCTCACTTATTTGTAAACTGTTAAAAAACGCACACACAGTGAACCTTAGCGAAAAACATACATACATACATCTATTTTTATTTTAAATTTTGACAATTGAAAATGCAAAAAACGTGTTTAAAAAAGCAGTGATCTGAATTTGCCAGACAAATCACAGACAGAAATTACGTTATTTTTACTAACATCAGGCGAATATTAATAATTTCATCGACTTGCAAAGTAAATACCAGATTACTGGAAAAAAATATGTATGTATGCAGGAACTTATCAGACAGTCCCAACAGAATATTAGTACCAAAGAAGTAAGTTCAAGTATATTTGGTCATTCAGTGTCAATTTTAACAGTATAAAAAAAGATGCATGACATGTGGTCAATCCAAAAGTGCTCAATAAGGTTTGCCAATTCACCACGAATAGTCGAATAAGCATACAGCACTTGTTAATTCCTGTATTTTATTATCAAAATTCATGCTGTATAAGAAATATGTTTCTCTAGAAAAATTACATTCAGCAACGAAACTCGAACGGCAGTTGGAGACAGTTCAAAAGCTGACAGTCTACTCTGAAAGATTTACAGAATGCAGTGGTTCGTGTATCGCCAATATGATTGAATCTTAATTCTTGAAGAACGATGAAAATCGCAACATTATATTCCAGTGAGCTAGATATCATCTGCGATGATTACTAACTTTTTTTCACCAAAATAGGAGAATTGGTGCCAGCTAGCTCGCCTATTAATGGTATTATGTGCCATGTGAGCACCTAATTTCACGTTTTAAGGCAGTCCATTATTCAAAATCGCCGTAGTCATTGGCTTATTAGAGCTCGATTTCGTACAAAACGAAAAATAAAAAACATACATATGTACTGTGAGCGTCAAAAGAAAGTGTACAATTCAAAAAAATATACATTAATAAATTACCGTTAATTTTTTTTCAAATTATTTTATTGCCAGTTTTTAAAATTGAAACAAGAAGAAAAGAATTAGTAAATTTTGAAAATATTGTAAAATTTTTTCGGGCACTCTCCTTAAGTGGAAAACTTGAGTTGAGTTGTTAGAATTTTATCCATAGTGTACACTTTCTTTTGACGCTCACTGTATATCCTTTGACGATTTCTTCTCATTAATATTCTGGCAAAAACTCTTTTCAAATCTAACATTCAGAGCTGATGTTAAACTGTAGTTCCCGCCACTCATAGATAAAATTAACACACAACACATGAGTGGTGTGAGAAACTAGGTTCTAATTCCGACTAAAGATTTGTTATGACCAATGAAGTAAGTAAGTAAGCAAGATCATGTAATTGATCCAACCAGAAAATTTTTAGTGGAAACACCAGTCACAATTCCAGCTCTGGAAGACAACATTACCAACAGCTGTCATTTGTAATACGAGTATACATACCTACCGAAATGAAGAGAACATATTACGCGAATCTGCATTGCATATGGCGAATTCTAACTTTTATTATTGACTTTTTACACCACTTTGAATGCCGACTATGTTGTGTTGCCCTAAATAGAGTAGGGTGTTCGAAAAATCATATTTTTAATTCGCAGTATAAATACACATTTATAATCATTTATGATCATTTTTATAAAAAAAAAATCATTAAAGAATGTTTTCTAATTTATTTTATAAATAATTTCCCGCAATTAACCAAATAACAAATTTTGTGAATGTATGTTTAGTAAACACAACAATATAGAACAATTATGGCGAATAGAAGATAATTATTTAATAAAATTAAAATGAATTAAACATTTTTTTTTATTTTAGTTCGTTTAGTTACTTCATATGTTCTTAAGTTTTAAATTACACTGTGTTCAGCAAATACACAGTGAATATAAAAATATAAAAAAAACAATACAGTGAGTGTAGCTTCCATATTTAATTTTCCTTTTATTGTTATATTACGAATACATTGGCATTCAGTTATTCTTAATTTATTGTTTGTTTACGTTAAAGTAATAAAATGTTTTTTTTTTTTTTTTTTTTAATTTTCTATTTTGTTTTTATTTATTTATTTAGCATTTTTGTTCTAAGAGATTCAAAACAAATTTATTTAAACGTTTCTATTGTCGTGTAAGAGATTCAGTGAAAAATCAGCGTAAAAACTGCTGTTATTGCTTTCCTTTGGGTTAAGTATACTAAAAAAAAAAACTTCTTTAATAATACATCAACTAAATACTAAAGTTTGAAACACAGATCAAGTTACTGTTTTCTATCTGGATAATATTACAATAAAAAATATACACCAGTAGCAAATATAAACTGTCATTACAAACATCTTTTCGAAAGGAGTACGTACATATGTATAATGCAATATTTTATTCAAAGTTTTTTTTTTTATTAGAATTGTGTACACTACACTATGGTGATGGAAGGAGAAGGAGAGTTCTACCAGTACTGAATCGTAAAAAAATTGTATTTATAAATCACAGCTCCTCCTTCGATCTCGCCGATAGTTAATAAATTCTAGATAGGCTTTATTTGTAACCAGCTACTGCCAAGTGACTTATACCGAGATGCAGCAAATAATGTTAAAAAAGGCTGTTATGAACTTTCATCGCTGCTATTTAACTAAGTATTTAACTTCATAATGGTGCAAGCAATCACATCACTGGTAATCTAATGAGTACTGTATTAATCTGCATATGTGTAGGTATTAGATCCTATGCACGCCAAATTCTCTGATCTATTACACTAAATTTTAGTTTATCTAAACAAAAACTTATGGCGTATGGTAAGCTATTAAAACAAAATATTACATTCTACTTTCCGAATTCTAACAATAGGCACTATTGATACAGATGCACCATAACCTGAGCAATAATACACCAATACTCTGGGCGTATCTCTCGTGCAATAGTGCATGAGTAGAATGATCAGAAATCTAAACACTGTCCTGATTACATACGTTATCTCAGATGTGTTCACAAAATTAAAGGAGATACCAAAAATTGGAAGAAAATGTGTCGCTCTTGCACGTCAAACACTACCAACCTCTCAAGAACTAAAACGAACAAAATCAATTTTGAGAATTCGTGCTTGAACGTACCTATAATAAGTTGTAAAGGGTCCGCCAAATAACTCTTTTTTTTGAAAATGCTTTAAAAAACTACTGAATATTTTCTCAAATTTCTTTTTTTATTTCAAAGTACAATCCTTCCGATTAATAATGGAAAATAATTTCATTCAAATGGCTGCCTCGGCTGGCCCATGCAGTAGCCTACACGATCGGTCCAATTTTTAAGCACATTATCGATTGTGTGCAGCTGTATTTCACCAATGGCTTCACGAATATTGTCCTTTAAAGCGTCAATTGTCTCTGGCTTGTCGGCGTAACACTTATCTTTGACGGCACCCCACAAATAATAGTCCAACAGTGTCAAATCGCAGCTCCGAGGTGACCAAACGACATCAGCTCTGCGGCTGATAATGCAATCTTCAAAAACAGGACGCAAAACAGCGAGTTTAGCTTCGGCTGTGTGGCACGTAGCGCCGTCCTGTTGAAACCAAATGTTGCCAATATCCTCCTCTTCAATTTTTGTGAACAAAAATTCGTTCAACGTGGCCCGATAACGATCGCCATTGATTGTAACGGCCACTTCTTGCTCATTTTCGGCATCTGAAAAGATGATTTTTTTGCCAAAATCGGCCTCTTCTGTAAGTCGATCGCAGGCCCACTTAGCGTTGTTGTTCAAGCGTATATACAACCATATTCGTTCAGCGGAAGGATAAAACTAATTATCTGTCAAATCAGACATGAGCTAAGTGTTACCATTCACGAAATAAGCACTAGTTGAAAAAAAAAACGTTAGATGGCGGACCCGATATAAAAATATGTGAAAATCCCCTCAATTACACGCAAACAAAGCTCTGTCTATATTTATTCAATCTGCTGCAACGAATACCAGAAAGCATCGTTGCAACGATTTACAAACGCTACGTTATCAGGAGACGCCGACATTATCATGAGATACAAAAAAATAATTTGCTCGTACATTTATTTTAAATACAAAACTTTGAGAAATCATGGGAACATATGTTAGGTTAGGTGGCTGACCTTCTCGAATAAAGGCCATAATTTAGGCCTATTGTGATACCACAATTAATTATATCCGGGAGCCAACCATTCCGTAAAGAAAACCATCCCGAGTCCAAAATAAAGCTTGCTATTGGCTCTTTATATTAGAGAGCTCGGTTAACAATGTCAAAAAATGAGGGGTCAGATAACTCTGTCTCTCTATGACAAGTCTCTTCCTTCTCCTCAGACCCACAGCTCCTGCAGAAGTCATTAGTTGGAATGCCGAGTCTTTCGGCAACCCTACCAAAAGGACAGTGGTTCGTAAAAATCGCTATTATGCGATTTAAAGACGGAAATGGGTCAGTCCTCCTCTTATCCGTACGTGGACAGCAGAGTCTGGCAATATTACACGTATCTTCCTGCTGTCAACGAAATACAAATATAACCCGAAGTGACAGAATTCGAAATGAATTATCAAGAAGAAGGCTGGATATTATTCCTCTGAACGTTTGCATTGAATAACAGAAAAGGATATGGTTCGGCCATATTTCAAAGATGCCATCTGAACGGCATCTGTGACAACTACAATCATGTAAGCAATGGAGGCAAAAGATCACGAGAGCGGAATCTCTTAACAAGGGAAGAACCTCTAGCCACAACTTTCAGAAAATATAACAAACTTTTGATTATAAGAACTGTAGGTACAAGGTGAAACAGATGAAAAACTTTTTGTAAATGTTCCCTCACAGCGAGATGGATTAGGAATAAATTAAGTGGGAAAACTATTTCTTCTTAAGAAAGAAGAGACATACGGATCCATATAACACCCGTATGTTAATTGCAAAGTAGAATGAGAAATAGTCGAGCTTGACCACTATTTTTTATTTACATTCAATATAGCTGATGTTGATGATGATGAATCACTTTCAATTTAAAAAGTAAGAAAAATTACAATTTCGTGAAAACATTTTATTGCAAATATTTATTTAAAAAAAAAAAACATATTCTATGTATGCACATATGTATGTCCATATATTAATGTGTATTAAACATTAACTAGAATTAAAAGCATGACATATCAAGGATTTCAATACTTATGATAGCTTCATTTTTTTCTCCCTAGTTTTTTATTGTTGAAAAATATAATGAAAATATATGTTTGTAATTGGAATAAGTAACATTGGGAAAATGTTTATTCGCGTTTATATGTTCTTTTCTTTTTTTTTAATTTGTACATATGTATGTATATGGCACATATGTATAATTAAAAGTGTAAAATGATAAACGACTTTAATAATCAACGCTTTATAACGAGGAATTTAGCATAAAAAATTTAAAATATATTGTAAATTCGATTTGTTTTACACTACAGACTGTTGAAATGATTTATCAATTTTACAGAGATCTGTTGTCGATGTTGATGTTAAAGAGATCAACCACTATAAACTTCGATGAAATTGTGCAAAAAATAAAACAGAGAAAAATCGGCAAATAAACAACTAGTTAACTACGCTAGATGCTAGTTACCTAGGCAATCATAGAATAACACTTACGAAGCATTTGAGGAAAGCTGGGTACACAAAGAAGCCTGATATTTGGGTGGCCACCTGAATTTAACATTTTGATGAATTTCCATTTGCTTATGATTACGGGCGATAAAAAGTGGATTACGTACGAAAACATTATGTGGAAAAAGTAATAGACGAAGCATGTAAAAGTTTCACAGATGATGACAAAGTCAAGATTGACACAAAGGTAATGAAACAATAGATTCTGAACTCAATTGTCAATAATAAACGAGATTAACATGACAACATGACAATGCCTGAGCACACACATCTTTGATGACACGACAGTAACTGATAGAGCTTATATGTACATTATGCTCGGTGTAGTGTAACAGATTAGAGTCACCCACTCATCACAGAATAGCACACTGCACTTATTTTCATATTTAAAAGAATAATTTAAAATAAACGAGTTTGAAAAATCAGATTCAATAAATTAGAATAGCAAGTAAGTAGAGTATCCTCAGTTTCGTTTCAATACTTTTAATTTTTTTTTTTTTTTATGAAACCAGCACTCAGGGGATGGCCCCTACTCATGCAGTGCATTGTGCAGGTTTTTTAGGAAAGATGGAAAGGGGGAAGATGCGAACGGCAAGGAAACGAGTTGCTGCTAGGTGACTATAAAATGGCCAGTGCTATACCTTCACCATTAGACAGTCTACAGGCAATCGTCCCCAAGAAGCCCGCAGTTTCTCACACCACTTATGTTGTGTGTGTTAATTTTATACATAAGTGGCGGGACCTACAGTTTAAAGTCGACTCCGAACGACAGATTTTTTGAGAAACTGAGAAGAAATCGCCGAAAAAATACTTTTTGTATTTTTTTTTTTATTTTTTGATGTCTGGCCTGGGACTCGAACCCTGGCTTTTACGTCTAATAAGCCAGCACACTACCTACTAGACCACGGCGTCTCTCAATTACAAAGACGTCCTATACTCTGGAGTAGCAACTATCGAAAATGTCTAATCAAATACGAGAAGAAGAAGAAGAATTTACATTCATGGGTTTAACACGAGTCAGCATCATGCATCGAATTTTAATTAAGTTGCAGTAGTGTAGAGGTTAAAGTACTTGACTACAAGTCAGAGTAATCAGGGTTCAAAAACAAGAGAGTACAAAAAATGTTAATCATCAATTAGGGACTTCAACTCTAATACTTCTGCTAGTAAGACCCCTGAAAACGTAATTCTTCAAAAATAATCATCCTAATGAGAACGTTTAATGGAAACCCTGCTTCAGTAGATCAATCACCCGGCTATTCGGAAAACCATGAAAACAGAAACCTGAAAACTTAAAGAAATTATAAAAATATGGTGGAGATGCTTGACGTCAGCCCTATGATAAGATAAATCAAGAAGCATATACATACATAGTGACTAAGCCCCTGCCCCTTTGCACATTAAACGAAAACTTTCATTGTTAAACATCGGCGAGCAGAAAAAACAGGCATAAAAAAAATTAGGATTGACGGCTTAGGCGGGTTTATTATAAATATGTTTGGTGCGATTAGCAAGAAATCATCTACTATGAATTGATTCTCTACATCAAGCATACATATACTGGTCTATACTGGCAATTATCGCCCTAAAACAGCCAGCTTTAATAGTTACTAGACTGCACCTTTGTGAACATGACTGTTCGATTCTAATGCGATTATTTTACAGTCTGGTACAGGCATCAAGGTGTACAAACGTATGTGGAAATCGATTGTCACATTCCTTTGCCAATGGAAAGGATGACTTCATGACATCATTCTTACAATGGTGAATAAAGATTTCAATTGCATACAAATTTAACAACTTTATTTTTACTACACTTACTGGGTTATGGATGGCAATCTATCATCATTCACGCCGGGAAAAATGCATTTTTTTTTTTACGAAAAAAAAATTTTACAAGTAAAAGTTATAGTTTTGCAGGTCGGTTGTCATTTGTAATATTAATTTATTCAATTTTTGGCAACCATAATCGACTCATTATTTTGGTGTAATCTAAAACGAAAAATTATTTTATTGCTCTCATGGACCTTTGTTGGGAATTTTTGAAGGATGTGAGTCAACGTAGTCTAATGAGTAGTGTGTTGACGTATTAGAAGAGAACTTGTGAGTTCGATATGAAGAAAAACATTTCGGTACAAAATTATAAATCTAATATATAAAATTCTCGTGTCACGGTGTTAGTGGTTAAACTCCTCCGAAATGGATCGACCGATTTTCATGAAATTTTGTGTGCATATCGGGTTGGTCTGAGAATCGGACAACATCTATTTTTCATATCCCTAAATGTCATATCCCAAATCGTTAAAATTGAATATTTATGTACATAATGATCGTAGACGAAAAAAATTTGGTGGGTAAGTTCGTAGAGTCAATATCGACAAACTCACAAAAAATGGACGTGGCAACGCTCCCCCTTCAAGTGATACCTATAACTCTTAAACTACCGAACCGATTTTAACCATTCTTTTTTTGTTCGAAAGCTTATCAGGTTTAGATGGTTTAAAGGAAAATTCGATATAGCAAAAAGTAGGCGTGGCAAACCCCTAAAATTGAATATTTAGGGACATAGTGATCGTAGACGAATGCAATTTGGTGGGTAAGTTCGTAGAGTCGATATCGACAAACTCACCAAAAATGGGCGTGGCAACCCTCCCCCTTTTAAAAGATACTATAAGTCGGCTAATTCGATCGTTTATAACTACATATGTACATACGTATGTATATAACATGTATGTCTGTTAGTTTTTGTTTTGGAGCGAGTACAACAACTACAACTTTGTCAGCGCTACACATGATTCGGACCTCTTATTGTTATTCTTTGTATGCCACACCTAAATAACGTACCGACTTCGATTAAATTTTGAACTAGATAGATAAATCCACACACTTAAAGTAAGTTAGTTATTTTTATATGCATAACTGTTTTATGCAGCGTATTACAATAAATATATAATGTGACCTGTTTTGGGCAATAAAAAAAATCAATTTTGGGCGGGACGAAGTTCGCCGGGTCAGCTAGTTATTTACAATATAAGGTTACAAAAACTATAGTAAAGAGTTTCCCAGCTTTTTAAAGTAAAGGAAAAAAGCCCCTCTATTAAGCAAAGCTTCTGAGTAATCTACTGTATATAGAATTTCTACTGTTTCTTAAATACTAACACATACACTTTTACTTTTTAGAAACGTTTACCTAGAATAACGTACAATTTCTTAATACTGGATCTTAAGTGCACTATTGTTTTGAAGATTCTGTAAGAAAGTATGTCATTCTATTGTTATTATTAAAATAGAATAAAATGGACATGAAAATAAATATAACAACTAAAATAATAAATATTGTGCTAATGGTTGCCACTTTTCTATTATTTGTTTCATTTTTTTCTTTTTTTTTTTTGTAATTTAATCTAAAAAATGTGACAATGATTCGCTAAAATCTTCAACACATCAAA
This sequence comes from Sarcophaga caerulescens, assembly GCA_927399465.1. Taxonomy (NCBI): domain Eukaryota; kingdom Metazoa; phylum Arthropoda; class Insecta; order Diptera; family Sarcophagidae; genus Sarcophaga; species Sarcophaga caerulescens. The sequence continues at coordinate 118,086,299 of OV656872.1, read as the reverse complement.
AGAAATTTTTGTCGACGATTTAGTCGCCTATATTTATTTGCAGGTTGACTGATAAGACTAAAACATTTTTTGCTTCACATTCATTGATAAACTTAATGTGACGACTTACACTTTAAAAATTATATTATAAAATTATAGGTAATTTAATTAAAAATTAAAGACAATTATCACTGTTAAAAGTGTTGCCATTTCATAATCAATCAGTACAGACAGTTCGATTAGAAAAATTTTTTCAATTCTGCACGATTTTTAAACTTTAAAGTTCACTTCCACATAGTCTGACGTGCAAGTAATTTCGTATTGTTTTGAAACAGATAAAGAGAAATGCCTATTTTAACTGGTTTTGGTTAGATTTTATGTTTCTATTTATCGGAAAATGTTTTACCTATGAATCAACGAAACAATTGGTCAATTCACACAAGCCGTTGTATCGTTGTATTGAGTGTATTGTTGGAAGATTATACAACAGTGTATGCTTGTTGTTGATAATTTTCATGTAAAAATCCGATTCACTTATACACATTTTTTTCATATGTTTTTCAAAAGTTGTGTTGGTTTCGTACTATCAAATTGTTTGAATGCCAAAAAAATACATTTGGAATACGAAATACACAATACAGCATAGCATTGAGCGTTCACAAGCAACCAAGTGTATTCAATACAGCATACACGATACAAAGTCGTGTGAATTGCCCAAATTTTTTTAACCGTTTTTTAACAACGATATAATTTCATAGAAAGTTGGAAACTATCAACTTTTTTAAAATTATTTACTGCACCAAGAACTAACAAAGATCCAGCATTTTGATGATCAAAGCATGATGGCGTTACTTTGTAATTTTTTCAGGATTCGTAGCATTTAAGTCAAGCTTTGAATGACAAAGACATTTTGTGGTTTTACTCATGAAAAAGTATTTTTGTTAAAAATAAATGGAGGAGACAGTGGAAAAGAAATCATACCTATCCTGAAAGAGATAGGTAGACTAGACTGTTTTAATGGAAAGATGCGGGGAACATTTATTCCATATGCGAGCCTGAAAACGATATTTATTTTTTAGCACCTCACAATATCTACATTAAGAACTTTTTTTTGCCAAATCGGCGCTGAGATTTAATGAGGCAGGCGTCCAGTCTGCTACCATCATTTCGGACACAGAACTGTATTAGAGAATTTTTTACCAAACCTCCATAGACAACCGTCATCCGAGATAAAACTATTTATAATTTATAATTCAATCCGACTAAGAAACTTTTTAATGGCAATTACGAATTTTGTCGAAAAAAAGCTATTGAGTCTGATTGTCGAAAATTTTTTTTTAAATTTCTGTTTTCGAGTTATCAGACCTGGGCATGGATTATGTTGTCTTTAAGGACCGTTGGTATGTCTGTGGTTTGTGGTTTATTCCACTCACGCCTGCGACTTAAGAAATTTCCACAAGAACAACTCTAACGAGGTTAGATTGTACGATCTTGGTGGCTAGTTCTCATTGCCTCCACGTGAGATGACCATATCATCAAGACACTCGTGTAGAACATCCAATGGCGCATAAGCTGTATGGCACGTTGCTCTGTCTTGTTTAAACCACACGTCGTTGGTGTCCAGACAATTGAGTTTAGGCCAATAGAAGTTGGTAATCGTCAACTCAGAATGCCTGCTGTTGACAGTGAGGACCTGGCCAACGTCATTCTTGAAGAAATATAAACCAATGACGCCGCCATCATAAAATCCACACCAAACTGTGTCCATTTCGGACTGCATTCGACGCTCTTGGATCCCAGGTGGACTGGTATAGTCCCAATTCAGCAATTTTGTTTATTCACGAACCCTTTCATCCAGGAATGAACCAGTCCGTTAAATTGCAAACTGCTCCGGAGCTCATTCAGCGAATACACTTTGTTGCCTATGGTTATCCGTGGTGATTTGGGAAAATAGACTGCCAAATTTGACATATGTATGTATGTATGTAGCCTCACCAAGGTTGGTATGTTGGTTTGTTAGACGAGTGGCCACGGTTCAAACCCCAGGTCAGACATCCCCAACAAAACGAAATATGAAAAAATATTTACTCGGCGACTTCGTCTCAGCAGATTTCTAGCAAAAACTCTGAGAGTAAATAAAATTGCCATGAAAAAGTTTCTCAAAAATCTGTCGTTCGGAACAGACTTTAAACTGTAGGCCCCACCACTTATGTATAAAATTAACACACACAACATAAGTGAGAAGCTATGTCGTAACCGTGACTAAAGGTTGCAATGACCAATTATGTATGCATGCATGTTGACCAAGGTAGCCGTTATCAACTGTCAAAGTTCGGAAGGCATTATTGTACGGTTCTGGGAAAAAGCAGTTAGAAATATATAGAAGTTCCCTTCTAAATGATGATGATTAGATGAGTGGTATCAAGACTATTATTTACAAGGTTCAAAAATTTATATCAAATGACAATTAACAACGTTGACAATTCATTAGTTTTATTGAAGAACAACAAGATGGTTTTGCTGATAAAATTGATTTGGAAAATCAATGCCAACAACAAGAGTTATATGTATTCAAATTCCTCGCGTCTTATAGTTTGGACATTACGTTTTCATGTACCTGGAAATGCATATTGACATGTTGTTGACAACTTATTCTGCCTTTTTGCTGATGACTTGGAGTATGGTTTATACAAGACTGTCCGAGTCCCTAACTAATTGCAAGATTTAAAGCTTATAGAAAGTTTTCTGTGACATCATATCAAAGATACAGTCGAACTTCTATAAATTGAATCGCCATTATCCAGAAAAAAACTTCAACTTATAGGAACTTCAAGTTAAAGAAGTAAAACCTGATAGAATTTCTCTCCAAGATGCTGTTGCTGTGCTTTAACTTATAGAAAATTCAAGTAATAGAAGTTCAAATTATAGAAGTTCGATTGTAGTTGATTCAGTGAACCAGAAATACATACATAATTATGTACGTTAAAATGTCAATAAATATTTCACATTATCATCGAAATGTTTAAATGTGCACGCGATACCCATTAGCATATATTAATAAATTTCTATTCAAAAAGTGTGTTTAATTTGCATTTGAAAGAGTATCGTAACATTTGAAGATCAAACTATATTTTCAAATTGTTTTCTCAAAATATCGGCTATTGAATCAACCCTAGCAAAGGTCTCCAAACATCATAACAACTCTGACATTTTAGTGGAAAGAAAACGTATGGTTTACTCTCACACAATAAAATATGGTCACTATTAATCGATTTTCTTACCTTAGCTACAACGTACTTGTCTTTAAGGACTTTTACTTTTCGACTATAGAAATTTTGAATAACGTTTTAACTAATCAGTTTACTTTTATAAAACTATTCGAAATAATTAAAACGTTCGAAGAGAAAGAACCAAATCACTGTGACAACATAGAGTTCAATGAACCCAAACATGTTTAATAGAATTTATATTCAGCGATTTGAGGGTAAAGGTTTTTTGTAGAATAATTACGTAAATTAATATGACTACTTTATATTTCGAGTATATAATAGATTATTGGAAAAAAAATTCTAATGGATTTCAAAAACTTAAAAGCTTTGCAGACGAAACGTCTAAATTAGAAACGTGAGTTATAAATAGCAGAATATTCATTTTCTTGCTTATGACCTTTGACAAAACTTTCGATCATAAAGTGGCTGAATTGCAAGTTCTGGCAACCAAAAAAAAATTCTTACTCAGTCACTAATACCTTCTCTGAAGACCTGCGAATTCCTGAATCAATTACGTTACCCAAATACTGTTTTTTTGACGGTTATCTAGATCATAAATAAAATGGAAGAGTCTAAGATCTGTGACATCTTTCTTGAAAAGTTTAGTTTTCCATTAAAGACAAATTCACATACAGCTACATTACGTATGGAGTACTAAAATAAGAGAAAGCTGTCAAAATAATAAAGAGTTATACATTTTTGGGTTTCAAAAGTAGATTCTAAAAAAATATATTATTCCTATGAAACTTTTGTTTTATTTGAATACTTTGAGCCATAAGATTAGGCGAAACGCTGAGGACGTATAATCCATAACTTCGGATCATGCGCCACACTTTCCCTAACATAAGCGATATTTTCCGCAAGGTATACATTCCAATGATGCACAGATATGATCACATCTACAACGCTTCCAGTCTCTTCAAATTTCTTTATAATTTTGTTAGTTTCCTGTCAGTAAGTCAATTATGCCGACCATAAAATTCTGTATTGCTCGAAACTGGGCAACACCTTTGTAGCAGGTTTTAAAAGTTTTTACTAAACGCGCCTTATTTGTAAATAGTAACTATTCAATGAATAAGACACTTCAGGCAAAAGGTATTTAACAGAAGAAAGCCGTGCCAGACCAGAGAATTTGAATCATCTAATTGGCTAATCCGTTAAATAAAATTTTATCGATATCCATAACATACGTGCAGGTGATATTAAAATTATTTACAGTAGTAGTCCAGATCCACATATTATGTCTCGAAGACTCGTCAGATAATAAAACTGCTTTCTATTGTTATGGAGTCCAATTCACATGTGCTCAGATAAATTTAAGATTTTGGAATAGAATACTTTAAATTTCTTTTTTTATCGGCTACGACAATCAAGAAAAATTCTTAATTTTAATCAAGAATCTCACTTTTAGAAAAAATGGTATTCCTTGACTAGATTAATAGGAAGGAACAGAGCAAATTTTTAATAAATTACAAATGCTAGAAACTCGCATTTTGAATATTATTTATATTATATATTATATTTATTTGTATAGAGTATGAGAGATGCAATAATTACTGTTTTATTGTTTTTAACCATAAGATGTTATAAAATTTATAATTATACTAGCAGATTGTACCCGGCGTTGCGCGGGTTATGTAGTTTGGATTAGCTTAAAAAATGAAAAATGTTTTTAAATTAAAAAAAACAGTGATTATTTGTTGTTGTTAAAGAAATTTAAAAAAATATTTTTTTCTCGTAATCAGTGCATTAACAGGCATCGTTTGGGAGGTATTTCTACAAAAAAGGTGGCCATAGGACACCCTATTATATAAGTTTTTCTTTAAATTTAAAGTAAAAATTATTATTGGGTCATTTTTGCATTAAAAATAACAATAAATAAAAAAACCGGTTTATCGGTTTCGAAACCGGTTTCTTAAAAAATGCAATTTTTCAAATTATTCGGAAACCGGTTTAACAAACAACCCAGTTTTTTGAATACTCTAAGTCCTAAATATAAATGCACTCAATTTGCCCGTTTTTCGTCCCTTTTGGTCCAACTTTATAAACGGAACACCTCCAATAGCTATTTGGGAAACCTAACCAAGCTAAATCGTAAAAAATTACCTTTAAAACAGATAAAATACAGCATTTATGCATAAAAGTATTAATTTTTGTCCCATTTTTTCTCTTTTTTTGTCCCATTTTTTCTCCCCTTTTGGTCAAAATTTTGAAAAGATTTATAGCCTATAACCTGCACCGACAAAAGCTCGATCTATATCCCAAATTTCAAAAAATCTGTCCAGGCGTGATTGGCTAACAAACAAACCAACAAACAAAAAAACAGACTTACAGAAAGATTTATAATATATATTAGGATTAAAAATCAAGTATTTAAAACAAATCGAAAAGTAATATGTTAATGATGAGCTGGACTACTGATTTAGTTGCAAAAGTTTTGATTGCTAGTGTATGTATAATTCCACTAAAATACCCTTTATTACGGTTGTCTAGTGGATAGTCTGCTAATCTGCGAATCTGATGTTTAAATGTGTTAAATTTATTGATTATTGTACAAAGGATACAATGCCCTGCATGAATAGGAATCTCCTCCTGAATGTTGCTCTCATCGATATAATTTCAAATTAATAAGAAGATAACGATTTCAAATTAAAGAGAGGCTGGCGATATTGATTTACCGTTAAAATAATTTAAAAGTATGTAATCTTCATTCTTACTATTTACAATTACTTATAAACATTCATAATTTATAATAATATTTAAAAAAAATTAATCTTATACTTCCCTCCTATACTATGACTAATCATATAATATTTATTCAAATTTTTAACTACTTATGTTCTCGTATTTATACATATGTACGCATGAACTCGAAACGCTAAAGGTCTAGGCTCGGTTATCATTGAATTAATAAGAGTGCTGACGGACTTAAGCCGTCTGCTCTTCTCATTGCGCATTTATGTAGTTGTAAATAAACAAATAATTTTGTCGTTATACCACCTGTATTGGTGAGTATTTCTATAAATTTATTACATATATTGAGAAACTTTGTTTATCATAATTTATTTTCATAATTATATTTATTGGTGTGAATGTACTGAAGGGTCGTATTTATTTAAATCATCGTTTTGCATAGTCATAAAAAGTTATTCATACAAACTTAGTAGTTATCACAAAACCGGCGTATACATATATGTATGTATGTACAAACATATATAATATAGAATAAATAATAAGATGTATACTGCGTAAAACTGAATAAAATTGTATAATTTCTGTATAATAACGCATGTATTATACGTATTTACTGTTTTATTTACTTTAATTTGTTGGTTGATTAAAAATACTATTTTTAAGGTTCACAACATAAATATTGTTGTTACAAAGCAACACAAAAATTCTTCACAAGAAGAATAAATAAGCAATCAATGTTGCCATAGTCTTAATATTGATTTCCATATACTACGCCATTAGGTTTTTGCTTAAGTACCAAAACAAAATTATATTGAATAATAAAGAATTTTAATAATTCCCCTTAATGGATACTAAACCAAACTTCCCTGGTTGCAATTAATTTCAACCTTCAATTTACATTCATTCCATTGACTTTTATTTTAATTACCTCAATGCGAAGTGTGTCCAGTGGAAAGGCAACATTATAGATTTCGACGAAAAATCTATTGCCAATAGCAGAAGAATGAATGATCGGTTAAAATATTAAAATCTTGACGCCATCAAGGCATTAGTAAGTTTGGTCATGTCGTTAAGTTAAAAAATATGATAATTTATATTAGGTTTGCAAAACAATGATAGACAATATTTCACAACTAAGGGTACACGATTATTAATTTTGTTGACTATAAATGAAGCGTCCAGATTTATACGCTTTAAACATGATCGAACACATATGCAAACAATATTGCGGCACAAAATCACTTTTTCCATAATAATTAATAAATTAAACATTAAAAATACATTTCTTCATTTTATTTAAGTGAATTCTTCCTTTAAAAGCATTCTTTAATAATCTAGTTAAATATTTTATTTGTCCAGCAGCTAAAAATTATTTAAAATACTATATACTTACGTTAAAAATGAAAAATAAAGCCCTATTTCTTATAAATAACGAAAACGGCAACACTGTCAATAACGTTATTCATTAAATAAAAGAGAACGAAAGTGAGTAGAGAGAGAAAAATTAAGCAGGAGAACGTGTGATAATAGAAAAACGATTTTGGAAAAGAAATGAGAACAGCTGTGATTATAGCGGTAAATTTAGCAAAACCAAATTAAACTGGCAAAACAAAAAAACATAGAAGAAATAGTGCACAATAACGTGTGTGCGCTTCGTACGTTTGTATGTAATTACTACGCGTAAGTTTTCTTTACAAATTTTATTTCGTTTTTTGTTTCGCTAAAATGCATGCATTTTGTTTTTCATTATTATCTAATCACGTGTTAGGATTTGTTATTAAATCAAAAATTGTTGAGCAAAACATACACTTTATAGTTGATAAACAATATTTGTTTTAAAATCTCAAATATTTACTTTGGTGTTTCAGTATGATTTTATTATTTATTCTCAATATAACACGCACTGCAAAACAATTAACTTGAAAAAGAATTTCGTCATCCGCACTACAACAACACTATTTACCAAAATGGGTATGGCAATGAAGAAATTGACTGTGGGCTACCTGCTTAATATTTCAAATTGCCGAAAAAGAAAAAACACAACAACGAACCGCAAGAACCGCAAACAAACATATTTCGTTAGTCAAAATTATGTACGTACGTATTTGCAAAAAAAAAAACCCAAACACAAAAAAATGCAAAAGAAGCAACAGCTTAAACGCCAACTAACTAAAAGAGAAATTAATATAATTCATTATAAATTCTTTTTTGTCATCTTATTCAAAAATATATTTTTTCAACAGTTTGGTTTTTCCACGAACCTTTTTTTGAAACTGTTTGTGTTAAAATTATTTATTTGGAATCTATTTGTTTTTCTGTAATTATTTCATGCCTTTTTTATGTTGTTATTTCAAATGAACTTGCACATTTTTCAGTTAATTTAACCAAACAGAAAAATTCCACATACACTTAAAAACGTAACGGCAATCATAAAAGAATAGCTAAAAAGAACCACACGTACCGCACGAAGGGCAAAAAAGAACTGACTTTTTCTAAAGTAAATTTGTTCGATACTCACTAAGCAAAAATTTTACAATACAAAATACAATACTACACAGTAAACTAAATGTGTTTTTTATTCTCTATAATACACTTGCATTGTGGTAGTGGTAATTAGTGATGGCAGATAAGCTTTTTTCACCCAATCGTTGATAACACAAAAGTACCAGAATTGTAAGAATACATCAACAAAACTACAGTGGAGCAAATACAAGGCATTTGTTATAAAAATTAGTAAAAAACCCTTATCCAAATAACTGTAAAGAAATATTTTTATTTTATGTCAGAAAAGTTAATATAAGAAACATATTTTAGGGCGAAATTTTAAATATTTTAATTAAGCATTAAACTGTACTGAAACCGTGGGAAAAGTTATAAATTATATACATAATTATTACCAGTGTTGCCAGGAAACGAAGAATTTTGTAACCAACTTATAAAAAAGGTGAAAAACATACAATTCGTACTGAAAAAATTTATTCGTTCTATTAAATATCTCGATTTAACGAAAGCTTTCATTCGTTATATATATATTAGGCCTTCGATTGTAATTAAAATTTTATTTTTTATGCATTACACAATACTTTTTATTTAAATTTTTTAGATGCGCAATAAAAGGTGAAAAACATACAATTCGTACTGAAAAAATTTATTCGTTCTATTGAATATCTCAATTTAACGAAAGCTTTCATTCGTTATATATATATTAGGCCTTCGATTGTAATTAAAATTTTATTTTTTATGCATTACACAATATTTTTTATTTAAATTTTTTAGATGCGCAATAAAAAGAATTTACTGATACAATGGTAACACTACTTGATTCCCATCCTTGTTTCGTACTCCAATTTATGTACGGTGGATCCGTTTTAATCCGATGGCTCCGCTAATGGTTGTGAAAATTACTTATTCTAGACACAAACCGCATAATTCACCACTGACTGTATAATGATCTATGGTAATACAGTATATATTTCGAATAACGGCACTTTGGTGAATTTCAATTTTATTCACCACACCATACGTATTCACCACACTTTGTAAAAAACTCACCACCCTTGAAACTCAAAACACTTCCAAAAATTCACCTTTAGAAACAAAATTAATTTATTAATTTTGGGATCCGTCCGTCAATCACATCCAAACAACACACATTTGAGATGCAACAACCCCCCACCACACACAACAACAGGAGCAGTCAACCTATCACCCCCGTCCGTTCTCGCCAGACAACGCACGCCACACACACACACAAACCCGTTTTTCACCTAACGCCGGACGCACATACACACAACACAAATAAACACACAATTCCAGGACACACACACAACAAACAAACACAAGCAAAAACAAACGACCGTCACACTCACCACCACTCACATATCAAACGGCTTTTTAGATTTTATATTATTATTTTATATTATTTATATATATATATATATTATATATACAAATTAATCATGAAAAAAGAATGTGAGAAATAACGGTTTTTGTTTTTTAACCAACACACGAATTTTTCCTATCACCAGTGTTGCCAAGAAGGAAACAGTTTTTTAATTTACTATCACAAAATAGGGGAAAAAATACAAATTAAATTTCATCGCAATTGACGGCCATACATACGATTTAAGAACAGAAATGAGTCAGTCCCTCCCTCTTCTTGTCCATACGTGCCCAGTAGAATCTGGCAACATACCCTCCCGCTGCCAACGAGATTGAGCCCTCCTCGTAGAACGAGTGGACAAATATCCAAATTAACCGAGCAATATAGCCCTGTAACATGTCGGAGAATTTGCTAGCTAGCTATCGGCCACTGACCAGCTCATCATCAGCTATGGAATTTCCAACGACGGTATCCCTGTGTCCCGAAAAACATGAGAAGTTTTACCTTTGAATGATTTTGAATGATTAGAAAAAACCCTCGGCATTCATGGACAAGGACAGACGTCGAAACCACGTTCCAGGCTCGCTAACCTGCGCTTATTAAGGACCCTGACACTGAAAACTCCACGGTAGTGAAAGCTGCCAGTGAGTAAAGTTGTTTGTATGCCAGAGCTTTCTCCACCAAGGAGCTCTCACTACAGTCTCGGTGGACCTGCCTGCCCCTAGTGTAAGCGTGTTGAACTCTAGTGGCAAGTGTATAAAAGTGGGCAGACCTTATTATCTCGAGGTCCAGAATCCTATCCATTGTTTTGAGAACGAATGAGGTTAGTAGGTCTGATGAGGTCATTCGGAGTAGATATCGATGGTCTCCCATCTTCCGCTGCAACCAGGGAATCACCATATCATATATTTGTCTGTCTGCTGGTATAAAAATAATGCCGTTATTACCTAGCAGATGATTTGAAATGTTTGAATGAGCCAATGGGGCCCACCGCGAAAGGTGTCCACACACCCGATCGTCCAAATAAATGCAAACAGACAATACAAAATAAAAAAATTTTTGTTGAACGTATATATATATGTATATGAATTAACAAAATTAGTTCAAAATCGGCATTCTTCATATTCAGAAATCATCTGAGTCATGACGATTTATGATGATATTAAATGTGTTTGTTGATTGATTGTATCCTATTTAAGACAGAACATGATAGCATGGTCAGCCGATTCCATTTTCAGACAAACATCCGTTAGTTTACATGGGTTACTTGTCCGACCGTTTATGCATGACCACGAAAAATATTTGCAGCTCGATTTTAATCATCAGCATTTATTTAAGGAAAGAGATTTCGGGAGATAGCTAGCTGTCTTGTCTGTCTAGTGTGTGTTAAAATGATGAATTAAATTATCTTTGTTTTGAAGTTGGCCTTCATACAATTTGTAAATTATTGCTAAGGGAACACTTAATGAAAATCTCCATTCATAACACGATACATTCTAAGCTATTACAGTTCCATGTGGGTCAACGATTTGCTCTAAATTTCCTTGATTTGAAACCACCTTCAATTTTCTTTTCACCACGATAAAATTCAAAATTTTTAATGTTTTTATGATTTTTTAGTTTCTAAAAACCATCCATCAATTTTTTTTATTGATTCACTCACGTTTTATATTTGTAAAATATAAAAAAAACTTAAAAACACTTTGTTGTCCCTTAAAAAAACAAATCAAGCACCTTAGGCAACCAAGGCGGAAGCTGTGCTGGATTCGTATTTCCAGTTTGGTGGGAGGACACTCTTGGTCTTGTAGTAGCGGGCCAATCTGTGGATACGGGACTCAACAAGAATAAGACGGAATTTACCATCCTTATCCTTGCGGTTACGTTCCAAATGCTTACGGATGGCAACAGCCTTCTTGATCATGTGGTATAAATCTTCAGGGATATCGGGTTTAAGACCAACAGACTTCATGATACGCAAAATTTTGTTGCCGTTGACGAAACGAACTTGAGCAACACCATGGGAATCACGAAGAATGATACCTGTAACACAAATTATACACAGTATGTTAGAGATCATATACTTCCAACAGTTCCTATTTATTTGATGTACTCACCGATTTTGGAGGGGGTCAAACCTTTTTTGCCCAATTTCTTGATTTGTTCCTTAACATCCTCAGCGTTGAGTTTCAACCAAGAGGGAACGGTTCTTCTGTAGGGCAAAGCTGATTGGGAAATACCCTTTCTGTAAGCATAAAAAGATAAACGTTTTAACACTACACCATGCAATTATTTCATAAAAAAAAGTCCGATAAAATGACAACACAGATGAGCGACTGGTTCCACATGTATGGATGATGCAGACGTATTTATAGGTTTTTAACACTTAAATAACACATTTTAATTAACCACTAATAAACTGCATTTCACTGCTCATTTGTATGTGCATAAATTTCGGTAAATTCACATAAAAATTAAATAAAATTGAATTTTTACCCTGGAGCGTGCATACGACCCATCTTGTCAGATTTTTATTCTACAGCAAAAAGAGCGAAACGGATGTTGCGAGTGGAACACCATGGCGTACCGCAGTGCTACCAACAGTCGTATTTAACATATGTCTTAATACAGAGTTGGTTAAAAACGTAAAACGAAACGTTATTTGGAATGAAATAGAAATCGTCATGCATACAATATTGAAAAAACATTTTTTAGTTTTGAAATTATATTAAATTCATTTTTACTGCAAAAATCTGTTAAACCGTTCAATATTATTCAATAAATATTTAACACAAATTAAAAAGAAATAGTCCAATATACAAAATGTTAATAACTCAGAAACGGTTTTTTACAAGAGATTTTCTTTAATAGGTTTACGATAGAAATATTTTATAATATATATTTTTTCTAACTAAGAGTGATTATTTTCATATTCAAAGCATTTTTTAATTAATTAAATTGATTTCTTTATATATACGATATAATTTGATATATTTTCATTTAAAGTAGTAATCGTTTCACAGAACCAAACTGTGCAACTCTGTAGTGTAACTTAAAAATCAATGCTACCAATATAGCAATATAAAGTCTACAGCATACAAGCAAAAAAATTACGAAGCCTGTGAGAAAAAATGAAAATGGCGAAAAAACCGAGTGCACAGTTTTTCTTAATTAAAAAATAATAAGAAAATTCTTTTAAAAACTTCAAAAACCTACAAAAAAGTAATATTCAATATTTGTTACTCAAAGTGTGGTAGAAAAGTGTACATTTACAATCCAAAATACAAAAAAAAATATTGTTTGAAAAAGTGCTGCAAAGTAACCTTTAAGAAAAAAAACTTCTGAAAATAATATCATTTCAAGAATATACAAATTAAAGAAACAAATTATACAAATATTGCACGCTAATACGAATACATTTTATTTCTTTATAATTAATTCTAAATAATACATAGTTCGAAAAATTTTATAAATATTTTAAGTTATTTCTTTCTTACAATAATAGTACATTGAAATAATTATGCTGCTCAAACATTTCGTGGCTGATTTTTAAGACTTGGTAAAACACGCACACAATCAAATATTTAAAGTGTAAAAGAAACAAAAAAAAAATTGCGACTATTGTGCCGCATAAAAAGCGGTATTTCCATTTACTCAATTGCTTGAGAAGAAAACAACATTTCTCCCTCTCTCTTTAAAAACTTGAATGACTTAGTAGTATTAAAACATCTGAACAAAACCAGCAATTACCTTTAATAAAACACATTTGATTAGTTTTATTTGTATACTTTATACAATTAAAGCCAAAAAAAAAGAAATAATTTTTCAATTATTCAGTTGGATATATGTATGTATTTAATAACACAGATATTGCTATAAAACATTACTTAATGTTACAATATAATTGAGAACTCTTGATAGAAAAGTGTGAGAAAATAGAAGAAGCGATAAAAATGTCGGACGACTCCAGTGATTGTAGTGATATAAACGTTCAACCAACGAGTAGTAAAGGCCGCCAACAAAATCGTCAAGATCAGAAAAGAAAACGTCGTATTGTAATGCGCATTGAATTTGATGATTCCGACGATTCTACTTCAGCTTCTGATCGCAGCAGCGAAGATGAAGAAAATTACGTCAAACCTAAACAAAAGAGCAAAAATAGTGATGGTGGTGGTAGCGGCGGTAATGAACTTGATGATGATGCTCCCTCGTGTTCAGGGAAACTTCGTAACCGCCAACAGAGTAAAATTTGCAATGAATACGATAGCAATGATTCAGACGAATTTCAACGTAATGCCGCTATTCGTCGTTTACGTCGTGGTGGAAGACGTATTAATGTTTTAGATGTTGGACATTCAGATGCTTCTACAAGTGGCAGTGAGGTAAAGATCAATTTTATACATATTGAAGACACAAAATTAAAGTCTTATTTTATTATTATGGTTTATTTTTTTATCGTTTTAACATGGATAACATGCACAATATCATAGAAAATGGTAATTATACAATAAGAGCAATTTCACAATATGACGAATATGGGATTAAGATTTACCATTTATGTATATTTGACAATAATATTTATTCTATTCGTTGATTTAGTTGCAGTAATTAACAAATTGATTTAAATTTTTGATTTTTATATATTTTGAAATCAAAAATATAATTCATATCTCCCAATCAAGCTACAACCGCACTGAATTTAAGACCAATTCAATTTGGCTTGCACTCAATGTTTATGAATCTATTCGTATTGTATATTGTAGAATTACAAAAAAATTTAGATGAAAATACCTTAAACCTTATATGAATTACAAGCAGACAATATTTTTCTATAGGTTTATAACTGTCTACTAGAATCATGTATTGTCGTTTTATTCATTGAAAAGTTAAGAGCCATTAGCAGCCTGCATAATTTGAAAATTTTGAATTTTAATTTTTCTCGCCAAGTGTTTTAGCGCTTAGAATAACATTATCAGGATGAGCACAACATATTTTCTTTTGGACAATTCTGGTTTTTTTTCGTGCAGTCGAAACTATAGTATGGGTCCGCCATCTAACGTTTTTTTTTTTTTTCAACTAGTGCTTATTTCGTGAATGGTGACACTTAGCTCATGTCTGATTTGACAGATAATTAGTTTTATCCTTCCGCTGAACGAATATGGTTGTGTATACGCTTGAACAACGCTGGGGAATATTGCGACATTACTTTGAAAATCATGGTAATGTTGCAGAATGTGTGCGAAAATTGCGTACGGATTTTGGAAGAAGAGAAGCACTGTCAGCTCCGTATGTTCGTTATCTTGTGAAAAAAGTGAAAGAAACTGGCATCCTCATCGATAAAAAGAAGCGTGAAAAGCCAAAAACAGTGCGTACACCCTAAAATATTGCTGCTGTGGCAGAAAGTGTGCGTGAAGCGCCATCAACATCAAATCACTGTCGTTCTCAACAATTGAACATTTCGGAGACATTATTGAGACGAATTTTGCATAAAGACCTTGGTATGACGCCATACAAAGTCTAATTGGTTCGGGAGTTGAAGCCAATTGACCAGCCAATGCGTTTTCGCTTCGCTAAGTGGACCTGCGATCGACTTGCAGAAGATGTCGATTTTGGCAAAAAAAAAAATCATTTTTTCAGATGAAGCTCATTTTGATCTTGGCCGGTATGTAAACAAGCAAAATTGTCGCATTTGGGGCACAGAAAACCCGCACGCATACATTGAAAAGCCGACGCACGCAAAACGAGTCACTGTTTGGTGCGAATTTTGGTCCAGAGGCATAATTGGGCCATTTTTCTTCAAAAAGGAGCAAGGAGTGGCGTTACAGTCAATGGCGATCGTTATCGGGCCATGTTGAACGAATTTTTGTTCAAAAAAATTGAAGAGGAGGATATTGGCAACATTTGGTTTCAAGAGGACGGCGCTACTTGCCACACAGCCGAAGCTACACTCGATGTTATGCGCCCTGTTTTTGAAGATCGCATTATCAGCCGCAGAGCTGATGTCGTTTGGCCACCTCGGAGCTGCGATTTCATACCGTTGGACTATTATTTGTGGGGTGCCGTCAAAGATAAGTGTTACGCCGACAAGCCAGAGACAATTGACGCTTTAAAGGACAATATTCGTGAAGCCATTGGTGAAATACAGCTGCACACAATCGATAATGTGCTTAAAAATTGGACTGATCGTGTAGGCTACTGCATTGCCAGCCGAGGCAGCCATTTGAATGAAATTATTTTCCATTATTAACCGGAAGGATTGTACTTTCAAATAAAAAAAGAAATTTCAGAAAATATTCAGTAGTTTTTTTTTAAAGCATTTTCAAAAAAAAAAAAGTTATTTGGCGGACCCTTAGCACAGAAGTGGTGAACCGTAAAATTCTATCCTGATTAACTAGACACTGAAACATAGAATTTTACGGTTCCGTAATTGTAAAAAAGTTTTATGGCTATAAATGAAAATGTTTTATTAATTATCAGTTACAATACAGAGTCTTAGGTGGGCACAACCCTCACCATAACAGTCTAGACGTCCGGATGTGATTGAAATTGCATTTCTGAAGAAATATAGCAACAGTTAGATTTCAGTTGCAATAGTTTGCGGTAAACCATTTCTTCGACAATATTGTAGTTTCGTGATATAAAAGCTATTAAACAAAAGAAAATTTTGGTTTATTTGCAGAAAAATGGAAAACTAATAAAATTTAACCGATATTGTTATAGAAAATTTTAATTATTTATATTTTTAGTTCCGTTGATTGTATTGCTTTACTCATTCCAAAATAGAATTTAGCAATTAGAAAATGCGGAACATTTTATAGATTACTTCTATAGAGGTCAGGCTGCTGTAAAATGTGAATAAGAGCTGTTTCTATTGCTAAATATTCTCAAAAATCGTTTAACATTTTAAATAAAACAACAAAAATAACAAAAAAAAAGTTCGAGTGCGGAACCCACACAATTTAATTCAATCGGAGAGCTATTATGGATGGTTCCCTACGGCCAAACTAATGGCTTATAGACGAGGTTTTGAATTCAACCAGATCACACATCTAAATGTCTAGATCAGTCATCAATTAAAAGGTAGTAATTTTGTTCTAGACAAAATTCGAAAAAAAAAACAAAAAACATACATACGAGTAATTCGATAAATTTCTCTATGAAAAATGCAATATAAAGGTTTAACCCAATCAACAGTAATTAGAAAACACAATTTTAAGTTTTAATTTCGTATGTAATATTCATTTTCATTCATTTTGAATGTCGAGTCGTAATCGTATTGACAGAAAATAATTTCTAATTCTTTTTAGAAATGCTTCAATTCTTGCCACATTTTCTTTATAATATTAAGGTTATACACAGACGTTTCCGATAACTTCAAGAATCCGCGATAATTATCATTACTTTTTTTTCCTGTTTTATATTGTAAGAAACAGACAAATAGATTTCTTTTATCTTTTATAATAGAGTGCTGGTTGGTACCAATTTCCAATTCCTGTAGTCGGAAACTGTTGATTAGAAAGAATAGTTGTAAAATTGTAAATTTTTTTTTTTGTTTGTTGTCTTTTGGACAAAGTTTAACAAATTCGGTATAAAAATTCCATTGCTTAATTTTTTTCAAGCTTTCGAGTTTAATGTGATGTTTTTGTAACGCAGCCTATTTCACTTGCCTGCCTGTTTATAAGGGAAACACAAACAAAAACACTCAATACAAACAGGCAGGCAAGTGAAATAGCCTGTGTTACAAAAACATCACATAAATGTTAATCATAATCAAATCTAAATTTCTTCCTAGATTATAAATAAAGGGACCTGTTTAATTCTGTTATATGATTATAATGCAGTAAATGCTGCAAGAACTTTAATAAATAATTTCAAATAATATTCGTTTCAAGATTAGGAAAAGCGAAACTTGTTTTTTTTTTATATTTACAATACAATGTATGTATATTTTTTTATATTTACAAATGACTTTCTGAAATCTTGTGAAAGTAAGAACTATAATTAATTAAGAAAACAAATAGTACTAAGTAAAGTAAAAGTACTAAGTTTTTAATTACCTGTCTCCACTCTGGAAGTTAAGAAACATGCTTGAATACAAAATTAATTCAATAACGGCTTGAATAAATTTTTATTGTCCAGTAAAACTGGTACATAACAAGATTTTTTTTAATAAAAAATAAAAGTTTACATTTGTTATAGTACTGACAGTTATAAGCAATATTCAGAGTATCTTATTAAAATGCAAGAAGGAACAATGTGATATAATTTTATTATATATTATATCAAGGAGCCGCAGTACTTCCTCTACAAAGTGAATGTTATTAATTATGTATTTTCCTAAATACGAATACTATAATATTCAAATTTTGTGCGCATAATTGGGTCCAAAACTAAAAATTGTTTTTCTGGTTAAAGCGTAGATTTTAATTACGATATTAAGGGAATATGTTATGAATTGTTTTAAGCACACTTTAAAATGCCATTAGGAACAGGGATCTTAAACATATTTTAAATCACTATAAAGATTGGCATTGTAACAATAATATAGACATCTCATATTTGGTTACCAATTAACATCCTATGGAAACAGAAATACTCAATACTCGTATAAACAAAATTCAGTTTAATTGCAGTTCACTTTGTTAAATTTCGGTATTTAGTTTTTGGTTCTATAATTATTATTTAATTTTGTTCTCCAGATTAATTTTATTGTGGTCGGTATTCATCTGCTACTTATTTTTGAGCAAACAAAAACAATGAGTAAGGTTTAAGAAGAACAGTTGCATATACATATAATATGCATATAATGTATGAAGTGAATTCATAGTGACAGGATCTGGAAAGAAGTTAAATAAAATTTTAAAAATTTATATAAATTTAAAAAAGAATCAAAATAAATGAAATAATTTTCCAATTTGTTGAACGTCTTGTTCAGAGAAAATAATACGAAGTATTTTCAACCACCTCACAAATCTTATGACATTAAAACTTCATCCAAAGGTTTTTCCATTTTTTTTTGACGTCACATGTATTTTAGCTATTTATGAAGTAATGAAAAAACTTAATTTTCTAGTTGCGTTTCGTAACAACGTTCATTATACTACAGAAAATCAAATCTATGTCTCTATTAACCAAGATTCACGAGGAAGTGTAAAAAATATACCAAATAAAAGGAAGGATAGCAACAAATTTATTTTTTATAATCCAGATTGCTACATCTGTTACGAAAAATTTGGCAAAAGGTCGAAGGATAAAATTCTGTAGATTATATAATAATATATTTAATATAACACCCGATTTACACGATCGCTTTTGAGACGTCTGATTTTGTTTGGGGGCAAGAGGTGTAGAAAAGAAAGAGGTATAAAAAAGTTATGATGTCTGTTTTCATTAAGTTTTTTTTTTTTTTTTATGTTAGTTTTTTAAACTAATTTCGTTTTCTCATATTCCTTTTTTAGTGCGTGTAATAAATAAATTTATTGAAAATTTTTAAACAAAAAGTAAAATTTGAAAAAAGTCATCGTATAAACGCAAAGGGATTTTGGAAGTTGCATGAAAAGAGAATTAAGAAAAAACAACGTTTAAATCGGGTGTAATATGTTCTAATACCAAAACTATATGTATAACAATTTAAAACTGCCATTCACAATAGAACATAAAAGTAAAAAAGGTGCATCAGATTTAGCATTCAAACAATTTAAAAAATAAATCTCTAAAGGCCATTTTTTTGGTGCAAGTTTAAACTCAAGATTAAGTTAATCTCCAGTTAAACTTCGTTTTCAGTTTTTGAGTTTACTTAATCTTGAGTTTAACCTTACGGTTAAGCAGTTAATCTTAGTTAATCAAGATTAACTATCAAAAGTAGTTGACAAATTTTATTTAAAAAAAAGCTTTTAAGTGAGAGAAAGCCGAATAAGACAAATATTTAAGTGACTATGAATTAATTATATAAAACACAAATTTATAATAGACAATCTTAATTTATTTATTATTTTTCAAAAATTATTTTTTTTCTAAAAGATCAATAGTATTCAGCATTTGTTTGTTTTTGTTTGTTTGTGTTTGTTATATACAAAAGCAAATTGTTATGAAACACTTTGCAATTTTTGCTTAAAACTGTGGCAGCTCTACAAGGTTAACCTCCAGTTAAAATTCCACTCAAAAAATTTAAACTCAGTTAACTGGAGATTAAATTTAACTGGAGATTAACTTAATCTTGAGTTTAAACTTGCACCCAAATAATGGCCCTAAGGGTATTTTCTTTTATAAATTCTATGTAGCAATTTACGCATTAACAGATAGTTTTTTATTTACTTAATTTAAATATACTCCATGTTTAAAAAATACTTACTAAAAGACGTTAAACGCATTCTCTGCCTACCACGAATATTTTCGTGATTAGTGGGCGTTACACGAATATACTCGTTATACTTTAAATATATGTGTTGTAAAGGCTTTAAACTTTTTGGGACCACAAATATAAATATACAAGGTAATATTACTATCATCTCAGTATCAAAATTACTGTCAGTTGATATATTATCATCCATTATATATCGAGTCATAACCGCAAAAATATCTCAAGCGACAAAAACGAAATTTTACAGGAGAAGGTTTTTATAATTTATTTCTTGTTCAAATTAAGTTAGAAAGTTAAAATTTTTTTTGTTATAAATTCATAACGGTACAGAGTGTGACCCTGAAATTTTTATAGACGATGCAAATGGTGCCAATGAATTTATTTATTACAAAAAACGATATGTGAAAAATGCGAATAACCTCAATTTAGGCTTGGCAGCGAAAACGTTAACTGTTTCACATAATTAAAAATTGTTCTTTGCTAACCGAATATTTATCAGTGTTTAATAGGAAAACAAATCAAAATTTTAGTCAATATACATATATCTATTTAATCATTTTTTTAAAAAGTTGTTGCAGTCGCCAGCATTAGTTCTTTTATATGTTAATCTCTATTCATTTGGATAATTTTTTATATAAAATTAGTCCTTAACATTTTTCAGTTTTTTTTTTTTCTGAATTTGTTCGAACAAATTCGTCCACTAATATAAAATAAGTATTAATAGAATACCTTTAAAATTAATTTATAATTGATAAAACTAAACCTTTAAATTGAACGTTACGTTCCCTCCAATTAAAATTAAATTAAAACATTTTTAAGATGTCTTATTTTTTACTTCACAAATTGTTTATTTTCTGTTTTTAATATTTGAAAAATAAACAATAATAAAAACAAAAATAATGTTAATTATATCTTCTTTAGGTACATGGCCATGTGTAATATTCATATTGATATATTTCACATATTCTCTTAAAATAATTTTCATGATTCAAATTTAAAAATGGGTTATGGAATTATAATTTGCATTATAAATGTTTTTCATTACCACATACGGAATCGTCAGAAAATTAATATAAATAATAAAATGCCAAAAAAAAAGTTATGTTCAGGCTTGAAACGGTAATAGTTAAAAATTAATTTTTAATTTTGTTGACGAGTTCAATACTTTCTACTGAATTACTTCTCTGCGTCGTAAAACAGGAATGCTTAGAATATTTTTATTATAGTTGCTTTTTTTTTCAATTATGTTAACGCCCTGTTCAATGAAAACAAGTGATCTGTTATTGTGACTGCGGCCGAAACCGTCACTGCTTCCATCAATTGCTTTTTCAGAGCACTCTACTAAATTAGATTAAATTATAATTTGAATTGTGTAAGGTTAGACACAATCAGTTTCCTTTATTATGTAAATTTCTGAATTTATGGAAGAAGTGCATAAATGTCTAACGTTAAGCCTTCCACTTTTCAACTTGCTAGTGCATTGAAAAATAATTTGAAAAAATAAAAATAATAATACATAATTGAAAAATTTGCCACATCACGAATCAAGGCCATCTTAAGGGAATCAGTATTGGAGTATGTGTTGTGACAAAGCATGTCCTGTAAAACTGTCTTCAATTGTGACTCCAGCGAGGAATGCCAGACGCCCACTCTTTACAGAAGATGAATGCTGGTAAAAAGTTTCGGAGCCTCGTTTGGGTCATTTTAGCATTATGAACTGGCGCAAAATCTATCTGGAAAATCCAAGACAGGTTTTGGAAGGATTAAGGTGATGTTTTTGTAACACAGGCTATTTTACTTGCCTGCCTGTTTATATGGGAAACACAAACAAAATTGAGTGTTTTTGTTTGTATTTTCCATGCAAACAGGCGGGCAAGTGAAATAGCCTGTGTTACAAAAACATCACATAAGTTTTACAACAGCTTTCAAAACGGTTGCAGAGCCTGGTTTATGAACTGGCGCGGAATCGCGATTTGTTTTGGAACAAATGAGTGTTGTGGTTTTACAGCAGTTTCCAGTGTTGTGGTTTTACAGCAATTTCCAAAACGGTTTCTTGGTAAACTTTTGCTGATGTTTTAAACCCATGTTAGCTGAAATGCATGTCAGTGACACCGTCGTACGAGCTACGCCACCAAACCATGACTGGAGCTGGGTGATGACCCTTTTCGTCCTGACGAAACAGTTTATACTCATCCCTAGATGATTTTTATTGTTAAATTTTCCCTGTTCGGTAAATTTTTTTTCGTTAGTAAATAAAATTTTTCTGTGGAAGTCATCAGGTACACAGATCAGGAAAATATCACGTTTTCTCATGCCACAGTTAAAAGTAGCTACAACAGCAATACGGTTCTCGTTGAAATGGTGAAAACTGACATAATTTTATACGAATTATATTTTATAACTAAATATATTTCATAAATGAAGTTGCCGTAGTCAAGTAGGTTGTTTGTTGGCTTATTAGACGTGAAGCCTCGGTTCAAACCCCAGATCAGACATCTTCAACAAAGCGAAATATGAAAAAATATTTCTTCGAAGTCTTTCTCTTAGCAGATTTCTGACAAAAACTCTGAGAGTAAATAAAATTGCCATGAAAAGTTTCTCAAAAATCTGTCGTTCGGAATTGACATTAAACTGTAGGTCCCGCCACTCATGTATAAAAAATTAGCACACACATCATAAGTGGTGTGAGAAGCTGGGTTGTAATGATCAATTATGTATGTATGTATGTATGTGTATGTAATAACGCAGTATATTGAATTCTTCTTTAGAATAAGTGTGTTTAATATTTATGTTCCTACTAAGTATATCTATAAATTGGTTTAACTGCATCTTAAAACGATATGCTTTAAGACTCTTATAAATAATATAACAGACTTACACTTGTTAGTAAGATTTGTTAATAGTTCGATTTCTATAATTTGCGTTTATATAAATTAATAAAGGATTTCCAAAAAAATATAAAAAAAATTATGATTCGAAAAACCTGTGTATTTATTAAAATTGTTTAAACAATATCTATATTTTCGTATATTAAATTTTTTTTGTTAAATCACAAAAAAATGTTTAAATGTAATACTTGAGAAATAAATGTGCATCAGTCGTCATTTTCCATCTCTGGTAATATTCTGTAACTAACCACAAAAATTTGTGACATTTTTAAATATTCTAAATACTTGCAATATTAGGGTGAATTAAAAATAATTTGTTAAGAAGATGTTAATAGTATTACCCCATGACTGGTTTCGAAATCCATCTAAACTATTAAGTCTATCGAATAACATTTTTATCAGAAAATTGAATGCATTATTAAAACGTGTTAATTTTTGTATTTTTCAGATAACATATTCGAAAAAGTCACGTGGTAAAAAATATGTTGTGTCTGACGATGATCATGAAGTAAAAAGCCAATCGTCTAATATAAAAACAAAGTTTGAGTTACAACAAAACCAGAAGCAGCAACAGGAGGAGCAAGGTTTTACATCGGACAGTAGCAGTAATGATTTACTTGAAAAATGTCCAATTTGTCTGTTAACATTTCGGCAACAAGAAATTGGTTCGCCGTCAACATGTGAACATATCTTTTGTGCAAATTGCATTGAAGCTTGGTCAAGGAATGTTCAAACTTGTCCTATCGACCGTATCGAATTTCAACGTATAATCGTGCGTGAGTCATTTGAAAATCGAAATATTGTTCGGGAAATAAATGTAGATCCTAATGCTAAGAAAGAATTAGTATTAGAAGAGGAATTGGTTGGCGAAGAAGATGTGACGAATTGTGAAATATGTAACAGACCTGATAGAGAAGATGTAATGCTGTTGTGTGACCATTGCAATAATGGCTATCATATGGATTGCTTATCGCCACCATTATCGGAAATACCAGAAGGCTCCTGGTATTGCGATAATTGTGTAGACTCTGAAGAAGAGGAAGACGATGCAGAAGATTTAAATATGCTTTATGAAGATATTAGGGATATGGGTATACCAGAAAACATGTTACGAGTTCGGGAAATTCAGCAACCTAGAATATTACGAACACGCCAAAATGAACGCATACGAGCAGCTATATTAAGGCGTACTAGATCAAATACTGGTAGATTGGAGACTATGACCACCACAACTACTACAAGTACTGCGGCCATGCGTGGGCGGCCGCGTACTACTACGACGACAACAACTACTACTAGACGTTCTACATCAAATAGAGCTAGAAGTGGCACTGGTACGGGCGTTCGTAAAACTCGCAAACGTAGAAGACGTCGACGAGCACGCCAACGTACGTATGTGGTGGAATACGATTTAAATAATTTTGATGAAAAATTTGCTATAAAAACAACTAAAAAAGTAATAAGAAAAAGACGCAGACGACGTAGTACAAGGACTGCATCGGCAAGGAGTAAGCAGTCCGTAGATGGAATTCGAATGACTGCCAGCAAACGTTTGGCCGAACAAATGGGTGTAAAACCGGATCCTACCTATACTTCTCACTTGTCGGGTTCTACTGGAGGATTATCGTTATTTGGAGGAGCGAATGATTTAGAATATTTCTCTGATAGTGATCACGATGGCAATATCGAAAGCGAAATTCACATTGAAACAGGTCATGGAACAGCACTGCAAACGTCTGTTCGCATTTCCAATTATGGGTCACAAAGGTCCCGAAAGGGTTTACTTCTTGATCGCCTTCAACCAAATCGAGGACTCCGTAATCCAGTAGCAGAGCAAAACAATTCAAATCCAGACTTACTGTCAAGTATAATGGACATTCAAGATCGCTGGCATAGTGCTGCTCGTAATTTAGAGAGCGTTCACATTAACCCAGATGGTACATTAAACTTGCCAAGCACAAATGAAGGATCTTCTAAGCCAAATGCTTTGAACAATAATAACAAACCAGTCGGAGAGCAAACTGCAAATGGTCCAAATCGAAACGGCGTAACTCAAGCTCCAATGTACTCGCGTGGCGGTGGAAATCCTAATTTTAATCGAGGAGGTGGGGGAGGTGGTTACAATAATCGTTCTAACAATCAAAATAACTACCGAGGTGGAGGCAGTGGAGGTGGCAACCAGTATCGTCATTCCACGGGTAGTAGCGGTGGCTCTGGCGGTTATGGAAGCAGTGGCACTGGTAGCAGTGGAGCAATAAATTTTAGCATGATTGGCCGTGGAAACTTTAACTTTAGTAATAATCCTAATTATAACGCTCCACCTACGTCACAAAATAACCTTTCACCTTTCCAGCAAAGAAATTATAATCAACGTAATCTACAGAACCAGCAAAATCAAAATAATCAACAGCGTAACAATATAAATAATCAGCAACGCAATTCTCTACCCTTTACAAATAATCATAATGATAGCCCACAATCACAACAGCCTCAACAGCATCTACAAGGCCAAAATAATCCTTTCGGAAGTATGCAGCAGGCATGTTTACCACCACCATCGTTACTACTCAATCAACAGCCGCCACAACATAATCTTCAATCACCTCTTAATGAGAACTCACTATTTGGCGGTTTACCACCTCCGATGAGTATTCCCCCACCCCACCTTAATGTAGCACCGCCAGTTATAATGAGTGTGCCTCCACCACCGGCTCCTCCACCTGTAGTTATTCCACCACCATTAAACAATTCTCTATTTCAACTTAATTCCGATTATGGGAATAACGATGACGACTCAAACTGTCCAAATTTTTCCATATACTCACATGAATCGCTGCAAGTTGCTAAATCATCAGAAAATTATCCATCCGGTGCCGGCGTATCAAATACATTAAATGTGGCAAAGGTATGATGTGTATTATTTTATTTTTATTTATTTTTCATTATAATGGAGTAAATTTTGTATTTCAACATTTTTACATAGTTTTCTTGTACAAAAATTTATGATTATTTTTTAATCAAATTTTTTAAATTCAATTATATATTTTCTGTGACATAGTTTCGAAATCTAATAGCACCTCAGTAATCAAATAACACCATTAAACAGTTCAAAATTTGTGTACTTGTTTAAGATTTTTTTTCCAAGTTCAAAATCTCTTTAAATTAAGAATGTTCGAGATTCAGGTTATCGCTGCTAGATGCAATGTAATTATACTTTTTTTGTGGTCTAATATATCTTGTAAATGGTATTTAGTAACAAGTTACGGCACGCTACATTATTGGCCATTGCAACCCTTTAGTACGAATTACAGCCTTACTGCTTAAACCAAACATGTTACTTGTGTTCATTTTATTCATGAGTTGTGAGACCTCTAGCTTAAAGTCGGCTTCGAACGACAGATTTGTGAAGCTTTGTGATGAGGAATTAGTCTATTCAGAAGACTTCTGAAAAGATGGGCCGTTGAAAAAAATTGTTATGTCAAGACAAATGTTTGAATTCGAATGTTTTGTAAGTCAACTCTCTACTCACTAGTCTATGATTGTAAGTTATTTGTTCTAAATAATAAGAACAGAGCTATTGTGAAAATTAAATCCGCAATCATACACTGTCAAACTGCTCACTTGCCTAGTGTGGTACCTTTTTATACAACTAAAATATATTCTCGTAAAATATACAATAGATTATCATGTAAATGATTAAACATCTCCGAATGACTTCGGTGTAGTTTTATGAAATTTTGTACTTTCTATAAACAAAACCAAGTTTATAAAATTTTAGTGCTTTGATAAAGAAACTGAAAACGTGCAATTATTGTTGACTGTAAATAATGAAATGTCAATGTTTAATTTTGTTGCTTTGTCTGGGGCATTGACTAAAATTTTTGGGGTTACAAGGAAAACAAGAAAATTGTGTTTTTTACACGTTGTGTGCAGACAAATTCCGTGCGGAATATTGCTGGGTGTGGGGTTTTAAATAGTAGTAGAGTAAACTAATTGAACTTTTTAGTATATATCTGCTCTTTTGTACCCGCAAACAAGAACAACAATTATTCAACGGATCCTCTTTTTTAAATTCATTTTGTATAAAGAATAGCTAAAAATGTGCTTACCAACGTACTAGTACGTGGCTTGTACACAATTTTTCAATACCTGCTGCGGCATAAAAAATGTTACTGGATTTTAGTTTATAAGGCAATATAATATAAAAAATTACAATTAAAAGAGGTAAATTGAAGGCTTAATTTAACATATAACAGTCCACATCAGATAAAATCTGCGTCGCTCATATGGTAATTCGATTATGACTTTTTAATAGAAAATAAAAATGTGTTTTACTAACCTAGACCATATTTATTATCTACCATCCAAGCTCCTTTTTCTTCAGGCTATTCAATTATCGACATTATACTACTAAGTATGTATAAATTTTAGACTTTGAGGAGCAACTTAAGTTGCTATGTTTTACTAGGTTAGGTTAGAGGACGTGTACTTGTCAACTGTGACAAGTACAGTACCCGGAGGTCGAATTGACCCATTGTACAACGTCCTAGCTTCTCACACCACTCGTGTTGTGTGCGTTAATTTTATACATGAGTGGCGGGACCTACAGTTTAAAGTCGACTCCGAACGACAGATTTTTGAGAAGCTTTTCATGGCAATTTTTTTACTCTCAAAGTTTTTGCCAGAAATCTGCTGAGAGGAAGTCGCCGAAGAAATATTTTCATATTTTCGTTTTGATGTCTGACCTGAGATTTGAACTCGGGCCTTTCGTCTAATAAGCCAACACACTACCTACTAGACTACAGCGACTTCTTATGTTTTACTAAATATGCAGCAAAATATATTATTTGTCAATATTAGGTTAGCCATCGTTTTTAAAAATTTGAAAAAGAGAAGAAACAGTAGAATCTCATATATTCCTATTTTTAGTTTTTAACTTTAATGTCAAGTATCGATTAATACTTATTCATTTATGCGTTCTTGTGTTCTAGTTTAAGCTATGCTAAGAAAAAAGTCGAATGGTAATGAAAACAAATTCCAATATTTCGTTTTCATAAGAATGATTTTTAAGCTTTTTTGGAAGCAAATGAATTTGTATTTTGTGAAAATTATTTTAACGCTTGTTTACATGTATTCATTCGGTGTTTTCGAAGTCTATTGTTAGGAAAACAATTCAATACTCATTTCCTTCTTTCTTTTTAACTGACTATTTTCAGTTTGATATTTTGTTTTCTTTAATTATGACTTATGTAGGTATTAAAAAAAGGTTGCTTACAAAAAATCATTTCAGATCACCAAGTATTTGAAGAAAAACAAAGAACAATTAATCTTATTAAAAATTATGAAAATTGTGGAAATTATAAAGTACATATTAAATAAATTTTGTAATTTTATCTTTATGTTTTCAGTGCCTTTTAATATAATTTTTTTCATCTCCCTGCTTAAATTTTTTAAAATTAAAGTACAACCTACGATGTATTAGAAAAAATAAATCAATATCTTCATCAACTTTGATTTTTTTTATGTCGGTAAAAATTGAATTTATTTAATAATTGGAATAGTAATTTTATACTATACATATAAGCAAATCACAAATTTCTGTATGCACATCATTGTGAATGTTCATTTATACGTATATACATATTTAACATTTTTTAATTGATTTACTTCGAATAATAATCAAAATAATTTACACAACCTCCCAACATATATTTTTTTGCTTGCATTTGTACACGTAATTTGTTCTGCAGAAAAGTTTTCTATAACAATAATAAAAATGGTAATGTTGTAAATTTTAAAATTAGTGTTTTCGTTTATGTTATGTTTGTACTTTTTTCGTAAGCAACCTTTATTTCGAAAATGAAATTTTCGAACTTAAGTTAATTGTTAGTTTACTTACCGCAATTTGTATCAGTTTTATTGTATATTAAAGTCTATATCAATCAAGTCGTAAGTGAAAGATATGCAGGGTTTTGTGTTACTTTAGATTTCAATGTAGGCACATACAAAAAAACCAAATACACCACAAAAATGGTATACTAACCAAGAATATCATTTTTTCTTTCCTATACACAAATTATCACTTCTCAGGAAGACGATGAAAATGAAGATTTAGTACAATTAGATGATGATGACGAAATACCAATGCCACCAGAACCGAATCCTAATGAAAATATAGATTCTTCAGAATTATATGAACCTGAAAATCCTACAGAAGAGGTCGATGATGAAGAGGAAGAAAACATTAGTGAAAATAATTCAAATAATGGTGATCAGAAAGCCGCCACGAAGGACGATGGCGATGACAATGGAGACGATGATAGCGATGATGATGAGGATGATGATAAAAAGAAAAAAGATGAGAACAATTCGGAAAAAGAAGTATCTCAAAATATTCAAGATTCTGATAAACATAATCACAGCGAAGATACATCATCTGATTCGAGTACTAATACAGATATTGCAGTGCAAAAAATCTCAGTTGAGGAGAAAGATTCAAATAAGGACAACGATAAACGATCAGATACGGTGCGTTCACCCAGTCCAGCAGTATCGGAAATACGTTTGCCGGAAAGTGAAACAGCAGCTGCAAATCGTAAGGGAGTCCTGGAATTATACGATGATAGTGACTGGGAAGAATTAGATATAGATCGCCCAAAAGATAATAAAAGCATAGAAAAGGCTAATGAAAATAATAAAACTTCCAACATCGAAAATGAAGAAAACGAAAATATAGGTGAACAAGATCGATCATATACACCATGTTTAGATGAAAATAATGAACCAGAAGAGCTTGAAGGAGAAGAATGTGGTACCACTACTCCACTCATTGAAGAAAATACTGCAACAGTTGCAGAAAAGTCGCCTGATAAGGAATCTAAAAATGACAAGGAAGGCGAAGACAATTCAGGTGGTAATATTGTGAATATGGATACAGAGCTAATATCGGATGAAGAAGATGATCTTGATCGTGCTAACAAGGATCGTAAAAAAAGGCAAAAGAGCATTGATAAGCGAAATGATCGAGATCGACGCGATAATGAGAAAGTTGAAACATTTAAAAAGATTGGCAGCAAACAAAAGGGGCGTAATTATCGTGGTGAGAAGCAACCGGTGACTAATAGTAAACGTTCTGGAAAAAGACGTAAGTCTAGTAGGTCTCTGTCGCGCTCACGTTCGGTAGATTCTTTTCGTTCAAGAGGACGAAGATCCCGTTCAAGATCACATCGTTTCAGAGGACGTGTTGACAGATCGCGATCTCGAAGTCGTTCTAATAACAAAGAAAATCAGGGTCGATGGGGCGGAAACTTTAGAGATAGTGGTCGCTTCCAAAGACACAATGTATCGAATCAACAAAGTCGCCAAAAACGACGAGAGCTACCGCGTTACGATGTTAGAAACGTTGTAGGACATCACTCGCCTCCTAAAGCAATAGTAAAAGATCGGTATGGACGAGATACATCACGAAATAGAAGAAGTAGTCGTTCAATTAGCCGTGGAAGGCGTGATCCTCCACCAAGATCGCCTTTTTCGCGGTCAAGATCTCGATCCCGTTCTCGTAATAATAGACGTTTAAGTATCAGTTTATCTCCTTCGCCATCTTACAGTCGTAGGCGTTCGCTATCTCCTTCCCGTCCAGTTCGTCAGCTAAGTCCAGCAAGAAGACGATCAGCGTCTGTTGGTAGAAGAACTCCCCCTTTCAGACAGCGTACCCGAAGTCCTCTACGAGTTATGAGATCCCGTTCCATTTCTCCTGGACCTGTTCAACGTATGAATGGTAGAAAAAGTTCGCGTCACTTAAGGGGAGTTTCACCACCGAGAAATCATAGCAGAGGAAGATTGCGTTCTCGCTCAATTTCGTTATCTCCGCGATATACACCGCGTATTAGTAGAAGTCGATCGAAAACTCCACGGCCAAAAGGTAAAAAGAAGAAGGCTAAAGAATCTCGCAAAAAGAAATCAAAAAGACGTGTCCCTACTATGAGCCCATCTCCAAACAGAAGAATATCCAGACAAGCAGATCCCTTTGATATTGAAAAACCACCCAAAAAGAAAAGACGTCGTTCTCTTCGTGCAAAGTCTCCCGTACATGACGATCACGGTTGGTCCCCGTCGCCAAGTCCACCACCGCAAGCAGTTATAAATAACTATGAATATCCAACTGATAAAAATGTATCATGGACGCCACCAATGCAATCACCATTATTAGGCCTTTTCTCATCGGGTGAAGTTAGAAGCGTTTCAAGGTCAAGCCGAAAAGAGAGAAATAAGCGAGGTAAGAAGAAGAAAAAGAATGAAAAACGCCGCGACGGTCGTAAAGAAAAGAAACGTAAACGCCGCACAGAAACTCCAGAACCTGCTCCTTCGAAAGAAGTTTTTGCCTCCGGTAACAATATTCTTGTAAGTGTTAGCTTTAATAAAGAAACAACAACAAATCAACAGCAAGCACAGCAAACTATTGTTACATTGCCACCAAATCGTGAAGACTTGCTGTCAAATAGAAGAACATCTATAGATCGAGTAACCAACAGTAGTGTAACTACAAAGAAACGTAAAGAGAAGCGCAAAAAACTTGACACTAAACCTGTGGCTATTATAGATCTAGAACGTTCGCCTTTCCAAGTTGAACAGGAACCTGCCGATGTTATTGTACTTACTGATAGTGAAGAAACTCTTGAACGTGATCAACGCGATCATAGGCGTGATCGCTGCAGAAGCGAATCATGTCCACGAGATCCCGATTCAGAACCGCACCGTAATCAAAGATCAGGTGTAAACGTTGGACAAAGAGGAGATAAATCACCAGAACATTTAGATACCATTCATGAAGAATCTTACGATTTAACCCAAACCGGTGGCCCTAAAACACCTCCAGAACCCCCAATTGTTAAATTCAATTTACAAACAAAGAAACAGAGTAAAGTTCGTAATCCCCTGCATGAAGACGATGATCTTGCTTCTGATGCCGAACTAGATGAGAGGCAACAGCAACAGCAACAAGATAATCATCGATCAGATTTGGATACAATGCATGTGCAAAATAGCCAAAAAATTGGACCAAACACTCCACCAGAGTCTGGTCCCTGTTCACCGGATGCATATGATCCATTTGAGCCCACAAAGTCCCCGTCTATATCACCACGTTCCCCAACGCCACCACCCTCACAATTGGATGTTTCTCAAAATACAATGTGCGTTGAAAGTAGTGGAGAATTAGGATCTAGCCAAAAACACTTAAGTAGTGTTGATAGCGAACAGCAACGCAGGGAACAAATACCGGGATTGGGTGGAAATGTAGCGCAGAGCGCGTCACTTAATCCAGTAGATTTAGTTATGGCTTTAATTAATTCAAAAACATCAACAAACAATGGGCAAGATTTGACAAATAAATCAAATGACACTCAACATATGAATAACATGGGTGGTGTTAATTCGCACGATGATCCATTCCGCGACAAAGCTGATGAAGGTAACGCCATTACCATTCTTTCAAATCTACTAATACCTACGGGTAGTATGCAGCATATACCTAGCATATCTAGTCCTACTCCACCGGCAATGAATAAAAAAACACTTCCTGGTCTACCAAAAATTGGCGGTAGTGTAGGGGGAAGCAGTAGTAGCGGAGTAAATGTTCGAAATGGTGGTACATCTAACAATGCGGATGATTCTTTCAATATGAATGACATAGAAAGTCCCTACTCCCCCGGTTCTGCAGACTATGAAGATCTGTTTGAACCACCACCAGATACAAGTGGTAATAAGAGGCGTTCAAAACGTACGTCAGCTGGCGGTGTTTCTGGCAAACCAGAAGTTTTCGATAATTTGTTTGGTAGTTCATCTCCCGTCGGTAATGTGCGTTTACCTTCATATACACCATCTAAAAAACATAAACTTTCGGCAGCTGCCGGTGCATCACGTAAATCAAAAGTCAAAGGTGGGTTTTCATTAATCACTAAAATTACTGATGTGTTTTGGGTAATTGATTCTATGTATCTTCACACATTTATTTTCCTACATTCTTTTTGTTTCTTTTAATTTTTTTCTTATCTACGTACAAATATTTGGGAAGCATTTTCTTAATTAATTTCTACAGATTATACAAGCTGATCCACAAACAAGTATGAATTGTACGTAATTTTAAATGTTGGAAAACATTTGTTTTCTAAGTGAAAAAAATTAATTGCAATTGGTTTTTAATACATAATTAATAGATTAACTTTATATTTGTAATCTGTTGTAAAAACTTTTTATAAATTATTGAGAAATTTTAATTCAAATTTAGTAAAATGTATTTGATTATTATATAATTCCGTACAATATTTATACACTACTTGTTTGTGTATTTGCTTTTCATCATCAAACTAGGTGTTGTAAACAAAACCTATTGTTTTGGTAAGTTCATATAAACCATTTCTTAAAATAAAAATTTATTTCATTATTAAATAATTTTTTAGTACACAACAAAGTTTTTTAAGAAAAAACAAAAAATTTGCATACAAATTTCAAAGTACGATAAACGACGTGTGGATAAATGTTAAATTTTAAATTTATAGCTGCTTACTTCATTTTCTTTAAATATTATACTGAAGAAAATTCCATTTGTTGTAATAAAATTATTTAAAATGAATGGTTAATTAATTGAATGGTTCCGTTTCGAAACAACTGTAAACACTTCGTATCTTTAGTCTGCCCCTTAAGTGTATTATTTATGAATTTTGATTATAAAACAGTTTTCACTGGAGATCTGCCTGCGAAGAAAACTGATTGATACTACAAACTAAAAAATTTAGTTCCACAAAGTAATGTCTAAACCTTTCGGGTTTTAAAAAATAAAAATAAAGTCACAGAAACTTTTCAAAAGTGAAGGAAATATTTAGTTTTTAAATATTATTTCATGTAAATGTTGCCCATGGATACTCTGTAGCCGGTCCATGTGTTTCCAGCGTTTCAGCTGCTAACTCACCAGTCTGAAATGTAAATTTGCCCTCCAGGGTTTTAGAAACCAGCTGTTAAACAGACCAAATTCTTTAATCTTGTTTAAAAAAGTCTATAAACGTGGCGCGTTACCTTATCCTATTACAGCTTTACTATTTCTATAGTTCTTACAGAAGTGCGATCTAATGAATAAAAGTATTTTTCATAGCAAATTCTGCAAGTGAAAACGAGTTTCGTCGTTAAAGATTTTTTTATTTTAAATCTCTTCGAAATTTACAAAAATTATTATTTACCTCAACTAAATATTAAATCAAAAAGTTGTTATTGCCACTGTTTGAAACCTCTTGAGACGTTTGTGAACCTCGATTAAAAGTAACTCTCTTGCAAGACGGTTATGATAAGTTGTAGACTTCGTGAGTAGTTGCTCATCTTAATATCCTCTTGAACTAGTGTGAATTGAGATCTTTATGGATATTACAGTTTCGATTACACCAGGGAACGCCCGCAATTATTCTTAGCAGTTTCGACTGTCTCCTTTGTAGCTTCTCAAAATTATTCTTCTCAATACTACGAAATTCATTTCTCACACAGCAATAATTTTTATAATAAAACTCTATGATGTACAAGCTTTTTTTTTTAGAATGAAAAAATTTAGATTTAAAAAACACGTTAAGAATAGATTCACAATTCTTTAGAAGTTTAATAATACCAATTTAATGTTTCTAATATAAAGGTATCAGTGTACTAACTAACTAACCTACTTGAGTTTTAAATTATTGTTTCATTATTTTTGATAATCGCTTAAAGAAATTAAAATAAATTGTAGGTAATTTCTACGCACACAAAAGAATAAATAATCGAAAGATGGCATTGATTACTTATTGTTATTTCAAAACCAAAGTATTTAAAATAGCATTTGAAACGTCTTTGCTTCTTCCTGCTCTACACTCAAAAAATTTATTTATGCTTTTGAAACATTTTGGCGTACAACACAGTAAAATTAAAAAAAATCTATAAAATGTGTCCACAAACTTTACTTTAAAAATATGCGTAAAGTCTTTGCATTGTATTGCCAATACTCATCGTCTTCGGGATGAATACCTTTCAAAGTTTACAAACCTTACAACATGAGACTAAAAGAAGGTATACAATACAATTAAGTACACACAAACTTAAAGGATTTCCTGTTTTGCACTCCTTTCTTTATTATAAAATTTACTTGAAAACGCCTGTTTTTGTACTTGGCGTTTTCCAAAATTCCAGCAGTACGTCGGGCATGTTTCGGATTATATTTTGACAAGTTTTAATTGGCATTTTGACTCCGATTATTTGGTCTCTTGTAGAAAGTTCTTCATATGTTTCTCTTGGATTCATTTTTTTCCTAATTTTTTTATAATACTCTATATCGTTAGAATATTTTATTTGACTCATGTCTTTAGTTATCTATTTTTTTAAGTATAACAAACGGTCTAGTCCGAATCCTAAAGTCCATTTCGTAATTTGCAGTTTTTTAGGTACTTTCTCCATTTTTACTGTCTCAACTATTAAGGCTCGGGGCACATATTCCCGCTTCAGTAATATTTATCATTTTTGCGAAAGTCATCATAATTAAATATTAACACTGAATAATTAACGATTCTGATATTATTTTTGTTATTGGCTTGAAGAGGTGTCATAGCAGTGTTACAATACGACCTATTATACTCCCCCCAATCTGTATAAGGCATCTCTTTAATATATCCTCTAATCCTGTTGATCTTGAAAATTTTAGGATTTTGCTCGGGGTGCATTCCGGTACTAACGCCTGAGATTCTAAGAGTAAGTGGAAAGTAATCTTATTTACCTTAACTAGCTGATTCAGTTTCCCAAACACTTTCACGCTGTCTTCGATTTATCCTAATAAGAGCTGAGTGTTCAAAAGGCGGTCTAACGGCCCGAAAGATAGCATTGCTCTGTCCCGCGACTTTCTCCATCGTTCGGTATATTTCGTTCTGAGACCAAAAACTTCAGATTACACCATTCTCTTCTATTACTGAGTATCGTTGCGAAACATATTTCGAAATCATACAGTCTACTGGTTCTTTACAGGAAACAGTTAAAGAGGTAGCTGCCAGTCTTGATTCGTAGTCTACCATCTACAATGGACTTAAATCCAATAGAGCTTCCTGCGCCACTCATGCATGTTTTCATTGTGCCTGTTATATCTACACATACTGGTCTCAAATCGTGTTCAACTTCATTTGAGCTGTTTTCAGATTTTTTCTATCTGTCCATAGAATATCCCCATGACTGAATATATACTATCTTCAGTGCATTTTCCCTGTAAGCCTTCTGCATATCATTACGGCATGTTTTACCTTTCCTAAAATTCTCTATGCTATATGAGCCTTTCATATCAACTTTGTATCTAGTGATATTCCCATATATTTTACCTTCAGTTTCTGTGTTATTATTTCACACAGGAATCAAATATTTTTCCATTTAAAAAGTTGTTTCCTTGTAAATGGTGCTAATGTAGTCTTGACACGACACACTGACATACACCATCGTCTCTTAAAATTTTCGTTTAACCATCAAAACTGGCTACTATTGGAAGACGAAGTCCGCTTCCGATAGTTCATTCACAACCAAGCTCCACATTAATGGGGAAAGCACCCCACTTTGTAGACATTTTCTGGTTGTATTGGACCATCTTATTCTATTCCCTGCGTGTTTTTCCGCAGGTCGTGTGTAAGGCCTCTGCCGACTATGTGGATATCATAGGCTCTATTCTCCTTCTATTCTAATGTGCCCTCTAAATGATTCATTCATCAAGTTAAACATTTTCATTAAACTGAAAAAAACCTGCCGAATAACAGTTTTGTATTCTAAAGACAATGGAAACTCTTTCTAAAATAATGTAATTATCAAAATATGAATCTTTTATTATCAATGTTAACGGCAATAATTTTCACTACACATTTCTTCTAAACATAGTTTCTTTGCTGTATTTTTACAAGTTTTTTACCATACAACTGATATAATAACACTAAATTCATTACTCTTTACAATAATAAGATCCTAAACTAGACACTTCTTTAAACTTTCCTTATGACTTGCAGTTTACGCCACTGCCAATCATTATGTCCACTCACTTAATGAATTTCAAAGAGGTTATACTTTCTGTTTTCAATTTATGCGGTTTGTGTTTATTAATATTCGAGGTTTAGATTCAAGGACTCCTGTCAGAATTTAATCACTTTAAAGACCTCATTGATAAATAGTTGCGTATCTTGCAAGAGTTTTGATTGCAAACCCTCTGCGATGTCAAATATACCTTGTTAGTTGTTTTCAGAACAAACCATTGTCATACGCAATATTTACTGGAAGCGGTTCTGCTGTGAAGAACTGCTTTCGTAATGAAGTTTGGTAAATTATCGTTATAGGATTCGTATCACAACATCCTATCTCCCGACTTTTTCTGACCGTAAAGTCAGGTACTTTAAATTTTAAAACGATAGTCCTATACCTCTTCCTGAATAGTTAAAATCATATTGTAATTATGTTGGTATGTTTAATTACGACATAATCACCCTTATTCTGGTTGTCGTCGTCGACAGTTTAAAATTGGTATTCTGTTTGTCGTTATTGACAGTTATAGATGACTGTCGGACACACATTTGGTATTCTGTGAGTCAATACGGAGTCGATATTGTGTTGTGTCGACTCTGATTTTATCGACATCATTTTTGGTAACGACGACGACAACCAGAATAAGGGTGAATATTTTCTGTTATTTTGATTTCCTTTCCTCAATGCCTTTCTGATCAAATTCGCAACAGGCCGTCGGTCTTATCATCTAATTGCCTATAGACTAATGGAGTGAAGAAGTATTGTATTTTTTCACTATCACTATCGAGCTAATTGACTCTCTCGTCGGCACCAGTCTCCATGTTAAGGTCGTTCCTCAAGATTACACGATCATCAGTAACCTACTTAAATCGCGCTTAACCTCTTATTAAATACCACTGAGGACAACTTATAGAAATCAGGCACTTTGATTTTGTAGCTTGTGTATCCTCAAGTCGTTCTCTCAAAATATTGACGTATCCAAGCTCTCCTATTTTAGCAAGAATCTCTTCAGAGATCCATCAAAATTTCTTTCTGTCAGCTTCTTCACTGCTTGATTGCTATCGAAATCGGGTTTGTAAGCATCTGATATAGACCACTTTCGCGCGTTCAAAGTGCTGAGTTGTTCAGCGGGCACATAGCGGGATGTACCTGCAAAGTTCATTTGTTCTTCGACAAACTACAAACTATCAAAAGTCTGCCGAAGTAAACTTGGAACGAGTAAAGCGGGTCATACTTAGAAAGGTGCATCTTTCTAAGCAGCTTACTTCGCCTCACCGTCTCCAAAGCTCTCCACTGTGCTATGCAGCGTAGAGACACTTCGCCACTATCGAACGAAAACTCCATCACTCACTTATGGTCGTTATGTATTGAGTTATGAGTTTATGATTGCCACGGCACTGCGATGTTAAATCAATACCATTCGCTATTGGTGTCGTAAAGTATTTTTTTGTGTTATTTAACCTTGCAATCGAACTGTTTTTACAAAGCTGCCGTTGAACTGAAAACTTAATCTGTTAATAATAATTTAAATCCGATATGACGTTATCCTGTTAAAAGAACCAAAGTTCTTAGGGATTTAAACTGCATTAATATCTTTAATTTAGTTCCAATATATATTTATACTGATTACGATGCTTATAACCCCTAATACTAATCTCCATAATTTTTACTATTCAAAGACTTTCAAACATATTGTTCTTGAAACCTTGCGTAAGCTAAACTAGCTTTAAAAATTTTTATTTATTTTGTTACGTATAAAATGCTGTTAACCTAGCAATTTTTTAATAATGTTGCCATGTTTTAATAGTTTTAACAATGTGAATAAATGTTAACAAACATGGAAAATAAATAAAAACTAATGTGTGAAATTAAGAATATATTATATTATATAGCATTTAAGTATTTGTATTTCAAAGTGAAAAATATAACAGCGTAGCATATAAAATAGTAATCAATACTGTGCTTATAGTGAAAAAAATTATTATAAAAATGAAAATAAGAGAAATCTCAGTTAGCAAGACAAACAAATAAGAAAGTGTACGGAAGTTAAGAAATATTTCGGTTTTTTCATCTAGTACTTCCTGTCTTTAGATTTAAATAAAACAAAATGTGTGTAAACTGTCATCGAAATTTTTTTCACGTTTGCTCGGAGCCAACAATGACAATTCCTTGTCTAGCATTTGATGGGCACCCAAGTGTTTCCTCCTGATATATCCTCAGCACTGATCGCTCAACACCTTAATACAGCTTCTATAATAACTTTTAGTTACTGCTCCTCATCAACTGCTTTTCTGACATGGGAGACGCTGTTCGCCGTCAGTATAGCCTGAGTCCTTGCAGTATAAGCAAAGTGATTATCACTTCGAGAATGTTATGTGTATAATATAACATCGTTCAAATTTCGGTTAAAACTTTTTTGGATGGAGTTTAGCTAGTGTTCGATTTTCCATTACTATAGCGCATAAGTAGCCTTAGTCTAGTAGGTAATGTGTTAGCTTATTAGATGAGGCCTCGGTTCAAACTTCAGGTCAGACATCAAAGCGAAAATATGAAAAAATATTTCTTCGGCGACAGATTTCTGGCAAAAACTCGGAGAGTAAATAAAATTGCCATAAAAAGTTTCTCAAAAATCTGTATATAATTAACTCACACTCATGTATACAATTAACACACACAACATCAGTGGTGTGAGAAACTAGGTCGTAATCGTAACTGAAGGGTTGTAATGACCAATTATTATGTATGGCGCATAATTCAGTCTAAATTTGTGTTGCATGTAACGTCATCCTTTTGAAACATGTGTCCAGATCATCCAATTCAGATCAAAAAAGAAGTATAATCTTCGACCTATAGTTCTCGCTGTTGTCAGTAATGTCGTGCCCAATTATGAATCCATGACGCCGCTAGCCAAAATCTACACTAAACTCTGACTTTTTCGGGATGCATTCGACACTCTTGGATCTCATGTAGATTGGTATCGTCGTCCCAAATTCGATAATTTTGTTTGTTAATGTACCCATTCATCTATAAATGGGCGTCATCGCTGAAAATGATTTTTCAATGAAAATTATGGTCAGACAGAACACTCATTTTGATAAAACTATTTTATTATTTTCACCTGCTGTGTGAATGCTTTATCCGTCCATGGTGATTTGGCAAAACAGATTTAATTATTGACAGCTAATTTGGCAGATAAATATAGCTGTATCTTCAACAAGTTGGCTGTTATCAACTATCAAAATTCTGAAGTCCCTATTGATAGACCCGATTTAACCAGATGCTGTATCTAATGGTATCCTAGATTGATAACTATTAGCCTGCTATAGACAGGATGATGAGGAATTGGAGACTAACGAACACCTCCTCTGTAACTGTCCAGCCCTTAGTAGGTTGAGGTTGAAGACCCTTGGTTGGGGCTTCTTTGAGGGTTTGAATTCTGTGTCGAGAGCCGATATCAAGACTCTCCATAGATTAATTATTATTTTGAGCTGGTTGAGAAGTGCTACAGCTTCAGTAGTGTAGTCGCGCTCTCTTGTGTATTTGTTAGTTTGTGTAATTTCTCCGCTTCCTTATTCTCCCTTTCCCATTTCCTCTCCTTCTTTCCCTATCCCCCCTATTATCGTCTCCTCTTTAGGACGTTTGTACAATGGGTCAACTTGACCTCCGGGTACTGTACTTGTCTCAATTGGCAAGTACACGTCCTCTAAACTAAGTTAACCTTGATAACTAATAATCTGACACGTATATAAAAAATTTCAGCAACTGTTCTTCAGAACACTGTAAAATTTATGGAAAACGGTTCATTGCTTAGGTGAAGTGCGAAATCTGGTTAGACCAAACAAAAATATCAATTTGAAGAAATATAATACTATAGGCGTCATATCTTCAAAAGAAATCTTCTTCCCATATCTACAAAAGAAAGTTTCTTCAATGGTGCCCCCAATCCGTATATCCAATAAAAACGTAACGAATAGAAAAAAAATTCTTAAAATTTTATTTAAAATTTTTAGACATTTTGTGAGAATGCTATTAATTAACATTTTCTATGAAATTTATAATATAAATATACATCGCTATAATTGTTTGAAAGAATTTCATATCTTGCATTACCAATACCTTTTTGAGGCTACGTAGTTAAAAAAAATTTAAGGTTGTTTGTTTAAAGGTGTAGAACAGTAATAGATTTTGTAAAAAAAAAATGTTTCTTGTTATGCACATATAAAAACATAAAATTTACTCCATTTTAAATAATATTAACATAAAAGCAGAAAAATAAAACAAATGCTTTGTTTTACAGTTGGAAAATCGAATGACGACCTCAAAATATACGATGATGTACCTAATTCCGCTGTTGAGTTACATGTTAAGGATAAGGTAAGTTCTAACTATTTTAAAAATATCCGCTATACAGTGTACGACAATACAATGGGAACTTTTTTCAAATTAAAGAATCAAACATTTCAATCAAGTATAAATACATATAAATATTTCTAAATAAACGTTAAGTTTATTATGTTTTCTATTAAAATACATGCATGGAAGTTTAAACGTGTACGTATTTAAATATAATCCTGTTGTTAGCTGATATTTTTGCAATGGCAAAATAATGAAAGATAAATAAAATTTACGCTTAGTACGCGTTTCTTTATTGTTATTTCCGTAACTTCTCATATTTAAATAATTAAAAAAAAACGGCCAGAATTAAGATTTATGAAACGCAATTAATTGAATGAAAGATTAAAAAATTATCAAAATGATATCGGGTTGAATATAATATTGGATATAAAGTCAGTTCAGAAATTGTTATGTGTATGCGAC
The DNA here is from genome assembly GCA_927399465.1 of Sarcophaga caerulescens. Classification (NCBI taxonomy): domain Eukaryota; kingdom Metazoa; phylum Arthropoda; class Insecta; order Diptera; family Sarcophagidae; genus Sarcophaga; species Sarcophaga caerulescens. Next base: position 118,044,362 of record OV656872.1, on the reverse strand, counting down.
AAAATTTAACTTAGTTAGCATAAAATTTGACAAAAACAGTGTACGTGTACTGTGTTCATAGAATGTTTTTTTTTTTTTTTTTAACAAATGTTATAACATGTTATAATGTCCAACACGAAAGCGGTATTTAGTGATATTACCGAGTGTTAATAATCCAATGGGATCCAATACGTGAAAACAATACGTTTCCAAATGTAAAATTAAAATATTGATAAGTGAAACTTTTTGTAGTTTAATTTTTTGTTTATACTTTCTTACAGTTTCCACAGGGTTCAACATATCGTATGGACATTTTTTTCGCATATTCTAAACATTTTCAGTACGTAAAGGTCTAGGTTTTCAGGAATTACATCATATATAGGACCATTGTCCTGCCCTAATATGAAATTTTCACACAATCGAGCAATTTTCACTTAAAAATTATTATTTTACATACCCCCTTGGAAGTGACATTAAACATCTCTCAACCTATTTTACAGTCGGAAAGCGGTACCTTAAGCCTTAAGTGAATCATGTAATGAGAATATTTGAATATTATCATTTACTCTACTTTCCAATCTTTTTTATTAAGTCTATTTCATATATATGGTGCCCTCTTCCCTTTATTCAGCAATTGCGCCCGAATCTATGGGTTAGATATTACTAGGTTAGCCACTTAAATTGAATGGCATCTTCTTTTAATTCTTTCACTGGTAATTTTCCATTATTTTTATCAAAAAACAAGATTTGTGAAAGTTATGTTAAAAAATTGTTTTCTAAATTATAACAGCGGGTTAATATAAGTTTTCCAATGCTCACTTTTCCACTCCCAATAAATAATGTTAGACATTTGTTCACAATTCAATATATGTTCTAAAATTTCTAGATCAAAACCCCTTATAAACTAAGAAGGAAAGAAAGTCGTATGCAATTAAATAGGATACAAAATTATAGGAACAGGTTTTAAATTACGAATCAGAGAATCTTTGTTTCAGTGAAATTTCAGTTTCCATTGTTTTGCCAATACAATGAAAATATAACGTTTTTATTGCTTTATAATTTATAAATATATTCTAAAAAAATATATATATGTAAATAATGTATTTTTTTTTTTAATTAGTTCTTGCGTAAGTTGAATCGACAAGAGCGTGTGGTAGAAGAGGTTAAATTGGTATTAAAGCCACGTTTCAATAAGAAACAGATCACCAAGGAGGATTATAAAGAAATAATGCGACGTGCTGTGCCTAAGGTATTATTAATAATTATAATTTTCCTAAAGAAAAAGTATTACTAACCCCCCATTCTTATCTTTAGATCTGTCACAGTAAATCCGGAGAAATTGATCCGTTTAAGATCAAAAAATTAATTGAGGCATATGTGAAAAAGTTCCGTGCTAAACATAAGAAGCTCAATATTGTGAATACGGGACAAGTCAGTAGTGCAGTCAAGTGTGCTGCATATTTAAAGAAGTTGTAAAACCTAAACGAGTTAAAATAATTCAAAGCAAACAGTAGCATGTTTAACTCAGTTGTATAAAAAGTAAGTTGTACACGGTCATTCAAGTTAGATTTTCTTTTTTAAATGCAAATTAAAAACCCTTAGAAAGTAAATTTACAATAGCGCAGTTCACAATCTTGGGCAAATGGTCTGGCATCGTGGCATTTGCAAATGTTGGGAATTTTTTTTACCATACACTAACAAAACACACAGAAATACCCTTGCTATGATTTGGCAAATATGCCACACTCAAAACCGTAGTTTATATTTGCCATACTTAAGCAAATGAACAGCTGATCATAAAAATAAAAACATTGAAAAATAAAGTCACAAAAAATGGAAATATATAACATAAAAAACGAATTAAAAGAAAAAGCCGAATAAAAAATGGACAGAGGACGAAATAAATAAAATTTTATTTAAATATAAAATGACAACATTTAAGAAAACATTAATGAATATGGCTTGTCTTTTCATTTGAGAAGTTTGCAATAAGTGGTGCAAAGTTAAACAAAAAAACACCGTTCACAATTAATGGCAAATATTTACAATGGTATAAATTTACCATCTAAATGCCCAAGATTGTGAACTGCGCTAATATTTATTTTTTTAAAAACGAAATCATCTACAATTTATGAATGATAAATGATGTGTGTTAAATGTGCACACTTACCTATGTTTACTACATATTAACGTAGATTTTCCGACGCCCAAATTCATTTTCTAATGAATAGATGCTTCGACTGAACAATTTCGGTGCTGATAGTCGTTTAATTTCATTTTTTGCACCCACTGAGCCTTGTTAGGCTTAAGATTGACTCTACCCAATTGACAAAATTGGGTAATCAATGGCTCCTCTTTTTGCTGAGGGACCGGAACGAATGTGCACTGGTGATTTAGTCTTATAGAATTCAATTCTTCAATTATTGTTCTAGCCATTATTAGACGATTAAAACAACCACTCAAACTCATTTTAGTTAATTGTACACTTTATACGCGACACATGCCGAAAGAGAAATCTATCAAAAGTGCAAAAGCTGTATTCAAAAAGAAATTCGAACTTGAAAGACTAGTTCGCAGTTAAAAATATTTAAAAAAAAATATAATAAATATTTATTTTGTTTTTAGTAGAATGGCTTATTTGGGGTCCGCTATCACCGCCAATTATCAGGAAATGTGGAAAGAAAATAGCACTACTTTCAATAGTTCTATAAATACAATTTAAAATTATAGAAGAATCCTAGTTTTAGTTTCATAGTCAGTAAGTGTCATTACAACGCTAATAATTTTGTCTCCTACATTTGAATTTCAAATTTAACAAAATGAAAAAAACACGTTTATTGTTCTTTATTTGTAATTTAATTATTTTCTATTTATACTTGATATTCTCGATATTTATTATAATTTCTAATTGGATATATTCGTTTTAATTTGGAAAGAAAAACTAAGTATTTCAACTGTAAAACAAATTTTTCAATATTGTATGAAAAAAAAAAGAAATAATTAAATTGTCTAGTGTATTTTATTTAATTTTTTTTTGTTTTTATTAATGTATATGATTTTCAGTTCAACTTTTATAAAAACAAAATTGTTTAACATTAACATCTTGCTCCCATAGTTAAGTTTCAACAATATACATACATATAATTATAAAATTTCATATAAATTTTAAAACTAGAAAAACTAAATTTTAGCACCATAACATGTATACATAATTAATTGTGTAATGAAGATTAATTATTGAATAAAAAGCAATTAATTACAATATGTTTGTGTATTAGATTATTTCTAAAATACCAGACAATTTATAATCGTTGTTGATACCTGCAAATAACTTGAAAACTTAGTTTTTTAAATAAAAAAAACTGCATTTATTACAACTTTACTCTCAAAATTATTAAATTTGAAAAATTGTGCAAAAATAGTTTGTGTCATTAAAATAAATCTTTAAGAGCATCGTTATTTTATAGAAAATTTAACGGTTTAAAGCCAATATTCTATTGAGCTGGCAAATGAGTTTTTTAATTTCATTTGTAAACAGTTTTTTAAAAGTTGGTTTTAATATCCACACGGCAAAGTAATTGGATTTGGGTTGGTTTTCGCAATATTCTGATCGACAGCACTTTACTAATAAATTGCTGAAGAGAAATTTGTAGGCTTTAATAGAAGAAACTAAAGGCTTTATTTACCATAGAAAGATGCTATTCGGGCCAAATATACATAGTTTTATTCAATAACTTGAGATTTTGAAACTAATTCCATTTCGTTTTTGCTTTCCAGTAGAAAAAAACAAATGTTTGTTTCATGTGTGCTTCATTTTTAATTTTTTATGACGAGGGTTAAAAATATTAATTTAGCTCTTATCACTTCAGAAAATATTACTTCATTTTAAGGTGCGAAGGTTAGGTTTCGAACATTGGAGAAAGATACTTCTCCACCCAGAAACCAGAAAAGACAGAAGGGGAAAAGAGTTAAATGTAAGATTCACATGGGAAAGAGTAGCAAGAAGTTGATAGTCATCTATCTCACCGGCCGGTCATTGTCTCATTCTCCAGGTTAGAGATTCTAACAGACGCTAAAGAAACATTAAATGTGTTAAAGAAACCCTGGCGTAATGTCCTGTGTCTACTCCCCTGCATCACCGCACACATCGTCAACACAAACCACCTACCATACCCATCAGAACTCAATTCGTGTCAGAACGGTGCGGTACAAAATACATTAGGCTGGAGATTCAGTAATTCTACTGTCCGTCTGATCCCTTGGTTGGTCTGCCAATGGGATACTTTATGAGAGGAGCCCAGTACACTATTTTACTATACATTTACGGAAACATTCTAAAAGCTTTCCTGCACAATAAAATCAGCCTATACCTGACTTAAAGTTCACTTAGTGCTTTCAGAATAGCCTGACTATTCAAATAAAGGACTACTCTATTAGCTAGTCCGATCCGTTCAGAGTGATCAGAGTTCCTATTGGATATCTTCCATATCACTTCTATGCACATAATAAACGTCGAGTCCCTTTTTCATCGTTCACAAAGTGTTCTCCATTGATGTACAACACATCACATCATTGCATTATAAAGTAACCCGATTTCCTTGGACAACCCACGGCTAGTTCCATATTGATATTTTAGCACGTTTACTATCCAGTCACCAAACCAGTTGCCTCATTTAGACATTGTTGGTCTTTTCAGTGTTATTAGGTTGGTTTTGTGTTATCCTCATGGGATAAATCTCCTATTTGTCTGTTGCTGTAAAATATGTTTTTTAGCTTTAGAATTATTCTTTCTAATGATTTAATGTGACCCAATGCACACTAATGCACCGACAGCTACAACTTACATATATTTGATAACAATTTTTACTCTGATATCAGTTTGTTTTTGTTATTTAAATAAAGTATTCATGTTTCAAAGAACTCTGCATATAACTAATAAGATGAGAATTAAAATTCGTTCTAGAAATATTTGAAATAAATCGATTAATAATATTGTGCAGTACAATGGTAAATGGGGTCAACAATACATATACAGACGACATTTACGATTAAACTATGGATTACAATTTACTTGGTAATATTGATTATTGTTGCTGTTTCTGTTAAACTAAAGGATGCAACAAGTTGTTTACATTTTGTGGAAAGCATATGATATGCAAACATTCCTAAAGAGAAAAGAAATATATGTTAATTAGATTTGGAAAGACAGAAATGTGGCCAATGTGAAAAATGAAGCCAAACAAAACACAAATAAATGGTAGTAAACAAGTGAATATTGGCAAAAAATCATAGCTAAAATTGTTAGTTCATATTAAATTTTGAATATTTAATAAATTTATTGAAATTTTTAATTAAAAATGGAGGATTATGATGAACAAGGTAAATAGTAATATTTATTAGTTATGTATTAGTTACAATACGCGTGATGATATAAAACACAATTCCTTTAATATTTTTGCGCAAAGAAAGCGTATCTAATATGATACGTAAAGAAGTCTCACCGTCGAAGGTGGGGTGTAAAGTTGGAGGATGGCGTTATGAAGATTCAACACGCTACATTGGAGAGTGGAATCAGAGAGGACAAAAGCATGGTCTAGGCCATTTAGTATTTGCAGATAGCACCCGTTACGATGGTCAATTCTTTGAAGGCATGAGTCATGGTTTGGGTTGCCTTTGGTTTGCTGATGGAGCCAAGTAAGACAAAAAATTTAAATATTTCTTGATTTTCATTAAGCTCTTTTTTAAGATATGAGGGAGAATTTATGAATGGTTGGTTTCACGGCTATGGCATATTCTGGCGCGCCGATGGAATGAAATTCGAAGGTGAATTCCGTGGTGGTAAAATATGGGGGCACGGTTTAGTTACATTTCAAGATTTTTCACATGGTTTTCCGCGAAACGAAGGTTATTTTCAAGATTGTCGTTTACTACGTAAACGTCGCTGTCCCGAAGTTGTACAAAAAGCCCAAAAATGTGCTCTTATGGCTAGATCTCAATGCGAACATCCTTACTAAGATTAAAGAATCAATAAAAAAAATTTTCTTAAAACTTTGAAAAGTAAAACACACTAGATTTTGTTAAATTATTTTTATATACAAAAAATACTTTTTGCTTTTGTTTTACTTTCTGTTTAAGTATAGATTTAAGTTTTAAAAAATATAAAAAATTAAAAGTTAAACAAACAAAAAATTCAACACACTTCAAAGTTAAAACAATTATGTCGACGTTGGGGCACCTACTAAGTACCAAGCATTTCTAGCTTGCACAGCAGCGTTACGTACAAGACGTTTGGGATCGTCTAAAGCAGTCGCCAACTCCAGCACGACATCCATCTTAAAAGGCAGCAGTACAAATGTGGGATATTTGGTAATATCATACAACAAATTTAAAGCCAAAATTCTTACTTGCTAAAATAGAAGAAAAAATATTTAATATAATGGAATAAAAATGAATTGTGAATAAAAAGCAAACTAACCATAACATTATTGAAGTTCGACAACTTTAAACAGGCAGAAATTATGTGATTTAAATGACCACGGAAGTATTCGTCTTGTTGTTTTATAAAATTTCCACATATTCTCAATGATATACTTAGAGTATGACCATTTGACGATTCAAGACATTTAAAAATAATTGGCCCAATCTATTTTGAATAAAATATAGATTTGTATGTTGTCTACTGTTTTTAATTTAAACAAATTACAAGATACCTTTTCCAAATTCATTTTTAAAACTGCATGCGGTGTCGTTTTCATAACATACACAAATGCAGTTAAATGATGTTCACAGTATGTTTCTAGCTTATGCCCTAGTTTAGTTAATATCATATGAAAGAATTTCTGTTTGAACAAATATTTAACAGTTGGTAAATGCAGTTGTGGATATTCCGCTGAGATTATATCAAATGCCAAGGATGCAGCCGTTGCTAAAGAAGGATGATCTAAGAGTTCAGCTAACTATAAAGAAAATTTGACTTCAATTATTCAGTATATCTTTTAAATATACATATATATGTACAATAAACGTACCGCTTCAACTATATCAGCAACATCATCCGAACCGCGCATCACTAAACCTTTAGCCAGCCACGATAACGCTTCCACAGCCTTTTTGTCTCCTTTTTTTATGGTATCTTTCAAAACATTAATTGTACGCTTAATAATTCCACGATTTGCATCATTATATTCAATTTTATTAACTAAGCTGCAAAGCAAATGATGAGCAACTTCACGAACATGTTCATCAGACGAAGTTAAAGACAACTGAGTTAAATCATCCATTAGGCGTTCAAAATGATCATCTAAACTTATGTCTTTGTGCAGGAATCCTAATAAGCCTTTAGCGATATACAAATCTGCAGTTAATTGCAAATTCAAATTATTTAGATATTCCGTCACTACCATATACTGCTCCGATATTGTTAATGTTCGGATAATCAAGCTTAGAGCCAATGATATTTCTGCCAATACTAAAGCATCCAAATTTTTATTAGTTTGTACTAAATTAACAAGTTTGTTTATAAGTTCGCTATTATGCTGCAGATCTTCAATGAAACGTTCATCTTCATTTTGCAGCAATTTATTTAACGCCTTCAGAGCCAGAACGCGTACATCGTTTGTAATAGTTTCACCACCAAATGATTGCTTGTACAATAAGTCCATTATGCGTTCCGTAAATGCAATTTGTCTCACTAATGGCAAAAGATTAAATAGTATTTTTTCTTTTACGAAATTTGAATAGCTGGCGAAATTATTAATACAACCGTCAATACAATTTGATTGCAATTCAATTGGTTGTAAAGCTCCTAAACGCTCCAGAAGAATTTGAAGTTGATCCAACTCTAAGGAGTCATGAGTGAGTATTAATCTTAAAATTTTATAGAGCAGTGCACGATTTTTTTCGTCAATTATGGGAGCCGATTCTATTAAAACTCCCAATGCAGCTTTAAGAACATCCAAATTTAAATTTTTACTTGATGTAAATTCAATTGATTTCAATTGTTCAATAACCAAAGCGTGTAATTGCTTACATACATCTGAATCAACTGCTTTAAAAACTGTATCCCCTTTTGCAGAAAGAATTGCAAATATTTGTGCAATTATTTTAAAAATTCGTATTATTTGTTCTGAATCTGAAATTTCATTCAGTTTTAGAAGGAATGTATTCAGTATCTTCTCACTTGCAAATGTGGGATCACCAGAAACACAAACCAAAGCAATTAAAGAAGCAGGACTGAATAAACGATGTTTAACATCACTTAGATGCGTTAGAATTGTACCCAAAATCAGTGTCTGATAATTATGACTTATGGTGGTATTTGAAGCAGCTTGTTCTAAAATACACCGCAAGGTGTGCAAAGCAAGTGTTACAACGTCTTTATTATCGGATCCTGGAAATACTTCCGATTTAAGAGCAGTCCAAATTTGCTCAAAATGACTTTCTAAACTTTCACAGGGGAATTTTAAAGCAGCTTGGCTCTGAAAACAAACGATTTAATTATATTTGAAAAATATTTTACAGATATTTCTAGGAATCAGTTTATTAACTATTCTAGATTCTATAATATTGAATAATTAATTATAGTAATATGTATTAATAAAAATCTATGCTACCTACCAATAATTCTAATGAATCACATTTTGCAACGACTAATTCACTTTCTAATTTCTCCAAAGCCAAAGGTATGCACCACTCTACGAATTCGGGTGAGGCCACCAAACACTTTGTCAACTTCTTAGATAAGTTTTCTCTAGTTATTGTATCAGGATCATTTTTCGAAGGATTAAAATCAATTGGAAAATAGCACGCAAATATTTCAAACATTTCTTCGCTTAAATGCAGAAGTGGGTATGTTGCTATGAAATCAGGCATAAATGTATAGATGAAATCTAAATTTCTAGGATCACGTTCGCCATCGATAGAACTGATGATGCCGTAAATAAAGTCACCGGACATAGCCTTCAAATCTAAAAATAAACATGTTTACTATTTTAATATATTTATAAAAAAAAAAAAAAAAAACAACTAGGAAAGAAAAATTTACCGACTTTAAGCTTTTTTAGAAGCCTATTTTCTGCTTCTTCTTTAATTAACATCTTACCTTCAACATAATTCGATGATATGTGCTTAAATATATTAAACAATTGAAAGCGATCACTACGCAATTGGGATTGACAAGTGGTGTTTAAGAAGAAACTTTGCAATATGACTACCACAGACTTTCCGGGCATCATCTTCATATGCACTAAAGCATCAATTCCTTCTATTATTGCAGGTATTACATTATGATGATCTTTTAGGCGTGCTGCATAAAAATTCGCCAAAACTTCACATTGGTGGGTATTTAAATCATCTTTGGACAGTTTAGATAAAACGTGCGAAAGGAGCCAAGTGCCTTGAACCCGTTGTTCCACATTATTTGATGTTAAGGCAAAATTGAGATTTTCACATATCTTCACGATTTCATAGGATTTATTTTGAATATCTGTGGGAAATAAATATATTAATTACCGTTTTCGATAAATACTTAAATTTTAAGAATAGAAATTGTACATCTAGAACCAATTGTGGACATATGCCAAGTGCACAGGATTTTGCCTAAGTACTATAGTTTTGGAGATCCTTTAGTTTGGTTTCCATTTTTTGCGTACTGATTATAAATTTAGTTTCGGATATCACTTTGTCATTTTTTTCTGAAATTTTGTTCATACAAGAATTGCCTGCAAATTTTGGATGTGGAAAACTCTTTGCACTAACTAGTATCAATGAATGAATGAATTTCTATGTTAAAAATCTGGATATTAGGCAACTTAAGTTTTACAAAATAGCTATGTATGTTTTTTGAAAAATTTATTAGTGAAACTAACAACATCCAATGCCAATACTAGAATTAAAACTTTCGGATGAATTATAACAAATCACCGTGACCAGTTTGTGTCGTCAGTAGGAACGATTTCCATAATATCGACGCTGAATGGTTTTCAATGGTAAAAATAAACCAAGGACGTTGAACTACTTATCACATGCATCGTAAATGGGAGTTGATAACCTTAAATTCTATTCCTGAAACCTGATTCATCCACTTTTATTTTTGTATGGAATTCTGCGGTAAGTGGTCTTATTGGTTGGATCCTTTAATAGAAGCTTACCTTTTACTAATTGTTCGGCAGCAGATTTTAAAGAATTTTCATTTTTTAATGCTTCCTCCAGGAAAGCTTGTGTTAAAGGAACCATAATTTAATAGAACTAATTTATTATTGAAATTTACACTTTGTTTATATATTAAAACAAAAAATAAAGAAAGTTTGTAAGAACAAAGATATTATTTTTCCAAAGTCAATGCACGCGAATAAAGGACTACAATAAATGTGAATATGTATTATAGTACAAATGTATAGAACTGTAAGTCAAATAATGTCATTTGATTGTTAAAACAACTCTGTTTTTTTTCTTTTTCTTCATTCTACCTTTCAACCACTGAGTGCCAACCATAAAATAACGGCGTTAAGAATTTTGCCTAACAATGACTTTATATTGAAAATAGTATTTGTGTCATTCTCAGTTTTGTTTTTTAAAATTTTGTAGTTTTTAAGAATTTTGTTTTAGAAATAAGAAATAAAAATATGGCGAATGCTGTGCAAAATCCTTACGATATGGACAGCACGACATTCGATGCTGAAAAGTATTTGGAGAAATTGTTAAAGGTATCAATATTGCAGTTTCTTACTGTACCAGCGCTGTTCTCTCATTGAAACATTTTATGTCTTCACAGGATTGTACTCTGAAACAAATTATGGACACAGAGGCAGCTGTGGTTAAAGACACCCAAACCTTGCATTCTGATATGCAAACATTAGTGTATGAAAATTACAATAAATTTATATCAGCCACGGATACAATTAGAAAAATGAAAAACGATTTTAAACAAATGGAAACAGATATGAATCTGCTAAAAGACAAAATGAGCACCATCACTGTTTTTAGTGAGCAAATAACGGGAACTTTGCAGGGAACCCGATCACAACTATGCAAACTTTCTGAAAAACATTCCTTGCTTAAGAGATTGCAATTTTTATCGTCCCTTCCAGCTAAGCTTAAGTCTTTAATTGAAGAACAAAACTACGTTCAAGCTGTCCAAGATTATAAACATGCCCAAAAGGTTTTCGAACAATATGGTTATCAACCGTCGTTTGAGGGGATACGCAAAGATTGTGATTTTATAATGACAGATTTAAAGCAACAGTTAAGACAAGAATTTCAGAGAGCAGGCAAAACAGCCCAATCTTTAACAGAGATAGGTGAGCTGTTGCTACAATTGGATGAAAAAGCACCTGATATGGCAACGGAAATGTTGAACTGCGCATCCAAGAGGTTACACGAACAGATTGTCATGTTGCAGGATCAAACAGAACGGGATATGATAGAGTTTGTAGACATGGGCATTGAAGGATTCTTAAATGATCTCACTTTAGTGGTTACCTCATACTTCGATATGTTTGTTGCTAAACATTATGAAAATGAAAGAGACGATTTTCAAGAAAACGCTCTAAAGGAGTTAAATAAATTTTTAAATGTGAACATTGATAAGTATTTAACTCTCGTACAGGATCGGGTAGAATCCGACGTTGGCTTTGGTGACACTCAGGTCATGCTTAGAGCACTAGACCGCTTGCATCGGCGCTTGTTGGCTATGCGTAATATATGCAGAGGTATTGAAATTCAACGAAACACCGTTGACATTATAATCTCAGCAGCACATCAATTGTGTGATGCCCATTCGAAGAACCTTAAAGATCACTTTTCTGACAGCATCAGTTCAGTTAGACTTTCGTTAGTATCAGCGAAAAGTGATTCTACGTCTGGTGCAAATTTGAATGACTTGATAACTAATTTGTACGTTTCATTGGTTGAGAAAGTTAAAGGCGTTTTGCAGGATCTGTTAGTATTCTTGCAAACGGATTGGTCTTTTAATATTAAATCAGATTATAAAGGAACTCTCTGTGTGGAGGGCATACGAGAAAACTTGCTAATTGGATTTTTACGCCATATTTCAAAAGTAATGAGTTCCTTTGGCGATTCGTCGACTTCGAGTCCACCAAATTTATTATTAGTATTGTCGAAAACCTGTTTGGAAATGGAGCAAAATGGTGTCCACATATTGGTAGTATAATTTTTTTAATATGGGAAAATGCAAACAAAAACTAACAAATTAAATTTTAAGGGACTAAAATCTATATATTTGTATTTTCTACTTGTATAGACAGCATATAACGTAAAAAGTTGTACTAAATTCTTAATAACATCCTTTTCAGATTTCTTTAGCTGATGATTTGTACGAAATTGATTCTGAAAACAGTGCTACATTAACACATGAAACAGAAATTTGTGCAGAAATGCGTGAGACAGCTCAGACCCTCCTGGACACTTTTGTCCGCTTACAAGGATTGAACATTTCACAAATGTTGCGTAAAAGTGTTGAAACGCGGGATTGGTTAAATTGTTTGGAACCACGTACGGTTAGAGCTGTCATGAAACGAGTAGTTGATGAATTATCCACCATTGAAACAGTTGTGGCTAGTTTATACGATTATCCATCCACTGTACGTACGACGGCGAGTAGTGATTCGAGTCGTAAAACGCATTTTAGTAACCTAACTAATTCTAAACAACAGTTTCGTTCGAATTGGTCAAATTACACGCCCTCACAATTAGAATCCTCATATGTTTCCAATATACACAGATTATTTTCAGAAAGAATAGATATTTTTACATCAGTTGAGTTTTCTAAAGTGTCAATCGTTACGGGAATTATTAAAATCGGCTTAAAGGTAATAATATTGTATATTTAGTTACATTAAAAGGCATAACTGAATAAATTTTTTAGACTCTGTTGGAGTGCGTACGTTTACGTACTTTTAGTAAATTTGGTTTGCAACAGTTACAGGTGGATACCCATTATTTACAAATGAACTTGTGGCGTTTTGTAAAAGATGAAAAGTAAGTTTATTAACTTTTTATTTATTACTACTCTACATCGATAAAAATAATGAATACGTTTAACACAATTAAAATTTATAAGACTGAATAATTGTTTTAATTCGTATATTTTTTCAGTTTAATAAATTTTTTGTTGGATGAAATATTGGGATCTGCTGTACATCGCTGCTTAGAATCGACGTTGATGGAACCAAACGCTGTTGAAATAATCTGTGAACGCGGTTAGTATTAAAAGTGTTAAGAATTTTAATTCTAACTCAAAACTTAAAATAAAAAATATTTGATTTCGTTTCATAATTTACATGCTAGCTTAAGGATTCTAAATAAATTTATAGACATATATTCTACGTTTTAAACAATATTGTAATTTTTATTTGAATAAAATATATTTATATCAATGGATAAAATTTAGTATTAACTCTAAATGTAGTCTTAGTTTTGTAATAAAAAATGTAGACTGAATGTGATGTAGTACAGCGTACCGCTTAAAATTCTTACTCTTTGTAACAATGCAGCAGCAAATCGAGAAGAAGTAATAGAGTGAGTTGACATAGAAAGTAATTACTCTGAAATTTGAATTTCTTAATTAAGTTTTCAATATTCGATTCGTTAAAGACTGTAATACCAATTATTTTTATTTAAATTAAATTGTGCAATGAGGTTTATAATCCCAATTTTTTGATGATAGTTATTCAAAAATGTGAAACGTCACTTGTGCTTTGATTCCGAGTACTATCTATCACTAATGCAAAAAATTTCATTATAGGTTTATGATGTATTATTTATTTGTAAGTTAAAATTTTCTCCTACTTAAACCTTTATTAAATTAAGGGCTTTATTTAACTTACAATTATTTTTATTCATTCCTAACGCTTAACAGAAGGCAGCTTGTAGGCAAGAGAGGTGAGGAGAGTGGTTTTTTGCTAGCATAATTTTTCAACCAGCTTCTACCCCGCACAAACCAATACATAAGCAACATATATTTATAAAACAGCAGGTTCAGAAAATTAAGTAAAAAAAAACTAATACATACAAAGCAGAGTACCTGTATACAATTTTATGCCAGATGAAATAGTCTCGTGTGTGAAAGCACACTCAATACAAACGTTTTATAAATCATTTTAATGTTTTTCTTGCAGTGTATGAATGCTAATTTAAACGTATGGCAATACTGGTACGAAACCTCAATTGTTGTTGTTTCCCCTAATATTAAATATGTTTTAAACCCAAATTGTATTAAAAATTTTAACAAAACTCTATATTTGTTGTTTTGAATTTATTTATTTTTTAAATTAATTTATTTAAAAATCCTATTCTTGAATTTACTATGGAATATATAACATCACATCAACTCAATAAATGGAATACAGCAAACACATGATAATTACATATATACGAATGAATACACCACTACTATGAAAAACTTGTGCGCAATTGTCAGTGTGTGGGTTTGTGTGATTCAAATAAAATCCCTATGCAAGTATATAAGCACCTCATTTCATTACCAGAATTAGCTTTGCGTTGATCTCGTAAAGCATTTTAACTGAACGAGGAGTCTGTGTTTGTCCTTGCCACAAAGGCAATAACATGTGCTCGTTCAATTACGCTATTTTTGTTGGTTTAATAATGCCAAAATTAAAATAATTTAGAATTTTTTGTAGTGTCATTGTGGACTAAAAAAGAAGTAATTTTACTACTACATCAAACAAATGCAGGTGTGTTTGGCCAGTGCAAAAGAGACAGCTAGACCTATAAACAAATTATAATTATTAGCATGAGTGCAAAAATAAGTAGCATTAATTTAAAAAATTTAAGAAAATCATAAAATTTAAATTGAATTAATTGTAAAAATTAGCAAAATTAATGTAAGTTCTTCAAATTCCTTTGTTTGCTCTTAGAATCTCTCATATTTGGTGTATTTTTGAGAGAAGTGTTTCTCTTTTCTACTACTAATTATAAAAGGTAGCAGAAAAATACTGAATTTTACAGCCGAGACTGGCAAAATCCAAATAAATTGCATTCATTCCAAAAGTAGATATCAAGAAGATTGGATGTTGTTAGTTTGTGTCAAGTTATTTAATTCTTGTCAGTTTTATAAATAAATATCTTAAAGAAATTGTGAAATATTTAAAACTTACACCGTAATACAAAACTAAAATTCCCTTAAGGGCAAATAAATTCTGAAAATGTAATTAATTTTGTAATACTACATAAGTGATTGATATGTGTGTATTTTAATTATAATTAACTAATTTATTAATTTTCTGCGCATTTTTTTATCTCTTTTTAAACGACTCGTATTATTGTTGCTGTTGCCTTCTTACTATTTCTCTCTTCTGCACAACACTATTTGCGTTAATGTGTGTGATGTTATTGTTTTTTTTTTTGATTTTTTGAAAAATTTCGTATAAATCTCGTCCATATGTCATTCTGCGTGTTGCACGGCGTACGATATAATCTCGGTCATCAGTAAATTCATATTAAACAATAGCATCTAATTAAAAAATTATAATAAATTTACTACATCGTTTTCATTATCCTCGACTAAGCAGCAGCAATATATTTAATTTACGTACGCATTTGTGTCGTTGTTTGTTGGTCAGTTGATATTACAAAAGCATCAAGCTGGCGGAGAAAAAGATGCAAATGGCTTTATGCCAATCATCAGTGGTAAGTACTTGTAGCAATATGTTAAACTTTATTTGCATAAAACATTACAATATTGAATAGAAACATTAAAAATTAATGAGTAGATTGGAATTATAAATGGTTTATCAATAAAGAAGAAAAACATTTCTATCCGAAATTTGATTTATTGCATTGGTTGTGTGACACGTAAAGAGGCTCTGTCGAACAATAAAAAGGGAAAAAGTTTGTTTTGAGTTTTTTTCTTTTTTAATTTGAATTTTGTTTCGAAAGCTCAATTCGACAATTTAAGTCATTGGGGCAGAAGAAAATTTATAACTGTTCTCTGAATTAAGAAACAAACTGGCTTTTTATTAATTGTTAATATCGTTAGAACGAACTTCTCTGGCTAAATTGAAATCGAATCTAAGTTTGGCAGCCGGTCGCTGTAAATTTTCAATATTGCTCTATTTCGATTCACAAAACCAATGCTTGTACATGTAAACCGAACTAGCGTGTTTACAGTTAATTAAAATTATTAACCGGACATTATTCATTCATTTCATTCAATAAATCTTGTATAAAGTGATAGGAATTAGGTAATCCAAAACTCTTTAACGTATCCAAATTATATAAATAATTTATAAATCATATTGAATATTTTTCATCTTTATCTACCTATATAATAATCCTAATACATAATTATAATCCATATCTACATATGTATAATAATCCTAATAAATTTATATAAAATATACGCGCGCGGGCTGTCAAATTTTAAGAATGTATAATAATAACATGCGAGCGACTGAACAATTCTTCCGCTTAAATTATTTATATATATTTATATATTATATATTATATGATATTTATAAAGCTTTAAGCTGGCTAAGTTAGGGATACACGGATTCAAGTTGTTGGACAGCTTTCATAGTCAGCTTATTAACTCTGTGTACATACATCACAAACGCCGGCAAAGGTGAAAATAGTTTTCATCATTGCGTTCCAAAATGAATAATATCAAAATCAAACATTATAGAAACTAGAGCTAGTGTTATCTCCTGAGAAAGAGTAGGACTTACATATTTAGCAAACTTCCTCACTACTACGATATAAGTTCACGGATGGCTTTGATTCTAAGTAAAGAGTGCAAGCCATCATTTTAGGACCTGCTATAGTATTCCAATCACTTACTTACATGCAAAGTTGAATAATGAAATTGAAACAAAAAAAGAAGTAATAAAAATGGGTGAGTGGGTAATAATATAATATACTTGGTCTAGGCAAGATTGAAATTATTCATACCGCACGGTTTTCTTCGTTTCATTACTGATATTACTATGGGACTATTAATCCTAGGATTATAATCCTCCTTATACTGATCTAAGTTTGTATTTGATTTTCTAGAAATAACATATATTTCGCATTGAATTTATGGGTGTGCTAGTCTATCAGCAAGGTTATAATCTTAGTCACCCCACTCATAATAATTAGAATATAATTTTCAATAGTATTGTAATTTAAATGTATAAATAAATATTCATATACATATGTAGTATTAGGTATATTATATTGTATGTAATAAAATTACAATAATTTCTAAGTTTTGATTTATTCGTGAAATTTAGTTCGTTAGTTAAACTTAATAGGTAAAATGTAAACAGAAATAATATACGTTTAATGTTTTTGGACAAAGTATTCACTTTTTTAATTATAACCACATAGTTTCAATAAAAGACGTAGAAAAAGAAATTCTTTAATTAGGTTATCGACTTAATTCAGCTTATTCTGAGTAAATAAATTCCATTTTATACAATAAAATTATTACTGAGAAAAATTGAAACAATAAATTTGTGTAAATAAATATATGTACACAAAATTCTTCGCAAATTAACCAAATCTGCTGACTTATGGATGAATCCTTAGTTCAGTAGGCTAAATTGTTGGCAAAATTGATTTAAATTAGTGGGTAGATTAAGAATGGCAATCGAACTCCAGCCGAGCTTTCAGTTGCCAAAAAGTCTATAAATTGGTAATTAGATAGCAACCGATAATCAACAAACACTAAAATTTTACTTGTAAACTTTTTCTTTTGGCAAAACGGAATAAGTTCAATTGCCATCCATAATCGAATTCCAAAAGAATTTTTCCGTAAATAAACTTCAGAAATATTGTTGAATTTGTAGTATTTTAGTTGCGTTTGAAAAAGAAAATTCAAACAAAGTTTTTTTTTTTTGTTGCTTTAATTCGAATCAATCATCGACTTCTATTTGTACATATTAAGTCTTTAAATTATTAAAATCTTAAATGTGCAGTTTACTCTTCTCAAATTATTTTGTCGACATTTACGAGTATTGGCCTGCCGGAGAGTGGGCCATTGCGCATTATTAGACTTTTTTCTGATTTTTACAAACAAAATATGGTGTATTTTTTTTATGGTACTATCTATTTGTGACATGTTACGCAATTACTTTACTTTATTATTAATTTCAATATTTAATCAGAATTGCGGTCTAACTTCTCACGCCACCAGCGTTGCCAGTAATTTAAAAAAAAAAAAACTTTATACAAAAAAAAACTTGTTTCCTACAAAAGTACTAAAATTTTTAAAGGAAACACCGGAGCCCGATGCCGATGGTGTTTCTTTGCTTCTTTTATCCGGGGCTAATAAAATACACAATATTTTATGTAAAAATATAAATATTTCTTGTTATTATTATTAAATTTATTGAAAAAAAATTAAAATTGAATTTTGTCGAAAAAACTTGTTTTGTTAGAAAACAAATTTCATGAAAACTTTTCCGCATCTCAAAAAACTTGGAAAAAAAGGAAAACTTGGCAAATGGCAACGCTGCTCACCACCCATGATGTCTGTGTTAATTCATTCATAATGTCATGATTATATAGTTTACGATTACGAAGCAAAATCTTTTGTTTCTATAATCTCCAAGCGTAATCCAAAAGCACAATAACGACTTGAGATAAAGTGCCTTTTAAAAAGGTTTTTTTTTTTAATTTTTTAACGAAATATTTCGATCTAAAACTAAATATTTAGAATTCTAGCAGCGTTATTCAATTTTTGGTTATTTTTTAGATTTCAAACTAAAAAAAACTAAAAAAAAATATACATATATTTATGATAGTTCACAAACAAATTTTTTAGAGTATGTATCAAGTGAAATTATATTTTATATTGCTTAACATTGTTACATACATATTAATAATATTCGAAATTTATGTACTTACTGAAAGTTACTAAGTAAGAAGAGTATTTATACATACATACGTATATGTACAATATGTATAGTATATACAAAAAATGATTGGGTTTAAATTTCTGGAAATCTCGAAGTAAAAGAAATAACAACAACTTTCACTTGATTGCACATTATACATTTTTGATCTTGACAAAAAAACAAAAACAAAAACAATGAAACATTAAAGGTTGGCTAAAATTGGTTTAAAATTGTCTTTTACTTTTTTATGGTACACAATCATTATTAACTTTGGACAGGAACTGTTGTTACTAAAACAAGTTTATTTGTTAACTCAGGATCTCCTACATTGTTAGTTTACTAATGATCAAAAAAAACTAATTTTACATAACTATTTATTAAGAAGTTTGAAATATAAAATCAATGACATTTAAATTTACTATATGTAAGCGAAATTTTGTTATTATTAAAATTAATTTAAATTTTAGGTTTATTGACCTTATTACAGCTTATTAAGAAATTTGTTGTCAATAAGGAAAGTTATGTATACGTATGTATGTATATGAGTTATTTGTATTTTTCGTAATATTACTTTGTTTATCTTAATTCCTTTATTCATATTTTTATTTATTTTATCATTATTAAGTAATATTATTAACGAATTATATTTTTGAAAACTTATGGTAAATATGATTGATTTCTATTTAAATTTTTAAGCAATTAAGAAATAATATAAATTAAGCTGAAATATTCTCTTTACTTTAACAGCGCTCATTATAAATAAATTACACAAAAGTGGTTCAAACTGATATGAATATTTCTTTTTAACAAATTATGTGTACAAATTATCAGCACAGGTTTTTACAATCATTATTGCTTACAAATTCTTTCCTTAGATATTGAACTAAAATTTTCCAAACATCAATCCTTTAACACCAGTAAATAGTACCTGTTCAGTTTGAGTTTGTATATAATAAAAGTCATTTTAAATTTAAAAAAGTGTTTGTTATCATATATTATTAATAAAATTGTTTAAAACTTTTGCTTCACTACCTAAAATTATAGATTTTTTTGTCGTTAAAGCTAATAAATATGTAATGCGGAAACTATAGCATGTGTCCCTTAGTATTGACCGAATAATTTATTAAAAACTGTTTTTATTAAATTTAAAATTTTTTATGCATTTTTAGTTCTTCGACAATAAGGTTATTATTGTGTTAAAGAAAAGTTACAATACAGTGTATGCATAAAGCAATTATTTATAAAGTGAAATAATTTCATTAGTATTTCTTTAAAGTACAAGCACCTTACAGCTAAAAACGATTAAAGTTAATTACATTTTTGAGTCATTCTAAGAGCAAACTGTTCTTTATGCAGAAGAGAGAAATATTGCTTAAACAGAATTTAGTTACGATATAGCACTTTCAAATATTTTACTCTTAGAGGTTGTGGAGCAATACAGTCATAATTAATCATTACCGTCCTTTAATATTAAGTGTACGTGAAGAATTTCCATTTCAATTGCATTGACAAAGAAGATAATAAACAATCGAATATTAATTTTAAATAAAATTTTTTGGAGATATTACGAACGGCAGATTTTGCTTTTCGTTGTCGTCTCACGAGCCTTCTTAATTTTTCTGTACTTTGCCTCAGATTCATTAATCACGTTTTTTCCTTTTAAGCAAGATGATTGATCTACCGTAGCAGGATGATAGGTTTGGGATTTTTCGTTGCCTAGAAACAACACCTACCGCGAATATGTTTTGGAAATTTTGCTGATTGAGTCCTACTCTTTTAACTAATATATTGACTTGTTGTAAGTTAGTAATTGAGCTCGTTACTCGTTGGAAAGCTGCAATGAACAATTGCATTGATATAGTAGAACGCTAAATAAATAATCGTCACTTTAGGTTCTTTGATGACTGAATAAAACATTTATTTTGTCTTTTCGATTCCATCTTTAATATAAAACATACATAACAGGTCATTACAACCCTTTAGTCAGGATTACGACCTAGCTTATAATATAAAAACGTTGTCAAAAAAGTATTAACCATAAAATTTCAATTATTTATTTATTGCCTTTTTCTAAATAAAGCTTAAGGTATACCATGCTGTAATTGAGGATGTTATAGCTAATGTCCGTGATGCCTTCCTCGATGAGGGAGTAGATGAGCAAGTGTTGCAAGAAATGAAACAAATATGGCGATCAAAACTATTGGCTAGCAAAGCAGTCGAAATTAATCCGGATCCGCCAGAAACACAACCCCCATTAATTGTAGCCAACAATCCAAAGGTAAGTAAACGTAGTGCTATGAAAGAATATGCACAATTGTTAAAAAAGAAAAAAAGTAAATCGTTAACTTAATAAATATTTTCTATACATTTATTTTTCTTTATTATATGTGTTTGTCTTGCCACAAAAATAATGTTGCTACTTTTCTCAACAATATAAAAATATAACAAAACGTCAACAACATATGCTAATTATAATGACGATGATGAATGTCGTGATTCATTTTAAAACAATTGAACATTTACTTTAAATTCATTCTTCAACCACTACAAAACTAAATCATCATACTTTTTTGTAATACCTCGATAGCCTACGAAGGTATATTTAAAAATTTTAGCTGCATTAACAAATTAATTTCAACATTTTTCTTTGTTCTTTTATTTTATTTTTCTTTATTTTCTGCTACTTAAGGCTCAGGCAGCTAAGGCTAAAAAGGCAGCAGCAGCAGCTGCGGCTGCTTCGCAACAACAGCAACTTCAACAAAATAATAATAATGGTGCAGGACAAAATTCATCAGCGTCTGGAAATAGTGCAAATTCGTCGACAGCAAATGTTGACGTTAAACCAAATATACAACAACAAACAACTAATGGCCCATCGACAACAGCAGCTGGAACGTTAACTAATGTTACAAATACGATAATGAATGGTACAATTAAACAGGAACCTCAACAGCAGCAAATTCAAACGAATCAAAGTCAACCACCACCCTTGCATCCTACCTCATCCAATTCAGCACTAATATTACAACAACAGAAACAGCAGCAACAGCAACAAGTTGTCGGTGGCAATAATCAACAACAGCAACAACAATCGGCTGCGGGTAGTAGTAATAATCAACAGCAATCTTCTACGATACCCATTGTTGCCGCTTTAGATCCAAACCGTATAATGCCTGTCAATGTAAGTACATTAATTCATATCGCAATAAACTGCCATAAAATTATACTCGAATGAATAATTTTAAAAAATCCATGGTGTTGAAAAATGTACGCAAATTCGTACGAATTGTCTACCCTTATAAAAATTTCAAATTCGAATAAATAAATAATCAGTCCGTCCGTCAATTCACCATCTACATTTAATGATAGAATAATAATGTAAATGCTACTCTTTAGCAATTGGAGGCAATCTTAAATGCCGGTGTTATTGGGCACTGAGAATAAATGTCAGTTAATATATCTAGTATTGGAAAATATCTTCTTAATTTTAATATGATTGATATATTTATATTTTTAAAAGCTTTATAATATACATATATTAAGGTAAAATTTAAAAATATCATTTCAATTTAAATTTAAATAAATCCTACAAGTGCTATTAGATTAAATCGTAAGAAAGGTACGTTATTGTGCCAAAAAAAAAAAACAAAAAACTTCTAGGGACATTAACAGTCGAAAACTGTTTTTGACACAATGCAAAAGGTATGCTAATGAAATCAGAATTGAGTGTCTGTCAGGAAGGATGTTATGTTTTCTGGTAGTCCAACTTTTTTACACCTTTTCGTTCCTTTTATGAACATAAAGTTGTCGCAAGGTCTGTCTGTTAGACCTTCCAATTATGTTCATTGCTGTTATTGCCCTCTGCAGGCGGTCAGTGGGCTTCTTGAATGGATTATTTGAAGTGGGTTTGTGAAGCCTCGTAATTTTGAAAATTATAAAACGATAATTTTTTCATCTTTTTTCACTGCACAACACCAAACTTTTTATTGGTACATACGCTGTAGACAATTGTACCAACTGAAAGACCAGTACAAAGAAAGAGGCAGAGATGTTTTGCCCAAAAAGAAAATAATTGTGTCTCACCAGGAAATAACTTTAAAGCTTATTGAGGAGTTAATTTTACAATTTTACAAAAATTTCTTAATAACTTAAAATTGACTATCACTAGAAATGCTGTTGCGGCCTATCGCAGTCAATATGTAATTTAATTATACATCAAAACACTTTACTGATATCATTACAGTCCTTATCAGGCATTTAACAGCTAAGTTAACAGTGGGCCTGTTCGTAAATGCATCACTGCGCTGCATAATATGATTATTTTGCTCTCACACTGCTAATCACATGTTGCTGATGCTTCTTTTTGCTGATTTATTTGTTTGCGTTTACGAACGAACAAACACTGCAGAAATGGAAAAATTATTAATAAATATGATTTTTGAACTGAACGATAAAACAAATGACAAAAAAGGAGACATTTAAGGAAGAAAAAAGAAACTTATTGTTAAAACTCTCATTCTCTCTCTCACTCATTCAATGCATCAGCCATTTTTATGATTAGTGTTTTGTGTTTATTTGCACATAATATGATTTAATGTTGCATTTACGAACATTTGACAGCTGCAGTCCTGCCAAAGTTTGCATTTATGAACATGATGCGCATAATAATGCAGCGCAGTGATACATTTACAAACAGGCCCAGTTTTTATTATTGTAACGATTTTGGTAAAAGTCGAAAGGAATTAAAAATTATCAAGTTTAGTAGACTCTGAAATAACAAATATGAAGAAAAGTCTATAATTTCTGGAAATGTATTTACGTAATTATGAAATAATTTCAGATCACACTGCCTGCTCAACCAGGGACCATGAATTCAGAATCTCGTGTACTCACCATACATGTGCCTGCCTCTGCTTTGCAAGAAAATCAACTGACACAGATTTTAACTGCTCATTTAATATCGTCAATAATGACGCTGCCCACAACTTTGGCGTCATCAGTGTTGCAACAACATGTTAATGCTGCATTAGTCAATGCAAATATGCAAAGTAAGTTATTTTTGTACTTTAAGTTATTTTCATATATGTCAGAATGAGAGATCTGATTTCGACATCTCATCTCGTGAGACTCTTTAGTGTGTTACATTGCACTGAAGATAAAATCGAAATTACTCCGCTCTTATACATACTTTATAATATTGTATAATTTTTTATACAACTTTTATTTTTTTTTATATAACTTTTATTTATTTTATTAGAAAATTTTAATACATCTAAACAAATGGATGGTGCACTTGATACTTCTGACGAAGATGAAAGCGAAGAAAGTGACGGTAACTTGGATGATGATGACAACGATGATTTGGATAAAGACGATGAGTCTGACATTGAAAATGAGGGTGGTGCTGAGGAAGAGCCTTTAAATAGTGAAGATGATGTGACAGATGAAGATGCTAGTGATCTTTTCGATACGGACAATGTAATTGTGTGTCAGTACGATAAGGTATGTTAGAATTATATGATGCACTATGCTTTATTTTATTACAATGTCTATGTTATTTCAGATAACACGCTCTCGTAACAAATGGAAATTTTATTTAAAAGATGGCATTATGAACATCGGTGGGAAAGATTATGTTTTTCAAAAATCCAACGGTGATGCTGAATGGTAGTTAATAAATAAAAACTCCTTTCTTTATTTCTTAATGCGATTACTTAATTTTCTCTTGTGATGTGAACTGTAAAGGAAGTTTATTAATTAAAAAAATCTAAACAAATAAATTCATTATAATGTTAAATTAAACTGTACAACATTTCTCCTATATAACTTTGATAAATAATAAAACTATTTTGAAAAAGACACAAAAATATTGTAGGCATTTCTGAAAAAATAATATTGTTTACGTGTACACAAAATACAATTTACGAGTTTCTTTATAACTTCACTTATTATTCATTTCCATACATGAATATATCTTATTCACATTTTATTGTTCATAAATACAATTTTGTTTTTCATTGGTAATATATGCTATACGTTAATAATTATACGAATATTATTTAAATAATAAAATTTGTAAGATGGATATGAAAATATCGAAAAAGAGACAATGCTGCCGTATTTATTTATTTACGATGTTTTATTAAATAAATTTATGTTCTTAGTTTTATACTTGACATACGTATACGTTAACCAGGGTATAGGGTATGTTTGTATGGAACTGAGATCTATTTTTATGGTGGGAGTATACATATATCCGAACTAAGACTTTGATAGGACAGCAGACAACCAACCCAAATACATAGCAAAACGTTGTCGAAAATGATTTTTATAACCATTCATGATCTCTTCAGAAATATGAAATTATTTTGCAATTCGTTCTTTCTGTATTGAAACTTATTCAAGTGCAAGCGACTACATTCATTTATTGTTAGAAAATTGTTCCTGATTTGCAAATTTGAAAACTATTTATTTAAACTTTTGGCCATTAAAAACTAAAGTACTAAATCTCTTATTGCTGATGTTAATTTTTAACGGACCTAAACAAATGCAGCTTTATTTAATGTGTGATATAGATTTTTTATCCTACCATGAATATGAAATTTATAGCTTAATTATGGATGACAACTTGCTAAGAATATAGTTCCGAACAATATAAAAAATTGCACTAGTAAAAAAATTTAAGGCAACAACAAACTTCTAGTTACCAGCTGGCAACGCAACTAAAGTTTGGTTACTGTACATAACAGACCATTAGTTTTTTATTTTTAACGGAAAAAATTGATAAAGTGCTACAACTTAAATTTTTATGGATATGGAACTTTGATAAAAACAACATCTATTTACTTACAAAAAGAATTTATTCTTAAGAACAAAAACTTGTATCTTATTCCATCAATTTTGTAATTATACATACATACATATGTTACTTTCTTTATTCAGCTAAAGTTAAAAGTGTTTATAGTTATCATTTTTGAAAATATTTAGTTGACTCAATGAAACATTTTTATCATGTACAGTTTTAAATTATGAATAAAAGAAAAAATAAACTTATTTCATATTTTTATGTAATTTTTCGATTTTTTTTATTGTTACTTATATAACTACAACTTAATAGCTAGAGAACTTTCTTCAAGTGGATAATCATATTGTTTATTTGAAAAATATGACCCAAAATTATATTTTTTTAAAAATCAAATCAAGATAATTACAAAATTATTTGCAATTACACAAAAAATTTATATAATTTAATTTAAAAAAGAAAAATTGCAGTACAAAAATTGTGCTTTGCACAAAAACAAAAGTTAATAAAAGAAAAAATAAAAATTTTAAACATTAATTCTTATAAAATTATATTTTTATGTGTGCTTTTTTACTTTCAGTTAAATCCCCCATAAGTATTTGTCAATATATAAAGATTTTAATTCCAAATTTTTTTATTAATATATATATATATATGTATATATTATATAAATATAATAATAATATTATAATTATTATTAACATTCCAGATATCAAATGTGTGTTTATCTATATATTATATGTTTGTGTGTGTGTGTGTAAGTATGTGTACGCGCTTATTTGAATTTAATTTTTAGATTTCTTTAGATTCAAAAATACATTGATTGTACAAACAGAAAAATCAAATTGAAGATATTGTACCACTTCTTTCATATTCTTTAGTTGCTCATAATTTTTTTTTTATAGATTTATATTTTTTTTTAATAAAAATATGTATTTGTGTTCTTTATTATTATTATTTTTTTTTGTGTAAAATTAATGAAAATAAAAAAATATTATTAACAAAAAAGTGTGTATTAGTACTACTAAAAAATTGCACGCTTTAAGCAGCAATGAAATCATATTGATTTTTATTTAAATGTGCTGTTCGTTGCTAAATCATCCCTATCAGTTTAGATGATTAACTTGTCAATAGAGCTATGTTAATTTCCTTAACCATTTTTACACGATGCAACATTTTCTGTAATGCTTCTTGACTGAGAGCTTGTGTAGAATACCACACCGGTGAATCGGGTACACAAGAACGTTCTGGTTGTAAATAGAAGACATCATTACGTGTTTTAACGCTTTCCGGACTAAAGTAGATAACATTTTAAATTATTAATTTATATTGAGCTTGACATATACGTATATATTTATTTACCATTTAGAAAGATAGAATTCATATAAGCGTACTGGACATCTCAAAGGATTCTCTTCATTTTCTTGTTGTTCGTACACTTTTTTCTTGCGGGGATTGGCATCTGAAATTGAATACAATACATTTTAATGTCTGTAAAAGCTTTATTTTTTATTATGGATGGATGAAAAGGAATTTCAGATGCCTTTTCAATCGCAAATCTAAAATAATTAAACGTGATAGCTGACAACTACAATTAATTTTGTGATTTTTACTAGTAAATAAATAAAAGACTCGCACACATCATTCTATCGATTTTGATAGTTTCATCAATTTGTTTGAACAACCAGCGCAGATGCGCTTGTAGCTGAGCTACTCGGAAGAATGTACAGACAGGCCGATAATTATTAAGGCCAATTTAGAAGGATAGATAGTAATAAAACTGTAGAATAAATCTTATTGTGAACTGCAGTTAAGAGTGTTTTGTTTGTTGTAAGGAAATTAGTTCTAATTTGACCGGTTATTTTGGCTGCCACACTTTATAGCTTTATATTTTCCAGAAAATTTCTCAATTCATTTTTCCATTATAAAATTCTAAATGAAATTAATATTCTTAGTACTATACTCCTTGTTATTCTGTTTTGTTTAAAATATGACGTTTAACATTTTTTAATTTAGTTATCAAGCAGATCAAATTACACTTAAGATTTACATAGCAATGACTTACCAAGTCCAGCTTGTGGTGGATAAAAACGCAGTAATACGTTGCGAGAACCCGGCGTTTTGGCTGTTTGGCCAGTCCGCTTCCAATGTTTCATAATATGCGAGAAGGATAACTGCATGTGCTCTTCAACAGTCTAGTTAGATATTAATTTAAACAATAACTTTTTATATGCTCGTATAAAAGTGAAAATAATTAAATACTTACAGTTAAATTGAAATGTTTCGTGTTGAAAAACATAAGAGTACTAAGTAAAACATGCGGTGAATGGGCACCTAATTGCTTACACTCCCAAAGATGTTCTTCTTCTACACGCGTTACGATATATTCTGAAAGTGTGTAAAGTGTTTGATGTGAATAAATGTGAAGTGTTAACATTTGTTTCAGCATTTTGAAACTTACGCGAATCATTATAGAGTACAGAAAATTTCCGTGCGACTTCATCTAGGCAATCCGTAAATCGTTCATAATATGTGTCCGTAAATATGTTATCAATACGGCCATTTTCATAAAGATATTGTTGAATTCCTATTAAAACGAACATTAAGTATTTCTTACGGTATGGAAATATAAACACTTACCCAATACTAAATAATATATTGTATCTGGAGCATATTCCGTGCCATTTGGTTTACGCACTTCTTTGACAAATAAACATAATGAATAATTTAATTCGTCTGCCGTCATTTGCAAAAGTTCCGTTTTGAATGGACGTCTTCTCATTGAGCTTTTTTCAATGTCGGCATTTTTAGTCATAACCCACTGTTTCCAAGCATTAACACCGAACGTGTATTTTAGACACATATTGGCATCTGGTTTCTCAACAGGTTGCATAGGTTGAGGTGGTGGCTGTGGAGTTTGTTCCATTTCTTCAATACGTTGACGTTTAACCGGTGAGCGATTATTGCGCGGAGAAACTAATGAAACAACAGCTGCGCCACGTTTTCGGCCTCTAGCACCTCTGTAATTAAGCCATTACGAATTTATGATTAAAAATAAACAGTTGCAGTGAACCTACCTTTGTGCATCCATCATGTGATGTTGCTGCTGCATATGATGGCCACTCATGTGACTCATAGAATCATCATGTTGTACCATACCAGGCGGAGGATTGGTAATTGTATTAGCTGTCACTGCCGACTCTAAATCAATCGTGCTCGTTGGTTGATCATAATCACCAGTTGCCATTTTGAGAGCCATTTGTAGAACATCTTCGCCATACGAATTGTTGGCTACGTCTACCTGTGGTACGCTATTATTATATTGCAAGGAAACAACTGCTGGATCCGGCTTAACTTCATCTTCAGAATCGGAATCAGATTCACGCTTCTCTTCCGCCACCATTTCGGCCATCATCAAAAGTTCAGCCTCGAATGGGTCGGCTGGCATTTTGTCTTGAATCTTTTTGATTTCTTTCATAATGCCCTGAGCCGAATTTCGAGTGGTTGGTATGAAAATAGGAACAGGAATGGGAAGAGGAATAGGAACTGGCACTGGAAATGGTGCCGAATACATATACATTGGCTGCGGTAGAAATATGGGCACTGGTACTGGTATCAATACCTTATTAGAATAGTCCTTCTCCGTTTGAATACCCACAGAAACCATTTCTGGTTGCGTTTGAAAACCGACCGTGGTAGTGCGCGGTTTACAACTTGTCTGTACATTTCTAACGGCAGGAGGATACGGTGGAACTGCTACAATTTTAGTTTCTGTCTGCATAGTGACCTTTTCGACAATCTTCTCAACTACATTATTACCGCTTCCGGATCCACTAACAGTACCACTATTACTTGCACTTCCACTTCGTTTATTATTCGTTCTAGGTGGCGAGGGTGTAAGTGATCTTTCTATAATAGCACTCTTACGCGGTCTTCCTCCTCTAAGTAATTGTTGGCTGTTATTTGGAACCGTTGGCGGTGGTGTTGGTGGAGGCGTTTCTGCTTTACGTCCACGTACGCGAGTTCTCCTAACAGTAACGTTGCCAATCATAGTCTCAGTTTCTCCACTGGCCAGTGACGAGACTGTCGATATTACTGGCATAGTAGGCTGTTTTTGTTTAGCAGCCGAACCCTTATTGGGTAGTTTAATCTGTTTTAAAGAAATCATTTTGTTTTTAATATCAAATTAACTCTAGTATTTTATTTTTATTTATTTCGAGCTTAAGAAATTAAAAAGAAAACTTATTTTCAAAAAAAAAATTTCGTTTTGTTTGTACCATTTTATTGGGCTTTACAGTTATTTTTTTTGCTAGACTTTGAGACAAATAAATATATTTCAAATGGAAATATTATTCCAATCTATTACAATTTTAACAGGGTTGTATTTCTTAGACTAAATATTAGGGTATCGAATATATTCTTGTTTTAAACAAGAATTAAAAAAGCGTTCGAAACAAATAATTAAAAAATAAATTTTTTTGTGAGAATATAGATTTGATTTTCGATAAAATATACCGAAAAATTTCAATATAAATACTGATTTTGATTTAATATATTTTATAAATAATTATATACGAATGTATGTATTACTTACGTGTACAGATGATTGCTGTTGAGAACTCCCTTTTAATTTAACCCGCTTTGGCAGTCCTGTAGGGAACGGAGCAGAACCTTTGCCAGATTTGCCGCCTGATTGATGGCCCGATGACATATTTGACGACTTGGGGCTATCGTTCTCCAAAGTAAGCGGAGTGCGTGCAAACTGACTTTGAAACTGCATTACACATTGATATGTACAAAAATTGCGCATTGATGCATCCGACATGGTCAAGTGGTATTGTGGAGTTGCCATGTTTGAGCAGTTATCACATTTCGTGACAGTGCGTGAAAAAGCGTTTATTGATACTCCGTATAACGTTAGGCAATTTAGGGAGCACATTTGAACTTCTTGGTTATCCTGTTGTTTAAGGATCATATCAAAATTATACTTCTTTACTTTACACCATTGACAAGACACTATGCGACGATTGAGCACAATATATATGTTAAGGCAGATACGTGAACAAAATACCTTTGCTCGTTTTTCTGAATATATAGTAAATGATTCAGTAGCTTTACGTTCGAAATATTTACAACACATGCCACACTGATCTGCCACAATGTTGCTAACAAATTTGAAAGCTGAAAAACATGGATTCGAACAGAAATTATGCTCCTTATCCTCTAAAATAATTTCGACGCGTACCGATTTTTCGTTGTTGCAAACGGCACATACATCAGTACGCATATTTTTCTTAGGATTGGCAATATTATCGTAACGACGCATACACGACTGTGAACAAAAATCTTTAAATTGTTCTTTATCCCCGACCGGCGCCAAAAAGCCTTCATTACCCGACGATATATCTTTCTGGCAACAGGAACATGTTTTCAAACCTTTTTTGAATTCATTTAAGCAAGCTGCACAACAAAATTGTCGAACATCAAATCCAAATCGTACACAGTATTTGCCTAAAGCTGGATGTGGTACATCTCCATGGCACGTTTGACAATTGGAACCGATAGTACGCTGATATTTGCCCAAACAGATTTCGTTACAGAAATCCATCGTTTCCCATACCAGATTCTTGTCACCAAGTGTAATTTCAGTGAAACAATCTGCACAACGGCGAACAAAACTAGCTGCTCTTTCCAAACGAGCTGCCTCAGCTTCAGCGGAAGTTCGGGCAACCACTCTTGATTCTGGTTCACCACTCTTTTTGGAGTTATCATTAGAAATCGTCGTAGCACCAATATTACGTACTCTTATAGAGTGTCTCTTTAGTTTAAATTTATCTGGCTCTTCGGCATTCAATAGATTAAAACAATCGTCGTTACATATGTAAAAAGTATCTTCATCCTGCTTAAAGAAATATTTACAAACTTTTTCCTCCTTACACTGTAAACACGAATGGTGATTATTGTCAGCTTTCTCCGAAGAACCATTATCACAACTTTCACTACTCGGTAGTTCTTCAATCAGAAATTTTTTACGGCGTATAAAATATTTTGAAGGATTTTCTTCCATGAACAATGTACAACAAGCCTGTTCACACAAGTATTCAATATCTAAAGAATCTGGGTTTTTGAAACGAAAACCGCACGGTTTTTCCTCTTTGCATTGAATACATTTTTGATTGGAATTGACGATCCAACCAATAATTGTCTTGGTACCACTAATAGATTCTGTTGTACTTGTATGCATTTCTTCTAAAAGAGGTTCTTCTGCCTCTGCATTTTCGCTGGCATTATTTTCTGTAAAAATAAAAAGGATATTATTACTATAAATGTAAAAAATCCGTGTTTAATAAAGTTTATTAGACACATTTTAAATATAAAATGTTTTTAAATAGAAAAGTTACCTTGTATATCTTCATTTCTTTGATTATCAGTGTCTTGAGCTTCGGCGACAGCTTCTTTATCAACTTGAGCAAAAGATAAAAATAAATGCAAATAATGCATATGCATATACTATTAACATCTATATTTCTAGCTAAATCAGATTGTTAGGTATAAAAAATATTTTTTTATTAGAAAACTTACCACGGGCTTCGTGAGAATAGGAATCAGCTTCAGTACCATCATTTTGTTCAGACGTTTCTTTTTCTTCGTCAACATTTTGTTTGTCTTCGTTGGCATCTTTTTCGTCAGTTCCCTTCTCAGCATTTTCACGAGCTAAAATTGCTTGCTCCTTTTCAGCATCCGTTACTGTGGATTCGGTATCATCAGGTATTAAACAAACGTCTGATTCTTCTGGTTCTTGTACATTTTCAACTGGTTCTAAAAACAAAAATGGACTTTAATATACTCAAATTTTTAATATTGTACTATTAACTAACCATCATCGTCAGCTTCTGCTGACTCATTTGAGTTTCCAGAATTTTTACTTGACTTTTTTGACTGCTTTTCCTTCTCTTTGTCATCCTCTTTATCTTTGTCATTATCGTCATTTTTATCAATATCATCATTATCTTCTTCTCGACTGTTGTCATTATCTTTATTATTTTCATTTGAATTGTCATTTTCCTCTTCATCTTCGTCCACTTCTTGTTGCAAGGGCTCCATGGACTCGTCTTGTTGTTCATTGTCATTGCGTTCATCAGACTTATTTACAGAATCGTCTTCACAGTCATCTTTGTGTGCCGACGAATCCCTTTCTTCATATTGATTATCATTGTTACCGTCTTGATCAACATCCATAGCATTATCATTTTCTTCACCTGACTGTGGAACAGTGTTATCAGCTTCCCCTAGCATGTCCGATTCCTCTTGAGCAGGCGGATTATTTGCTGATACATTCGCATCAACTTCTTCAAAGTCTCGAGATTCTCCAGCTTCAGCAGAAGCACCGCCGTTATCTTCATCACCATCTCTCTGTTCACTATCGCCAGCTCCACCACCTCCCTCTTCCGCAATTTCATCCGGTGGAGGTCCGACTGAAGTAGCCCGTGAATTTTCATCTACTTCAAATGTTCCTTCTGATATTTGTTCAAAATCATCTTCATTCGCATTACTATCTTTGGTCGCTTCACCACCATCAACAGCGCTAGCAGTATTACCTCCTCCGCCGCCAGGAGCTGTGTTCTCTTCAACGTCTTTATACGAATGTTGTGTATTTTCGGACTCTGGTCGTGCCGAAGAGTTGGCTTCATCAGTTTGAAACGAATCTAAACTTGATATTTCCTCCATAGTATTTTATAAAAGTCCGTTAGTACGCCAATCAAAAATAGGGGTTTTATATACATTAACTGAAAAATATATAGAGATAATTAATATTAAATAAAATCTAAATATATAAAATATGTATGTATGTATAAAGTCATTCAATGTTTTATTGAATTCGAATAATAAAAATGAATATTGTTGTATACAGTCATGGTGATACGTCACTGTGTCGGCGATATCTTGTTAGAAGGATAGTTTTTGTACAAAACTTTGAGTATATACATAGAGTATCCGTTGTATATTCATCGATTTCTTGATTATAATATTGAGATGTATAGTCTTTCTAAGGAGTTTGTTTGTAATTAATAGACAAAAATAAGCCCAAGAGAAAAGATATTGTTTAGTGACTTTGGAGTCTACAGAAGTTAATAGTCTGCTAACCTGAGAGTGTCAGAATCATGGATTCGTACCGCTCTGTTGTATTCACTGTTCTAACACAATGTATTGTATGAATAGGAGTCATTTCCTGAGCGTTTTAATTTAGTAACAAATGCAAAAATATGTGTATCTATGTTAGGATCTATATTTTTGAACACTCATTGCATAGGATGAAGAAGGATGTAGAGGTCTTTCCAGATGTTCTATATTCTCCCTGTCAGCAACCTTGCCTAAAGACAGAGAATACACCACCTAATTAATTTTGTTACACAAGCATTTATACATACATACGTCGATACAGATGCTGCTTGAGAACTCTTCGAATTGTTCTACGTACTACTCCTTAAATCAAATCGAACAATCGTGTTTGGAGTCTTATTTATAATATTGGATATGCAGGGTATTAAATAGTCTATATTTGTATATATTTTTACTGGACCTTCTTAAGGGTTGAGGTCAGTCTAAAGTCAGTTACTTAAGAAAACATATCTTTAACTAAATGAACAGAATCTGGCCACCTTAAATATATTTTTCCCGCCGTTGTGATGCGCAAAGAAAAAAGACCAACTGCAACAACAACGTATACACATATAACTGAGCAACAACGACTCACATTCACGATAATAAGGTAACGAAAAAAATCAAAATACACACAAAAGACGAAACGAAATAAAACAAACACAATACACCAATCTCTTACAATTTTATGACAGACAGTAGGGTAATAAAGAAAATGAAGAAAAAGGCGACTACGAAAAAAAAACAAAGATATGAAAATATAAAACATTTTTTACACTATTTACCTTTAAACAAAAAAATTATTTAATTCTAATAATTTTGCAATCAATCCAAAAGTATTGCAAAAACGAAGACAATTAAGGGATCCACTTATACAAGAAACAAACCCTTGTTAATGTGAGTGCTGCTGGTAAATTTTTTAGAAGTACAGCACGCACAGTGGGAACTCCACGAGTGTAATATAATCTTATTAGGCGGCCCACCTAAAGCCGATTTGTGTTCTTTTTAATAATATAACAACAAAGCACTTTATGTTCACTTTTTAAGTTTATCTCAGTTTCTTTACAATTATTAAAACTGGAAAATAATTAAATCTGAAAATTCGTGCCTTTAGATTTATTTCTTTTTTCACGTCCGCCTCTACTACGGAATGAGGTGGAATATAAATATACAAGCGAAACGAAGAAATGAAAAAATGCTGCCTGCTATTGGTGTATAAAAAACGAAACGTAAGAGTAATCACTTGTGTCAGCTTCAATATTTATCATTAATTTTCCAACAATTTTTCATGAGATATTCCATTATTTTGTAGCATAATGCTGTTGTATAATATTTAAATTTCACTTTAGAACTTCTTTTATTAAATAATTATAATATTTTTCACCGATATTCTTGCGTTAAAATAACCCGTATTAAAAACACACATAAAAATCTAATCGGCTTCTTTACAACCAAATAATGAAAAACACACAGAACTAGACTGCCATAATAAAACTACAAGAAAATTGTAATTGATTACCATATAGAGTTGCATTTGATGAAAAACGCAACTCTGTTCTAAAACAGGGCTGTTAAATGGCTTTTGTTTCATTTGATTTCTCAAAAAAACGAGGGAATTTATTTGATGGAAGAAAATACGTTAGTATAAAATTCAGTTTTTTTTTTTTTGTTAATTAAAGAAACAGATTTGAGTTCTATCAGATTTTAGGTAGTAATAATTTAGAATTAATTAATTTAATACTAAACAAAATCTTTAGAACAACGTGTGTCGTAAGGCGATGGCTAAATATTTAAATGAGAGTACACACAAGTTTTTATGAAGTTGTCAATAAGGTAACTGATAACATGAGCTGACCAATAAAGGTATGCAACAAGACTGTTTGGGATAATCTTGTTTAACCG
This sequence comes from Sarcophaga caerulescens, assembly GCA_927399465.1. Lineage (NCBI taxonomy): Eukaryota > Metazoa > Arthropoda > Insecta > Diptera > Sarcophagidae > Sarcophaga > Sarcophaga caerulescens. The sequence goes on along the minus strand of OV656872.1, from coordinate 118,008,662 downwards.
GAGCAACTGGAGGGATTCAGAAAACATGATGAGATTTTGACAAGATTCGATGATTTATATTCGGAACGCATTCTGTAAACTAGGCGTTTTTGTAAAGTATTTTTTCACAACTTATTGTTTAACTAAATTCAGCTTTGCTGCATTAGCAATGTTTGCCGATTAACAGCGCGGTTTAATTTAGACCTATTATTAACGGTTTAACTTAGACCTAATATTAAAAAAAATAATTTTTTTGAACTTAACATCAGATCAATTAAATTTTTAGGCGAACTTAAACATTGGAATGCAGCATAAGTCCTAAATAAATATACATATACATGTGTATAAATAGTATTGAAAAGACTCTGTTTCTTATTTTCCTAATTGATTTGTAGATCACCTATCGTTTGAACGTTTCTATCTATCTTTTTTTCATTGCTTATTATATTATTTTTGTTTGGTTTGACCTGCGTTTCTAAAAGCAATCTCAATGAATTGTTTCTGGTCACCGGGTGGAGGTGCTTTTCATTGTCATCTTCCCTAACTATCCCGTACGAAAATAATTCTTTTGGTTAAAAAAATGTAATATTAGAAACGCTTTCAATGTTATACGAAACGCGAAACAGATTTAAATCCTGTTTTTGCTTAATGGCTGGATTGCGGATGACAAGTGATATTACAAACGGCTGCTGATAACCAAAATTTAAAAATTTCAGCTAACAACGCAATTGATGTTCGTTTAGTGTTCGTAATAGACCCATATACCACCTAAAATATACAAACTTTCTTAACAATTTTCTTTTTAAATGGGAGGGGAAAAACAAACATTTAATATGTTTTAAATAACATATTTTTTTATATATATTCTTTATATATTTACAAGTACATTACATTTTTATACTCTAATTAAATAATATTTAATTTTTCCAAAAAAAGTAGAGGCTAAATTTCTGTAAATATCTTAAAACTAGAAATAATAAAGAAAATTATGTTGAGAAGTTAGAATATTATAATTATTTTGAAAATATATAGGGTGTGGCATAATCTTATGAATGTACTATAATTTTAGGAAGATTATGATTTAAAAACTAAAATTAACGAACGCATTTAAAATATTTGAGTGAACATATCTCATTAAAATGTTAACAAATAACGGTATTATGGCCACGGTTGAAATATTTTTAAGTGAAATAAAAATTTTAGAATTTCCCAAAATAAACAACCTTTAAATAAGTGTTGAGTTTTTCATTTTTTTATCGTTAGTTTTTTGTAGGGCACTTCAAATTTTGTAACGGCTAAAGTACGTAATTGTAAAATACAGGTGTAAAGTTTAACTGCGGGACCCAATTTTAATCCTAATTTCTCAGTTAAATCTTGTTGTTGTAGCAGTAGAAACGCTTCGCCATCTATATCTTCTTGATTAAATAATGTTGCAGTTTTGCGGCAATTGAGATACAGGTCTACGAATACACTGACTTCAGTGCTGGACCATTTAAGTGGATTGCGTTTAATTTTTTCAGCATCAAATGTAAAGTTCTTTTGCCACAACGCGTAGTTCTGTTGCAAACGTGGACCATAATCATATAAAAATTCTTTTGTAATATCTAAATTTATATCAACTAACTCAGTATCACTGTCGGACATATATTGTTGCTGGGTAGATGGAGATGGAGAGGTAGAATTAGAGGTTAAAAGTGTAGGTGCTACAAGCGATTCTTTTGTCTCTTCCTTATTTAAGTTGGCTAACGAAAAACCAAGAAAATTATTTTGATTGGTTGGTAGTTTGTCTTGTTGTATAAGCACATTCCGTGTTTTAATATTGTCTAACATATGTAGTCGTTCCAAAATTTGTTGCTCACTCAAACGCGGCTGTGCTGGTTGTGCCTGTTGCGCTTGACTAACCTTTGGTGGTTTTGGTAATGTTCTTACGATATTTTCATAATTCACACGCTGTGGCTTCTCAACAACAATTCGCCAATTTTCAGCTGCATATGGACAACTGTCTCTAGAAGCATGTACACCCATAAATGCTTTTTTAGCATTACCAATGCCACGACAGCCCGTCACGCTGCAAGGCATTTTTTGTTTACTCATGAGAAAGCCGGGTGGAGGTTCAAGATCATGGCCAGTGGCATCACACCAGCCTATAGGATGTAGGTCTGGACTGTCATCTTCCAACCAAAAACAATAATCACTTGGCCAGCCATCTAAATGCAATTTTACACGATGGCCTTTGTGTGACACAACAGTTGCTGGCCTAATCAATGACGGGTTACGTGGGTCTACTACCTCTAATTTCATATTTGGCTTAAAACCAATAGCTTCTCTAGGAGTAAAAAGTTCCTCACTAGCAGCTACTCCAGTACCCTGGTTGCGAATGTAGTCATCCCAATTGAAGGCTGTATTCTCACAGTCTGGTGGTACTACTAACTGCTGACGACTCTCGTGCCAACCACATGGATGTATATAAGGCGAATTAATATCGACAATTATGTCGTAACAATCGTCCCAACCATCAAAATGTATACGTATACGATCGTCCAGAACATCAGCTACAGAGGCCACACATAGTTTTCCCGTATCATTAAGATCTTCAGCTTCTAAATGCATGCCAATCTATTGGATATAAAAATAATATTAATAATGCTGTCTCATTATAAAATATAAAAAGAAAAACTTACTTTAAATGGATTTCGGGGCACTAAGGAAGATGAATTTAAATGTGTAAACAAATGTCTGGGAGCTGGCAATGATTTTTCTTTATTCAAGTACGTACTCCAATTGAATTTATTTGCATTTATACCTTTCGGTGGTTGTAAGATACGATTTGTTTTAGCACACCAACCTGGTGGGAAAATATCCATAGAATCGGCATTTAACCAAAAATCATAGCCACTGTCGTATCCATCAAAGGATAGCTTTAAACGATAGCCCATAATGTCAATAATAGTGCAAACACAAAAAAGTGAACAATTTTCGGGATCTATTGCTTCGAGTTTCATGCCAACCATGAAGTTGTTTGGTCCTGTTGGAAACGGATTTAAAAATAGTGATATAGGAGCTGCTATTGCCATGCTATTGCTCCTTAAATAGTTAGACCAACGGAACTTTGGTAGTTTAATATAGGTTAGTGGCGGAGGATTATTCACGTTTGCATTTTTACTTGCATTACTATTACTATTTCCAGCATAGCGTTGATGTTTACGTATTATACATGCAACGTCATCACGCCGTTTACGACTATCACGTTTTAAGCATGCTACTGAACAAAATTCTGAAAGAAAAGTTATTTTCATTAGTATTAATTGTTTGTTCTGTTTGTTTTCAACAACAATATTTAACTATAAGATATAAAATTTATAACATACCTGGAGCTAAGAAATCAACTGAAGGCCCTTGAACATTACATCTCCTACACATATAGTAGAGGGGTGATTCTTTATTATCAGCTCTTTTTTGTGACGATTCTCTTTCATATATCGGTTTTTCATAGGCTGTATGTATGCGTTTACTATCCAAATTCCTTTCGAATAGCTGTATAAGATTGAACTCATTTAATTGAAATTTCAAATTTGTACCACGTGCTGTTCCGATTCTTTCTCTCCAATTCAACATATTAAAGTTTGAAAGCATATCCAATACAGAAGAATAACCATTTGATTGTGGTTCATCTTTTTGTATCAACAGTTTTTTTTCCATTAAAGTCTTTTTTAGAAGTGGAGTTGATGTGTATTCTATTTTAGGATATTTCAATGATGACGATGTTGTAGCAGATATCTGATCTGAAGAATTATTAGATAATGAAGATGATGAGCTTATCTGTATTTGTTCGTCACACAATAATGATTCATTTAATTCATGCTTGCGGTCAGGAGATATGCTCTTATTATTTTGGTCAATATTTTCTTCTTCGTCATCATCATCATCTATTTCTATTTGTTCAATTTCTACATCTTCCATTGGTAAAATTGTTACATCGTCATCCTCGGAATCGATATTTTCTTCAGCAACTTTATTTTCCTTATCAATATCACTCTTATTTTCAATGTCATTATCCGCATTCTTGTTGAAATTCTGCTCTGTCTCTTGTATTTCCGTTTGAATATTTTCTGCTTTATCGCTACTTAATAAAACTTCTTTTTCCTTTATTATTTCTTGGCTTGATATTTTCTTTGATTCAATATTACTAGGTTGATTCTGAGGACTATTAACAATCAATGATTTCTCAGATATATCTGTTGACTTTTCGCCGGAACTTTCCAAGTACTCTTCATCCTCAAAGAAAATATCCAATTCTTCTGATTTGTTTAAATCGACTTGTTGATTTGCTTTATCAGAAGTTTTTATTTTACAATTTTGTGCTGATTCGATTTTGCAAGGCTCAGAATGTCTTCTTTCATTTGTGGTTGAGGGTTTTTCTGTTTTCGGTGCATTACATGAATTGGAGCGTTGATAACGTGGACTTTTTTGTTTAACTTCTTTAGAAATTCGTTCAGGCGACTTTTTATTTTTAGGTTTTAATAATGATTTCTGTTTTTCTACCGGTGTATTGTGAAGCTTTGTAGTTAAATTATCTGTATGAGATACCTTTTTGGAATCTTTAGAAGATTTCAATAGTGAATAAGATTCGCAGGGTGTTTCTTTTAATGACACATCTTTGTTGGTTGACAAACTATTTTTGTCCTGCGTATTAAGTTTATTTTCTGTTTGTAAATTATTTGATATTTTGAGTAAAGAAGCTTCTTTGGGTTTTTCAATTGTTTTGGTGGGCTTCTTGATAAGGGAGACTTCACTGTTTAAATTTCCAACCTTAATTTCATTGGGATTCTTTAAAACTGTTACTGACTCATTGCTAACTTCTACCATATTTGTCGTTTTTTTGTTTGAGTTTTGTAATAGACTGACCTGGGGTAGCTTTTGCACATTTTGTGTCACATTAGCGTGAGCCATTAAAGCTGGAGCTTTGACAAGTTCCATACCCAAAGCGGCAAACATTTGAGTTGAGTTATCAGATGTTGTTGTAATAACGGTATGATTAATATTCTTTATTTGATTATATGTTTGTTGTTGTTGTTGTTGTTGGTGTGGCGTTGTTAAAAGCATTTTATTATTAACAATTACTTTCTTTTGAATTTGTTGTTGCTGTTGAATTGTCGGTTTGTTTTTTAATATTGTTGGTTTTAATAATGTTGTACCCGGAGCTAAAGTGGCAGTTGCTCCTGCGCCAGTATTACCAACAACAATTTGTTTTAAAATATCAGCATTTAATGATTGGGGGTTAAACGAATGCAGTTTTTTAGCATTTTGATTTTGTTGTTGTTGTTGATTTAAAGGTAAATTATGCTTTATTTGTGCTGGTTTTATTACTCCTGTAGTTGATGTGTTACGTATTATCATTGGTGCCGCAACATGACCTAAATTATGAATAAAACACATGAAAGAAAATTTATACGTTACTTCTTTTTTTAATAAAACTTAAAAAATATTATTAAACCTTTATTGTTAAAATATACACATTTATTTAATTTTCCCAACAATTTGAATGAACGTCTAATGTTGAACTAAAATCAATTTCACTAACGAATAATGAAACACATTCATTAAACAAGATCATTATTATAAAAGTTAACATATTAAGGTGACCATATAAGTATTGTTTTTATATTAAATTTTACAGTAATTTGTAGTTTTTTTTTTAATATTTTCACAATCATTATGAAAAAAAATGATAATGCTCTGTATTTAATTTATTTCGTAATTGTAACAAAATTTGAAAACAGGAAATAATAATAATGTAAATAAATTATCTTAATTATGAATGCAATTTTTTTGTTTAATAAATATAAATAAAAACAGACGTTCATAATCCAATTTATACTTATATCAGAATTTGAGGAAGTTTCATGTTTCTTTCAGATCAGTCAGATCTGTAGCACAATTTATAGGCGAAAACAAAAACTTTTAGATTTGTATACTCGTATATGTATGCCGAAACACATTCTTTATTCAAAAATATTGTATTATTTATTGAATAGTCTGTGGCAAAATAACTATATTTTACATTAATAACGTTTAATAATTTTATATAATGTACCGGCGACTTAAACCTGCATAAATCACTTTAAACAGCTGAGCGTATGCAATAAAATTTTTATTTTAGTAATTAATATTGATAGTAATATACATATGTAAATGTTTAACTCAATTACAGGGTTGTCACCTACTTACAAAAAATCTTGTGGTCACCTTAAAATGAAAAGCCATGTACATGCAAATCCCAATAATATATGATAAAAAACGCACTTTAAGCCTCAACTAATAGTTTTATGCAACTTATAGAAATAAAAATTAAATGAATTATTTTTATATATGTACATAAATTTACTCTCAAAAAAAGTTACTAAGCAAATCTTTATAGTTCGTATCTACGCAAAGTTTTGATAAGGTTATTTGTTTCAGATGATTGTAGAATTTAAGTATCCTTAGAGTTTTATACAATAAAAGTAACAAATAGATAATTATTGTAAAATTAAAAGTAATATTACTTGTATTTAAATTAGTTTGAATGCGTGTCAATTTATTTACAATAAACTACATACATACTGTATATATATTGACCATGATAATGATTATTGTTGCTTTTTTAAACATCATTATGATGTTTTAGGTATTGTGTATTTATTGTATTTGTGTTGTGCTGTGCTGTGTTGTATAGCAAAAGCACAAGAAAAGTATCAAAAATAGAGATAAATTTGGAATGAGTTAAATTGGGAACACGTGAAATATTATAGATTCAAAGAGATAAATTATCATATATAATTTATTTTATATATTTCCAAAATTTTAATACGAAAGTTAAAAAGGCTGTAAAATAATTTAAATAGGATTTAAAGACTTAGTACAGGTATTACATAATTATTTTGTTGCGTTAAGGAAAACTATCAACAGTACAAAACAAAGATTTTAAATATTAATGTATAAATGCTTGATAACTTACCAGCTGGTGCAATAGGTGTTGATGGTGTTAACAGGACACTAACTGTACCATTGGGTGATGTTATAACTGGAGTTAAATTGTTCTGTGATGTGCCCAGGACTTGATAGGAAATGTTGTTAGTATTCGAAGTAGTTATGACCATTGGCTTGTTATTGTTGTTGCCGCCTGATACGGCAGACATATTAGTGGAGGGGGCTGAGCTTGAGTTATTAGGCGCATGACTTATTACACCTGGTGTGATCTTTGTAACTTGTGGCTGCTGCTGTTGATGCCCAGGACCTACACTACTGATAAGTGTTTGATTTGTTAATAAAACGGGAACATAATTTGTGGCAGACGTTACATAGTTTGTTGATTCTAATAGATTATTGTCGCTGGCAGGACTTTTGCAACTACCATTATTCATAGTAGTTATGACGGTTTGCTGCTGGGATACAATTTTTGGAGTTGTGGATGTTAAGGTATTTGACTTTAGTATGGATGTGGCTGTTGCTGGTGTCAATGATGGCATCCCTGTTATAAAATATTGAGCCGCTTGTGGCTGTTGTTGGGTATTTAAAGGATTCATTTTTACTTTAGCTCGGTCTATATAATTTTATTGTTTAATTTTTATTTGCACTGAATTATTCACTTTATATTTTAATACAAATCAAAACTTCTTTTACAATTTCATTGTTTCATTTGAAAAAGTTGTAACTTCTTGTTTTTGTGATGATAATAATGATTATATACAGCGTTTTTTATTTTGGCGAGCTGAGTTGAATCGTAGTATTATTATTATTGTTGCTTTTTTAGAGCAATATTGTGATTGAATTTATAGAACACAGAACGTATGACATACTAAAAGCAGCATTACAAATAAATAACGTTCTAAAAATAAAACATTTTAATAAAAAGTATAATTTAGTAATTTTCAACTTATAATATTTCTTTTACTAATAAAATATTTTTTAATTTAACGCTTACCTTTCTTAAATTTACTACACTATTCTATAAATTATTAAAGAACTAATGTTTTCAATTTGCTCTTTTTTGCAAGAAACAGCGTTGCATATTATTGTACTAGTACATTTGAATTATAAACTTTCGAAAAAGTCAAAAACTATTAAAAAAAATACATTGAAAACAAAAATACAAAGAAATTTATTAACAACTTAAAAAGCATTATTATTATATTGAAAAACAATTAAAAAAAAGAGTTCAAGACAAATAATTATAATTTATATTAGGGTTCCCTCCATTACATTCATGCGGTATTTTACTTGTCGATGTTGTTTTCAAACATATGTACATACTTATGTAAAAAAAGGAATTATGAAAACATATATACATACTTATGTGCGTTTGTATGTACATTCGCTCCAACAGAAAATAAAGAAAAATATATAACAACCAGAAATGTATTTGTAATCTTATAGAATCGAATATATTTTATTTTTTTAAGAATTCTAAAGCTTGATTGTATAATTTTAAAACAAGTTTTCCAATGAAATATTAGTTTAGTGTATCAATAACTTGAATCATGCAAATATTGCAAAATTAGCTAAATATCTTAAAGTAGAGAAACAAAGGAAGAGTTGGAGTGAAGTGAAGGCGTTGGTACAGAATAGATATTTGTTCAGGAATTTTATTCATGCCGTATCCTCCTTGTAGGAACTATGAAAACGATGAATAATTTACATAGTTTATCACTTGATTTAAATCAAATATAACTTGATAGACTTAAACTTTAGATTATAACTTAGTGATGTCTATTATAAAATATATATTAATGAGGTTGAAACCTTTTGATTTTCATTTACAAAAAAAAAAAAAAAAAATAGAAATGCAAAATTATTTTATTCTCGTTACCCACCATTCAAATTTTCATTGTCACACTGATAATAAGTAAGCAAATGTCACAGTTCGATCTAATTTATAGTTGTTATAAATAAATCTACAAGTCTTTTGAGTTAGAGCTATAATCAAGTTATAATTAAAAGAAAAACAATTTTGGGTATATCAAATAGTGAAGATGGGATATATCCTAATCATTTGTTTGATCGTTGTTTAATTATTTAGTCTACTGCCTACAGTCTTATGAAGTAGTTGCTAAAAAGTAACATAATAATGCAGTTTGAGATTATTTTTCACGCTGATACGTTTCATAAAAAGTTTAATATTGAAATATTGTATAACTGTAATGTTTCAGAAGGGAAAATAATCGAAGAAAAGTCTGAAGTTAGAATAATTTAAAACGATAACTTTTCATATTAGAAACAATAATATAGAGGCGGTCTTTTAGTTAATACAATTTTACAATTACTAAGTATACAGATCAAAAACATTTTTATGAATAAGCCTAATATTTTACATTAAGTCAAAGTGATCTTAATAATTACTGATGTATTAAAGTTCTCGGTGTTATTCAATAATAATAAAAATAACCTATTAAACTATATGTCTAGCTAACGAAATGATAAGATTTAGTATCATGACCTTACCGTATTATCTTCACTTTAAATTATTTTTGTTCCAAACTTTATTTTATTTTATATCTTTTATATCTTTGTCTAAATTGTTGCTCTAAAACAAACAGGATTATATTTAGTACTCAAAACAACAACTCTGTTTCGGTTTATGTATTTTTGCGAAAACTATAGAAAACTATTAATAATGATTTAAAGAAATTTACAATTAAATAGCCAATATTATGAATTTATACAAAATTAAATTGAAATTTTCTAATTATTCTAACCTTATATTTGTTAACAAACTTATAACAATTGTTTAACAACAACAGGTAATAATACTCAGATTACCAGCAGTATGTTGTGCCTAATGCTATTTAATTTAAACTATATTAATAAACTTACCTTAAATTAACTTTTGTTATGTTACGTAGAAAAGAATGCACGGAATATTTTTATTTATATTATTGCAAACTTTAATAAAGAAGAAGGAAACCACGGTTATGAACGTTGTTTAAAGACGTCCAGTGAAAGAATATATTACAGATTGCTGCAACAAGAATAACAACAACATAAAGTTGACGTTTGTTTTACAATTAATAAAAATTGGTAACACTGGTTTCAAATAATATGGTATGTTTTTCCGGTACAATTTTAAAATAGACGACTTAATAGCGTTACAACTTTAAATAACTTACAGATTTAATTACTTAATAATAAGTATGTTAATTTGTATCAGTTTTAAGTCTTTAGTAATTATTTAATTATTTTCCAAATTTCTGGAATTCTTGCTTTAGTTATTATTGTGAATAACATGTATATTTATTTGCATCTAGTGTTGATATTTGTTACTTAATATAGCTGTTTTCAAGTTTTATTTAGTTAAAATTGAATTTAATTGAATAATTTATTAAACTTTTATATTTAATCGGTAGTTTTTATTTATTTAATATTTTATTTTATTAATATTTCCACTACCATAATAAATTGTTTGTTGACACTTGTAAATAATCATTGTGAATAACTGTTCTAAAATTTACATATAATTTTTAAATGTTGCCAGACTTTCGAAATTCTTCACTTTTTAAAAACTGCTTAATTTTATGTTACTTTGATGAAGCACAAATTAAGTTTAAAATAAAATTGACTGAAACATCGCTTAAATACCAAACAAACAATTATATTATTGTAATTAGCAAAGCGATGGGCAATAATACAGTAGAATTTATACTTTTCCTGTGGCCCTATGCTCCCTGGAGGAGTAAAAGGGACACATATATATATACTTTTACTCTTAAAAAATAGACAGGTAATAGAAATTGTCTGCATACATACATCAATTTTGCATATTTTGTACCTGACCCCATAATGAGTTTGAGAAAATGCGTAAATGGAGTACAGATAGAGGGGAATTATCCATACCAAAGTTTCGTACTCAGGCTCATAAATTGTTGCCTATGTGTAAAAGAAGAATTGTGGTAATATGAAAAATTAATAAATACGAGATCTATAATAACAATTCAGTTACATTTAAAATTTTGTATATATATAGTCGGGAATACAGCCAATTAGCTCGAACGATGTCAGTAAAAAGGATATTTATAAAATGGCGAATGAGTTTCCTACATACACAAATTTTCACGTTTCAATCTGCTTTCACACACGAGACTATTTTTTAAGCCGCTCAATTTTTGTTCTTTCAGTCACACACGAGACTATTTCATCTGGCATAAAATTGTATACATGTACTCTGCTTTATATGTATTAGTTTTTTACTTAATTTTCTGAACCTGCTGTTTTATAAATGTATGTGTATTAGTTTGTGCGGGGTAGAAGCTGGTTGAAAAATTATGCCAGCAAAAAACCACTCTCCTCACCTCTCTTGCCTACAAGCTGCCAGTTTGTACCAGCATAATTGTTCTCGTCTGTGATTGCTCAATAAATATAAAAATGAGCCAATTCACATTAGAACATTTGTGCTGGCGTAAAATGATAGTTTATAGGCAAGAGGGGTGAAGAGAATGTTTTTTCGGTGGCGTAAAGTTTCCACCAGCTACAACCCCGCATCACCAGCACAAAACTAATACACGCTCATTTTTAAAATATCAAATGAATGCAAAAAACACTAATACATACAAAGCTGCGTATACGTATACATTGCTGCCAAACTAATATTCATCCCGTGTGAATTGAAAAGAAACAAAAATTGTGCGACTAAAAAATGTGCTAATGTGAATTGGCTCAATTACTAACAGCAATTAAAGCTAATACGCGATATGCTTTAAAGTGGTTATGTTACTCTGGCAACGCTATTCATTATTGTCAAATCGAATAGCAAAGTAGAAGAAAAGACAATAGAAAATAGCACAAATAAAGCGATTCATGTAAAAATTTAATGAAAACAATAAAATTAATAAACTATAGATTTGAAAATTAATTACAATAGTTTCTTCATGTTTTATAAGTAAGAAACACAAATAATTTTATTGTCATAAATATAATCAACTTTAGCTTGGAAAAGAATAAAAATCATGTCACTAATCGATAAATTACAAGAACAAGAGCCAATACCTTTGGCTGATGACGATCCACAGGGTAATTTAACTTTTAAGAAAAAAATTAACAATAAAATATAATCACTCAATACTTTCTTTTAGTTATTATAAATGACGATGACCAACGTTCAAACATTCCCAATGGCCGCTCAATGGATTCTCTAAGATCTTCGTTTACAAATCGTAGTTCTACACCGGATTCGCACAATTCTCTAGATCAGGAAATTAGTCCGGACGAAAAGGAGGAAAAGGCTCGTTTAATTACTCAAGTTTTAGAGCTACAAAATACTCTGGATGATTTGTCCCAACGCGTGGATTCGGTAAAGGAAGAAAATCTTAAATTACGGTCAGAAAATCAAGTTTTGGGTCAATATATAGAAAATCTTATGTCAGCTTCATCAGTATTTCAGTCGACTAGTCCTAATTCAAAGAAAAAGTAAATTGATTTAACTGTTCCACACAGCTTTTTAAACACCAAAATGCTGCTTTTTTATATGTTTTTATTTATTTTCTTCGAATACTCATAATGATATCTATATATTACCATTCACATGCATACGTATATATTGTTTTATATATTAGATTATTAGTTAAATATTCTAATCAATTGCATTATACTATAATAAAGAATTGCAATAACATGCCTTTTTTAAATGTTAAGAAAATATATGTAAAATAAAGAATAATTTGCTTTTATTTAATAAAAATATGTATAAAACAAGCCTAAAATACATAACGTAGCATTAGCTATTAATTAAAAAAGGGAAAAATTCTGAAAAGTTACTATTCGAATGACATCATTCGTTTACTGTGTATGTATAACCTATATTTGTATGCGGTATGAATAAATTTCGTTTCCTTGTGCTGTCTTAACAGAGATGTCAGAAACTTAAAGAAGGACAAAAAATGTCAATTTTAGAGTGTCAGAATTTCACTAAACACTGGATGAAACGAGTTATGGGAGTTGAAATAATCGTAGACCTTGCTCATGACATTATCTTAACTGGTTAGGAAAATACAGATACTCTTTGTATACCAGCACGGAATGTTTTATGACTACTTTAGTCTCGAAAAGCTGCATGTGTAGGAGAAGCAACTAGCAAAAAAAAACTACAAAACCTATTGTATGAAATAGAAATGTAGTGTAAAACTAAGTGTATAAGTTTTGTAACATTTATTATGATTATATTATTGTCAAGTAGGTCTATATTGTAATACGATGGCTTTATAGCAACATGGACCAGGCATATTGTCAGAATGCATTAGTATTTGGGTTAATTAGTATATTTTAAAATAAGATTTAATCAGAAAATTGTCTTTTAATAATGCAAGGAATATTCCTGCAGATAACTACCATTTTAAAATAAAATAGGATAACGGTACTTCGGAATTTATTAATTTAATGTAATTAATATCAAAATGAGAAGTAAGATAACCCGTAGAGGTTACGATTAATTGTACAAGTTATATCATTGGCTGGTCTTCTTCTTTACTCGTTTCTCTTTTTCAACAAAATTTACTTATAAATTGTTATTGGAGAACTGTATTTTTCGTTGGTTGAAATGAAAATCAAAATTTTTTGCTCTTTAACCAATCGACGACCAACATAAGAAGTTATTTAATTGGATATGTCGCCCAGTTGTTACTAATGTTTAAGGAATAGTAAATAATTTTTTTTGTCAAGTTTATTTTATAGAAAATTTTCAATTGAAATGTTTTCGTATCAGTCCAATAACCTTCACAGTTACGCACCGAGAACCATATTCATATTTTACAATGTTTTTTTTGTTTTTTGTTTTGTTTAGATAATAAAAATTGCCATACATGTAATTAAAAACTTTATTTTGTTGCCGAATTATTTGCTTTAATTTGCTCCCTTTTGTTGTGCCATTACAAATTTAAATTAATAAACATAAATAAATAACTTAATAATTAATTTATATGCGAGGAAGATGTAAAATTGAAATAGTGTATTCTTACTATAATTTAAAATGTAGTTAATGTTTGTAGTGGATTGGCAACCCTCAGTTACAAGAATTTAACATATTTCTGTTAACGTTGACGTTACCAAAATTAGCTTCTGTGTATTTTTCCTCGTCTTTGTGTGATTACAAAATCAAAGAAAATTGACATAAATTTTAACAAAAATTTCAATCGCGTTGATTTTACAAGAGTGGATTCAACAGAATCTTGCGTTTAGGAAAATAATAATAATTTTTCTCAAATATATACAAATAATAGACTAAACTTATTAAAGAAAATGAAAAGGGCCATGAAACTGTGAAAGTTGCTCAAAACAAAAGCTAATTAAAAAAAAAAACAAGAAAACGTGAAGACAGAGAAATAGAAATTTTAATTTAAAACAACAATAAAACCACGGTATTATATATGTAGTTTGTAAACGTAAATCTTTTAAGCTTTTTTATGCAACACATGTAACGAAACTGAGTATTACAACATGCTAAAATGAATAAAAACGCAAAAAAGTGTGAGTGGGTCTGAAGAATGAAAAAAATATGTTGAGAAGTAGCGCAAAACATCAAAATAATAAAACAAGGTATATGCAAACAAAGCTTCAAGTATCTATTTCAACGTGTGCTTAATATATATATAAAAGTAAAAAGATAAACAATAATATGAAAATTTAAATGTGTTGAGTTGTTGTTATGGTGTGTGTGTGTTTTTTTGTTTGATTATATACTTTTTCTTGTGGTTAACATCAAGTTTATGGTGTTATTGTTTTTGTTATGTAAAGAAAAACATAAATAAAATTAAATCAAAATAAACAATTCACAATAACACATGAGTAGAAAAACAGAAAGCGTATAACAGGAAATATTTACTACTCTCAGCATGCTCATGCAATGTTAAAACAGCTGTCTTGCTAAATTTTAATATATACTTTGCTCTTGTATTCCCCAAAAGATAAATATTTATAAATAACTAAAATAAGTTTTAAAAACAAATATAAAACAAAATACGATTAACAACAGCGAATAACTGTTTAAAAAACTTAAAACCACTACGGCAACTGTGGCAGTAACAACAAAAATCCATTACAAAATATAACAAAAAACGACTTCGTTAAATTGTCTAAATAAAGAAATTTTCTGTTTTATTATTGTGCTTTTACAATTTATCGTCAATCGGCGACATACTATACATATGTATATAGATTTTACAGTCATTGCATTGGATTGCATTGAATTGTCTTTTCTTTCTTTGCCTTCTATATTCAAATAATAAAACGAGATGAAAAAGAAACATGCAGTTTCTTTATAACAAGAACAATAAGAATATAAAACAAAACAAAAATAAACATGTATAATCAAGTTGCCTTAAATTGATATTACGACTGACCACTGGCAGGAAATCATCGTTTAATTTTATTCTTATAAACCTCTACTATAGTGACTGCTATTGGAATTGGTTTAGCACCCATAAGAGAGTGTATGAATGGACTACATGCTTTTGTGTTAGTGAATATTTTTTCGCTTCCGTTCTAAATATTGGCAACCACTTACACATACCGACAGGCATAGAGGAAGAGACTTGTTTGTTCGTTTGATATCCTTATTATAGTTTTTTTGTCGGTCTCATTTTCTATTCCATCGTTTCAATATCAATGGCTGACTTTGATGCTATTTATGAGGAGGATCAGTTAGAGGAACACTATGAAGAGCAAACCGTCCCTCCTGGACCGGAACCCATTGTTATACGTGGGGCTGGTAATATGACAGTGTAAGTATAAGAACTATTTTGCATTAATTAAAATAATATATTCGAAATAATATTACTTTAAAACTGATTGAAAACAAACTTTTAAAGACTTTAACAATCGAATCGAATTGGGAATAAACCAAATAATTCCGTGAGTTTTGAATAAAAGAATCGCTTTTGGGAAAAATATTAGATGAGAGGACAATTCAGTGCGTATTTCATGTGTATTTGGAATTTTCCTAAGAAATTCACATTTTTCCACCTTTTCTTCACGTAACTATCTGCTTTCAAAGGCTGTCAAACACAAACTAAATAAAGCAATACAGAATTTAAGAATTTTCTATGAAAAAAGTTGGAAAAAAAATGGTCGTAAGTGCGAATAGTCGTAAGTCGAACGGTCGTAAGTCGGGGACTACCTGTATATTAAAATTTTGATTCGCCTGGCGTTTCTCAAAAAAAATTTTTTTTCTAAAAGATTTTGCTGTATAAAGCTAAACAAATTTATTTCCTACAACGTATGAAATGTTTAGTGCTTACGTAGTGGTATAATATACAGTGGACAGCCAAAGTCTCAGTATCCCAATATATCTTAGCAATTTCATGAATTTTAACCATAATTTTGTATAAAAAATTTATGTTTTTATATTTATTTTGTTAATTTATTTCTGTTTTATTATAAAACAAACAAATTTTGAATATTTTGCACAACAGAAAAGAAAAATAAGGAAAATATTCTGGTAACACCACCGCAAAAGTGAAGGTACGCACCCCTAAGAAGAAAAGAGAGTAAATTTAAAATTGAAAGGCCTAATATATGAAAATATTATCCCTTATATTGTGTAGGATTTCCCTAAAGGTCAAGCACTTCATTTAACCCATTTCGAATTGAATGTACCAGTTTTGTTTAGTGTTTTCTGGTGATATTTGCTGCCATGCACTCATGAGCAAGTTTTTCTGTTGACTTTTGTTTGAGGTTTAGCGACTACGTAACCCTTTTTCCAAATGATCTCCTAAATACTCTCATATCGGAACTATGTGCAAGATTTTTAAGCCTGTGGGGAATTTGGTAGGCAAATCACATTTTCACATGAGCAGCTGTGTGATTGCGAACTCTTAATTCTTTCGATCTTTAAGTGAATTTGTTCTTTAGAATGTTTAAATACTCTCTCTTATTAATTATTTTCTCAATAAATTCCAAACTGCCCGCGCCTTGTATTGCCACAGATATATCAAACTTAATATTAGATTATGAAATCATGTGCTGTTCTATTCTTATTAAGTCAACTTGGGAAGACACGACTGTTAGTTTTGTTTGACAAAATGTGTAAACGCTATCAAACGTCTACGCCTAGGTGTTACATATATCTGTGAGCACAAATTTTGTCACACTGTGTCCAGCATTTCCGCGGGTAGGTCACCAATAGCAGCTTTAAAATTATTGCCCAGTGCCGGAATTTTGAGTAAATGCCTTGTACACGAGGAACTTCACGTATCCTCATAAAAAATAGTCTAATATGGCCAAAACGCATGATGTTGATCACTAAACCGTTTTAAAACGTGTTCATATGGTTTTTCATGTTATCGTGTGCCTTGTTGAAACCACACTATATACGGGACTATACGATTTTCATGGTTTTTGGTGGATTACAGTCCAATGAGGACTGCGACACAAAAAATAAGCGAAAGAATGTATCTTTCAGAGGTCTTTACACTAAACTCGGCAATTCTGTTTTTTTCCGGTTTGTACATTGACTTATAAATGAGATTCTTAGCTGGAGATAATTTTTCGGTGAAGACACATCTCTCACTCGGAACGAATTTTTATTATGAAATACAATGAAATTGCAAGCGTTGTTTGTTGTTCATACAGTAGTTACATTGCATCAAGATTTTCTGAAAGGCATTTTCATAAAACTTCAAGAGGTTTCGTTAATTAGAAGTAATAAAATGTTAATAAAATGTATATTGTATTTAAAAATTGTATAATTTTATTTAATAAATTTCTAAATTACAGATTTGGTCTAAGTAATCGTTTTAATACGGAATTTCCATCTGGTCTGGTGTCACGAGTGGCGCCGGAAGAGTTCAAAGCCACAATTGGGCGGATTAATGGAATATTAAAAAAAACCTTACCAGTCAATGTAAAATGGCTATTTTGTGGCTGTGTGTGCTGTTGCTGTACACTGGGTTGTTCATTATGGCCCGTGATATGTTTAAGTAAAAGAGTAAGTTGCAATTCTAATGCATATTTGTATAAACATTAGCGATAAACAGCAATTGAATTTTAAATTGACAGACACAAATAACACTGGATAAATTACTAGAATGGGAAAATAGTCACTTATATCATAAACTCGGTTTACATTGGCGTTTGCATAAACAACAATGTGATTCGAATTCAATGATGGAATATGTCATCCTAATTGAGTTTATACCGAAAACGCCTATTTATAGACCGGATTAAAGCGGTGAGAATTAGATTTTAGTACTTTTTTTTTATTTAGATTATTAAAATTCTTTTTATTTGTGTTTATAAACAATAATTTATGCTATTAAAAAAGTAAAAATTGTAATTTTAAAATGAATCTTAAAAGTGTTGTTGATAAAAGAAAATATAAGATTGATGTTTTGCATCATATCAAAATGGAAATGCTAATTTTACAATGAAATTGCAATTATAATGTGATAGACACGTGAAAAATTGAAGTGAAAGAAATAAGAGTAATCTTGATTTTTATTGATGAAATGAGTATTTAAATTTTACAATACTTAAAACAATAATTTTAAATAAACTAAAATACAAGAAGAGTAGTTAATTAAAATTTATTATTAAAGTTGCAGAAAATGTGTATAAAATGTTTTTAAAAATTGTCTTCAATTGATGATGATGTATTATAACAATTTCAAAAATATAGTTTATTATCTAATTCATTGGAGAATGAACAATATTAAGAAATTTTTGTATTTATTTTGTGCTATTCTGTTCTTCGGATTGAATCCATTAAATAAAATCAATTATCTTTGAAATTAATTGCAATTCGTTAAATTGATTTAATGTTTCGTAATAAGTATTAAGCCCATTAGGCTAAAGGAAATTATCATTGCTTTATCAAAATTGGAAACGGTTAAAGCCTAAATGATTGGCCTCTAAGTTTTCGAATTAAATTATTACAATGTACGTGTAGACAAGTAATTCACCTAAGCTTTCGCAAATTTCGCAAATGAAAATAACTGTATCGAGTCGATTCAAATAATCTGCTTAATTGTTGAAACCATTCTCGGAATGACCATCACTTTAAATTCTAATTGAGTGTTCTATTTAATACCCAAGTGAGATATACCGTCTGGGGGTGTTCTTAAAACTTGCCAGAACTAACTCAATTTTTTTTTCCATTTTAAATAATGATTGGTGAATCGTTCGTAATTTGTCTGAGGACTTTATTAGACTACCGTGTATGCGGCGAAGGTATAATTCTAAGATGCACAAATGAATACTAGTACAGATTTCTCATTTAATTGGAGGATTTGTTGTAAATTCTACAATTTTTGCGAATAAATAAATCTCATACATAAATTACCGGTTGTAATATAATGTCTTCGAGTTCCATGTCCTTGCCTTGGAAATGTTACCATTATTAATATGTAGAACGCTTCTTTTCTCCTAATTGATATATATTATCCTTTACTGAATGGATCTCCTTTTGCATGTATCTTTGAAAAATTAGTAGGCTGCAAATCGTCATAGTTTACATTTCCCAGTCGAAAATCCATAACTATTGTGATATTTGTCTATTCGTTATTGTTTTCTGTATAACCATAGAAAATTATAGTGATAATTAAATAAACTCTTGTTGAGTCCTTAGACAAAATTAAAACTCCCTTGTACGTGACTGATCGTCCGATGAGTTTATGCAATAGTTTGCGAAATCGCTGAACACTAGGTATAATAGAGTTCGTCACTTCACAGAACTTGGTTTATTTGCGTGAAATTGTGGTTAAAACTTTATTGAGCGTAATTAGTAATTACGTTTCTTCATTTTACAACGTGTATCTTTTTGGAAAGGCTTTATTATTATATGCTTACTTAATTCGGTCAGAAAAACTGCTTTTGAGATTTTTGTCATTATAGTCTTAGTAGTCTGTCATCAAGTTGTGTATAAAAAAAATTGAAAGCCGAATTAACTTTTCTTTGATTGTTTAATATTTAATTTACGTGAAAATAGTTTTGTAATGTAGTTTCTTTATCTTCTTCTGAGATATGTTATCCTTTTTCGCAATAAAAATTAAAGTTTTCGAAATGTATTAAAAGTTAAAGTTTAACTACGAAAATTGTTTGTGCCTTGCTTTTGCGTTTTAGAGAAATTAAATAATTTGAAGGTGCTTATACGATAATGATCTTTGTTATGGTATTATATTATCTACAAACAAATATTTGGGCAAACGAGTTGTTCACTCTTTCGAATTCTTCAAATCACTATCATTTTTGGTTGCAATAAAAGTTAACTTTTTTTGAAAAAGACATATAGACAGAGACTGTAATTATAAGTCTTTGTAATACAGTATTGATAAAATCAAATGCTCCTTGCTCTACTCTTCTTGTAAAATTTAAATTCGTTCAATGCAAATTTATCGATTTGAATAATTTTTTTAAAAATTATATTTTATACATTGGCTTTTAATTATAATAAATTAATAATATGTCAAATAAATTCGCCATCTCCAATAATCTTTCACTTTTAGCAATCGATTATAATTTGTTATTTAAATCAATAATTAGATTTTTTCTTTATAAAATTAATTCTTTCAAATAAGTTTGTTAATGTAAATAATTAATATCAAATAATGAATAAAATAAAACAAAATGTATAAAAAATCATATCTTCATCTAAATATATACTAATTTTTTAACAACCCAACCCAACCCATAACCCAATTCATGTTGAAATATTTTAAATTTGAATCTAATAGTTCTGTGTTTTTCTTTTTTTTTGACATAAACTTAAAAAGTAGAGTCATGATGCTTTCGAAATATTGTATTAATGTAGTTTTAATAAAATATGTTCGGGTAAAATAAACGCCATCTTCATATATTTTTCTAAATATATCGCAGGAGCTGCAAACATTTTAGTTATTTTGGTAACATATAGTAGGCGAAATGAAATATTTTTCATATTGTTGCTGTACTTAGGATCTTTATCCTGCACTTATTGCATTTTGCTCCTTTGTTTTGTCTAAAAAAAACACTATCAAATTAACTGAGAATTACAGTGTTTGACACCCTTTCTCGTATATTTCAGATTAAAATCTCTGCGAATTTTTTTTATATCAAATCTAACCAAATTAATATTTGTTATCCCTAGAGTACGAAACTTATTTTATGGTTTATTTGTCGAATCGATGAATGGTTTCTGTTTAAAAACTGAATTAAAAGTTCACTGTATCTACTACTAGATTAAATAGTCTTGGCAGTTTACTTTTGAGTTAATTGCGTTCATTGGGTTTTTCTGTCGCATTATATTACTTAAGCACTGATAAACTTTTTGACTTGGTTCCTGCTGTCAACTTCATCGTTAATCATGACCATTTTATTTGTTCTCTTATTGCTGAACCGCACACATTTTTTATTATAAAAAAATAAATCACATTTTTTCTTAATAGGCAGTCAGATAATTGCGTTTTTGTGTAAGTCCTAGAACTTCTGAATTATATTGACTTAAGTCCTTTTGAGCCATTTCTTGAATTGCTATTGTTTTTGGATGTCCAAGTGAGTTACCATTTTTTATTATCATTTTTGCAAGTAATGGTCCGATACACGAATATTTTGTTCGCCTACTAATGATGTGGAAGTCGCCATAGTCTAATAGGTAGTGTGTTGGCTTATTAGACGTAAAGCCAGGGTTCGAGCCCCAGGCCAGACATCAAAACAAAATACAAAAAGTATTTCTACGGCGATTTCCTCTCAGCAGATTTCTGGCAAAAACTCTGAGAGTAAATAAAATTGCCATGAAAAGTTTCTCAAAAAAATCTGTCTTTCGGAGTCGACTTTAAACTTTAGGTCCCGCCACTTATGTATAAAATTAACACACACAACATAAGTGGTGTGAGCAACTAGGTCAATAATCCTGACTGAAGGGTTGCAATGACCAATTATGTATGTTATGTACTAATGACGTGATTCATTCACATTGGCTCGTTATGATTTTCCATTTACGTACTATGCAATAACTCTTGAGTTTGGATGATTACCTTAATGTACGATATAAAACGATATGTTTGCCTTAGTTTGTAATTAATTTAACAGAAGTCGCTTGTTTAAACGGCTCGTTGTAGTTATCCAGTGTCGACCGCTGTATGCATTTATGAAATATCCAGCAGCCGATTTAATTCATTGAATTTTGTATAAAATATTTTGGACCTCTCCCTCGACTTATTTAATTTGTTTGGACATAAATTTGTTGTGTTAACGAGATCATACACAATTAGGTATCATTTATATTGATTACGTATTACGGTTTTGAAGCATTAGAAAATTAATTATTCATTAGGTTAGAGGACGTGTACTTGTCAACTGTGACAAGTACAGTACCCGGAGGTCGAACTGACCCATTGTACTGTAATTATTCATTAACAACATTATACAATATTTCAAAGCATCAACTTCTTTAAATGCAAACAACGCTCTATTCAATAATTTTATATGAACACGATTTTAATTGAACATAAAGATTTTCTTTGAATTTATTTTTAAAAATAAAACTTTGTCTCTATGTACGCTACTCTTATTATAAATAATGAAAAGCAAACAATACTTACAAATATTTTTTGCTTTTTGATTAGGTAACTGTAATATTGTAAATATAAAAGAAAGTGTAAGAGTAAAAGCTTAGCTTTATTTTTTTTAAAACGAAAGAATAGCAACAACATAATACTTTTCCATTACATTTTTAAGTACATTCATGTTTGGGAAGTAAAATAAATAAATGAAATCCTAAAATATATTTTTTGTAGTATTTTACTTTCGATAGCTTAATTTATAAAATGTTTTTAAAAAGTTTTGTGTTTTTCTTATTTGAATTTAATCTAGCAACTGAATATTTAATTTTTAAGTAATCTACTATTAACAGTATTTAATTATATTGTAAAATAAACTAATTTAATTTAGGCATAAGAAAAGCATTAACTAAACAATACATGCTTTCAGATTTAAATTAAAAAAAAATTAATAAGAATTCAATGTAAATATTTAAAAGTCCCAATTGTGATTAAGTTATCAAAAGAACAACAAAAAATAAAGAAAAAAAACAATAAATAAATATTAAACCGAAAAGACCGTTTAAACAAAACTAAAAATGATAAAAACTAATTACGTTATTTAAATAAAAATCAATGTTACAGAGTAATTGATAAAAAAAAACACAAAAAACTAAAACAATACAATTGAAATTGTGTAGCATTATGTTATAATATTATATGTAAAACAAATTTAATTTAAACGAGAACAAAACAAGAGAGAAACATTACAAATTAATATTAAATAAAAAGAAAAAATGTAAAATTTATTGACCCTCCCCATCCCCCTTGAAATAATGATAATAAAATGAACCTGACAATTAATGTAAAATAACGCATGAGTCATTTATTATTTGTTTGAGAAAAGAAGAAAAAAAATAAGAATGTGTTTTTAGGTGCAAAAGATGATATTTTCACTGACCATTCTCTACCATAACATATAGTTATTTTTTGTTATTGTTCAACTGTTATTGTCAAAGCATCAGGGCATCATGGGATCTGTTCTGGAAAACAACTTATCATAGAATTCGTTTAATCTGCCGCCTGATACCAATATGTTTCCATTATATAATATGATTTCATGTTGAAGTTAATAAAATAATAAAATATAATTCTTCCATTTTGATCTATTCTGCGCCTCGTTTTAATTCGGCCCAAGTTGTTCCGTGTTCCTGAATCTCTAATGCCAGTAATATTTCTCAAGTTTAGAAAGGTCTATCCTTTCGTCTGGTTTTCTAGGAGTTCTAGTTAATTAACATCTTGCATATATCGTCATGATGCCCAGTCAAATTAATCGATCCAGCTCCATTTTCTCTTTTCAATTTTGCTCTTTGCCAGAAGTCTCTATTCGATATATGTAATATTCGGCTAAAATATTTATACTATTTTCCGCAACCAAAACAGTAAAATCCTGCAGTGTACGTATATCGTTAGCAGCATAATTCTTAGGCTCACAGCCGTACAGTGGGGTAGATTTCAGACTTTAGGGGAAAAGGCGGTTCTTTGTTTTGACTGAGGTGTTTCCCATCATTCTATTCTAATTATTATGAGTGAAGTGACTAGGTGACTGGGATCTTATGATTGGTGAGGTGAAGTGGGTGAAATTAGAGTCTAGTTAACTAGTAATCTAACCCTTTCAATGACAAACTGTCACTCTACGCACTGTACAAAGTACCTAGTTATTTTTAATATTTAGCATTCTCACTATGATTTATTGTATAGAGAAATTCAGGACACGAGATTTAAGAATTCTATTTGAAATTGTTTGTTTTTATTAATCAAAGTAGGTTTTTATCTTAAAATATTAAATATTATTGTTATAATTAAAAGGAATTCGTAGTAAATTTGTTTACAGTAGGACTTAAATGTAAGTAGTATATACACAATAATAATAAAATAAATTAATAAAAAATATAATCTTCTAATTGTAAGTTTAATATTAAGTTTCACTGTCTTTTAACGATTTAATGCTTTATAAGCCTTGAATTCTTAGGGAATGTAAATACATAAATGGAATGTTAAAATATTAAAACGAAAAAAATTGAAAATGCTGCTAAAATAAATTAATTTTCATTTAATTCACTCGATACTATATGTAGTGGAACATGATCATGATCGGCTATATCTGAATCATTGCTGTCAAAGTCATGTTGTTCGGACAGTCCATTTTCATGATGATCATCCTCTGATTGTGATTGACTGTCAACTTCATCTTCATGCTGTTCGGTATCATCTTCACATATATTACTATTGGCCATTTCTTCTTCTTGTTCATGATTATCACGTTGATTTCGATCGTGCTGTTCTCTTTGATTTTGTTGTACCTCTTCGTTATATGTATAAACACCGTCATTTCCGTCATCCATTTGTCGGTCTTCTTCATCCTCATCCTGTTCCCCTTCCTGCACCCCGTCTTCACCATCTTCACTTCCTTCAGTGTTATCTTCGTGTCCGCCAGGTGGCATTAGTTCTTCTTCCATTGCATGAATACGATTTGGCGTATTACTTTTAACTTCTCTTAAATCTTCGTATCTAACGTTTAGTTGTTCATCTCTTGAATGTTTTATAGAACCCACCAAATCCTTAACTGAGTTCATTATTTCTTGGGTTTGCTCTTGGAATGCTTTCATTATCATTTGATCTTGCTGTAGCTGGAATTTGTGTTCTCTTTCGAGTAATTCATTTTGTTTATTAAAGAAATCGCGCATCATTTGTGTTTGCATTTTACGTAGCGATGAGCTCAAGTCAATTATAACATTTTGCAGTACCCGACTGTAGTGTTTACCGTCTTCTTGGTGATCTGACTTAAACGAATCATCATCTCGATCATTAGGACTGTATTTTCCCTGTTTATTTGGTATCGACGAATTTTGCCAGTCAGAACGTCGTTTACGGTATCCATTATTTGGCATATGGTTGGAATCGCTCTGCATAACCAAATGTTTGGTACTTGTGACCTCTTCGAACTTTTTGTTAGCGGATTTTTCTGCGGCAGGTGACGGCGGTGGAGGTGATAATGAAGCTTCCAAGTCGGGTATAGCCCTATCGGGCCTTAAAGAATATGGAGTTTTTCGCATAGGTATTTGTTTCATTTTCGGATAACTAGGCGAAGGTGTAGAGGTTGCTCTTGTTTGTAATGTAATTTCCTTCGGTAAACGTAGCGTTTGTGTTGGTGCTGGTTGTTGTTGTTGATGAGTCGGTTTCGGCATCAGCTTAGGTTGAGCGAATTTCACTGGATCTGCATTCTTTAAGTCTGACAAATTAGCAATACGTATACGAGGAGTTGGCGGCATTGTAAGCGGCGGTGGCGGTCTGTTAGCAGCAATAGCATTTGCTGAATTAGCAGTTTTGGCAAAAGGTGCCACTCTTAAGGGCGGCAGTTGTGTATTTTTAGCGGCTGGCGATGGTGTGTTGATGGGTGTGGATGACGCTGCTGGAGGATTTTTTGGTGGTCTTCCACGGCCTCTATGTGGTATCTCTAATACTTTTCGTACTGGTGGTTCAGGTTCGTGGTTGATTTTTTGTCCGGTAATTTGTTGTTCTTCTTTCACTTGTTTATCGGATTGTGAGGCTGTTGATGCATCATTTTCCAACGGATCTTTTTCGGATTCATTGTTTTCTACGGTTTCATAACCTTAAAAAAATATTTTTCTTTAGCAATTTTAAATAAAAAAAAATTCTTTTTCCTAAAATACCTGTATCGACTGGTTCGGACTTAACCATGCCCAAACGAAAGCCAAATATTGTATGTGCCATACCAAAGCTATTGTCGTCTTCTCCAGTGGCTACAGCAGCATTGGATACACCACCTTCTACACCACTTATTACCATACCACTAACACTAGAATCGTCACCATCTATGGAACAATTAGCAGAATTGCTAGAATCATTGAGGCCATTGACCATTTGATGTATAGTTTCATAGATTTGTGGCGGTATTATTCGTGGTATAACACCATTACGTTTTGAGGTCATGTAAGTGCTTTTTAGAAATTTCCATTTTGTCCATATCTGAACATGGGACTTTTTCTTAAAACCATTCCTGTGCATTATAACTTCAATGTCCTTAAACACATTTTCGCTCTTCACAGTTTTATCATTTAATTTTTCTAGAGCTTTTACTTGTTGCATAGTGTACAACATTTCCATGACTTCATCGTTGCGCCAGAGATTACGTTCTGTGCGTTCCTTTGCAGACTGGCTCTGTAAATCCTCGCGCATCTTCTGATTACTATTAATCGGTGTTAGCAGAGTGTCGACATCTTGAACTACTTTAGAGCCTACCGATGCAGTATGCAAAAGTTTATTAACAGGGTTTGTTTGTGTTTCAGGTAATTTTTTATAAATCGGTTTAAGTTCCATACCAGAACCCTGATTCTTCTTCATTGGTACTTTATTGTTGGGATACAATTGTCTTCGTATAATCATTATAAGTGATGACTACACATAAATTATTGCGCTTTCTTAGGTTTTTATTGTATAAGAGATCTGAAAGAAAATTTAGATGATTACATAGTATTGGAGTATATAAATTAATTTAAAAACTTATATGAAACGTTGCCATCTAAGTTGTAAGTTGAAACATGTAATTTACAGAAATTCGCTCTAGAAATAGCGATAGGGATGCAGAAATGCTGGATTAATGTGGTTTTTATGCCTTAACGCATGTGGTAATCTTTTTTTTTGATTCAAGTCCTTTATAAATATTTCTAATTTTACTTTCTAGGCAACAGGTGCAGTATTTACACAATGTTAAGTTACTTTCGTATTATTATCGGAAATACAGAGTGTGATTCATATTTGATAATAAAATTGACGGCACTTTCTAATGACATGAGTCCATGGAATTTAAACGATTATTAAAGTTGTCTCTTTGAAATATGTATAATGGATAACGTTTGCATACAAATTATATTGTATTGTAGATGTATGTAGATTTAAGAGATGTCATGGTTAAAGAGCTTGACTATAAAACTGATCCCTATTCAAACCCTGGCTAGGATATTCAATATTGTTTTCGAATTTTGAAACTAAGTGATTTCCATGCGCAAAACTAGCTCATGTGTTTCCATTATGCTTTAATGGTTTTTGTTTTCGAATTTAGTTTGACACTTATGATGTAAACAAATAAATAACCAAAAAATAAATTGTGTTGAAACAAAAAAAAAACTATTGTGAATAAATTTTGTAAAATGAAAAAATACAATTGAATTACTTTCAAATTATATTTATAACAATAATATGGTAATAAAAGTACGAAATAATATTTCAAATACAACAGTTTTGTGCCAATGTCAAATATGTCAGTATTTCAATTTTTTCCTCACTATTATTGGATTTCCCAGAGTCGTATTTTATATTATCGAAGTAATACGGTGTTGTACAATGGGTAAATTCGACCTCCGGGTACTGTACTTGTCTTAACTGACAAGTACACGTCCTCTAACCTAATACAGTGTTGTACAGACAGTTTACGATATGTTTTGGAGAAAAACTAGTTTTTTAAAAATTTTTCCGTCACTATAAGCCATATGGTATTATACGTTCAGCTATTTGTATGGTAAACACAAATAAAACTGACTGTTTCTGTTTTCCCCACAAATAGACGTTCGTCTGAAATTGTTTTTCTTACAAAAACAGACCCTAAAGATCCTTAATTATACACTCAATACATGTTCACAGTGGACATTGTTTCTAGACAAAGTCCTAGTCACTAGAATAACTGGAAAATTTGTTAATGCAAGCGAAATAAAAAAAGAAGTCATGTGAATATAGGACAGCTACATGTGAAATTATCAAAAGTAAATTTTTTTATGTCATTCGCTTCAAGACTACCTGCTGAGGCTAAAGGAAATACGCATTGAACTACGAGCTAACCATTTAGATAAACTTTTAATTCGAACTTCAAGAATAATGCCTTCATGTTATAAAAATAAACTCAAAGATCCTGCTTCAAGTTGTTCAATGAGAAAAAGACTTGAGCAAGCTCGACTTAAGAGTCGGAATCCTTGAAAAATACCTCTTCAGATAGAATAAACCAAAAAGACAAGCATGGTGCTTGCTCAACTGGCATTGGACAAATTGCTTGAACTTAAGCAGAGCGGCCAATTGTTGATGTTTTGGGTATACTCCTGCTCAACTGTCATTGGACAAATTCTATGGATTCACGGGATCACAATGTTCCTGTCTTCTACCAAGAGGTTTTCCTTTATCATGAATGTAGGACAACGATTTGAATAACTGGGCTAGAATTGTAAAATCTTGGTTTTAGTGAAACTATGTACCTATTCGTAATGAAACGTCCTTCTCAATCACGTAACATAAAACATATAGAGCATGTCGAAAGCTTCTTTTCGACATGTAAGCTAGAAATGGGGCTTAAAATACAGGAAGCTTGGCATTCAATTTCCTGGCAAGTTCGTTTTAATGTTGCATATTTAATGACACTCAATGTTATTAATTCGAAGGGAACTTTGGTCATGAATTGGTAAAACATGTTTTTGTTATTATTATTATTTCTTGCAGGTATGTATTATTTTCAAATATTTTATTTATTTTCAGGATTGTGTTTTTTTTTACAATTTACCTTTACACTGATAAATAAAAATTTTATAAACTTTTGAAATTTTGTTGTGTCCCTATTATTTTTTCCAATATTGTATGTACTCTTCATGTAAGTATTTGCTATGCAGGATTATAGGCATAGGAGTTTCCAATTTTTTTAAAGATAAAAATAAAAAGATTGCTAACGAAGTAGCGGGTTAAAAGAAAAACAAAATTTTAAATTTATTTGTATTTTCAAATCCAATAATCAATTAATTTTATTCAAAATAGACATTGGTAACCCTGAGTATTAAATTATGAATTCGAATATACTAAATTCCCATGTTATTAAACAACCACTTTTTTTATTAAAAAAAAAAAAAAACATCATATGGACCGATGAAACCAGAGCATAAAGAAAAACTTAGAAAAAGTTCCCATTTGAAAAGGAAATCATGTCATAATTCTTAAAAACATTTAATTTTTAAGTGGAAATAGAAAAATAAGAAATAATTTTAATAGGCAACTAATTATTGTTGACATTTCCAATATTTATTTTGTTAAAAAATATAATAATTTTCGCTGTAGTTAGTAGTACATACTCACTTTATTTATTTATTTTTATTTTATTTTGCGATTCAAAACGATTTTGTTTTGTAGTTATTCATACATTTTCATCGTAAATATAAGAAGAACAAGAAGAGAGTGAGTGTAGATGAGATGTTTTAAAAGTACAAAAATTGTTACTTGTTGTTTTTATTATTGTTGGTTGTATGGTAAGTTGGTTTATTATGTAGTTATTCTAGGTTCTCTAAGAACCTACTCTCTATTATTGTTCTTGTTATTACAACTATATTGAAAACATAAGATTTTTTGCGTGTGTGTGTGTTGTGTTTGCAAGTTATATTTTCAAATAAAACTGTTTTCAAAAAAAAAAAAAAAAAAAAAAAAAATGGAAAAGCCAGCGTCAGAAAAAGAAATGTAGGGAAATATATACACGTGATTTTTTTTGCTTCGTTATTTGCTTATGCCACTCACAAAACAATCTAATTTTGAGTAATAATGAGTTTTTCTCTTTTTTTTTTCTTACTTTTATGTCACATCAAATCTAAGAGTATACGTAAAGAGCAGAACACTACACAAACATGTTTATATTTTTCAAAACTTTACTTTTCTTTCTTTTATATTCTTAAAATCTCTATTTAAAAATCTTTGTATTTCAAAGAAAAAAAAAGATAAAGAAATTCCAAATCTAAAGCACCAACAACGGCGAACAACGTACGACAACTGAAACGTTTTGAGAAAACTTTGAAATCTACAAGTAAAACTACCACCGAAAAAAGTAAAATATGAAAAATAATAAAAAAAAAAAACTGAAAATCATATAAAAACTGAAATTGAAACACACCAGGCCAGTCTGCTGCCAGTATAAAAGCTATTCCATACGAATACCGAAACACAGCGAAACGATTTCAATACTGGTCGTAACGAAAATCGAAACAATAACAAAAAACGTAAAAAATAGAATAAAAATGAAAGAAGATTAAGATATTGATGTTAAGAAAAGCAGGAAGAGAAAAAGTGGGCGGAGGGAAATATGTGCTAAGCGAATAAACGAAAAATTTGATCTACAATAGAAAAAAAAAAACAACAACAGAATAAAAAAAACCTAAAATTTAGAGATAAAAATTTTTCATTTAAAATAAATTTTTTTGTATAACTGTTGACATAAATACTTTACTTACATGTTTTATTAAAATAATTGCTATTATTTGTAATTATTTTGAAAAAATTTTTATTTGCATATATTTTAATACAAATTTTTAATTTTTTTTCTCAAGCTCGTTTTAAAACACTGACACCACTTTTCAATTATTATATTATTTTCTATGTTTCAATATTCATTACGTTCCCTTATTTTCGCTTTGCCAGTCATTCGATTATTTTGTATTAAAAAATTTCCATATTAAGCCACTTTGTATCTTAAGTTCATGGATTCCCAATGTGTTTTTTTAATTGAATAACTTGAATATATTAATTACGACATAGATACATATTATTAACGTAATTATACATATGTATATATACACTATAGCAATTACGTGCTCAGCTAGATAAACTGGTTGAAAGAGGTTTAAGCAAAGAAATAATAAAATGATGAGGAATATGCTGTCATAGCTTCATGTAGGTATAGTATTATTGAAGATGCAACAAATGACTTTAAAGTTGACTCCGAACGATATATATTTTTTGAGAAACTTTTCATGGCAATTTTATTTAATCTGCTGAGAGGCTGTCGCCGAAGAAATATTTTTTCATATTTCGTTTTGTTGAAGATATCTGATCTGGGGTCTGAACCGTGGTCTCATGTCTAATAAGTCAACACACTACCTACTAGACCAACTGTATGGTTCACTATATTTTAGCTCTTGTACTTTTTAGGTGTACTATAATTAAAATTCATTTTGTGTGTAAAATGCTACGCCCACTTATACCAGCAGTTTCTTTGGACTTGTGATAAGATAACCTGAAAATTTCAGTAAGATCGATCCAATGCTGTAAGAAGCTATAGATTTCAAGTAAATAAACTCAAAATTCTTTAATATATGCACATACACAGATTGTGAACCACTTCCTACTGATACTTCATCACCACTTGTTATGATTTTTGCTGCTGTTTCATTGTGGTCGTCGCGTTTCATTTCGATTCGACGCAGTTTCTAATTGTTTGAACATGGTTGGATATTGGTTTTGAAATCGAATTTTTTCAATATGGAAATATTCGAATCAACAAATATATACAGTATACAAAATCGTACACACACACGCATACCGTTTCTCTCTTTTTCTTACTTGTTCTCTTTGTAGCACTTGATTTCTTTCTATTCTTTTTGATTTCTTTTTAACTATTATTTTAAAATTTCGATAAAAATGAGTGCACAAGGAAATTAAATGAAAAACAAGAAAATATATTCGGGTTTATTTATTAACAATAAAAGTAAAACGAACTTACTGTGCTGCTATTTTATACAGAGTTTTTGTTTTAGTATTTTTAATTTAAGAATTTCGTTTAAATATTGTGTTATTATTGTATTATTTTTAGTGACGGTTTTTAAATGAAAATAAATTTGATTCATTAAATAATAATTTTTTTTTTTTATTAAAAAATAGTTGCAAAAATTCAAATTAAAAATAAAATATTTGCAAGGTTACTGACCATCAGGCACGAAATAAATTTTTGTATATTTTTGTTATGGATTCAATTAAAATGAAAATTTGATACTCAAATACTCAAACAGTGTTGACACCCTAAACGCTTAAAAAACGCAAATTTAATTTAAAAACGATTAAATGGAATTTAAATTTTTAATTTTATTTCGATTATAATTTTCAGAAAGTTTTAATATAAAAGAGGAAAAAAAGAAGAATTTGTAATTATAAATTGGATACCAGAAAATTGAGTTTAGTGCTTGCTGGACTAAGTATTGTTTAGACAGCAAACACAACCTTCGATGCTGTTAGACGGACTGCCATATGGAAACTATCGAGGAGAAACGGAGTACTCCAGAAGATAATTCTAATCATCAGAGCTAGTCAGTTCTTCATAACGGAAATGTCAGTCAAACACTGCACATAAACAACTCTGCAATAAAATAAGGATGCCCTCAGCGTTACAACCATGTTGTGTGTGTTATTTTTATCCATGTTTGGCGGAGACTACAGTTTAATGTTGACTACGGACAACGGGTTTGAGAAACTTTTCATGGCAATTTTATTTATCCCAGAGTTTTTCTCAGAAGACTACTTACTAAAAGAAAGTCGCTGAAAGAAATATTTTTTCATATTCCGTTCTTGTTCGAGATTTTTGAGCTCGGATTTGAACTACGGGCTCTCGTTTGATAAGCCAACACACTATCTAGTACACCATAGCGACTTCGTATTTTTTAACGCGAGTTAAGAACGTACGATAAACTCGGCAGACAAAGCCTTCTATACTATTACAGAAGAAAAGGAGACTGCTGAGAGGAATTCGCCAAAGAATAGATTTTTTTCTATTTCTAGTTTTGTTCGGGATGCCTGAGCTGGGATTTGAACCACAATGAGCCAACATGACAAATACTAGACTACGGCGACTATAGGTAGTCGCATCAGAATCATATGCGGGATATTCATAACTAGTACCCATAATAATATAAATAAAACGGAGGAAATGCACGTGAATTAGCCATACTATCAGCAAGAATCCTAAGAGCATAACGAAGATTACGCTAGAATATAATTCTCAAGATCAAGAAGCCGTGTACGATATTCCGGGCATTTTAACAATGTACTATTACATGGAAAGATGCGAAAATAACAGCAGTAAACCGTGTAAGATGAAGATGCTTTGTAGAGGGGTAATGGGAGAAAACTATGTAAGTTTTTTATAAAAGATAACACAAGACAAAAATGTGATCGGAATGTATTTTTCTTTTATTATAGTCTGGTAGATAACTTTTTTAAATATGATTTCCGATATATGTATGTCCACCGCTGTTACTAAATATTTGGTCTATTCTATCAGTCAAATTTTTGATCACACGGTCGTTTTTTACACAATATTTTAGTTTCTTTTTTTTAAAAACCTTTAAATATACAACCTTTGTAAGAATAAGTATTTTTTCAATTTTTGCGAATGTAGGAAATTCGCTCTCGCAAAAAACGCTAAATTGTTAACATTTGCCCAATTAAGATGATGTATCTTATAGTTTTGTACATTTTATTCCATCGTTGTCAGTAGCAGTCATAAGGTGCAAAATGTTTTAATAAAAATTAAATGGGAAAACCTTTCAGAACCGAAGTCAAACGCAATCAATGAATAAGTGAATATAAATATAAATACGGGTAAAAAAAAATTCAATCAAATTAAGAACAACAATACATCAATGAAATTAAATATATTTTCAACTTACCAATGCTGATTAATTTATAAATCGTTTATATTGTTTAAATATTTTGTAAAATTCCTATTAAAGCTTTTCCAAAGACGTCTTTTACTTGCGAATAAAACGAAGCATCCTCCTGTTGTTTGTTGTTGAAACTGATTTGAAAAAGAAACAGAAAAAGAAAAACTTGCCGGTTTGGATGCCAAAGTCTATACAGGATGGTTGTACGAATAAACGCAAAGCTGGATACATAGAAAAGAAATACAAAAATGAGTAAAAAACAAAAAAAAAAGTTACGAAATTCAATATAAAAATTTTTTTTAAACCAATTTTCAGCTATGTTTAGAATGGGCGATGGAAAATGTTGAAAATCTGTGATGAACATAAACTGGATAAGAAAAACAATAAGGAAAAATCAACAAAGAGAAAATTCATTGTCTTAAAATTTATAGAATTTATTCGATTTCGTTTTGTTTCCAATTCTAATTTATTCTCTATAGCTTTGGCTTTCGACATCGTTCTATAGTAAATGCCGAAAGTAAAGAAAAAATTAGAAAATCAATAATTTCGTAATTTTACAATACAAGTTCATTATAGGCAATTAAATTATTTTATTTAATATTTTATACCTAGGTACTTTGTAAAAGCAATTAAAATCTCTAAACTGAAATAGAGAATACATTTTTTGTATGTTTGCACAGTGGGTTTGAAAATAATGAAACAAATAAATAAAAAAATAAAAAAAAAAATTAAGTAAACGAATAAATGTTACATTTCTCTATTAATCTAATCATTCCTCTATCAATTTATATTTTCCGAATATTTTTTTTCATAAACTTATGTGTTATCATCAAGCATTTCTATATTTAAATTTAAATAAAACAAAGTCTTTATGAGATGTTATCGTAATTTTTATTCGTTTGAAAAACAAATTAATGTCTTTATGTCTGGAACATAACATCGTTCCTATGTTCGGCATGGTTTCTTCTCCTGGTGAAGTTCATTCAAAATGTTAAATTTTCCATAACTGGCTTGTAAATCAGGCTGAATTTGTCCAATGGTATGGGTTATGTTGGCCAGGGCTTCTTCTCTGGATGTAGCGCATTCGTTACGTCAAATTTTCCATAACTCCGGCATGTAAATCATGCTGTATTTGTCCAATGATATGGGTTAAGTTGGCTTAAAGGATCGCTGTATTTTGTGGCTTAGTCGCATACACAAGAACAAGCCTAAAGAGGTCAAATCGTACTATCTCAGTGGCCAGTTTCGATCACCTCCACATCAGATGATCCCTTGTGCAGAATAATTACCAATGTGGCTTGTATTGTGCGGCACTTAGCAATTTCCAACTCAGACCAAAACCTATTCTGCATGTCGATGACTTTGAAGTCCTGGCAAAAGTCATTCTTAGAGAAATATGGTTCGATGACGCTGCCAGCCCAAAATCCACATTAAACAGTAACTTTTTCACTTGTATCTCATGTGTATTGTTATCGTTCCAAATTCAAAAAACATTCATTGAGAAATAGGACTCATCGCTGAATATGAAATTAGAGACAATAAAAATTAAGGCCAGTAATCAACAGCTCCAGAGCCCATTCAAAAAAAAAAAAAAAACATGTGGTTGTCCATGGTAGTTTATGAATGCCACCAGGACATTAGTTGAATTGACAGTTGCTGAAAAGTGCATTACAGCAATTGAAATTTTAAAATTAGACTTGAAAGAAATTTTTTACACAACTACAAGCTTTCTGTTGTCAGCTGGTAATACAACCGATGTTCGGGTGTTATTCATAATTCCTCAAATTTATTTTAACGACATTTACATTTTTTGTAATTTCTTTCCGATTTCATTCTCTTTCTCTTGTCCATTTCTATTTGCACTTTATAACAAATATTTTATTTTATTTTTCAAAATTTAGTTTCAAAACCTTTATGAAATTAAATTGTTAAAAGTTCTTTAATTAAAAAATGCATGGACCTAAAATATTACAACACCTTATATTTGAATTAAGAATAATTTCATTTTTATTCTCATTTGAAAATTCGCAATTTATTAAAAACTCTCTGATAATATTTATGCGCATTAGGAACGATTAATTTTTTATTACTTTATCATTTAATTTTTTTTTTTCCCGAACAATGTTTCGTTTTTGCATTTGCATTCTTTCTCTTTCTTTTTATTGTTGTGTCAAGGATAAATTTATTTTTGTTTTTTGTTTTCGTATTAATAATCCTTAAATGAAAGTAAACGCATAAAATTGAAACAAAAAAAAATTTAAATTCATAAAAACGTGATTCCTGTCGCTTTTTTCCTACAGAAAAATCGATATTTTCCATCAAGAGAATGAACTTTAATGGAGGTCTAAGTAATTGCATTGGGATGCATCTGACTTTTAAAATTTCTATAAGAAAAAAAGTTGTAGTAAAAAGAAACAAATCCATTATGGCTTAAGTCTGAAAGCCATTAAAACCTACTTAAAAAACTGGTCTCCTATTGCCTTGTAATCAGTCTCGGATAAGAAGCTGTATGTATCGGATATTCAGGCAACTCATTTCCGTTATGTGACATCTGGGATTGTTTTGATTTAACAAAATTTCTACCTTCTTAGCTGTAGATACGATGCTGGACAATAGGAAAGGAGTTTATGGTAGATAATTTCTTATCAATCCCATTTAAGTTTTTTAACTTTGCCATAGGTACCCATACATCGAATACATATTTTTATTCAATCTTGAATAAACAATAACGAAAAAAAAGAAATACTTTTATTATGTATTCAATAAAAGTTTTTAGTTTTAAAGTTAAAAATAAACGATTATAAAAATTATTTTAAAACTAAAAAGGGGGAGGTAATCAAATATGTAATAGATAACAAACCGAAGTGGCAGTCCGATCGATAGTTCGAATAAATAGCTTGTGAGACCGACTGTGTATTTTATTTAATTTATCGGGTTATCCATTTAGTGATTTCAAAATTATTGGTCTGTTAAAGCTGTCTATTTACTGAAAGGATTGGAAAGGAAAGGATTATCTCTTTATAATAACGGGTAAAACTAGTTAAAAGTGATTTTAATATGAACATTATGGTGCACTACGATCGCCACAATCGGTCTATTATATAAGAAATAAGCACGAATATATGTAAAGCAAAGTGTAGGAGACTGAAAGTGTTGCATACATGTGTAGTCAAGCCTTTCGTAAGAATACGAACTGTAGAAAGTGTGGCGGATAATCCGATATTAACGATTTTTCTACATTTTCAATAATTGGGGCTTATTGACGGTTCATTATAGTCGAACCATCTCTATATAGTCCAACTCATGCACGACATTGCATTATCGTTAATGACATTCTATAATGTCGTACATAATGACAAGGTCCAAACATTAGCAATAGAATAAAAGTTCCATCGAAATCATTTTTGAAACCAAAAAATGGATAACCCCTTATTATTGCATCTGATAACAGCTTTTCTAGTTTGATTTTGAGTATTGAAAATATTTTTTTTTTTTTTATTTTAAAAACACTTTAATTGGCATAATGACTGAATACTTTATATTTCGAAGTTGTCGACACCAGACTAACATGAAAGAGGAACAATTAATAAACACACTGCCTTAGAATACAATATTCACGATATTTTAGTTTTTATACAAAAAAAATTTTCGTTTCATTTGTTCATTTATTTGTACTATTTCGTTTTATCAGCTCCATTTTGAGAGATAACGTTTGAAATATTAATAAAACATTTTTGGTTTTAAAACGTATATGAATACAAAATTGTTTGAATTAGAAATAAAAAAAAAATAAATAAAAAAATAAAATTTGTTTCAATTCCGCGCTCTTTTTCCAAAATTCAAGTAACACTAGGCAACAAATTCAATTAAAAAAGACGATATTTTTTTGAATTTTTGACAAAATGCTTAAACATGGGCTGAAAGAGTCAAAGTACTATTCATAACGGATTCTATGTTACTCGGCATTTAAGAATTTTCTTGAAAAAAGCAATTTTTTAACAATTACTTTTTTAAAAGCTAACAACGCAATATTATACAGAAATGTTCGATATAAATCCATAATATTTTGTCTTATGAAAAATCTATTGAAGAAAATGTAAGTAAGATTATGTTCATTGATAACATTTTAGTGGTATTTTTTATTGGATTACAACACCTTTTTATTAATCAATAACAAAAAAAAAAAAAAAAAAAAAGATTGCATATGTATCGGATGTTTCTACAGAGACTTCCGAACTTTGACAATTTGCCTGCTTAATGCGCTCTGGAGCAGTTAGTAATTGACCTAATATGAGCGCTTTAAAATGCATTCTGAAAAATCACTGTTTGAAGCGGATTTTGGGTAGGCGGCGTTATCAGTTTATGTTTCTTTAAGAATGACGTTAGCCAAGTCATAACTGTCAACGGAGAGCCTAGTTGATCTGGACACCAACGACATCTGGTTTCAACAGGCTCATGCCACATCATACGAGGAATTTGAGGGCATGGTCAAGTTCAATCTGATTTACAAGCCAAAGTAATGGAAAATTGGTCATTTCGGATGCGTTTCATCCATAAAACTATTGACGGTTATTTCAACGATTTTATATTCCACACATAGTGGCATCGATAGGTCTTTCGAGCGAATAAAAAGTTTCAAAGATATAGGTATCACACGCACTTTGTTTTATATACATTTAAAAATATGAAGCGTTTAATGAAATATCCAGTTTAGGATATACATATCGCTCCTTTATTGCAACATAGTCATATCTCAAAAAAACTTGAACTTGGCAAAATGCGATTTAAGTTTTCAAGACATAAGTCCTATGATCTAATTGCCTAACTTCTAATTGCTATAACTTCGGTTCAGCTTGGGATATAAAACTGATTTTTTTTCAACATGTACAGAAGGTCTGAAAGAGCAGTTTTGCTTAAGTAACTACAAATGTTTAATTTTTTGAGATATGACTATGTTGCAATAAAGGAGCGATATGTACATATGAGTGATTTAAAATGATGTTTTAAAATTTATTATTTGAAGTTCTCAATGGAAAAAATAGTTACCTTCATATTCTTACCTTTGGAAATCAAATGATGAAGGAGTCTGCTCTTTAAATTTATCAAAAAAAATCCACTGAACCAACATGATTATTGTTGGTGATTTAAATTGTAAGATCGGTAGGCCATGGGCGTGGCACATTTTGATGAGACTTGGCGTGATTCTTTTGTTTATACAGGAAAGTGTGTGTGTACAAAATTTTTGGATAGTATGAGCGTTAGAGAGTGGATGATATTCCAGTTTTTCTTAAATTATTCAATAGAATGCTCAATGTCAACATTCAATGATCTGCATCCCCTCCATACATTATTTGGTACAAAATTGTATGAATCCGCTACACTGCGGCGGTGCCACCAAGACATTGTAAATTTGAAGCAAGCCTCCATGAAGTATGCAGATAGCTGAAGCAACTTTATTTAAAATTGAAATATCCACACTTCGCTTCATTTGTGTACTTACAATTGCTTCCAGCTTTGTATTTCATTTTTGTTTTTCGTTTTATTCAGTTGTTAAATTCAGTTCCTAAATATTGTATGTATATGACCTTTTTAAATTTTGCTTTTGAATAATTTGTTTACTGTCGTCAAAGTCAGCGAAACCATTAACCAACCCCAACCACCATAATCAGATTTTATTAGTAACGTCACTTTTTCTATGACTCGTCTTGGCTATGACGTCACAATTCTAGAGAAGAGTAACATGCTTTATTGCCAAGAGTATTCCCCAAGAGAGTACGAACTTTTTGCATTACATTTTTATTATTGTTTTTAATCTCATTGCCAAGCATGAGTGTTTTTTTCTTCTATTTTATTTCATTTCATATTTCAGTTTCGTTTTCTTTTTGCTTCTTTGCATTTTTGTTTTGCTTATCATTTTTTACTACCTGTTGCCTTTTGGCAAAAATTGTATTGTATTTGAATTGAAGAAGAAAAAGAAAAATTCGAAACAAATACGAGCTCAACAATAAATGAATTGTTTACTAAAATCAGCTGTTTCTAACATGTTTGACAGAGCACTGTCAGACTGATGTTAAGAGATAAGGTATGTTCGAACTTGTGCACTGTATTAACCCTACAATTGGTAAAGATATTAAATAGGTTATCGAAAGCAGTTATATATTGAAATATTTAAATTTTAAATAAAAATAAAACAATAAATTAAAATAAAATCTATTTTTAAAATTATTTTTGGTTTTATTACAACGCTATTTGCTAAGT
This sequence comes from Sarcophaga caerulescens, assembly GCA_927399465.1. Classification (NCBI taxonomy): domain Eukaryota; kingdom Metazoa; phylum Arthropoda; class Insecta; order Diptera; family Sarcophagidae; genus Sarcophaga; species Sarcophaga caerulescens. Next base: position 117,968,425 of record OV656872.1, on the reverse strand, counting down.
TAAAATTAACCACAATAGTTCAAAGTTCTTATAGTTTTAGGCTATTTTACTGTAGTTTGGTCAGCTTAGATTATATGATACGCCTTCAATAATGTGGAACTAGGCGCTCTTTCCGGCGGATTGACAAAATTACTTATACAGGACATTTTGGTGAACTGGATATCAAAACTAGCGATCTACTCGAGTTTAGGGAATTTGCAATAGCCAGAGGGGAGCTGCTAGTGATGTTGAAACATGTTGGATGTGGGTCTATTGCCTGTAAGGGCGACATGATTCTTATAATTTCGGACAGATTTGTTGACTCTATATTAGGCGGGATACAACTAGCTTTGAAGAAGCTTAACGTGTGGGAATTCGATCGCGGTTTGGATGTCTATTCCGGAAAAACGTTGGTGGTACTGTTCACTAGAAAATACCTACCACTGAAAAACTGAACAACTGACTTGAAGTGGTAGCGGTTGCAAATATTTCCCTGCATATGTAACTGTTAATGGTATAAAGATAACTTTATACAGTTTTCCGCAGCTAAGGTAACAAACGTCTTTGGGCGACGCAAAGGTCCTGAAAGAATTTGGACTATCAGGAGTAGCAATTACATGATAGCACGGTACAATACATTACCACAATGAAGGTAATAGGCTGCAGCGAGGATCGTTAAAAGATCCCTAGACGAGATATTTCCATCAGTCAAAGAACTGAATTCAAACCTAATGAACTCCAAGACGTTGATAGCAGTCCTTCAACGAGTTAGCGAAACGATATGATATTCCAGATAACTGTGGGATAAACTGGTCAGTTTAGGTACAACCATTGAACTCTCTGATAAATTCTCTACTCTAAGGACCTTTGTAAAGAAGTGCGATCTTATAATTGATAAAGCAGTCATGGATTACATTAAAGAGGAATGTACGGCTGCGGATACGAACAGAACAGCGCAGAAAACCTGGCAAAAGAAGTGTGGAGGCGTACAAAACGTCTACTGAGCTTGCTCAGTATGGTTGTCGGGGTCATTACGTGAAATTGCATTATGAGCACGCATGTAAAACATATTGATCTGTAACACCTAGAAAACGATTGCAGCAGGAAATAAGAATGTTTTTCATCCATGTACATGCCCAGTACTATGTCGGATAATTATATATAAATCATCGGAATGCAGTCTGAGTCGTTTTGTCAGTAGCTTTGTGACTATGGGATAACGAAAAACTGTTGTATCACAATGGGCCCTATGTGGCCTAAGTTACTTTGACATGTTGCATGTGACAAAGCAACTGGCAAGCAAGCAATGTTGTTAGCTCAATCAAAAGGGTCTCTAAAGAATAAATTAAAAACCGAAAAAATTGCTTATTGGGTTCATGTTGCGAGAGCAATAACCAACATGTTTCTGAAATTGTTATCAAGGTTTATAATTAAACAAGTTGCTAATAAACTAATGTTTATATTCTAACTGTATAGAAACATGTTTCACAAAGCCGGCATAACTATGGCTGGAAAGCTATTCAAACTGAAACCAACTAGAACATCAAACATATTGAAGGCTACAAATTTTCCGGGAAAAATTGTTGCTTCAAACATTTAATAGCGGTTTTTACGATTTACGTTGGTGTATGCAACAAACGTTGCAAGGAGTTTGGCGGCGGTTTTTCTGTGTTAAACTATTTAAGATTAAAAATAAAAACAAAATTAGAATATTAAAAAAAAGCGATAAATAAACAAAAGAATAGATTTTGAAAATTGTTTACCAATAAGAGAAAGTAATAAGAATTTAATTTTAATATTTATCACTCGTTTCAAACAAAGTTCAATGACAACGAAAAAGTGTAAAATTTTTATTCAAATTGAAATACAACAATCCATAAATTAATTTATAATTTTATAGCTCTTTTAACAAATTTTTAATACGTTAAAAAAAAAACGAGAGAAAAGGAGAAGCTTATTATTAATCGTGTTTTTTTTATTAAATAATAAGAACAAATTATATTGTCATTAAAATTTTAAATAAACATCCATTTTAAGAACTTTTTTCTGGTTTTGATTGATAAAGAGTTTCTTAAAAATCGTTAAACATTTTGGAATTTGAAATACAAGGTAAGATACTTGAAATGTTTTTAATTTCATTACAAAATTTATTTTTAAATAGAGAGATACATTTTAAATTCATAGCGCAATAAAAACAAGGAAAAGAAAAATTTAACGCATAGTATGTGACCACTTTTGGGAGTGCCTGGTTGTTGCTTTGGTTACACAAAATTCGTGTTGCATTATTACAAAGCGCCACCAACTACAACAAGTATAAAAGAGAATAGAAATGATACCCCTTCCGAATTATGGAATATAAAGTACAGTCAAGGAACATCCTCTGTTTTATGTACTCTACTGTTTTACTTTGGGAAAAACACCCTGTCAACAGAATTGCGAATTACGTCATTCAATAAATCATAAAAATTATGCGATATTTTATGGAATTTTTATGGCTAAAGAGGATTTTCATATTCCTTCTGATAAATGTTCTATTGAATCAAAAAGGAAAAAAGGAAAAAATAAATTAAGCATTTGCTAGAAATGTATTCTTAGTTACAGGATTTGCCATTTGAATTTTTGCCAGACATATGCTATGGACTAGAGCACACAAGGCCAACGGATAGTTGATTGGCTTGTATTAGCTGCCCCAATTAGGAGATAGACATCAGGGATAGTTGTTACTTTTGTGCTTAACTTAGACTCGTCTGACATGGATAACAACGCCGTTAGCGATGGAATCCCTACTGTCAGCTTGGCTCTAAACATTCCGGTACTTAAGCCCATGCATAACGGCAAGATGACTACCCGTTCGCGAGGGAATCACCTGTTTAAATGGGAAAACCTATGAAGAACACTGAAAAGAAGTAAAGAAATGAGAATAAAAAGAAAAGAAACGAAAAAAAAATTTTGTTTGTAAATACCTAAAAGGCACAAAGGTTAAAAATCCGTTTTGAGCGGGGTGGCGTTATCAGTTCATATCCTATTGAATATTGCATCCTGTCAGCTGTTATTCAGCACGAGCGATTTGAGGCCATAGTCATCTCACGTAAAGATAATGCAAATCCCTTTTAAACTTTTTCTTATGTCGTTTTCAGGTAAATGCGACTAAGCCATAATACACAGCACATACCCCACTCATAGATATTCTGCACGAGCGATTTGAGAGCATGGTCACCCCACGTGATGTGATTTAATCCCGTTAGACTTTATCTCAAGGGTATTTCTTAGGTCATTCACAAAGCCAACATAGACCATGCCATCGGTCAAATTCACCCTGATTTATGCGCCAGCATCATGGAAGTTGGATATTTAAGGTGCGCTCCACTTAGTGAACTCATGACGGACATTTAAACGATGATGTTCTGACCTCGTCGTAGTCTAGTAGGTAGTGTGTTTATTAGTGTGCTTATTAGACTTGAGGCCAGGGTTCAAACCCCAGATCAGACATCTCGAACATAATGAAATATGATAAAAATTTTTCTTAGGCGACTTCCTACAAATCTGTCAACTTTTAACTGTAGGTCTCGCCACTCATGAATAAAATTAACACACACAACATAAGTGGTGTGGGGAATTAGGTAGTAATCCTTACTGAAGGGTTGTAATGACAAACTATGTATGTATGTAAATTTAAATTGACGAACTTCTCCAAGTAATATCTTTGTATTTATTTCCTATTTCCTGTATTGATCGTTATTCACCTTCATTTCAATTTTTTGTCATTAGCAGAAATACATTTTTTTAAATTAAATTCACTACAATTGACAAACAAACAGAGACAGAAAGCGAGAGAGAGACTGTTAAATATTTGATTTAATAATTAACCTTGAAAAATCAGCACAGGTGTTGAATTCAAGTTTAATGATGCTTACACTGACCTCATGATTAGATTCAAACAGAAATAATTACAACGTATGTACTGTGCTAGAAGCTGATAAGGAATTTTTAATGATAAAATATTGATAAAAGATAGTCTACTATTAGCTGTGGCACTTGTCGGTTATTGGAATATGCACTTGTTGCAAAAATTCTCAGGAGCAACACTCAGATCATTAACACTAAAAGTTTCGATTGTCTCAAACCCACTTGGTTTGAGAAGAGTCTTTGCTTCTCTTTAACTTCCTTGTCGTTGAGCATCCCCTGCCAAAAATGCGCTCCCACTCCGCAGAAGGGTTTTATTCCCATCAACGACGTAAGCAAACCTGCTCATTGCCGAGAATTTCCACATGTCATTGGTCCCAGCAGAGGGTCGATATTCTGTCCACCCAGCTGATTTGGCCTCTTCAGAGTCCTATACTATTTTCCTTAACCTTTTAGGAGCCGAGTGTTTGACTTCTTCAGAGTCCCATACTATCTTCAATTTAAATTTATAAGAGATGAGTCATATGTCCTGTCTGTTGTTCTTTCTATCCAAGTTCAATTGAGCACATCTTAGGCTCCCGCTTGGAAGATACCCGTGAGTTTTGCTGGGAATATTTCATTCTGAGACCAAAAATTTCTGCTCCTGCTCCAAGATCCGTTCTTGAGCCATGTGTATACCATAAAAGAGTCTGTTTTTTAGAAGAGTATGCAGCTTCCAGGTTAAACCATTAATTTTTGTTACTAAATCTCGTTGTAAAGTACTTTCAAAAATCATAGAGCCTAATGGTTCTGTTCAGTAGGCAGTTGTCAGACAATCGATTCTTTAGGTCACAAAATGCCTTAAAAAGTAAGTAAAAGGTTTTATACTACATCTTTCGAATTGCCAGGTGTCATAATAAGAGTTATTCCGATGATATAGCATCAAAAACGAACAAGTTTAGAATTTATAATGTTCTACGACATTTTCTGGTAAAAAATAATCCGGACCCCTAAGGAAACTTTTTGGAAAAAAATGCAAAAAAAAGATGGAAAAACACTCATAGTGGTCGATTGTTATATAAAATAATTCCAAACCCAGAAGTTAAAGTAAAAAAATGTTATTATTTTTACATGGAATTCAAGTCTTCTCCCATTCTAGTCAAATGTGCTGTTTTCATAGAATCTATTGTCCCAATTGATCTTTTTAAGCTCCCGTTGATGACAATTTTTTTATCAACAAAATTATTCGCCATATACTGGAACGTATTTATGTTAGTCACCTGCAGCTTACTGAAAGCTTTCGGCGAGTCAAAATGGCTTTTTGTAAAGTACATTATCTTGATTGAACTAGATTCCTAAAACTATCTCCATATTGATAAGCCTGCTTATTTCAGATGTTTTAATTTATAATGTCTAAGACGAAAGATACAAAAAAAAAAAACAAAAACAAAGAAAGTGAAATATTGCGTTGAAGTCAATAGCATACGTCGAGACTTTTCGAATGTTGACTTAATTTTGGAAATATTTTCGAATTTAAATAAAAATAACTCATAAACATACAAACATCATATTGAAGAAATTTAATAAATATTTATTGAATTGTTTTAAGCATAAAGCAAATAATGAATTTATTTAATAAGTAAATAATTATTGTACAGTTATTTGTTATTATTGGCATTAAATTGAATACCTGCGTCAATTGACAATTATTAACAAAAACAGAAGTGCTTCACTTTTATTTCGAATTAAAATTAAATCCATATTGATATTCAGTGCGTAATTAAAAAAGGTAAAATTTTATGTTTGAATTTGACTTTAATTCACTTATGTAGCGTACTACATACACACCCTACACTTTATTCGTTTTTTTCCTTTTATTTTAAAAAAGCCCTACACAATAAAATATACATACATACATACATACATAATTGGCCATTACAACCCTTCAGTCAGGATTACGGTTTAGCTTCTCACAAAACACTGCCACTAATTTCCAAGATACATATGTATATAGGGTGGCAAATTTAAAAGTTTAAATTTAAAAATACAATAAAACAAAAACTGTTCGAAATTTTGTTAAATTTATTATTTTGTTTTAAAGTACAATTGTTCCGGTTAGAAATTGAATATTACTTCATTCATATGGATGCTGCAGTGGGTTTCACAGTACCTCATTTGATTGGACCAATTTTTATGCACTTTTTCGTCTGTATGGGGTCGTATCTCGCCAATGACATCATGAACGTTTACTTTCAAATGCTCAATTTGTTTGGTTTTCCGGCATAAAACTTTTTCAACAGTGTCCCACAGCAAATAGTCCAACTGTGTCAAACCGCAGCTTCCTGGCGGTTAATTCACATCACCATTTCGGCTAATTAAATGGCCATCAAACGTTTGACGCAATAAATTGATTGTGGCATGAGATGTGTGGCAACTTGCACCATCCTGTTGATACCAAATATCGTTCACATCAATACCATGAAGAGCGGTTACCAAAAAATTGGTTATCATGGTACGATAGGTGTCTCCATTGACCGTAATGATTGCGCCATCCTCATTTTCAAAGAAATATGGACCAGTAATGACTCCGCTCCACAAGCCGCACCAAAGTCACCCGTAATGGGTGCATTGGCGGCTGTAAGACCACGTGTGGTTTTTCTGAGTCCAAAATACGGAAATTTTGGTTATGTACCAATGTACTCACCAAGATGAAATTAAGCTTCATCCGAAAAAATGATTTTTTTGGCCCAATAAATCCCAATGTTGCACAAGCGTAAATGGATTCATTACGTTCAGTGGAGATAATATACTGAATTTTATGACAGAATTAATTAAAACCGATAGATGGTCGAACCAATGAAATAAAATTATTTTATTGCTTCTGAGGACATTTTAATCGCATTAAAAGCCGACATTTTTTTCAGTATAAAAAAAGAGTCGTGACACGTTTCAATGCCAAAAATGCTCAGTAAGGTTTGCCATTTCTTTACTGAAAATCATTTAATTTTAGATGGTATTTTTTAAGCGACTACTACGACGATTTGATATCGTTGGACTATTTACTGTGGAGCGCGTTTAAAGAAAACTGTTATGCCGAAAAACCAAAGACAATTGAGCATTTGAAGGCCAACATTCCTGATGCCATTGCCGAGATACTACACCATACATTCGAAAAAGTATTCGTAAATTGGTCCGAAAGAATGAGGTACTGTGAGGCCAGCCACGACAGCCGTATGAATAAAATAAGATTCCATTTCTAACCGGAACAATTGTACTTCACAACAAAAAAAAAATAAATTTGCAAAATTTCAATCCGTTTTTGTTTTATTGCATTTTTAAATTTAAACTTTTAAATATCCCATCCTATATTTTACCCTTGTAGGGTAAAACACGTACTTTGTTTCCCAAAGATTAATGTTAGCAGCTATTAAAAAGTATAACGATCTATGCATAGACATTAATCTAACCACAACCGGCGTATGTTGACTTTATCTATATTTGGTAGGAAAATTTCATCACTTTATGGAAATTTTATTATTTTACGTTAAAGTATTTTTTTTTATTTATTAATTAGAATACAATTACAAATTATATTTAATTATATACAAGCTGAGTAACTTTGACCATATGCTCGGTGTGGTGTAATAGACCAGAGTCTCTGGTGGGAATCGAACCCACGACCCTCACGGCAATAGTCTAACACACTACCTAATAGACTACCAGGGCACCAACGTTTAAATGTATTCTGAATATATTGTTATTTATTAGAATACATTTACAAATTATGCTTAACTATTACGAGCTGAGTAACATAGAACATGTACACGGTGTAGTATAACAGACCTGAGTATCTGGTGGGAATCGAACTCATGACCCTAGCGCTAATATTCTAGCGTACTAGTCACTAGACTACCAGCTCATTCAATTTATTTATGTTTTATTAACACTATAAAAGGTTGCAATGCAAATTATATTAAACCATTCATGAAATTTATTCTTTGAGATCAGTTCTTTGGTCACCTTTTTAATTTAATTTAAAACTGGCGGAAATCACAATTGTTCCTAATTGAATTATTTAATTTTCGATTAACAGGCGGTGAACTAGTTTGTCAGTATGAGAATTGTGGGTTCGATTACCTCCAGCGAGGTAAATAAATGCATAACGTTTTCTTATCATCCGCTATTTCTGACAGATTAAAACTCAAGAATTTCTTCACGCTTGATTTTCATTTTTTTTTGTTTAATCACATAAAGATCACATGTCTTGTGAATGTAGTGAGAAACATTGAACAATTTTCTCTGGCGTGTGTCTTTAAAATAAGAAAAAAAATGAATAAAAAATAATCTTTAATAAAATAAAATATAAAAACAAAAATAAAATGCAAAGCAACAAAGTTCAAATTGACTTTAAGAAAAAAATAAAAAAAATAATCGATTAAAATGATGAGATTTTTAAATTTATTAATTACACTTACATATGTACATATGTATGTAATCATTTTCGTATGTTGTAATACAAATAATATGACAGCATCTGCTTAGCTGAGCTGGAAATTTCTAACAACGTGTCAATTTTTTTAGTTTTTTTTTATTATATTTCAATGGATTCCTTTAATTAGACTTTAATTCCAAGATGCCACATGTTTGCATTAAGTAAAGGCAGCAGATTTTGGTATTTACAAGAGCTTATTTTTTTGCATAGGGTGCGCCATTTAAAAGTTTAAATTTAAAAATGCAATAACACAAAAACGGTTTGAAATTTTGCCAAATTTATTATTTTGTTGTGAAATACAATTGTTCCGGAATATTATTTCATTCATATGGCTGCCGCAGCTGACCTCACAGTACCTCATTTGATCGGACCAATTTTTAAGCACTTTTTCGAGTTCATGGGGTCGTATCTCGGCAATGACATCATGAACGTTTGCCTTCAAATGCTCAATTGTATCTGGTTTGTCGGCATAACACTTTTCTTTAACGGCGCTCCACAGAAAATAATACAACGGTGCCAAATCGCAGCTTCATGGCGGCCAATGGACATCACCATTATGGCTAATTAAACGGCCAACAAACGTTTGACGTAATAAATTGATTATGGCAAGTTGCACCATCCTGTTGAAACCAAACAGCGTTCACAAAAAAATCGGTTATCATGGTGCGATAGATGTCTCCATTGACCGTAATTGTTCCGCCGTCCTAATTTTTAAAGAAATATGGGGCAATGATGCCTCCGCTCCACAAGCCGCACCAAACAGTCACTCGTAATGGATGTAAGCCCACGTGTGGGTTTTCTGAGCCCAAAATTATATTAGTCACCTAGCAGCAACTCGTTTCCTTGCCGTTCGCATCTTCCCAATTTCCACCTTTCCTAAAAAACCTGCACAATGCACTGCATGAGTAGGGGCTGGTTTCATAAAAAAAAAAATACGGAAATTTTTCTTATTAACCTTCTCACCAAGATAAAATTGATTTTTTTTTGGCAAAATCGACAGTTCCCGTTGGCTCGTCTAGTGAAGCGAAAAAGAAGCGGATGATCATGTGGATTCAACTCTTGTACGAATTGAACTTTGTAAGGCGTCATACTACGATCTTTTTGCAAAAATTCGATGTAAACTGCTGCCTCGGTTCAAACCCCAGGTCAGGCATCTCCAACTAAACGAAATATGAAAAAATATTTCTTCGGCGACCCTTAGCAGATTTCTGGTAAAAATTCTGAGAGTAAATAAAATTGCCATGAAAAGTTTCTCAAAAATCTGTTGTTCGGAGTCGACTTTAATCTGTAGGGCCTGCCACTCATGTATAAAAATTATCGCACACAACATAAGTGGTGTGAGAAACTAGGTCGTAATCCTGACTAAAGAGTTGTAATGACCAACTATGTATGAAATGTTCAATACTTGAGAAGTATGGCCAGTTGATGATGAGGGATTCTCACGCAAACTCTCAGCCACAGCTTCTTGGCGCATATATAATGAAACCAGTTTCACGAACTTTAGCAATAAACTTGTGTATACTGTGCATTGTTGTTCTTTCTCTGCTACCAAATTTTGTACGACATTTTCGTGCAATTTACGACCAATTCTCTTTGTTTTGGAAATAAATTTCTAATAAATCTCAACATTGCTCAAGCGTAAAACGATTCATTACGTACTGAATTTTGTGACAGAATAGAATGTCATAAGTATTGACAGATTCGAAATAACCGATGGTTTAAATTTAAACCGATAGATGGCCCACCCGATACATTTTTTAATCAACACTTTGGCATCGTGTGCATTGTTTGCCACGAAATTTTCTTTTAGGTCTGTCAGGAATTTTTATAATTTATCGCTTCTTTAATGTCTACAGTCAGCCAATCAACCAGTCAAGTCAGTCATTCTAGTTTAATTTTGAACACATTTTAATAAATCTTAAATATTTTGATAAAATTTATGTTTCATTAAATATTAGCAGAACGTTTTTGTTTTCTAAATTATTTAAATAACTGACTACACCAGTTACTGTCACTTTTTTTTATCACTTCAACGGAGTATTTGCTTAAGAAAAAAAAAATGATTCATTACTCGTCAGCCACCTTTATGGTGGCCATAATAATCACACAACTTCACGGATGTCACAAGTTTTTAAAGCATTTGTTTACGTTTACGTATGTATAATTAAAAGTTTTTTTTTTTTGTCATTGTAAATCAACGAGAACAACATTTTTTCTTGAACCCAATAACAACGTTAAGTAAACTTATGTACGTTACGGCTTCTTGAGATAAAAAGAAAAACGTCACCACTTCCCTGGGTACTTCACATAGCACTTATTACTTGTAACATTTTTCAATGGTCTTTATAAATAATTTATTAACAAGTAAAGTACAAATCAAAAAAGTGAAATAATATTTCAATACTTCGTCATGACGAGAATTTGATTTATGGTGTGTTTTTAAAATTGATGAATTTATGATCCCATAAGGAACTCTCATGGCTATTAGGGTCCAGTAATACATGTGTGAACAAAGTGTTTAACAAATAAGACATAATTCTTAAAGCAAATCTAAGCATAATTAGCTGCAGTTTAGGTTGTAATGTACCGTTCGTGTCAAAAAACTTGAGATAATCTTCTGGTGGCAGCAGAGCAACAAGCTCTACTCTTCAATTAACTAAAAGCCACCAACTGTCAGTACCTATTTTTTATGTTAGGAGCTATTGATGTAATCCACAATCCGTTAAAAGAATGCAAAAGAGCATTCAATTTTTCTGCAATGAAAATCAAAGGGTAACATTGATCAGAAATTGTTTAGTAAGCCTAAACCAATATTTAATATCGATAACGAATATATGTATTTCAGATGTTCTACAAGGAATTAAAATTTAATCTTTTTCTATTTCTTATTGTTCCTTTTTTCATTTTTTCAGTTTCATTAATAAGTTTTTCCAGCTATGAAGTTGATTGTAGCACGTTCTTGAACGATAGGGTTGCCATCTTTAGTAGTGTAGTTTGTTCAGCTGTATGATTGGGTGTTGTAATGGTGAGGATTTTGGCTCATTGTATTCTTTTTATGATATACCTTGCTGATGTTAGTATATCTGGATGGACAGGGATCATATACCTACCCGGGAGGAATCGTATTCAAGACTTTTAATTTTTTAAATTCGAAAACCAAATAAAAAAACTTTTTTGTTTTCATCTGGTTTGAAAATAGGATTGCTCGTCGACGGCGTACGACAGATTTGCAATTATACCTACTCTCAGGGTTTTTGTCATCGAAAGACATATTTTTACATATTCCGTTTTTTGTTGTGTCGCTCTAAAAAATCAACATATTATCTTCTAGACTACAGCGACTTTAAAGAATGAATTCTTTACAAGATGGAATTACTTTTTTAAAATAAAAACGTTTTCATCTGGTTTGAAAATAGGATTGCTCGTCGACGGCGTACGACAGATTTGCAATTATACCTACTCTCAGGGTTTTTGTCATCGAAAGACATATTTTTACATATTCCGTTTTTTGTTGTGTCGCTCTAAAAAATCAACATATTATCTTCTAGACTACAGCGACTTTAAAGAATGAATTCTTTACAAGATGGAATTACTTTTTTAAAATAAAAACGCATCAAATTCTGCTGATTCATTCAAGTGGCATTATAATGCGTATTGAGTTACAATCATTTAGCTTTGCTACAACGGAAAAGTTAAGAAATCTGGCAATTATTTGAGGAAAATTGGATTTAAAGTGGATTGTGAGTTAACATGGTCAAAGGCTGAAAATATTTTGCAACGATTTTGCAGAAGTTGAAATAACGTGAAACAAGATGAGATCACTGGCAAACCATTTTTAGGTAAAATAGATTTGTTTAAAATCTTATATATGTACATACATACATGCATACATTTTTCAGTTTGTTCGAGATGTCTGAATCATGGCCTCCCGTCTAATAATCGACGATAATTACTCGACAGCGGCAGAAAAGGGTATGCTTATGCGAATATGATCTCAATCGTTCAGAATGTAACGGTCTAGTTCATTTAGATGCTTTCCATACGTACATAATTGGTAATTACAGCCTTTCAGTCAGTATTACGACCTAGCTTATTACACCACTTACGTTGTGTGAGTTAATTTTTTACATGAGTGGGTTATGAACCGTGGCCTCACGTCTAATAAGTTAACGCACTATATATTGGCATGATAACTAAGAAATATTAGCATAGAATTGTAGACATAAATATAGTTAAATAGGCATAATGGTATTACAATCCCAAATTCCTAAAAATACAAGGATAATCGATTTTCATAATTGTCTATTATGGCGAATTTTTAAACCAAAATTTTTTGTCACTATAGCGCAAACTAGGCAGTAATCGTTTGGCTTGGATTATAAAGTGAATGCTTCCAAAGTAGGGAACATTTCCGATAGTACAATATCTGTGCCATATCTGGCTAATACTATTTGCCAGTACCCATATGATGTGAAAATTATATTGCCTAATCACTTCATTGAAAGACCTGAGGCAGTCGTAGAAAGTCCTAGGGATCGTTCTGTTAGAATCCAACACTCTAAACCCAAAGATATGGTAATATTTCACTAACACAAATCATATGGCAACCAATATTTGATAGGTCGCAAGTAATACGGTGTTTAGATATGCACCTTTATTGTGTAAATCGCAATAAAAGCCATTATTGAGCTCAACATTTCATATAAAGTTTCAATTAATATTTGCGCAATAAATACGCAAATTGTTATAATATTGAGTAAAACTTAAAATGCAGCACTGTCATAAGTGTGTTTAGTGAGCATATTACAATTAACCGAACACATTCTATTGATATTTGACAACTCAAATCCCAACAACGGCAAACAAACTCTAATAAACTAACAAACAACACTAATTTTCGTGACCAAAATAAAAACAATGTTGTTGTTTACCATCTGTCAAATGAATATTGAGTAAGCTGAATTGCGTATATTATTATGTCCGAACACTTAAAATATTGTACTCAATTAACCGAATATTGACTCAATAATAATGCTGGTGGCTGTCAATTTAACCTAACCTAAACTAATACAGAGGCATTGAACAACAAAGGACTGATAAACACCAAGAGTTCAATGAATCTGAGGTAACAAATTATGGACTTAAACGAGTTATGACTGAAGATGATAAAGAAATTTCCCCGGAAATTTACGTTTTCTTCGAGTTCGAGTATGCTTAAATATGTTAAGCGCTACTATAAGATCAATTTATTTTCGAGTACGTAATAAGTTAAAGACAAAGACTTTTATTTTTGAAATAACAAACATTAGATATTCAGGCTTATATGGCGCAAAAGTCATAAATGTTTTTGTATGCTTTTGTAAATCAATTTGCCAAAGTGTCAAAAGGTATTGATCAGTATTTAAATATTTTATTTAAATTTACAATAAATTAACGTATAAATTGTCTATTTCGTATCTTAACTAACTTATGAAATAAATCAATTCTTTAATATCAATGTCACAAGCAAAATATCTACGCATTTAATTCATATACAGACAACTCAATACGCCATATTATAAATAATTTTGTTGTGGCATATTAATATAGTCATGCTTTCTTTTAGTGTCTCTTATTAATTCTAAACAAAGTGCTAATATTTCCCTGTTTTTCTCTCTTTAACACTCCTACAATTTTTTCATTTTTTTTTTCATTTTAATTAATTGTTTATTGAACTTCTTTAATATGAAATGCCATAATAATTGTAATCTTATCGAGACTTCCATAAATATTTTTATTTAATTTTCTTTGATTGAATTTGTGATTTTTTCTATGGAATATGAAGTGTTTAATTTCTTTTCATTTTTTTTTGTTAATGAAATCAGTAAAGTCAAGTGAATATTATATTTTATGATGTTGGCCATTTCGGTCATAAGACTGGAATTTACAAGTAAATTTTTGTTTCCTTTATTCTGTGGCCAATAACAGTTTTTTTCGATAGATTTTGATTAATTTCTTTCTGTTTTTATTGAAATTTATGATTCTGGCCTTTTGCGATTACATATTGACTGTGATTTTTTTGGTCTTTATTCCCGTTGTTCTTTTCTTTTTGAAGAAATTTGTATAAAAAAAAGAACCAATTTTTAAATACTAATTCACATATTTCCGGTTGATAAATATTTAAGTTTTTGGGGTTCAATAATTGAAAATATTCAAAATTAAATATAACAATTATAAAACGGAGATGAATATCAAAAAGAAAGCTAGACTGCAACACCCTTGTTCTATAGCAGTTTTTAGTAAGGTTCAGAACCACTGTGAGACTTCCAGACACCGCTTCTGTGATCATATTGATATTTCAGTTTATAGCATGAATTTGTTAGTAAGTCTTTAAAAGATTCATTAATTTTAAAGTGTGATGGGATGCAGTATATATCGGGTAGGCCATCTATCGGTTTATACTTGAACAATCGGTTATTTCGAATCTGGCAATACTTATGTCATTCTATTCTGCCACAAAATTCATATTATTTCCCTGAACATAATGAATCGATTTACGCTTGAGCAACGTAGGGATTTATTCGAAATTTATTTCCAAAACAAAGACAGTTCGACGCCTCCATTCTATAACGTACTAAGTGTACTTAGAACGTTTTTAATGTTCTTGCATTTTTAAATTCTACGTTCTCTAACTTAAATAGTGTCAAAATTTGGTTAAGATCCGCCGATCCGTTCCGAAGTTATAGGGAAAAATCTACTTAGAATACACATATAGTCTTATGTAGCGTGAAAACTTTGAGAGCTCATAACTCAAAACACACTTTTTCGACTTAGAATGTTATAGAACGGAGGTCGGAAATTGCACGAATATGTCGTACAAAATTTGGCCGGCGAGAAGACCCAACAGGGCCCAATATACGCAAGTTTATTGTTAAAGTTCGTGAAACTGGTTTCACTATTGATGCGGCTAAGAGTATGCGCATCGTTCGCCATCGTTCTCAAGACTTGAGCATTTCACGTAAAAAATTTACTTTGAATTTTATTGAAAGATCTCGGTATTACGCCTTACAAAGTTCAATTGGTTCAAGAGTTGAAATCGCTTTATTTTCCCTTCGCTAGATGGGCCAACGAGAAACTGCACGGTGATTTTCGATTTTGCCAAAAAAATCATCTTATCAGATGAAGCTCGTTTTCATCTTGCTGGGTATGGTGATAAACAAAATTGCCATATTTGGGACTTAGAAAACCCACACGTGGTCTTACAGAAGCCATTGCACCCATAATGAGTGACTATTTAGTGCGGCTTGTAGAGCGGAGACATAGGTTAGGTTATGTTAGAGGACGTGTACATGTGAACTGTGACAAGTACAGTACCCGGAGGTCGAATTGACCCATTGTACAACGTCCTAGTTTCTCACACCACTCATGTTGTGTGCGTGAATTTTTTACGTGTGTGGCGGGACCTACAGTTTAACGTCGATTCCGAACAATAGATTTTTGAGAAACTTTTTTATGGCAAATTTTATTTACTCTCAGAGTTTTTGCCAGAAATCTGCTGAAAAGGAAATCGCCGAAGAAATATTTTTCTTTCATATTTCGTTTTGATGCCTGACCTGGGATACGAACCCGGGCTTTACGTCTAATAAGCCAACACACTACCTACTAGACTACGACGACTTCAAACATTGAGCCATATTTCTTTGAAAATGATGATGGCGCAATCATTACGGTCAATGGATACACCTATCGCACCATGATAAACGATTTTTTCACAACCTCTTTAACGTTGACTCCGAACGACAGATTTTTTGAAAAACTTTTCATTGCCAATTTTTACTTACTCTCACAGTTTTTGCCAGATATCTGCTGAGAGTCTCTTACGTATGTATATCTTACTGCCAGTAAATTAATTAATTTCTATCTCTATATTGGTGACTTAGAGTTGTTCATGAGGACGAAAATAATGCACCAAAGATAGTTAACTTCAAGTGAAAAGTAAAAAATAATTGGATTTTCGATTTTACGCATAAAAAATTCGTTTCATAGCTCGCATATAATTCGATTTGACTGTTAATCATATAAAATCATCTTTTTTTTTGTCAGGCAGTAATAAAAATGGTTAAATTTTAATAACTTTAATAATATTTTGATAGTAGGAGGGAGTATAAGTCTCATGAGAGCATTTATTTGAGTTGGGGATTATCAGAATTTTAATTTCAAAACGAAAAAACTGGTATTTTGTTGTTCTACAGATTTCAAGTGAAATTTTATCAAAACGAAGCACGTGAGTTATTATTTGTCGTGGTGCTTTAAACCATAAATAGACAATTAAGATTTTAATAAAAATTATTAAGAGATATACTCGATAATAAACTGCTACATTTTAATCTTAAAATAGCTCATGTGCTGTCACTGCTTTTTCTTTCGTGTGATTTGATTTTAAGGAAATCGTCACGAGCGAAGCTTTTTAATAAAACTTTTTAGCATAATCTTGTGCCGTTTCAGGTATGCAGTATTTTGTTTTCTCAATGCGATGACTGCTGGTGCTATGGCCAAACTATGACCTGCTTAGGTAGAGAAGCTTGATTGATAAATCGAAATAAAGTAAATTAAACATTAACAAAATATGGGATACGATTTCTGACAGCCCTCTTCCCTAAGGTATCGATAAAAAATCACTTATCATTAAAATCTAAGAGGTATAGGTAGTATAACATAAAAACAAGTCATTTACGTTAGATGGGAACACTTTTTTTTGCATTTTTTTATATCCATGATGAACAAATCATTTAAAACAGCAGTTCCTGAACTTTCAAAATAAAAAAATCAACATTTTGAAGAACCAAACGCACATCATAATTTTTTTAAGATGGAAAATCTTTCAAACTGCAGGGCTATCATAAACACATTGGATAAACTAGGTCGTAATTCTGAATGAAGAGTTATAATGATCAATTATGTATGTATGCGTCTAAATGCTATCCTACCTAAATTCCTACCTAAGGATTCCTACTTGGATTGTTCGTGTTTGGTGTTAAAAATTTTTAAAACTGAACTAAACGTTCTCTTTAGATGCACTAGTTGCCGTAGTTTAGTAGGTAGAGCGTTGGCTTATTAGACTAGAGGTCATGGTTCAACCCTTGACTCAGACGCCTTGAACATAACGAAAAATGAACAAATATTTCTTTTCCTCTCTGCAAGCTTCTGGCAAAAGCAAATATAATTGCCATGAAAAGTCGGAGTCGACTCTAAACAGTAGGTCCCACTACTCATGTATAAAATTAACACACACAATATAAGTGGTGTGATAAACTAAGTCGATAATCCTGACTGAAGGGTTGTAAGGACCAATTATTTATGTATGTATGTTTGATCGCCTTAAATAGAAAACATTTTTGCATTGAATTATTACGATAACCCCAAACACCATAAATCACATGGACCAGAATTGTGTACCCCATTAAGAGCTGCTAAAATCGGGCTAGACTATCACGAGAAACCTGTTCAGACAACAATTATTACATTTGCAGTGAGCCTTGCTTGAACAATGCCTTGAAATTCCATCCATCATCACAATGGACGGCCACATATTGCTTCGCCTCTGACTGAAATACTTTTCACTTTAAACCAAAAATTGTCTCGATTCAATCTTAACCTAAAAAGACGAGCAGTTTTTCGAACGGAGTCCATAAATTGCCGAAAAGTTGGAAAAAAGTTATTGCTTCTGATGGACACTACTTTAAATTATCAAAAAACTTAATGAAACACTAATTTTCAATAGACATGATACGTTTTTGAGTTGTACTATCAATATTTTTAAACCGCACCATAATTAAGGCAACTACCCTATGAACAAATCGGTACATTACGAGGTATCACTTTAAGCGAGCAAACATATCTCCTTTAGAATTCATTTCAGCCTAGAATTACTTCATATTGAATTCCATACGGCGCTACGAATTTTAATTAAAGCCAGAAAAACCGAGCAAATAAACCAATTTCTCATTCTGCATGTAGACAAAGGAATCATTTCAATGAAATTCAGGCAATTCTCTTTAAATCATAAATATTGAATTTTTTTTTAAAATTCCGAAGATGTGTTCATAAAAATAATAGTTTTTGTTTGATTATCTTTTGTTTTTTGTTGTTGTTGCCATTTTGATGGGATTTTTTAATATTTTATATACGCTGATGGTCAAAGGCACTTTAAAGACATCATAAAATAAAATTTTATTGATTTTTATGATAGAATATGAAGTAGGTTACCGGAGGTTTTTACTATCTCCCTTCTTCTTACTTCTTTCAATCTATTAGAATGAATATTATGCATGGTCTCAATGCCAAGTATACTTCCTCCAACCTAACCTAACCTACAGTGGGTTTAGGCTAACGATATGGTACCGTACATTACAATGTACATTTTATAATAATTATGAAGCTATTGGCTTCTGTATCAGACATATTGAATAAAAGGAAATAATAAAGAAATATTTCATTCGAAGACTTCTTCTTAGCAGTGTTTTGCCAAAAACTCTGAGAATAAACAAAAAGTCGGCGTTGAACATTAGGTCCTACAACTCGTGTGTAAAATTAACACATACCACATGGTTTGTGCGAGAAACTCTGCTGTAAACCTGAATAAAGGCATGTAATGACAAATTAAATAAGTAAGTACTCATCCATGAACAGTCTCGATTTTATGCCTTTGATTTTTGTAACAAAAATTTATAGTGGTACAACGTACATACATAAATAAATTGGTCATTACAACACTTCAGCCAGGATTACAACCTAGTTTCTCAATTTTATATATGCGTGGTGGGACCTACAGTTTAAAGTCGACTCCGAACGACAGATTTTTGAGTTTTTGCCAATCTGCGGAAGAAGTCGTTGCAGAAGCTTTATTTCATATTTTGCTATGATGTCTGAACTGGGGTCTAAACCACAACCTCACATTTAATAAGCCGATACACTACCTATTAGACTACGGCGATCATAGTATTATATTTACAAAATAATCATGATATTAATAGAATTGACCTTGACCTTCACCTAGACTAGCAAAGGTAAGAAACGAGTTTAGGACACACACAAAAGAATTCAATTTCAGAGAAGACTTGAGTCGCAACGTCCAATTCGAAAAAAAGGAGAGGTGAGTATAGGATACTGGGCTCCTTAATTAGTAAGCGAAGAATATTGTGCACTTTTAAAACTCAGATTGGTTTCCAGAACTCTGTCACTGTATATATTTTTACAGATCATTGCATAATGGGTTGGCCCGAGGAGAGATTCGCTTGTCTACCAACAGGCACTTCCGAACTTTGACAATTGACAACGGCGGTCTAATACGGTGTTCAGATATGTACCTTTATTGCGTAAATCGGAATAAACGCCATTATTGAGCTCAATATTTCACATAAAGTTTCAATTAATAATTGCGCAATAAATACGGAAATTGTTATAATATTGAGAAAAACTTAAAATGTAGCATTGTCATAAGTGTGTCTAGTGTGCATATTACAATTAACCAGACCCTTTCTCTTGATATTTGACAACTCAAATGACAACAACCACAAACAAACACTAATAAACTAACAAACAAAACTAATATTTGCGACCAAAATAGCTGAATTGCGTATATTATTATGCCTGAACACTTAAAATATTGTACTCAATTAATTAATTAATTAATTAATATAACAGTCAGTTTTGCCAAATAACCATGGACGATCACAGACAACAACCAGTGTTCGCGAAATGAGCTCTGGAGCAATTGACCCTTGTTGACTTCGAAAATCATCTTCAGTGATGAAATCCACTTATGGATCTACTTCGTTTTGTTGGGAATGTCTGAGCTGGGGTATCAACTGTGGCCTCACGTCTAATAAGCCAACACACTACCTACTAGACTATGGCAAATTTAAATTAACTTTTATTAAAACCTGTTAATAGTTTTTTTTTACTAAAGAACCGTTAGCAAAACAAGATAATTTTTATTTTTATGAATTATTTGAAAACTTTAAAAAACCATTTTTTCAAAAAAAAACATTTTTTGAATTATTTTTTTTTTTTACCTTACCTACCTACCTTTAATCTTTTAATTAATGGCCTCAACTGTATAAATCATTTTTATCCCTTTGCTGCAGATATTGATAAATTGCTTTGTATTTGCATTTATTTGTTTCTCTCATTTTATTTTTTTTTATTTTATTATTTATTCACTGCCTTTTAATTTTTTATTTTACGGTTTTTAGTTTCGATATCATCCTATCAACCACGCTAATATTGTTGTTATTGTTTGTTTATGGCTGCCACTTAAAAGTTCAATGCATGCAACAATGGCTGCTAAACGTTATTTTCTCTACTCTTTGCACGTGGCACTCATTCAATTGTCCTTTTTGGTGTACGTGAGTGTGTTGTTTATACGTTTATTGTTGCTCTTTTTGTTGTTTTCCCTTTATTTGTTGCAACAATAAAATTGTTGTTTTACGAAAGTTTAATGTTCCCTTAAATTAATGCCACTTTGAAAAAGTTTTACTTGATATTGACAAGAAATTTGTGTGTAAAATTGTGAATCGGAATCGGTATGTTTCGATATTGGATGAAAAATTTACAAGAATTGTTTGAAGTGGTTGAACAGAAATTAAAAAAAAAAAAAACAAAACGGCAGAATTAATGATTTTTAGTTTAGATTTGACAGTGCAATTTCTCAGTGCACAAATGTGTTGTTCAGGTAAATACGTCGTATTTAGTTTATGCCTGTAGAGTACATTCTGTTTTCCGCTGAAAAGAAGTAAATGTACCTAACCGCACCATAGGGGAAGTCGTCACTATCCCCCGTGTGTGGGGCCCTCACCCACTAAATCTCACCCTCCTCTTTGGACTCATTGTGCCCACACCGGAACTACTGTAGTATTACTTCGAAGTGGAGTCCCTCTGGCCATTTGGCCCCTTTAAATCCATATCCGCGTCCGGATTGCTCAACAAAATCTGAGATGATGTTTAAACATCCATTCTAATTCTCTCATAAAACAAGTTTCTTAGATTTCAGCAAGGCTTCAGTTTAACTGGCTATGCTATTCCAATTTTCTTCGCTGTTCAGAAGCATATCGTAGAAGTTTTCGACAGTACAGACGCCAACTTTATCCTCAAGATTCGTTCTTTCTAAACTCCATCACTCACAATGAAAGAAAGTGTGTTCCGCATCATCAATCGACGCATCATCATGAATGTAATTTGGTCGTGTCATCTTCTCCAATTTAAGACAGATATTTACAAAAATAACTGTGTCCGGATAACAGCTGTGTTAAATAGTAATTAAAATCATCAAATTTCCTTTCAGCGGGTAATATCTGGAAGGAGTTTTGCCGTCCATCTAACACTTGTTTTAGTTGGGCAATTCACACAAGCTGTTGTATCGTTGTATTGAGTGTATTGTTGGCCGATTATACAACAGTGTATGATTGTTGTTGATAATTTTCATGTAAAAATCCGATACACTTATACAAATTTTTTTTCTTATGTTTTTAAAAGTTGTATTGGTTTCGTGCTATAAAATTGTTTGAATGCCAAAAGAATACATTTGGAATACGAAATACACAATACAGCATAGCATTGAGCGTTCACAAACAACCAAGTGTATTCAATACAACATACACGATACAAAGTCGTGTGAATTGCCCAAGTGTTCCATTTCTCTTGCCAGTGTTGTATGGTTCGTTTTCTGGCGTCGTCGATATTTACTGTCTCTCTGTGCACGTTTTTAGCCTGTGTATTATGAAGTCACCGTAGTCTAGTAGGTAGTGTGTTGGCTTATTAGACGTAAGGCCACGGTTCAAACCCCTGGTCTGACTTCAAAACGAAAATATAAAAAAAAAATATTTCTTCGGTGACTTTCTCTCAGCAGATTTCTGGCAAAAACTCTGAGAGTAAATAAAATTGCCATGAAAAGTTTCTCAATCGGAGTCGACTTTAAACTGTAGGTCCCGCCACTTATGTATAAAATTAACACACACAACATAAGTGGTGTGAGAAACTAGGTCGATAATCCTGACTGAAGGGTTGTAATGACCAATTACGTATGAAGGTAATTGAAAGACCGTATTACAAATGTTACGACAAACCAAAAACATCTCACATTTATTAAATCTACAAAAATTTAAAAATCTATTTAATGCAGGCAACTGTTTGAAAAGCAAATAACCGTATGGTCAATAACCAATTAAAGAACCAATGCCAACCTGTGGTGGTGTACTGCAGCTATAATTTATATATTCTGAAACATGTTCGTTTATAAAAAAGAAAAACAAAAATTGATTTTGATTTTGGCAGCCACCTTTTAGTATTTGTGTCACTATAACTTGTCGTTTTAATTCAAATTTTGGCGGGTAATTGTATTTTTACTGCATAATTCCGATTTCATTAACGTCACAACTTGTGTGTGTGTGTGTTTAGTAAATTTTTTTTTTGAATATTTTCTAAATGTTCACTCTCATTAGCCCAATTGCGGAAATTTGTTGGTCGAAAAAGATTCGAGTATTTATTGAAATTGTAATTTTAATTAAGACATTTGGATCGATATTGTGCTGGTATTTGTTGTGCATTGTAAACACAATTGGATGTGAATAGATTCAATTGTTTTTCATTTCATTTTATAATTGAAAGTTTATTGAACTGCATTTATTCTGAACACGTACGTACACATGTATGTACATCGTTAATGATTATTGTCTTACATTTTTAAATGATGGAATAAGACAGAGAATAGAAGCATGGTCAAGAACAATGCTGGCAATGTACCATATTTTTTTGTTTGTAAATATTGTAACAGATTTTGTAAAATCGATGGTTTATCTTAGCGTTTTAAATTTAAATTAAAATTTACATGTCCGTAAATTAGTTATACATGATGCACAATAATAATCGAATTCTAATTCATTTCTTAGTAGAAATGCCAAATTGGGACATGTAACCATCATTTAAAGAGGTTGAACAGGGTTTAAGCCTTAATTTTATTCAACACATGCCGCGAATTCCAATTGGACCACTCTACCAGTTAGATATGTGAGAATTAAAATGATAACAGACGAACGAGATTGGAGCCGTTTACCAGAATAATTTGAACTCCTCCAACGAAAGAAAAAACCCGATCTGGACGTAACAGGTCAGCATAGCTGCTGATTAAAGTTGGGATTTGGACCCAATATGAAGATAAATAGTCGAGGAGTCTTGTGTAGTAACGTCCATTTGCATTTAAGGCGAAGATATATGTCTAAATAAAACATATATCTTCTTATATTTCTCCTTATTATTATCATTATTTCTTGTAATCGCCGTAGTCTAGTAGGTAATGTGTTGGCTTATTAGACGTTAGGCCAACGTTCAAACCGCATCTACAAATGTTGCCCTGTATATATTAAGGCTTGTTGTTATCTCTGAATTTCATGTCAAATACAGTAAGGTACCTTAAGATACATACATCCTTGAGGTACTCAACCTTCGATCGACTGAGCTCGGTGCTTGTAGGACAGTGTTTCTCTTCTTTAAAGGTTTGTCTTATTACATTTGCTTATCCGTGCGTTCTATGCCATTCTATTCTGTCACAAAATTCAGTATATTGCCTCTACCCGAAAAAATCAAAGCTGTGGCTGAGAGTGTGCTTGAGAATCCATCAACATCAATTCGTCATCGTTATCAAGAATTGAACGTTTCACGCACCAGTTTATATTTGCAAAATGATCTCGGTATGACGCCTTACAAAGTTTAATTCCTTAAACCGCTTCGTTTTCGATTTTCGGATGAAGCCTATTTTCATTTTGGTTGATACGTTAATAATCAAAATTGCAGAATTAGGGTGCTCAGAAAACTTACACATGGCACTCATTACGAGTGACTGTTTGGTGCGGCTTGTGGAGCGGAGGCATCATTGACCTATATTTCTTTGAAAATGAGGACGGCGCAACAATTACGGTTAATGGAGACACCTATTGCACCATAATAACTGTTTTTTTTTTGTTTTTTTACCCGCTCTTCATGTTATTGACGTGAACGATGTTTGGTTTCAACAGAATGGTGCAACTTGCCACAGTTCTCATGCTACGAACGATTTATTTTGCGTCAAACGTTTGATGGTCGTTTAATTAACCGAAATGATGATGTAAATTGGCCGCCAATAAGCTGCGATTTGACACCGTTGGACTATTTTCTATTGGGAACTATTAAAGAAAAGTGTTTTGCCGACAATCCAGAGAGAATTGAGAATTTGAAGCTCAACATTCGTGATGCCACTGCCGAGTTACGACCCCATATACTCGATAAAGCGCACGAAAATTGATCCGACCAAAATAAAACAAAAATTTTTTTGTTTTATTGCATTTTTATAGCCTCCGTCGATACGTGAGGGATAACAACTCGGAGTGTGCTAAAGGGGCTTACATGCAATATCTTTCTTTTATCGCTCTGTAGAGCATAATCTGAGTACGGTAATAAAGAAAATGTTGTGATGTTTTTTAATAAATGTCCGCGCTATTAACAGCTGTCAGCTTTGATTACAAGAATTATTAAAAATGTAGTGATACAACAAAGGGAAGTATTTTATCATTATGGAAAAGAATACGCGGATACCGCTTACAAACTTGATGGAAATACATTTTCATTTAAGCTTCAAAAAGACAATCTTAATTGGAGTAATTTAATAAATTAATGTACCATTAATAATATATTGCTAAACTTTAATTAATTAATTCATTAATTAACCAAAAAAAGAACATTGCAGTATAGTTCTTACTATAATCGAACTTAATAGACTGTAACCTTCTTATTTGCTTTCATTTCCAACACTCTTGAATAATATTCACATGTGACAGTCTGCTTATTATTGACATTTCACATAAGAAGATAAGCTCGTTTCGCTGTTAAATGTCGCAAACAATTTTTTATTTGCGTTTTAGTTTCGTATCTTAAAAACGGATATTCTTTTCTTAAACGATTGACATAAATATGTCGTGTAAATATATTCGATTGAAGGACGAAAAGAAGTTCGTCTGAAGAAAAAAAAACACGTGCCGCTGGATTAAGCTAAAAGAGTACATTCCTGAGGAAAAACCGCTTAAAGGAAATTTTAAGACGTATTACGCAAAGTTTTAATTTTAATTTCAATTTTAACATTTAACTTAAGGCAAGCCTTCCAAATGCAGAGGTAGAGACAATATGAGTGACGGTTTGTTATTTTAAAATATTTACTTTAAAGGCTATTGCTCGCTACGTTGTCATTTTATTCAATCAATCATTTATTCTGAAGGAATTTGAAGCCAAATGAGGTTAAGTGTTAATTAGTCTAGAATAAATTTGTACATGTCCTTTGTTTTTCCTCATAATCCTCCAAATGCAAGATGATACCACTTTGAAGACTTTGTTGCGATTTTGTCTTCTTTTTTTAAAATAGATTATTGAACTCTTGTTTGACAAATAATAAACTTATTTCTTTTGTTATCCCTTAGCTTTTCTAGCTAATTAGTTGATTGGTCTATTGTAGGTGGTCTATTTATCTGTCGCTGCCAAGAATCAAAGAGTACTACTCTTTATGTCTGTCCTTCTTATGATGTTGGTCGTTGATGACATTCTTCTTTGTAAATCAAACACTTTCTGAAAGGACTATTTATAGGATGCCTCTTAAGCTCTTAACCTCTTAACCATGATGAAAATTTGTTTGTTATCTCTCTTACTCACTTTAATTACTACAGAACATCATCTACTTCTGTGACTTAATTCATAAGACTCACAATTTAAACAAATTTTTTATGATCAACACACTCAGTGAATGTCCCCTAATCATGCAGTGCATTGTATTGTATATTTGCATTGTATTGTATATTTGTATACAATCTAAAAATTTTTTTCCTCTCTCTCCTATGCAACTGCCGTAATCCGTAAGTGATGTGTTTAATTGAATTAAATTACGTTGCATCACGTTGTTTACAGTGTTTATTAACGGCATTTCATTTTATTCTTCTCACTTATCAGTGCCACAGACTTCAAGTTCACATATTTGCAGATTTCTTAATTTTTTTGTTTTTGTTTCTGCTTTCATTTATAAAAATGCAAATATTGAAAAAAAAAAAAAATATCAACCATACATTGCTGTGCTCAGTATTTGTGCAAAATAAAGTTATAAATTTCATTGGCTTTCCTTTTGTTTTTAAGATAAGCAAACTTTGACATTCAGCGATGAACATTTGCACAATGTTTTCTTCTTTCGTCTGATTAAAGGGTATTAAAAATGTTCCAAGATAAAATAAATATTCTTTTAAGGAACAAAATATACGATTTAAATCATTTAGTCAGTTAGTCATTTAGTTTACGCGCCATTTCTGTCTTTACAAACTCGATGGCTAATGGCAAGATGGGACGTAAAAAAAGTTCAATTTGTTCAACAGGATTTGGTGAGTTCCATGGAAATCTTTTGTTGTTCATTTTTCTTTCTTCTCTTCTATTGTTAGAATAGAGTGGTTTTTGTACCTCATAATGGTTTGTTTGGCCTTGAGGCGTCACAAACTATCCTTGTGACTTTAAATCTGAAAAAAATGTAAATTTATGCAAAGCAATGCAAAGCAAAAAAAGAAATTAAATTGAATTGAATTATGAAGGGAAATACAATATAATTTAAATATTAAACATAACATTAGGAAACCATTTGATTTATACATTTATTTACGTTTGCCGTCTCAGAACTTTTAATTTTCACAGGAAATTGATCAAATTATTCTTGAGATTTTAAACAAATCTCAACAATAGAGTTACCAACAAATACTTCCTCAGATTAGCCGAAATATGTGATGTCAGATGAATAAACACATCATTTTGTAAAGAGAAATGGCATAGCACCTGTTTGATATGTTGAGGGAAGAACTAATCTTCTTTCCAACTTCTTGACGGTTATCTAATAATCACTAACAAACAGCTAGAAAAATAGGAGGAGCACTTTATATTGCATCAAAATTGAAACGTTATGTACAACACACACAGTCAATTGGAATTAAATTATCGTGTAAAATGTAAACAATAGATACCATAGTAGCCCTATGATGATATTCTGGTGTTGATGATATTCCTGAAGACATAATTGAAGCCGACCTAACACTATTTCCTACATAGTATTGTGTGTTCCAAGAAATTCTGTTAAATTCGTTTGTATTAAAACGAGTTACATATGTAAGGTGAGCTTCAAAATGAAAGGATCACTTCAATATTTACTCAATTCATCCAAACTATAGAGTGTTATGTAGGATTAATTTATTCCAAAAAATTCTACGTTCAAATAAGTGAATAGGAAGCCGATTTTGCTCTTGGAGGTGTAGCGTTATACCGGGTTATCCATTTCGTGGTTTCAAATGTAAACGTAAATAAAACACATATAAAATATTTTTTTCATGATATTTCTTTTTTATTGTAAAGTTTGAACGTTGACATTATGTGTGAAACACTATATCATTTAAATGACCTCCACGCGAAGTGTTGCAAGCATTGATTCTTTTTGACACATATTGGGCGGTATCTCAGCCATAACTTGACGAATGTTGGTTTTTAAGTGCTCAAGAGTTGAAGGTTTATCTGCATAAACACGGTCTTTCGCGTAGCCCCACAAAAAAAGTCTAATGGTGTCAAATCGCATGATCTTGGTGGCCAGTTGATATCGCCACGACGAGAAATTACGCGGCCAGGAAATGTCTCTTGCAATAAAGACATATTCGCTCGAGTTGTGTGGCATGTGGCACCGTCTTGTTGAAACCACATATTCTCCAAGTCGTATTCTTCAATAGCAGGCTAAAAAAAGTCGGTTATCATATGACCATAACGCTCCGAATTGACGGTAACAGTCGTTCCATCGTTGTTTTCGAAGAAGTAAGGTCCAATCACAATTTCAACAGTGACTTTTTCTGGATGTAATGGCCTCTCTTCAATTACTTGAGGATTCTCAGAACCCCAAATACGACAATTTTGTTTATTAACATACCCACCGAGTGTGAAATGTGTTTCATCGCTGAAGAAAATTTTGTTCGAAAAATTGCCGATACGCACGATACGTGGCTGTGGCAGAATCACAATTTTTGTAGTAGGTTTTGATAATTTTTATGCGTTGTGTGATAGTTAAGCGATCCATTTTCGTCAATGTCAGACTTTCAACTGAAAAAAAAAAAAAATTGGTATCACAACTTAGTTTGACAGATGTCGAATTCCAGTCCCATACTTTTGACACCAGGCATTGGATAGCCTTTAATAATATTTATTTAAATTTATGTAGATAAGTGCAAAATGCAATGCATCAAAATGATAAGATCAGTGATTAATAAGCAATTAATCTAAGCAAAACGTGTCACAATTGTTATTTTTTTTTGTAATAATTTATAAGCAAGCAGAAATGAAGTATGCGTGAAATGGCAAAAAAAAACTGGGACGATCTTTGTGTGTTGTGTTGTTTTCTCAAAAACAGAGAAAATTATGGAAAATTAAAAAGCACGGGGCCGTCCAAAGGTCCTGACTGCCCATGAAACTCGGCTAGTCTCACGAAAGGCTTCGAATTTCATGAAAAGTGCGGAAACAATAAAAGTGGAATTGAACTTACAAGCTTCAAAAAGCACAATTCTAAGAGCTATCAACGCCCAATCACACCTTAGTCGAGCAAAATTAAAAAAAAATCGCTGTCTGACTAAGCAGCAAAAGATTAAGCGCAAAGAGTTTGCGAAAAACAATATGGCAACTAATTAGCATCAGGTAAACATTTTTTAAAAAGCTTATAAATATACATACATACATACAATTTTACGTTTGTAGATATTTTTTTCTGATGACAAAAAATTTAAACTGGATGGAGCAGATGGCTTCAATTGCTATTGGAGAGATTTAAGGAAGGAGCCCTTGATTTTTCCGAACGGAATATCGGCGGTGGCATTTAATTGATTTGGGCTGGCTTTAGCTCACATGGTACGCTGGAACTCTACTTTCCTTCCACTCGAATGAATAGTTTAGAGTACCAGGGCATTCTTTCTGAACGTTTGATGCCTTATTTGGTCTAAAATGCTGACACAGCTTTCACCTTTCAGCGACATAACACAGCAATTCATGTCAGCAGGTCGTCCAGGCAGTGATTTGAGGAGCACAATATCAAAGTACTTGATTGGACAGCACGTTCCCCCTATTTAAACTCCATGGAAAATTTGTGGGGACCGCTTGTGTGTAATTTTTACGCAGACAACAAACAGTACCGGACAAAAGATGAACTGAAACCTTGGTCATTAAGGAGTGTTCAGTAATTCAAATGGAATAATTCTCATAGAGTATCAGATACCATAAGCTTGGATAGCCTTTCATTGGATTGCAGACCACGCTAAGGAAGTGGGCGGAAACGTCACATCGTTGATTGTAGAGCAATGGCACAAAAGCACACAAAGATTATCTGCTTATAAGTAAGAAGAAATCCCAGAACGACAAAAAAACGTCATTGAAAGAATAAACTACATACCCAACTGCCTTGGAATAACTTCCAATAAACATTCGAGAACACATCATCAAAACTGGAAATAACTTACGGACAATCAACGCCTAGTATAGAGGCAGCTCTTAAGCAAATGATGTAATGAACGATATTACAGCGGAAATTTTTTTAAATACAAAAAAATTGTATAAGTGAATAAAATTTTTATAAATAAAAGGTTACGATTTAATTTATAATCGTTGGAAACTAGTAGATAGTGTTTTGGCTTATTAGACTAGAGCCCGTCTAAGTCTAAACTCAGACTTCTCGAAGTAAGAGAAAAAAAATATTTTTTTTCAGTGACTTCCGCTCAGTAGTTTTCTAGCAGAAATACTTAGGGTCTTTATTACAACTTGTGGTTAACTAAAGGGAGGATTTTAACGGGCAGATAAATTATTTTTCATTACTATAAGTGGACAATATGGTAGAAGTGAGCGTTAAGCTAAAGGGAGGATCATCCTACCGGTAACTTTTAAAGTTAATTTGATATGAACTTGCCATATTATAATTATTTTCAATATGGCAACATCAAATATAAACAAAATGAGCATATACAACAAAAAAAAAAAAAAAAAACGAAGCCCGTCGTTGCCACTGCGTTTAAAAAAAGTTGTTTAATTGAGCAGTGTTATCGACGTTGCTTCGGCACTGCCATATTTTTGAAAAAGTTAGCTTTATTTTATCTGTAAGTTGTAATAACGAAAATAAGTTAAAGGTAACTGTAAAGGTACCTTTAACTAAACCCAAATTTAACGGTAAGTTGTAATAATGGCCCTTAGAGTGAATAAAATTTCCGTGAAAAGTTTCACAAATTTATCGTTCGAAGTCGACGTGAAACTGAAGATCTTATGAATACTATTAACACACGGAACATACGTAGGTGATGTGGGAAGCTAGGTCGTAATTTTTACTAAAGGGTTATAATGACCAATTATGTAAGTAAGTAAGATTAATTTTTATAAATTATTTCAAGTAATGTTGACTGCGGTTGCGCCTAGCTTTGATTTTAGACAGAGACGTACTTATTGCTGCTCAAAAAAAAAAAAAAATAAATTATTATTATAATTATAAATTATTTTAATATCAAATTGACTTTTTCTCTTCTACCTCAACTTTCGATTTCCAACACAATAAATTGCATTAGTAGTAGTATCATATGCCTATAGCAACATTTTTCATATCTTGGCAACCCTATAAAATTAGTTTACAAGTCTATAAGCCTCAAGTGAATCCAACAACAACTTAACAATAATTTCTATTAATTTCGTACATATTTTAATACGTTACTTTATTTCATGTATTTAAGTGCTTTTATCAACATAAACATTGTTCCGGCCGGGGATTGTGTGTTTTATTTGCATTGTCTGTATTTACTACACCCTGCACTTACTCTTAACATACTTACACAATTCATTTGCATCACGGGTTACTGTATTGTATTCTAACATGGGAATAAATGTCCATTAAATGATGTGGGAGTGTATCCATAATTGCTTAATGACAACGATGTTTGGTTTTTAAGTTCTACATGGTTTAAGTCGATGCATGTCATATGTGTTGCTTTGGAAGCTAAAAATAGTTATACGGGAATAAATCTGCAGAATGGGACGGATGAAGTAACAGTTTGTAGACAAAATACACTTTTTCTCCATTATCACCTTAAAATACGCGACAGTCTGTTATCAACGGCTGTCAAACACAAACTCGATGTGGTTTTTTTTTCAAATTATGACAGACGCCAATTGAAAGATGTTGCTCTTTCTACTCAAGAATTGAGAAATTTAAAAAGTGACGAACTTATAGACCCTTGTATATACCCTTAAGCTACCTACAAAGCTTTCATTTTGAGATTATTGCTACAAACACAATACACGCAACGCAGCGCAAGCAGCAATTTTGCAATTACAACGTTAGGTACGCTGCATGAGCATTATTTATAAGAAAGACACCACCTGCAAAGCATAAGGAAAAGAAATAAAAAATAAACAGTCCATTAATTGTTTATCAATGGTGACACTAAAACGTTAATTCGAGTGATATTTCATTGCCAACACAAATTCTCTCACTGTGAGCATTAATTCTCTCATTGTTGAGCACAAAAATAGAAATTAGCCTAAACGCACCGTGGCTGAATCTTTGTATATTGATGCGTTACATTGCGTTTTTGCCACAGAACAAAACGTGTTAGAAGCTAAAATTATCTAAACAGTCCAGGGAAGGGAGTGAGCATAACGTTAACACTTTACCAAATTTAACATGCGTTATTCTGGCGTTTCTGAATTCTTTGGTTCAAACCCCAGCCCAGATATCTCCTGCAGATTTCTGACAAAAAACTCTGAGAGTAAATAAAAATGCCTTGAAAAGTTTCTCAAAAGTCTGTCGTTTGGAGACGATTTTAAACTGTAGGTCCCCCACTCATGGTTAAAATTAACACATCAAAACATGGGTTGATGTGAGAAGCTAGGTCGTAATTCTGACTTAAGGGTTGTAATGATGAATTAAGTAAGTAAGATAGGAAGTTCGAAAGAAGCAGTTTCTAGAATGACAGGACTGCCATCTGTTGTAATCCGAAAATTTCAGGCTCTGTGCAAATATATTAGGTTATTAAGTTGAGTGTAAATGCTCATTAAGTCCTACTATTTCTGATTCATGAAATAATTAAAAAAACTGGCTCTTGCTACGGCTAAACGCAGAAACTATGTAGGCTCTACAAAGCCTGAGCCTTTAATGACTTACTTACTTAATTGGTCATTACAACCTTTCAGTCAGGATTACGAACTTGCTTCTCACACTATTTATGTTATGTGTGTTAATTTTATGCATGAGTGGGGGGATTTACTGTTCAAAGTCAACTCCGAACGACAGATTTTTGGTGAAATTTTTCATGGCAATTTCTATTTACTCTCAGAGTTTTTGACAAAAATCTTCTGAGAGAAAGTCGTCGCTTTGTTGCACATGTCTCACCTGGGGTTTAAACCGTGCCCTCGTGTCTAATTAACCAACACATTACCTGCAATACTACAATCCTATAGTCAAAATTAAAACCTAGCTTGTCATACCAATTGTGTTGTATGTATTAATTTTATCCAGTAGTGACGGGACTTTCAGTTCAACGTCAAATCCGGAGGACTGATTTAAGAAACTTTCAAACGGAATTCTATTTATTCTCAGAGATTTTTGACAGAGGATTGTTGGGAAAAAGTCGCCAAAAGAAGTTTTTTTTTTCATTTTTCGTTTTGATCGAAATATCTGAGCTAGGGTGTGGAACACTGTTTAAAACAATAACGTACTGGACTGTGGCAACTAACCCTTTATTATCCCGAATAATAGTTAAAATTTTTAGTTACTCTTCCTTAAGGAGCACATGGCAATCACAAAGCATTTTGTCTACTTATACGGTTCCTATGTGTTTTTTTACTTTGTTTTAGTTTCCTGTAGCTGTACTTTTCTTACTTACCTGTATTGAATACAATTTTCTTATTCAATGCTTAACTCCAAGGACTCTCTCCCAACATATCTTTAATGCAGACGTTTAACATGTGCTAAAAAAAATTTGTTGTATGAACTGGTGGCTGGCTAACATGCAGACCAGCACACGATAATGGTGAACAAACTAACTGTCTAGCTGGCTGGTTGGCAGGCACTTTAGCTGCTGGTACATTTAAATGTCTATAGACATGAATGTAAATATTGTCCACGTATTTTATATATTTTTATTTTCCATCTTTTGTTGTTGTTTCTGTTGATGTAACTTTTGCCTATATAAGCAAACATTTCCTTATTTGTAGCCTATGACATGGCTAGAGAAGACCTTAGAAGTATAAATTACCATACGATACAATATTGTAGGAGTAAACAATTATAATGGATCTGATAGCTAACATACATACATATGTATGTATGTATGGGTATGTACAGAAGGTATTCAAACATAATTTTAAACACAAACACCGGACAAATTACAATGAGGCACAATTAATTTAATTTAAATCCTTAGCTTACTCTTCTTGTTTTTTAATAACTGCGTCAACATCTTGTGAAGAAGGCGTCTATTGTTGTTCCTGTTAGCCTTGTATATACTCTTCTACAAGTGAATTATTTTTAAATTTTTATCTTTATTGTTGTAGTGGACTTCTATTCTTGGAAGTCCTCTAAATTGTGATTAACTAGATGATTTATGGTAGTAAATAGCCTTGAATTAATCAGGCCAGACAATATACATATGTATTTAAAATAATTCATTACATATACATACGTGACAGTGACGCATGCATTCGTATTTTTTATTGTTTAAAGGTTTTAAAAATCTCTCGTTTAAGATTTTGTGTAAACGAAACTACCGACTTGATATAGGAAAGATTATCTTGACCGACAATAATATTGAAGAATAAATAATAAATATTTTTAAAGATAAGCAAAATTAAGTTCATTTTTTGTAAGGAATTCGCAGACAATACTTATAACATAATATAATTGGTCATTACAACCCTTCAATCAGGATTACACCCTAGCTTCTCCCACCATTTATGATGTGTGCGTTAATTTTATACATGAGTGGCGGGACCTACAGTTTAAAGTCGACACCGAACGACAGATTTTCGAGAAGCTTTTCATGGCAAATTCTATTTACTCTCAGAATTTTTGCCAGAAATCTGCTGAGAGGAAGTCGCCGAAGAAATATGTTTCATATTTCGTTTTGATGTCTGTCCTGGGGTTTGAACCGTGGTCTTACGTCTAGTAAGCCAACACACTACCTACTAGACTACGGCTACTTCATACTTCAATACTTATAGCGTTAGTCAAATAATCTAGCCCCGATACAGAAATCCTTTGCAAGGTAGGAGATTAAACCGAAACAAATCTGGCTAATTAACGAACTCTGCCATACATTTGCTTTTCATCTGCTTTTGAGGTTCTCATTCACGGAACCAGGGAGCACTTTTTAAAAAATCGTTGAAAAAAAGTTGAAAAGAGTGGTCGTCCTAATATACATGGGCAGCCTACAATGTTCGAATAATTTTTTTTTTTTTAATTTTCAATCAGCGAATAGTTTAAACTCGAAATATCTAAAAGAGGTTTATTTTTCAGCCTTATAATCTTCGAAAGGTTTCTAATATTTCTGTATGTAAGTTAGCTTTTGGAAGTCGCCGTAGTGTGTAGGCTTATTAAATGTGAGGCAATGGTTCAAACTCGTGGTCAGATATCTCCAACAAAACGAAATATGAGAAAAATATTCCTTCGGCGACTTCCTTTCAGCTGATTTATGACAAAAACTCTGAGAGTAAATACAAAATAGCCGTCAAAGTGTGTAAAAAAAAAACAAAAATGTCGTTCGGAGTCGACTTTAAAACTATAGGCACCGCCACTCATATATAAAATTAACACACACAACATAAGTGGCGTGAGAAGCTAGGTCATAATCCTAACTAAAGGATTATAATGACCAATTATGTACGTACATATGTAAGTTAGCTTCACCTTTCTTGAATTTCTCCGCCAGCTAGTCTGCGAACAAACATATGTTTTCCATGTTCATAAATGCCAAGGATTGCAATTTCGTATCATTCAAAGGTAACTCTTATATGGGTTCAGGGTAATAGGGACATCGTTGGAAATTGCATTGCTGGCCAAGGCCGATACGGAGCTGGCAATCTCCGACATGTTACATTTTATAGGTACTATAATATCTTCAGTTAAATTGGATATTATCCACTAGCTTTACATACTCAATATCGTTGGCAGCAAAAGGGTACATGCAATATTGCTAAAACCTGCTGGTCACGTATCGATAGGAAGAGGACCGAAACACTTCAATTCTTACATCGCTTGGCCATGCATCGTACAGTATTGATTCTCATGTTCTTTTGGTAGGAATCCCAAAAGATTTGGTATTCCGTCAAATGACCTATGCAGTATCCTTGGGTCTTTCACCTTATGTGTCAGTGCTTTTTAGCCTTACGAGAACTATCGGCATCGGTAACTCTGGTTTGAAAGCTAAAAATGTCGAATTGTGTTTACACTTCCGTACAGTAACGTTTTGCAAACAACGCAAAGAAATGTGAGTATCGAAGTAGATATTCATATACACAAATGAACTTTCATCGCTGAAGATGATTTTTCGATGAAACCCCGCCTATCCAAAATCCACATCAAACAGTGACTTTTTCGGAATACATTGGACGCTCTTGGATAAAATGTTGTCTTATTGGAAGTGGGCCCCGTTGCTAAGGGTGATTTTTCGATGAAAATTGTGGTCAGTTGCCGACTGCTCCAAAGCCCCCTAAGTGAACACACGTCGTTGTCTATGGTCGTTCTGAAAACAACTAATTTGACAGATGTAGCTTCAGCAAGATAGATGGTATCAACTGTTAAAAATTGGAAACCCCTATTGGAAGATGCTATGTGAATTGGCTAATGTCTAATTATGTGTATAGTAGTTATAGAGGAGATATACTGTACTGCTGTGTCCAGCAGTGGACATCAGTAGAACCAGGGAACTACTTGAGTTTGACAAGAATTCTAACGGGATATTGCGCTTTTGGCAGTTTCGCTGATAGGCTCGGTCTGCCACACCCGGATTACTGCAGAAGCTGCCATGGTGTGGAAAAAAAGGAATCTGTGTCAACCCCTTCTATGCGAGTGCCCTGCACTTCAGGTCAGACGTCATCGGTTATTGGGTGACAGAACGTTTGAAGACGCCACCAACGGATCATTACAAAGGGACTTGGTAACACAATATGGGTCGTCATATGGGTCGCCGAGTGAACTTGACTGTGAACGGCAAACTATCTGATAACCGAACCTAATCTTCTACAAAGCAGTTTAAGAGACATTTCGTGTTGGAAATCTATTTTTTACTTCAATGCTATGGCCATGTTTACACTTTAACTTCTTTTAGGAATTAAATTTATTTGGAATATTTTTTGCTTTTTTTTATTTAAAAGTCACCGAAGAACATGACATTTCATCAAAAACTTTATTCCATTAATAAATGAGTACTTTTGTACAAACATATTTTGACGGATTCTAAAAGTTCAATAACCAAAGACATCAAGAACCAAAGAGAGAAGTTAGTCGCAAAAGTTTTTTTTTATAACTATTCATGATAAAAATAAATGATTGACAAATCCTAGGCATTTATTTTTGATTTAAAAGTTAAACGATTGAAAGAAATAAATTTTTTCTTAAAGTTTTTTCGAAGCACAGGTAAAAGGGCACAAACATTTATAGCATCATGTGTATTTTCTTTAGTTCCAGTATAATGCATGGCATGAGTAGGAGCTCAAACATCAAAAAATGAATAACAATGATACAAGTTGTATTAATAAAATGTCGGAGATCCTAGCTCAGTACCGGCCCTGGTCAGCTATGCAATTTCCAAAGATGTCCCTATTTCATGGAAGCCATATAAAATTTACGTTTAAATGATTAGAGATTTCCTTGAGAAATCCTCTGCATTTATGGACATGGATGATCTTAAAAAATATATTCATTCGCAGTCTTGCTGGAGAAGTAAATCAAGATTATAGGGCTAACAAATAATTCTCTTTTAGATCTGTCGGGTTTATACAGGCCGCTGATTAGATTTTCGAATGAAAATTAAAAAAAATTCCAATGGTTATTGCCAGAACATTGCAGGCTGCCCATGTACTATATATTTGGACGAACACTCTTTTCAACTTGACGATTTTTAAGAAGTGCTTCCGGCGTCCGTGAATGCGAACCTCTAAAGCAAATGCTTCTCAAACCACTTATGTTGTGCGTGTTAATTTTATAGTATCGGGACCTACAGTTTAAAGTTGTCTCCGTACGCCAGATCTTTAAGAAACTTTTCATGACAATTTTATTTAATCTCAGACTAAATAGACGCCTTACAGCTCATACCACATTGAATATTCAGCACAAACTATTTAGGGGCGTGTTCATCTCACGTGGAGGTGATATAAACTGGCAACCGAGATAGTGTAATTTGATCCTTTTAAACTTTTGCTTGTGGGGTTTTCTTAAAAACTATTCACAGTGGTCCCCATAGTCAACATAACCTATGCCATCAGCCAAATTCAGCCTGATTTATGCGTCATAGTTACGGAAATTGGATTTTTCATCTGCGCTCTACCTAGAAAAGCAGTGGCGGACATTTGAGCGGTGTTATATTCCACACAAAATTGCATAAGTGGCTCTTCCAAAAGAAAAAAAAAAAAAAATAGGAAGCGCTTAATGAAAATCAGGATAAGAAACATTGCTCGGAGAAGTGTTTCGGTTTAAATAGAGATTGCGTTAAGAAACAGTAGGTAGGGTGTTGCTTATTAGACATGAGACTTCGGTTCAAGCCCCAGACCAGATATCTCCAATAAAAACGAAACATGAAAATATATTTCCTCAAAAAGTCTGAAAGTAAATAAAAATTGCGTTGGAAAAGTTTCCCAACAAAAATCTGTCATTTGGAGTCGACTTTAAATTGGGTAGGTCCCGCCACTCATGTATAAAATTAACACACACAACATAAGTGATGTGAGAAGCTAGGTCGTAATCCTGACTGAAGGGTTGTAATGACCAATTATGTATGTATGTATGTATGTATGTATGTATGTATGTCTTGTACACTACTCCAAATTGAGGTTAATGTTCAAATACCTACATTTTTTTGTAATCGATATTATTACGAATGATTTTCTGGTATTCTTATCGAATGTCTTAACATCATATACGCTTTGAATCAACTCTTCGCACACCTACACAGAATTGCTGTAGGGTATCAACATAATGATTTCGCTGTTTTCTTGTCACAGTTCACAGTTCAAGGCACTTTGAACTTGACACAATCTTTTATTATGTTCGACAGTTTTTGGCCATAGGATTATGAGCTTAAGAGTGTTTACGCTTACACTCACTTTTTTATACTAAGTTTGGGAATTGTTTGTGTTGTGTTGTGCTATTATCTTGGTTATATTGTTAACGTCTCTGTCTTCTGTCCACTTGTTTGGTTATATGCAACCATATCGTATAAACTGTTGTAAGGTTTGTTTTTTTGTGATTTATGTAAGACTGAATTGCAATTTATTGTATTTTATATTTGAGATCAAATATGACATACAATGCACAAACAATCAATATACACTCGCCTATAGTAATTGGGTTTTTGGTCATTGTCGTTAGCAATTTGGCATCAGCATGTGCGATAAGAGTAAAAGAGTATATGTCATGACAGTAGCGGACAACACAATGAATGAACTTCATCAGACAACAATATTGCCTGAATTAAAGCTGCTTGAAGGTCCTTTTGGCTAAAAATCCTAGTATTTCATATTATGGTTTACAGCTAAATAAAGTATTAATCCTTTTGCAGCGTTAAACAAAAAAAAAAAAAACAAATATTGATGCGTATCATATAAATTCAAAGATTAATTTTATATCGCATATCCTTCTATATCACTTATAAAAATGTAGTATGAAATGCGTAATATTGATATCCTAGAACATAGTCATATTATTTATTTATGATATGACTTCTATGATATTATTGCCCATTTTATCCATATACATACACAGAAATTTGTTCATACTGTACATACAGTGGACAGCAAA
This sequence comes from Sarcophaga caerulescens, assembly GCA_927399465.1. NCBI lineage: Eukaryota > Metazoa > Arthropoda > Insecta > Diptera > Sarcophagidae > Sarcophaga > Sarcophaga caerulescens. The sequence goes on along the minus strand of OV656872.1, from coordinate 117,928,979 downwards.
AGTCCGGTAACCAGTCACGGACCAGTTTATGTCGAATTTTGCGAAAAGATCTCGGTATGATGCCTTATAAAGTTCAATTGTATCAAATGTAGAAGCTTCATGACTATCCGCTTCGTTTTTACTTCGGTAGATGGGCTAACGAGAAACTGCACTCTGATATCGATTTTGTCAAAGAAATCATCTTTTCGGGTGAAGCTCATTTTCATCTTAGTGTTAATATAGGTTAATAAGCAAAATTGCCGTATTTGGGGGTCAGAAAACCCACACGTGGTCTTACAGAAGCCAATGCACCCATTACGAGTGACTGTTTGGTGCGGCAAGTGGAGCGGATGCGTCATTGGCACAGATTTCTTAGAAAATGAGGACGGCGCAACACTTACTGTCAATGGAGACACCTATCGCACCATGATAATCGAATTTTTTGTGCCCGCTCTTCATTGCATTGATGTGAACGATATTTGGTTTCAACAGGACGGTGCTACTTGCACACATCTTATGCCACAATCGATTTATTGCGCCAAACGTTTGATAGCCGTTTAAATAGCCGAAATGGTGATGTCAATTGGCCGCCAAGAAGCTGCGCATTTATTCGAAAAAGTGTTCGAAAATTGGTCCGATCGAATGTGGTACTGTGAGGCCAGCCGCGGCAGCCATATCAACGAAATAATATTCCATTTCTAACCGGGACAATTGTACTTTACAAAAAAAGTAAATAAATTTCACAAAATTTTAAACTTTTCATGGCAATTAAAGGATAGAGGAAGTCGCCGAAAAAATATTTTTTCATATTTCATCTTGTTCGTGATGTTTGACCTGGCGTTTGTACCGTGGCCTTACGTCTAATAAGCCAACACAATACCTACTAGACTGTGGTGTATTTACACAATTTTATTTCATAAATAAGAGATTATTAACGTTTATGAAATCATTCATTAGCCAATTATTAGCGAACAGTATGATATGAAGGGGAACCACCGCTAGACATTGCCATCATCATCATCTTCGTAATCTTTAATAGCCTTCACCTCTAATAGCACCAGCAGTCATTGAAAGACTAAAAATATACAAAAGAGACTAGGCGATGATGGTTGTTGTCACCGTAATAATAATAAAAAAAAATTATAAAAAATATGTTAATAAACCTTAAAATGATAAAACGTGGATGGTTCTGACAATTCCTGGAAAGGTACAATATAATCACAAAAATAATAAAATAATATTAAATGTTTACATCTGGCCGAAAATATTTAAACAATTAAGTTTAATATAAATGCGGTTATTTTTTCTATATTTTTTTTGTAAAATATTATAAAAACTTAATCTGTCTTATCATCATGTGGAAAATATAAAATCCCCCATAAATAATTCATAAGATAAAGTCGTGTTTAATTACTTTTGAAACAAAATCTACAAAGATTAATTAAAAAACATTCCAATTTAATTTCTTAGCAATCATTTTCATAAGAACAGATTATTGTTTATCTATTGATACACTACTTTAGTTTGCTCTTTTTGGTTTATATTGTTTCCAGTACGAAATATACATACCTTGATGGCATGATATGATAGATAAGGTATTAAACCTTGTATGTGCCAACAAATATCCTTTTATTCACAGTCATGGTGAAATTTTCATTTAGGAAATGTTTGTTGCGTACGACTAATTTAGTTAAACTACATTGCAACCGGGGTTGATGTGTTGGAATGGCAAAGATGCCCAGTTAGGTTTGACGTTTCGTTTTGAATAGGCAAATAAATGCACAACACACTTGTAAATTATCGCATTCCGCTGTATGAGAAATGTATTTTTATTGAAAAATTGTCTTGAGAGAGGAAATTCATATTTGGCACAATACATACATACATACATAGTTAGTCGTTACAACCCTTCAGTCAGGACTTCTACTTAGCTTCTCCCATCACTTATGTTGTGTGTGTTAATTTTATGCATGAGTGTCCGGACCTACAGTTTAAAGTCGACTCCGAACGACAGATTTTTAAGAAAAATATTTTCATGGCAATTTTATTTACTCTCAGAGTTTTTGGCAGAAATTTGCTTAGAAGCTGTTACAGATTTGTTGGAGAAGATTGAACCGTGGCCTCACGCCTAATAAGCCAACACTCTACCTACTAGACTACGGTGGCTACATACAATGGGCGTGTGAATAAACAAAATTTCAGAATTTGAATTGATTCGAGTGTCTTCTGGGCTGGTAGCGTTATCGTTCCGTACTTTTACAGGAACAATGAAAATCGCTACATTACATTAAAATATCGTGGGGTGGTTACTGACTTTTGTGTCCAAATTGAACGCATAGCTCATGATATCATGCATGCATGGAAATACGAGTGTGGTGAGCAAAAAATCTTACATTTTCAAGCAGGTCATTGACCTTCAAGATAGTGCAATTTGACATTACTTGATAATTCTCATCCACAACTCCAGCTCTGAATGATAACATTTCAACTGTCATTTGTCAGATACCATTCGAAATGCTGGAGAAAATATGTCACAATTGGCGTAGCCTTGAGCGGTTAGAAACTTGAAGAGAGAATTAAAATTATTTTTTTTTCATCAGTCATCTGAAACAACCATAAATGCCGAGGAGTTCTTAGAGAAATTTCGGATCATTTAAAGGTACATAGGGATATCGTTAGAAATTGCATTACAGCTGGCTCGCAATCTCCGACATATTACAGGGTATAGGTATTCCGATTAGCTTAGTTTGTTTAAATACTGATCAAGCGTTTTACGATGACGCTTATACTCTTTGGCGTCAGGAGGGTACGTGCAGACTCTGCTGGGCTGTATGGACAACAAGGTTATCAACTCACTTCTCTTCTTAAGTCGCATGCCTATATATCGCACAATGGCGACTCTAACGTACCAGTGCCCTTTTGGTAGGCATGCCGACATACTTCGTATTTCAGCAAATTATTTCTGACGGAGCTGTGGGTTTGTCTTTCACATCATTTGTCAGTACGCCAGTCTTGTCATGAAATGCCGGAAATTTTCGACATGTCATTTTCTGACATCCTTGACCGATTGAATTTAAAGATTGTTGCAAAAGCAAGATTTTTTGAACTTGAGACGGTTTCCTCTAGGGAATATTTGGTCCCTGGATAGAAATGATTGTGATATTACAAGTGAGATATTAAGGAGGACAAGTATGAATTACAAAACAAAAGTGAATTATAAATTTAAAAAATACCGTGTAAGGTATTATTCTGATTTTGCTTTCAAATAAAATCAGGCAGTAAGGCTTTATCATTTTTGAATATATTAAAGCCAGGCTGTTTAATTATTTTGATGTTCTAAGTTACAAATATTTAACAGATTTAACCGATTTTGTGCTATCTTAAAAATATCTAAAAAATCTTTATGACTACTTACCAATCGACCCTCTTTATTTTTAAGTTGATTTAACAGAGCATTCATGCTGAGTTGTGTTTTATTAATTCATAATTTCTCTTAAGTTTATTGAAGTATAAAAATACTTTTCTCTTGCTCTTTTATATTTCATTTAATTCTTTTTTATTAATGAACAATAAAGAATATAAAACGATGAAAATGACGAGAAAAAAATCAACAAGAGACGTTTATTTATTTATTAACGTGAATTTACTTTACACATACAGATACTTCTTGTACATGCCGTGTAAATAATTTGTTTATGTCCTTAGTCGATTGAGAAACATACATACATACACTTGTTACGGTTATTTGTCATTATTGTAGTTATTTTCCCTTTCGCATATGTATTGACAAAAAAAAGAAAAGTTAAGAAGATGTGAGATGTGAGAAAAATAAAGGATGAAATTAAGAAAATTAAGAAAACATTTTCAGAATAACATTTTAGTGACCAATTCATTCTATTACTTCTGATGAAATGCTATACGTAAGCATTAGGCGTACGTTAGTGTGGGATGTACTTTTTCCACTTGATTATATTTCAGTGGGTGATAGAGGATTTTTATAAAGTCGAGAATTCAATCGAGTACCGAATAGTTGCTATATTTCATGCCTAAATGGTGGAAAATTCGACTACTGGCCTTAGCCATTTTACGAAAAACGATGGGCATGCACATAAAACATTTCAAGCAAGGCCAAGCAGGCAATAATGAATTACAGAAGGCTAAATATCTAGGCTATGCAACCCAAGAATGGATTGGATATATACAAGGATGGTTAGACCATTTGTGACTTATGAGATTGTTGTCCGGGCATACAAAAATAATTTGAAGATACCTCCGGTGGAGTTGAATAACATACAGAAACTGATATGCGTTTACATTACTGATTCAAAGATTACCTATTCTACGGTGACTATAGAGGCTGTGTTGAATCCAAGGCTATTGTATATGGCACCGAAAATCGGAGAGAAGAAAGTCATGGAGACTATCATTATGTTAATGTGTAATAGTTGTAGTCCAAAATACATAAGAGGGCATGGGGATCTAATAGATCGAGTGACACACAGCTTTCTCCTTAACTGCCAAAGAACAAGACCAGTAAGCTCTATAGTTTTGGAAATCAATTTGAAATCAATATGAAATCAACTTTCTTTAACAAGGAGATGGTATAAGGATGGATCAAAGACGAATAGTTAGACGGTACTGTTCGGTACTAAAATTGAACATTCGGAGCTTATGGAAAAATTTTAGGGTACCTTCCAAATGCCATTGAAATGTATGCTTAATTTAACTTTACTAGACAATACATTCTTAAACAATACCCTCTGAGTCCTAAGGGAGAGGTAGGAGTCAAGCCAACGATGAATAATATCAGGAATACCGATTAATGAAAGTTTAAGAAGCAAAAGTCTATGATCAACCCTATCAAAAGCTTTACTGAAATCAGTATAAATTACATCAGTCCGAGCTCTGGCAAGAACACTCCTGAAAACATGTGTAGTAAATTCAAGAAGATTAGTGACAGTCGACCTACCTTTCAAAAAACCATGCTGGAAAGGGGATATTAAAGATCTCGTATTAAAAAAGGGATAATCCGTCACCAATTTCTCCATCAACTTGGGAATGGCACTGAGTTTGGCAATACCCCTGTAATTGGAAATATTGGATCTATTACCCGACTTATGAAAAGGAATTATAAACGAACTCTTCCAAATAGATGGAAAATGACCAGCCCTCAGAAGCCTATTGAAAATAAAGGTCAAAGGACCACTCAAGGCAACAGCGCACTGTCTTAAAATACAGGCCGGTACTTTTTAAACTCTTATGAGTTTAATTTAACTGTCTAGGCAACTGAATCAGCTAGGCAGGGGAAAAAGAACAATTTTGTGCCAGATGCTTGGTTAAGAGCAGGTACATGAAGTTGCCAAAAGAGGGGAGCTTTGAGAGTGCTGTTGCGGAACCTCTTTGTATGGTAAAAAGAAGAGTTTGGAAAGGTATACACGACAAATGGGAAAATAGGGAAAGTGTTTGAGAATATCTAGATATATGCTGAGTGATAATAGTAGAAAGAGGTTGAGGATTTGAAAGAGATTTCACAATTAAAGTTTGTCTTATTTAAGGACCGCAAACAATTTCTCGTGCATTGTTGTTATTTGTGAAGTAGCTGTAGTCTAGTAGATAGTGTATAGGCTTATTAGACGTGAGGCCGTGGTTCAAACCCCAGCCCAGACATCTCGAACAAAACGAAATATGAAACAATATTTCTTCGGCGACTTCCTCTCATCAGATTCCTGGCGAAAACTCTGTGAGTAAATAAAAATTGCCTTGAAAAATTTCTCAAAAAATATCTGTCGTTCGGAGTTGACTTTAAATTGTAGGTCCCGCAACTCCTGTAAAATATTAACACACACAACATAAGTGGTGCGATAATGATAAATTATGTATGTCTGTATGTAGTTTTTATTTGTGCGACTTAAACAATGTTTTTGGCAATTTGAAACTGAATTGAAGATAGAAAATGTCCCTGTCTGACTCTTGAAACAGGTTTCAATACCTCGGATAGTTTGTGTAGTGCAGGGTAGTGTAGGTAGTACAAGGCATTGATATCCGTCGCAAATGTTAGGTACTATTGAGAGATTTTCTGTGGAGCTCCTGCATATCTCTGTTCGGGCCATTTACAATCTTTATTGATATAATCGATATATAGAACGAAATCGGAAACACGCTGTACCGCTTCTTTGTTATAATATTCCCTTTAATGTGGAATCATCGGAGAAGTGTTCCATAATTTTGGTACTGGCTGTAATCCACCAAATTATCCACTCTAGAGTAGAGATGAGCGATCCAGTGATTTTTGAAGAACGTTGTTCTCAGTGAACGTGATTTGTTAATCACTGTTCTTTGAAGCAGTGATTGTGATCACAGTATTCCAATAATGACAATAACGTATTTTATTAGGTCGTAAGAAAGAGACAACTAGATACATACTACGAAAAGACTACTAAACAAAATCAAAGTGGTGTCATCAATGTTATTATTTTTAATGTAATTTTTTTTTATATGAAGTTTGACAATTAAGTTTCACAGAAAGTTCATGTATAAAAGACAAAAGTAAATAATCAGCATCATCTACGAGTAATTCTGCCTCCCTTAAAATAAAATGAAATAAATTTGATTATGTAACAATTTTGAAAGAACGACATTATTAGTAACTGTTATTTGGCAATTTCAATCACTGTAGTTACCAGTGAATAATCAATCACCGTGATTAAATCACAGTTTTGAAAATATCGCTCATCTCTACTCTAGAGTAACACTCCGTTGTCAGTCAATGCTTAATATTATTGTTATTCTAGCCGAATAGAATTAAAAACGTGATAGGTTAAGGCATGCCAAATTTTTTTATGAACGCCTGCATATTGTTGTTTATTTTATTTCTTGAATCGCTATTTGGAGTTAAGCAACTATAACAAATTGATAGAATTTGATTGAGGAGGAGATACCCTAAGTGAAACTATCAGATGCATAGCATATGGTCTCTGATGTACCGATGAAACTTTAACCACTCTATTCTTCCGAAACCCTGATTAATCCCGTAGTTCCTTAGCTCAGTTTCTACAAAATAATTTATTGATTTCGTTTATTAATGATTTTAACATTAAAGTATGATTTTTATAGAAAACGTTGTAATATTTCTCCTCACAGTATTCGTCGTAAAAGCTGTTTTGTTCCCTTTTTTGTTGTTGTTTTGGCAAGTATTTTTGACCCACAATTCAAACCAAATAGCCGTACAAACCTTGACTTTTATTTTATGAATTTTAAAAACAAAAACAACAACAAGAACAATGTTTTTCTATTTTCAATTTTAAAATTTTTTTCACTTAACCATGCTGTACACAATTTAAAAGGCACCATTGGCCTATACCAACATCGTTTGTGAAGACTTTTTAAGACAAATTTTGGCTTTTTGCCAAATTGTTTGACAGGGAAAATGTGCCACAGCTAAAAATACATCGATTTTGTATTAAAATTTTCTTTAAAGTTTAATAGGTTTTTAAAGAAGTAAGTCTTAAAAGAAAAAAAAATGAAAAACATTTCGTGAATTCTTGTCTCATAATTTTGTTGTCAAAAATGCTATCCTATCGTGAAGGATCAATGAGTACAAAGGCGATAAGATTATTTATAAAACAGTTGAATCCCATTATCATGTAAGTGCTGCGTCAATTGCCCACATGATTAGCATTAGCCAACCAATTGTTTAAAATCACTTGCCTAAGGTTGGATATAAAATTCATGAAGTGAGTGTCCATTTGCGAGTAGCTAAGGACTGTGCATACAAAATCCAACTACTTCTTGACTTTAAATAAATCAGTAGAATTGGATGTCTGACTATTCTTAATGATAATAATCGGCCTTTAAGCGGGTGTTGTTTTCCATTTTCGGTAGGATATAAGTAAGGTAAAGAGTAATAACATGAGCAAACAAAAGCAACAAACGAACTAATGCCAACTAGTCATGAAATTTAATGGAGCATGTTTCAACTAAAGTCGCCGTAGTCTAGTAGGTATTGTGTTGGCTTATTAGAGGTGAGACCATGATTTAAATCCCATGTCAGACATCGCCGACCAAACGAAGGGTGAAAAAATATTTCTGATTACTGGCAAAAACTCTGAGAGAAAAGAAAATTGCCATGAAAAGTTTCTCAAAAATCTGTCGTTCGGAGTCGACGTTAAACTGTAGGTTCCGCCACTCATGTATAAAATTAACACACACAACATAAGTGGTGTGAGAACCTAGCTTCTATAATCCTGACTGAAGTGTTGTAATGATTAATTATGAATGTATGTTTTAACTGAACCGTTAATTTTTACAAGCGTGCGTTTACATAACACAGACAATCAGAACCTGTTTTATGGTAGCGATTGCGGTTCTCTTGGACTTAAGCTTGGAGCAAAAGGAGCTATGGAAACTATGAGTAAGGTAATAAGAGACAGGCCTTACACGTCGTCAGCTGCGTTCTTAATTGTCTCCGTGATAAAACTAATGTCTCTATAACATGGGGAAAGGCTTTCCAATAAGACTAAGTACATAATAACTTAGCATTTTGCAAGCTGTATACTATCCTATGAGAGGGACTACGCAGTAGTATATGGCTGGATCGAAGCCAAATACAAATGGAGAAACTTGTGGTTATCTTCCAAGAGTTAGTTTACATTATTTAAAGGTGTGCTAAATGCTACGAATACAGGAACTAAATAGGACGCGACATAGCAATACTATCTGATAGTATATCATATACACCATATACATATATCGTCCATATATCCTCTCCATCGTCTCGTCCTGACATATTTCCTTTTCGACTTTTCGTTTCCATTTATGCCACAGTGGTGTATACAGTGTAGAGAGTCCAAGCAACTCCTGATGCCCTTTGATTTGATTACTGTTTGACTGAACACATAGTATATGATCAAGTTCGTAGTAGTTAGGATCCCGCTTTCAACCATGCGTACAGCTTGTTCAATAGTAAAGATCTCTGTCGGAAATATGCTGGCCTGGTTAGGAAATCTGTATTTCCTCCTGATTAGTGCTTGGAATAGACCCCAGATTCAGGTCCGCATTCTGTTTTTAAGCCATCGGTGATGATCGTTACACCACCTTCACCAATGAGAGTTTGAGCAAAACATTCTTCACGTGTGGGAGAATAAGTCTTGTATGTTTGTCCGAAAACAGTCTCCGGTATCATGTAGTCACATATAAAATCTGGGTGATTCGGTTCTACTTCAAGCAGCATTAAAGGGTGGCCCACCATACATGTCCTAAATATATCTGAGAACATAAGTCTAAGTACTGTTGCACCAGCCACGTTTTGGAGAAAAATGTTGCGTTGTCTTTACTGACACCGAAAAAAATTTTGATATTCGTCAAGAAAACAGGATTGAAAAAGACATTTCATGGTAATCCTAGAAAGCTTGCGGGAGTGACAATAGATCATTTCGCCATAGTACTGTACTAATAGTTACAAATATAACCCCTTGAAGATTTTTGTTAATAGATTTCAATCTCGACAAAATTTTTCAATATTTAAACATTTTCATAAATGTTTAATAAATTAATTATTAAACAATAAACAAAATTTATTTATTATTTCTAAGCAAATAAATATGTAGCCATAATAGCAGTCTTTTCATATAAGAGCCCATAAATTTTCATCGTTTCAATGAATAAAATTTAGTTTTAAAAATAATTTTAAAGAAATTTCGCACATTAAAACGAAAAAAAAAATAAAAAAATAAAATGTTTTTGCAAACGTGCTGCTTTCTCTTTTGCCAGCAATGAACGTTTGGACAAGCCACTTCCTTAAAATGTTTCATTCACTTTAATGATGTTATTTTTCTTGTTAAACACTTGCGTTAGAAATTTATTCGAAAATTTTTTTTTCATAATTATTAATGTTTGTGTTTAAAAATTATTATTTTACTAATAAAACAATTATTTTTTTTTTCCTTTTCGTAAATGTTTATAACGAAACTATTAATAACAAAAAAAAAATTAATAAATCATTTAAAAATTTATTTTTCTTTCTTAGTCCACATACAAAGCGGCGTGGGGCAAACAAATGTACAATTTTTATCGTTAAGCAGCCAAATACGAACATTTTTTTAAAGAATTTCCATATTTTTTTTAGCTACTGCTGCTGCATTTGCTGACGTCAGTGCAACACTGAATTGTTTTCTTTTCGTTTGTATGTGTATTTTGTCTTTATTTTCGAAATATTTTTGTGTGAGTGTAACAATTTTCCTCTTTTAATCGTTGTGGCTTTTATGTTCACTCTTGCAACAATTTTTAATTGAACGTAGTACACGATCTCTTATTCGTTTGTAATATCTTCTCCATTTTATTATGAATTAATTTGTTTATTTTGCTTTGTTTGTATTTATTTGTAAATAAACAATTAAAAATTGCAATTGGGACACACAGCCGCTTGATTTATGTGATCACCTAAAAGGAAAATCAGCATTCAAATTAATTGGTTATCCAATATTTTATGCGGTGGTTATGGTGTTTTCTTTTAAGCTTATAATTGAGTGCATTAACTTTAATATTAACAGGTCATACTTATTTGAGATAAGAAATAATTTCATAGAAAGGTTGGTTTGTTTTAAAAATTATTTTTATTATTAATTATTCATCATTTTCATCCAAAATACCGAAGAGAATGAAATGAGATCATGTTACTTTACTGTTAGTCTTGTGTTCTGTTAGTTTAATGTACATGGGTCATGGTCTCAATTCACACCAGAAGCTCTTGTCTAGTACAGTTTAGTCCGATTATATAGTCTTAGCTACTAGGCTCATATAATTCAGTTATAATTTATAAATGCATTGCAACATTGCCGTGGTCTAGTAGATAGTGTTTTGGCTTATCAGACGTGAGGCCTCGGTTCAAGCCCCAGGTCAGGCATCTGAAATTATGACAAAATATTTCTTCGGCGACTTCCTCTCAGCAGATTTCTGGCAAAAACTCTGAGAGTAACTAAAATTGCCATGAAAAGCTTCTCAAAAATCTGTCGTTCGGAGTCGACTTTAAACTGTAGGTCCCGCCACTCATGTATAAAATTAACACACACAGCATATGTGGCGTGAGAAGTTAGGTCGTAATCCTGACTAAAGGGTTTTAATGACCAATTATGTATGTATGTTATGTAAATAAATTAGAAATTCGTTTTTCTAAATATTGTTACTCTATATAGTTCTCTAGTACCATCAGTTAACATTACTCTTGGCCTATTCCTGTATAGGGACTAGGAAAATAAGCAGTGAAAAAGTAAAAAGAAGAAAAAGTTTTTTAGATCGGAACATATTTTCATAGTAATTTGCTGGAAAGATATCAGCAGGAAGTGTGTACCACATACAGATATTGAAGCTGATGAAATGAATTCTCTTTCTGTAATCAGCCTTGACTATAAGACCTGGATTGTAATCAATAAGCATTTTGCTCTCCAGTACTTATTTCGGAAGACTCAAATTAGAATTCAACGAAGCGTTTCTTACATGAACGTACATACATAGGTGAATAGTCAAGAGATGACACGTAGTGAAGTACATCCTGTACTGTCTCAAGAGTTTGATATGCCTAAACGAAATTGAGATTGCGGACGCTCTATGCAGAAGAATGGTAAAACATCAGGAATGAATAATATTAACTCAGGACAGGTTAAAGCCTGTCCACACTAAGTAAGAAGTTAAAATCATACTGACCAAGAATGGAGATTTCTCTGAACTCAGAAACTATAGAGGCATCACAGTGATGTTAACATTTATAATCCTTGTTCATTTACAGCAATCCTTCCAAGTAGAAAAGCATACTTTAGACCACGCCGCTGCTACGCCGATTACGTAAACAGTTGAACTGAGATTTGATCTGCATTGTATCTTGAACTCATTGTGTTTGCCAAAGTTTATGATATGTATTTCCATTGTGGCCTTATATTTACAGGCAAGTTGAGTTAGATAAAATTGACAGCCGCTCTAAAAAGCATAACTGACTTTTTAGAGCCACTGTGCTATAAAGTGCTGTTGTTTCTGCGATCCATTTTTAACTTCTGGCTGGAATTCCAAATTGCATATGGCAAAATACATTCTCTCTAGTGAATTATTTTTTTGCTGCATGATTATAGCAAAACTAAAAAAGTTGTTGTGTGATATACCCAGCCTCAGGGCACTTATAACCAGAGGCAAATCACCTGTTATAACTGCTATGATGTTTCGAAGATGGTATCTGGTCAGGCTTAACGAAAAATTTTGTTTTGCATATGTCCACATCAAGCCAGATCTGTCTGATCTTTCTACAAGTGGATTCATTCAGTTTGCGTGAGACTACTTGTTTTCCCCTCTGCCGAGTAATGCCAATCTCACGTATGAATTCGTTCGAATTATCTGTTGTATTAGTCTCTGCGTTGTGTTGTAGGTAGTGTGTGGGCTTACTAGAGGCGAGTGCAAAGCTCAGCACAGACATCTCGAAGAAAACGAAATATAATAAAATTTCTTCCTTTGGTGACTTCCTCCCAGCAGTCTTTTAGCAAAAAATTTGAGAGTAAATAAAATTGCATTGGAAAATTGTCCTAAAATCTGTCATTCTGACGCAACTTTAATCAAGCTTTAGTTCTCGCCATTCATGACTAAAATTAACACACACAACGTGGTGTAAAAAGATAGCTTGTATTCCTGAATAAACGGTTGTAATGACCAATAAAGTAAGTAAGTAGCCTCTGTAGGTGAGTCAGGTATGTTGTTACTATCAATGTACCGGTGTCTAGCAACGCCTATAAGGGTAACCGTTGAATGTCTTGCTACACTACCCTCTATTCAATAAACTCTGATATTGGATTCCGAAAAGATTTCACATACGACTTTGGATTTTGATTTGTATCTATCAGTGAATACTTGGATGATGCTCTCTGAAAGGAGTAAATAATATACATAGGTTTTCGTAATGAAAAATAAATCGAAAGCAGATTCAGTCTAGTTAACTTTACAGTCGGGTTAACTTTACCTAAGATATTGGCAGGATATGCTAGCAGTGTAATGCTAGCCAGTTAGGGAGAGTGAATAATGCCTTAAGTGTTGTTGTTCTAAGAGCACCTGCTATCATGATCGCCAGCATTTTCATAATGCGCTTATTTCACTTTGCTGTCCAATATGGTTCCAAGATATTGGGCGTTTTTGAATAGAATGAAATTTACTCCGTTGATACTAAGGATAGCACATTTGTTTCGTGCTCCATTTCAATGATAACATCAGTAGAGATTTCAGAATTTCAAAGGAATATCACGTCATCTGCTGAAGCGTTAAGATTGAGGTTCCAACACAATCATTGCTTTGGAACTTTCGATAAAACCGTATCCGTTTTCCAACAAATGCTTTTCGCCAATAAATACTAAACATTTTAGAGAATTTGTTTACAAATAAAATCGTTGTGTTTAAGCATTTCATTATTAACATTAGAAACCATTTAAAAGTTCAATAGTTCAAGTTTATAACGACAGTCTTAAACGTTAATAGTTCTTGTTAGAAAAACAAATAAAACTCTCGCAGAGAACTTTGAACTTTAAAGTACCATACAGTTGGTGTCACATAAAAATAAATTTTCCAATTTTGAATTGCCAAATTGGTAAATGAAAATAGAATTTTAGAATGAAAATAGAATGAAAATAGAATAGAAAATAGAATGAAATGAAATAAAATTACAATGAAATTCGAATAAAACGAAATAAAATAAAAAGAAGTGAAATACATGAAGTGTAGCGTTAAAATTAAAAGTGAATCTAATTCGTGCGTATAAGGAATATTAAAGCGATTGTATTAAATATTAATCATACGTCAGTCACTGTATGAATGGTAATCAACTATTTTTGGAATCTCTTTTTTTGTATGTTTATTAATATCAATCATACGTCACATAGGACAACAGGAATTAAATTTACTGCACATACTAGTATATCCGTCATAATGTTTGGTATAGAACTATAAAAAAGAAGAACGCCAGCACGATAACAAATTCACTTATGGGATGCCAAATTCAGGCGATGCAGAATTATTAAAGAAGTAAATTTTTCGCGTTACGTTCCATGGCAATGTCGTTCTACAAGAATTTTTTACAGTTTGATTTTTTCCCCATATGAGTCAAATGAAAGAAGTTCGTTTATTTTGAGTCCAAACTACTATGACGCACTTAACGATAAGTCATTAAGTTTTCTTCACATGTTGCCTATTATTGTAGTAATTAAGACAACATCATCGGCTTATATTCAATGAAAAATACCACATGATGGTTTACTTTCCTTTCGCTTGTTCATTTGTATCAACTAAAAGTAGTGGCGAAAGCAGACATCTCACAAGTGTTAGTAAATTGGCTGATTTTTCAGCCTCTCAATTGGTCAAGCAGATGTTATCAATCAATGTACGTACATACATACATAATTGGTCATTACAACGCTTCATTCAGGATTACGACCTAGCTTTTCACACCACTTACATATGTTGTGTGTGTTAATTGTATACATGAGTGGCGGGACCTACAGTTTAAAGTCGACTTCAAACGACAGATTTTTGTTGAGAAACTTTTAATGGCAATTTTATTTACTTTCAGAGTATTTTGCCAGAAACCTGATGAGAGGAAAACGCCGAAGAAATATTTTTTCGTTTTGTTGGAGATGTCTGATCTAGGGCTTGAACCATGGCCTGACGTCTAAAAAGCCAACTCATAACCTATTAGACTACGGCGACTTTATCGGTTATTACCGTTCCTTTAATTGCTTTAAGAAGAGCACGTCTGTTGCAAGGTACATATATTCTTTATTTTATTATCGGTTTTCAATTTTTTTTATATTTATTGTCCTCTTTAGTGTCTGTAATGCTGCAAAGAAGTTTTGCCAGCTAGCAGGTTGTTAGTTTAATATAACAGGTTAGGGGATGATAGCTAGTCCATCTGTCTTTGCCAAAAAATATTGTCCTCTGAGTAAATAAAGGGTGATTTTTTAGCTATTATCTTTTTGGAAACACTGGTTTAAACAGCTCACGCACGTTTCGTGTTTTGTTTCACTGTCAAACATCTTCAGTTTGGTCTATAATTTAACCATGAATCGTCTTACAAACGAACAACGCTTGCAAATCACTGAATTTATCATCATTGGACCGTACTTCTTCAGAGATGCTGCGAATCGTAACGTAACTGTGAATGGTGAGCGCTACCGTGAGATGATATCCAACTTTTTTTTGCCCAAAATGCAAGAACTTGACTTGCATGACATGTGGTTTTAACAAGACGGTGCCACATGCCACACAGCACGCGTAACAATGGACTTATTGAGAGGCGAGTTCGGTGAACATTTTATTTCACGTTCGGGACCGGTCAATTGGCCGCTTAGATCGTGCGATTTAACGCCTTTAGACCATTTTTTGTGGGGCTATGTTAAAGCTCATGTATATACAGACAAGACCGTTTCAATTGACGCATTGGAAGACAACATTGAAGGATTTATTCGTGAGATACCGGCCGAAATGTTGGAAAGAGTATGCCAAAATGGACCATTTGAGGCGCAGTCGCGGTCAACATTTGCATGAAATAATCTTCAAACATTAAATTATATGGACCGTACTATCGATTTAAATAAAGATTTCATGAATTTTATGTGTTTTTTTTTTGAAAAATTTTCCTATAGCTCTTAAAAAATCATTCCTTACAATATAAGGGTTGCAGTGGTGGCAGTTTTGAACATTGAGTCTAACTATTTGTCAAATGGTGGCTTTGCGTGACATTGCTGTAATCTTAGTTGTTGTTATATTCTCTGAGTAGTCAGGGTCAGTAGTAGTTTTTGAAGGGGAATTGATGCCCCATATTTTTTTCCTCGCCTTTTTCATAACACAATGAATTTGTGTAAAATACGTAACGGCTCTATTCAACTAGTAACCGTATTGAATTTTAGAATGTTAAGCAGGCTAGGCGCTAAGTCCCGGCATGCATATGAGAGTTGTCTTTGAATGACCCAACATTTCCTTGAGAAATGCTCGTCATTCACAGCCAAGGTTGTGCGTTGAAAGCATGAGAGTTAGGAACTTAAACACAACCTGGCTGTCCGAGTAAATGAAGAGATTTTCAGGTAAATTCCCATTATCCAACAAGCATTGTGCCGCTTTCAAAATGAATATAAACTCCGCCTGAAATAAACTCCAATTGTCAGGCAGCCAATAAGGAAGTTTAATATTATAACCCTTCAAAATTAGAACGTCATCAAAGTTTTTATATTTTTAGTCCGCGTAGGTCTTCAATGAATGCATTTGCTTTGCACAAAAAATGTGTTCTCGGATAGGAAGACAATGCAACAAATTGAAGTCGCCGTAGTCTAGTAGGTAGTGTGTTGGCTTATTAGACGTAAAGCTCGGGTTCGTATCCCAGGTCAGACATCAAAACGAAATATAAAAAAAATATTTCTTCGGCTATTTCCTCTCAGCAGATTTCTGGCAAAAACTCTGAGAGTAAAAAAAATTGTCATGAAAGGTTTCTAAAAAATCTATCGGTCGGAGTCGACTTTAAACTGTAGATCCCGCCACTTATGTATAAAATTAACTCACACAACATAAGTGGTTTTAGTAGTTAAGTTGTAATCCTGACTGAAGCGTTGTAATGACCAATTATGTACATATGTATCAGAGATCAGCAACGAGTATTCAAAACGATGAGTAGATTCGAGTCATACTTATAATTTCAGCTACTTATACGCATTCATACTTATTTTAATATCATACTCATACTACTCATATTCAAAGTTAGAAATACTCATCGTACTCATACTTAACAACACGCACGATGTTGTTGATTTCGACTCTCCATGATTCAACATATACACGAAGCACAAAATAAGTATGATTCGAGTACGAACACCACAATACTCGCTAGAAGATTGTGTGTGTGCTTTGCTTGCTGTCTTTGTGTTTTCTTTTCTCTTCTTTTGTAAATGCAACAATAACTACTACTGTAAATTTTGATGAATGATTCGAGTGACTCGAATCATTCGTAAGTATTATAAGTATTTTTCTAAATTTATGAATCTGAATGAGTAGGCGTATGAATCAAATAATGAATCGAATGTTGTGAGTTTGATGTCAACGTTGTACTCATACTCATTTCAACCTATACTTATAAATCAATGTTGTAGCGAGTACGAATGAATCAGAGTAGTTGAATTTCAATACTGTTGACTCACTCATACTCAAAATTTCATGAGTACTTATGAGTAGCGAAAATAGGATTCATTGCTGATCTCTGATATGTATGTATGTATGTAGATCTCAATATCATGTATTCAGTTTGAGATTATAGATGACAGTAGGGTACTGCTTATGCTGTCCGTAGTAACCGTTTCTGTAACCGTACAAGAAAAGGAAGATTCTAAGGAAAGCTTAGCTGTGAAAAGAGAGAAAAGCTAAAATTTATGTAAACTCTAAGAAATAAGTGCAAGACTTGGACATGAATGCATTTTCTTTGCAAAAAAATGTGTTGTTGGATAGGAAAACAATGCAGCAAATCATCGAGTAATAACAAGACTTGGTTAATTCTCATGGCATTTTTGAGTTTTCCCATAGCCTTTATATTAAAAGAAATTAAGAATTAATTTAATTTCGATAGTCTAGAGTAGTGCGATTGTCTATTTGTGGAAGAATCGTAAGTTCGATCCCACGAGAGACTCTGGTCTATTACACTACATCGGGGATATTGTTGATACTCATGTAATCACTAGGTTTCTAACTTAGGTCAAATAGTTAAAAAAAAAAAAAAAAATACGAAATGCGTTGTAAATGTAGGTGACAGTGCTAATAGGTCAAAGGGTTCTCTTAAAGGTTAGTTCAAACGTAATATGTTCTCCTCCACAAGGTAATGGCTTAATTTCAATTCTATTTATAGACAAATAAATTCTATTAATTCCCGTTTCTTTAGAATTAATTTTCTAAATTCTATTTTTAGAAACCCAACAATTTACTCAATTTTCGTTTTTCTATTACAATTCAATGTTTTAAATGTAAATTATTTAAAAACCCACTGAATTTCCATTGCACATTCAGAATAGAAAGTGAAAATACCGACAATGCAGAGCAGAGCAGTTATATATTACAGGGGTCTGGCAGAAAACTATGAATAACGACCAATGGAAACAGAGACAGTTTGTGAAATAAAATTTATTTCATTTCCTTATTTGTTAACTGTTTCCCTCTTCTTTTTTCTTGGTTCATGCCACATTATCGTTCTAACTCACTGTAGCTCAAGTGTTTTTGAAAAATTTAAGACAAGAAGTCTCCGTTATATACATAAAGTATTGGTGTGTGTGTAGTTTTTCTTATTGGTTTTATTCTTTTTTGCTTTGGGTACAGTTAAATTGCCTGCAACAGTGCACTTTGTCTACGTTGGCATCTGCATTGTTGTAGAGTTTTTCATGCTTTTCGTTTTCCTTTCCTCTGTTGAAACTTTTTAGACTCTGGAGTATATTTTATTTGTTTTTTTGTTTGTATCTGGAAACATTTTACTATAATTGTTTAATTTTTTTCTTTTGTTGTTTTTAATTTTGTTTTTTTTCATAGATTTAATTTTAGTTGTGGTTTGAGTACTAAAAATACTCGCGTACTATTAATATGCATTTATATGCATTCGTTTTTGCTTATAATGTGTGTGTTTCATTGAAGTAGTTCTAGATTTAAATACAAGAGGTAGGGGAAAATGTAATTTCAGAGGACATTCAATCGCAAACCTATATTTGATAATGTTCATTACACAGCTTTAATAGAAAATAGAATAAAATTTAACATTTTATTGCAATACAAACCAAATCGTCTTGAGGATTTTTTCAAAATTTTTACATTAAATTTCTGTTCAGATATGGGCCTCACAAGAACCTATTGCTGTAACTTTATGGATCCACAAATTGGTCTATCTCTACTGTAGATAATCGAAGAAAACCTCTAGCAAATGTACTTGATTTCCATCATAACATAAATCAATTTCCTCACTTCAAAGTGCTCAAGATTAACTGCATTACACTTATTGCTGAGCAATTATATCTCGATTCACAGAAATTGATTTTTGTTGTTCAAATGTATGAAGAGTGCAGTTATTAAGTTCGTAATTCAATTTGTAATTTAAACAATAAAATATAATGTGTGAATCCCAGGTCAAACATCTCCAACAAAATGAAATTGGAAAAATATTTCTTCGGCGACTTCCTCTCAGCAGATTTGTGGCAAAAAAGGGGAGAATAAATAAAATTGTCATGAAAAGTTTCTCAAAAATCTTTCGTTCGGAATCGACTTTAAACTGTAGGTCCCGCCACTCATGTATAAAATTAACACACAAAAAGTTGGTAGTGTGGGAAATTAGGTTGTAATCCGTTTTTCATTTCGTTTTTTCTGACGAAATAAGTAAGTAAGGAAAGGGGTTGATAAGATTGGAAGTAAAAGATATCTTTGTTTAGGACAAATCATTAAGACAAATAATAAAAAGAGTTGAATATTCAATATAAACTTGTATTTAAAAATTTCTTAAAAAATCGCTTTTGTTCGAGTGCTAATGGTACTATGTAATACCAAATGTAATAAGTTGCAATAAAAATGCATCATGGCAACTCCTAAGAGGGATTGGTAATGCTTTCTTCTCATCAAATCTTTGGATAAACTGATAACATCTTTCGGAGAGTAACGCTAACATATTAACAGTACAACAACCTATGGCAGATCAGATTTTTTCGAGTTTCGTTTTAATAGCAAGACATGGCTGCTTCAGGTAAGAAACTTTAAAAAATTCTTATTCGTTTATATGAGCCTTTTCAAAGCGTTTGAAGACCAAAATAATTTCTTCGTGGGTCAACAAGATTTGGTTAAACGAATAGCTGGAAATGTTTCATTGAACTCTGCACCATTATAATATACATACATAGGTATACCCCTACACTCTAGGGTAACAGAGGCTATACAAATACTATTCGTTCTGTCTTAAGCTGAAAAAAAAAATAAAGAAAAAAAATTGTAATAAAAACTGGCTAAAAATACATGAATATTTTCTGTTTCTTATCTTCTTCTAAATATTTTATATCTGTATGTGAGTATCTTATGGATTGGCTTCTTTGCATTGTTGCTGTGGTTGAGTTTTGTATTTTATTCGGGTTTTTGTTTTGTTTGGTTCGTTTATTTTTTACAGAATGGTAAGACAATTTGTGCATTTGGTTTTCTTTTCTTTTTTTTTTGTTATTTTTTCTACTTGGATTGCGTGTGAGTTGTTCTGAGTTCTTTTTTAGCCAAGCCAAATCTATTTGTAGTAACAACTATGCATTTGCCATCATGTACTTGTACTGTAATTTTCTTTTTCACTCCACATCTTTCTGTATCTGCATCAGTATTAGTAACAGTGTTTATATCGTATTATAGTTTGTATACGTCATCAGAAATTGATTTTTTTTTTATTGTGCATCTGATTTGTTTATTTTTTCTTTTGTCGGTTCATGCGTTATTGATTCTTCTTTTGGTTTTTTTTTGTTTAAATAAAAACGTCTCATTATGGAACAATTAGGCCAATCACTTAAGCATTCGTAAAAGATAAATTGTGGTAAAATTAGTCTCGCATTTGTTTTTATTTGTAAGTATCTTGCTTTCATTAAATCGAACAATTTTTCGTATAATTTTTTTGTCGAGTATAATTTAGTTGAGTTGATTTAAGATTTTAAACTAGAATATTATAAATAAGTTTTGGTCTTATAAAAAAAAACATTTTATTTTGGATTAAAAATAAAATAAGGCGCATTCTGCTTAGGAATTATACAATTCTGTAAGGAGAATTAATTCAACGATCATATCGATTATCAGTTTCAAATCTTGGGCATCAGATAGTGCATATGGCGTGCGAATATATTGGGAGAGGTTTAAGCCCTATGAACTGGATTTCAATCATTTATTGCTACGTCATTATGACATTACTTAAAAAGTAAACTTATTCGCTCTACGGATGTACACAACGTTCGACAGACTGGACTTGGTCTTTTGCAACAGCTTGCATAATATACCAAGATTCATTATCTTCGTAAGCATCCCCGCCACTGACTAACAGCAAACTTTCTCACAATACAATTACAAAGAAATTAATCGGAGAGATCAGTACATTGCATTTTGAAGATTGACTGTCAAACTAATCAGAAGACTTAACATAACATTATTGGTCACTACAACACTTCAGGACTACGACCTAGCTTTTCACACCACTTACGTTATGTGTGTTCATTTTATACACTAGTGGCGGGATCTACAGTTTAAAGACGATTCCGAACGACAGTTTTTTGAGAAAATTTGCATGGCAATTTTTATTTACCCTCAGAGTTTTTGCCAGCAATCTGCTGAGAGGAAGTCTTCATAGAAAAAATATTTCTGACCTGGAGTTTCAACCATGGTCTCATAACATGGACTTCAGGGAGACTTCAGGTAGCTTCGCACTATTCTCATAGGATATAAAAGAGATTTAAAAGAAGCCTGCTTGGATAATTGATAACGGATTGTTGAAGGAACATCTGTCAAATTAGTTGTCATTTATTCAGACTGTTTCGCCAACTCACAATTTACAATCAAAGGCAACAACGTGTGTTCGTTGAATGGAATTTAGTACAATTAGCGACTGCCTCTAATGTTCATAAAAAAATCATCCTTAGCGATGAGGCCTATTTCTGGATGAATGGGCAAGTGAACAAACAAAATTATTCAATTTGGGACGATAACCAATCCACATAAAATCCAAAAACGTTTAATGCATACCGAAAATGTAATTGTTTGGTGTGGACTTTTGGCTGTAAGCGTTATCGATTAATTTTTCTATGAGAACAACGTTGGCCAGACCATAACTGTCAAGGGCGAGCTCTATAGGATGATAGTTACTAACTTTTTTTCAACTGAATTGGATGATCTGGACACCAACGACGTCAGGTTTCGACTACGTGCCACGCAGCTTATGCCATGTTGTATACTCTATACAAGGGATTTGAGAGCATGGTCATATCACGGGAAGCTGATTTGTACTAGGTATGTACATAGATAGTGCGATTTAATTGCTTTCGACTTTTTCTTGTTGGGTTTACTGAAGTCGCAGGCCTTTGCGAATAAGCCACACACTACAGGGATTCTCAAAGCCTGCATAAGCCGTATCATTGATTAAATTTAGCTAGATTTATGCGCCCGAGTCGTGGAAAATAAAATGTTTTGGATGTGTTCCCCTCAGAGAAACCGTGGCGATCATTTGAATAGGTTTTTTAGTAGGTTCTTCAAACAAATAAAAATGCGATGATATTCCACAAATACTTGGTTTTATTTAAATTTGATGGAAAGAAGCGTTTACTGAAAGTTTAAAATTTATTTAATACTAGCTGTACCCTACGCGCGTTGCTACGCCTCCAACTAAAACAAATTAGAATCATTTTATTGATTTTCTTGATTTAAAAAAAAAAATTGACATAAACTTTAAAAATGTAGAGTTTTTCGATTATGAACATTTATTGAAGTGCTGTCGGAAATTGGTAATACCAACTTATAAGCCTTCGTTTGCTCATGCGCACCAACTTTGTTAAAGATCACAACATAATCAAATGCACAGTTTACGATTTAATTCATTTTTAGTAATTCTCAGTGGCGCCACCTTTCGGAAATTGGTCATACCAACTTATAAGCCTTCGTCGGCTCATGCGCAACAACTTTGCTAAAGATCATAACATAATCAAATGCATAGTTTACGATTTAATTCATTTTTAGTCATTTTCAGTGGCTCCACCTGTCGGAAATTGGTCATACCAACTTAGAAACCTTCCCCGGCTCATGCGCAACAACTTTGCTAAAGATCATAACATAATCAAATGCACAGTTTACGATTTAATTCATTTATAGTAATTCTCAGTGGCGCCACCTGTCGGAAATTGGTCATACCAACCTAGAAACCTTCCTCGGCTCATGCGCAACAACTTTGCTAAAGATCAAATGCATAGTTTACGATTCTATAAGGTACATACAAACATACATTCATTTTTATATACATATATAGATAATACATACATGCATATAAGTATACATACATAACTGGTCATTATAACCCTTCAGTCAAGATTAAACCTAGCTTCTCACATCACTTATGTCGTGTGTATTAATTTTATACATGAGTGGCGGGTCCTACAGTTTTAAAGTCGAATCCGAACGATAGATTTTTGAGAAACTTTTCATGGCAATTTTATTTACTTTCAGAGTGTTTATCAGAAATCTGCTGAGAGGAAGTTGCCGAAGAAATATTTTTCATATTTCGTTTTGTTCGAGATTTCTGACCTGGGGTTTGAACGGTGGCCTTACGTCTAATAAGTCACAAGTCAGTTCTACCTACTACGACGACTTTTATAAATACTTTGTTTTATTTAAATTTGATGATAAAAAGCGCTTAATGAAAAGTCTTATATTTCTTTAATATAAAACCGGGTTTAAAATATTATTCTGTGGTACATCGGCTGCCATCAGTTTGGCAGCATTTACAAAGCCATGTTCATTAATAAAAAATAAAAAATGACTGAAATAGGGCATCAATTTAAAAAAATATTTCATCGTATTAGGTTAGTTTAGGTTAGAGGACGTGTACTTGTCAACTGTGACAAGTACAGTACCCGGAGGTCGAATTGACCCATTGTACAACGTCCAAGCTTTTCACACCACTCATGTTGTGTGCGTTAATTTTATACGTGAGTGGCGGGACCTACAATTTAACGTCGACTCCGAACGACAGATATTTGAGAAACTTTTTCATAGCAAATTTTATTTACTCTCAGAGTTTTTGCCAGAAATCTGCTGAGAGGAAATCGCCGAAAAAATATTTTTTTTTTTTCATATTTCGTTTTGATGCCTGACCTGGGATACGAACCCAGGCTTTACGTCTAATAAGCCAACACACTACCTACTAGACTACGGCGACTTCTTTCATCGTATTAACTCTTGTCAAATGTATTTCTGTCCATAGTTTACTTTTGTTACGACATACACTCCTTTGTGGACTTAGTGGTTTAACTGTGCTGGTACATTTCATATTACGACTTGAATTAAACACTTAGCAAATTGTAAATAAATTTGTCAATAAATGGAAACCACAATAATTACGTGTAAATATAGTGCAGTAAACCATTTAGTGAAAAGCTTCTTACATAAAAAATATTTTCCATGCATAAAACTTTTATTTTACAACTTGAATTTCACTCAAGTATTCTTTTTATCCGCAACAATTGTGTTAATAAAGTGCAACAATTTCTTTAAGAAAGCAAAAAAAAGGAGAAAAAAACTTTGTAAGCCAAGAAATTTCAAACACTATCAGTTGTACGAAATACTAAACATACAAACCAAGGAGTAGTTATACATATATATGCATACTTACCTATTTGCACACTCTCAAAAGAACATTTTATAACATAACCCTGAATGGTTTATTTTTAAAAATACAAATAAACAAATGAAAACAACAAAAACGGAATTAGGAGAAAGAAAAAGTAGTTGAAAGAAGTACTATTTATAGACACTCGTGTTCTCTCTTCAATTTGAATCATTTTAGACAATGCTAAACGAAGAAACAACAAATTCAAAATTTATTATACAAACAAACACACACACATATATGCCAATACAAACAAATAATCGAATAGAGGAATAGAGGAATAAAATAGAATTAAACGTGCTGAATAAAGTGAAAAGTAGGTTACAAAACTTATGCATTGGCATGCCATTTGCATGCAAGAAGAGAAATAAAAAAAAAAGGAGAACAAAACTAAAATGAACTGTATTTCTGTGTGTGTGTGTGTGTGTGTGTATAGGATCAACACAATGTAGAAGTAAATATGAATACATGCAAATGTTAACATGAATTGCATACCAAAACACATGACTTCCATGTTTGATTACATACACCCAACGAGTAATAAACACACAATACACACACAGACACACACACATGTGCTTACAAGAACTTTAGAAATTAAATGTACACAAACATGCTTTAACACGCTCAGTTCTTAGAAAAGAAAATTCCCTTAAGTATGTTTGTAGGTTGAATTCTACTCACTCTCCCATTTTGTTTTAATGCTCTTCGGCCATGTTTACAGCCGTGTTGGTTTTTGTAGAAGGAAATTGTTCTCTCGCGGTTTATTTGTTTGATTGTTAAAAGTTTTTATTTTTTTATATGCAATTTACCATTCTGACGTATTATTTACGTCGTTAATGTCCTTTTTAGCACTTGTTCTTGTATGTTTGCTCATACATAAACACAATATGCTAATGTGTGTGTGTGCGTGTATAGAGAGTTAATTCTAGTACAGCTTAGGTCAATGGTACATATGTTTTGTAGTTTAAGGTTAATGAACTTTTTATTTTGCCTGCCAGTTAAGGAGGCCTATACAAATACCAATACGATTGCATTGCATTGCATACTTCTAAGGACAGATTTTTTCCTTTCCATAGTAGATTCTTTGCGAACTTTACATTTATTTCTTTCGAAATAAGTGCTTTTCAAATGTTGCTTAAGTTATTTTGAAAAAGTATTTGCGTACATTTTAGCATTCACCGCAATAAAAATCCTTCGAAAAGTACTGCGACACGCATCAATTTGAAATATAATTGTGTATAATTGTATGAGTAAAATGCAGTGAAATCTTTAGTTGAAATAGTTTTTATTATTTTTGAAAGTAATTTAAAAATAGATTTGGATTAAGAAATAAAAAAAAGTTATCAATTTAATTTTAAATTTGACCTGAGGAAATTTGATTTGACGAATTTTTAGCTTTGCACATAGAAACCATACGTTTGAGATTTCATACAACGGATATCATTTTATAGTATTAGATCCGAACAATAAGAAAGTGAAGTAAATGTTGTAAACTTCCCTTAATCGATTAAACTTGGCCAACTTTAATTCGAATTGTTCGGAAAGGATGAGCCAAGGCGACATTTCAACTCCCGTCGGTAGTTGGAAATTATAAACGGCTCCAAGTTCAACACAAAACCTTCCTTCTGCCATTTTGGACCAGAATATCGTGTAATGTGATTGCAAGGTTTTACTCGAATATAACAGAGAAGACTTTAGTCTTGCGCTAACAATTCTAGACTAGTCTCGTCGGGTAGTTTGTAAACTTCTTCACATTAATATTCGAATGTCATTCTCGCTTTGTTGAAAATTGTGTTTCATGTGCCGTTATTCGTTGTCACTAGATGCCTAGATATCTGAAGCCATTTAAATATGCCATCTTGCCGTGGTCATGTGCGTTATTCTCATGGTTTTGATTATCTTGATATTTATTTCAAGTTCAAGCTAAAATTTTCATATTGTCTAGTTTTACGTATATATTGAAAATCTTGTGTAAAAATAGGCACTGATCCACCGTATAAGGTAAATCCTTTATATGGCATCAAAGACTCTGTGCTGTGTTGTTCCTTTTGTATCTGATTGTTGTTCCTCTTGTATCTGATCATACCTGGTTTTTGATATCAATCGTGTACAGTTTAGGTGGTAGAGAAAATTTTTAGTTTTAATTCACAACTGGTCTTAAATAGTTATCTCCAGATGCAATAGCTGTGAAAATGGAAAATTTTAAATCCACGTCTATAGCTTTAATGATTTTAATTATTTTCTGAGGCGATTGCCTCCAGTTCCTAAAAAGTTATTCGCTTAAAAACGAGTAATACTCCATCTATCGTCTTCACAAATACCTATGCTTGCAAATATTGTGTCTTCCAACAGGACCTTCCCAACGGTCATCTTGTTGAAGGTATATCTTTCAAATTACTTTTTCATTTATTCAGTTGGTTTTGACAAATCACCGTGTATGAGCTTGGTGAATAGGCTTTGCAGCTGTTGGTAACTGGCTTCTAATTTCCATTGAAAAATCATCTTCAGCGCCTATGTTAAGAATAAATGTGGGGCGATATCAATTCACATGAGATCGAACGCGTCTAATCTTTAAAATTTCACTGTTTGGCGGAGACTTGAGGTTGTTGTCCTCATTAGTTCATATTTCTTAAAGAACGTTGGCCAGGCGCAAACGATGGGCACTATACAGGACGGTGCTACTTGCCACACACATACATACATAATTGGTCATTACAACCATTCAGTCAGGACTTCGACCTAGCTTCTCGCACCACTTATGTTGTGTGCGTTAATTTTATACATGACAGATTTTTGAGAAGCTCTTCATCGCAATTTTATTTACTCTCAGAGTTTTTGCCAGAAATCTGCTGAGAGGCAGTCGCCGAAGAAATATTTATTTTTCATATTTCGTTTTGATGCCTGACCTGGGATACGAACCTGGGCTTTACGTCTAATAAGCCAACACACTACCTACTAGACTACGGCGTGCACACACAGTTCACGCCAAATTGGAGATTTAGCACGAGCAATTTCAAGGTATGGTTAAATTACGTGAATGTAGTGTGAACTGGTCACTGAGATTGTACGTTTCGACCACGTTAGACTGTTTCTTGTGAAGTTTACTTAAGTCACAGGTGGATCAGAATAAGAAACTAACTACAGTGATTTTCAATTCAGATGTGCTCCACCTAGAGAAACCATAAAAGACATTTGAATGCTGTTATATACCACACATAATGTCATCAAGAGATCTTTCAAACTGATAAAATATTCAATGATATTTCGCATATACTCTGCTTCATTTAAATTTAAATATATAATTACAATTATATCACATCCAAGGAATATCTGTCTGTAAAGAACTTCAGACTGAAACCATAACATAATAACAATGCAGTAACTAATGGTGACTGTCGAAACCCGTAAACGGTAGATCAGATAAGCTGTTTAGACAACAGTATCCCGAAGCCATTCCTTTTTTACGGACATCTATGGAAAATGACAAAAGTCCTAATCTTTTCGCATGTCCACCGATAAAACAGTAAACAATAATCATGTGATCTGATGTGTTATATCACTAATGGGTTTCCTCTTCAATCAATTCCACATCAAATTTCACTTCTAAGTGAAGGGAAAGGCAGACCAATTATCAGTGTTCTTCATTAGCTGCTTGTTGCATGCCTTATTTTTCTATTCGGTTTGTTTTATTGGCCTTATGTCTTCCCGTTGTGCTAATGAGGTTGGATGGCATGTAACGATGTTATATTCCACATATAATGACATCGATAGGTTTTTTCAAATGAATAAAAATTTCGATGATATCTCAAACATACTTTGTTTCATTTAGATTTAAAGATAGGAAATTATAGGATAGGGTTTGTTAGGCAAAAATTTAAAACTCTTGTGTTTATATTTGACTTTTAAAAGAACTGGTTTTTCAATTTGGTAAATACTCTGCTGAAACAGTAATTTAAATAAATTCATTGGCCTCTGAGAATGGGACAGTCATTGAAATTTTGTTTTATTAAAGCAAAAGTGGCACCATTAGTTCTATGGGAGTTCACAAATTACACACAATACAGTTTTTGTTTTTAATATTTATTTAGATTTAGAAAATTTTTCCATCATTTATAAAATTCACAATAATCGAATGATTCATATGTTTAGAGCAGCAATAATTTAAATAAAATTATTTCAGATTTGTTCATTCACATCTCATCTGCATCAGATGTGAGTTTTAAATTTTTTAAAATATTTAGATTTCTTCATTATAATTATGATTGTATTTTGCATAAATTAAAATTTTATTGTTTTTTGTTATGGTATTTTAATTATAGTAATAACAATTAACGGGTGCTTAAAAAAATAAAAATTAATCGGATTAAATTAGATGTTTCAGTTTCAGTCAGGTGACTTCTTTTTTAGTGTTTGTGTGTTTGAGGAACAAGTTTCACTAAATGACCGTGAAATCTTAGATATGGCTTTTGAAGTAAACAATTTAATAAAACAATATGATATATTTTATGTACACATATTAAAATATTAGGGACATCCAATTGAAGTACATAATTTTTATTAGTCCAAAGTCTACAAATTTTCAGAAGCTAAAAAATGAAGAAATACATACAGTGATGTACGAAATTATAGGTGTTCACAAAAATTACAATATTATTCCAAATTGGCAGAGAAGAATATTCTGATAATTAACTGAGATTTCTAAATCCAAGCCACTGGATTACCTTTAAATCCGATTTTAAATCTTATCCAATAAAAGTTTCCTTGTTTCGCTTGTACAAAACCCGTTGTTCTGGTCAGTTTGACGTAAATATTGCCTGAAATACAGTAATCCCTCGATTTACGTCGCAGTTGGTTCCAAAAAAGGTGACGTAAATCGAAACGACGTAAATCGAATTTCATATTATTTTTAACAAGGAACTTAAAAAAGTTACAGTGATCCCTCGATTTACGTCGCAGTTGGTTACAAAAAAAGGCGACGTAAATTGAATGACGACGCAAATTGAAGTTAGAGGGAACAAAAAATTTTGACGACGTAAATCGAAACAACGTTAATCGAGGCGACGTAAATCGAAGGATTACTGTACTGTAAACAAAGGCTTTGCTCAGAAGAAGTTCTGTTTGAGTACTTCATAAGGCCGTCTTCTTCAAGTATTCTGCTTTTTGTACGGTTTGAAATGGATGTACTAATTTGTTTCGTTTCATGACTCGAGAAGAATAACCTTTGAGACATTTCTTCTTCTAGCCTATGCAGTTTTCTTTAACTGGATCGAATTGAATACTTTGCTCTTAGTACACTTCATAGCCTCAGCAAATTTCCCTAAAGATAAACTCTTCGTTTTTACGTTTAAAATCACATTTACTTCAGTATCTACAGTAGGTACGTTGTAGTCGCTGTAATCAAGTAGGTAACGTTGGCTCATTAGAATAGAGACCACGGTTCAAACCCCAGGTCAGAGATCACCAACAAAATGAAATAAGGAAGAATATTTCTTTGGTAAATCTGCTGAGAGGCAGATTTCTGGCATAAACTCTGAGAATAAATGAAATTGTCATGAAAAGTTTCTCAAAAAGAAAATCTGGTGTTCGAAGTCGACATTAAACTGTAGGTCCCGTCACTCATGTATAAAATTAACACTCACAACATGTGTGGTTGAAGCAATTACGTATGTATATGTGTGTAAAGTATCATCGACTATTTTATTACTCTGATGCCATTATGTATGCCGTCATGATTTTTCTAGGTGGAGAGCATTCGAAATGTTCCATTTTCCATAACTCTGGCTCATAAATCGGACTGAATTTGATCGATGGAATGGGTTATGCTGACTTTAAGGACCGTTGTGCTTTATGCCTTATTCACGTACATCGGCGACTTAAGAAATCCCCAGAAGAAAAACCTCTACCTGCGATCTCAGGGACCAATTAACATTACCTCTGAGATGACTATGGCTTCCAATGTGGCATGAGCTGTGTGCCAAGTAAAGCCGTTTTGTTGAGACTACATATCGTTCCTGTCCCGATTCAGACCAAAAAAAGCTAATAATCATCGACTTATAGTGCTCGTGTTTGATAGTGATGGCTTTGTCAATGTCGTCCGCAAGGAAATATGGGTCGTTAACGCTGCCAGACATTGACATAGTCGATTGGGAACTGGTATCGTTCCAAAATTCGAAAATTTTATTCGTTCACGTTCGTTCGTTAATCTAGAAATGAGCCTCACGGCTGAAGATGATTTTTCGTTGAAAATTAATGTCAGTTGCCAACTGCTCTAGAGCCCATTTAGCTAGTACACGTTATCCATGCTGATTTGGTAATGTGGACTGAATAAATGACAACAAGCTTTAACAATATGGCCGCTAACAATTGTTAAAGTTCAGTAGCCCCTTTTGAAAGACTCTACATGAGCAAGAGATGTCACCTCATGCTGTTAAAGGATGTGAACATTTCTATAATTGACAATATCATGGGCTTTAAAGGGCTTATGTTTTATTTTTTGTGTTTATTTTTTAAATATTTTTATTGGAAGTCTATGTTCCCATTAATGATAGACAAAAAAACAATTCGTGTTATTAATGCAGTGCCAATTGATTTATTTCCTATGAAAAATGGGCCCCAAATGCTTCTCGAACTAATAAACTTCATTGTTGAATTGCATTGATAGTTTTTGAGTGAGTGTCCCTGAGAAACATAAATATTTATTAATTGAGAATGTATTTATAAATAAATAAATAAAAAAAACTAAAAATATCGATAGTATCGATACATATGTGTGAATATATTTTAAATAAATTACACGTGAAATACTCGTTCATTTTGTTGGTTTAGGATGAAACAAGCAAACATACAAAAGGGTCCAGTTTGTGTTCACACTTAAATAGAAATAAAATTCAAAATCAATTTGCCCATAACAATAAATTATTAAAATATTAAATATTAAAACACAATAAATATGAAAACTAATCGTAATTGCGTCACGTTCTTAACAATATGAGGCGTTTTGAGTGCCTTGATTTTGAAGTGTACATTTCGGTTTCCAAAAATAGCCAATTTTTGACGTAAATTTTCAGATAAACATTGGATTCCAACAATTTTTTTTTTTTTTGAATTTTAAGTGTACAAGTCTGAAATGTTTACAAATATTTTTATGATTTTCATTTTAACAAAATTTTAGTCACGATTTTTAATTATAAAAATTGATTTTCTAATTGCCAAAAGAAGGCGTTTCGATATATGGACGGACATTTATTGCTAAGGGTTATTAAATTCATTTTGATATGGGATATACAAGAACTTTAGAGTCGTTCTTGTATGTTCAGCACTACGCATTAGATGCTATCGACTTAAGTTACTACTTTGAGCTCTAAGTGCCTTAAGTTTTCTTATAGAAAGAGCTGCAGATCTGCTTCAACAGAAGTTTCAGAATGTTTTTTTTAATAGGGTATTCAACAATAGGATAATCCTTAAGGCAATTTCAGTCAAATAATTGCATGATTATTATGTGCCACACAAAAAACTCATTGACTTCAGCAGCGTGTTGTATGGTATCATTGAGAATGAAAAACAATTCGAACCATCAAAGCCATGTACAATGATGCCAAAATTTCAGTTCTTCACAATGGGAGCATTAGTCAAACATTTCATTCCAAAGTCGGTTGCTCCAGCAGTCCAGTGCATCACTGTTTGGTGTAGATTTTGGACAGGCGGCGTCTTTGGACAATGTTTCTTTGAGAACGAAGTTAGAGTCTGCGGCTAGCACTATAGGTCGACGATTACCAACTTTTTTTGACCTGAATTGGATTTCGCTTTCAACATATTGAATATTTTGCACGAGCGATTTTAGGGCATGATCATCCCATGTGGAGTTCCAATGAGATCACGAGTTTTGCCTGCGTTATAATTTTTCTTGTGGAGTTTTCGCAGGTCACAGGTGGACGCTAATAAGCCACTAACCACAGCGTTTCTCAAAACCAACATAACCTTTGCCATCTTTGAAATTCAGCCTGATTTATGAGCCAGAGTCATGCTGTGGATTTTGGGTTGGTTGCGTTATCAGTTCACATTGCTTTGGGAATGACGTAGACCATGCCATTACAACTATACGTGCCACACAGCTCATGCCCCACATTGTACCAGAGTAGTTTGATGAGAACTGGATACGGAGGTCGTGTAATTTGACCCCTTAAGAATTTTTCTAGTGGTGCTGTTTTAAGTTGCAGGTGTATACAAATATGCCAAAAACTATAGTCGTTCAAAAAGTCAAAATAACTCATGCCTTCAGTCAAATTGAGACCAGAGAAGCAATGGTAGACGTTTCAATGATGTTGTATTCCATACCTAATGGCATCAATGGGTCTTTCAAACGAATGAAAAATATCGATGACATCTTACATACACTTTTTATTTTATTAAATTTAAGGATAGAAAGCATTTAATGAAAGAACCGATATTAGATTCAACAGAATTCTCAATGTTCAAGAAAGCGTATTCGAATAAAGAACACTGTTAGACACGCATTACACCAATAACTTGAAAAATGCTTGAGACGGCAGCTAGCCGAGTGAGATATTAATGTTTAGTGAAGGTCATAGGCTCTCAGTAAGGAGTAACGGAAAACATCATAAGGTCTTCCTATCTCTTAAAATACTTCTGGATTACTTTTAATGGGGCTATGTTATGCCG
Source organism: Sarcophaga caerulescens (assembly GCA_927399465.1). Lineage (NCBI taxonomy): Eukaryota > Metazoa > Arthropoda > Insecta > Diptera > Sarcophagidae > Sarcophaga > Sarcophaga caerulescens. The sequence continues at coordinate 117,895,909 of OV656872.1, read as the reverse complement.
TTAGTTTATGACAAACAAGCAACTGTTAAAGCATTTGAGGAAAAAAATTCATGCTACCATAAGGCCAGATTTATTGAAAAAATTAATTAAAAACATTTTCTTATTTGAAAAAGTTTTATTTGATTAAGAAGATATGTTGAGCGATCGAACACTTAAAGGCATGTAAAATATGAGAACGACTACCAGTAAAATTTAAAAATAAAAACTATTTGAGGTGATACACAAAAATTAATTCCGTAATTCATGTAGCACCCTATGTTTAGCCAGCCATGGGAATAATTATTGTTACTATAACAGATGCCCTAAAGCATAAAAACCTTGGAAACCATACCATGTGTATGCATAAGAATCTGAATGAAAATAAAAAATTTTGTCTTCGTCTCATTACTACTTTGAGCCACTGTAAACACTGAATTTTACGACATGTTTTTAAAAACACCCAATATGGCTTTTATAATTTTTTTTTTGAGATTTGGAATGTTTTTAAAATTAAAGAAAAAATTCCTAACAATTATTTTATTCGAATGTTTTTTTTTTTTATTTTTCGAAAATTTAAAATCTTGATTTCAAATATTTGCCTTGTTTATGACCCTATTCCCTTTGATTTAAATGTCTGGGCGATAAGAAAGACAATCTTTTCTATTGACATTTAAAATTTTATGATTTCTTGGTTAAGAGTGACAGACAATCTCATACGCAATTAAAATTTCGCAGAAAAGTAATTGAAATAAGCCGCCGCCAATTTTCAGCTGGCAATTAAACAGTAATTAAATCATTTATTTTATTCACTAAAGGCGAGATACATACATATTTGCAAATCCATTTTGTTATTAAAAATTTCAAAAGTTTTTTTTTGTGTTTATTTATTTGATAATTTGTTTAAAAAGAAAGCCGACCAATTTGGGTTGAACAGTTTAGGGTAGTAGGTGTAGTAAAAAATTTACATACGTTATATGTATTATAGTTCCAATAGGTGTAAGTGTGATATGGATGACTTGTGGATGCCTATTTGAGACAGAATGAAATTTCCTTAGGAGAAGTATAGGGTAGTCTTGGGTATAAATTTGAGAAAAACCTTTTCACCCACTCTTTCTACGGTTTATTGGTGTAAGAGTATAGAATAAAGATGGTTTCTATTGCTTCCCTATGCCTGTAACAAGTGTTAGAGAGAAAATAAGGCTTTCGACCTACGATGATAATGATCAGACCTTTCGTGACCTATGGACGTCTTATGTAATGAGAATCCCTTAGCAAGTCGACTCATCTGCCTACATACATACATAATTGTTCATTACTACCCTTCAGTCAGGATTATGACTTAGTTTCTCAAGCCACTTATGTTGTGTGTGTTAATTTTATACATGAGTACCGGGACCTAAAGTTTCAAGTCGAGCCCGAACGACAGATTTTTGAGAAATTTTTCATGGCAATTTTATTTATTCACAGATTTTTTGCCAGAAATCTGCTGAGAGGAAGTCGCCGAAGAACTATTTTCTCATATTTCGTTTAGCTTGAGATGTCTGACCTGGGGTTTGAACCGTGGTCTTAAGTCTAATATGCCAACATACTACCTACTAGACTACGGCGTCTGAATATATAAAGCCCTTCATTGCTTTATTGCATTGAATATAAAATGTTATAAAATAAATAAATTAAATTCATTTATTGTTTAACAATAAACCTTAACAAAAAACTCATTTAGCTTAACTGTGTGACTAAATAAACAAAATTTAGAAAAAAAAAAAACAAAATAAAAAAACATTGTCGTAAAAAAACTGCCATTGAAGTTAATTTGTTATTTTTCATTCTAAATAGTATTTATTTTGATTTAATAAAATTCATTAGATAGTACGACAGATAGATACACTTCAACAGTTACTGTATCTTGTTGTATCTGTGGCGAAACAGACACACACAGCCAGACAGACTATCTACCGGTAGTTAAGTCAACTGAGTTTTATTCTAATAAATAAAGACTCACCACTCACTAATGAATTATAAGTATCTTTTAGATTAAGTAATTTTATCGCTTATTAACTTATAGTAACTGCGGTTAAATTGTCATACACATATGTACTAAATATACTACTCACTCTCATATTCATATGAAGAGAATAAATTAAAAAAAAAAAAAATAATAAAAATAAAAAAGATACGCATGTAAAGCACTACTATACAATACTGATTCTAATATAGGGTCTTTCAAATTCAAGTTTCATTTCTATGGACACATTTTGAATGAGAATTTGTCACATTAACCATAGGGGTTTGCAATTTTGTGGCTTTATCCCCGCAATAGCACGCCAGATGTTGCCTTTATGGCCTTAAAAATTTCTCATGAATTTTTCAATCAAACCCTCTGCATGTTGCTAGAAGAGTTTAATTCGTCTTTTGATATCAATTTCTGATTCAATTCAAAGTTAGGGACAAATCAATTAGAATTCTTCTAGCTCTTTTAGCGAATTTGGCACTGTATTATATTATACCAATGCTATGACCCTCAGCGAAGTTGACATACATTCCGAATAGAGAGGTTTGGCAAAATGGTGCATTGGACATTCTAAACAATTCAGTTCCGGTTTTCAAACATGGATTTACATAAAATGGAGCTGTGTTGGATGCCCTGGTAGTCTAGTGGATAGTGTGCCTGACTATTAAAGTGAGAGTTGTGGATCGATTCCCACCGGAGACTCTGGTCTGTTACACTACACCGAGCATAAAGTCGCAGTTACTCATCTCGTAAATAATTAATATTAATTTGTAATTAATAAATAAAAAAAAAAAATGGAGCCTGTAGGTGATGGTATATTTTCGGAATCGGCAGGTGTCGCTTTACCCATAGGGCTACCGGACCATATAGCACTCTTCAATTTATTCGGGAATTTAGGCTGCGGCAAGAATTATAAAACAGGGTAATATCTCTTGAAAAGATATTACCATACTTTCCCATAGCCAAGCAGCTGTGTAGGCAGTGGCTTAGGTGGCAATAAACTCCAAGACGGTATGTAAGTTATCGCGAACAACTTAATTAGATGGCGGATTGGTATGACATACCTCTTGGATACCCTTGATATTGCGGGTAACTGCAGAGCGAAAGAGTTGGCTGGATATAGCTCAACCATCGCACTCAGCAAAGAATTCTCTACTTTTGCGGCAATACGGTGCAAAAAATCTGGCCAAAACTAGACAAAGGACACACTTTAAGTCTGTTTAAACTTCAAAGGAGCATGCTCAGTGTGGTTATTGAAGTCATTACTGGACATTGAAGTCGCCGTAGTCTAGTAGGTAGTGTGTTTGCTTATAAGACGTGAGGCCCCAGGTCAGACATCTCCAACAAAGCGAAATACGAAAAAATATTTCTTCCGGGCAAGAACTCTAAGGGCAAATAAAACTGCCATGAATACATACATAATTGGTCATTACAACCCTTTAGTCAGGATTACGACCTAGTTTTTCACACCACTGATGTTGTGTGAGAAAAAGTAGATCCCGAACGACAGATTTTTGAGAAAGTTTTCATGGCAATTTTATTTGCTCTGAGCTTTTTTGCCAGAAATCTGACGAGAGGAAGTTGCCAAAGAAATATTTTTTTTTATATTTTCGTTTTGATGTCTGACCTGGGGTTTGAACCGAGGCCTCACGTCTAATAAGCCAACACACTACCTACTAGACCACGGCGACTACTAAATTGCAAAGAGAAAATGTAGCTCGATTCGAACTGTCTTGAGAAGACCATACAACGATATCAACAATATGGCGACTGATTAAAAACCTTAAGGTAGCAGTAAACGAATGTCATAAGGATTATTGAAATCGCGATGAAGTTTGTACGAAATAAAAATGAAGCATCAAGATACATCCAAAATGAAACTTGAACTTGAAAGATTCTGTACTTATGTTTAAGTTCTAAACCACTATGGCAACTATAAAAGATCAACATACCATATGAATACAACTTAATAGAGATAATAGATACACGACACGCATACTTGTGCAAATACAATATTTCTTAAGTAGTTGTTGTTGTTGAAATTTTAATATTAAACATGTTATATTTTATTTTAAACTTATCCAAACCTATCCGCTATTCTCTCTACTCCACTACGGATCCAACAGCTAGGTTCAATTGACTTGAAACAAGTTGTAATACTCGTACAACATCAATAAAAAACTTTTTTGCTTTCTGGATTTGAAAACAAAAAAGTTCTTTGTGTCTCGCAATTTCGAGCTTCAAAGCTGTGACAGTGACAGTACCAGTGCCAGTCACACTGCTTCAAACGATAGCAACAGTTTAATTGTTGTTGTAATAAGTATTTTTTGTTGTAAACGAAGGTGTTGAATATTTTTGGTGGGGTGATGATAATAATGTTGTTACTGGTGTTGGTGGTGGCGTTATAATTGTTGTTTTTATTAGATAATGTTAATATTTGACAGTGTTTGGGGCTTGTTTACAGATTTATTAGGTGGGGGAAAAAGATATTTCAGTTAAGTTTGGAAATGATGAACGATTTTGCTACGTGTTCAATTACAATGTAAAAACGACATGGAATACAATTGTTACGGACATCCAAGCAGATCAAATGTACGTTAATAAATATCTTTGCAGAATATATAGGATCTTTTGACCATAAACTCTATCAAATCAAAATTGGTCCAATGAAACGCAAAGAATTTAGTTTGGACATATCAAACAGCTAAAACTGGTATTGAATTCAGCCTGTAGGAAAGCTAAACATCAAGACTGTCAGCTTATGCATGGTAAAGGCAAATCTAAATCGAAGAGAAGGATAAGTAATTTTGATAGCATTTACAACAATTGGACCGCGTTGTACATGAAACAGGGATTTGGCTTTCAAGCGTTTCAGAATTGAATTGTTATAAAAATTGATATGAAAACCCATTAATTTCATTAAGAAGCAACCGTAAGGCCAAAAATGTAGTTTGTTATGACGCAAAATTCATTTGGATCAGACGGCTTTCTAGATGTCCTAGATGAATTATTTTGTAGTGATTTAAGCTTCATAGTTTGCTAATTTCGAAAACCATGAAACAATTTATTTGCATTCTCTGAGGTTTTATCCTGAATTGCCCGCTTTTTTCCATCAAATTCCACTGATTCCTTAATATGATATGTATGTTCAGTATATAAACAGTATTTCTATTTATTTTATATTTAAGCTATGTTGGGGTATACATACTTGCATGAACTTTCCATTCTACCTCTTAAAGAATGAATATTTGTTCAGATGCCGAATATCGTACGGAAATCTCCATAAACCATAATCCCAGGTATTTATTGTATTAGTATGGTGGTTTCCACAATAGATAATAAAAAAAACTGAAGAACAACAACAATTATAAAATGTGTTATTCAAACACAAATTTTTTGTGTGAAACAATGGTCGTCCAGTATGAATATTAATTTTTATTTATTATGACTGCTGCTAAGAATTATTGTACAGACGCTGAGTACAAGTATTCGCAACAGATTGTGTTGCTGTTGTCGTTGTTGTTGTCTTTAGCTTTTGTTGTTGGTTTGAAATACAATGCCGAGGTAAATAACAAGCAATAGTCTGGCAAAACCGGCAATAAGACACTCTACATTTTAATTTCGGTTTTTGCATGCTAGTTACATTCAAATATGGGGCCATAAAATTCACTATTTTTTTTATTCCTTTAGGTTCATTTAAGAAATGGGTAACAGAATTAAAGGAACTCATTTTAAAAGTTAAAAATTTGATTCACAAATTTAATAGGTACATATATTATTTTATTTGGTTAAGTTAGGTTAGGTTTACGGACGTAAACCCCCTTCTAAATGCGTCCTAGAAGAAAGAGAGAGTGAGAGAGATGGATAGTTTGGTAAAGTTGGATTAGTTAAATTTTGTAGTCGCCGTAGTCTAGTAGATAGCGCGTTGACTTGTTAGACGTGAGGCCAGGGTTCAAAACTCAGGTCAAACATCTTCAACAAAACGAAATATGAAAAAACTTTTTTCACCAGATAAGAGTAAATAAAACTGCCATGAAAAAGTTTTTGAAAAATCAGTCGTTCGGAGTCGATTTTATATTGTAGGTCCCGCGACTCGTCTATTTAATTAACACACACAACATAAGTGGTGTGATAAGCTAGGTCGTAATCTTGACAGAAGGGTTGTAACGTTCAATTATGTATGTATGTATGTATGTATGTATGTACACTGTTGTCGTGTGATTTCGGAAATCAGGGAATGTCTCCTACGTATAAAGCGCCTTATTGTAAAATTTTAAAAATATATGGAAGAAAATGGACACTAAGCATTATACTGCTTTACATTGTAAGCAATCGTTTTAACTTTTAAAAATGAACCAGGAGAAGTCTCCAATATTAAGAATTTTCGATACTTGACTAAAATGACTCCATTGAAAATGATGTTTACAATATCTGGGGATAATACTGGACAGTAAGCTGCTGTGTAAGCCTCCACAGAGAGCATTTTAGGGACGGTTGTTATGAACTTATTCATTAAACTCGATGATTTGCTACCAAACTTCAAAGCTACATAGTCTTCTAGGCGAGGTACTATTCTGTAGTACACAAGTGGTACAAGTACTAGGTTGGTACTAGTACATGCGCGGGCCAAAAGTTCACGACATCTAAGGATGTGCTCAATTCAACTTAGACAGGAGGTACAGAGGACGGCATATAGCAGTACTATCTGACAGTCAGGCCACCCTCCAAGTTCTTAGCTTTTACGGCGTTAGCTCTCTACCCAAGTCGAATCGGTTGGGCCGGAAAAATAAGGTCGCTTTCTGCTGGATTTCATTGAGAATTGATTCCAATGAAGAGACAGATATTTTGAGAGAAATAGATTGTGAAGAGAGATAGAGAGAGAGAGGCGGAGACTCTTCTCAAACCTCGTACGTTTGGGATAATATTGTAGTTTGATGGTTAATTGCAAAATGAAAACGAGTAAGTTTTGCATCACACAAACTGGAGTAAGCGGAGGAGCCGGGCATTGTATATCTGTATAAGGAACACCTCAAGCCCACTTTGTAGATTCTGCGACGATCAGAACGAATCACCAGAACAGATTTATGGAATCCAAACCTTTTTGAAAAACGATGGCATTTCAAAAAAATTATGGTTCTAGCGAACATCGCCTTTGATATTGTGGTTTAAGTGCTTCACTCGAGAAATCCAGGTTCGAATCCGGTTGAAACTGAAACAATTTCATTTTAAATTTACGCTTTAAATACATCATCCAGGAAGACCCAAAATAGGGAACAAAAAACTTTATAGAAATATCAGTCAGTTCCATCTCTAACAAGTGAAAATTCAACGGATAAAGTTCATCACTTCGCCCAATACAACAACCAAATAAATTATCACGGCAACAGTTGTTTCTAGATAACAATAGAAGGCACCACTATCATTGTAGGACTAGCTAAAGGAGGCCAATGACCTTCTAAGCTAGAAAAACTTAGTCAGTGAAACTTAAACAAAATAAGAAAGATGAGAGAGATGTTTGGTGCAACATACTTGGTTGCCCAATTTCAAAACTGGTTTGGACAGCAGGAAAACCAAAAAACGGTTCGCACACTAACAGGAATTCTAACGGGACACTGTGCTATTGGCAGTTTCGCGGACAAGCTTGGTCTGCCGCACCTGGATTACTGCAGAAGTTGCGAAGATATGGAAGAAACGGAATCGCTGTACCTATTATGTGAGCGCCCTGCACTTCAAAACAGACGTCATCGGTTTTGGGAACTAAGGGAACTGGCCAGTTTCACCCAAAGCTCGAAGTGGTTCAAATACAGCACTAACAGATATGACAAGGTAGCTTACCTCATACTTGGTAATACAATGGGCGATATGGGTCACCGAGTAAACTTGTCTGTGAACGGCAAGTTATCGCTGACCTAAGTTAACCTTAGAGAGATACTCTGTATCACTTAAAAAATACTTAAAATAGAGTTACGGGTCATCAAACAACATTCTGATTTACTGATAACGACTTGCGTTAATGTCGTCGTAGTCTTGTAGGTAGTGTGTTGCCGTATTAGATGTAAGAACACGGTTCAAACCGCAGGTCAGACATCAAAACGAAAATATGAAAATATTTCTTCGGCGTCTTCCGCTCTGAGAGCTAATAATATTTCCACGAGAAGTTTCTCAAAAATCTGTCGTTCGGAGTCGACTTTAAACTGTAGGTTCCGCCACTCATGTATAAAATTAACGCACACAACATATGTGGTGTGAGAAATAAGGTCGTAATCCTGACTGAAGGTTTGTAATGACCAATTATATATGTTATGTATGTATGATAATAACTCGCAACATTTGCTGCGTTTCATAACTGTAAGGAGTTATTGAAAAAAATTTCCTGTTTGAACGTTACTATGTCGTGTACTGAAAGTGCTTTAGAGATGTAGTGTCCACAAGAATTCTTATTACGCCATTTAAATGAACTGAATGACGATGGGGATGTTGAGAAGATACCAGTGGTTGTGTTGCTGGTGGTTGTGTCGATTGCTGGTGTTGGTGTTGATAGCAGTGGAATAATAATAAAAATGTTGCTGCAAAAACAACCATAAAAAAGTTTTTGTTTTTATATTATACTTTGGTATTGACTGCATAGAATGGAATAATAAAAACGAAAACAAAAACAAACTTTATAAACAAAAGCATAACGAGGCAAAAGTCAACCCTGTACCACAACAACAGACTGGCAACGACTATAGCGGCAGCAGACAGCAGCAATAGCAGCAACAAAACCAATAGCCAACCTCAAACAGCCAGCCAGTCTGTCTGTCAAACAGCCCGGCACAGTCTCAGCACAACACACAGTTCTGTTGCTCGACACAGTGAATTGAATGAACACTTTCAGTCAGTCACAGCCCTACACTCACGCAGTAAGGCAAACGAAACGGTTGTTTTATTTAAAATAAACATTTTTATTAAAAACAAAAAATAAAAAGAAAACAACGATATTTTGCAAAAATAAAACAAATTTTTAAATTAATTTAAATATTAATTTTTTTCTAAACGGGACGTATTTACGAACGGAGCATATGTAAATAATTATAAAACAAGTGGCTTAAATTATTACAAGTTATTTTGATTATTTTTGGTTATTAAGTCAAGTTTGAAAACGAAAACAAATTCACAAACGAATATATTTACATATATGCGACAACAACAGCTACAAGTTAAAACAAGGAATTACAAAAAAAAAAAAAAATTAAATAAAAAATAAAAAAAGTACAAAAATAAATTTTAGCATAAATTATAAAAAAATAACAAAATTCAACGCCAAAAAAAACCTGTAATATATAAATCTTACGAATATAAATTAACAAAAATTAAAAACACTTATATTTTTGTAAAAATCACCCGTAATTTTATGTAAAAAAATTTGTAAAAAAATTAAAATATTTTTAAGAAAAAATCTAAAGATTCTATGCATTGTTTTTTATCTGTTGAATAAATAAAATTCATAAAAATACGAAACAAAAATAAAAGAAAAAATATCAAGTGTTTGTTGTTATTTATGTGTTAAAAAAAAAGTGAAAATATTAATTATAATATAAATAAAGATAAGAATATTGTTTTTCCATTATTTTATATGGTTGCTGTTACTGTTTAATTGAATATAAAAAAAATACCCATACACACAATGGAAAATAATTACAAATAAATAAGAAGAAAAAAAAAACACGTAAAAATCATTAAAAATTCAACAAAAAAAAATGTAAAATAAAATGTGTTTATGTAAAATTGTAAAAAGTTTTTCATTTTAAAATCGTAATCAATAATCTTCAAGAATTTTTAGTAAAATTGGATTTAAAAAATTAAAACGGAATATATTTGGATTACACTGAACGAAAAGTAAGTGCAGCAGTATGAAATAAAATTTTGTGTCACAAAAAAAGAATAATTTTGGAAATAAAGTTTTGACTCAGCAAGGATGTACTTTTTAGCTGTAGATTACATGTTTCGATTAAGGATGTTCTAATGAGAGGCCATTTTCATGAAATTTTCATAGAGATTTGGCTGTAGCTCAAAGATTGCATTTCGAATTTGAGCTCTGGAATTATTCCTGGTGAAGTAGGTAATGTGTTGGCTTATTAGACGTGAGGCCGCGGTTCAAACTGCAAGTCAGACATCTCGATTCAATTGAAATATGAACAATATTTCTTCGGCGACTTCCTCTCAGCAGATTTCTGGCAAAAAAATTGCCATGAAAAGTTTCTCAATTTCAGCTCAGGAATTATTCCTGGTCTAGTAGGTAGCGGGTTGGCTTATACGATGTGAGGCCACGGTTCAAACTGCAGGTCAGGCATTTCGATCAAATTGAAATATGAACAATATTTCTTCGGCAACTTCCTATCAGCAGATTTTTGGCAAAAAAATTGCCATGAAAAGTTTCTCATTAAAGCTAATTGGTTAGAGGAGCTAGGTCGTAATCCTAACTGAAGAGTTGTAATGACAAATTATGTATGTAATTATTCCTGGTTTATTCGCATAAACCCGAGATTTTACAAAACCCTACAGAAATAATGGCATTAAATTGCTTGACCCCGATGGACAATTGTCATCAGAATTTCTTGAGATAATTTGTTCTACAGTTGCCGTAATCTAGTAGATAGTGTGTTGTCTTATTAGACACCAGCTCGAGGTTCAACACCTGACTCAGACATTGCGACTAAAGCGAAATATAAAAGACGGCTTCCTCTCAGCAGAGGAAAAACTCTGAGCGGAAATAAAATTTGCCAAAAAATTTGTCGAATTCTCGCTGTAGGTCCCGCCCCCATTCATGAGCAAAATTAACGTATACAACTTGGGTGATGTGAGGAGCTAGGTTGTAATCCTGACTAAAAGGGTTGTAATGAATATTTAAGTAAGTAAGAATGTAAGTAATATGTTTTGGAAAACATTGCTGCAGTAATTTGATTGTTAAACGCGCGGCGTGGATATCCTGCTGAACTCACATGACCTCCAAATCCAAGCCGTCTAGTTGAGGCCACAAGAACACCATTATCATGTTCCTATAACGAATGCCATTCACAGTCACTGCAATTTCGGCCAAAATTCCAAAATTCGCAGCAGAAAATTGCTTGTTGCGGGTGCATTATAGTTTCTCATCCATTGTTGAGAATTTTCGGGGTATTAATCTCCACAATTTTGTGTATTCATTAACCTATTCACATGGAAATGCTTTTCATTGGAGAAAATTACTTTTTGTGGAAAAAATTTAAATTGACTTTACTTAGCTTCATTACTCATTGAACGAATTGGCGATGCTTTTCACGGTTTGCTTGTTTAAGCTCTTGACCAGAGATCAGCAATAAGTATTCAAAACGATGAGTAGATCCGAGTCATACTCATAATTTCTGATACTTATACGCATTCATACTTATTTTAATATTATACTCATATTACTCATATTCAAAGTTTGAAGTACTCATCGTACTCATACTTAACAATACGCATGATGTTGTTGATTTCGACTCTCCTTTACTTAACATTTACAAGAATTACAAAATAAGTATGACTCGCGTACAAACACTGCAATACTCACTAGAAGGTTGTGTGTTTGCTTTGCTTGCTGTCTTTGCCTTTTCTTTCTTCTTTGTTTGTAAATGCAACAACAACTAAGACTGAAAATTTTGATAAATGATTCGAATCACTCGAATCATTTATGAGTATTATAAGTATTTTTCTAAACTTATGAATCTGAATGAGTAGTCGTATGAATCAAACATATTTGGAATGTTATGAGTTTGATGTCAACGTTGTACTCATACTGATTGCAACCTGTACTTATAATTATAAATCAATGTTGCAGCGAGTACGAAAGAATCAGTGTAGTTGAATTTCAATACTGTTGACTCACTCATACTCAAAATTTCATGAGTACTTATGAGTAGCGAAAAAACGATTCATTGTTGATCTCTGCTCTTGACTAAGTTGAATATTATTTTTATGGAGATGAAGGTCTTTTAATAAAATTCGCGGTGTGGTGAAATTGTTGAAAGAAAATTAACGTTTTTGAGTTGTTAGAGACACTCTAGCTTACAGAAGCAAAGTTTTCAAAAATCTGATTGTTAGATTAACGCGATGTAATTAGAATTTCTGCAAATGTTTTTGACCACTGTTCCAATGGTTGCACTTACCCGACTAAAAATTCCTAGAAGTTTGCAGACATAACTTTACTAATTTTTGTAATAAATTTTCACAATTATAACGCGTAGCTTTTTCGAAAAAAAAAATACGAAAAATTTAACTTTTACTGAGACACCCTTTATTAACTAAATCAAAATACGATTCTTCTATTACATAAATGAAATTACATTAACGTACAGATCTATTGCTAACGGTTTAATCATTCATTCCATAAAGTTTTAGGATAGTTTTCCAGCTTTAATGGGAAGCTTTGATGTTGATTATCAAGAACAGAACATAATTGTTTCAGTTTCATATGTTATCCTAATGTGGCGCTGTGTGTGAGTTAGTGAGTTTCGATTTCAATGAAGCGATCAGCTTCTTCTATCCAATTTTACGGATTTTTTATGATTTTTATTTAGTAATGGATACTTTTCTAATTTTACGTAAGCAGCTGCTTTTCGGTAATAGTTAATGCTTTAAGAATTACTTCCTACAATAGATAAAGTAGATAAATTTCTTAAATCTCAATATATATGTTTTCTTTAATAATTTAATAAATCATGTTAATTTTTATTTTATATGGTTACCCTAATAATTGATTTACATTAATTGGTTTATTTTTGCTTATGACTGGTGGTACGCCTGTTATAAAATAAATTTTTGTAAAGTGCATCAATTTAATCAACAAAAAAAAAAAAACAAAAATAATAATAATAATTTATGTAAACGGGTGGGTAGATTAAAAGTTTTAATTTAAATTTTAACATGTTTACATAATTGTAAATACAGCAGTTTGAAATTTATTACCAAATTAATAATTTTTCATAGACTTAAGTAGTCCCAAGGAAAATAAATTGTAGATGTTTAAGGGCACAACAGTTTGTGTAACAGGTTTCTGTAATTTTTTGCCTTTTTGTCAATTTCATTAAAAAAAAATACAGCTTATAGGCTTGTAATTGATCATAATAAGCCTTTAGTCACAATTATAATCTAGCTCCTCCGATCACTAATGTTGTGTGTCATAATTTTATCCGTATGTGGCGGATACTTTGAACAAGGCCTGAGAAAGTTATCATGGTTCATCCTTGAGCCTAATTTTGTCATACTTTATCCAGCATTTTGGCCGGTATCTTTGAATTGAGGCTGGCATCTGCCTGTACATATATAAAAGTCAAAAAAAAAAATTTTTTTCTAGTAGGGTCAAATTATTGAATTTTTTCAGTCATCAAACTTTTCTAAAACTTGAGAATAATTGCCCAAAAAACATGTTCCCAACAGTGACATGATATCGCATTCTATGTGGTCAATCGAGCCAAAATTATGCGATCAATCACGTTATTTTGTTTAATAAATCTAACTTTTTTATTTACTTAATTGGTATCCTAGATTACAAAACAGTTTCTCACACCACTCATGTTGTGTGTGTCAATTTTATCCATGAATGATGGAACCTACAGTTCATCGGCGATTCCAACCAAAAGATTTTATTTGCCCTTAAATTTATTACCAAACGACTGTCGAGAGGAAGTCGCCGTAAGAAATATTTTTTCATATTGCGTTTTGTTCGAGATGTCTGATGCTATAAATACAATAAACGCAACAAACACAACAATCTCTCAAAAATAAAATACATGCGTTTATGTATGAAAGTGATTATTTTAAAGCCAACACGACAACAAGTAAATAGTTCTTGCAAAATTGCTGTGTTTGCTGCGTTGCGTTTATTGTTCTTATATGTAGTATGAGCTGCGGTTTGTTGAACGGGCTCTTGTCTACGATAATACACCAATAATAATAATACTTACTAGACTACGTGATTCTCTCATCTTTCTTGAAGAAGTACCGTCTACATACTGCCCTACTACTACCCTACTACCCCCGACTGCTCTCTACACCAAATTAGACAACTCTAATTGCCATTGAGCCAAAATAAGCTTCATTACTACAGACTATCTTTCGTTACGAACACAGGACGAATTTGGAAGAACTAATTCTAGGACTTGCAGTCGTTGTTGGTCTGCAGTCGTCATAGTCTAGTAGGCAGTGGCTTATTAGACGTAAGGTCACGGTTCAAACTCCAGGTTAGTCACATCCAACAAAACGAAGTGTGAAAAATATATTTCTTCGGCAACTTCTCTCAGCAGATTTCTTGCAAAAACTCTGAGAGTAAATAAAATTACCATGAAAAGTTTCTCAAATTTCTGTCGTACGAAGTCGACTTTAAACTGTAGGTGCCGCCACTCATGTATAAAATTAGCACATAGAACATAAGTGGTGCGAAAAGCTTGGTTGTAGTCCGTCCTGTCTAAGGGTTGTAATGGCCAATTATGAATGTATGTATGTGTTGGTCTGTCTGTGGTGATATGGCAAACTTTACTGCGCACTTTTTGGCTTTGTCAAATGTCACGATTCTTTTCTTTTCATACACTGAAAATTCATACACGCTCTTTACGGTACATGGATACGTGTACAAATGTATAATATTTTATGTTTTTAAAGATATTCTTTTAAATATGGTTGTATATTTAATTAGCCTGATTAAATAAAATTTAATTTCTGATTTTGTCTATTTCTTTGCCATTAAATAACCTATTTTTTTTTCATTTTTGTAAATTAGTCACAATAGAAATCTAAAAAGGTTGTGTGTATAGTCTGAGACTGACTGTCTGTTGTACATTTTAAAATTGTTTCTTTGTTTACTTTATTCAGTGGTTTTATATGCTAAAATATGCCATTTAACATACAGTGAACCCATTGTGCTCCTAAACTATAATCGTGTATAATAAACAAATTTTTCAAATCTTTAAAAAATTAGATTCTAATTATGACGTCTAAATTACGCATGATTTAATTTTATTTCAAAAAGATTGTTTTGGTCTCACTTGATAATAATTTTTTTTTGTGGATTTATTTTTCTTGTTTTGATTTTGATTTGAAGAAAAAATAATTTTCGTTTATTTGGACTTGTGTTTGAAAAATATTTGATAAGGCATAAACAAATAATGAACATGAAAGACTTTTTAAAAACTTATGAAAACTCATTATAATATGTACTGAAATACATAATGTACGCTACGAAAACCAACAAACTATTGTAATACTATTGAGTCCACATGATAGTCCAAAGCATTAAATGGTAAAACAAAGCCAATGTATATAAACATTTGAATTTTTTTTTATAAAAATGGTGGCGTACCTATTTAAATGGTCTTATATGTGCTATGAAATCAAATGGCATACGGAAACGTGGTATGATAATATTACGATAATGTAAACACAAATTAGGTTTGTTGTGTTATCATGACTGTGTAGTGAACCTAGACCGCAAAACAATTATATACAAATTTCATCTATCGGGGCCTCCAACTTTGACGTACATAATTACATACATACATACCTAACTGGTCAATACAACCCTTCAGTCAGGATTACGACCTAGCTTCTCCCACCACTTATGTTGTGTGTGTTAATTCTATAACCTGCACGAGCGATTTGAGGGTATGGTTATCTCACGTACATGTAATGTGAACTTGCCACTGAGATCATGCGATTTGATCCTGTTAGACCTTTTATTTTTTAAGTCGCAGGTATATGCCAATAAGCCAGCGGTCCTTAAATCCAATAAAACCCGTGCCATCTGTTGGAATACTGCATGATTGATACGTCAGAGTTATGGAAAATTGGATATTTTGGATTCGCCTCAACCAAACAAACCGTGTTAGACATTTAAACGATATTATATTCCGCAAATAATAGCAATTAATTTAAAAAACGGAAGCCCTCAATGAAAGAACCAATAGTATTGGTCTGAAAGAATGTTTTTCTTTTCATGCATTTTTTAAATGATTAATTATGACGTTTTCTAATTTTAAAAAATTATTGATAAAAAAATAGAGCACCTCTCCAGGTCTATACGATAAATAATATTCAGGATAGTCAAGCTACCTAAAAAAAAAAATAAAAAAATTTTAAACTGGCATTACTTTAGTTCTAAAGCTTCTCACGTTTTATTAAGATTATTCTTAACTCTTACCTATGTAAAAATTAATCTATAAAATGACTTAAGAACTATATTAGTTTCGTTAATTTTCGTTCCTTTAGGAAATATGAAGTCTTTCACAAAACATTTCTCTCATCATATCGTTATTTTATTGTTCTTTATTTCTCACTTAGTTACTTTACTTAATTGGTCATTACAACCCTTCAGTCAGGATTACGACCTAGCTTCTCGCACCACCTATGTATGTTGTGTGTATTAATTTAATACATGAGTGGCGGGACCTACAGTTTAAAGTCGACTCCGAACGACAGATTTTTGGGAACTTTTCATGGCAATTTTATTTACTTTCAGAGTTTTTGCCAGAAATCTGTTGAGAGGCAGTCGCTGAAGAAATATTTTTTTCATATTTCGTTCTGTTGGTGACATTTGACCTGGGGTTTGAACACACAACCTACTACACTACGGCGTTCTTTATTTCAGTTTCATTAATCAAGTCATCCATCTAAGCAGATGATTGGTCTAGTGAAGCAATTCTTAGGATATTACGGTTGACTTGAAACAAAACCTTAGTCATTTCTCCAGAGGCGAGTCGGGGGAGTTCCTGATTTATTATTTTTTTCATTTCAAAATTCGTTAATCATGCCAAACATTTTCTTGTTTTCTCTGGTGTACATACAATTCAACAATATCGGTTCTAATGTAATGACGTATGACTCAATATAATTTGTAGATTGATAATACAAGAGCGTATTTGTTTGATGCTTTGTTTTGCTTTGTTGTGTTACATTTTGCCTTTCTGGCCTCATTCGTAACAGAATGAATTGTGTCAAGTATAAAGTCTTGATTATGTAGGATCTTTTGTTCAATGAAGCCACTGTCAGCAGTCTGCTGTATAAGACACTTAAGAGAGGCAACTCGATCCATAGATTGTAGCATTAGTAGTTGCCATAGTCTAGTAGTGTGTTGGCTTGTTAGACGTGAGGCCACGGTTCAAACATCAGGTCAAACATCTCTAGCAAAACGAAATATGAAAACCAAATTTCTTTGGCGATTGCCTCTCAGCAGATTTCTGTCAGAATCTCTAAAAGCAAATAAAATTGTCATGAAAAATTTTCTCAAAAATCTGTAATTCGGAGTCGACTTTAAACTGTAGGTCGTGCTACTCATCTATAAAAGTAACACACAACATACATAAGCGGTATGAGAAGTTAGGTCATAATCCTGACTGAACGGTTGTAATGACTAATTATGTATGTATGTTTGTATGTATGACTTTAGAACTTATTGTAACTAAAGGGTGATTTTTAGTTATTTGGTTCGCCAGTGTAAAAGAGATTTGTGGCAATTCCTAAACCGCCCAGTAGGATATGCAATTTTGCCGTGTATGAAGTCTTTAAATTTTGTTATCAAATAACATTCGGTGCGGAAAATTGTATTCAGCTTAACGGGTACATGAAGCAACAGAATTGCTCAATTTTGGGTACAGAGGTTGCCAATATGGTGCGGTAAATTACATTCTGTGCAGAAAATGTTTTACTATCGAAAAATTGCCTTCAGCGAAGAAGATCAATGGGTACATGAAACAACAGAAGTCATCTGTAGACTTGTTGTATTACTGGACTACACTTCTTTAGCAAGTTATCATGAGATGACGCGCTATGACTGTTCATATGCCACAAGGCAGACAACAGCATGAACCTGTTGAGAGGTGAGTTTGGTGAGTAATTAAACTCACATTGCGGGGCAATCCATTGGTCGCAAATATCATGCGAGTTGACCACACTATAGTATTTTCTGTGGGGTAGTAGTTCTTAGTGTGCGGATACCAGTCAGTCACAGTTTCAGTCCTCGAAAAAAATCTTATCTCAAACTGTGAATAGCCCTTCCGTTATGTATTCTACTTTCAAGTGTTTTTAATTTCAAGTTTTTTTGTTTTTTTTTTCTATAAAAAGTTTTGTGATATGAAATGTTAAAATAATAAAATAGATAATAACCGATTATCTCAAGAACTAAACTCGCTTGGTACTTTATTTCCATTTCATAAAATAAGTTATTTTAAATATAATTTCATTAACAAAAGAAATCAGTTGTATTTAAACTGTGTTTACGTTAGAATGTCTTTGTGAAAGTAAAAGAAAAATAAACGAATTTCTTTCAATAATTGCAGATCTCATACGAAAAAATTACATCAACACTCAATGATTGCTTTAAAATCAATAAAACTGGAAAATTCCGACAGAAATTTAAAACCAATTACGTGATACTATTTGTACTCTACTCCCTCCAGCTGTACCATCGCTCGGAAATACGATTTTCGTTTCAGAAACGAATACAAATTTCTATAGTCATAGATACCAATACAGTAATAGAAAGAAGGAAATATGATTGTAGATAAAACGGAAAATATGGGAGAGCAGGCATGGACGAAGCTGCTCGATGACAAGGATAGTACAGGAAAAGGTGCTGTGATTGTAAAAATGTCCAATAAACCACTGGACAATAGTATTTTAAGTGATGTACAAAATTCTAAAGAGACCAGTCCCCTAACCGGCGACAGTGAACTGGTCGATACCACATCGACCACAGCAAATACGCTGACAACGAGAAAATCCAGTTCCGGCAATTTGGAAACGGTTAAGGATTCGGGCAACGATTGTCTAACGAAATTCTCTGTAAATAATAATGGCGATGAGAAGAATGTCAGTATACAGCGTAAAGAGTCCATACTCGGTACATTCCATAGGCATTTAAGAAGATCCATTAAGGCGGTCAGTGAATCACCGGGTCCCATTACAAGGTAAGTGTGATGTCAGTTTCTTATAAATTTCTTATTAATACTGGCTAGAGAGTGTTTCAATAATAATTTTCTTTTTTTTTGTTTGTTTGTTGCCCACAATATCTCAGAAAAGTTAAAAGATATTCAAAATAAAATAAATATTTTTCTTAATATTTTTTTGTTATTATTATTATTATTGTTGTTGTTGTTTTATTATTATTAATGCAAAAATTCTATATTTATTTTAGTCGAATTTATTTATTTTTGGGTGTGTGAGCTCGCTCGCTCACACGACCAACAAAAATTTTTCTCAAAAGGAAATTCCGATTTTTCTTTTGATTTTTTTTGTTGTTCTTACTGTCATTGCCATTGACGTTTCTGTGTATTTTTTCTTCTTCATTATTCATATCAAATATTTGTCTTGATGAAAATATCACAAAAAAAAAAAAATCACACAATTCCTACCATTTAATATTTATTTGTGAAGTGTGTATTGGCATGAATGAACCATTTATTACGCGTTGCCATATTTTGTATTGATTTCGATTTGGTAATGAATCATTTCAGTTTTTGATTTTAGTTGTGCTTTTTTGTAAATAAATTTTTTTGGCCTTTTTTTTTTGTTTAAATTGTTTACCTTGCATTTGGAGAAGGATAGCGAAGTGAAATTGAGAGCAGAGAAATAGAATTTGCAACTTGAAAAATTGTGCCACATTTAATTTGTACTAGGCCATGGAAGATAAAGAGCATTTTTTCGCCTTTTTCACTAGGATTCAATTGCTCTGTTCATTGTTTTCAATTAGAAATCTTTAGAGGAACACTTAGACAATGTATAGCAAAATCTCTTTTCTGTTATATTTCACATGTTGGTTGGTAAACAACAAAATCTTCTTGAAATTTCTGGCTGATTATATGGCCTCGGTTACCATTATTTCAAGCAACTTTTCATCAAATAATGTGGCTTAGAAAGTTTTGATGCTTTAGGTTAGGTTAGGTTGAAGTGGTAGCTTTAATATCAAAAGCTTACCTGAGCACGCATAGCGGCCTGTTGATTGATGCTTTAACTACGCAAATAATCTAAGGCAACTCTATCCTTAATGTTTTTGATGATCACGAGGTAGAAGGCACAATCAGTTTTTGTTTTTTTCTAATAATTTCTAGGTTATATTTTTTTACATTCGTTTTTGTTTTTATACGTTCTGAATTGCAACTGCCTTAAAGAACTTTAGAACACCTTTTTCAATTTGATAAAAATCACCAGGAAAAAAGTCTACATACAGCGGTGTATGTAGACATTTTATCTGACTGTATGTCAATATCTGTATAACTTTTTTACATTTCATACTGAATTCGAGTGAGAGAATGTTCCTTTGCACATGACGGTGCTTTTGCAGAAAGATATTTCATCGCAAGAACTACTCTTGCTATTGCAATCCATGAATATGTAAAGGATATGCAATCTTTCTCTACTTTCTCTTCTTTTTCATTATACTAAGACTATCAGTATCACTTGCTTCATGGAAGTTACATGGGCTATAAAAATCACAAGTAGACAAAGGCATGCCAGTTTTTATCATAATTTTTCCATATGTGTCCTATAAGAGGACGCTTTTGCTTAATAAGGTTAAATGATCCACGTTTTTTTTTTATTCCATGTCGTCTCCGTAAGGAATACAAGACTGTTATAAATCACTTTCCGATCTTCTCATTTCATTGCTTTATTTTCGTTTTATTAGTGAAGTTTTTCGAGTTGAGCAGTTTCCAGAATGAAAGAGTTGCCATCTCTAAGCGAAAATGTAGTTGGTTGTTGTATTCGATGTAGTATAGTGAGTAATTTTCGTTTTGAGTTGTATTCATTATAAAGTGGTGAAAGCTTACTTGTAGTTACTGATACCTTTGTAGTTGCCGTAGTCTAGTAGGTAGTGTATTGGATAATTAGTCGTGAAGCCATGGTTCAAACCCTAGATGAGACATCTCCAACTAAACGAAATATAAAAAAAATATTTCTTCGGCAACTTCCTTTCAAGCGATTTCTGGAAAAAACTCGGAGAGCAAAATAAAATTGCCTTGAAAAGTTTCTCAAAAATCCATGGTTACGATTTTGACCTAGCTTCTCACGCCACTTATTTTATGCATAAGTGGCGGGACCTACAGTTTAAAGTCAATTCTGAACGTCAAATGTTTGAGAAATTTTTTCATGGCAATTTTATTTACTCTCACAGTAAATACTTTTCCATATTTTGTTGGAGATGTCTGACCTGGGGTTTGAAACGAGGCCTCATGCCTAATAAGCCAACACAGTACCTACTGGAATACGGTGACTTCTTGGCAAAAATATTAATGTTAAATGTCTCCGATTGGTAGTCGACCTGCAACGAATTAGGTCAAATAGCCCACATAGTATCCAGATGGTTTCAGAAAATCTGGTAGCTCGAAAGCCAGGTGGGTACGCTTGTCAGGAGAGTTTATGAGAAATTTAAGTATACCTAACAGGAAAGCTACGAATGAAAACAAAGATGCATAGAGAAAATTCATAAAATTCAAGGAAATTAAGGTTCTTCTCTGGGTTCTTCAATCTTGAGTTCTGTAACTGGGCCAGTCAGGTGTTGAATGCATATATTGAAAATAATTTTAAATATAAATAAAATTAGTTACAAATATTACAGATCAATTCTTTAACATTTTTAACACTTCAAAATCATACAGAATCTTCAAAATGGTTACTGCAAAAATTTTATTTAATATACCAACAGAAAGGCATCAAATCAAAAGTATTTTAGTGGGTTATTAGACATAATGTCTCAGTCTCTTAAACGATCAAAACATTTTTGGCATACAAATCAGGCAAATGAATTATTTTATGCTGAATAATGTTAAAAACAAATTAATAAAATTCTGCAATTTACTTTGGTAAACGTGCAAAAAATTTCTAATTATCTGAAAAACAATCAGAGTAAACAAAACAAGTTAAGGAAAAATACGGAGTAAATTCAGTCAATAAAGTTAAATAAATATAAATTAATTGTTTAAAAACCTAAATAAAGCAAATATTTAATATAAATTTAAATTGCCATGCCCCCTTTAGTAAATGTTTCTTCATTTCTTTTGTTTTTTTTTTCAAGTCTTTATTTATCAATTGATAATTAATTAAATTATTTTATTTACTTATTGAATTATGTGTTTAGAATATTTAATAAAAAAAATTGAATTGAATTTATTATTTATTTTTGGCATACCTTCCCTTAACAATGTTCCCCCTACATTAATTGAGTAGTTAAACAATATTCAGATCATTCATAATTCCGACAACTAATTAACACCTCAATTGGAAATACAAAACCATACAAAAAACCAAACAAAACCATACAAAATAAAACAAATAAAAGACCTCATGCCGATCAATTAAATCCCATGAATTTCATGAAATTGAATTTTTTTGTCTCTTTTTTTTACATCGAAAATATGCAACATGTTGTAGTCAAATAAAAAAAAATTTAGTAAGGTAATAATAAACGATGAAAGTCGACTATATACGTACCCTAAGCAGCTTATGCTTACCCAATACTACAATGGTACCTATTGGATAGTTGTAGTTAAATATTTGTGCAGCAGTTTTGTTATGTATTTTACTAAATTGGATATCCGAATTTGTTTACATATTTGCATTTGTTTATATTGTAAGAGACATCAAAGTCTTCTTCAGGAAGACTATATTATTATATTGCAGCTAAAGAAACAGAATCTCCCAGCAAAGCATTCTCTCTTACGCTGGCCAATTAGCGTAGGTAGGTCATTACAACCCTATAGTCAGGTTTAAGAAGACATACTCCGAAGGACGGATTTGACAAACATTTTATGGCAATTATATTCACTCTTAGAGTTTTTAAAAGAAGAAAATTTTTCATGAGAGAAAGTTTTTCATGTTTCGTTCTGTTCAAGATATCAGAGCTGTGATTTGAACTTATTAGCTTTCGTTTGGAAATCTAACACATTTCTTAGAAAATATGCGACTATCAAAAACTGTTATATAGGATCTTCCAAAACGGCAGATGGTAGTTGACGGTTGATATTTGCCATCTTCTTGAAGCTACATCTGTCAACTGTTGGCAACTGACCCTAGTTTTCACCGAAAAATCATTTTAAGCGATGAATGGGAATGTAAACAAAACGAAAAAATAAAATGATGAAAGTCCGACAGCAACCATGAGATTCAACAAGGTCTAATGCATACCGAAGAAGTTACTCTTTGGTTTGTATTTTGTGCTGGCAACGTCATCGGCCCAAGTTTCTTGGAGAACGATGATGGCAAAGTTTTTCCTGTGGACTTTTCTTAAGTTGCATGTGTACAGTAGTCCTCAAAGCCAACATAACCCATGTCATCGGTCAAATTCTGCTTGACATATGCATCACAGTCATGAGAAATTAGTCATTTTCAGTACGCTTCACCAGGAGAAACCAATGGCAGACATTTAAATGATGTTATATTCCAGACATAATAGCATCATTTGGTCTTTCAAACGAAAAAAAATGTTGATGATATCTCACACACACTTTGATTTATTTAAATTAGAAAGCGCTTAAAATAAAATAAAATATAGTTTCCTTAGAATAGTGAAATCCAACTTGATGATATCGTTTAACTGTCTGCTGATGGTATGATATATTAAGCGTAATTTGCACCTCTTTCTTTCAGTCAATAAGAGCTATCTACTTATTCGTCCATGGAGCATGGGATTAAAAATGGTAAGAGATCACTTGTGTGAAAGCAAGATTTGCTTTTACATTTGAATTCATACAGAAAATGAGTTCCAAGCACCAAACTGTGTGTGTAGTACAAGGAATTGTTATAGTGCTCGCTCAATTTCCATTTTTATGGATAAATAAAATACTCACTAGACATTATACTCGTAATTCACTGCCATCCAACATTTGGTTTACGCCAGTTGTAGATATTTGCGACATTCCATTAATACGTACACTCCGTGTGTGTTTAAATCCTGAAGAGAAAAAATGTTATCGCGATTAATTTTAAGAAGTTATAAATAATCTATCCAGAAAACCGTCTCTCCCCTGACCCCCTTTAGAGAGGATAACATCAACATCAAACGCCAGAGGTAAACTAGAAGCGCTCGATTTTTGAAAAGGTTAGGATCTATAAAGAAAAATTTTCTAACCATTACATTGAATACAACAGGTTTATTTGTTCCCCCAGAGAGCATTGTTTCTAGGCATATGAGAATTCTATCATCCTAGGACCTAAAAATGATTGACATCTTTTGAGTGTTTACTTTTCAGTTTACTTTTCAAAGTCTTGAGTTGTGAGAATTATGGCCATTATTACAGCTTGTCGTTAAACTTGGGTTTAGTTAAAGGTACCTTTAGCTAAGGGGACATGTAAAGTTACCTTTAACTTATTTTCGTTATTACAACTTACAGATAAAATAAAGTTAACTTTATTCAAAAATATGGCAGTGCCGGAGCAATGTTGATAACACTGCTCAATTAAACAAGTTTTTTTTTTTAAACGCAGTGGCAACGACGGGCTTCGTTTTTTTGTTGTATATGCTCATTTTGTTTATATTTGAAGTTGCCATATTGAAAATAATATATGTATATGTATGGCAAGTTCAAACATAAACTTAACTTTAAAAGTTACCGGTAGGATGATCCTCCCTTTAGCTTAACGCTCACTTCTACCATATTGTCCACTTATAACAATGAAAAACAATTTATCAGACCGTTAAAATCCTCCCTTTAGTTAACTTCAGGTTGTAATAATGGCACTTAGTTGTACAGGTGCTGCCAAGATAACGTGCCTAAAAACAGAGTCCATTTTATGTCTGGAATAGGACACAGTCTTGTGGCACACCAGACTTTATTTTCATTGTTCTGATTACCGCTTTGCAATATTTAAATCAGCAATGAACATTACGGCAGCAAGATTCTGCGTAAAAAAATTATTTCAAGAGCTTTTTCAAAGTACGTTTTTATAAAAAAAAAAGATTTGACTGGACTGTAGTAATATTGGAGTTCGCTGAATTGAATAACTGAAGTATTTGAAAGTTTAAAAATGTTGATATTAATGTAATAAAATCAGCCATTTATGCCAATGTAGGGTAAAATAATCATGTTGTGTATACAATGAGTTTAGAGAGACTTGAAATTGAATAAGTTCGTGTATTTTGCAAAAAGCTATCTGGCAACAACAATTGTACAGTAATCAGTAGTAATGGAATTATTTTTAAATAAAAATTTGTTTATTTTTTGGAATAATTGCATTATTTTTCAATTGCATTAAATTTAATAAAAATCTTTTTATTTATTAATGCCACTGCCTTAAACAGATATCTTCTTTGTTAATAAATAAATCGCTGTTAAAGAATGTTTTCATGCCTTTTTTAAATTCATTTCAATTACTGTCTTTTCACATCATCCGATGCAATAGTTGCCTTCACATTCGAATGATGAGGGTGTTGAAATGTATGATGAAAATAATAAAAATAAAAAATAAATTAAAATTAAATTTATTAAGATTTCCGTCCTTTTATTATGAAGTTGTTTGTCTTGTATGACATTTATATATGTATTGAGTGATAGATATATATAGAGAGAGATGGAGGAAAATAGGAAAATTTATGCTATTTTTGAAAACGTTCTTAATAAAATTTTCAAAGTCAATAATACTTGTTCTATGCACACATCACACGTGTATGTATTTGATTTGATTAAATTAGTCTGAATTAAACATAAAATGCTGACTTTATATTCAAAGCATTTAGAATTCCAGCTAATATTCTGTATATCCAGTAGTCTGTTTAAAAATATTTGAAAACAAAAAATGTAACTCTTTGCCTTGATTAATTTATGCTGGTGATTTCATTTTAATTCTCATATTTTTTGTATTCATTTGATGAATAAGTGACAACGAATTAGACAGATATACATAGCTTTAGTCAAACTGTCAAAGTTCGAAAGTTCCTGCTGGAAGAGCCGATACTCTTCAGAAATAGTTCTTATCCTTTCCTGAAAAGTAAGGCATCTCAAAAAAGGCCTTTACTCTGATGCTAATTGTCATGTCACAAATGAAAACTAACTGAAACGATCAACACCCGTTCGTTGACGAAACTAAATCGTAGCTTTCCGTGATAGTGTGCAGAAGAACATTCGATTTTGCGTCGCTCACAATGCATACGAAAAAAAATTATTGTTTAATGCGGATTATGGGCTAACCATCATAGAAGTCGCCGTAGTTTAGTAGGTAGGGTGTTGGCTTTAAATTAAACGTTAGGACTCGGTTGAAAACCCAGATCAGACATCTCCAATAAAAACGAAACATGAAAAAATATTTCTTCGGCGACATTCTCTTAGCAGATTTCTGGCAAAAAGCCTGAGAGTAAATAGAAATTGCAATGAAAAAGTTTCTCAAAAATTTGTCTTTCGGAGTTGACTTTAAACTGTAGATCCCGCCACTCATGTATAAAATTAACACACACAACATAAGTGGTGTGAGAAACTAGGTCGTAATCCTAACTGAATGGTTGTAATGCGCAATTATGTATGTAGGTATGGCGATGATTATCAACTTCTTTGGTCTGAATTGAATGTAATGTGAACTGGCTAATGAAATCGTGAGATTTGATGCCGCCAAACTTTTTCTTGTGGGGTTCTATTATCACGTAAGGTGTATCCCAATAGGCAATAAAGGCTTCGGACAAATTCAGCCTGATTTATGAGCCAGTGACATGGAAAATTGGACATGCCGAATGTAATTCGTAATGACATTTGAACGATATTATATCCACACGAAATGACATTTATAGGCCTCTCGAAAGAGTAACAATTTTGATGTTATCTCACAGGCACTTTGTTTTATTTAAACTTGACGATAAAAGGTGTTCACTGATAGATCCAGTACAAGAAACGCCGATTTGTTATGGAAATAAGCATATCGGTTTCCAACACTGCTGCAAGCGCTTAAGTACGTAAGACTTTAATGCGCAATTGAATCTACCTTTGAATGTAAAATAGTAAATGCTCAGAAGTAAAGATTCAGAAGTGCTTATACATACATACATACATACATAAATGGTCATTATAATCTTTCCTTCCTGATTACGACCTAGCTTCTCATACCACTTATGTTGTGCGTGTGTCAATTTTATACATGAGTGGCGGAATCTATAGGTTAAATTGTTCATGGCAGTTTCATATCTTGTAGCAATTGACTGTCATTGCCATTAAACTTTATGGCTGAATCATATATTTTTTTTAGATTTCTTTTTTAAACTCTAACGTGAAAAGCCATTTCAAATAATTTTTTCTTAATAATTTTTCTCATTTGCTATCTTTTCTCATGCTGTTGTAGAAAACCATCATCTCACTAAGACACTTCCCAGAAAAGAAGGTCATTAGATTTTAAGATGACCAAGTACAAAAAAACTTTTTAATTCTTTCAATGTTTTAGTTTTGATTGCCACCAACGATGGCGTTTAAACACTTTCTCGTTAATCATTTAAGATCATGATATGGATTGTATTACAAGGTCAATAACGAAAAATTAATTTTGTTCTGTTTTTTTTTGTTTTCCTTTAATCAGCACGATAAAGTTCAACAAAGTGTTTTTAGCCTTTTTAAAAACAACAGCCAACTTTTAATTGCATTTAATTGTTGTTTCGCTTTAGTGCTCCAGTGCAGCCTTTTAATCTCTATATATGATACAGAGAGTAGAGATGTGGCAGAATAAATAAAATTATTATTGAGGCTTAAAAAAATAAAAACGTTTATAAAATTTCAGTTAGCTTTTGTAAATCTCCAATTGATTTATTTTCTCATTTTATGCGCTATTATTTTAAGAGGAAACATAATATGTTTCTAGTGCTTTCAGATAAATTATTAGGGTGGTTGCCAATTTTATAGGGTGGGTGATTTAAAAGTTTAAATTGAAAAATGCAATACAATTCGAAAACGGTTTGAAATTTTGTGAAATTTGTATTTTTGTTGTGAAGTATAATTGTTCCGGTTAGAAATGGAATATTATTTCATATATATGACTGCCACGGCTGGTCTCAGAGTACCTCATTCGATTAGATCAATTTGCATACACTTTTTCTAGCGTATGGGGTCGAATCTGGGCAATGGCTTCACGAATATTGGCCTTCCAATGCTCAATTGTTTCTGGTTTGTCGGCATAACAATTTTCATTAACGGCGCCTCACAGAAAATAATCCAACATTATCAAATTCTAGCTTCTTAGAGGTCAATTAACATCACCATTTCGACTAATTAAACGGCCATAAAACGTTTGACGCAATAGATTGATTCTTGCATGAGATGTGTGAAAAGTTGCATCATTCGGTTGAAACCAAACATCGTTCACACCACTACCATGAGAAGCGGGTACAAATAAATCGGTTATCATGATGCGATAGATGCTTCCATTGACCGTAATGGTTCCGCCGTCCTCATTTTCAAAGAAATATGAGCCTATGATGCCTCCGCTTCACAAGCCGCACCAAACAGTCACTCGAAATATGTGCATTGGCTTCTGTGAGAAGTTTTTCGTTGGCTCATCTAGCGAAGCGAAAACCAAGCGAAAGGTCATGCGGCTTCTACACATGAACCAATTGAACTTTGTAAGGCATCATACCGATATCTTTTCGCAATATTTGACGTAAACCGGTCCGTGAAAAGTTCAATTCTTGAGAACGATGACCAGTTGATGTCGATGGATTCGCACGCACACTCTCAGCCACAGTTTCGATATTTTCGGGTGCAGGAGCCAAGATGTGAGTGTATCTTAGCGCATCAACAATAAAACCGGTTTCAAGAACTTTAGCAATAAACTTGCGTTTACCGGGCACTGTTGGTTCTTCTCGGCGACAAAATTTTGTACATTATATTCGTGCAGTTTCCTAACAATAGTCTTTGTTTTGGAAGTAAATTTTTGAATAAATCTCAACGTTGTCAAGCGTAAATCGATTCATTACGTTCAGTGGAACCAAATTTAAATATTCTGTTGGGCATAATGCTGGATCTTTTTTAAGAAATGACAGAATTTGCTTGATGAGTGAGATGCTTTAAACCGATAGATAGCCCACCCATTAATTTTATAATCAAATATTGATGATAACTATTCCGAACTATTGATAGAATTTTACACTTACCCAATTCGCTGCCCTAATATAATTTTTTTTCTGTTTGATTCAGAATGTATGATATTTATTAACATGCTTCGGCCTGTTTAAGCACTTCGTGCATGTTTTTTGCATTTAACACTGCATATATGCGCCGAAAATCTATACTATTTAAGCATTTTTTTTCAATTTTTTCCTCTTATTTTTACTGCAAATTTGGCGCATTATGCATTTTATTGAGTCTATAATGTTGGCGCAAAAAATGTATTTTATTTGATTTTCATTTTATAATATTTATTTTAAAATTTTTTTCTCTCATTTGGGTGTGATATTTTCGTTTAATAATCTTGAACTTAACGCTTGTAACATTTGGCTTGAAGCCAATTTTTTACGAAAAGAAAAAAATTATAATTAAATATAAGCCATTTAAACTTAAAACTATTGCATATAATAATTCAAAAACTTTGTTGTTATACAATTCATTTATTTTTTATTTACTTTTTTCCAAAAATAAAAAAACAAAAAAAAAAAAAAGAAATGATTTTTCTCAATTTCATTTTATGTACTTTTCATTTAATAAATTATTTGCAAATTTTCTTTAGACAATTAATCATGATGGAAGAGTGAAAATTAATAATTATTTGAAAACAATTCGTCGGACCTTGTAAATATTCCATCAGATATTGAAGATTTAATTAATTGCACATTATAATACAAAGTGATAAAAGAAATCTATTTCATAATAAACATCAAGGTTTTGTTTAAATATTCAAAGCAATTGCTCACCCTACACAGTTTGAGGCATACGATTTTTCTTTTTTCATAGAAGCAACATTTAGGCATCTATAGAATGGCTTGAATAATACTATTCAGATCAAATATACTTAGGGCCATTATTACAACTTGGCGTTAAACTTGGATTTAGTTAATGGTACCTTTAGCTAAAGGGAACTGTAAAGTTACCTTTAACTTAATTTCGTTATTACAACTTACAGATAAAATAAAGTTAATTTTATTCAAAAATATGGCAGTGCCGGAGCAATGTCGATAACACTGCTCAATTAAACAAGTCTTTTTTAAACGCAGTGGCAACGACGCTTTATATGCTCATTTTGTTTATATTTGAAATTGGCATTATGAAAATAATATATAATATGGCAAGTTCAGACATAAACTTAACTTTAAAAGTTACCGGTAGGATGATCCTACCTTTAGCTTAACGCTCACTTTTACCATATTTGTCCACTTATAATAATGAAAAACAATTTATCTGCCCGTTAAAATCCTTTGTAAAAGCCCTCATTAAGGCCGCGCCTAGGCTCAGGCCTAATCTTAATAAAAGATAGTTCGTAGACCACGAAGGTAGGCCTCACTTACTATGTACAAGGAAGAATTGTTTGGATCTGTACGGATACTAAAGTAGCCTTGAACGGCGTCCATCCTTATTAGCAGATGCCAGATATGAGCTGAGACTTTCTAATGATAAAACTGATCATTCGAGCTGTAAAAGAAACCAAGTTGATAGTAGACCTGCTCAGATAGACTCTATGCTGCCTGTGGATAGCGTCCTTTCTACTCACTTAAAAGTGGATTGGAGTTAAATTAGTTTAGAGGCGCCGTAGTCTAGTAGGTAGTGTATTGGCTTATTAAACGTGAGGCCTCGATTCAAACGTTAGGTCAGAAATCTCCAACAAATCGAAATATGAAAAAATATTTCTTCGGCGACTGCCTTACAGCAGATTTCTAAGAATATCTCGGAGAATAAAAAAAATTGCCATGAAAAGTTTTTCGAAAATGTTATGAGTCAACTTTAAACTGTAGATCCCGCCACTCATATAAAAAATTAATACACACAACATAAGTGGTGTGAGAAGCTAGGTCGTAATCCTGTGTGAATGGTTGTAATGCCCAATTACGTATGAAGGTATGTATGTCACATGTGTGACCATATCTATACATTAGTGTAGCCCCTGTGGAATTCGTTTAGTGGAATTCGGTCACTGTACAGGGACTGCGCTTAACCGTGGCATCACAACGTGCAGCTATGAGTGCTCAAGTGACCCCGTACAGGGACTGCGCTCACCTGTGGCATCACAACGTGCAAATATGCGTGCTTAAGTGAGCTTTGGTAATCAAAGCTACCACTATATATCAAATCTTGGAGGATATATGAATTTATAGAGTAGCTGCCCATAACAAAAGTATAAAGTCATAATTTCTGGATTACTTCTTATGAGGCCATTGATTTATAACAACAAACTGATAACTCTTAAAATCACCAGTAAACATAATTTGAGAACAAATTATTCAAAAACTGGGGCAGACAAATGCCAAAAATCATACTTAGATATTAAATGCCATGAAATCGTCTATCAAATTATAGTAAATATCAGTAATCTGTTATAGACCTACGTACTTACTTAATTGGTAACTACAATCGTTTAGTCAAGATTGCGACCTATGTATATTCCGATACCATCTTTGTTGTGACGTGCAGTTTAAAGTTGACTCCGAACAACAGATTTTAGAGAAACTTTTTGTTGGAGATGTCTGATGTGGGGTTTTTAACATGACTATTAAATATAATTTTTTTTTTAAGTTACGATAAAGAACTGCCAGGAACCTCATACTGCATTTGACATTCCGTACGCATAATTTGCCTCTTTCATTCTTTTCTTTGTGTGATGACATAAACCATCTCTTTTTTAATAACACAAGCGAAGTTTATGAAAGTTTAGTTCATAATTACCTTGTATGTTTAGACTAGATACTAATTAAGTAAATAAAATTTATAATTATTATTAATTTAAACTTTTGTTTTCCATAGAACGCAATAAGTTAACAAAACTTTCCTATACGGTTTTTAGAAAGGCTATTAGAACTTCTTGTTATACAATATGATAATGAAAATAAGGGTTTTTCAAATACAAAAAACAGCAAATAGATAATTAAATTATTTATGAACACATTAAATGTTAAACAATAAAACTAAAACAAATCATTTCAAATTGAAACACAAAATTTTCAAAATTTAACACCTAAAATTCAAAATGAAAAAAAAATATTGTCCGTAATTAAATACTCATAGTCTTTCATTAGAAATAACTGATGATACATTTATTGCTTAATTATTTTAATATTTATATTTATTTTAAAGTTGATAAATGTCTGTCTTCCAGTAATTTGAGTGATTATAAATTAATTTTGGAAATTTTTTTTTATTCTGTTTCCCTTGATTGGGAAGCCAGTTGTTCATATTGCCGGTGAATGATAGGAAGCGATGTGATCAGGTGTTAAATTAATGCTGTCTAGTCTAGTGTGAAGAAATTTTAAGAGTTTGATTTATAATTCTCCGCTTTAGCGAATTTTTTTTTTTGCTTAATTTATAACTCCATTCGTTTTATAGACGTGATGTTAAGTTTACACTTTTGAAATGAAATTTGTTGACTATTTTAATTTTAGTCCACCTTGCATATCATATAAAACAAGTTCGAAAACAAGTTAAAACAAAAGAATAGCAATATTTGTTAATTGGCAATTAGTACCACCATTACTCATCATTTTTGTATATAAAAACCCTACTCCTATACAATGTTTACACACAGTACACATAGTAGAGTAGTTACTCAAATATTTAGTAATAATAACGGAAGAATTTTAATCGTTTTGGTTTTGAAATATAAATTTGGGATAAAAAATAAAAGGACTACTGGCCATTACTCTTTAAATATTATTTCATATATTCCAATTTGGTCTTAGTTTTTTCAGTAAATTAACCGGTATCTCACCAATGCCAGCTATAATGTTATGTTTCATGGTCAGAATTGTGGCTGGCTTGTCCATGTATGCGAGAGATTTCAAGTATTCCTACAGAAAAGAGTCTAAGGGCCATTATTACAGCTTGCCGTTAAACTTGGGTTTAGTTAAAGGTACCTTTAGCTAAAGGGAACTGTAAAGTTACCTTTCACTTATTTTCGTTATTACAACTAACAGATAAAATAAATTTAACTTTATTCAAAAATATGGCAGTGCCAGAGCAATGTCGATAACGCTGCTCAATTAAACAATTTTTTTAAACGCAGTGGTTTATATTTGAAATTGCCATATTGAAAATAATATATGTATATGTATGGCAAGTTCAAACATAAACTTAACTTTCAAAGTTATCGGTAGGATGATCCTCTTTTAGCTTAACGCTCGCTTCTACCATATTGTCCACTTATAATAATGAAAAACAATTTATCTGCCTGTTAAAATCCTCCCTTTAGTTAACGGCAAGTTGTAATAATGACCCTAAAAGTGTTAAAATGCATGATCTTGGCGGCCAATGGACTGCTTCAAAACGTGAGATAAATTGCTCACCAAGCTCGCCTGTCTTTAGCTAGTTCACGTTAAAGAGTACCGTGTGGCATGTGGTACATATATATTCTTTAAAATCACATGTCAACCAAATCCAATTCTTTCATTTTGGGCAAATAATAGATTCAAAGAATAGCTTGTGGCTATTTTCAATTACTTTTTTTTTTGTGAATATTATTTTTAATATATGTATGTCAACCTAGAAACACTTTGTAGTGGAATTATATCTCCTTCTTAAATCCTCTTTAGAGCAAAGTTGTATAAGACTTCCGCTTGTAGCAAATCGATACTACTGGCATTGTATTATGACGCTTGTTTTGGAACATTCGATATCGGTAACTGAGGAATATCGAACTGTGTTGACATTTCCTTTCAGTAAGGTTTGACAAGTCAAAAACAAATCTCTTAGCAAAGTTCATAGAGCACATATAAGAAATCAATGCTACATTGATTATTTAATTGTTTAACTTGAATTATTATACCTTTTTAATTTTACATAAATAAAGTTGGTCAGTAGGCATTTGCAACTGCTCGTGATTGTATCATTTTTATATTACGACACTACAATAATCAACATAATCAGCCTTATGAGCAAGCAATACGTGCAGATATTATAGTTTTCACGCTAATTTTACAATCCTGTATCCAAAACCGTCAACAAAACAACGAAATGTACGCAGCGAAGAGAATATAGCTGTGGTAGCGTGAAGTCTTGAGGAAAACGTCGAGATGCCGATTGATCTTGTTGGCCTTTGTCCTTCGGCCGCTTTTAAACTTTTTTATATAAAACAAAGCTCCTATAAGCACCGCAGTCAAACAATCGTTAGCATCTTGTTTAAACTAGTTTGACTCCAAAGTCAGTATTTTTTTTTTGTTTTTATCAAAGAACTGTCTTTAGTGATTAAAATCATTTCTGGTTAAATAAGCAAAATTGTCGTATTTTGAGCAAAGACAGTAAACAAGACATTAATGAATTACCATTACATGCATTAAAAATGAGTGTGCGGTGTGCGAAATTTTTGATTCTAATTTCTATCGCTCTTGAGGCACGTCAAGTCGCCGTAGTCTAGTAAGTAGTGAAATGGCTTATTAGACGTGAGGCCTCAGTTCAAACCCCAGGTCAGATATCTCCAACAAAACGAATTATGAAAAAATATTTCTTCGGTGACTTCCTCTGAGAGTAAATAAGATTGCCATGCAAAAGTTTCTCAAAATTCTGGCGCTCGTAATCGACTTTAAATAGTAGGTTTCGCCACTCATGTATAAAATTAACACACATAACATAAGTGGTGTGCGAACCTGACTGAAGGGTCAGAACGTCAGATATCAACGATATTTAATTCCAACAAGACGGTGAACTTGCTATATAGTGTGCTTAACCATCGATTTATTGCAAAATGAATTTTGCGACAACTTTCTTTACAGGCCTACTCGTTCGTCTCTGGATTACTTCTTATGGAGCTATGATTATTTATTGATTTATACCGACAAGCATACATAGGTGTATGAAGCCAACATTCAAGCCACCATTGAAATCATGTGGTCAGATATATTGAAAAAAGTACTCAAAAATTGGATTGGAATTACATATGTACATATGTATGTCGGAAATCATATTTGTAAACCATGTATATGCTATGAAGTGGTCTACCAAGTTATAAAAAAAAACGCATTCCAACAATATTTCTTTTTTGTTTTCGTCTAGTTCTTATATGTAAAAAAAGTGCTGATGAATTAGGTTTGCAGTAAAATGTTTTTTTTGAATCCAGGTATCTAATATCACTGGTTGTATATAGTTTTTTTTATCTTTTTATATTAGAAAAGTATATAATTCTTGGAAAAAATGTTTGTAAAAAAAATTTTTTTTGCTTCATTTTAATCATTTCATTTAACTTGTGCTTAAATATTTAAAAACAAAAATTGTAAATTCTTTGGAATGACTATTAATCACTTCCGAACAAGCAGATTTAACACTTTTGCTGTTAATTATCATGAAAAACAAAGAACAACTTCACGCCTGACTTTTGATATACCCTACGCAGCTCAATGTGTATTTCATTTGCATGACACTATTGTAGCCATATTTCGTTTCGTAATCGATTGATTTAGTATCAGTTTTTAAGTTAATTTTTTTTTTTTTTTGAAATAATCAATAGGGACAATTTTTAATTTTAGAAATATTACCATTAAACGCTCTCTTGGTATCAATAATTGCTCCCCTTGTCGTAGTCTGTTCACGGAATTGACAAGAATTGGAATATCAAGCTTTCTGCAATAGATTCCATTTTATTACACATTCGTGAAAGCAAAAAGTTCATAATTCAATATTCGGATAACCAGCGGAAGTCAGCTTCCGCTATACCCAGACAGTAAGTCCGAAGGCTGATAATCAGAAGCACCCCAAAACATCAACGACACACTGGCAGTTTAATAATCCTGTTTCCGCGTTTTTGGTTTCTTTAGAAATTACATAAAATTTTCCATCTGAAATTAATATTCGTTTCGTCAGATCATTAGATTAGGTTAGGTTAGTGTGGTAGCTTTAATACCAATAGCTCACTTGAGCACGCACAGCGGCCCGTTGTAACGCCACAGGTGAGCGCAGTCTCTGTACTGACCAAGTTCCTTCGAATCAGGAAGGGAGAAGTTGGTCAGCGCAAGGGCTGCACATTTAAAGCACGACTACGCTACGCTGGAAAACCAGCCCGAAAGCTTGATAAACGAGGCTATATCCTTGACATCACTGGACGATAGCTCCGTCAAGCTGACAAGGGTCAGATCGTAGTCAGTTTTTTTTAAATTTTTAATACACAGTCAAAAATCAAGTTTTTATACAAATCGTTTGAACTACTTTTCGTAGATTCAGACCCTTGAAATCAGGTCCTTAATTCTAATTCTTATTTAAACTTTATTTTGTATACTGCCATCAAAGTTGTTTAAATTTGAAGTTGCCGTAGTCTAGGTAGTGTGTAGGTTTATTAGACGTGAAGACACGTTTTAAATCCCAACAAAACGAAAACTAAAAAAATATTTTTTCGCCGTCTTCCTCTCAGCATATTTCTAGCAAAAATTCTGAGAGTAAATAAAATTGCCATGAAAAGTTTCTCAAAAATCTATCTTTGGGAATCGACTTTAAACTGTAGGTCCCGCCACTAATGTATAAAGTGGTCATAAGTGGTATGAAAAGTTAGGTCGTAAACCTGATTGAGAAATTGTGATGACAAATTATGTATGTATGGCTTACAGTTTAACGTCAATACCGAACGGTAGATTTAATAAATTTCTCATGGCAATTTGATTTATTGCCAGAGTTTTTGCCAGAAGACTGCGGAGTGGAAGTTGCCGAAAGAATTATTTTTCTTATATTTCGTTTTATTTGAGATGTCTGATCTGGGGTCTAAACTACGAGCTACATACTAGTTTACGGTGACTTTTACGTCTATTCTTTAGCTTATAAAAATCTCGTCCTCGTCATATAAATTTATGTCTGAAACTAATTGATATTAATAGCCTTCAGTGTATCCCAATCGGGCGATTCATTCGGTTGTTGTATTCTGTATTATTATAGACGCGATTTGATCCAAACATCTAGTTCTTCTGTCGCATAGCAGTATCAAGAAATTGTGCTTACCACTGCACTCATTTGTTATTTTGTCTTCCGCTTTCAAAGAAAAAAAGAATATAATTTCGTATAATGTTTTAGAAACTAATTTTAAAAATTATTTAAAAAATACTCATAATGTCACTTAAATTCTATGAATTTCAAGAACCTAGTTATAGAGTTTTTTTAAGGCGGTAATTAGTTCCAACGAAAAGCTTTGGTTTATGAAGAATGCAATTTAAAGTTTTCCCTTTGAACATAAATAGAAGCAGAAACTAATTGTGACTTAATTTAACTTCTGACACCAAAACCGTAATGAAAATGTGTGTCTGGGTGTGTGCGTCTAAGGAAATATTGAGGGTGGTAAAGGTATTGTTAATGTATCCTAGCGTATGGCTGTGTGTTTTCATCGTTTGCTCTTAATGTGTCATCATAGATTAATTAAAAGTTGTGTTTCTCATTTAACACTTACCTGGCGGTAATAGCCTAAGAGCATGTGATTCTAATGAAGACACTTTAACTTACACCAGGACAACAGTAATAATCAGAATATTTTATTTAAATTTGTTTAAAAAAGCGGTTCAAAAGTTGTTTAAATGTTCCACAGTTGTTTAGATCCTTAAATAAAGAGTTTAAAGACAGTGCTCTGGTCCCTAGAGATCATATCGTAATATTTTCTTGCTGGTATTTCCGATGTAAGATCAAGATCGGATTTAGTTATTGTGTTGCTAAGGTTAACTATACGCAAGACTTTAGTAGTCGCCGTAGTCTCGTAGGTAGTGTGTTAGCTTATTAGACGTGAGGCCTCGGTCCTCATGTCCAACAAAACAAAATGTAAAAAAAAATATGTGTTCAGTGCATAGCTGCCAGATAAATGAAGCAACAAATCGTCAAATATTTGAGAAAAAATCGTCAAAGACGTTCATTGAAATCGTAAAAAAATCGTCAGAAAAACTAAATAAATAAATTTAAAGGTTTTAAAAACAAAAACATATAAAGTCAATGTTAACCAGCAATAATATTGCATTGCAGAAGATCTTGATGTTATGGGCATTAAAATTCAGTGTGATGTTCGGTAGAACTGACACATTTTTCAGTGCCTTGGTTTCTTAAGACGGTTCAATAAATACTTCACTTCATCTGATCTACTTACCATTTATATCATTTATAACCGACCGAGAATGGAATACAACTCTCATGTATGTAACGTCTATTTTGAGGCTTCTCGACTGTTTACAGGGGAGGCCGTAGTAGCTCGTTAATCAGGATAGTGTGTCCAACCCCATTGATTCATTGGAGCGTCGGATATTGCTCGAGCGAAATAAGGGGACTGGTTTATGAAACTCATGTATTCCTACATAACACTCGTCTTTCTCGGCCAGCACATCCATATGTGGTCGATTGGCCAGTGTATCGCCCGCTGCATTACAGACAAAGTTCGTTTGTTAGACGGACTATTCGTATGTAGAACTCCCTTCCTGCAGAGATCTTTCCTGTTACTTATGGTATAAAAATATTCAAACCTAGTGTCCATAAACACTGTTCACACTTTCCTCCTTTCTATAATATATTTTCCTAGTTCCAAACACAATGCCATCATCTAAGTGTTGGTCGAATGAAAAAAAATAATGGCACTTGCCTTTGTTCTCCCGATGATAATATTAGAAGCTATAATCGAATTTTTAAAATTGTCTGCAACGGCATATGATAATTTATGCTCAAGTACGATGTTATTTAGGAGTTGAAATTGTTTGGTTTTTGAGGGATTAAAAAGGCCTAAAATGCAGAAAAATCATCACAGGTATTCGAAAATAACTTAAAAATATAATACATTACTCCTTGTTTATTATTTGCAAAGCAAATACAAAGCTTAAGGAAGCTTTTAATGTACTAAAGTAAAGAAAATGATTTAAATTTTTAATTTCTAAAAATCGTCAAAATAAGGGCATAAATCGTCATGTCGTCCATAAGATATTTTTGAAACATAAAATCGTCAAAATGACGATAAATCGTCAAATCTGGCAGCTATGGTTCAGTGACTTGCTCTCAGCAGATATCTGGCAAAAACTCTGAAAGTAAATAAAATTACCATGAAAAAGTTTCTCAAAAATCTGTTGTTCGGAGTCGACTTTAGGTGCTGTCACTCATGTATAAAGTTAACACACACAACATAAGTGCTGTGAGAGAAACTAGGTTGTAGTCCTGACTAAAGATACTGTGGAGCTCCACAAAAAAACAAGTTATTGTACAATAAAAAATAAATAGAAATCTTAGGGTCTTGAACTGCCATTTTTAATTCTCTGGTTCTGTAAAATCTTATTCGATTACAGGAATAAAAATGTTGTCCTGTTGCCTACGTTAACCTTACCTATTATCGATAATATTCTCTTGTCTAATTTCAAGAGAATTTATGTGACAATTGAGTACAAAACATTTAAAGAAGAACAAGAAGACATGTTGCTACTTGCATAGAAATAGAAAGAAAATTTGTTAAATAATGAGTACATTATCATAAAAAGCAACAACAATATAAACAATTTATTGTATTTTGCTTGCTGAAGTGTAAATTCCTTCTCTTACCATATTGCTCGCTATCGTAATTATTTTCATTGTTGCTGTTGTTATTGTTGTTGTTATTTTCTAGAATCGAAAATGATTATTTATAATATGGGCTTAAGTTGTGTTGTTGGGTTAACAAACATTCTATATTTTTATAATCAAAAGTGTGGCATTTGGTTTTTTAATTTTTTTTTTTATTTTTTTGTTATTGTGTGTTTTTGATTTTGTTTTTCTTTGTCGTTTGATTGTTGTGCTTTTGTTGATATTTTGTTTTAACATGTTGCTAGAGCGAACTTGTCAACTTATTTTCAGAAAAGCGTTAAAACGATAGCAAAAAACCGTGAAGCAATTGTCGTTAAATTGGACTTTGAAAAAAGTTTTATTAAAATTCATATAAATGAGAATTTAGACTCTTCAAGTAAGTCGTTGTAGTCGAGTAGGTAATGTGGTTCAAAACCAAGCTTAAACATTTAAAAAAATAAAAATATTACCTTCAGGCAACTTCATCTCAGCAGTTTTCTGGCATAAACTCTGAGAGTAAATAATTAAATCTGAGCGTAATTAAAAGTTTCTCAAAATCAATTCACACAAAATGGGTGGTGTGAGAAGCTAGGTAATTCTGACTAAAGCGTTTTGTAATGACAAGTTAAATTTCTATAACAGTTGGGATAATTTAAAAACCATTTTTTTTTTATTAAATATGGTAAAGGTATTAAGATGATCGATTTGTCTTCAGCAGACCATATTTTGATTACCAATTTTACATGAAGACACGAGTAAAATTCAAACAAATTTGGTCGAAGCTAATAAGTTTAGTTATCCGGGGATCAAATAGTGTTTTCTTACAGTGTTTCTGTATAACATACAGTCAAAGAAAAAATTCTACATACACCATTGTTTTTTACCAAATTGAAAAATATGTTATAGCGTTGTTAAAGGCAATTAAGAACACATACATAATTGGTCATTACAACCCTTTAGTCAGGATTACGACCTAGCTTCTTACACCACTTATGTTGTGTGCGTTACTTTTATACATGAGTGGCGGGACCTACAGTTTAAAGTCGACTCCGAACGACAGATTTTTGAGAAGCTCTTCATGGCAATTTTATTTACTCTCAGAGTTTTTGTCAGAAATCTGCTGAGAGGCAGTCGCCGAAGAAATATTTTTCCATATTTCGTTTTGATGCCTGACCTGGGATACGAACCCGGGCTTTACGTCTAATAAGCCAACACACTACCTACTAGACTACGGCGACTACAATTAATTATGTTTGAAGAAAAAGCAAATTTGAAAAAATATAACGTAGAAATATTGGAAAAAATATAAAAATTAGCGTTAAAAAGTGTAAATACAGTGGTGTATGTAAACTTTTTTCTTTGACTGTATATTCCCTCGGTCTCTGATATTAAATACTGTTTAATATTAATAAAAAAAACGCTAAATTGACAATTTTGTAAACATTGCTCACGTCAAGAGAGTGCACAAGAAAGGGTGAAGAGTCTATAATAAATTTCTTATAAAATCAGAGATTCGTGCAGACATTTGTTAAATTGTTTAACATATCAGCTTAATAAATTTTGTGTACCCTACCGCATACATTGAGTTCGAGAGAGTGGTTGTAACACATAACAAAACTGTTCTCAAATCAGTTTTAATTGAATCTTCAGATTTGAAAAGACTTTTTTTCCGTTGAGAGTGCATATTCGTACATCTCTCCTTTCACGTAAAACTTTGTTACAACAAAGTTCAGTCCTTTATAGAAAAAATTTGGGAGTAATTTATCAAATCTGCTTTTTTTTATGAATTTCTTAATAAATCTCAAGATAATCCCCAAAATCGAAGCGAAACTTCAATTGCATCCACTTATACGTATTGAACGTAACGTATTGCAAGGAAATAATACCGTACTTTGTTATGGTAACAGAAGAAAACAGTTTACAACGATCAATTGATCAAACTTTGTATTCTCCTTTTATGTATTGGCTGTTTACTTGGAATTAGCTAGAAATCTAGACTTCAACAGTTCTTGAGACGGTATGAATGGACGAAATTAATATCGCTGAACTCCTTTTGAAAGAAGAAAATTCTTCTAAGCAGCAGAACCTTTTTGCAGAGTGAGACTGGTTTTTTGGATGATATACTCAGAGAGGAAGAGGCTCTTCCTTAAGTCGTCATAGTCTAGTAGGTAGTGTGTTGGCTTATTAAATGTGATGTGTGCTACGATTCAAACCTCGTCAGGTCAGACTTGTCCAACAAATCGAAACATGAAAAAATATTTCTTCGGCAACTTCCTCTCAGCAGATTTCTGGCAAAAACTCTGAGAGTAAATAAAATTGCCATGAAAAACTTTACAAAAATCTGTCGTTCAGAGTCGTCTTTAAACTGTAGGTCCTGCCACGCATGTATACAATTAACACACACAACATAAGTGGCGTTAGAAGGTAGGTCATAATCGCGACTAAAGGGTTGTAATGACCAATTACGTATGTATATATGTATGTAAACATTCTGTACTCCATTATTGTTATTCCAAAAAAAAAAAAAAATAAAATAATTCAGAGAATAGAGTCTTCTAAAGTCGAGTTTGATTGACCATAACTTTCTTGTTCTCTCTCTATATTGAATGTATGTATGTACGTGTGTATTGGTATATTAATAAACTTGATTTTGATTTTTGGTTGAAAATTTTCTTGTGTAGTTTCTTTACATTTCGCATTTCGTGTTAAATTTGTTGCTATTTTTTTATGAGTGTTTTTTTTTTCTTTTGCTTTTGTTGTTCTTTGTGGCTGAACAAAATAAAAGATACGAACCTGTTGGATGTATTTTTCAGTTTGTGTTTAAAGCGTCTTTAAGGTGGTTACACATACGCCATACCAATATTAAACGCTGATTTATAACGTTGATATACGCACAGGAAAATCGAGTTTTACATGTTGTAACTTGTGCACTGTCATTTAAATATAGAAAAAGTGTCCAAAAAAGAATTTGTTGTTAATGTTAAATTGATTTTTTAAGAAATAAAAAAATAAAAATAAAAATTATGTTGTATTGTGAATTTTGCATAATTTATTCAATATTTGCCTATCCAACCATAAAAAGAACGTCAGTTTAGTGATCATTTTTATTAGCGGTTTTAAAGCAAGAAATTTTGTATTGTAACATTGTAATTCAAAAAAAGTCTCCAACACCAACTCATACTCTCCCACTTACTTGGTGTGTTTATGCCTCATCCATTGGGGCTCACACAGCAGCTGTTGTATTCACCATTGCAGTATTAAAAACAGAATGTAGACAGAGAGTAGTAAAGTGTTTTGAAAAAACAAACAAAAAAAAATCTCACATTAAGAAAATACAATTTTACATAAATTACAACAAATCAGGGTTACTAAAGGAAAAGAAATACAAAAAATAAAGGAAATTAATTCAAGAGAAGCGAAGAAAAGAAAAATTATAAACAAAAGCTAAAAAGTAAAATTATTTTATTGTGAGTGTCATTAAGAGAAATTTTTGTGTTTTTTTTTTATTAATTTAATTTCTCTGTAAGTGTTTGTCTTTTAAAATAAAGCAAAACAAATAAAATAAATTAAAACAAACAGATTGTAGTTTTAACTAGTTTAGTGCAGTTTTTTTTTAATTTTATTGAAATTCTTTAAAATTGGTCGTCAATATTTCTACACAAAAATGAAACGTTTAATGACCTGGGAACGAGAATTGGTAGATGCCATGTACGAGTAAGTTTTTATTTTTTTGTTGTATTTTTTATTTTTATTTGTTTATAAAATTATTTGCAAAAAACCGCATTTAGTTATGCGATCAGTCATTAATGCCTCTGTCGTTTAAAGATGGCAGAGATGCGCCGCCGCTTATTACTTAAAGTTAACGTCGTTAAAGTTCCTGAGAATTAAAGTTAGAGAGACCGTACTGTACTGAAGTTTTTTGCCGATGCTTCTTCCATTTCTTGCTATTTTTCGCTCGTTCGAGTGCATGCAAATCTGTTGGGAGGCAACAAAAAGTTTGGAGAATACGAAAGATGGGTATTGTCGGACAGCCAATAAGTAAACAAAGTTTGAAGGAATAATAAAAGACAAGTGCTGATATTTTAGACTGCATTACCATATGTATTA
Organism: Sarcophaga caerulescens; assembly: GCA_927399465.1. Classification (NCBI taxonomy): domain Eukaryota; kingdom Metazoa; phylum Arthropoda; class Insecta; order Diptera; family Sarcophagidae; genus Sarcophaga; species Sarcophaga caerulescens. Next base: position 117,852,205 of record OV656872.1, on the reverse strand, counting down.
CCATACGGATGTTTCTATTTGTTTTTTTTTTTTTTTTTTAATAACTGACGCCACCATATTTTGTTGACGTGATTGTCCGACTATTTGAATTTGTTTTAAAATTTAGAGTCAAATTAAATAAATTAACAGTGGAACGGAGTGGAAAATATTTTATAAAACAGTGAAGCGCTTAGAGAGAAACTGTTACCGAATTCCATTTAAGTTTTAAAAATAAAAGTAAAAATATTAGTGAAAGAATAAAAACCAAAGAAAAATGAGTGAGTTCTTGATCTAATTAAGTGTGATTGTATTTAAAGAAATTCTAAAAAAACCCAAGAAAGTCTTACGCCTGCCAAATTAACAACAGTATTTTCTTTCAATGTCGTTAACTGTTATTACATATTGAGTTTAAACGATAATATCCTTGACAAGTCGTACGAATTGTGTCTAAATCTCCACTGTCTTAAGTGCTGCTAGAAATAAAGAATTCCTAATTTGCTAATCTCTAGCATGCTAGTATCGAATAGGAAGCAAAAAAAAGACAACTTTTCTAATCATAAATTCCATCTTAGTTAAAGTTTCCGCCGACTTACCGCGTTTTGACCACAAACACTTGCTTTCGAAATTATTATTTTAGTATGTAAAAACATTTCCCGCCCAAGATTTTTTTTGGTAATTTGTTTTTTTTAATCAGTAATTGGCCGATAAAAATTTAATCCATAATAATCGTAATGAATCTATATATTGAAGAGCTTTTTATACCCAGCTTTATTGTAGTAGTTAAAAACTGTGTTTTATGTTGTTGATTTTTATTATTTAATCGACATAGATCTTTCTAAAGAGTTAGCTGCGTCTAACCTTCCCATTAGATTCGTTGCTGACATTATTCTTTCTGTAATGCTGGGATCAAGGTATTCCTGAGTGTCCTAAGTGGATTGCTTACTTTTCAAAATTTGAAATTTTACGGCAATTTTTTCGCCGGGTATGCAATAGGAATTGTAGTCCAAGGGGTACCTAATAAAATCTAATTTGTGGTATATACCGAATCATTTCAGAATTCAAGAATAACAATGTTGAAAGAGGATGGTAGATATTGGGTCGAGGTGGAAACAATACATTATATGTGAATTTAGTCCAAGAAGTCCCCAATAAATCCCAAGCAGTAGTATAGTCCAAATGATTCTGGAATTCAAGAAGCACTACATCATGTTATCTCAAAAGTAAGCTTTGTATGACACTTTTTAAATAAATTTAATTTAAATAAATTTAATTGTCTTGTAAACATTTAAAATTCGTATTGGCTTTACAATGACCTCTAGTGATTTTAATCGTTCTGTATTGGCTTCAATAGACCCGTTATCACGTTCTTAAGTGACAGAAGCCGTTAGGAGAATGACAACACAACATTCAATAAATACTTTGATCGACCAGCATAAAACCCCTCTATGCAAATAAACTTGATTTTTTTTAACGGCTCGAATCAAAAAAACAAATGGTGAGTTTAACGAAATAATTTCAACTGAAATTACAATTTAAGTACTTTAGAATAACTTCCAATCATTATAAACGTTGGACTCATGTACTTACTTACTTAATTGGTAATTGCAACCCATTAGTTAGGATCACGACCTAGCTTCTCACATCACCCATGTTGTGTGTGTTAACTTTATCCACGCGTGGCAGGACATGTAGTTTAAAGTCGACTCCGAACGACAGCAATTTTATTTACTCTCAGTTGGACTCATGTATTAAAATTTAAATGAGGTTATATGCAGAAGCAGCGCCTAAGAGCAAAAATTTTGTATTGTTTATGCTTTATTTACCATTAAAAAGGGACGTATGAGGGAAATATAAACAGTCCGAATTAATTAATAATAGTCTGCTGTGTGATGGAGTGTAATAACTTAGTCGACCTATTTTTATTATTATCCCCGGCTGTTCTTAACTTACATATATTCTTATTGCTTTGTTATTTATGCTTTAACATGAATTTATCGTTAATTTTGTTTTGAATTTTCTGACAGCTGTGTCACTTTATTTATCACTGTTTAATCAGTGTGATCACTTGCAAAACAACGCAATACAATCGAATATATTGACAGACAGGCCAGAGCCATGTATTATTTCTTAATTGGAGGCCAAAGTTTTTTTCCTTTTCCTTACACTTTTATATATTTTTATTCTGTTTTATTTATAAAATAAAAATTAAACTTTTCGATTCTTATTTTGATTGCGAAAACAAAAAATATTTCATATTTAATTGACAAAATTTGATCAACATTTATCATAATTATTATTACTCAGTCGGTGATATTTTGCGATAATTAAATTAAAGGTAATTAATAAAACAGAGGCTTAAAGGTGTGAAATATCTTTTTTGTATTATTGATTTAGAGAAACTACTGTGCTATTAATCATCAGAAACTATAAATAATTTCAGATTAATTTTGAATAGAAATATAAAAAAAATTTTATTTTTTTTGTTTTAAAATTTTCAATCTAAAGTTTCAAATTAATTTTTATTGTAAACATTTTTTTTTAATTCAATATTAAATTTCGACAACAACTACTTTAATATTGTTGCTGTCTATAAAATAATTTCTTTTTTTATTTCTTCATTGACGTCATTACCATTTAATATTTTTTGTTGTTGTACTTGCTTTACAAAATATTTTTATTTCCTTGAGCGTTTTGTAGCGCAAATTTTTTTAAATTTTTAAAAAAAAAACACAGAAATTTAAAAGTGATGTTCATGTCCGTCTCATATGTCAAATGCCACCACTTTCAGGACACTTGTACAAAATTTATAGGCCTTTTACGTTTTTGTGCCAGGAACTGATGTGCTACTAATGTGGACACACACTGTGACTTCAAAAGTTTGAAAATATATTCGCATTACGAAACTTTAAAACGTTTAATGATGAAGTAAATTAATACAGCAAGAAAACGGAAAATGGTTGAATAGAGACCCAAAATATCTGGATTCGAATACGACAGAACTGAATTTTTATTATGGTCTTCCAAAATTCAATAAATTAAGAGAGTTTTCAATTTCACTGCTAATAATACATCCTGATTCTCTTACAGAGGCGCTACACCTTTCTAACTACACTTTACCACTTACAATTATAGGCATAAAGAGGTAGGTAGGTTGAAAGGAGGAGAACATCAAACAGACTTATATTAATGTGTTGCTTGTGTCCTGATTAGCATCCGTCAATCCGTATCCATATTTTAGTATTTGTAAAATTATTTTACTCCTCATAGGTAGATGTCTGTTAAAATGTTATCAAAAAAATATTTGAACCTCTTATACTCAAAAATTCTGACAAAAATATTATTATTGCAGTGAAGAAGTGTCTTATTACTGTGACAAACGATCTATTGCACTTTCTTCATAATTTAAAGGATATCCCTATAAAATCTCCTCTAAACCTATTGCCCTGATGAACTTCAGGATGCTGCACCGTGTCAACAATGGCAATTCCCAACACCCAGTATGCAGCCGGATTTTTCTGACTAGGATGCATACATGCCACACAGGTTCCAAGAATGCGTTTTGATGGTTCGTTCCCATTGTCACGTAATCAACATGTTGCACTCGAGATAAACCCCATTTTGAATCAGATCTGCTCTTATTATAAATTTCCCAGTTGGGGTTTGAGAAGAGTCCTTCTTACATATCATTGAGCATACATTTCCAAACATCCGTCCCCTTACCACAGAATGTTTTTTGGCCCCTCGGGCTCCCCTCCTCACAAGCTTATCTGCTTGTTCATTGCTGAGAATTCCCACATGATGCCTTACACCGGAACGAATTTTTTTAAATAATTGTCTTCTTAAATCATAACCGAAGCCAATTGCAACCCTTTCGTCAAAATTACGTCATAGCTTCTCAAACCACTAATGTTTTACTTGTTATTCATAACATATTCGATTTCAAACGACAGATTTTGAGAAATTTTCCATGGAAAGTTTTGCTGTAAGACTGCTGAGCGGAAGTTGCCGAAAGAGATATTTTTTCATACTTGGTTTTTTCTGCACCAGGAGTTGAATCAAGAGCTCTCGTCTAATAAGCCAATACACTAACTAGTAGACTACAAAGACTTTATACTCATAATTATGGAATATTAGTCAGGATAACAAGTTATTAACAAGCTTATCTGCTTGTTCATTGCTGAGAATTCCCACATGATCTGGGGCTAAGGAGAAGTTAATTTTTTTTGCCATTCACACCTTCTTAAAATCCGAGGGGAATACCGGCCTGATATGTCCACTTTTATGTGTCTCTTATTTAAGTTGAATTCAGCACATCTTTCGCGTGAATTAAACCCGCGAGTTTCCCCGTGTGCTCGGCTTAGTGTATTTTGTCGCTTGCTCACCTTGAAAATTCGCTGATCACACGTACATACATCTACTTTGAAAATCGCATTATGAGCAGTTAGATGGTTTCTAGATGCGCAGTCGAATCGTACGTTTAGAGTCCCTCGTGGTACAATTAGTTTCCACGACCATTTATATTAACTTTTCGTTTGACCAGCATTGTCGATCCGATCAGAGTGATGCAATTTTTCGTAATAGTTATACTTGTTATCCTGACTAATATTCCATAATTATGAGTAAAAAGTCTTTGTAGTCTACTAGTTAGTGTATTGGCTTATTAGACGAGAGCTCTTGATTCAACTCCTGGTGCAGAAAAAACCAAGTATGAAAAAATATCTCTTTCGGCAACTTCCGCTCAGCAGTCTTACAGCAAAACTTGCCATGGAAAATTTCTCAAAATCTGTCGTTTGAAATCGAATATGTTATGAATAACAAGTAAAACATTAGTGGTTTGAGAAGCTATGACGTAATTTTGACGAAAGGGTTGCAATTGGCTTCGGTTATGATTTAAGAAGACAATTATTTAAAAAATTTCGTTCCGGTGAAAGGCATCATATCGGCGGTCTTGATCGATTGAGCATTTTTCTACCGCCTCTTGTTTCACTATTGAACTACAAAAATGTTGTCTGTCTGTTTGTTTATATTTTTATTTGTATTTGTAGCATTAAATTTATGCGCATAATTTTTGTAATTTTTTTTTTATTCAAACATGTTATGCAGTACATATTCAAGCGTGTATACATACATACATATATGTATGTATGAGGGTATACCGGTAAAAAAAGAACAGTGAATAACAAAAATGTTCAAAATTCATGAAAATTTTTGCAGAAAGAAATCTATTTTTCAGGTAATGAAATAGTTATTCTGATGGAATTTTGGATTAAACTTTATACTTTAAAACAAGGCAGCTATTATTACCAAACGCACCAAACTGTAAAATGTTGTTTTGTAATGAAATTAAAATGAAATCTTTGTAGTGTTCACTCCTTTTTGCTTTGCTGCTGTTAGCAGAATTTAGCATTGAAAGTATAAAAATATCAATTGGCAAAATGACAATATTTTCGTTTGTTGTGACAGCAACAAACATTGAACGTGTTACCTACCAGGTTTATAGAAATTTTTAAAACACTTTTTTGTTTTGTTCTTTTTTTTCTAGGAAATTATACCACAAGAATTGCATTTAAAACAAGCACCAGCATTGAAATATTTACAAAAAGGGAAAACAATTTAGAATGTGTTGTTTCTTCATATCGAAACCATAGCAGGCACGTGGGCAAAAGTTGTTTTTTTTTATTAAACTTTGTTAATTAATTGTTACCGCTTTGAATTTAATTACAACAATTAAATTGAAGTTGACATAGTTCTAAAACTAAAATTGCATAGTCATAATGGTACTTCTGTTTTTTTTTCTCAAGCGTAAAATGGCAAATACTTGGTATTTTTAAAGAAATAAATTAAAAGAACCGCGTGACTTACTCATTTCATTGGTTAGGTTGAGTTGAGCAATTAACTAACAATTCCATTTAAAACCTAAGAAAGCAGACATCAGTTTGTGTCGTGGAATGTACAATGGAAGTAGTCTTTAGGAGAGTAGTTTATCATGCAAGAGATAATTCAGATGATGGAAGAAACATGCATCATGGATCTAAATGGAAGCTCTTCGCAAGGCGGAGCAAATTTGAAGAAGATATTGTATCAATAACTCTTCTTCCTGATCTGACAGGTCCGAACATACGGGGGCCAGTAATTCCATCCGTAGGACCTTAATTGATTTTTTCCCAAAAGTTAAAAGCTTACTGATAGCTTCTTCAATATCCACACTATAGGTACATCATATGTTGCAACATTAATTCTGCCATACAGTGCTCGCAGAAAATTAATCGATTATCTCCTAAAGCTATAGTTTTTTGTCCTTTCCATTGAAAGAAAGGCCAAGGGATTCTAGATGAGTTTCACATTTCTCAAAAGCAATTCATATTTCAAGTTCGACAACACCATGACCATATATCTCCCACCGCAAGAGTCATACTAAACACGTTTTGATTTTCTATTTTGAAGAATATTAGAATATTTATCCATTGTCCACGTAAAATACACGAATACATCCACGGTGATGTCAATGGCCTAAGCCTTTGCCTGGAAATCATTTACTCATTCGTTCATTCGGCAATCAGAAAATTATCGCAAGGTCGAGTTCTCGCTTCTATCCTCCAAATATCAGTAAAGGTCTACATCGCATCGTCCCAAGTAACAGGTTCCATAGCTAAATCGCCCCTTAGAAGTAGTCTTATTATATAGTTCTTACCGAAGTTCAGACGGCTTTGTCTAAACGCTACGTCTAAACGACACCCTGAGTCTACGCGCCAACTCTCACAGATTCATTTGAAGTGGTATACATTTCAAGTCTTCAGACAGTCCTACGGAGTGGAAATTATGGATTTAGGTTCTAACCAAGTGAGGTTTGGTCCTTTAATTTAGAAACGATAATGATTAATTGAAATTCTGTTATAAACAACAAGAATTTTTCACTCACAAGGGTTGATTGGAATGTTAACTTTAATTAAAGGAATTTTCTTATTAATTTTGGCTTTTCAAAATATTGTCATGAAGGGCAAGTGATTCTATGAAGTTCTTTAAAGTCGACCCTTAATGGAAGATGCTTTGAAAACCTTTTCAGGACAAAAATGTGCTGAAAGAAAGTGGCCGAAGAAATAATTTTTACATATTACGTTGAAAGACTGACTTATTTAATAAATGAATCTCATCTGATCCTCTACCATACGTATGGTCTCGATCGTCTTTGTGCCTCAAGATTTAATTCGGATCGGAAGTAATATTTTCCTCATTTCAAGCTACTTTGTAGGTTGGCGTTCAATTTTCTGTTTTTAAGCTTGTGGCAAAGTGACGCTTCTGTTATAAATTATATACATGCATACATAATTGGGCATTACAATCCTTCAGTTAGGATTACGCACTAGCTTCTCACACCACTTATGTGTGAATGTTAATTTTTTATACATGAGTGTCGGGATCTACAGTTTAAAGTCGACAGATTTTTGAGAAATTTTTCTTGGCAATTTTATTTAATCTCAGTATTTATGTATGCCAGAAATCTTATGTTGAGAATTATGAACTGGTGTTTGAACCATTGCCTCACTTCTAATAAGCCAACACACTACTTACTGGTCTTCGGCGACTTCTATTTTCGGCTTGAATATTTATAATACTCAACGTAAACATAGATTTTTTAATATTCAGAGTGTTACTATTCATCATTTGTAGTATGAATCGAAAATTCACCTTAAACTCAAAGGATATACATATATTAAGATGCTTACAATAAATTACATATTTATAGCTATTTAGTAGTTAAACGTCCCATAGTGCAATAGCATCTTTGTAGTTTTTGTGCTTGTTGTTGTCATTTTTTGACAATTTTGTTGTTGTTAAATTAAATTAAATTTTAATTAAATTATTTTTTATATAAATCAATGCGATTCTTTATATTTTGGCCCAAATGACAATCGATAAATATAAATTCGACGAAATTGTTGGCGTTGGTCATAAACATTGCCATGACGCTTTTATTTTTGCGAACTTTGTTAACTTTAAAATGAAATTAGTCACACAGTCTAAATTTAAAAATTCTAAAAATAAACAATTTTTAACAGGTTAAAAAGTAAATACTCATGGGTGGCAGTTAATTGTTTACAAACGTAAAGTATTACGTACAACTAGACAGACCTATTGCAGAGGTAAATAAATATTTAAACGTGTAGGTAGCGAAAGCAAAGTCTAGATGGCTGTGTGCAGTATGCACCCACAATAATTAAACAGTGATTCAAATTTTTTATTTTCGATTAAAAAGAAAAGAAAGGAAAAAAAACCGAAATTAATTTCCTTTTAAAACAAAATCAGACACATTTTTTTATTTCGTAAAAAAATACACAAATTTTATGAGCAAAGTTCTACACAGAGATATCGATAATTTTACAATGAACAAACGATAAGATTATCTGTTATTTATGTACGCTACGTAACCAAATACCCTTGAAAATGACGTCACAAAATTGAAAACAAAAATCATAAATTAAAAGGAATAGCAGCCAAAAGCATTTGAAATATGATAAAAGATGGTAAAAAGTATTAAAAAAACAAAAAAAAAAAAAAGAATGAAAGAAAAACCAATAATTTAATCTTGAACGGTAAAAAACTAGTTGTTATGCATTTACTGGCTGGTAAAACACTTTTGCTCACACAGTCATAAATATCAAATGACAAATCAATTGATTATAAAAGCAAAATTAATAAATTAATTAATAAATACACAAACGAAGCAAACTAATAAAACTATCGCTAACTACTGACACTTGCACTCACTCATACAATGGTACCTGTAGTAAGAAATTTCTCTAGAGAACAGCAAATGTGTGAGAACACTTCTACTTACACCTACAGTGGCGAGCATTACTTACTGTGGCATTTTTTTTTGTAAAAAAAAAAAATCAATCATAAACTTTGAATTTTCTCACAATCCACAGTTATTTTCGTATTATTCTCGCAAACTATGTTAGACTTAAGGGTAATAATTTCCTTAAGAACATAATCTTGACATATCGCTCCTTTATTGCAACATAGTCATATCTCAAAAAATTAAAAATTTGTACTTACTTAAGCAAAACTGTTCTTTTAGACCTTCTGTACATGTTGAAAAAAAAATCAGTTTTATATCCCAAGCTGAACCGAAGTTGTAGCAAAAAGTGTTTGCGGCAATTAGATCATAGGACTTATGTCTTGAAAACTTAAATCGCATTTTGCCAAGTTCAAGTTTTTTTGAGATATGACTATGTTGCAATAAAGGAGCGATATGATTGTAGCTTTTCGGTTCCTCTGCGTTAATCCATTGTCAAATTTCGGTATTTTTAAGGCGTTATAATTTCTTACACGTCGAAAAATATTGTTCATGGAGCTATATTCTTGAAAAAGTTTTTCTGATGAACAAAATATGAGGAAAATATCAACGATTTGATGATATCATGTCATAGTTTTCTTTACTTCCTTATTAATCTAGTTTTTCTCATAAATCTGTCTTTCGGAATCTAGAGTTCAAACTGTAGGTCCCGTCACTCATGTAATGAGTTTGTAATGACAAATTATGTATATGTCTGTATGTATATATGTAGTGAGGAATTTTGTTATGTATAAATACGCTTTCCCAAAAGGTAGCGTTGCCTGACATTCGTTCGATGTTCGTGTTGTCGTCAGTCGTGGGGTCAGCAGTCAGGGGAGGCTGAATTCATTATTTTTTTGTCGGCTTCCTTCGAATTCGATTGTGGTTTACCCGATTGCCACAGTAGCATAGTTTTTAAATTGTACCGCGGCAGCCAATACAACCGTTTTTAGTGGTGCGAGAAGCTTAGTTTTCCTGACTGAATGGTTGTAATGACTAATTATGTACATATGTATGTATGTTTATATAACCATGAAGTACAACTTTCGCGTATTCAAAATTTTTTGGAACCGAAGTCTTTATATTCCCAGTTTCAATTTAAGTAAAGTGTTGTTAAATTTTCAACAATTATTCAAGAACAATGTATACATTTATGCTCGTCACTGTATGTAAATAAAAATTACTTGTATTCACACACCGACTCTATTGATAATAACCGTGTACAAAATTAAAAAACCAGCTGTTGGGAAAACAGTCACAATGCTATTCTATTCACCGGTCGGTAACTTAAAACCATGAACTTGACTCCTTCAGTTTTTTACTTTATCTAATGAATTTCCGCTTGAGAAATAAATTAATTTTTTTTTTTTTTAAATTGTAATGAATAAAATATTTATTTGTTTAATTAATTTATTATTATTTTCGAAAATTTTCGTTTAAATACTTTCATAAGTGTGCCACAGATTTTGTGAGAATGAAAATAAACAGAAATTTTTAGGCAATGTTTTCCATGTAAAAAAGTTTAATGATCCTAATTTATGGCAGATACTTTACATTAGGCACAATTTGCATAAACAAATACGATGTGATTTTGAATTTTTCTTTGGAATATTTTTTGTTTTAATTTAGAAAAAAAGATGCTACGATTTTAGTTTTCTTTTCATTTTGAACGAAAATAAAATGAAGAGACTGAATTTCAATGCGAATACTTTATAGTTACAATCAAAATAATACACGTATACAACCATTTTGTGTGTATTAACATAAAGGGATCTTAAATGTAACGTCGAAAGATAGATTAGAGAAGGTCTTTAGGACAATTAGTTAGATGGGATCGTCGAAAGATATATTATTTTAAATATGTCAGAGTTTATTGTACAATTTTCGGAATTCTTGTCTAGTACGAAGAATTCAAAAAATATATAATTACTATGTGTCTTCACAGTTAGTAAATTTGTATGCTTCCTTATGTTCTTTTATTGAATACAGGGCTACCTTCCTCATTTTCTCAATTCATTGCTTTGTTGCAATGGCATTAATAACGTTTCTCCAGTTTTCAGCATGTTCCAGAATGTTAGGGTTGCTACCTTATTGTTAGTTGAGAGCTAAAGTCTTTGGTAAAACATGTTGTATTGTTAAATTTGGTATAGTTTAGAAGAGGTGAGTCTTAGTAAAAACGAGTTGGGCTGTTGCATTGTGAGTAGTTCTTCAAAGGTGTAATAGCCTGACTGATTTTCCTATGAGGTTTGTGGATTTTGGGCTGGTGAGGTCATAGGCCCATATTTATTTGAGATAGACATTGGTCAAGATCGATGATTAGCAACTTATTTTGGCCAGAATTTGGATAATCTGGCCACTAACGATATGTGGTTTTAATAGAACGTTTTAAGGCGCCCCAAAGGCACCGTATAACTTCGTGTGAGAGTGTATCGAACAGTGTTGTAAATACATCGTGTACCGCCATTCCATAGACTGCTTACTCACAGTCTGTTTATATAGTTTGAGCATAATTCGATTATGCTTAGCTGTGTCATATACTTCTGATTAATTCGGTACCATTGTTAGTCTCATTAGCTAATATGTATGTCTCATGATTTTATCCATCAATAGTAAGTAGATCGTCTTCTATATGTCGTATATCGTTACGGTTTACCTTGCAACATAAGTTTTGAAGATCGAAACACGATACAGACATACATACATAAGTTGTCATTACAATTCTTCAGTCAGAATTACGATCTAGCTTCTCACACCACTTATGTTGTGTGTATTAATTTTATACATGAGTGGCGGTACCTACAGTTTGAAGTCGACTTTGAACGACAGATTTTTGGAAAAATTTTTAATGGCAGTTTTATTTACTCTCAGAGTTTTTGCCAGAAATCTACTGAGAGTAAGTCGCCGAATATATATTTTTTTCTTGTTATGTTTTGTTGGAGATGTCTGACACGGGGTTGAACCGTGGTCTCATGTCTAATAAGCCAACACACTACGTTAGTATACTACGGCGTCTCGAAAGACGATTTTGGTGACTATTGGTAACCGGAGGTATCATATATTTTTTAATTTTCTTTCAAATGAACGATATTCTATAAAGTATTAGATTGCAGTTACGACTGACGATGTATTTAGAGTGGACTTGAATGTGATTTTTATTTCAAAATTTAAAATAAATTTTTATTGCCTTTTTTCTTTCGTTTCACGGGAATTCTATTTTAAGACTTTAAGTAGTTTTTTGTTTATTTTATGCCGTATATCTGATTTTTATATGCCACAAGCCAAATGCAATAAAAAGGTATTCATTCAAAAGAATCTTAATGACACAATTTGTGTGTTTTACATAAAAAAAATTGATAAAGTCTGTATGAACTTTTCATTGTCAACCTCAAGATTTAAATGCCATTTTTAATAATGACTTAAGATTAAAAATTCTCTTTTTTTTTGAAATTTTTTGTAATTTTTTTATTTGCAATACAAGTATATGGCAAGAATGAACAAAAATTGCAACAAAAAAAAAAAACGCGAAATGAAATAAATTTTGTTGTTTTACAAAATGAGATACAACTCAGAGTAAAAAGGAATTAAAAAACAAAAAAAAAAAAAAAGAAAAATTACAAGATTGGCGAAGCTTTATGATGAAAATCGTTGTATAAAATTGACAGACAAATAAAAAACTTGAGTTGATCAAATGCGCACAATTAATTATTTTCTTCTGTTCTATTCTATTCTCTTGTCTTTATCATTTTAAAATGCTTTTGTTTTAGTTTTTCAAGAAAAAGTAAAGAAATGAATTTTTCTCAAATTATTGAAAATTTTTTTTAACAAATAGTTGACATTTGTCTTTACACCGCAATAGTTTGTGTTAGAAATTTAAACGATTATTTACGCGTTTCGCAATACAATTTCAAAACCATAAGAAATTAATTAAAAATATTATTTGAAAAGGAAAAATCCGTAAATCAAGATGAAAATGTTCAATTTAATGAAAGAAAGAATTTTTAAAATTTCCTCCAACATTACACAAACGACATTACATAAGTTGTCATATGCGAAGACAGTTTTAAAAAGTAAAAATTGAATTTAAAAATAAAAGAAAAATATTTGCAAAAAGTGCTCCGCTGACCTTGTTACGCTGTTTATAAAACGGAAATTAAGAAAAAAAAAAAATTAAATTTAATTATAAATTTAAAAAGAAAAGAAAATTATTTAATCAAAATTACCTTCATTAAGTATAAAATGCCAGAAATCAAGCGTAGTCTGAGCCGTTTGTCCATGATTGTCTTTCGGGCCACTCATTCCAGTGAACAGAGTTGGCGTGAGGAACTATTGCGGTAAAGTGTTTACGAAAACAATTTTAAAATTTAAAAATCTCTAATTTAGTATACATTTTAATGACCCTAATTAACTAATTACAACCAGAAATACTCATACTCTAGAGAAATAAATTAAATAATCCACTTAAATAAACGTAACATTACTCACACTGGCATGTGTGCATAAATTTGTGTCTTTGATTGTGATTTATTTTATTATTGAAGAAGGCAACGGAATGATGAAAAAAAAAAATAGTGTCACTGAGATAATTTACTTTTCGGTATCTAAATACTCTATAGAAATTTGTAAAGTTATGGTAGCAAAATGCAAGCTAACCTACACCGGCTATACGAACAAGTAACTGCCTTTAGAGGTTTTTTTTTTTGAAAACTTATGATTAATTTTGTGAGAGCTAGTGATCCAAGTTAGCGGTGAAATTTGTTTTGTTCTCATCAATCAATCAATGTGGTTGACTGCTAAAGTGTTAACAGCATGATGAAATAAAAAAAAAAAATCATCATCAGTTTACAAAATAGCATTACTTTTGATTAAAATTTTGCTGGCATATCCAGGATTCGTCAGATTTAATCACACCACTTATGTTGTGTGTGTTAGTTTTATACATAAGTGGCGGGACCTACGGCTTGAAGTTGATTCCAAACGACATATATTTGCGAAACCTTTTTATGACAATTTTATTTATCAGAGTTTTTATCAGAAATTTGCTGAGAGGAAGTAACCGAAGAATTACTTGGAGTTTGAACCGAGGTCTCACGTCTAATAAACCAACATACTACCTATTGGACTACGGCGACTTCATACTAACTTTTTACTAACTTTACAACATCTAAACGTGTATGGTGATAAATTCGAATCTTAAAACCCAAGACACAAACCAAATATTTTAACACAGCCAATTTTGATGTTATCAGAGCCAGTGTTAACTATTTAACAGAATCTACAATTCAATGATGATAAGAATAATTACTCAAATGCAAGAAATCGATACATGGCGCAGACATTTTTTAATTCCCTCTTCATTCCTTTAAGGTGCATAGGGGTACCACAACCATCTCCCACAATTTTGTACGTTTATTTTAAATTTTCGAAATTATTTTTTCTCCTAACCCACTAAGCTGAAATTATACTCCAATCGTTATCGAGAAAAACACAGTCTACAGGGGACGTAGTTATCGTGGAAAAAATAGCATTGTATAGTCCAAATGGGTTCCTTTATTTATAGAAAATAGGGACATGAAACAAATATTACTCTATACGGCGAGTATATGTACTTCAGTAGGGTTCAGGGGCGTAAAGTATTGAATAATTTTGGATTTTACGAACATTTTTCTTACTACATCGTACAAAACGTTGGTTATTATTCATAACTGATTACCATCAGACATGTTGGCGAAATATAAGGTTGTGAACGCGGTAATGAAACGCCACAAGAACATGGTATACAAGCTATGGTCGCGCCAATATCTTGGGTGTTGTGGATATGAATATACACATACTACGTAATACCTGAACCCGCTTTCGATCCTAGATTTATAACAAAGATACCGGATAGTCAAGCCAAGTACTCACCGATGGATCCAATCGGATGTGGAAACTTTTCAAAACAATTGAATCTCAGATAATTTCATATTCACTATCCGACCTTAAGTATTCCTATTTAGGTTGAGAAGTCACCCTGGTCTAGTAGGTAGTGTGTTGGCTTATTAGACGTGGGGTCACAGGTGAAATAACGTGTCAGACATATCCAACAAAACGGAATATGAAAAAATATTTCTTCGGCGACTTCCTCACAGCAGATTTCAAGCAAAAACTCTGGAAGAAAATAAAATTGCCATGAAACGTTTCTCAAAAATCTGTCATTCGGAGTCAATTTTAAACTGCAGGTCCTGCAACTCATGTGAAAATTAACACACACAGAAGCTAGGTCGTAATCCAGACTGAAGGATTGTAATGACCAATTATGTATGTCTAAATGTATTTAGGCTGAAAAAGTTTACCGCTTTAAAGATTTAAAGATTGCAGCTGTTCGAATTCGGTTCTAGGACTCGGGACCATTGAAGGTAATAACGCTTTTGATAAAACTGAATTCATATATAAATTCCTCCCCTATAGAGGAGCTAAGAAATGGTGTTACACAAATTTCATTCATTTGAAAAACAAAGATGAAATAATGAGTCCACTTGCAGAGAGACCAAACAGATCTGCTCACTTTTCAGTTAAAGTTGACCAGAGTGCAGCTAAGAAATCCCTTTGCTTTTATAAGGGGACACTAGTCTCTGTTTATTAACAGAACAGGGCTAGGCAAAGATGATTTTAATATTGACCATGCACGTCCATGCGATTTCAAGATCATTTTGAAAAACCGCTAATAGGGTACAGCCTAAGGTAATATACCATATTTTACGAATGACTTTGCCATAAAAACCCTTGGGGCACGACGCTATTGTCACGTTTGGTAGGACTTTGTGCCGAATATTCGGGTTGACCCATGGGGTTTTGGTTCAAAGAAATTAATTAAAGAACGGTTCAGGTTTTCAGTGCCTTTAAAAGAGTTTTTACACTTTTTTTCACCCAAAATAAAACCATAATATGTCATTGTCAACATTTAAAAACTTCTGAAGGATTTTATTTTACTTTCAACACTAGATTTAATTCATTCTTAATAGTCATAATCATTTCGGAAAAAGGAAATCTAGTTTTTATCACTGAAAGTATACGAAATAGCATGAATTTCTTATTATTCTCGTAGTCTTTTTTTAATGTCTATAACGTTACCTGAATAACTGCTGTAGCTTATCTTTAATTCGGTTTTATTCGTTTAAACGTTTATAGTCTTGTCTTTCTCAATTAAAAATTGTGTTTTAATTCAATTATAAAAAGTGACGATCATCTAATATTACGATTATGAGGTATAACGTAATATGTAGAAAGGAAGTTCTAATGCCAAATATATGTAGGTGTTGTCCAACTAATTGTAAAAATGTTGCACAATAAAATTTTAAGTGTTTAGAATGCATTCATCAGATTTGGTTTCTCTTGATAAAAGTTTGTAATTATAACGGAAATTTTTAAAGTGAAATGCATATTTTATTTCTTAATTTAAATTACAAAAAAAAAAAAGATTTTAAAATTTCATTTTTGGGGGGTGTTCAAAATGAAAAAGTAAAAATATGTAAAAAAGTGATGTTTTGTTATCTAATTCACTAACTCTCTTTGCTGGAATCATGACTAACAAAGTTTCTCAGGGTATCCTTAAATATTCATACCTTGGGGAATATGAATATGGATTGGCCAATTAAAAAATGTTTTGTTAGATTTAAGGAGTCGACTTAGGTTGGTAGTTTGAAGGGGATTTGGCCAACCACTGTCATAGACCTAAGCCATTATGTAGGCTTGTTAGGCGCTCTCTATTAATAATACCATCTTATTTTCTATCGGAAGTCTGTACAAAGTTTTGAACTTCTTTCAGTCCGCTCCTCTGAGATAAGTTATGTCTGGTATAGTGTGGTCCCCAAAAAATTGGGATATAGACATAAGGCTGAGAATCATTAGCGCACTTAGTTCGCCCTTATTTAGTTAAAAAAAAACCCACGTGTTGTAGCTCTTCCTACTGTGCTATTATTCCATAGTAGTTGATGTGACGTCTCCACCTACTTTCCCAGATTGATCTTAAATGCACTGAAAGGAACTGGGTTATCCAAGCTTATGATGTGTAATACTTTGGCACTATTAGCCAGAATATTCGCTTTCTTATCAATCCAATCTCTATATGATAACGAGCATGGCTGGAATACTTGTAAATCGTCTTTTTACACTTCAGGACGGCTTTTGGTCTCGTATTCCTGATTGTCATTTGACAATTTGTGAAGATATTTAAATCTGTAACCGTTAAGTTTACCAATTGGTTGCTTGCTAAGATCCTTAGATTTCCTGATCGCGAAATCCTTCGCTTGAAAACCCGTATTATGATCCGGTAGCCGGGGGCAAAGTTTTTGTTTCTGATTCTTCTATATATAGGGGACCAGTCTCATTATATCATGATGTTAAGAACCATTTATGTAGCAAATAGCCAGGTGTTGGAGTAATGAAATTGGTTGTTATTGTTATCCTATCGGATAACTGCACCTCATGCAAGTATTATCAGTACTCTGGTGATACAAAGACGCCGTAGTCTAGTAGTTAGTGTGTTGGCTTATTATACGTGAGACCTTGGTTCAAGCCCCGAACAATTTTTTCTTCGGCGACTTCCTCTCAACAGATTTCTGGCAAGAACTTGAAGAGTAAATAAAATTGTCATGAAAAGTTTCCATTCCGCCATTCTTGTATAATATTAAAACAGACATCATAAGTAATGTGAGAAGCGAGGTCGTAATCCTAACTGAAGGGTAGTAATGACCAATTATGTATGTATGTATAACGAAATGCTGCTCTGATTGATCTATCACCGCAAAGCCTGAATACGGTACGCCATATGAGCCGCTTTATATCGAACCCTTATCTCTTTCGATTTGGATGAAGAGTATTGTTTCCTATGTCCACTTATTACTAAACAGCACATTTGTTGAACTCTAATATTGCATTTACTCTCCATCGAGATGTCGACTAAAGTAGCACAATGTCTCAGTTGTGGCATAAAGTATAAGACATTTGCTATATTGAAGGCGTTACTTCCGTATCGAACGGACTGCTTATGAATTAATTTTTTTAGCTTTTAAATTTCCTGTGTTTTTATGATCCAGTAAATTCAGCGTTTTAATGAAATTTTAAACGTCCTTTTAATCTCTTTTATAACAACACATGTGTTTTATAGGCCTATGAGTATCAAAATTTTTCGGTACAAGTAAAAGACTACTTGAAACGCACTATTTAATTTTGCATTACTATTCTTACTTCTCCGTCTCTATATTGAAGACCCCAATATTTATTCACGCCAAAAAAAAAAAAAAAAAAAACAATTCCATTGCAAAACAATTAAAAATTTATGGCATTTTTAAATCATTAATAAAATTAAGCACACATCAACACAACAAAAATTAGTAATAATTTCTAATAATTAAACAATTATTAAATTTATTTACAATTTGATTTTAACAAAAAAAAAGTTTAAAATTATATAATAAATATTGTTGTGATCATTATAAACAAATAATTTTTTTTTATAGAATTTTAATGATCAATTATAAAGACTTAATTAGCCATTAATTAAATAAAAATTAACACGAAATATTTGTTGGTTCTGATTAGAAACACGACATTTATATGATTTTATCAAAATAATTTGAAAATAATTTGAAAAATTACAGAAAAGGGGAATAACTTGCATGAAATATTGTACAATTTAAAATTATTTCGTTTTCTTGCTACGCCTGACGTCAATTAATGACAATTAGATGTGACGAAATATTTAAAAAAAAAAAAATTATATATACTATACAGCATTTGCTTTTATTATTTCGAAATAATGAATTTTAAGTGTACTTTTCTTAAAATAATTGAATTCGAAATAAAAGAAAAAAAAATGTGAAAGTTGTTACAATTAGTAGGTACTATATAGATCAACGTGAAGTCGCCCTAGTCTAGTAGGTAGCGTGTTGGCTTATAAGATGTGAGGCCGAGGTTCATTCTCCAGGTCAGACATAGCCAAAAAAACATAGCATGAAGAAAATATTTCTTCGGCGACTGCCTCTTAACAGATTTCTGACAAAAACTCTGAGAGTAAATAAAAATGCCACGAAAAATTTTTCAAAATGTCTGTAGTTTGAAGATGACCTTAAACTGTAGGTTAAAATTTTATTAAATTTATTTTTATTATTAGCGTTCAAAAATGTCCACTCTTAGTAACTCTATGAAGGTCAGTTACTTTTTGTTTTATCGGTTTGACTGATAAGAAAGTGTGCTTTTAAATACATACAGTCACAGAAAAAAGTCTGCCTACAACGCTTAGATTTTGTTTTTTGTCTAATATCAATAATTTCTAGGTTATATTTTTTTATATTCGATTTTGTCTTCAAACGTTCTTAATTGTGATTGCCTTAAATAACGCTATAACATACATACATAATTCGTCATTACAGCCCTTCAGTCAGGATTACGACTTAGCTTCTCACAACACTTATATTGTGTGTGTTAATTTTATAAATGGGTGGCGGGACCCACAGTTTAAAGTCGACTCCGAACGACATATTTTTGAGAAGCTTTTCATGGCAATTTTATTTACTCTCAGAGTTTTTGCCAGAAATCTGCTGAGAGGAAGTAGCCGAAGAAATATTTTCATATTTTCGTTTTGATGTCTGACCTGGGGTTTGAACTCGGGCCTTCAGTCTAATAAGCCAGCACACTACCTACTAGACGACGGCGACTATAACACCTTTTTCAATTTGATAAAAATCAGCGGGGAAAAAGTCTACATACAGTGGTGTATGTAGATTTCTTTCCTTGACTGTACATAGTTTCGTTATTTCCATTAAGTTTCTTTAGTTTTCTCTGTATTGAATGGTTTTAAAAATGAAATTTATATATAAATTTTTTTGTTGCACTTAATTTTATGTTGTACATGATATATGATAAGATCGATATGATTTTAAGACCATTTAATTTGAATTTTTGTTTTTCGTTTTTTCTTAAATACTCGTAAATTACAAAAGCAATAAGAAAAGAAAGTGTGCATAATGAAATTATTTCATTTTTAAAGCCACAAATGATAACGCGTGACACAAAGAAAAAATTAATTTTTACCATGTTAAATATGGTAAATACTATACAGTGAGTAACAAAATCTGTTGCTCATGAAAACAGATTTGAATAAAATTCTTTTTAAATACGATTATATTTCCAACTAGTGATGTTTTTTTTCCTTCGTATTCGCATTTGATTTGGGGAAATGTAAAATTTTATCCAATTTTTTTATGAAAAAATAATTTATTTTAATTTCTGTTTTGCTGGAAAATAAATAAAATGTCTCTTCTAGGTTTACGCCTTTCAATTCTGTTATCAATTTAAGTAATTATGTTCAAAACAGAAGGGTCATTGTAAATTGTTAAAAAAATTATTGCATAAACACTCCTAAATTTAAAGAATATTTTTAAAACGCTTTTACACTTCAAAAATAAAAAAAGAAATAATACTATGAGTGTGTTTTTTAATTTAAAAATGGTATTAGACTTGAGGCCACGTTTCAAACTCCAGGTCAGACATCTTCAACAAAACGAAATATGAAAAAAATATTTCTTTCGGCGACTTTCCGTATGTAGTCTTCTAGCAAAAACTTTAAAATTACATAAATAAGTTTAACATGGAAAGTTTCTAAAATCGGTCTTTTGGAGTAGACGTTAAATCATGGATAACAATCACACACTTTTAAATTGCCGTAGTCTAGTAGTTAGTTGGGTCAGGCATCTCCAACAAAACGACTTTCGGCGCAGCAGATTTCTGGTAACAACTCTGAGAGTAAAATAAAATTGCAATGAAAAGTTTCTCAAAAGTCTGTCATTCGGAATCGACTATAAAGCTGTAGGTCCCCATCACTCATATATAAAATAAACACACACAACATGTGATGTGAGAATCTAGGTTGCAATCCTGACTGAAGGATTGTAATGACCAACTATGTATGTGTTCTTCATGGAAATACAAAAAAGTAATAAAATATTGCATTTTATTATTTCAATTCTTCGCTTCTTTGCATTGCCTGAACATTAAATTTACCAGATTTCCGCAAACTTCTGGAAAAGTTGGATATCAAGTTCGTGAATTTTATTCCACATTTCAAATGAGTTGAGCTCCATTAGGTAGGTGCTCCATTAGGTTTAGATGCAACGATTCAGAAGGCAATTCTATTCTTATTATCGGCTGAGCATATACACAGAATATCCCAATATTAGTGTCGATTCAAGCAATTAGACCAAAACATAAATGTAGCAGAAATACCCTAAAATCTTTAATAATCCAACCTTGTATTTAACTGTCTTTTTTTTCTTGTTAGCATACATATTATTTTCGATCTTCGGTTCCTCAAACCGAGCAATTTGTTTCAGTTATAAAAATGTTATCGGGCCAACTCTAAACTTGCTTTATTAGTTAAATGGTTATTACAACTCTTTAGTCAGTCTTTAGCTTCTAACATCACCCATATTGTGTATGTTTATGTTTCCACCTTCATATAGCCTATTTTCCTAAACCTGCACAATGCACTGCATGAGTAGGGGCCATCCCCTGAGTGCTGGTTTTACCAAAAAAAAAAAAACAAAAAATGTCGACTCCGAACGATAGGTTTTTAGAGAAATTTTTCATTGCAATTTTATTTTACTCTCAGAGTTTTTGCCAGAAGAATGCTGAAGGGAAGTCGTAGACGCCGTGTTTTCTTATTTCGTTTCGTTTGAGACGTCTTAGCTGGGGTTTGAACCGCGCGCTCATGTATCAACACATCATCGACTAGACTACGGCGACTTCATCAAAACCTATTTAATTGGAATGAAATTTACATCAGTTGCATCAGTTTAAGACTGGTTATTGAAAAAGAAAGACTTTTTCCAACAATATATGTATGTATGTATGTATGTCATTTGAATGACGCTTGTGTTCGCAATATTCAAATTTGAAATCATTTACAAAATTTTTACGATAATATTATGAACAAGAGAACAAAAAATGAAAACCCAGCAACTTACAATAACAATATGAAAAACAGGGGGCAATAAATTCAATATTAATGTACTTGCGATAAGGCGAACAAACAGCTGAGAATACTATGAATTGCAATAAAAAACATAACAGAGCTGTAAAGCAATTAATTCTTCGTTAATTAAAATTAATTTAACTTTCATCCATCAGGCAGTGAACAGAAATTGGCAAAACTACCAAATGCAGGTCGATTTCGTAAATTGCGATTAAAAGTTACGTAAATGATTTCTTATGATTAAAGAGAAGGCTATATTTGTGGTGTTGTAGCACAGGTCACCTGTCTAATCTGACATTACATTCACACATACATATGTATGTACATAATTGGTCGTTACAAGAGAATTACGATCTAGCTTCTCACACATTCTTCTGTGTTAATTTTATACATAAGTGGCGGAAACTACAGTTTAAAGTCGACTCTGAACGACAGATTTTTAAGAAATTTTTCATGGCAATTTTATTTTCTCTAACAGTTTTTGCTCGAAATCTGCTGAGAGGATGTCGCTAAAGAAATATTTTTTCATATTTCGTTTAGGTGGAGATATCTGACTTCGAGCTTGAATCATGCCCTCATGTGTAATAACTAGGGTTGCCAGATTCCGATTCGCAAAAAGCTGGACATTGGATTTTAAAAAGCTGGACAAAACAAAAAAAGCTGGACATAAAAAATACGGAGAAAATGTTAATTTTAGTTTTGTGTAAATAATTTTTATTAAAATATCCATTGTTATCAACATAAAGGGTGATTTTTTAGCTATTATCTTTTTAGCAACACTGGTTTAAACAGCTCACGCACGTTTCGTGTTTTGTTTCACTGTCAAACATCTTCAGTTTGGTCTATAATTTAACCATGAATCGTCTTACAAACGAACAACGCTTGCTAATCATTGAATTTGGCATCATTGGACCGTAATTCTTCAAATATGCTGCGAATCACGCTACCGTGACATGATATCCAACTTTTTTTTGCCCAAAATGCAAGACCTTGACTTGCATGACATGTGGTTTCAACAAGACGGTACCACATGCCACACAGCACGCGTAACAATGGACTTATTGAGAGGCGAGTTCGGTGAACATTTTATTTCACGTTCGGGACCGGTCAATTGGCCGCCTAGATCGTGTGATTTAACGCCTTTAGACTATTTTTTGTGGGGCTATGTTAAAGCTCATGTCTATACAGACAAGCCCGCTTCAATTGACGCATTGGAAGACAACATTGAAGCATTTATTCGTGAGATACCGGCTGAAATGTTGGAAAGAGTATGCCAAAATTGGACTAAGCGGATGGACCATTTGAGGCGCAGTCACGATCAACATTTGCATGAAATAATCTTCAAATATTAAATTATATGGACCGTACTATCGATTCAAATAAAGATTTCATGCATTTTTCTGAATTTTATGTGTATTTTTTTTTTTTGAAAAATTTTCCTATAGATCTTAAAAAATCACCCCTTTTATACATATGTATTATTATTTAAAAATATTACAATTAAATAAATTCATTGCATTCTTTAAAATTTAAGAAATTGACTATCGCTCGCAATAATATTTATTATGACATCAGCTGTTCAAGTGTTGAGACATGTTGTCAGTGATGATATAAAATGGAAATCATAACTTAGTTGTATAACAAATGTATAATCAGTGTTGGCTAACATGATTTGACAAAGATAACATGAAAATTATTGCCCAAGTTATTGCAGTGTACTAAAAAAAATTTCTATTTAGCTGGACAAATTAAATTTTAGCTTGAAACTGGACAAGCATCAAAAAAGCTGGACAATCCAGCCAAGTCCAGCCAGGCTGGCAACCCTCGTAATAACCCAACATACTAGACTACGATGACTTCAACAAACAGCATAATTTTCTAGCAAATTAAGTTCTTTTGAATAGCCTTGGCTATGTTTTATATAGAAAGAAATCTATTTGCAATTGATAGGCATACATTGATCAAGTATCAAAGAAACAAAAAATTTAAACGACAAACTCTTAGAGAATAAAAAGAGGCGCTAAATGAAACTTGCAGCGATCATAAAGTTGAATTTCCTTCCCTTAAAGAGCAACTAAATCACGATCTTGATCACTGTCGCTAATTTGGTTTTATTGTGTGATAATTTCGTAGAAGTTTTGATTCTCTTACATCTCTGTAAGAATGCAAGAGTACATGGATGTGTAAAAATTACGATTAAAATATTAAATCAAACAACTGCACTAGACACAATTGCATACATAAATCCACAAAAAACTAAATAATCACTCGTATTTTATTTTACTATTTCTGCTACTCTCCCTTTCTGCTTGCCTTTCTTTTAAATCCACAGCTTGAGCGGAGATTCTGTTTCCTTCTGTTGTATATTCTTTTCATTTAATTTTTTTTTTGACAATTTCTTATGATAACAATACATATGTATTTACGGTAATAACACCAACCATGATGAAGGCTTACAATTTTGTTTGGAGTGCAACAGCAAGCAAACATTAAAATATCTTATACGACTGTCTCTTTCATTTCTATTACATTTTAAAGTTAAGTAAACTTTTAAGCTGTAGCTGTCAGTTGTGTTTAAACTGCGATTAAAACGCACGCGGATTTGGAATATTAAAGAAATCAAATAAAAATAATTTTTTTTTTTGTAATTTTGGAGAATATTCGGAACATATTGGATCCGTTTAAGTCCAACAAAATGTTAAAAACATTTAAGATTCGCAAAAAATAATTTCGAATTTTTGTGAAATTAAGAAACGTTTTCAAATTAAGTGTGATATTAATTTTCTAAAATAACTGTGATACTGTTGGTGATAGAAAAAATAAAATTTGTAATCTTACATTTCATTTTCTACGTTTTACAACAACAACCAAACAATAGAAGTGCTTGAGCTTGCTCCCTTGTGATTATTTTCGTAATTTGCTATTATTTTTGTAGCCGAAATGTATATTCTAATGGCCATACTTTTCTCAATTGTTTTTACATTTTTTATAACACAAATACTGCTTTGGTAATGTAATCTGTATTATAAACAAAAAAAATTTTTAAAAATATTTCAGTTTTTCTTTTAATAAGTGTTATGAAACCAAAAAGGGAGGGCTGTATAATCTTAAGCTTTAAAGAGAATGCCTCTGAATGCTTATATTAAACGGTAACATTTTTATTTCACTCGGAATATAATTATTATTCTGTATTTTTTTTGTTTGTTCACGCAAACGTAATTTATCCTACCTTAGGATTCCGTCTGAAAAGCAATGCAGGCGTTGTAAACCTGATTCCTTTTATCACTCGCTTTTTTAGAGAAGTGCTAATAGGTCATGATCCAAAAACCACTATTTCTTTGAAAAATTTGATCTATGAATTCAACATAATATAGCCTTATTGAACTTTACTAACCACATATCTCTATTGGCAGCAGTCTGAAATACACTTGAGTCCAACGTTTCCCTTATTCCGGTTAGTGACTTTTAGTAATGCGTTCTGTAGCGTTCATTTGCTTCAAATCTTCCTCTTGGAAGAGGTAAAGTAAATCTGGTAGGTGAGACTAAAAAAGCACATCACAATGTCGTTTAAAATCGTGTTTTCTGCCTTTCGGACATATTTTATACTTCATTCTGAATGAATAATTTCTAGATGACAAGTTTAATTCGATTTTATGATACTATCTTGTGGCAAGAAGTTCTTTTAAGAGCTTTTGATGCGTTTCGCCACGATAATCAAACTAGACATCACCACTGCCACAGTATTTGCGACCTGTTATGATACTTTCGTGGCAGAAATATCTGAAGGGATAAGATTCGAATATATTGCGCGACATAAACTAACCGATGTGTAGGTGTCATGGGCAAATTTCTGGTAACGATCCAACGTGTGTGCCTCAAAATTTCCTCTACTTCTTCTCCTTTTCAATAATTTTTTTGACATGTTGTGACGGTGTGAAGACGAAACTTCGAAACTTCTAAGTTGTTGAATATAAATTTAGAACAGTTGCCGGTGTTGACAAGTTGAACCTTTTATTAGTCAGCGTTCTCACTTTGTTGAGCCTGCCTCTTTACATTATACATAGGAGGAGCTATCTAAGGTCTTGCAGCATGCTGTTCTTTGTGCTAATATTGTTTACCTTCCAGTTTTTTTTTTTTGATATTTATCTTATGACGAATATTACGCTCTAAACTTTCCAGATGTTCCAGTTTTGCTGTTACATGTTAAGGGCCTTATGCTACAGTAGACAAATATTTTTTAAATAATAAATCCTCTGGTCTCCATCTCAATGTAATTTTTCTATCCTTTGAACAGATTTGTCTTATCTTATCATACAACACGAGGTGATGGTTGTATAGTTAAGGTGATAATGACCATCCTTGCTTTATTTCAGCGTTGTTATGAAGTGATTGTACAGTTGTGAACAAGGGAGATTGTGTCTTGCTGTAGATTGCTCTATAATGATAAGTGGAATTTTGTCGTGACCTGTTCATTGTTTTACCTTGAAGCGTTCTCGCGACATGAGTACCAGGATCCTTTAAATGATATTCGGGCCACCTACCGAAAAATGGAGAAATTTCGTTGGGTGCCCCCAATGGCCTAGTTGGTAGAGTGCCGAGGCCGTGGATTTGGTTCCCATCACAACAGACTCTGGGTGTTTGTGATTGTCTGACATTATACGCCACTGTATGTAGACATTTTTACTGCTGATTTTTTTGTAGTTTTCTAATAATTTCTTGATGATATTTTTAATATTCGTTTTTGTCTTCAAATATTCTTAATTGTAACTGCCTTAAACACAACGCTATAACACCTTTTTCAATTTGATAAAAATCACATTGCATACACCACTCTATGTAGACTTTTATCTTTGGCTGTATGTGATTTACTTACAATAGAAAAAAGAAAGTGAGAATTATTACTAGAAAGCAATTCCAAAAAAAGTGACATAGGTATATACAAAGGCCACTAACAAACAAAAATTGTTGCACTCTTCATCTCCTTTCCCTTCCTATCCTTTTTGCATTCCAACACAATGTACTACATGAACAGGGGTCGTCTCCTATTAAAAAAACAAAACTTTTTCCAGGTTGGAGGAAGCCTTTCCACCTATCAGATTTATGTAATTAGAGGATGTAGAACAATTCTTTGTCTTCAAGAATTTGGCTGGTATAAGTCTGTCTCCATATATCTGATTGTGGACATGCACTTGACAAAAATGTTTTGTTTTTAGGATCAGAACATCTCTTAACTCTCAAATTAAAAATGTCATATGGGTACTTATGACAAGTAAGGTTTTATTACGGTTGGTGCAATTGTTCCGAATTTTTGCACAAAAATGGCCAAGTGTCTTCAAAAAAATTAATCCAAATGCTGGTGGCCAATGCTTCAGTATTCCCCAAAGGGCTAAGCAATTTGACGGTTCTTCCAGAGCGTTACCAACAATATTTTAAAGTAATATCTTCAACTGGAGTATGATTCCATTCTGCTTTTAGGGGTTTTTCATGTAGAATTAAACAGTTTTGTTTTTTTTTTATTACATTTCACCTTGTCTGTTGTGCTTATAAAACGAAAATAATAGGCATCAGCAATAGTGCGAAATATACTAAAGCGATGTTTTTTTTTTGTAAATAATCCATACAAAATTAGGATAAATAAACAAAAGTTGCAAAACATTTGCCCTACTAATCAAATTTCCTTAAAAATGTTTTTAATTTCTTTTTTTTAAATTTTTTTTTTGCTAAAATTGCACTTTTTTTCCCCCCATTTGGTTTAAAAAAGTTAAAACGTATTAAAAATATTGCGTCGCCTTTAATTCAAATTTTATTGTCATGCACTATACCATGATACATACACGTTGTGAAAAGAGAAAAAAAAAAAACAAATAAAAAAATATGTTTATTAAATAATAACAGGAAACATTAAACAACAAAAATTGAAATATTTTTAATAAAAATTCTTTTAAAATTAAAAGAAAAATTAAAACAGAAGAAAAAAAATTTAAGTTTTGCAATAAACAACCAGTAACAGACAGAACCTTTTTCTTTAAAGATTTTTGATTTTGTTCATGTGCATTAGCGTAGTATTTTACGATATTTTCTCAGTGTAACTGAGCATAATTTAAATATTAAATGATTTTTATAGTTGTCGTTGTTGTTGTTTTATTTTGCATTAATTGTTTCGATTTGAAATTAATTTATTGCAGATTTTAATGACTTTTTTTTTCTAAATTTTTATTGGCAATACAATGCCATACTTTGTATGCACTTTTGTTTTTGTTTGTTTAATAAGTTGCATTTTATTTTATTAGAATTGTTATTGTAACACATTTTCAGTTAATCAATGCAAATGTGTTTTTCAGCTTATTATTGCACAATAATTCCTAGTAATTAACGTTAATGGGTCTACAAAGAGGTCAATTTATTGGATAGGATTACAAACAAATTTGAAATATTTTTTGCTTCAGACATTTAAAATTTGTATTAAAAGCACTTTTCAAAACCAACCACCTGACTCAATACATTATCGGCATCTGGGTGGCATAAGCCCTCTTTACTTTTATTTCGTTGTTTTAATCATCAAACATGCTGCAGCAAATTTTCTACCGACTGCACTCCATTTTTTTTTTTTTTGTAAATAACAGTTGTTTTTTTTAAATAGAAAGTATAGATTCTAGTGTGAAATGTTGAAGTCATGTTTCATTCGCTGTCACCTAGCAACGGATAATTTGTAGTGTTTTATGGTGGAACAGCTGCAAATATTGCTCAGAATCAAAATTGTTGGTTTTCGAGTACTCGAGGCAACCACTATGAACACACCTTTCCCATACATACATAAATAATTGGTCATTACAACCCTTCAGTCAGGATTACGACCTGGCTTCTCACAACACGTATGTTGTGTGTGTTAATTTTATACATGAGTGGCGTTTAAAGTCGTCTCTAGTTCAAAGTCAACTCCGAATCTGGGATTTGAGCCATGGCCACACGTCTAATAAGCCAACATACTACCAGCATAACCAAATATTAATGCGCGATATATCCAAAACGTTGCTTTGATGTGTTTAAAGCTTTAGCTGTCACGATCTCATAGATAACAATCTAATTAAAGCTTCCACTGGGTGTATAGTTCTCGGTGCTTATTTCCCTGTAATCAGCATATTTTCGAGAGACGAATGTAGTATTCAAGTTCCTTGGCTCTTAAGGACAGATAAGGTCATATTTTACTTCATTAGATCCTCATTATTACTCCTCATTATTTACACCACTTATGGCCTATGGCAAATGGAATTCAATTCTTAAGTAGCTGTCGTAGTCTCGACTTCCGTTTCGATGCCTCTCGCTCTCATAGACAACAGTGCAAAAGTGCTTAATAAGAAGTGCTAAACAGAAGGATATCCAACTCTGTTTGATGCATTAGATCATCAACGCAGTATGTTTTGTATTTTATTGCCTTATCCCGACTTAGGAGGAATGTATTTAAAGTAAATAATGTTTAAAGTAAATCGCACATTGTCTGTTCCTAGTAAAATTTTAAAATTCGTTCTACTGTCCACAGTTCTACACCCTATATTACTAGTTCTATTGCTATTGTGAGTAATCATATATAATGTCAGATGATGAGTCTCTGGTGGGGATCGAACTCAAGGCCTTGACAGTTGAAGTTTTTCTCAATACCAACTTAGGCTAAGAGGCCTAATACATATTCTATGAGTGTTAGTTCTATAAAAAATACCTTAAGCCTAACTATCGCTGATTCATAAAAACAGGCCCTTTCTGGGGAGTGGGTAACACAGAAGAGATTCGAAGACTCCCAAAGAAGATGAGTTTAAAACAATCTAAACAAGTTGTAGAGGGAAAAGATTTTAGTTTTACATTAAACTATTCAGAAACAGCCTGAGAATAACAGACGAAAACTTCTGACCAGGCTTTGTAGTCCAAAAGAATACGAATCGCTTCAATATGTAGGCTCTATGATCAGGAAACTGATATCTTGAACACATACTTGGTACATGTGCGACTTTAATGTATGACAGACGGAATCAGCTTCAAATTTAGGCAACATTTTAAGGGTCGTCAGAGTTACTGAGTTGTGGAAGAAATTTTAGGTTGAGGTCAATAAAATAAATTGTCTAGTGATAGTGCTTTTAATAATTCAACACAACAATTTAATACAATACTAGAGTCATTGATAATCCCAATTTTCTAAAAACGGGTCATTACTGTTGATGAGCCTTGGTAATGTGTTTACGATGAGACAACTAAAGCGCAATCTTTCCAAGAAATGATTTTAGAACAGTAAAAAGAAAAAAGGAAATGCAAAATTTGATACAATGTTAACGTTTTCTTCTCTTTGTCCTAAGAAGGTAAGACCTGAAAAACGTGTGACATATTTAAATTGGTATTGGCTTCTTTGGGAGAGCGATTAAAGCCCGCCAATTTTTAAATTCGAAACTAAGATTATTTAAGTTTGTAGGTAAGCAATTTAAATGCTACACAACAGTATCATTCCTTCTTATATTACTAGAGAAATCTTTTAAAATTAAAATACTCTAGCCAGACTTTTTGCAATATTAACTCTGTTACCAAGTTAAACTTATTTTTAGCTATATTTCACCCTTGAAACAACATCGAACTGTGGACGTATACGAATAAAGTAATCATTTCTTATGCGAAATTATAATTTATAATTTAAATATGACGCTACACACCTCTTTTTCTTCAATATTTCTTTTTTCTCTCCTCTTATTTCCTATTATCATAAATAGGGTTGTGCTCCCTACATGCATTACCCAGTTTATTCCCTGTTTAATTGTAATTGCAGTTGTAGTTGTTGTAGTTGTTTCCAACCCGTGAAGCAATTAAAATTCCTGTCAATTTACAGCAACTACAACACATCTACAGAATAAAATGTAAGGAATAATGAACGTAAAGGAAGTAGAAGAGAAGCATTTAAAGCATTTAAAAGGAACTGAATGTATTGGTGGCAGGGCATATAACATATTTTCTATTGTATTTTAGTTTTCTAGTACGATATTGTGTTAGATATTGTTGCCAAGTGTTCTTATGTCAGAGATTCAGACGGCAGACAGAAAGACTTATCGATACACATACACATGAGGCGGCATATCCACTTAGACATGTACAGCCATATAGAATGATTTGTATTTTAAATAGAATAGACTTTGTAAATTACAAAAGGTTTCATGTGAAATTGTGTTGTGTATTTAAATTTATCGATTATATTGGACATGTTTATGTGCATATTTATTTTCACAAATTATTTGTCTCTCTTTAAGGAACATGTAAGTGCCATACAAGGAAAAGTTGCGATGAATACATTTCAAGCTTTTCGATTTTATTTAATAATAAGTCTGAATTTTTGCTGATGTTATCTTGTATTGTGTTTTCATAGTTTGCTCAAATTAAAGTCGTTTTAATAAAAAAAAAAATAAATTAAAAAAAATTAATTCGTCAGTCAAAACGAAAATATGAAAATATTTCTTCGGCGACTTCCTCTCAGCAGATTTCTGGCAAAAACTCTGAGAGTAAATAAAATTGCCATGAAAAGCTTTTCAAAAATCTGTTGTTCGGAGTCGACTTTAAACTGTAGGTCCCACCACTCATGTATAAAATTAAAGCACACAACATAAGTGGTGTGAGAAGCTAGGTCGTAATCCTGACCGAAGGGTTGTAAAGACCAATTATGTATTATGTATGTATTGTTCGACATGCCACCTGATGCTCATTATCAGCGAAAGTAAATGCGATCCAAAAACAATCCACTGTTATTCGAAATAGTCGCTCTAAAGAATGATTACGTTTTATGGTGTAATTAATCATGGTCGAAGTACGCGATAAGTTTGATAAATAAAATCATTATTTTGATAAAAAATCATTGCCAGTGTAAGAAAAAGAATTGTTGAAAGGAGATACCAATGCAACGTTTCTTTCTTTTTTCAATACCAAACATTTTTGGTGAAGTGGATACCTTTCTAGTGATAAATAAAGTGATAAGGAATGATGTCGAAGTCAAACTGTAAAAATGGATAGTCTTTCACATTGTGTTAATAGGTGAAGTAGAATACTCAATAGCAACATCAATAGGACTAGAGCCTATACCACCAACAAATGAATCAGCAACGCTTAGCCCACATTATCCGTGAGGAAGAAAAATAAAATATCAAACATGTTAACAGAGTTATGAAAATAGTGCGGTAAAATCTTGAAGTTGATCTCTATTATACTCAATATTCATTGGCTTCTTTAAAGCATTTCATAAATTAAATCACAATACAATCAGGAATGTTCTACGATGCCAAGGCTTCTCTAAAATATTCTGGACTTATAAAAAAACGTTAACCAAGCTGTTGTATATTGACTGGAGGTGAACTAACTGACAATATTAAGATATAGGGGGCTGCAATCTCTTCCTTACGTTTTTTGACATCGTATTAATCGTTGTTATGCAGCAGTCTTTGGATAATCAAGAGAACGACTATGCGGACGACATTTACTTGCTTGCGTCTATGCGCTACAAGGCTCGTTAGCCACTGTTTTTTACGGATTTTGGTCCAGAGGCATAATTGGGCCATTTTTCTTCGAAAATGAGCAAGGAGTGGCCGTTACAGTCAATGGCGATCGTTATCGGGCCATGTTGAACCAATTTTTGTTCACAAAAATTGAAGAGGAGGATATTGACAACATTTGGTTTCAATAGGACGGCGCTACGTGCCACACAGCCGAAGCTACACTCGATGTTTTGCGCCCTGTTTTTGAAGATTGCATTATCACCCGCAGAGCTGATGTCGTTTGGCCACCTCGGAGCTGAGCATGTTCGACATGCCACCTGATCGACATGCGATCGAAAAACAATCCACTGTTATTCGAAATAGTCGCTCTAAAGAATGATTATGTTTTATGGTGTACATAATCATTGTCGAAGTAAACGATAAGTTTGATAAATAAAATCATTATTTTGATGAAAAATCATTGCCAGTGTAAGAAAAAGAATTGTTGAAAGGAAATACCAATGAAACGTTTCTTTCTTCTTTCATTACCAAACATTTTTGGTGAAGTGGATACCTTTCTAGTGATATAAAGAATGATGTCGAAGTCAAACTGTAAAAATGGATAGTCTTAATAGGTGAAGAAGAATACTCAATAGCAACATCAATAGGACTAGAGCCTATACCACCAACAAATGAATCAGCAACGCTTAGCCCACATTATCAGTGAGGAAGAAATATAAAATATCAAACATGAGCGCCCTGGTAGTCTAGTGGGTAGTGTGCTAGACTATTAGCGTGAGGGTCGTGGGTTCGATTCCCACCAGAGGCTCTGGTCTGTGACACTACACCGAGCACATGGTCGAAGTTACTCAGCTCGTATATAATTAGAATATAATTTGTAATTGTATTATAATAAATAAATAATTAAATAAAATATCAAACATGTTAACAGAGTTATGAAAATAGTGCGGTAAAATCTTGAAGTTGATCTCTATTATACTCAATATTCATTGGCTTCTTAAAAGCATTTCATAAATTAGACCACAATACAATCAGGTATGTTCTACGATGATGCCAAGGCTTCTCTAAAATATTCTGGACTTATAAAAAAACGTTAACCAAGCTGTTGTATATTGACTGGAGATGAACTAACTGACAATATTAAGATATAGGGGGCTGCAATCTCTTCCTTACGTTTTTTGACATCGTATTAATCGTTGTTATGCAGCAGTCTTTGGATAATCAAGAGAACAACTATGCGGACGAAATTTGTTTTTTTGTGCTTATGCGCTACGAGGCTAATTGTCGTTAGCTTGGCTCGACTGCTCATTCACTATAATAAATATCGACAAAACAAAAACTATGCAAATAAATACAAAAGAAAATAATTTTTGTAGCTAAACTCGACTCAACTGGAAAATTTTCAATCGTTCCTTTACTTAGGTAGTGTAGCCACAATTATAAATGCAAATTCAGAGAATATTGATAGTCGAATTGAAATTTCACGGCAAGTGTGCGGTTTACTTACGAACACATGGGCTTCCTCATGAATATCACACCGAACGACTGCACGAATATTAAACACAATGTTACTTCAGTACATTCTAATGAGTGTGAAACATGGAACGCCGTCTAGCAAATTCTACAACGCTTGCTAGCCTTTACTAAATGCTGTATTAGACGTCCGCTGAAATACAGTAGTGAATATGCTGAATGAACAAAAATTAATTTATGTCCTACTAGATAGTAGTCACCGTAGTCTAGTAGGTAGCTTATTAGACATGAGTGGTATGCGAAGCTATTGGTCATTAAAACCCTTCAGTCAGGATTACGACCTAGCTTCTCACACCACTTATGCTGTGTGCGTTAATTTTATACATGAGTGACGGGACCTATAGCTTAAAGTCGACTCCGAACGACAAATTTTTGAGAAGCTCTTCATGGCAATTTTATTTACTCTCAGAGTTTTTGTCAGAAATCTGCTGAAAGGCAGTCGCCGAAGAAATATTTTTTAATATTTTCGTTTTTGATTTCTGACCTGGGGTTTGAACCGTGGCCTTACGACTAATAAGTCGACACACTACCTACTAGACTTCGGCGACTACAAGACATAAGAGAATAAAATTTAAGAACTTCATTCGACTGAAAGAAAGTGTTAATTAATCACCAGTATACTTAGATAAGGATATCATTCAAGTGTAACCAGCTTCCAATTTATTTGTTTTTAAATAATCGTTTTTCCTCTCTCTCTCTCTCCCTGTTATATAAACAAAAAGAAAACGAGGGCTGGGAATAATAACTTCTATTTCTCTTTATAGAAAAATAACCCACTTATTAACTGAATTTTGTTGCCATTTTTTCTGCATTAAGAAGACTGTGGTATAATCTTTAAAAAAATTTCAGTTTCGTTTCCATTGCACAAGATTTAATTGAAATACTTTTCCACAAAGAGAAAAATTTAGCTTGTTTTCTCATTTTAAATTTTCCTTTATTTAGTTGCTTTGAATTTAAAATTTTTCAATTACCATTTAAAACTGTAAGGTTTTCTTGGAGATTCAACAAGAAATTGTTTTTGAAATAAATTTTTTCTTGATTCAATTAAATGCATTCCTTCTGTTTTTTATGTTTGAATTTTTCTAATATTTTTTTTTTCTTTGTTTCATCCTTTACAGGTACCGTCAGACACGTTTTAGTTCTCGGCGTGTACGAAAACGTGTGATATTCAAACATGGCGATTGTAATGTGGTACAAGGAAATGTGGCCAAAAGAAGACGACGATACTTGCAGGTAAGCTAAACGCAATTAAGCATCAATTCCTTTACCCCATTGTTTTCAGTCTCTAGCCTTAAGTCATTTCAACAACACCACTGCCAAGGAGTGTTTTTGTGTGTCTTCTAATACATATTGAAAGTTGAAAATAAAAGGAAAATTCCATTTGGTATGACCCACTGTTACAATGACTTTATTTTCTGTGTTCACCTTGAGATAAATAAACCAGTGGCCTGAATGACTAAACGAATGAATGAAAGAATGAATGAATGAAAGAATGAATCTGTGGATTTCTGTATTTTTCCAAAAGTGTTTAAGTTGTTGTTTAAATCTTCTTGGCAGTTGGTTTTCATGTTTTTCATTTAATTTTTTTATTTTTTTATTTATTTATTCGTTTGTTTGTTAGTTTATTCGGTTTAGTAAGCCATGGTTATATAACAAGATGCCAATAATGCAAAGTAGCAGTTGGTAAAAGAATAAACAGGAGAACAGCAGAGATGCTTAAGTGTTCTTAATGTTACGTGACAAAATTAAAACCAGAGTGGCAGTTGTACGTCTACTGAAAGGGATTGCTTAGAGAGAAAAATAGTGCCCACAGAAAAAATTCATGCTTCACAGATTCATAGGAATTACTTAAAGATGCTGTAAATATGTTCGAAAAACAGGTGATAGAAACAATTTTCGAAATCTCAATGGATCTGTTCAGTTCTTGGACCGCATGAATCAAGAAGACGTCTGTAATCTGCCACACTGCAACCGCAACAGCCGATTTATTACAGTAACGATTTCCATAATAAATTATCTCTAAAAATTCTATTGTCACCTGGCAACCAAAATCATGTGATTTAATACTGTGAGAGTTTGTCCTCTGGAGTTCTGTGAAATTTTGGTTTTGTGCCACAAAACCAGAGAAAACCAAATTCCTGAGGTGAACCTCAAGATTCCATACATCATCGGTGAAATGCAGCCACATCTCTGTCATGGAAAAGTCATGAAAAAATTTCATGTAATCAGAACCATTTGATGTCCATTTTATTTCGTAAAATAAAACTTTTTATACGTCATGCTATATACTACTTGTTATAAGCAGAGTAGTCTATCATTCGGTGGAGTATCACGTATTGGAAGTCGCCGTAGTCTGATAGGTAGTGTGTTGGCTTATTAGGCGTTGGGCCTCTATTCAAATCCCAGGTCAGATATCAAAACGAAAACATATAAAAGATTTCTTCGGCGACTTCGTCTTAGTAGATTTCTGGCAAAAACTCTGAGAGTAAATAAAACTGCCATGAAAAGTTTCTCAAAAATTTGTCGTTCGGAATCGATTTTAAACTTACTAAACCGCTCATTTTTAAAATTAAAACACACAACATCAGTTGTGTGAGAAGCTGGTCGAAATCCTGACTGAAGGGTTGTAATGATCTATTGTGTGTGTAATTGATACATGTCCTCTTTAAAATACATTAAAAATGAAGTTCATACCTAGAAACAAAAACTCACTGTGAAAATATTTTTGCTGCAGTAGTAAAGAACTTGATTGTCGCTTAGTCGCTAGGTTTAGATATGCTTTATCACTGGAAGTCTCCTATATTAGATTTGATACTACAGAACAGTTGCAGAGGTTTTAATATAATGGATACGGTGGTTAAAAACTTCTGAAGTATAAAGCAACCGCCATGAGCAAACAAAGCTTTAAATTGTGTTTCAACAATTGATTACTTTTCGGTATTGTTCGTCCTAATGACTCAAACTTTATTTAACACCTTTTAAGCTAAGCTTTGTCATTTAAAAGGACTATACAAGTTTTTTTAAATCTTGCATCATCTGCGGTCTTCTATTAAAACTATACACCAGTGTCTTCAGCACTTACAATCATATTCAATAGCTCATGATGGACGGCAGTAGTTGCTGATTAATGTTCTTAGGTTGATTTTATGTTAGCTGTGTAACTAACCTTAATAATTAAAACGTACGAAAGGAAATTCTCTTCGACAACGTTTGATGTAAATCAGAACGAAATATTTTATTGGTTATCTCTCTGACTTTTTTTTAAGAATTTGTAACTCTTTTTGAAGAACGATTGTAGGTGTCCACGACATTCTTGTAGTAAATGTTACTGAAACTCTATACTTTAAAGGCGACACAATAATAGGGGGCAGGTTTACATTGGTTTTATGCTGATGGTTGATAACAGCAATAGATTTTGTTTGAAATTATAAAAACAGTTTGACGAACCTTGCCTATCTACAGCTTAGTAAATTTGTTGCTAAAATTAATATCTTATCTCCCCTGCAGCTGTACTAAGCGAGTGATATAAGACTTGAAGCTTCTTAAGCTTTGTGCAAGCTTACTCCATTCATTCCATTGCCTGCAATGGAAATATTTTCACTTTTAATGATTCATTGAGCTGCAGTAGAATGTAGAGGGCATCCTTAAACTACTGGATTTTCTATATTTCTTATGCCCACGTAAGATAATAAAAACATAAGCATAAGAATCATTATCCTGTTAAATAACAAATGATTTTCAATAAAATTAAACAATTTTTAATACACTTACATATGCC
Source organism: Sarcophaga caerulescens (assembly GCA_927399465.1). NCBI lineage: Eukaryota > Metazoa > Arthropoda > Insecta > Diptera > Sarcophagidae > Sarcophaga > Sarcophaga caerulescens. The sequence goes on along the minus strand of OV656872.1, from coordinate 117,814,559 downwards.
TTGAATGTATGTACAGTGAGCGTCAAAAGAAACAGTACATTAAAAAAAAGAAAAATTCACATTAATAAATTACCGTTATTTTTATTTTAAAATTGTTTCATTGCCAGTTTTTAAAATTAAAACAAAAAAAAAATTACAAAAAATTTCGAAATTTATCACATTTTTTCGGGCCCTCTCCTTAATGGTTTGATGTTTGTCAGAATTTTATCATTATAGTACAGTTTCTTTTGACCCCCGCTGTATAATATTTTAATTTCAAACTAATTTAGGTCCTTAATTTATGTCTGATTAAACAAACATTCAAATTCAAGGAACTGATATGCTCGTATAATAAGCAGTAAAATGTTTGAGAAAGAAAAAATTTAAACAAATTTTTAATAAAAAAAAAATAAAACTTTAACCGAAAACCTTACAATTTCGCCACATTTAGAACTTTCATTCTTCCTTCTTCCCTCAAAAAACTTTTATCCGTAACACAAGAATTGGATTGAATGTTAGAATTTTATACAGTTTCTTTTGTACAGTTTCTTTTGACGCTCCCTGTATGTGTGCATCAATGTAAATGTAATTTGAGTATTTCAATTCATCCTGTTCCTTTATATTATTCTCATTACATTGATTATACGTGTCTATAAGCCTTAAATAAATCGAAATGAAAATAAATGTCATAAATTGTCATGACAACTCTATTGAATCAAAGACGAACGACGCAATTATCTTAAAGTAATTTAATAATATGTTTGAGTTATTGTTTGGTATTATTTTTAGTATGTATGTATATCATTACTTGTTTTATTTTTTAAACATTCAATTCAATTTCGTTTTGGTTGTTTTATTATTTGTTTTGCCGTTTTACGTTCAAATGAAATAATTGTCTCAGGTTACAAGTAAATTTGTTCCATTTCTTATTATCTGTTCTTATTTTATTACATTTTCTATTTAAATTCTTATGGTAACAGCATTAAATTGTGCATCTTTATTATTATTTTTACAAGGAATTTATGAAAAATAATTATATTCCATAAGAATTTCTTTCATATTTTCATATTTTAAAATTTTTTCTGCTAAATTTATAGGCACTAGGGATACCAAACGGGATTGAGATTTAAAAATCCCGGGATTCGAGATTTCTTAATGGAAGTAGGATTCTCCTCATCTGAGATGATATTATCGAAGTCGAGTAATGTAAAATTTTCTTATTTTCAGGACCTTTTGCAAAATGCAGGATTAATGCCTTTAATTCAGATTTTCTTAAAGTCATATCCAAATCTTTATCCAAATCACTCTCTTTATTTGGATTTTTAAGAAAATTTATTAGAGGTGAATACACAGTTCTTCTTTTCTCTACTCTTTAGCAAAGTGATTTATATAAATCTTTAGCAAGATTATAATTTATTGCTCTAATTTCAATGCATTGCATTCAAATGTTAATGCAGCATCAGCTTTACATAAAGTCATGTGACTTCGACAGAGTGCTTCAAGAGTTATTGCATCATGTCACTTTGACAGAACGCTTCAAGAGTTATTGCATGGGTATTATTTAAAGTAATACGAAATAAAAAATGCAGTAATCTAATTTTTTTTTAATTTATAAAACACATATGAATTCTCAATCCCGAAAATCTCGAAAAACCCTGGGACAAGTTTTAAAAAATTCCGAAAATCCCGGGATTTAGAGTTTCGGGATTTCCAGATTGGCATCCGTAATAGGCACATATATTTCTTATTTACGTGGTATATTTTCCAATAATTGCCTATGTTAGTTATTGAAATGCATGCCCGTGCAAAAGAAGTAAATTCTTAGAACAGATTTTTTTAATATCATTTTCACCTTTAATCTGAGAATCAAAGAATTTCCTCATAGTGAATCTATGAAAACAGCTCAATCAGTTCAGTTCAATTGAATTTGAATTTTTTTTTCTGTACAAAATGTTCATGATTTTCAAAAGTTAAGACTTGGAAGCGTATTAAATAATGTCATGTAAAATATTGTAAAAATATTGTTATGTACAGTAATCCTTCGATTTACGTTGTTTCGATTAACGTTGTTCCCTCTAATTTCAATTTGCGTCGTCATTCGATTTACGTTGCCTTTTTTTGGAACCAACTGCGACGTAAATCGAGGGATTACTGTAACTTTTTTAAGTTTCTTGTTAAAAACACTACTTTGTAGTATGAGCAATTATAATTGGATTTACGTCGTTTCGATTTACGTCGCCTTTTTTTGGAACCAACTTGGACGTAAATCGAGGGATTACTGTATGTATATATGTATTTAATACATAAAACGTGTGTGATTTAAGAATCTAAACTGTAATCCTGGCTGAAGGGTTGTATGCTAGAGCCCCGACTTGTTAACAAAACTATCTAAAGTTTGTTGAATTTTTAGAGATTTTTGTTTGTTGATATATTTCCTTGTAAAAACTAATGGCTTGATCAACAGATACTGCTATATCCGCGTAACGATTTTCGTCAGGATCGTTTTCAGAAAATATATCCAATGCATTGGAAATTAATTGCATAGCTTTGGAAATATTGGCGATTGTTAATTTTGTTTACTCTAATATATTATCACTTATCATCTTCTAAAGCGTGCTGAATATTAATGGATAATAAATTTTCATTATCAAGCTCCTCATCGTGAGACAATAAAAGTTCATTAATGTCATCCTCTTCCATTCCTTAAAATTCGGCTTCTATAGCTAAATTTTATTGACGCAAGTTGAAATTGCAACAACGCAAGCTGAGTTTTGTCAATCTTAAAAAAGCGATGCAAATCGAAACGACGTAAATCGGAACGACGCAAGTCGGGGCTCTAGTGTAATGACAAATTATTTGAAATCTGATTTATTTCATGTTAATTATTGTCAATTTCTTTACATTTTACAACGTCTTTGTGACTTCATTGTAATTAATACTGCTGTAATCTGTTTCTATCATTGAATGGAATTTATGGTTCTTTGATTTCATTAGTAATTGTATTTAAAATATTTCATTTGAATTTTGAATGTAAATTTAATTCTCATTAACAAACAACATCCATTCTATTAATTATGTATGAAAGCGTTGACTTTTTTGTTTTTAAATTTTATTTTCGAAAGTTAAATTTTTTTTTATTAATTCTTCATTTTCATTATTGTTGTTAGTTTTTGTTTTGTTAATTAATGTGGTGATAATGTATTACAATTACACTTTTGTTGGTGTTTTTGTTGTTGTTGTTTTGTAAAATAAATTCCGAATATAAAAACGAATACTACAACTGTTTATAGAATTAGAATTTTTTAATATTAATTTGATGGGAATTTTAGCGTAACGTAACGATGAGAATGGCCTTGACATTGTAATATGAATTAAATGCGCAATTTAGAAAATATAAGGTCTTCCAACAGAGACTTATGAAACTTTTAATGGCCCAATTAGTAGTCATTTACTTAGTCGCTTATTTAGTCTGGAACAGTTGGAAATTTTCATCGAAAAATCATCTTCAGTGATGAGGCCTATTTCTAGATGAATTGGGTGCGCAAATCCAAAAATATTAAATTTGAGGCGATACAAATTCAAATGAGATTCAAGAATGTCCAAGCATACCGAAAAAGTCACTGTTTAATATGGATTTTGGGCTGGTAGCATTATCGTTCCATATTAGTAATCGACCTCTTTATAGGACACTATAAATTTAAAAGTTAAACTCGCCTTAGTCTAGTAGGTAGTGTATTGGCTTATTAGACGTGAGGCCATGTTTCAAACCCCAGGTCAGACATTTCCAACAAAACGAAATATAAAAAAAATATTTCTTCGTCGACTTCCTCTCAGCAGATTTCTGGCAAAAACTCTGATAGTAAATAATTAAATTGCCATGAAAAAGTTTCTCAAAAAAAAAGTCTGTCGTTCGGAGTCGATTTTAAACTGTAGGTTTCGCCACTAATATATAAAATTAGCACACACAACGTAAGTGGTGTGAGAAGCTACGTCGTAATCCTGACTGCAGGGTTGTAATGATCAATTATGTATGTGTGTTTTTTTTATAAATTTAAAATACACTTGTTCGGAACTGGGAGCATGTAGAACCAAATATAGTGAGTGTCAAAAGAAACAGTACTTAAAAAAAATATACATTCATAAATTATCGTTATTTTTATTTCAAAATTGTTTTATTGCCAATTTTTGAAATTGAAACAAAAAAAGAAAAATTACAAAAAATTTCGAAATATTGTACAATTTTTTCGGGCTCTCTCCTTAAGTGGTAAAAGTTGAGTTTGCTGGTTGATAGAATTTTTCCATAGTGTATAGTTTCTTTTGACACTCACTGTATGTAGATTCCGTCATGATGAGAATGAATCATAAGTAAACTTATTTATAATTAGCGAGATATTAATGCAACACAAAAGGAAACCCCTGGGTGCTGAGCAGTCAATTCTCCCCGTTGACATCGAGCAGTATGCTGAAGTTCGTCAAGACGATAGGCTTGGACATATTAGGGATACTGGGAATAAGGGTAGTACAATAAATTGCATTGTCGTGGTACTGTGGCACTTCTGCATGACGACAAACACATAAAAGAAACACAGAAGCTATTCCACCGAAGCTATTGTATAGACTGTTACAATAAAAGCGTCAAATTTTCGAGTAAATAGAAAACGACTTAATATTTTGCTAGTTGCTGAAAGATATATTATTCCCCGATTTTTTTGTAATCTATATAGTCAAACATTTTTGATACACTTTCATACCAAGAGGTTGGCAAAGTTTTTTCTTTGTAAGAGAAATGGTTGTCTCATTCTTCGACATCTCATTACAGCATCTCTACCTGTTTGTCAATAGATTGTCCTAAATGTCAGTGAATGCGATGATGCGGGTGTCTACGATAGGGTTATTGGGAGTTGACTTGAAGTGTTTCATCCCAAGTACAAGATGTTCAGCCAAACTTGTACGGAGAGTTCCACTTTAGCTCCAGATGGGACTGATGGTGGAGATTTGCCACACAATGCTCTTTAAATGTTGTTCAAGGTTTTCATGTTACCTGTCGGGTAGCAGTTACATGTAGGTTTGTTTGGTCGTCAGTCTCTAGTGTCTTGCCTTACCGTACTTTAATTTTATTAGCCGACATCGCTGTATCACATGCATATCGGTTTAATATATTCCCTTTCATTCGTTGCCTAGGTTGCTATGACACTATCGAGCCACTAGAAGGAGCTAGAACGAGCTCTGAAACGGTATTGAAATAATATTTTTTAACTACTTACTTATAAAAGTACCTTTCAGGGAAGGCACCAAAAACCTCATTTTTTTCTAACGAAATCTAAAAGTAACGCTGTTTTCTTTTGCTTTTCAGGATATATTCACCACCCTCGTTGACGCTCAATGGCGTTGGACCCTTATGGTGTTCGCGTTTAGTTTTCTCATATCATGGGCCTTTTTCGGTCTCATCTGGTGGACAATAGCGTATGCGCACGGTGACCTCGAGTGGATACAAATGCGTGATAATCAACCAGAATTAATACAAAATGTAACACACACCATGTGTGTGACCGAAGTCCGTTCATTCATATCAGCATTTTTATATTCGATCGAAACACAACACACTATCGGTTATGGTAATCGTTTCATAACGGAAGAATGTCCCGAAGCGATATTCACAATATGTCTTCAATGTATAACGGGTGTATTTATTCAAGCATTTATGGTGGGCATTGTTTTTGCCAAACTATCGAGACCGAAAAAACGTGCCCAGACTTTATTGTTCTCACGTAATGCCGTCATTTGCCATCGGGATGGTGTGCCCTGTCTAATGTTTAGAGTGGGCGACATGCGTAAATCGCATATAATAGAGGCTCATGTTAGAGCGCAAATAATCAGAAAGAAGGTGAGTAATAACAAAAAAAAATTTATTCAAGGAAAATTAACTATTTTATATGGAATTTTTGTTTCAGGTCACTAAAGAGGGTGAAATATTGCCGTTCTACCAACAGGAACTTTCTGTTGGTGCTGATGGCGGTGAGGATCGTCTGATGTTCATTTGGCCCACAACCATTGTGCATAAAATCGATCGTCATAGTCCCTTGTATATGTTATCGGCCTCGGATATGCTCAAAGAGAGATTTGAAGTTGTTTGCATGCTGGGTAATTATTATTTATTTTGTTGTTGTTGTAATAAATTGGAGTTGAAGAATGTTTTAATAAAATTTTCTGTATTTAGAGGGCGTCATTGAATCCACGGGCATGACGACGCAAGCTAGAAGCAGTTTTTTGCCTTCGGAAATATTATGGGGCCATCGTTTCGTAAATGTGGTGTCATTTCGCAAAGAAACTGGCGAATATGAAGTCGATTATACATTGTTCAATAACACCTACGATGTGGATACGCCTCTATGCTCAGCCAAAGAATTAGATGATCTTAAAGAAGAGTACAGTAGAAATAATAAGGCTGGTTTAGGTGGGCATATTGATTTTCAATTATTGAAGAAAAAAGTTATCAAAAATTTTTTTTTAAATTCTTTTTGCAGAACGCGCCTTAACCGTGGGTCTTATGACACACATTTCCTCTGCTGCCTCTGTGGATCATTTGGATCCAGCCAGTGATGAATCTTTAGATTCAGCACGCTTACACATACGCTCAAATTCCATTCCAAACGGTGCTTTGGCAGCTGAACTAGAGCCACTGAATAATAATAGTAAACCCTCATTTGTGGTGGGTGGTTCTATGATTGTGCCCACAATAACTACAAATTTTCAAAGTATTAATGAGTTAAAGAATTCCAATACTAATTTAACGCCATCTCCTTTTAATAATAATAACAATAACACAAATAATAATAATAATAATAACAATAATAATAGCAGTAATAATAGCACTAAGAATGTACACAGTAGTAGTAGTAGTAGTTTAAAGAAATCCACCAACAATCGACGTCTTTCCATAAAACAAGATCAGCTTCCTTTAGACTCACTGTGCTGATATTTAAGTCATGTTCTAAAGAAATTATTTTAAAACAAATGATTTTTTATTTTAATTTTATTTACCATTTTAATCTGCTATAAACTTTGTAATTTGTTTTCTTATTAATTCTAAAAGATAAATTTTTTTTTTTAGGGGAAGTAGGGCGAATGAAAGTTTTAAATTGAGACGAAATTGTAAGGTTTTCGGTTAAAGTTTAATTTTTTTTTTTTTATTAAAAATTTGATTAAATTTTTTCTTTGTCAGACATTTTACTGCTTATTATACGAGCATATCAGTTGCTTGAATTTGAATTTTTGTTTAATCAGACATAAATTAAGGAGCTAAATTAGTTTGATTATTAAAATTTTATACAGGGAGAATCAAAAGAAACTGTACTGTAAGGATAAAATTCTAACAATCACCCAACTCAACTTTTATCACTTAAGGAAAGTGCCCGAAAATATTTTGCAATATTTCGAAATTTTGTTGTAATTTTTTTTCTTTTAATTTTGAAAACTGTTAAAGAAACAATTTTAAAATAAAAATAACGGTAATTTGTTAATACGTTGACTGCCATCTACGAGATAACTCGTAGATTGCGTTCCCTTCTCGGGTGGTAAACTATGAGTTATCTCGTACTTACTAATATGAAAAAATCAAATTATCGTTTTTTAGCCAGTTTTCTGAAAATTGCCGTGGCAGTCAACGTGTTAATGTATTTTTTTTTAAATGTACAGTTTATTTTGGCGTTCACTGTCCAAAAGTTGCTTCCTTATTTACAAAAAAAAAACAGCACAAATTTTTGGTTTTTATATTCTCGTAGATCTCTTAAGGTTTTTGTGTTTTCAATAAAAAATTTTTCGTTACTTTCTTTTCTTCCCTTTTTTTTATTATTTTTAAGACCCGTGTTTTTTTAGTATTGGGACTTTTTATTATTATTATTATTATTATGAAATGCCATATATTATACAGTTTAGTTTAAGTTTTAATTAAAAAAAAAAAAAAAACAAAAACAAATCAAAAGAATTTATGTTTGATATTAAAAAGAAAAGAAAAACAATTTTTTGTAATAAATCCGTAACAATTTTAGTTAAAATCAGGAATTTAAGTTTTTTTTTTTAAAAGCTTTTCATTTAAACATTATTATATGCGATATAAGAAAGGAAAATAAATGTGATTGTTTCATAAATAACAGACTATACAGAGAAATAGCCGCTTAAGCAAAGAACATAAAAAAGTGATTTCAATTGAATTGTAAACATATGAAAACATAGTCGATAAAAAAAAAGAAAAAAAAAAACAAAAATATATTTTTTATAAAAGTTTAAGCAAAATAAACAAAAGCAAACACTAAAAACGCTTCATTTTACCAAAAATAAATTTAAAAAAAGCAACAATAAAAGAAAAAGTAATAAATTAACTCCAAAATATTACAGTTTAATACACCAATACCTTACTTTGCGTCGTGGTTACGTTACAAAAAACACGATGCAAATTGAAACGACGCAAAGTGAATTATGATTTCCTATAGCAAACCATGTAAAGATCGAAGATAGGTTCCAGTGTTACGAAAATACTATTTTTTAAAAAGAAAATTGATTAAAGTAAACATTTAAAAAACAAAAATAAAATATTCACTTCATTTATAAAAAACAAAATAAAAATTAATCACTGTCTGATGAGTCCATAGTGGCTGTTGTTGTAAGTCGCCTTTCTTCACACAAAAAAAGATCCAATGTTTGCTGAACAGTGTTTTTTTCAATGTAAAATAAATTTCCTTGTAGCAAGTGATATTCGTAGCTACCATCTGGAACACTTTAATAAATTAATCACTGTCTGATGAATCCATAGTGGCTGTTGTCGTATTCACACAAAAAAATGTTCCAATGTTTGCTGAGCAGCTTTTTTTCAACTTACAATAAATTTCCTTGTAGCAATTGATATTCGTAGCTACCGCCTGGAACACTTTACAGCTCCGTACGCTGTCAGGATCGTTTTTTTTTAATTTCCATAGAAAAGGAATCCCTGCGTTTTGATGGCATGGCGCAATTAGAAACAAAAGTCGTGCCATCTTTTATAAAATATCAAAAAAAAAAAAAAAATGTTATGAAATCGAATCCAAAACAACGCAAATTCGAAAAACTAACGAGGCACAGTTAAAATTAGTACTAATTCAGCAGCTATGCAATTTGAAAAAACCCAAACGAAACGACGCATTGGGAGTTATTGGTGTACACATATTTTTTCAATAAAATAAAGCACAATTATTTCTTTATTTTTTAAATATACAATATCCTGAATATTAAAATAAATCAATTCCTATGCTATTATATACTAAATTTGATTGCTAAAAGCAACTTTAAATTTACTACCATAAGAAGTATAAAGAAAACGAATTTATTTAATTAATTTTTTTTTTTTAATTTTATTCTGTAACCACAAAAAAAAGAAGCAAAACTTTTGTCCATAGCATCAAATCTAATTCTATTTTCCAATCTAAATGTTAATGCTACAAATTATTAAAGTGTGCTATTTTATATAAAAAAATAATAAAAAAAACTGAACAATTTTAATAAAAAAATTTAAAAAAAAATATATTTACAAAACAAAAACAAAAATTAATTTTTATTTCTTTTAAATGGACAATAAAATGTGTATAAAATCCTTTAAATTAAGAAATAAATTGTAAAAAAATAATTGTATAAAAAAGAAAAACTTTTAAATCAAATTAAAAGGGAAAAAAGAAATAAAAACATATTGTTTTAATTTTAAGTAAAATGAAATGTAACAAAAGATGATATATAAAAAAAAATGAAAAATTATTTTTAAAGAAATATATTTAAAAGGAGAAAAAAAGAAAACAAAAAACAAAAAATAAACAAATCAATTATATAAAAGACGCAAACTATACGAAAAAAATATGAAAAAAATTTTTTGGTGTTTTATTTAGTGGATCTAAAAAATATTAATTAGAAATGCAATTCTCATATCAACATCTGTAGGCTGGGTGGTTGAAATTTAAAAATGCAATAAAACAAAAACGTTTCGAAATGTTGCCTTATTTATTTTTTTGTTGTGAAGTGCAATTATTCCGGTTAGAAATAGAATATTATTTCATTCAAATGGCTGCCACAGCTGGCCTCACAGTACCTCATTCGATCAGACCTTTTTTTGAGCACTTTTTCGAGTGTATGGTGTAGTATCTCGGCAATGGCATTACGAATGTTGACCTTCAAATGATCAATTGTCTCTGGTTTGTCGGCATAATATTTTTCGTCAACGGCGCCTCACAGAAAATAGCTCAACAGTATCAAATCGCAGCTTCTTGGCGGCCAATTGTAATCACCATTTCAGCTAATTAAACGGTCATCAAACGTTTGACGCAATAAATTGATAGTCGTATGAGATGTGTGGCAAGTTGCACCATCCTGTTGAAACCAAACTTCGTTCACATCAATACCATGAAGTGCGTGTACCAAAAAAAATCGGTTAGCATGGTATGATAGGTGTCTCCATTGACGGTAATGATTGCGCCATCCTCATTTTCAAAGGAATATGAACCAATGATGCCTCCGCTTCACAAGCCGCACCAAACACTCACTCGTAAAGGGTACATTGGCATCTGTAAGACCATCACAATTTTGCTTATTAACGTATCCACAAAGATGAATGAATGAGCGGGCCTGTTCGTAAATGCATTATTGCGCTGCATAATATGATTATTTTGCGCTTACACTGCTAATCACATGTTGCTGATGCTTCTTTTTGCTGATTTATTTGTTTGCATTTATGAACGAACAAATACTGCAGAAATGGAAAAATTATTAATAAATTTGATTTTTGAACTGGACGATTAAACAAATGACAAAATGTTGTTAAATGCACAAAAAAGAAGACATTTAAGGAAGAAAACAAAAATTTATTGTTAAAACTCTCATTCTCTCTCTCTCGCTCATTCAATGCATCAGCCATTTTTATGATTAGTGTTTTGTGTTTATCATTTAATGTTGCATTTACGAACATTTGACAGCTGCAGTGCTGCCAAGGTTTGCATTTATGAACGTGATGCGCATAATATGCAGCGCAGTAATGCATTTACGAACAGGCCCAGCCTTATCCGAAAGTATGATTTTTTTGTGGCAAAATCGACATGAACGTGCAGCTTCTCTTTGACCCAATAAATCCCAACGTTGCTCAAGTGTTAGTCTGATATAAATGGTGTAAATGGTAAGAAGATCAAATGAAGTGAAGTGTTTCTTGCATCCTGTTAAGAGACCGAGGCAATTGACCGCTTCCTTCGGCATGTGCTGGTTCCCGCGATATGTGTTCGCCAAATGAGTTATGAAGCGGTTGGCAATTGTCTCTACTTTTCATCATAAAATCATTTTCAATTGAGTCTCATCATTTCTGGATGAATGGCTATGTAAATAAACAAAATTGTTGAATTTTGAAACGATACCAATCCACATAAGATCCTAGTGCGCACAAGGCATCAAGAAAAAGTCTCTGTTTGCTGTGGTTTTTACGTTGACTGGTCATCACTGTCATCGACAGGCACTATAGAGCGATGATAACTAAGTTTTTTTTGGCTTAAATTGGATGATCTGGACACCAACTACATGTGGTCCTAACAGGACGGCGTTACGTACCACACAGGTCATATTGGATATTCTGTATGAGGAATTTGTGTGCATGGTCATCTCACGTGAAAGTAATGAGAATTATCTACCGACATTGTGAGATTTGAACCTTTTACAGTTTTTCTTGTGTTCTTTTCTAAAATCCTTGTGTAAAATATTCCATGTAACACATTGCCAACTAGATTACGGCGGCTTCGATGTTTGTTTCTCTAGTATGGGAGTAGTTTCGTTCAGTACATTCATTCTAAATACTAGGTATGTCCTAACGTAGCATTTTAGTTTGGTAACAAAAGACTTAAGAAACAAACCTTTTTTTTTAAATATTCTTAAAAAAATGTAAAGTCCGAATTATGCAGGTGGTAGGTTTTTCTCTGCATAAAGTTTAATTAAAAATTTTTATGTTGTTTTTTATTATTACTACGTATTTTGCAAAATGATTTAATAATTAAAGTTTAATAATTTTTATTTTATTTTTCTTTAAATAAAATCAGTTTTGCATATTTTTAGGCTTCGATATTTTTATATCTTTGTGGATTATGGATCTTAAGTACTACAAGGGCTTATGTGTGCTAGTGTTTGTAATGCTTGTAAATAATACTTCAACAGGAAATCGCATCTTTTAATTTGCTCCATCCAAATGAATTAATAATTGTTTATATTATAATTTTCTAAAAATTAAATTAAGTACAAATAAATTAATTAAAAATTAAAAATTTAATGGAAACAATTTCCATTTGCGATTCACTACTAAGACGGAACCAAATCAAACCATTTTTGATGCAAGATGCAATGGATCATGTACAATAGTGCAAAATTAATAGTCCAAATCGGTGGTTAAGCCAGTATTGACATAAAGAAAAGTAATATTATGTAATTGGTGGGATTGAAAGGGTATTGTTGGTTATAAGCTTCTACAATCTGGTTGTATGATTAATTCCGATCTCTACAGTCAACAATTACTGACTTACTTACTTAATTGGTCATTACAACCCTTCAGTCAGGATTAGGATCTAGCTTCTCATTTAATTTTATCCATAAGTGGATCCTACAGTTTAAAGTCGACTCTGAACAATAGAGAGAAGTTTTTCATGACTATTTTATTTACTTATTTTTTTTATTTATTTATTTTTTTCATATTTTGCTTAGTTCTAGATGTCTGACCTGGGATCATTCAACTATTAATGAAATTAAATGAAAAAATTTAACTAAAACGGCCACAAATGATGAAAAAAAAATTATTATGTTCTATCACAAAAACTCCAAGTGAAAATCGTCTCGTTCTGGTTCCAATTCAACAACAAATTTTGTAAATGTGGGGCAAGACATTAGGAAAATGTTCAGGCATATCAGAAATTATAAATGCTGGTATAGACAAAACTTAATTATTCATTACAACCTTTTAGTCAGGACTACAACCCAGCTTCTCACTCCATCCATATTGTGTGCGTAAATTTTATACACGAGTGGCAGAAGCTACTGTTCAATATTGACTCCTAACGACAGATGTGAGAAACTTTTCATAGCAATTTTCTTTTATTTCCAGCGATTTTTTTGGAAGGCTGCTTAGAGGAAATCGCCGAAGAAATATTGTTTTCAATTTCGTTCTGTTCGAGATGTCTTAACCAGGTAAACCAATAAACCAACACACTAGCATTTAGAATGATTGGACTGAACGAAATTACCCCAATACTAGAGAAGCAAAAATTAAAGCCGCCGACTTGCTGATACCTCACATATCTATATGTGTATATCTCAGCTGAATTTATACTCTCCTTAAGGAAAGTATTGTTGTCGCAATATTAGAAAAGGGTTACATTATCGAAAATTAATAACGTATTCTCGCAGAATGTATCAATGATAATCAAAAAATAATACTTATAATAATTAAGCAGTCTGGCGTATAGCTTTATCCTCTCTATATGGGATTCATTTACTTTGAGAAGACGTTCGACACTCTCAGTCAACACGCAATATAAGATGAGCTTGCCTGTAAAAGCGGAGTTGTACGAAAAATGATGGAGTCTTGCTAACTGGTATAATGTGATATGGTCTGATGAAAAGAAAATTAAATTGTTTTGGTTAAATGGAAAATCGTACACGCGTTGCCCCTAAAACGAAACGAAAACGGCTTAAAACCCAAAAAAAAAACTGCTCAACGCGGCCATATCTCATTGATAATTTGGAGGCGCTTCTGTTCATCTGGCGTAGGTCTAATGATCTAAGTTAAAAAAAAGCGTTGCCAATATTCTGAATGTTCTGTAGAGTAATATACTCTGTCAAATCCCATTGAGGTGGCAACTTATACAAGAGAATGATTGTAAACATTTCGCTGGAAATATAGTGACCGAAATGGAATGAGCTTCTCAAGAAACCATTTGAAACAGTAACAGGCGCCTCTATCGAGAATGTATCGGGTGGACCAGCTATCTGTTTAAATTTGAACCAACGGTTATTTTGAATCTGGCAATACTTATATCATTGTATTCTGTTACAAAATTCAGTATATTATCTCCATAGCTCGTAATAAAGCAATGTACGCTTGAGCAACGTTGAGATTTATTGGAAATTTATTTCCAAAACAAAGGCAATTGGTCGGAAATTTTTTTTTGCCAAATAAATCATTTTTTCGGAAGAAGCTCATTTTTAATTTGGTGGGTATGTTAATAAGCAAAATTGACGTATTTGAGGTTCACAAAACCCAAACGTGGTCCTACAGAAGCTAATGCACCCATAACGAGTGACTATTTGGTGCGGCCTGTAGAGCGGAGGTATTTTTGGCTCATATTTTTTAAAAATGAGGACGGCACAACCATTGCGGTCAATGAAGATACCTATCGCACCATGACAACCGATTATTTTGTACCCGCTCTTCATGGTATTGATGTGAACGATGTGTGGTTTCAACAGGATGGTGCAAATTGCCACACATCTCATGCCATAATCGATTTATTGCTTCGAAGGTATGATGGCCGTTTAATTAGTCGAAATGGTGATGTCAAGTGGGCGTGAAGAAGTTGCGCTTTGACATGGTTCTGTGGGGCGCCGTTAAAGTAAAATGTTATGCCGACATTATCCAGAGACAATTGATGGTTGGTAAAATTCATTTCATAATTGTGTTAATTTTAACTACTGGAGGAAAAACTTTTTATGGCTTGAACCGGGCTCTAGAATTAAGTGATCATTTCGAAGGAATCAATTTATTTCGCAATGTTCACTTAAATTATAGTTTATGTAAGAACAACGTCTGAAAGTTATTTAAAAATAAAATGAAGTTTCTAAGTATTTATTTAAACAATTGAAGCTCAACACAGAATTGCAAATTAAATGTTTACGTATTGAAAAAAAGGTAAATAATTAAAAATAGTAGTTAAAATCAATAAAAAATAACAAATAAAAAACAAATTTTGTAATAAATTCGTGTTTAACATTCAATTACAAATTAAAAACAAATATTAACTGAGCGAGAGTTATGGCTACCAAGTAAATAAATATTTAAAAAAATAAATAAAATAATAAAATGAAAATAAAAATGCAAATAAAAATACGAATTGCATAATAAATTAACCAGAAAAATTAAAATTAACTCGACTGTTTACTGTCTGTGTAGCAGTAAACAAAAGAGCCATGAAACAGAATTTATTTCTGTGCAATGGAACGATGAGATAATCAATACCAAGGGACATTCCTAAAGATGGTATAAATGAATGAATGAAATGAAATCCCTGCTAAGCTTGCTACGTAACTAGGTACGAAGTCGGTACCTGGATGACATTAAGCTTCCTATAACATATTGAGTGTACAAAAAAGTTCGTTTACAAATTATGGTCGATGAAACAGATAAAAATGACATTTTTGTCTTCAATTTATTAGAATTTATTATTAAAATCATATTACTTAATTGGTAAAAAGTTACATACATGCATCCATACATAAATAATTTACATCTCTTCAGTAAGGATTAAGGCCTAGTTTCTCATACCACTGTGTTAATTTTACCTATAAGTGGCGCGAACTACAGTTTAAAGTCAACTCCGAACGGCAGATTAATTTTTGAAAAATTTTTCATGACAAATTTTATTTACTCTCCGAGTTTTTACCAGATCTCTGCTGAGAGGAAGACGCCGAAAAAATCTATTTTCACATTTCGTTTTGATCGATGTGTCTGACCGATCGAGGTGGTTTGACATATGCAGGTGGTCTACATAGAAAAACTTTTTGAAGATGATGCTGTAATTAGAAAATATGAAAATATCCAATATAAAAAATTAAATAAAACCAGCATACATATAAGCAGCATGAACGTTTCTATCGGACTATTTGATGTTATTTTCCAGTTGACATCGAACCGTTAATGTGCGTATATTATCAAATTTAAGCTTTACTGACGGTGGCAAAGCAACGATTTACACTAAGAAAAGTAATGCTGCGTGTTTGGTGTGATTGAAATAGAATTGTTTATTATGAGCTTCTACAATCTGGTGAAATGATTTTGCCAAAAAAAATCACCTCTTCGGATGAAGCACATTTTTATCTTGGTTGGCATATTAATAAGCAAAATTGCCGTATTTGGGGTTCAGAAAACCCGATTTTTTTGTACGCGCTCTTCATGGTATTGATGTGAACAATGTTTGGTTTCAACAGGATGGTGCAACTTCCCACACATCTTATGCTACAATCCATTTATTTCATCAAATGCTTGATGGTCGTTTAACTAGCCGAAATGATGATGTCAATTGGTAGCCAAGAAGCTGCAATGTGACACCGCTAAACTATTTTCTGTAGGGCGCTGTTAAAGAAAAGTGTTATGCCGACAAACCGAAGACAATTGAGCACTTGAAGGCCAACATTAGTGATGCCATTGCCGAGATACGACCCATACACTCTAACAATTGCACGAAAATTGGTCCGATCAAATGACGTACTGTGAGGCCAGCCGCAGCAGCCATATGAATGAAATAATATTCTATTCCTAACCGGAACAATTGTACTTCACAACAAGAAAAAAAAATTTATTTGCAAAATTTCAAACCGTCTTTATTTCATTTTTAAATTTAAACTTTTAAAACAAGCAATTATCCTCTAGGGTTAATAGCCACTTCTTCCAACTATGCTAAAACCAGTAGGTTGTGATGTAAGTAACAATTCAAATAAGTAAGAAAACTGACATCAAATTGAAAAGCGTGGTTGATTTAAAAACATTTTTTTATGAGCTTCACAATGTGTTTTATAGGACATCAGGGGGAAAACGATAGAATGTTACTCTTTTCTTTATTAGTGCCCTGTAACTTATCACTCAGGCGACGTATCAATAACAATAAATAGTTTCTGTAGTAAAAATAATTTGACATGGACTACTGTTTGCCTGTCAAAAACTATGAGCCGCTATAAACATATTTTTGGTGTTTCTTTTGTTCAAAATTATGAGCAATTCAAACAATATTAAGTGAATAAAACTTTGTTGCTGCTGCTGTTATTGTCAATTAACTCACCGGGTATTCATAACCGGCAAACAAACACCCATTGCTTGATGCTTATTTCGATGAGGGCAAAGTGTTTATGATAAAACACTTGTTTAAATATAAAACAACAACGATAACAACATTATCATCATATTATTATTAATTAAATAATCACACTGTTTACGTTTACATAATGAATGTATTTTTAGTTTAGTTTTATTATTAGTTTTTATTTTTTATTTATTTTTCATTATTTTCTGTTCTTGTAATTTTTTTTAGGGGGAAATTATTTGTTATTCGCTGTTGTTATTCGTCACTACACGTATTATTGTCGATTTACTTTTCAGTCTGTCTGAGTTTGAGTCTGGGTTTTGTTGTTGAATATTATTCTTCTGTAGGCTCCCTCTGTAATAAATATTTATTTAAAATTGTGACATTGTTTTGTTAACCATGTGACGGAAGAAATTTATGAATTTCAACGACAACATTTCTGGTGTAAAAAACTAATTCCATAAAGAATTTTTTGTGGTTTCGGTTTTTGTTTTTCTCAAAAGTTACTGTTGCAATCTTTATTGTTTTTTTTTAACAAAAATATATTTTAAGCAACAAAAAAAAACTGGGTTTTATTTCTAGGTTGAATAGGATTGAAACATTGTCACTCAGTAATAACTTTTTTCAGGTGTCCCATCTGTGTAAATTATTGTCTTATTATTCTTAGTCATTTATTTGTTCTCTGGGATATTATCATTGCGATTACCCATTGGGATTAATAATTTTGATGAATTTTAACAAATAAAGTTCATAGGTTAATATACCCTTCAAAATTCAAACAACGATATGTAAGAGTTCGTGTCTATGGTTTTTCTAAATGTGCTCTCAACCATTAGGCAACTGATCCTAATTTTTATCGAAAAATTGTTTTTCAGCGATGAAGTCAACTTCTGGATGAATGGGTACGAGAATTAGGACGGTTGCAAACCACATGAAATCCAAAAGAGTTCTGTGCACACCGAAAAAGTCTCTGTTTGTTGTGGATTTTAGATTGGAGGCGTTTTCGGCCCATATTTCTTTGAGAATGATGTTAGCCATGCCATATAGTTCATGCCACATTGTATATTTTACCCGAGTTGTTTTAGGTTATATGAGCTAGATACCGATATCATGCAATTTGACACAGTTAGACTTTTTCTTGTGGGGAGTTCTTAAGTCGTAGGTGTATACTAATAAACCACAAACTACAGTGATCCTAAAAGCCTACATAACTCTTGTCATCGGTCAAATACAGTCTGAGTTATGCGCCAGAGTAGAGCTTAAAAAAGACTGCAAATAATGTCTGAATTAGACATTCAGAAACCTGCTTTAAGATGTTCAGTAGAAAGAACATATTATTAGTTCAAGTTGTTTTATTGTTTTCGAAGTTCTATATCCACAGCTCAATTGGAATTAAGGTGGACTTCTCAGTAGGAGTATCTTGATACATGTTTACCGTTACGGATGTGGCATTCAACAATTCTTTGTAATGGTCTCTACACTTTAAAGTCGCCGTAGTATAGCAGGTAGTGTGGTGGCTTATTAAACATGAGGTCACGATTCAAACCCTAGGTCAAACAGCTCTAACAAAACGAAATGTGAGAGAATATTTCTTCGGCGACTTCTTCTCAACAGCTTTCTGGCAAAAACACTGAGAATAAGTAAAAATTTACATAAAAAAGTTTCTTAAAAATCTGTCGTTAGGCGTCGACTTTAAACTGTAGGTCCCGCCAATCATATATAAAATTAACACGCACAACATAAGTGGTGTGAGAAGTTAGGATTGAATGTATGTATGATCTATACACTCAGCTAATTTTACCGCTTTTTAATGTTGTTCTATAGGTTTCTTTATAATTCTATATTGTCTACCCAGCAGTTTTGATCATGGTATTTCAATTACCCCCGCTATATATGTATTCGTATTCATCCCGCGTTCGCATTAGCTAGCTTCGAGTTTTTGATTTCGGTCAGGTACCTCGGTTTAGATTCCTAACTTTTGAATATAAAATTCCTTGCTTCGTCTGAAACTCATATCTTGTGTGCAGAGTATCTGTAACCGATGGCATAACGAATGTTGGCCTTCGAATGCTCAATTGTCTCCGGTTTGTCGGTATAACACTTTTCTTTAACGGCGCCCCACAGAAAATGGTTCAACGGTGTCAAATTTCACATTCTTAACGGTCAATTAACATCCCCATTTGGACTATTTAAACGGCAATCATACGGTTGACGCAATAAATTGATTATGGCATAAGATGTGTGGCAAGTTGCACCATCCTGTTGCAACCACACATCGTTCACATCAATATCATGAACAGCGGGTACAAAAAAATCCGTTATCATTGTGTGATGGGTGTCTCTATTGACCGTAATGGTTGCGCCGTCCTCGTTTTCATAGAAATATCTGCGAATGTTGCCTCCGCTCCACAAGTCACTCGTGTTGGGTGCATGGACATTTGTAAGACCACGTGTGGGTTTCCTGAGCCCCAAATATGGCAATTTTGCTTATTAAAGTACCCACCAAGATGAAAATGAGCTTCATCCGAAAAATTGCATTTTTTTTTGGAAAATCGACTTCATCGTGTAAGTTTTCGTTGGCCCAATAAATCCCCAGCTCTTGAGCAAATCGATTCATTACACTGAATTTTGTGACAGAATAGAATGACATAAGTATTGTCAGATTCGAAAAAACCAATGATTAAAATTTAAACCGATAGATAGCCCACTCGTGGCACTCGAAAAGCTTGACAAGCAGATTTGTGGTTCTAAAATGTTTGAATGGCGAACAGAAAATATTCACTAACAATGATTAATGGTTAGAACTCACCTGCAACCAAGCCATAAGCTAAGGTTTTGCAATTTTTTAACCGTTTGAGCAATTGTTGATGTTATTATGATATTATCAGTTATATATTTACTCTATTTTACTTTGGATCATTTACTTCTTTCTTTAAATCCGCGATCGGCAGACATATACTACTACAATTTGCACTTGTATAAGTGTAAGAGCGAAAAAACAAGAAATGAGAAACAGTTGTACTCTCATTTTCACCACAAGACAGGCATGGAAAACTGAAATTTATAAATAATACTAAGCAAAAAGAAAAATTGTAATTTTTTAGTTCAAAAGTAGTAAATATTTTGATTCAGTTTCTTTTTTCATATTTATTTTAAATTTTAAAATAGAAATATGATTTTTTCAACTAATATATGTTTTTAAAAATATATTTGTATATTATTTAAATTTTTTTATTGTCATGTTTCATAAAAAACTCCTATTTATTAAAGTATTGTAAAAAATAGTAAAATAAACAGAAAAATTCAGTATTCAAAAAATTCAAGCGAAGTTCTTACATATCTATGTTGATTAAAAATATTTATAAAAAGGCAATGTTTTATTTATTTGTCATATTTCTTTGACAATTGGGGTAATATTTAATGTATTTTTTTTTAAATTCAAAATAAGTTAATCTCTTTCTACGCCAGTAATATTAGAATAATTACTATGACATGCATCATAATGTCTTTTAATGCAATATTTGTCGGCTCTTGTCAACGTACGTTGACAAATAAGACATTCTGGTTTCCCGAAAAAGTTTTCGGCAAATAAGAAATCAGATTCCCATAGTACATTAAACATTTTTTTAGTGTTCTCAAGCAACAAGCGCATATATATATGTATAACCTCACTGAATGAAAGCTCATGCGAGACTGAGTAGTGGTTTGTGTATTTTTATTTATTGTTTAGTAATTCGTAAAAAAAATCAAATATTGTTGTATGAAAAAAATTTTAACCTATTTGTCAGCAATTATTATAAATTTTAATGAATTTCCAAAAACATATAATAAATAACCTATTTAAACACCTAAAGGCGATAAAAAACATTTAAATGTTTATAATTCCAAAAACTACTTTATATGTAGTGGAGACGCTAAAAAAAAAGGTAAAACAATATACAGAATTATCCAACTCTGCATTTACATATATTTTCATGTACAAAAGCAATAAACGAGCGAAACACAACCTTCTCCTGTGACAGCTCATAAGAGACTGAATTGTGTTTTCTATGCGTGTGAGTAGTCTGCGTAAATTTTGTAACGGCCAAAATACACTGTGTATAGGAGTTGCCGATCGTGGCTTTAAATTCATTCATGTCCGATATCCGGTGCGTATGATTAATAACAATAATTGTGTGTCTATATTATATTTATACTTAATTAATTAATTTCTTTTTAAAATTTTACAACTTTGAATAGCTTTAAAAAACACCAAATTTATTTCGGTGTAACTGAGTCCATACCTTCTTTTTGCCACTTTATTTTCTGATAAACAAAATTTGCTCGAAATATATTTTTTTTATTGCTTTACAAACAATCCAAGAGACAAACAAACAAACAAAACGAAAATAACAAAATAAACAAATATTTGAAGTGTGTGAAAAATGTCACCCATAACTATTATGAGAGATGATGATTATACGCGACAAAAACAAATACATTGTCGTGTGCTTAATCACTGACAGTGTAACAAATAATACAAACTACAAATTCTGATCGTTTTGTGCTTGAGTATGTACATAAGTAATATTCGTATGTTTATTTCATTTGCTAATAGTTATGCTGCTTATGTGTAGTAAATGATATTTGAAAGCCTAATTATTACATTATTGCACATGGCAAAGAGTGTAAAATGTAACTGTAATAATATTCGTAATAATATGCTTGTTCTTCATCACATTGCTCTCAACTCTCTATTCGATAATGTGTGGGTATTTTTATTTATCCCGTGCTAAGGCAAGTACTTTTGCTGCAGTTTTTAATTCATATTCGACCCTTATTCTCCCGATTCTCCTAAATGATCTCTTTTCATTCTCATTTAGAGTGCTTTTTCTGGAAATTATTGTATGATTGTATTGTTATTTGTTTACAAGTGTTAATTACTTAGAATTGAGTTTTGTTCTTGTTCTCTTTCTCTTTCTCAATTCTCAATCATACTTCATGGTTATGTCAAGGGGAATCAGACAATAATTTCATTCACTACAAGTGCATGAACCATACTAAAGCAAATCGTATGGACGACTGTATAAATGTATGGCTAAACGGATATACAAACGTGCAAATGATTTAAAATACTCTCAATTACACGTACAGCCAACCATAGAAACCCACAAGCAAATTGGACTGTAGTTGGTGTAATAAAACTGATCTTGTCACAGTTGATTTTTAGTTTTAAAAACGCGTTAAACGCTTAAACATGTTCTGAAAAATAATAAAAAACAAGACAACAAATTTTATAAAAATTAAATATTAATCTTCCTAACTTAACTAAAATAAAAAAATATATAATTTTCTACATTGTAATCATTAATTTATTTAGGAAAATATTAAATAACAACACATGTGTCTGCTTGCAAATGAATTAAATGCTGTTGATAAAGTTTTACTTAAACAAAGTGAGAATATTTAAAATTTAAATATTTATTATTAATGATTGTTATTAAACGCTTTTTATTATGTGATTGTGGTATCTCATTGTAAACAACAACAAAAAAATAAAAATATAATGTAAGTTTTTAGTGTAAATACTCGTGTATTAAAAGCGGTAGTATACTCAGCAATTTCATATACAAAAAAATTAAAATTAATTCAGTTAAAATTTTTTATTGTTATGAAACAAAATTATTATTTATTATTATGATAAATCAATTGCATTCCTTTAAGGAATAAAATGCTTCTTCCCAGTTTCTTATATTTTTCTTATATTTAAGAAGAGCTTTATTAAACCAATAAGTCGCTGTGGTCTAATAGGTAGTATGTTAGCTTATTAGACGTGTGGACACGGTTCAAACCCCAAATCAGACATCTCCAACAAAATGAAATATGAAACAATATTTTTTTGTAGACTTCCTTCCAGCAGATTTCTAGCAAAAACTGTGAGAATAAAAAAAATTGTCATGAAAAGTTTTTCAAAAATCGGTCATTCGGAATCGACTTATGGCTTAAGGTCCCCCCAATTATGTGTATAAAACTAACACACACAACATAAGCTAGGTTGTAATCCTAGTTGAGGGGCTGCATTGATCAATTATGTTATGTATGTTTGTTAAACCAGTTGATTGAAAATATTTCACCAAATTTTAGGAAAAACCAGTATT
Organism: Sarcophaga caerulescens; assembly: GCA_927399465.1. NCBI lineage: Eukaryota > Metazoa > Arthropoda > Insecta > Diptera > Sarcophagidae > Sarcophaga > Sarcophaga caerulescens. The sequence goes on along the minus strand of OV656872.1, from coordinate 117,791,335 downwards.
CCATCAGTGCATAACTTCTAGGTTTTCTGAGCGACAAACTAGTTCAATTGGCTTAGCCGCTGTCTTGCATCATTCATGGTCTTTTGTATCTACTATTCCCCTACATGATATACTTTTTATCGACTACAATCATTTGCTTCAGGAATAGTTCAACTGCCTATCCTTTTAAAGTGAATTGCAAACAGAATTTTGGTCCTTTAAGTGTTCAACTTAATTCTTAATTCTTGCGACACTCAAAAATCGATTTCCTTTGTGTATCCTGTCTTCATCAAAGAGTTGATAACTGAATTTGAATTTAATGCCGAGGACCCTACCATACCCCAAGATTTCATGACCTTTTTTTTTAGTGATTTGTCGAACAGGGTTGGCAGGATTTTTTATGTTAATAGAGCGAAAACTAGTTACAGCACCATCTCCGTAGACTTTACAATTTCTTTTCGACAGTTTGTGACGTATTATTATTTTTTTTTCTATAATATCTAGATATCTATATAGGGCAAGGATGTCAGCTTTTAAATATCCATCATCTGAAGTGTCATTTATTGAGAGACTTTTTTTTTATTTATGATAACAGAACGTTTTGCAACCAAAAAAGTGTAAAAGTACTTAAAACTTACTATGCATTTGATGATAATTGACATACTGTGGATGGAGTTGGTAAAATTATAGGTAAATTAGAGGAAGCCAGAAGCATTGCAGATATTGTCAGGCATCTGCATAAGCGCACTGCCAAAAAACTCGTTTCTGTTAGAGAAAGTGTCACATGTAATCAAAATTTGTTTATTCAAACTCTTCGATGCTCATTTTCCCACAAAATTTTCTTTAGCGATGAAGTTCATTTCTCACTTGGTTGCTACGTTAAAAACCAAAATTGTCCCCTAGGGAGACACTGAAGAGATTCTGGAAAGGCTGACTAAAAAGACTGGAAATCTGACTGTATTTTTTCGAAAATGACTCTTGGGGAACCTTTACCAGCAATTTAGAGTATTATGGTCGTATGTTAATCGCTGTTTTTTAGCCTGGAAATGAAACTTATAAACTAGCCGGTATGCGACGGTGCCGTGAGCCACAAAACATGACCAATTTTGGCCTTATTGAATGAGAATTTGAAGAAAAGCAAATTTTAGTCTTGTGATGTCTATTAGCCATTAAGACCGTACGATTTGACGACGTGAGTTTTGTTTTGTTTTGTGGGGCTACATTAAAGACAATAACTACGCAGATAATTCGCAAATATTAAAGTTCGTCAAGTTACTGCCGAGAAATGTGAGAAAAAAGTAAACAAAATCTGTAATCAATATTAAGCCGGTCTTTAAAATGACATCGTATTTCAAACAGTTCCAAAAGTTCCATTGAAATCAGAGATTTATACGTACAATATTTAGTTTTAATTTTTAAATATTCCATTTTATTTATTAAGTAGTAATGACTTCCTTTAAGGGTTTCGATAGAGTCAACTAAAAAAATTTTGATGAGACAGTTGGGGTTTGAAATCTATTTAAATTTCGCTCTTATAATATATTCCCTCATGAATGTAAAACAAACTTTAAAAATAAAAATTATTTTTTTGTGTGAAATAAACGCTACTTAAGTAATTCAAATTATGACTACAATTTTAAAAATAATTTTTTAAAATATTTCACAAATAAGCAGAAGCCAATAAAATGTATGCAAATTAATTTTTTTCTTGATGCAAACCTGTGTTGTAAATTGTTTAGTGCTCTATTTCAGACCATTTTAAGTATTTTGTTATTGAATTTAAAAATATTTCGAAGTTACGTGTTGCTATGAATGTTTGATAATGAAATTTAAAAGCATTTTTCCGCCTATTATACTCCTGTTTGTGTACGGCTGTTATAAATTTTAAACGGGGATATAATTCCATAAAAGCATTACAGGCGATTAGAGTCGACAATAGAGTACCTTTAATTAAAAGATTTTTAATAATTTTTATCTTATTTCTTTAAATATATTTTAAACCATTTTTTCTATAAATACGTTGCTTTAGTTGCTTTGCAAAGTGTTCACTCTTTGCTTTGTTAGTACTTATGGAAAGGTTGTTGTGGAAGACAAAATGGGAATACATCCCTTTAGTCAGGATTACGACCTAGCTTCTCGCAACACTTATGCTGTGTTTGTTTTAATTTTTTATGTATGAATGGTGGGGCCTACAGTTTAATGTCGACTCCGAACAACAGATTTTTTAATAAACTTTTCATGGCCGAAGAAATATTATTTCTTATTGCATTTTGCTGGAGATGCCTGACTTAGGGTTTGAACCGTGGTCTCACGTTTAATAAGCCAACACGCTACTTGGCAGACTAGACTAAAGCTCACTGGAAATGTTTCTCAAATCTAACGGCATTTCTTTTAAATTCCAATTTCTTAGCAGGGGATAAGCAAACTAAGTAAACTTGGAAGACACAAATAATAGCAAAACGTTCAAAAATTGTTTTCATATTGCAAAAAAAAAAAGAATTCGCAAAATATTAAAAAAGTTGAAGAAATTCATCTGAAAGCATAAATGCTTCGGGCATAATTCGTTTGAAAATAAAGTGTTCAATGCGATCCAGTTGAAGACGAATGCAAAGACTAAAGAAAGAGCAAACTGATCGTCTCTGATTTTAAATGTTACTGAGAAAAATAAGTCCCCATTATTCCATTCCACACTGTATAGTAGTAGTAAACTTTTGAAGCACCAACTTCTCTCTAGTTTTTTTCTATTAAATGATGGGTCGTAATAAACTTACGAAATTGTTTTCAGTGATTAAAGAGAAGGTGGCTCCTTACTATCTTGATAGCTTATATTCTCAGAGTAAGAAAATTGAACAAGAGTAGCGACGTGTGAGCAGGAGTGTTGTTGTGATGCAAAACCATTGAATTTTTTTTTTGCGACATTGTGTATCTGAAGCACTCTTCAGAAAAATAGATGTTTTAATCAGTTGTTGAAATGTTATGTTTTCTAATGAGGTGATATTCATTGACAACAACTTTTCAGCCTACTACTGGTGTTTATAAACAGATTTTTTACAAAAGGTGAAACGTTTTGTATCGGAAACATTTTTAGAGAAAATTTATTCCGTTTATTTCGAAATCATTAGATTTAAAATTTAAATTTTCATTATTTTTAAATGTCTATCACCAAATATTTTAGCGAAAGAAATAGCTGCGAGTGTCGTTATGTTGAGATGGTTCTATGGTTGATTACCCGTTATCTTAAACCGTTTTCGATTTCTCTGTCTCTTTCTTCCAAAACCTGGAATTTTTAAGATAATGGCAAGAAAAAAGAAAAGACGCAGAATAAATTTAGTATCAAGGGATGTGGAGTAGGACAACAAGATGGATGTTAAATACCTAGAGACTGTGTACATCGCATTAAAAATTGTCCAAAAACTGCGGATGCCCTTAGAGGACGTTATGGATATTAATGAGATTTTTGAACACGTAAGATTAAAACATAGCGGAAGCAATTATGAAAGCAGTGTACGAGTTTAGTAATATTGGTTCCAGATGCACACTTTAAAGAGACCAGGACCAGAGACCAGACCATTGCTTTCCAATCTTTCTCTAAAGATTTTACTTATTATTACTCCTTTTGTTGTTTAAGAAAGATAGACCTGCCATATATCGGGTCCGCCATCTAACGTTTTTTTTTTCAACTAGTGCTTATTTCGTGAATGGTAACACTTAGCTCATGTCTGATTTAACAGATAATTAGTTTTATCCTTCCGCTGAACGAATATGGTTGTGTATATGCTTGAACAACGCTGGGAAATATTGCGACAGAAGATCTTTTTCTTTTCAGATGAAGCTCATTTTGATCTTGGCGGGTATGTAAGCAAGCAAAATTGTCGCATTTGGGGCACAGAAAACCCGCACGCATACATTGAAAAGACGACGCATCCAAAACGAGTCACTGTTTGGTGCGGATTTTGGTCCAGAGGCATAATTGGGCCATTTTTCTTCGAAAATGAACAAGGAGTGGCCGTTACAGTCAATGGCGATCGTTATCGGGCCATGTTGAACATGTGGCGCTACGTGCCACACTGCCGAAGCTACACTCGATGTTTTGCGCCCTGTTTTTGAAGATCGCATTATCAGCAGCAGAGCTGATATCGTTTGGCCACCTCGGAGCTGCGATTTGACACCGTTGGACTATTATTTGTGGGGTGCCATCAAAGATAAGTGTTACGCCGACAAGTCAGAGACAATTGATGCTTTAAAGGACAATATTCGTGAAGCCATTGGTGAAATACAGCTGCACACAATCGATAATGCGCTTAAAAATTGGACCGATCGTGTAGGCTACTGCATGGCCAGCCGAGGCAGCCATTTCAATGAAATTATTTTCCATTATTAATCGGAAGGATTGTACTTTCAAATAAAAAAGAAATTTGAGAAAATATTCAGTAGTTTTTTTTAAAGCATTTTCAAAAAAAAAAAAATTATTTGGCGGACACTATACAATTTCCATCGTTGTTTAAGTTTTAAGTTTTTCAAGCTACATGGATGATTGATCTATTAAAGGGTTCTCATTTGTTGTTATCTTCTGCAAAAAATATATTGGTAGTAGTGTGGAATCTAGTTTTTTAAGTCCTACTCTTTTACAAGGGAGGGTGCAGCCTGGCCTTGATTTGATTTTATCCTACTCTGTTGGTCGGAGGGGCAACGAAGTTTTTCCAAAAATTTAAAAATTGGCAGCAATCATGACAAACAATTGGTAGTTTTCAGTTGTGCTCGAACTTCGACAGCGTTTAAGTTAGAATTTGAGCACTTAACCCGTGCAAAACGCAGCCTATTATACAGACATTGTGATAAATCTACCTAAAATCCAGTTTAGAAACCTCTTGTACGTCATCATGAGACTAATGTTTGAAAATATTTTAAAAGAAACTGTTGAGGAGCAACTCTGTCCTTACTATTGCTTAAAATACTGAGGACTGCAATCTGAAGGCAACCAAAAATCATTGAAAAAACTATTCTAACTAGAGGAGATTTGGTTACAATTTATACCTTAATTGAAGCAACAAGACAACTGCAATATTTTGCTTGACCAGACAACACAACCTATGTAGACACATACATGGGTATCAAAAATAGCCCCGAGACAGGTACATCTCTGTTCTGTTCTGATGTTCTACATCCAATATCGAAAAAATATCTCAAAATTGTATCTGTTTCTGTAGATAAACCCCGTTATACCGTTTGAATTTAAAAAAGATTTGAAAAGTAATGTTAGTTCTCTGTGGCATTGTCTATAACATCACTTTTTTTTTAATAAAATATTCTACTCATGCAAATACGACATGCAGGGAAAAAATTGTCGGGTGGTTTAAATATGGTTTAAGTGTATGCATACACACATTTGTAAATTTATATTTATTTTTTTTATCTTTAAACGAATTTTAGAGTATAATTGGACAAGTTAAAAATCTTTTTTCATATTCCCATTTGCATTTGCAACAGTTTAGAAATAAATCAATAGAGAATATACTTTCGTTTGCCATTTACGTTGCTATTGCTGTTCATTTAATTTATTTTAAACTTGTAGGTGTTGTAAATTATTGTTTTTATTTATTTTATATTTGTTATAATGCCTGAAATACAAAAAAAAATTAAATAAATTAATAAAAATTATGAAATATTTGCATTTGACAATATAAAAACACAAATAGAATGCAGATTATGGATTATAATGACACATAAAAAAAGCTGTAGAATAAATACTTTTACTCTACACCATCTTAGTACAGCTGTTTTGCAGCTGGCTGGTTTTTGTTGGATGTGAAACTCTTTACACTGACTGAGCCGATTGGATTATGTGTGTGTCCATTTTAACGTTTTATTTTTGTTTCTAAATGATTGGTAGTTTCAGGAGCACCTATAGAGTGTTTTTACACCTTTATATTAGTGATTTTGCCATATTTGTTGATGAAAGACGTCAGTTCCTTTGTTATAAATTCAGTACAGTGATAGAAATTTAAAAATAATGAAAATTTCACTTTTAAATCTAATGGCTTCCAAATAAACGAAATTAATTTTGCTCTGGAAATGTTTTGTTCTACCTCTTGTAAAACGTTTATAAACGCCAGCAGTAGGCTGAGAAGTTGTCAATGAATAATCTCGCTTTGAACAATGTAGTATTTCAATAACTTATTAAAACTTTTATTTTTCTGAACTGATCAGGAAGTCAACGTAGTCAAGTAGGTAATGAGTTGGCGTATTACACTTAAGACCACGGTCCAAACCCCGGGTCAGACATCAAAACGAAATATGAAAAATATGTATTCGGCGACTTCCTCTCAGCAGATTTCTGGCAGAAACTCTGAGAGTAAATAAAATTGCCATGAAAACAAGTTTCTTAAAAATCTGTCGTTCGGAGTCGACTTTAAACCGTAGGTTCCGCCACTCGTGTATAAAATTAACACCCACAACATGAGTGGTGTGATAACTAAGCCGTAATCCTGACTGAAGGATTGTAATGGCCAATTATGTATGTATATATCAATGAAGTTATCAAGATAGTAAGGAGCCATCACTGAAAACAATTCCGTAAATTTATTAGGGCTAAGCTATCAATAACAAAAAACTAAAGAGAAATCTGCAGCTTTAAAAACCTGCTGCTATACAGGGTAGAAAGAAATAATGGGGACTTATTTTTCTGAGTAACATTTTTAAATCAGTTTTTTTGATAGAACTTACTGCAAATGTTTCTCAAATTTAACGAATTTGATTTATGGATGGATGGAAGCACCTTTGTCATATTAGCTAGTCTGAAGAAAGGAAGAATAATTTATTTGAATCAGATGGAAAATCATACATATATAATAATATAATAATATTAATACACACACAACATGGGTGGTGTTAGAAGCTGTGTTGTAATCTAGACTAAAGTAAGTATTTATCTTACAAAAGTTGAATAGTGGTTAGAACGATGTAGGGTGTAGACATTTTTGTTCGATTACAACTTATTTACTTGTTTTGTAATGATTACAATATTTCACTTGAGTTAAAAAAAAAAACAGGAACTTTAAGTCTGTCAGAAAGATTTTTTTTCTAATTTTATCTCTTCGATGTTGTAAGATTCCATAAAAATAAATTTTTATTCTAAAGTACTGCGTCTATTAAACTGTTGTGTGGTGTTGAAGTATATGTATGAGTTCCAGTTTTTTCTTTTGTATTATTCAGCAAGAATTATAAAAGTTTTTCAACAAGAAATCTGATAAACAAATTAAAATTGCAAATAAATAATAAAATTTATAAAAGAATATAAAAAGTGTTAAATGTTTAATAAAACATTTTAAAATGGTACGTTTTTTTTTTCTTTCCGTACAGCTTGCTTTGCTTCATTTCAACGTTTAACAAAATACTCTTAGAAGACGCCAACATGATTTCACGTTTAAAACTCAACTATTTTAATACACCCGCCGACATAGCAAATGACAACAAAGCCAAACCAGTTGTGGACAAGTCAACAACAGAATCACTAACAGACTCCAAGAAGCTGCAAAGACAAGTTACAATTGAACCAGAACCAGATTCATTGGATAGTGTTCTGCTAAATCCACAATCGTATCCCATCACCATCATACCAAATCGTCCAAGTACCTTTTATGGTTTGACAACACAGAATGGCAAACCTCTTACAAGACAACAAAGTTATCGGTAAGTACTACTAAAAATTCTTTCTTCTTTTTTCTATCGGAATTTTAAGAATGTTAGGTATCTTATTAGGGATAGATTTTTAAAAATTTTGGTGCAAAAATCTATAAATTCCTGGAGAACAGTTTTCGTTTATAAATGCCTGGAAAGCGATCAAACAACCTGGGCGCTTCATTTGGATGCAAATCTAATCAACAGATTTAAAAACCATTTTTCGTGAGAATTAGTTGCTCTCAAACCTTTTGCCAGATATCGGAGCTGTTCCACAGATTTGTGAGGATTTTTCATGCCAATGTGATGCTCTCAGAGCAGTAGAGTAGTTACATCAATTATCGAGGAGGGCGCTTTCCATACCACTGATGAGAGCAGAACCTTTCTGTAGACCAGAAAGACGGGCTTGGAAGATTATATTCGGCAAAGGGAAAGATATACAGTGACGTACGCTCTTCTAAAGGCAAATGGGTTTTAGACAATCTAAACTATAGAGAAGTAGCCTGAGGATAATAACCGGACATTTTACAGTTACAGTATTCAACCGATGCACAGAAAATAAATCAATATTGCATCGATGCTTCCCTGCGATGCATTGCTTCAAAAGAAGCATGTATTATGATTTCCTAACTTTCAGCCATAACTTCGGCCAGTCAAGTATTCTTTCGGCAGACCATTATTTCCTTTGAGTGGGTGATTCTTTATTGCTTTCTCCAACTAATTTTGATTGGCTAGCGGCAAAGGCATCTTCATCGTCACTATTAATCTAATACCAAAAGCTTGACATTCTGCATACATATATTGCCAAAATATTTTCTTAGGAAACGAAGAGAAACGAGTCTTTGAAATCATAGGCCCGTAACATATTCTTTCCACCTGCCTTTGTTCTAAGTGAATTCTTTAGTGAAGTTCTACGTCATCGTGTGGGAAACAGTCTCTACCTTCTCCATCTGTCTTGCAAATGTGAAATGGTCTACGATTCTAAGGCTGCTCAGTGAGTTCTATATTGTAATCAGTTTTACCATGTCAGCAACGGGTTTTTACAGATTGTAACGAATCCATCTCCATTGCCTTCTCATATTTCCTTTACAATAGGAACTTGGTGTAATCCTACATACATACATAATTGGTCATTACAACCCTTCAGGCAGGATTACGACTTAGCTTCTCACACCACTTATGTTGTGTGCGTTAATTTTATACATGAGTGGTGGGACCTACAGTTTAAAGTCGACTCCGAACGACAGATTTTTGAGAAGCTTTTCATGGCAATTTTATTTACTCTCAGAGTTTTTGCCAGATATCTGCTGAGAGGAAGTCGCCGAAGAAATATTTTCATATTTTCGTTTTTGATGTCTGACCTGGGATTTGAACTCGGGCCTTAAGTCTAATAAGCCAACACGCTACCTACTAGACTACGGCGACTTCTGTAACCCTAACCATAAAGAAATAATATTTTATTGTTTATTGTTTCTGTACAAAATATTCTAAAAATATGCTGTATACATTACATCCACAAATGCTACGTTCCACTATTCGTAGCCAAACATACATATTGTTACGTTTTTAGATTTTAAAAACGTTTAAAATATCAGCTCGTAGATTGCAAATAAAAATAAATTGGCTTTTAATTTTAATTAATTTCTTTATTGTTCGCACAATTCTGTGTGCCACTGTTCCCAACTTGATGTAACAACAACAATTGCTTTCTTTGTTTTCCTTTGTTGACACTGTTTGTGTAAACAATAACAATTGTTCGACAGATCTTTATAACGGAGATCTTTAAACCACGATTATCCTCTTCAAACACAACGTCTTCAGACAAGACTGACTGAATTTTTACTGACTCCGTTGCCTGCTTTGTCTTGCCTTTTAAATCGCAGGGTAAACAGTCTGATGAATGCTCTTGAAATCTCGAAATGCTTCTCGAAATCTCAATAAGTGTTAACATCTTGATTACATTTATTCTTGTTTGTTGTTGTATTTCTGTTTACATTTATTCTTTCAGTTTTTGTTGTTGCATTTTTGTTTACTTGCTTATCACTTTTTTATACTGGTGTTTTGTTGCTATATATTTTTGTTTACTTGTTTATCATGTAAACAAGTTCATTGTGTTTTTGTATTACGATCTAGCTCCTCACACCACTTATGCTGTGTGTGCTAATTTTATACATGAGTGGCGGGCCCTATAGTTTAAAGTCAACTCTGAACGACAGATTATTTTTTGAAAACTTTTCATGACAATTTTTATTTACTCTCCGAGTTTTTGCTGCTAAGAGGAAATCGCCAAAGGAATATTTTTCATATTTGGTTTTGCTGGAAATGCCTTACCTGGGGTTTGAACCGCGGCCTTATGTCTAGACTACGGCGACGACTAACTAACTCTCTTACTGAAATTTCATTCAAATTTATGCCCATTAAGTCTTATTTCCTGATTGGCAATATTAGTATGCTTGGTATCCAACTACTTCAGGCAAAAATAAAAAAGTTGCTGCTTGAGTTGGTCATAGTACTACTCCATTAGTAGTGTTTTCTGATTGCTCAATAAATTTATTTATGCTATGTTTTTTTTTTGAATTTCAGTATTTACTTATCAGTTAAAAATTTATTTTGGAAAACCTTTAAATATTCTCTTGTGATATTTAGTTTTTAAGAGCTTCCTTTAAAATGTAAATTTTGAATAAATATCAGAGGCAAACTTATGAATTTTTTTTTTATTTCTATCATAAATCGTGGCAGAAATTGAAATTTTCAAGAGTTTTTTTATAAAATCGGCTTGTGTTTAACTATTTGCAAAAGTAATTAAATTTCCAAAAATATACAAAGGTGGCCAGCTTTATGTGTTTTGCATGGGTAACTGATAAATTGAATTTTTTTAACGTAAAATTTAATTTTTTGTTACGGAGAAAAACAATTGAAATTCAATTTCACGTGATCGCAAACAATTTTCTCAATTTTGTTTTGTTTTTTTTTTTCTACGTTTCCTTCATTTCGCATTTCAATTAAATGAAGTGTGAAATTGCTATTAACGGCAGTGGAAATGTAAATATTTTTACAATCGGTCTACAGTTTATAACTTTTTTTCACATTTGCAATATAATTTGATAGGCAAACAACAATAAATTAAAAATCTTTATTTAAAAATAAAATGCGAATTTATATTTTAAAAAAACTATATTTTTTTTAGCAAACAAAACAAATGAATTAAAAAAAAAAATGTTTTTAAATGATATTCATGGAGTATGGCAAGATAGCCATTTTTACACACACCTCCTGTTAATTCGATTTAAATGCTAATCGTATATAATAGTTTAAGTAAATAAGCTATTACGAGCATAAAACGAAAATAAAATCGAAATAGATTTTATAATTTTTCCATAAAATTTAGTTCATAACTTGCTTATCGACGGGGAACATCAACGAAACGGTTTAAAATCGAGCCTACTTATGATTCCCGTAAAAAACGTGTAAAACTTTGTGTTAAAAAAAACCTTTTTAAGCCGTGATAGAAAGAAAAAAGAATTTAAATTTAAAAATATTTTTTATTACATTTTAATCGCTTGTTGTGTTTTAATCGTTATCGTTACACGTTATTTATTGCCTACGAATATAAATAATAACAACGATAATACCAGCATTATGCATAAGCCTTTAACGGATGTACAGGTCCTGCGGGAAGCTGACGAAGATAATTATGCTGATAAAGATGATCAAAATTTCTTAACGAACCACTTAAAACGTCAATATATGCGCGGCATTTCAACAACCACTTCACAGGCTGGTGGAGTTTACTATGAAGCCTTAAAAGGTTCCAGTAATTCGTTGGTTAAAGGGTGGGTCTTAGTTAATCATAAAAAAATACAAAAATAAAAAGAAACTTTTTAAATTCTTTTAAATAACTCTTTAAGCTCGAAATCTTCCAAAATGGAGGAGGTAGTATTATAGATTTTTTACATATGTACTATGCATCTAAAGTGACCACCGTAGTATAGTGGACAGTTTAAATCTCTTCTCTGATACGAAGTGTGAAATGTCATTCAATTTATTTATTCGTTTAAAAGACATATTGCTGCCATTATTTTTGGAATATAACAAATGATGTCAGAAAAACTCCATTCATTGGCAAAGGTAAGATGTAGCGACACCAGGCAGATCTGGGCCGAAATGGATAGATATAAAATTGAACCATTGAATCGATCTAGATATCATCTAAAGAACCTCATAGCAATGGTAATGAACCACTGGCTTCTGGGTGTTCATGTCAGGAGTTTGGGAATATTTTATGACGACTACTGCATAAGAGGAAAAGGAACATCTTTTCTATCATTGTCCGGCGCTTCGGAAATTGAGAAAGAATCTCATAGCAGAGATAGTGAAACACTGACCTCTAGCTGTTCATGCCAGGAGACTAGGAATACCTAATAATGACTTCTGGAGAAAATGAAAAGGAAAATATCTTCTCTGTCATTGTCTGGCGCTTGGGGAGATAATTATAATTCTTGGACATCCTGAATTTAGTGATTAAACATGCTTACCCCAGGCGATGTGTAAAAAATACACACTTTCATAAGGATTTGGGGATGCCAACCACAAGCTGTAATTATATGGCGAAATAGATAATATTGGTGTTACTGCGATACCTTAGGTTGTGCCCATTACGGCGGCTGAGAGCTTAACCCAATCTGACTAAACCTCCGCGTTCTTTCAGAATGCATTGGCTTCGCCGCCATCTGTAATTTTAATAAAACAATTTTATTATTTGCCATTCTCGTTGAACGGTATATCCGTTTATAGTGATTTGGCAAAACAGACTGACAGACAGTTAAACACAATGGTCGTTATTAACAGCCTCAGTTCTGAAATCCCTGTTAGACGACCTGCTGTAGAAATTCTTAAGATCTCTTCCTTGTAATATAATTTATGCAACTGATTTACATAAAACAGAAAATTTCCTTCTTATCACTTAGAACAATGATAATAAAAATCAAAAACATTAAAATATTACGCCCACAAACTTTAAATTGAAAATTACATTTGTTGCCATAGCGCAGCAAAAAATTATAGAATATCTGTGTATCACTTATGATGCATCCAGCATGTATCAGCATAACACTTGTGGTATAATTATTTTAAATTAGAACGACATTCAACTTGAACTTAAACAGATTTTTACTTTTGTATTGGGTTTCTGTATTGGATTTTACAATAAAACGAATAAACAAACAAATAAACGTTGTAAAATAATAAGTTTAAAACTAATAAATAAATAAATAAATTGATATGATCGGTAAGACATACCTACATAATTAGCGAAGTAGGCATCTTTACAACCACAGTTGTAAAGCAATTGATAGCTTTTTTGAATGCAAAAAAAAAATTAAAAATATAATCAAATCAATAACTAAGGTTCATTTAAACAACAATACAATGTTGAAATAAATATTACAGGGTAAGGTAAAGTCTACGTGACGGGCTATTGTTACGTAAAAATATACGGCTTTCGGAAGCAATTTCTCTTGAGCACATCCCGTTGAAGTAGCAATAAAACAGTGAAATATAAGCCACATTGCGACGATGCACTAATGAATACATATAGTCCCTATAGGTCCCTACTTTCATTAATAAGCACTTTCGCCCTCTACTGTACGCGGTCAAAAAGTCACAAAATAGATTTCGATGCAAGGGCAAGGGCCACGCATGAGAAATGTATTGCATTTTTGGGCTGATATATGTGTTATAAATTGTAAGGAGATTAAATGAAGCGAAGTATTTCTTTCAATGTCTCCAGAAATCGAGGTGCCAGGTAAGAGAATAAAATTGTCGAATTTGGGACGATACCAATCTACATGAGATCCAAGAGCCTGCAATGCATTTCAAAAAGATCTCTGGTTCATATTTCTCTGAAGACGACGTTAGCCAGGCCATCCGCCATTAAAAGCGGGCACTATAGATTGTTGATTACCAACTTGTTCTGATGTGAATTGGAGGATCTGGACACCATACATATGTGGTTTCAACAGGACAGCGCTACGTGCCACATATTGGATTTTTTGCACGAGCAATTGTCAATTGGCCACCGATACTGAGCGATTTTGGACTTTTTTGTGAGGTTTTATTAAGTCACACGTGTATGTAAATAAGCCACAAAGCACAACAGTCCCCACAACCAACATAACCTATGCCATCGGTCAAATTTAGACTGATTTATGAGCCAAAGCAATATATATTTCGACACTTCGGTTGCATGCCTACCCCAGCAGTCATTACGGACGTTTAAACGATGTTATATTTGACACATAATTGGCATCAAGAAGACTTTACAACGAAAAAAAAATTATATATATAATGATATTTCACACACATACAGTGGACAGCAAAAGTCTTAGTACTCCAATATATTTTGACGAAAAAAAGTCCCCACAGGCTTAATACTCTTGCACAAATTCCCGATATGACTTCAAGAGAGTATTTAGGAGATCATTTAAAAGAACGGTTACGTAATCGCTAAACCTCAAACAAAAGTCAACCGAAAAGCTTGCTCATGTTGCCACCAGAAAACACTGAACAAAACTTGTACATTCAATTCCAAATGGGTTAAATGGAGTGCTAGACTGCTAAGAGATATTGTACTAAATACAAAGGATAACATTTTCATATATTAGCCTTTGAATTTTAAATTTACAGCTTTTGGCTGAAATTTGCTAGGAGGCAGTCACCGAAGAAATATTTGTTAATTTTTCGTTTTGTTGGAGATGTCTGACCTAGGGTTTGAACCTTAATAAGCCACCATACTACCTACAAGACTACGGCAACTCTACTGTAAGTATTCCAAGAAATAAAAAAAGCTCTTTAACTTGAATGCCCCTAATTAATCTGAATCGTGTGAAATTGCCAGTTTTGACTGACAAGAACTTTGTTTCGACGCATTTCTTGTACTTTACAAATTACAATTACATGGCAACTAATTGTGTTTTCCAAGTAAAATATCTTAAATTTTCTTCAAACACCTGAATACTTCTAATAATGAAATAATCAAATAAAACGCCTACATTACATACAAAACTTTTTTTTATTGACTTTGTATGTGGTTAAGTTGGCTTTTTAAAGTAATAAAACAAATCATTACATGTGCATTTATATCGCCTAAACAAATAACAATTTACAGTAAAATACCTATGAATTAACGCTCATTACAACACGTTTAATTTATCTAATAAGGCAGATCACAAAAACAAAAAAAATAACACTACACATTGTACACAATTTACAAATGCATTTGAGAATAACACTTGTCATCGGGGTTTGCTGGTTTGACACCCTAAATTATAATTAAAATCTACATGTTATTCAACACATTCATGGCAAATAGCAATAGCACATGCAAGTTTTTTTATTTACACATCCATTTAATGTCGTTTATAAAATTTTAATTTCTTAATTAATTAATTGAAATTGCACTGAACACACTGTCGGCAGAGCGGAGACAGTTTGTATTGAAATCAGCTCAGCCTATGTGGCAGTCTAAATAGTGTCAATTGGTGGTGTTTGTATTTTTTTTACCCTACAGCAATAGAAGTGCTGGATGGGCATACGTACATACATATATTCAGATTGTTTGTCTGTTTTTTCTATCTGCGAATTTTATAAAGATTATAATTTTTAATATTAATTCAAACAAATTTGTTTGTTTTTTTTATAAAAACAGTTGCAACATTTGAGAAGTTCCTCACTACTACATCGAATATATTTTCACAGAGAGTGTAGTTTTCAAACAGTGATGGATGGCAACCCAATATAGTTGTGGTTATTATTATTATTATACATTTAATTTTTAAAACTTGATTTCTTTTCTAAGAAAGTAATACAATAACTGCAGGTAAATGTTACTTTCTTTAGAAATTGTAACACATTTTGTATCATGTCTCATACCATGTGTCGGCTTTGACCGACCGTAATTATCAATTTTTTTTTTTGTTGGCATTATTATTGTATAAATCAGTAACAATTATTCACGATTAAACGATTTGATAAAACATCATTCCCTAAATGAACAATATTGGACATATCGTGCTATTAATGAGCATTGGCCATTAATGGCTACACTTTCAGCCAATTTGTGGATTCCATGCCAATAAAACTGTTCTTCTTTTGAAGCAAACCAATTAGTAACCTATTAATGAGATTTGGCCATAACTGGTTACACATTTTCAGTCAATTTGTGGATTCCATGCCAATAAAACTGTTCTTCTTTTGAAGCAAACAAATTAGTCACTAAATTTTCGACTTCCTCGTGGAAAGCAGCAGCTCAGTAAATGCATGTGGATTAACCTTTATGTGGTTTTTTCCGTTTAGGATTCTGGTAATAAATCCATTTTTCATTGCCAGTAATAAGTCGATGGAACACTGATTTTCTATCGTCCCTTTGAAGAAAAATTTCTCAAGTGGTTTTTCGATTTTCCATCATTCTGTCATTCAATTCATGTGGCACCCATCTTCCGGAGTTTTGGATATTTTCCATAGAAATTATTTGTTGTACAACATTTCACATTTCTGCCATTTGTCTCGGATTTAAAGTGTCATCTTCATTTGATATTTTTTCGGAGTCGTCAAACTTTATTATGGTCTTCCGCGTTCTTCATATCTCACATCAAAATCGTTATCTCTGAACCGTCGAAACCATCTTCAGCATGTTGATTCTGATAGAGCATGATTACCATATCGCTCGACAAGCATACGATGCGATTCTCCAGTATTTTTCTTCAAACGAAAACAAAAAATTCGCCATCGTTAACACGGTGA
This sequence comes from Sarcophaga caerulescens, assembly GCA_927399465.1. Taxonomy (NCBI): domain Eukaryota; kingdom Metazoa; phylum Arthropoda; class Insecta; order Diptera; family Sarcophagidae; genus Sarcophaga; species Sarcophaga caerulescens. The sequence goes on along the minus strand of OV656872.1, from coordinate 117,774,880 downwards.
AAGATATGATGTTGGTTGGTGACTGGCTTGATGTATACATTTAATTTGACAGATGTCATCTCCAACACAAAAAAAAAAACAAAGTAATAAATAAGGCTGTTTCACAATAAATACTTCCCATGGCAACACTTGTGTCTTGACGCTCACTTGCACACCTGATATGCGTTACATTAATGCCGTTTGCATTATCCAACTACTCTAATGGGCTATTAGGCTTGAAAGGGGCTCCTAAATAGTTCCCCGTGCATAGATTTCATTTATGCTTCATTTTATAATATACATAATATACAATAATATACAATATAATGTACATACATTCGTACTTACTTAATTGGTCATTTCAACGCTTTAGTCAGGATTGCGACCTCGCTTCTCAGACTACCCATGTTGTGTGTGTTAATTTTATCCATGAGTGGCGGAACCTACATTTTAAAATCGATTCCGAATGATAAATCTCTGATATGCTCTTCGTGGCGATTTTTTTATTTTGTCGAAATAGTTGAACTTCGGGCTCGCGTCTTGTTAGTCACAAACTACCTACTAGACTATGGTGACTTCAGTTTGATAATATAAAATATTTATTATTAATTATTGATTTTAATACTTAAATCTTATAGTATAACATTTAAAATTTTGTATTCAAATTTTTATGTTGGCCGTTAACAGAGACTTTAGTGTTATTCATTCAATATTCATATGTGAGTACATGCATAATATTTAATTGTGGGTTACATTTCGATGACATGTTTTGAACTTTGATGGCAAACTGTATTAATTAATTGAAAATTAATTCCATTAATGTCTTCGTGAATTAAGGCATGTTTGCATAAATAAAAGGCCACCGAAGCCAGATGATACTCTGTGGCGTCTTAATTAAAGTCATCCGCCTGAACGAATTGGGATTTGAAACTTTATGAATGTGTGTTTAAAAATAGAAAAATAAATTTAGAACTCTTAAAGCATTATATTTGTTTCAAAAAACTTAAATAGAAATTAAAATATCATCTATCGTATGCATTCAAAATTAAAAATGTTACAACAAAAACAAATTAGAAATTAAGAAATATTTTTGAACCAGAAAAACTTATTCCAAATACGAGAAATTTCGAAAATTTTCGGACAATGACTTTTTCATGGATCTCTAGTGATTTATCTCCGATGAGACCTGTCTATATGAAGATATAATTATCTTCTCAGATGGTGATCTTCACAGCTGGATCTAAATAGAAGCTGAAGTACTACTGCGCGTCAACAATTTTGACCGACGTTAATTAATAGAACCGAGGCGTCATGGACTTATTGACCTTTCCTCGTATATCACGAGAAAACTTGCTTTAGGTTAATCGATACATGTAGTAATAACTCCAGACTACGGTCATCTGGTTAAGATTTTACCATATATACAGAAGGTATGTAGGTTTGGGTAGGTTGGAGTAGTAGCTTTGATACGAAAGCTCACTTGAGAATGCATAGCGGCCAGTTGTGACGCTACAGGTATGCACAATATTCGGATACTTTCTAACATTGAATGGAGACCTCCAATCAAATTAATTGATGCCAGTTATACCTTAATGAAGTCGTCGCAGTCGAGTAGGTATTGTGTTGGCTTATTACCCGTTCAAACCCTAGGCCAGACTTCTCCAACAAAACGAAATATCAAAAAATATTTCTTAGGCGACTTCCTCTCAGCAGATTTATGCCAAAAACTTTGAGAGTAAATAGAATTGCCATGAAAAGTTTCTCAAAAAAGATCTGTCGTTCGGAGTCGACTTTACGTGTTAAATTAACACACACAACATAAGTGGTGTGGGAAGCTAGGTCGTAATCCTGACTGAAGGATTGTAATGACCAATTATGTATGTATCCCTTAATGAAATGGCGTAAGAGCTAAGTTAGGAAGGCACTAAGTTGCTACCATTGATTGTTATTGACAAGTTATCGGTGTCTGTTTATTGCCATTAAAAAGTAAGAGATATAACACGCTACAAAAGCTGGCGTGGCTTATTATTATAAGAGGCCACTTGATTTGACTGACATTCATACATGTGGCTTATTCATGCATTGTAGAGGCTGCAGTAATGTAAATGAGGAAAGTAAGTTTCTATAACTTGAACAGACTATAGGTTTCATCAGATTCTTCAAATGTTTTCAAGGGGACTGGTTTTTGTATTCCTATAATGTCTCCTCAAAGTCTACTGCCCTGCAAAACTTAAGGATACTGTTATATGTCAACAAGGTGAACTGCTTGCCTAGAAACTCAACCAGGTGTTTCCTTCTCACTGGTTCTAAATATGTGCTCTGATGATGTGTCCCATTCTAAAGTATACTCAATAGCACTTTGAGTCTACAATTACCAGTCAAAAGACCTGTTACTTACCTCAGATTGCTTTTAAGTTTTAGCCACGTGTGTCGGAATCTAGGTCTACTTCAATAGGCAAATTTGAGGAACATTTTGATGGCCACTACCAGAGATAATTTCTCTCAGAACTTTGGCCAGAAAACCATTCTATTAAGAGGCGGGGTCGTTAAAAGAAATGTATTTTTAGAAGTCAGAGACAAGATTTGAAGTCAGAGTGAAGAGTGAATATTTAATTGTCAGAATGAATGAATGTCACACTGTACGCTACTTCCATCATTTAAGTGGCTATATATCACTAATATAATGTATACCTTAACGCGATGAACATTTAGTCTGTTGCGAAAAAACAAAACCATACTCAAAGCTGTTAGAAGACAAACAAGAAAAACTAACAAAATGATGAAAGACATCTGAAAGGTTATAAATTTGTATTTTTTTTTAAGTAGAATTAAATGAATGACACACTCATAAATTAAGTACAATGTTAATTAGTGTGTTGATTATTGTTGAGTAAAAATAAAACGTTAGAAATGAAAACTTTTAATTTAAACACAGACAATGCCAAAAGTATTGTATAACCAAAATAATACATAAATGTACTCACGTAGAATAGAATATTTATTTATTTAAACGGTCATACTAATTAGCGAAAGAGAGTCTAAATAATTAACTTGATTTTAATGTGTGTTCACATATGGAAAGAGAAAATATAAACTATGATACGATATTGTGAGTAAATTTAATGATACGAATTATTTTTTTTTTCATATTTTTTTGTTTGTAGCCAATGTATGCGATAATGTTCAATGTATTAATTAATCAAAGATGATTGGGCCGTTGACTAAAATAGGTAGTGTTCCCTGACCTTTTTAAGCTTTCTGGAGGCTATCTAGATGAAGTATTTAATTATGGTTTCAGAGTAAAGCACACGACTATAATAAATATTTTTCAGAATATTGTATGCAGTGCCATTGACTTTAACTTTAACTTATTCTTGCAAATTCCTCTTCTACTTTCCTGTTCTGTTCGATAGTTATCTTAGTTACATCACCATTTGGTATTCTCCAAATGTAGTCAGCTTGTTTACACCTGATACGAGCAATAATAAAAGTATTGTGGGTATAATATGAGCAATAATTTTATTTTCTATAGGCAAAGAGGTTATGCCATGAAGTGTGTTGGCTTATTAGACGTGAGGCCTCGATTCGAGCTCCAGCTCAGATTCCAGATCAGATTTCAAGCGAAAAACAAATTGCCATGAAAAGTTTCTCAAAAAATCTGTTGTTCGGAATCAACTTAAAACTGTAGGTCCCTACACTCATGTATAAAATTAACACAAACAACATAAGTGCTGTGAGAAGCTAGGTCGTAATCCTGACTGAAAGAGAATACTGACCGGTTTCATCCGGAGCTCAGGGTAGTTCAAACCCACCACTAACAGATCATGACAAGGGGCACTGGGAACCACAATGCGCCGAGTGACCGGAAAGCTGAACGGATACATTACGACAATATAAAGTACAATACGCTATAAAAGCAATATACGAAACGCTAAGGATTTGTTGTTATTCCTTTTCATTTCTTACACATATACAGGGATGTCAGTGTGAGAAGCTAGATCGTAATCCTGGTGGAGCGGTTGTAACGACCAATCATGTGTCTATGTATGCAATAAGGTTATGTCATTCCAGTTTCCGTACTTTGATGGGCTTCTTTTTTTGGAATTTTAATCATTATTTATAGAGGCCAGTGTTATCCACTTTCTTTGCCCCATCTCTTGCAAGGTGCAGATTTTGGTTATTTGGCTCACCATTCCTTGTTAGCTTAATGGAATTATCATTCATTGATATCAAGGATAAAGCTTTGTTTATTAAAATTTCAGGCTAATTTCCAGCATAGCATGCTTTAATGTTCAGCAAATGCGCTCACCAAATTCTTCGATGAGTTTGATGGAATTCGATCAGTATAGGAACTGCACTTACCTGTAGAATTACAGCGGGCCGCTATGCGTGCTCAATGAGCTTTACTGTCAAAGTTGCCACTCCAACCTTCCTATCTAGGGAAATAAAATTTTTAAAATTCGAAAACAATGAATTTTTTCCGGTCTTCACCCCAGTTCGACACTCGTTTGGTAAGGTTGTAATCAAGTACTTTAATTACTATATAGCTGACATTTGAAACATACATATTTTGTATGCAGCATCAATTTTTTTCGAGTTTATCCCTAGCCCTACTGTCGTGCCCCCTCAATTTACAATCTCAAGAACTCTTTGAACGATGTCTTTGAAAGTCTCCTCCAACAAGACTATATCTTATGTATATCATTGTCAATCGATTAGTGGTAAAAGGACCCCACTCTGGGGGATCCCCTATTAACAAATTTCCTTTCCATGTTTCCTCAGATGGGGTGTATAAGGCCTCTGCTATCCATCTGGATATCACAGATTCTATACCTCTTCACCCCAATCCGAAATTCATTTGGTTTGGTTGTAATCAAGCATTTTAGTCATTTCCTTTTAGTTAGAGGATTACAACCTAGCTTACCACACCATCCACGTTGTGTGTGTTAATTTTATCCATAAGCGAAGAAACCTAGACCTTTAATGTCGACTCCTAACGTCAGGTTTGAGAAATTTTTCTTTGCAATTTTTCTTTACATTCAAAATGTTTGCCAGAAGACTACTGAGTGCAAGTCGTCGAAAGAGCATTGTCATCATACTTTGTTTTGTTCGAGATGTTTGAGCTGGGCTTTGAACCATGATGGTTCATGCCAATATACTACTTACAAAACTACGGCCACTTCACTAACAATATATCATAATGATATTAAATTTGAAGAACTTACACTGATGTCCACACGATAGTTTATTTTAAATATTTAACAGATTGTTTTGAAAATAAATACGGTTGTGGAATACCCTGTTAAATTTACACTCCACATGAACTGCTTCAAAAGCATGAACGTTTTAAAGCATATCTTTCGGCAGCATAATAATAAATTTTAAAAATTTTCCCTTACAGATCACGCAACTACCGACCCGGTAGTATGCGAAAGGTTCGCAGACGAGCTGTGTTCAAGAATGGCGATTGCAATGTATTACAGAAGAACCTGACCAAAAGACGTTTACGTTTCCTGCAGGACATGTACACCACTTTGGTTGACTCCCAATGGCGTTGGACTCTGTTGGCTTTTGCTTTGTCGTTTATATTGTCTTGGCTGCTGTTTGCCGTCCTATGGTGGCTTATTATGTATACTCATGGTGATCTGGAGGAACTGCATTTGCCACACAATCAGGGTTAGTGGTTATTTCTTTATATTTAAAACCTACAGCGTTTAATGTAAATTTTTGAATCTTTAACAGAGGAAAGTGGTTGGCAGCCTTGTGTCTCAGCTATAAATGGCTTTACATCTTGTTTCTTGTTCTCCATTGAAACACAGCACACCATTGGTTATGGTGTTCGTACTACTTCGGAGGAATGTCCCGAGGCCATATTCATGATGTGCTTCCAATCTATTTATGGTGTCATGTCGTCCGCTTTTATGGCCGGCATTGTGTTTGCCAAGATGACTCGTGCCAAACAACGTGCACAAACGTTACTCTTTTCCAAACATGCTGTTGTGTGCCAAAGAGATGGTACTCTTACGCTCATGTTCCGTGTAGGAGACATGCGGAAATCACATATTATTGGCGCCAATGTCAGAGCACAGTTGATACGTACACGCACCACCAAGGAAGGCGAAGTAATGACGCAACATTTCACCGATTTGGATATTGGTGCTGATGAATGTGGTTCCGATTTGTTCTTCATTTGGCCCATGATTATTGAGCACAAAATCGATGAAAACTCACCCCTTTATAATATTTCTGCCACCGATTTGCTGCAAGATAAATTTGAAATTGTTGTTATACTCGAGGGTACCGTAGAATCAACGGGTCAATCGACACAGGCACGTTCCAGTTATATTAATACCGAAATTCTATGGGGCCATCGTTTCGATCCGGTTGTTGTTTACAACAAAGATCGCCAGGCTTATGAAATTGATTATGCACGTTTCAATGAAACCACACAGGTTGATACACCGCTTTGTAGTGCACGGGACTTAAATGAAATTTATAAAATCCAGGAGGGTTTCACAACACCCGGTAAGTAGTTGAATGTAATTATTTGTGTACAAATAGTGGGTATTACAGTGAGTGTTCTCGTATAATTATTATTAATCATGATTCATGGCATGTCATTATTTTTAGTGGGTCATGTACTAAAATTATTGGATTTTTTAAATTTGTCTCATTCATCCTCATTTACACTCAGTGCTTGTTGTGGGGGTTATAACAGTGTCTGAATGTATGTGGTTTGGTATCTTTAGGTAAGACATGTCACGATGTAAATTTTTTAAATTTAAGAAAATGTGATACAATTTTAAAAATATAATTAGGTATAGGCCTAGGAACACCCATAGACATACATGTATGTACTATGTACAGTGGTGAACAGAAGTGAGTGCATGTTCACGATACTGAGACTCGTCATCCATAACAACGAAACCATACAAGCAATTAAAAACAAAAAATTAAATTTATTTTTTTATTTTATTCGTAACAAATAGCAGTAAAGAAACAATAATTAATGAGATAAATTCAATGTGTTTGAAAGAAAAAACGAAAGTAACCCACATAAACTCAATTTTTTAGGAAAATTCAAGAAACTATCCCAATTTCAATATTTGGTCCATAGACCCTTATTAGAAATAACTTGATTTACGCGGTTTCTTTTTCGCTACATACAGTAGAGAATATATTAAATTAAAAAATTATTAAGGTCTGGTTTTGATTTCATATTTTTTATAAAATAGTTGCACCAAAAATTGTCTATAAAGCGAGTGAAATAAACCTATTCAGGAACTGTTTTCTTAACTGTCTTTAAATGCCATTAAAGTATACAGGTGTAACAGTAATGTCGTGACTAAATAATAGACTCCCCAATTGACAGTATTCTCCAGATGCTCTTTGTCCAAAGACAATCAAGCTGCGCGTGATTTTAGCAATTTATAGACGCTTATTTCTTTACTCTACTACACTTGCTGTTCCTTGCATGTATACATACATAGATAATTGGTCATTACAACGCTTCAGTCAGAACTACGACCTAGCTTCTCACAATCTCAGAGCAGCGGAGACTACAGTTTAAAGTCGGTACGAACGACAGATTATTGCGATCTTCTGAGAGGAAGTCACCGAAGAAATATTTTTTCGTACTTCGTTTTGTTGGAGATGTCTGACCTGGAGTCTGAGTCGAGGCCTAATAAGCCAACTCACTACCTACTAGACTAAGGCGTCTTCTTCGTGTGTATAGAGAATTTATTGAACGCATGGTGTAGGATTGGAGACTATGAACTCAAACAATCCTGGTTCGAATATGAGAGAAATCAATAATCAGCAAAGTTTCGCTCTACTATACATAATAAAACAACCCAATATATTATGACAGCGGAAGTTCTTTTAACGTTCTTAGGACATGCTATTGTAGAGCAATTACTGGCTTAGTTGGAAACATAAAGAATAAGGAACCTGAAACAAAGCAAGGAAATAATAAGAAAATGGCGAAAAGAAAAGGAAAAGGAATATCAATAAATCCTTAGCTTTTTTTATATCGAGGTTTGGCCGATTAGCTGTCTTCACATACGTTTTGTATCTCGATTTGCCCTAACATATCGTTTACATCTCCAGTAATGATTGAATGTTACTCATACTATATTTGGTCCTTTTATATACATCAGTCGGGATAATGCATCTGCAACTTTTGTTACTGGCACTACTACTGCAATAGTATCATCCAAATTAGGTTAGTTTAGGTTAGCTTGATATTCACAGCCAAGTCCACTCCATATGGCCCATTGTGTTACCCAGTAGCCCCTTGTCATGATCTGTTTGTAGTGGGTTGGAACCACCCCAAGCTCCGGATGAAATCGGCCAGTTGACTCAGTGGTATGTTAGTCACCATGCCCATATCTTCAAACGTTCTATCACCCAAAATCTGATGACTTTTTTTCTGAAGTACAGGACAGGCGCACAAAAGATGTTGTGTTTCGCTCGCAGTATCCTGCCGGACGCAATAGTTTTGAATTTCGGCAACCCGGTATGTTGGACCACTTTACACTTTTTAGAGTATCGTATATTCCTATAGTCTTAAATTCAAATGTTTGCTTGCTTTGAGAAGTTTTCCCACTTGTAGATTCGACAAATTACAGCACACAATTAAGGGATGTGAAGACCAACCAACATTGATCATAGACGTTTGGACCACATATGGTTTGTTGAATTCCAATGCTGCTTTTTCCAATTTAAAAAAGTATTCTTTTAGGGTCACACATATCCCCTCTATCGTCTCCTCAGACATCACCGATATCTTCTGCGCCAGTTTCTCCACCCTTTCGTTTCCCTCTATGCCATTATCTAAATTAAACACAACACATTTCAATAGTGATCCTAAACCACAGTCTTGAAGAACTTCTGCCTTAATAATATACCGATTATAGCTGTTGGATTTGTAACAGTGTAATGCTGAACGAGAAATAGTAATTGACATTTCGAATCAGGCACTCAGTCAGCTTTTTGGATCAGATGGATCTGTTTCTACTATTTTTTAAAAAATACTCCATACTTCTCAAGCATTTGTGCCTTATCTATCTAAATTTCCTCCAGTACTGATGATCGTATAACTATTTCCGATTATTTCCAATAGTTCAGATTCTACTGAGGATTTCGTGAAATTTTTTCAGGCGTATTTGAAATTTTGGCGAATTTGTCCAGTAATTTTATTCGCAAAAGGTAATACCTGGTTGCTTATCAGGTGGTGGACAGGTAATTTTCCTTGAAGTTTATCAGTTCAATAGGTTTGGAGAATAAATTATTGAGATCATATGGTTACAATACTATGACATCTCTAAACGACTGTGAATAATAATCGAAGGTCTTGCTATTTCCATACATGGAGATAAATATAAAGAGACTACCGAAACTGCTATTGTAAAGTAATACTACTGTATTACCAGAGTGAAAATTTAGAGGTCTTCATACATACGTATTTGGTCATTACAATCCTTCCGTAAGGATTATGATCTAGTTTTCTCACAACACTTATGTTGTGAGCTTTAATTTTATATTCATGTGTGGTGGACCTATAGTTTAAAGTCCACTCCTAACGACAGATTTTTGAGAAAGTTTTCATAGCAATTTTATTTACTCTCAGAGTTTTTGCCAGAAATCTGCTGAGAGCAAGTCGCCGTAGCAATATTTTTCATATTTCGTTTTGTTGTTTGACCTGGGATTTGAACTGAGGCCTTACTTCTAATAAGCCAACACACTGCCTACTAGACTACAGTGACTTCAACGACTTAGAAGAGGATTTACTGGGAACAGGCCTTCACAAATGGAGAATAGCGACTTCCTCTATGCTGGGGTGGGGTACATTGACCTATCATGTATTATTTTTCTAATACACTGTATTATTCTAAATGATATCTCAATATAGCTGGATAACGAATATAATTTTCTTAAAAACGTCCCATTTGTTTACGGTCTCTACTAAATTTCAAACAGTTTCTAATCACTAATTAGCGACCAATCCACTTAAGGCAGACACGCTATAAAATTTTCGTTTGAATAATTTTAAACAAATTCAATTCAATATGAATTTAATTGTCATTTTTTATGCTTTTATTAGCATTTTTAAATTAGTTTGTTTTCATTAACGTTTAAATAATAAAAACGAAGAATTTTTTTTATAGCTTTTCTAAATACTTAATGGAAATACCAGTGTTACACGTGTATATCGAGGCGAATGATTTATGGAGTTGTTTTTGATTTAAAATCAACAGCATTTTCTAATGCCTGATATGAAACAAATTGCCAATGTTTTGTTTCCTCAAAGTTATAAACTTTAATGTTGATTTTGTCAATTAAAAAGACAATGGGACAATGGCTTAGAGCAGCCATTAATAGTTAGAAAAAAAAAAGAAGAGAATTGAATTGTTTTTGATCAAATTTCTTTTGAATTATTGTTTGCAAGCGTATTGTATTTGAAAGCATAAATCACAAATTCATTCATTAATTTTTGTTTAATTCATTCATTGGTTCATAGAATTTTGGTATTGTAATGGTTGGTACCATAAGATTTCATATTCTTTTAGTTTTATACGCAAGCATATGCCATATGTTAGAACATGTAGTCAAAGATGTGTGTTTCCTAAACTATTTTAAGACTCTTTTTATTCATAATCATATCTTATCTTATTGTAATAATATAATGGTTTTAGTGGGTATTTTATTGTATTTGAATTTATTTTTTTTTATTTATTTTAACAGAAACCACATTTACCATGCGTCAAATGTCTCTTGTCACTCCATCTGAACAGGCATCATAAAATCAAACCACAAATCAACACAAAATTCAAACAAACAAAAACAAAAAAACACCAACCTTTAACGGCTACGAAATTTACAATAAAAAAATTAAAACAAAACAAAAAAAGTAACAAAGTAACAAACGAACAAAAAAAAAAATCCTATTGGTTGTTTTACCAAATATTTGTTTAAATAAATCTCTCAAACGCAATAAAAAACAATAAACAACAGACAGTTTTTAATCAAAAGGTATACATACACATGTCGTTAACAATTTAACACATACAAATAAAACAAAAACAAACAAATAAAACAAAAACAAACAAAAGAAATTAAATTTATTTGTTTTGCTAAACAATTGGTTGAGCCAACTAAAGTATTATATTTTATGATCATATTTCAATTGTTGTCATATTAATTTTTATTTCATAATTGTTGTTGTTGTGGTGAACAAAATCAAAACAGTATTTGTATTTGTATTATGGTTTTAAGTTTTTAGTTAATTGTTATACATGCATATGTATTTTAACATAATAATTCTATTATTATTACCTAAAAAGGAATTATTAAAATTAATAAAAAGTTTTAAAACTAAAAATAGTCGGTAGTATTAACAATTGTTTAAACAATTTGGTAAATATTAGAATATTCAATCATATCAATCAACATACATTAACATTTTAACCTGGTGTTCACGGATTTATAGATTTTAGTGTACATATGTATAAGTGAAGGGGAAAAGTAATTTCGTTTTACATGTAAGTATTATTATCGTATTAAGGCGTTCAGAAAAACCATGTTTTATATTGTCTTCAATCTGTATAGGGTTTCCTTTGAAAACTTCCTCTAATCTTATTGCCTTGACTATCATTAGGATGCTGTGCATTGTCAGTAAGCATAGGACTAGAAAATCCATTTAAGCCACCCATTTATAGCATACATAATTGGTAATTACAACCCTTCAGTCAGGATTACGACCTAGTTTCTCACACCACCTATGTTGTGTGCGTTAATTTTTTCTATAAGTGGCGGGACCTGGAGCTTAAAGTCGACTACGAACGATAGATTTTTTTTGAGAAATTTTTCATGGCAATTTTACTTACACTCAGAGTGCCAGAAATCTGCTGAGAGGAAGTCAACGAAGAAATATTTTTTCTTATTTTCGATTTGATGTTGAAACGGGACCTTACCTCTAATAAGCCAACACAATACCTACTAAACTGCGGCGACTTAACTAACAAGTATGTGTTCAAATCATTAATTGCCTCATATTCGGTTTTCAACGATTCCTTTGAGTCTTCAATGTCGAAAGACGGTTACTATTTCAGGCTACTCCGGGATAGTCTGTTACTTACGTCATTGACAGGACTACAATATATGTAGCTACTCACGCCACACATGTTGTTGTGTGTTAATTTTATCCATGAATTGAGTCAACTCCAAACGGCTGATTGAGAAATTTGTCATTGCAATTTTATTTACTCTCAGAGTTTTTACCAGAAAACTTCTGAGAGAAAGCCGCTAAAAGGAATATTTACTTCATACATTCATACACATATAATTGATCATTACAACACCTCAGTCAGAAATACGACCTCTATTCGTATACTACTTATGTTGTGCGTATTAATCTTATACATTGGTGCAGGACCTACAGTTTCAAAGTCGACTCCGAACAATAGATTTTTAAGAGTCCTTTCATGGAAATTTTTATTTACTCTCAGAGTTTTTTTATATTTTGTTTAGTTGGAGATATCTGACCTGAGATTTGAACCCAGGGTTCACGTCTAATAAGTTAAGACACTACCTACTTACCTAAGTTGTCATTACAATCATTTGGTCAGGCCTACAACATAGCTACTCACACCACCCATGTTGTTGTGTGTATTATGGTTATTTCACAAGCGGCTCAATTAGGGTTGCCAGCCTGGCTGGACTTGGATGGATTGTCCAGCTTTTTTGATGCTTGTCCAGTTTCAAGCTAAAATTTAATTTGTTCAGCTAAATAGAAAATTTTTTAGTACACTGCATAACTTGGGCAATAATTTTCATGTTATCTTTGTCAAATCATGTTAGCCACACTGATTGTACATTTGTTATACAACTAAGTTATGATTTCCCTCTTCTATCATCACTGACAACATGTCTCAACACTTGAACAGCTAATGTCATAATAAATATTAATGTAATGAATTTATTTAATTGTAATATTTTTAAACAATAATACATATGTATATACATATATTGATAACAATGGATGTTTTATTAAAAATTATTTACACAAAAACAAAATTAACATTTTCTAAGTATTTTTTTATGTCCAGCTTTTTTTTGTTTTGTCCAGCTTTTTAAAACCCAATGTCCAGCTTTTTGCGAATCGGATTCTGGCAACCCTAGGCTCAATGCTTGTAGGGTGGCGAAATTTTTCCTGAAAATGTCTTGATTTACTCAGACAATCATTAACCAGCTGCGAATACGAGTAAGTAACAAACATTAGGAATACCGAAGATTTTTTAAGAAAAATTGGGATCTTTCAAAAGTAACTCTTATATGATTTCCGAGACATAGGGATATCGTTTAAAATTCTATTGCCATGGCCGGTGTGGTCACAATCTCCGACTTGTTATAGGGCGCAGGTATTCCAATTGCTTCAATCTCGTTTGCACCAAGAGTGCAGGTACAATATTGCTGGACTCTTTTTTTCGAAATTGCCTTTTTAATAATAATTCTCACTTTATTTTTTCTATTGTGAGTAATCAAATATAATGCTAGGCAAACAATTACAAATACCCAGAATCGTTTAATTCACAAAACATATTGAGAAATTAATTTGGGCAGTGTTTCATGTCTCTATATAGTTGGAAAATTTCAATGTATTTTCGTTCAAGTGTCCTTCTATCTTCAACTAATTTACTTTATCTAGCAGTATATGAAATGTGATTCTCAAATTTCAAATAAATTTAAAGCAAACCAATTCAGTTTGACAAAATAGAAAGAAAATTTGCTGCAAATTTTGTCTCTTCTAATTGAAATAAATTAAATTTATTACGTCATTCAGTGCATTTAATCTAATATGCGTTACTGATGATGATAGCCATCAAATTCCAAATTTCATTAAATGCGAAACAAAAAAAATCTTACTCTCCAAATTATTATGCCAAAGGAGCTGTTTTAGAAGCAATTCAAGATATTATTTAAATAATAATATTTATACGATAATCATGAAATTTGTCCACGTAAAAGTACTTTACTTTCGCAAGGGAGCAAATTGCCTAATAGGTAATCACAACTATTTTGTATTCCAATATTCCATTATAAAGTAATTGAAGCAAATTTATAATAAATTAGGGTGCTCTTTTAAATATACCCACACATACCCCAAATAAATGTTGTATTTAAACTGATGGACGTACTTTAGCAATAGTTATAATAATGTTTGATATACGGCTCGAAAAACATCACATAAGTAATAGGCCACCTCGTTTATAGTAAAATAAAATTTTGAAATAAAGTTTAATTCAGTAGATAACTTCGCATATTAAGTGGCAAAACAAATGAGTAAAATGTTAAAAACTCTTTCAATGTTACTGTTAATTGTAATTGTTAAAGCAGAAGAAAGTAAACTTACAAGTCATCTGGCAATCAATAATGAAAATGAAGAAATATTTTATAAGGATCTGCTAAGCAGATTCCATAAGCAAAAAGTATTTGAAGGAATCCTGATGATTAATGAAGATAATAAATACACATACTGCCATAATATGTTAAAGTGGCTTAGAAACGATGAAATACCTGTAACTGTGATAATAGACAATAAGACCATGGAATATCAGAATTATTTTAATAATGAAATTCTGGCAATTGCTTGCTCATCAGCATATCGCTATGATATTGTGCAGCAATTGGCTGAAATATTGAATAACATGCGTTCTACCAGAACAATTATAATAATGGATCGTTGGAGTTTTGCCAAGGACTTGCCACAATTAAAATATTTTTTCAAATATTGCCACGAAATGAAAATGTTAAATGTTGTTGTCATTTGGGAGACTTTCTATACAACACATGAATACAGTCAATATACCGTATTTCCTGAATTCCAACTAGAATTTGGTGCATATCAACCCAAGAGTAGAGATTTTCGAATGCTGCCAGATCGTCTGAAGGACTTAAATGGCTATAAACTACGTACCATGTCTGACCACTTTGAGCCACGTTCAATGGAATACTACGACAGAAATAATAAAACTGTTCTAGTGGGTTACCTGGGACGCTTTATAATAGCGGTATCAGAGATACTAAATGCTACACTTTATTTTCCGATTAATGTACCATTCGGCAAGAAATTGGATCATCGTTTTATGTTGGACTATGTAACTAATTATTCCTTGGATATACCCATTAGCAATTGGATTCCTTCTGAAAAGTATGATCATCAAGTTTATTCATATCCAGTTGAGTTCGGAAAATGGTGTTTTCTTTGGCCTATGGACGAACGTGTAGATACGAATGAAATATACCTAATGACTCTGCACTCCAAAGTAATGCGTATAGCCTTCGGATTAATTTTGGTGTTTACTTTTCTGTTTTTCGTGGTCTATCTCAAGAGTAAATATTACAGTAGGAGATTCTATGGCTGGCCTGAAATTCTAGTAAACGACATGGCAATAAGAGGCGTACTAGGTCAAGTTTATGTGTTCCGTGCTCGTTCCCAGTTATCCGTAAAACTGATTTATTCAACGTTGCTATTATCAGGTTTAACTGTCCCTATATTATTTGGAGCCTATTTAAATTCAGTTTATACGGATCGTCCTCTTAACAAAGAACCACAAACCTATCAAGAACTCTTCGAATCAGATCTAGAAATTGCAATACATCCACTAGATTTTCAATATTTCCACACCTTAACTAATGGCTCTCAATCCTTTTTATATGAAAAATTTAAAATCTTTGAATTTCAAAAGTTTATCCGTTTAGCCGATTCATTTGATCCACATTATGCATATCTTATCACCAGTTCGAAAATGTTTTACTTTAGTGGCCTTCAACGTTATTATCGCAAGAAGTTTTTCCGGTATTCCTCAAAATTGTGCCCCAGCACGATGCTGCAATATGCTTTCCCATTGGGAAAGAAATCAGTTTTTCTCAAACGCTTACATGAGCTCACGTTAATTATTTGGGAGTCCGGTCTTTTGGATTATTGGATGAAAAGAAAATCATTCGAGGATGTACTCGCCACAGGCAAAGTTATTAAAATCAATAGATCACACAAGAAACGCATGCAGTCGCTTCAAGTACAGGATTTATATTGGATTTGGATGTATTACATGGTATTCATATCAGTGGCATGCGTAGTTTTTCTTTTGGAATTATTAATTCACAAAAAGGTGATAAAAAGAGGATGTATGAAAATAAAATGCAATAAAAAATAAAAAAGAAGAATAAATAAAAAATCCACTTACTATCAATATTAAGCTATAATTTAATAATTAATAATTATTAATTTAATTGTTAATAAATTTAAAAATGTTTGCATAGATTTTTTGGCATTGGTATGAATGTTATCATCATACATTTGAAGTTTATTATTTAATTAATCAATAAACATTATATAAAATAATATTGCTTAAGTTATGCATTTGTTAAATAAATTTGTAAGTATGTGATTGAAGTCGCCGTAGTCTAGTAGGTAGTGTGTTGGCTTAGACGTAAGGCCACGGTTTAAACTCCAGGTCAGTCATCACCAACAAAACGAAAAAGTATTTCTTCGACGACTTCCTGTCAGCAGAATTCTGGCAAAAACTCTGAGAGCAAAATAAAATTGCCATGAAAAGTTTCTCAAACTTTTGTCGTTCGGAGAATCAGCATTTTTTAATATGGTTTCCCTTTATTTATTAAATTTAGGACAGCTTTTGGACTGGAGATGTGCAGTTACATGTATGAGGAGTAGTAAGGCTGAAAAAGGTATCTAAGTCGTAATCGTTAAAATTTTATTACGTCAGTTCTGTTGCAGTCGATAATGGTTTATATTATTGTACCAAGTTGGTGTAGAGTTAATAAGTTTTTACCCAAACTTGTTTACAAAGTTTGAATACGAAATAAATCTGCCTATCTTGGGCATTGCAGTTAGATATTGTGATTTCCTTTTATTGCACAATGGCCTGGCACGCAGTTTAATTTTATTTTATATTGTTCTATATTTTAAAAAATTCTAATTTCCCTGATAGTTATTAGTGTTATTAATATCGGATGGATCATCTATCGGTTTAAATTTAAACTATCGTTTATTTCGAATCTGCCAATACTTATGTAATACTATACTGTCACAAAATTCAGTATAATATCTCCATTGAATGTAATTAATCGATTTACGCTTGAGCAACGTTGGGATATATAGGAAATTTGTTTTCAAAACAAAGACAATTGGTCGGAAGTTGCACAAAAATGTACGCCATTTGGTCGCAGAGAAAGACCCACAGTGTCCGGTATACAGATTTGTATTGTTAAAGCTAGTGAGTGGCTGAGAATGAGCATGAGATCCATCAACATCATCTCGTCAGCGTTCTCAAGAATTGAACATTTCACGCAGCGTAATGTTTGTGATAAGATCTCGACAATCCACTTCATTTTTGCTTCTCTAGATGGGCAAAAGAGAAGCTGCACGATTTTGCAAAAAAAAAAATTATGTTTTCGGATGAAGCTCATTTTTATCTTGTTGGGCACGTTAATGCAAAATTGCCATATTTGGGACTCAGAAAACCCACACGTGGTCTTACAGACACCTATGCACCCATTACGAGTGACAGTTTGGTGTGGTTTATGACGCGGAGTCATCATTGGCCAATATTATAAGACTTTTGGCCTGAACTGAATCTTGACCTAGACACCAACGTCATGTAAGCTGTATTTCGTGCAGCACCCGACAATTGGCATCAGAATATAAACCTGCAATTACTGCCTTGCAGCATAATATCAACCAGACCTCATGAGGCAGGCTCTCATAGGATTTCCCAAACTAAACGAACACAAAGTACATACATACAAGAGCGTCATTCTACGGGTTGTTCGGTGATAAAACTAAAGCTACTTACAGGATCAACTCAAAATCACTTTGACTGAAAAGTGTCTGGTTTGATAACCTTGTATAGATGCTAGTCATAGTGACCTTATTATCAGATTAACCCTTCAAGTTTGGGCATTTAGTAAGATCCGATTTAATTTTCGTTTTGGATTCTATAAAGCCATCAGAAGAGTTTCCGGGATTCTAGAATTTGTGGAAATGTAACTATACAGTGTTTCGTATAATGTGGTCTATAATTTTTATATTTAATAGTAAGCCATGTTTAATGAATAAGATGTTTGATGGCTCTTTAAATAGTCCTTAACTATGCTTCTTTTCGGTGTCGACTTGTGTATTTTCCTCTTTCGCACTTCGTTTTAGAAACTGTTTAAAATTCTTGTGACTGTATTGTAATTGATGATTAGAATCGTTGGGTTTATGATTCCTTTCATAATTTAAAATTCATTTTGTGATACATATTCATTCTCTACAATTTTAATTTTTGAAGCTCAATAGCGCTTGGTTTCAGGATAATTAACTGTGAAGAGAGTGGTCTAGCGAATCTCTGCATATGCTACGAGTATAAGAGTTTCTGTATTTTTAATCTTCTATTTTTGCAATGTTTTTGAGTACTTTTAAGCCCACAATTTAGAGTTGAAGGGTAAAAATCTATTCCTAATATGAAAAAGGCGACATGAGGGGCAGATTCCTAAGTAAAAATCACCATGTTATTAACGATTGGTTTTACACTTGATTCTCCTCTTTTTTACTCTTCCAGCACAATACTCTCGTTAAGACATCTGCATAGGCATTAAACAACGTTGAAGATAATAAGCAGGCTTTTTTGTACCCAGAATTTGTTGTGGAGGATTTTGCTTATAAACGAGATGTATTAATCGGATCAGATGTCGAAGTTTTTAAATTAAAACGTCGTCTTATATATAGATACATACAATACAACCCTTTAGTCAGGATTAGCACGTAGTTTCCCACTTATGTTTTGTGCGTTAATTTTTTTTATACATGAGTGGCGGGACCTACAATTAAGGTCGACTCCGAAAGACAGAGAGTTTTTGAGAATCTTTAAGTGGTCTTTAAGACAGATTTTTCTGCAACTTTCTCCAATTCGCAAAACTTATTCATTACTTAATTTGGGTAATTTGAAGTTATGCCCTGTACACGAGTATTTCAATTGTTTATATAGTTCGTAAATTCCACAAAATCTTTTTTAAGTATAGTAGTAGTAGTAGTATGGATAGCACTAGTAGCAGTAGTAGTAGTAGTAGTAGCAGTAGTAGTAGAAGCAGTAGTAGTGAATGCAGTAGTGGTAGTAGCAGTAGTTGTAGTAGTAGTAGCAGTAGTAGTAAATGCTGTAGTGGTAGTAGCAGTAGTGGTAGTAGTAGTAGCAGTAGTAGTAGTAGTAATTATAATTGGAGTAGTAGTAGTAGCAGTAGAGGGATTCTTTACTTAAATTTTCCAATTTTTTTAAAATAATATAAATTAAATAAATTGGCGATAACCATCAAATGCTAAATTTCATTAAATGTACAACAACAAAAAAAATAAAAATTCTAATTTTCCAAATATTATTATAACGTAGCTGCCTTGGAAGCAATTTATTTAATTTGTATAATATTGCTATTATAATCATGAAATTTGTCCAAGCGAAAGCACTTTCCTTTCGCAGGAGTGCAAATTGCTTAATAGGGAATCATAACTAGTCTGTATTCCAATATCCTATTATAAAGTAATTGAAGCAAATTTCTACACATACCCCAAATAAATGTTGCATTTAACTGAAGGACCTACTGCAGTAATGTTTATAACAACGCTATGATACACAGCTCTAAAAAGGCCACATAAATAATAAACTACTTCGTTTATCATAAAATAAAATTGTGAAATAAAGTTTAATTCAGTAGATAACTTCGCATATTCTGTAGCAAAACGAACAATCGAATAAAATGTTAAAAACTCTTTCAATATTAATTTTAATTGTAACTGTTAAAGCAGAAGAAAGTAAACTTAAAAGTCAACTGGTAATCAAAAATGAAAATCAATATGAAGAAATATTTCATAAGGATCTGTTAAGCAGATTCCATAAGCAAAAAGTCTTTGAAGGTATCCTGGTATTCAATGAGGGCAACAACCACACATACTGCCATAATATTTTAAAGTGGCTTAGAAATGATGAAATACCTGTAACTGTGATAACAGGCAATAAAACCATGGAATATCACAACTATTTTAATAACGAAATTCTGGCAATTGCTTGCCTATCCGCATATCATTATAATATTGTGCAGCAATTGGCTGAAATATTGAATAACATGCGTTCTACCAGAACAATTATCATAATGGATCGTTGGAGTTTTGCTAAGGACTTGCCACAATTAAAAGGTTTTTTCAAATATTGCCACGAAATGAAAATGTTAAATGTTGTTGTCATTTGGAAGAATTTCTATAAAACACATCAATACAGTCAATATACCATATTTCCTGAATTCCAACTAGAATTTTGTACGTACCAAACCAAGAGTAGAAATTTTCGAATGCTACCAGATCGTCTAAAGGACTTAAAAGGCTATAAACTCCGCACTATAGCTGATCATTTTGAGCCATGTTCAATGGAATACTACGATAAAAATAATAAAACTGTTTTAGTAGGTTACATGGGACGCTTTATGAAAGCCGTATCAGGGATACTAAATGCTACACTTTATTTTCCGGTTAAAGTACCGTTCGATAAGAAATTGGACTATCGTTTAATGTTGGACTATGTAGCAAATTTTTCGTTGGATATACCCATTAGCACATGGATGTCTTCAGAAAAATGTAACAATCATGAATATTCATATCCAATTGAGTTTGCCAAATTATGCTTGCTTTTGCCACTGGAGAAAAAATTAGAAACCGAGGAAATATACCTAATGACTCTGCACTCCGAAGTCATGCGTATAGCTTTTGGATTAATTTTGGTGTTTACTTTGTTGATTTTCGTGGTCAATCTCAAGAATAAATATAAAAGAAACAGATTCTATAGCTGGCCTGAAGTTCTAGTTAACGACTTAGCAATTAGAGGCGTACTAGGTCAAGTTTATGTGTTCCCTGCTTGTCCGGAATTATCCGTAAAACTGATTAATTTAATGTTGTTATTATCAGGTTTAACTATCCATATATTATTTGAAGCCTATTTAAATTCATTTTATACCCGTTCTCCTCTTAAAAAAGAACCACAATCCTATCAAGAACTCTTCGAATCAGATCTAGAAATTGCCATAGATCCACGAGATATTAAATTTTTCCACTCGTTAGCTAATGGCACTCAGTCATTTCTATATACAAAATTTAAAATGTTTGACTTTGAAAAGTTGACAACCTTGCGCGATTCATTTGATCCACATTATGCATTTCTTGCCGGCACTTCGAAAATGTATTACTATACCGGCCTTGAACGTTATTATCGCAAGAAGTTTTTTCGGTATTCCAAATTGTGTCCTTATTCTATGATGCAATATGCTTTACCATTGGGAAAGAATTCATTTTTTCTCAAGCGTCTACATGAGCTCACATTAATTATTTGGGAGTCCGGACTTTTGGATTATTGGATGAAAAGAAAATCATTCGAAGATGTAGTCGCCACAGGTAAAGTTATTAAAGTCAATATATCACGTAAGGAGGACTTGAGGTCGCTTCAAGTGCAGGATTTATATTGGATTTGGGTGTATTACATGGTATTCATATCATTAACATGCGTAGTTTTTCTATTGGAATTATTTATTCACAAAAGGAAGTTGCAATACTGTATGAAAAGCAAATGTAATATAAAATAAAAAAAGATAAGGAATAAAAATAAAATAAAAAATAAAAATCCATTCGCTATCAATAT
Source organism: Sarcophaga caerulescens (assembly GCA_927399465.1). NCBI lineage: Eukaryota > Metazoa > Arthropoda > Insecta > Diptera > Sarcophagidae > Sarcophaga > Sarcophaga caerulescens. Next base: position 117,753,167 of record OV656872.1, on the reverse strand, counting down.
TAAACTATAAAAAATTGTTAATAAGTTTAATAACACTTGCATTGATTTTTTGGCTTGGTACTTGTATGGATGTTATCACACATTGAAAGTTTATTATTTAATTATTGCTTGAAAATGCTTTTTGCAATATTAAAAATGTTGACTTTATTTAATTTGTTTTTTGAATTGCGTTACTTGGAACTATTATAGCTCAACTTAGGTTTTTTGAAATTTATTTTTTGAGTTCTTATGGAATTGTTTACAAGGGAAACGGATATCGTTGTATGATTATCCAGATAAAATATTTAGGATCTAAACAGTATAGGAAATTAAAATTAAGACAACATCTGGAGCCTCACTCCGGTACAATTCTAACCTAGGCTTCAGTAGTATGGTGGACACCGTTGAACAGAAAATTTTACATTTGTAAATATAATTCAGACGACCCAAAGGTACGCCATGGAGACCGCATCAAGAAGAGCATTTGCAAATAACACTTATTATTCAAACGATTGAAAGCGAAATGAGGCAGCAGCTAAGTAGGAATGGATAGCTCAGAGCGACAAGTTGTATCACCAGAGTATAATTGGAACACAGGATGGAATCTTGCTTATCGTGGATTTATCGGACAAGATGGCTAACTAGATCGCCTCTTGTAATCAAATGGACCACGTAATCCTCACATGCAGGAAGCATTGATTATTGATTATTTATTTTTTAAAGAAGATTGTTGTTTTTATACAGTCTTGTCCATTTAAGATATTTCATACTTCTGTCACTTGAAGCGATTTCACTCAAATTTATGTGTTTCTAATGTCAACAAAAATCGGACACTCTTCAATAAGATGAACAACCTCACCATTGCCTTTTGTATTGCAAATGAAGCTTAGAGTATTATCATCACTTATACTATACATGGTTCAAAAGTATCAGAAGCGATGCTAATAATTTATGCATCACATTGTTACGTTTTTATCTTTTTAAAAACGTTTAAAATATGAGCTCGTAGATTGTAAATAAATAAAAATAAATTTGTCTTTAGTTTTAATTAAAATTCTTTATTGTTCGCACAATTCTGTGTGCCACTGTTTACAACTTTATGAAAACAACAACAATTGCCTTTTTTGTTATTCCACTGTTTATATCCTTTGCTTAAAGAATAACAATTACTGGTCAGATCTTTGTAACAAAGATCTTCAAACCACGATTATTCACTTCAAACACACAGCGTCTTCACACAAGACTGACTGAACTTCACTAACTCAGTCGCTTGCTTTGACTTGTCTTTTACATGGTAGACTAAACAGTCTGATGAATGTTCTTGAAGGCGAATGACTTTGCCTTCTCGAAATCTCTATAAATGTAAATATCGTTGTTTACATTTATTATTGTAGTGTAGTTTGTGTATTTAGTGTTGTTTATGTATTCTTGTTTACCATTTTTTATGCTTGCATTTGTTGTTGTATTAAGCAGTACGAAAATTTGTAAACAGGTTAGTTCACTGCATTGTTTTGTTTTTGTAACTTTTGATTACAATTTTAACAATATTTATCATTTAAGTAATTGTATTATCTTGGATTAAGATTGAGTTTGCTGTAATCGTCGTCCATGGACGACAAGTCCATGTACAAATTATTGATCACATGCCGCTTCCAATGTCATGATTTTCTGCGTAATTTGAACGTTGGTGCTCTCTGCAATGCTTAATCATCTCCAATAGGTGAGCATTTGATTTGATAACACGAATGTTCTGTAATTTTTTGTATTCAATGCATATTTGTATAAAATGGGTCTGAGGGGTACATATGTAAACACATGGACGTTCTGTTTCTGAGTGCATCTTTGTTGTACGATATGCCAACTTTAATAGTCATTAATAATAAATACATAAATATCCTTTAACTAAAAAACAATAGGTATTATCTTTTCAAAATCTAGGTGGAAAAATCACTTTTCTACCATGACGTGTCACATAAACATTGTCAGAATTGTTTTCTGATTTAATTTTTAAGTGCTCATTTCGTTCCCATTCCGTTTTATTCAATATGTGTTCTTCAGTTCTCCTATAGAATGAACCCATCTCCTATATATTGTCCCTCACTATAAATGACCTTGACTCGTGACAACTGCCTATGATCTCCCCAGGACACTAATAAGATGTAGGATTTCTCTTACACATAACCTTATCACCCGGGGTCCAACAGATTTTTGGTGCTTTGTGTGAGGACTGTAGTATTCCGACGAACAATAGTTCGGACGGACTTGTTAGATTTCCTTTGGGAGTTGTGCAGTAGTGCAACACTGCAACATATGGATCCTTACCGCTATCAAGATATTTATACAATAATTTTTTAATTGTCTGCATCAAACGTGGTGTTAGTCCTTTGCTCTACATATTTTGTTGGCTGCTGTTCTGACGATTTAAAACTATGACATTTAAGGTTTTCAGCTGAACATTTTTTCTTATACACTTGGCCACAACGGTTGTAATGTTGTTATAATTTTTCTTTGTTTTATTTAAAAATTATTTTTATCTTAAAATTTACAAAGAAAATTTAGCTAGACTTGTGGCTTTTTCGAAAATGATTTCCCCTGCAATCAAAAGATGCTCCTTAATATGTAAAAAAGTTGATAATAGGCTGCAGATATCTTTTACCAAGCCCTCGTGAAAATTACCAAAATCGCATGAATAGTTGAGATTTTTTAGAACTGTAACGTATTCCTCAAGGGAACTTTCTTTGATTTATTTTTATAAAATAACCTTTTTGCAACTTGTTTCACATTTTTATCGCCATTTCATTATTATGAAGTTTATAAAAGAATGCATTTCGTTGGAAATTGTCAAAACTGACCGATCTTCTATCTTCGACTAATTTTGTATTATTTGAAATTCTATTATACTCTCATATTTAAAATAAATTTAAAACAAAAAAATTTGAAATGATTTTTCAAAATATATGTTTACGTTACATTATGTTGGAAAATATTTCAATATCTGTCATTCCATATGTAATCTATTAAATAATGTAGTATGAGTCACGGATGACGATAGCCATTAAATGTCAATTAAATTAAATGTAAAAAACATAAAATTCTAATTTTCCAAATTATTATTCTAAAGTAGCTGATGTAGAAGCAATTCAACATATTATTTAATATGTTAATATTTATATTATAATCATGAAATTTGTCCACGTAAAAGTACTTTCCTTTCGCAATTGAGCAAATTGGCTAATAGGTAATCACAACTATTCTGTATTCCAATATTCCATTAAAAAGTAATTGAAGCAAATTTCGAATAAATTAAAGTGGTCTTTCGAATATACCCACACATACCCCAAATAAATGTTGTATTTAAACTGATGGACGTACTTTAGCAATAGTTATAATAGTGGCATAAATAATAGGCCACCTCGTTTATCGTAAAATAAAATTGTGAAATAAAGTTTAATTCAGTAGATAACTTCGCATATTAAATGGCAAAACAAACGAGTAAAATGTTAAAAACTCTTTCAATATTACTGTTAATTGTAATTGTTAAAGCAGAAGAAAGTCAACTTACAAGGCAACTGGCAATCAATAATGAAAATGAAGAAATATTTCATAAGGATCTGTTGAGAAAATTCCAGAAGCAAAAGGTCTTTGAAGCTATCCTGATGATTAATGAAGGTGACAAACACACATACTGCCATAATATGTTAAAGTGGCTTAGAAACGATGAAATACCTGTAACAGTGATAACATACAATAAGACCATGGAATATCAGAACTATTTTAATAACGAAATCCTGGCACTTGCTTGCTCATCAGCGTATCGTTATAATATTGTGCAGCAATTGGCTGAAATATTGAATAACATGCGTTCTACCAGAACAATTATCATAATGGATAGTTGGAGTTTTGCTAAGGACTTGCCACAATTGAAAGATTTTTTCAAATATTGCCACGAAATGAAAATGTTAAATGTTGTTGTCATTTGGGAGACTTTCTATACAACACATGAATACAGTCAATATACAATATTTCCTGAATTCCAACTAGAATTTAGTGCGTATCAACCCAATAGTAGAGATTTTCGAATGCTGCCAAATCGTCTGAAGGACTTAAAAGGCTACAAGCTCCGCACTATAGCTGATCATTTTGAGCCATGTTCAATGGAATACTACGATAAAAATAATAAAACTGTTTTAGTAGGTTACATGGGACGCTTTATGAAAGCCGTATCAGGGATACTAAATGCTACACTTTATTTTCCGGTTAAAGTACCGTTCGATAAGAAATTGGACTATCGTTTAATGTTGGACTATTTAGCAAATTTTTCGTTGGATATACCCATTAGCACATGGATGTCTTCAGAAAAATGTAACAATCATGAATATTCATATCCAATTGAGTTTGCCAAATTATGCTTGCTTTTGCCACTGGAGAAAAAATTAGAAACCGAGGAAATATACCTAATGACTCTGCACTCCGAAGTCATGCGTATAGCTTTTGGATTAATTTTGGTGTTTACTTTGTTGATTTTCGTGGTCAATCTCAAGAATAAATATAAAAGAAACAGATTCTATAGCTGGCCTGAAGTTCTAGTTAACGACTTAGCAATTAGAGGCGTACTAGGTCAAGTTTATGTGTTCCCTGCTTGTCCGGAATTATCCGTAAAACTGATTAATTTAATGTTGTTATTATCAGGTTTAACTATCCATATATTATTTGAAGCCTATTTAAATTCATTTTATACCCGTTCTCCTCTTAAAAAAGAACCACAATCCTATCAAGAACTCTTCGAATCAGATCTAGAAATTGCCATAGATCCACGAGATATTAAATTTTTCCACTCGTTAGCTAATGGCACTCAGTCATTTCTATATACAAAATTTAAAATGTTTGACTTTGAAAAGTTGACAACCTTGCGCGATTCATTTGATCCACATTATGCATTTCTTGCCGGCACTTCGAAAATGTATTACTATACCGGCCTTGAACGTTATTATCGCAAGAAGTTTTTTCGGTATTCCAAATTGTGTCCTTATTCTATGATGCAATATGCTTTACCATTGGGAAAGAATTCATTTTTTCTCAAGCGTCTACATGAGCTCACATTAATTATTTGGGAGTCCGGACTTTTGGATTATTGGATGAAAAGAAAATCATTCGAAGATGTAGTCGCCACAGGTAAAGTTATTAAAGTCAATATATCACGTAAGGAGGACTTGAGGTCGCTTCAAGTGCAGGATTTATATTGGATTTGGGTGTATTACATGGTATTCATATCATTAACATGCGTAGTTTTTCTATTGGAATTATTTATTCACAAAAGGAAGTTGCAATACTGTATGAAAAGCAAATGTAATATAAAATAAAAAAAGATAAGGAATAAAAATAAAATAAAAAATAAAAATCCATTCGCTATCAATATTAAACTATAAAAAATTGTTAATAAGTTTAATAACACTTGCATTGATTTTTTGGCTTGGTACTTGTATGGATGTTATCACACATTGAAAGTTTATTATTTAATTATTGCTTGAAAATGCTTTTTGCAATATTAAAAATGTTGACTTTATTTAATTTGTTTTTTGAATTGCGTTACTTGGAACTATTATAGCTCAACTTAGGTTTTTTGAAATTTATTTTTTGAGTTCTTATGGAATTGTTTACAAGGGAAACGGATATCGTTGTATGATTATCCAGATAAAATATTTAGGATCTAAACAGTATAGGAAATTAAAATTAAGACAACATCTGGAGCCTCACTCCGGTACAATTCTAACCTAGGCTTCAGTAGTATGGTGGACACCGTTGAACAGAAAATTTTACATTTGTAAATATAATTCAGACGACCCAAAGGTACGCCATGGAGACCGCATCAAGAAGAGCATTTGCAAATAACACTTATTATTCAAACGATTGAAAGCGAAATGAGGCAGCAGCTAAGTAGGAATGGATAGCTCAGAGCGACAAGTTGTATCACCAGAGTATAATTGGAACACAGGATGGAATCTTGCTTATCGTGGATTTATCGGACAAGATGGCTAACTAGATCGCCTCTTGTAATCAAATGGACCACGTAATCCTCACATGCAGGAAGCATTGATTATTGATTATTTATTTTTTAAAGAAGATTGTTGTTTTTATACAGTCTTGTCCATTTAAGATATTTCATACTTCTGTCACTTGAAGCGATTTCACTCAAATTTATGTGTTTCTAATGTCAACAAAAATCGGACACTCTTCAATAAGATGAACAACCTCACCATTGCCTTTTGTATTGCAAATGAAGCTTAGAGTATTATCATCACTTATACTATACATGGTTCAAAAGTATCAGAAGCGATGCTAATAATTTATGCATCACATTGTTACGTTTTTATCTTTTTAAAAACGTTTAAAATATGAGCTCGTAGATTGTAAATAAATAAAAATAAATTTGTCTTTAGTTTTAATTAAAATTCTTTATTGTTCGCACAATTCTGTGTGCCACTGTTTACAACTTTATGAAAACAACAACAATTGCCTTTTTTGTTATTCCACTGTTTATACCCTTTGCTTAAAGAATAACAATTACTGGTCAGATCTTTGTAACAAAGATCTTCAAACCACGATTATTCACTTCAAACACACAGCGTCTTCACACAAGACTGACTGAACTTCACTAACTCAGTCGCTTGCTTTGACTTGTCTTTTACATGGTAGACTAAACAGTCTGATGAATGTTCTTGAAGGCGAATGACTTTGCCTTCTCGAAATCTCTATAAATGTAAATATCGTTGTTTACATTTATTATTGTAGTGTAGTTTGTGTATTTAGTGTTGTTTATGTATTCTTGTTTACCATTTTTTATGCTTGCATTTGTTGTTGTATTAAGCAGTACGAAAATTTGTAAACAGGTTAGTTCACTGCATTGTTTTGTTTTTGTAACTTTTGATTACAATTTTAACAATATTTATCATTTAAGTAATTGTATTATCTTGGATTAAGATTGAGTTTGCTGTAATCGTCGTCCATGGACGACAAGTCCATGTACAAATTATTGATCACATGCCGCTTCCAATGTCATGATTTTCTGCGTAATTTGAACGTTGGTGCTCTCTGCAATGCTTAATCATCTCCAATAGGTGAGCATTTGATTTGATAACACGAATGTTCTGTAATTTTTTGTATTCAATGCATATTTGTATAAAATGGGTCTGAGGGGTACATATGTAAACACATGGACGTTCTGTTTCTGAGTGCATCTTTGTTGTACGATATGCCAACTTTAATAGTCATTAATAATAAATACATAAATATCCTTTAACTAAAAAACAATAGGTATTATCTTTTCAAAATCTAGGTGGAAAAATCACTTTTCTACCATGACGTGTCACATAAACATTGTCAGAATTGTTTTCTGATTTAATTTTTAAGTGCTCATTTCGTTCCCATTCCGTTTTATTCAATATGTGTTCTTCAGTTCTCCTATAGAATGAACCCATCTCCTATATATTGTCCCTCACTATAAATGACCTTGACTCGTGACAACTGCCTATGATCTCCCCAGGACACTAATAAGATGTAGGATTTCTCTTACACATAACCTTATCACCCGGGGTCCAACAGATTTTTGGTGCTTTGTGTGAGGACTGTAGTATTCCGACGAACAATAGTTCGGACGGACTTGTTAGATTTCCTTTGGGAGTTGTGCAGTAGTGCAACACTGCAACATATGGATCCTTACCGCTATCAATATATTTATACAATAATTTTTTAATTGTCTGCATCAAACGTGGTGTTAGTCCTTTGCTCTACATATTTTGTTGGCTGCTGTTCTGACGATTTAAAACTATGACATTTAAGGTTTTCAGCTGAACATTTTTTCTTATACACTTGGCCACAACGGTTGTAATGTTGTTATAATTTTTCTTTGTTTTATTTAAAAATTATTTTTATCTTAAAATTTACAAAGAAAATTTAGCTAGACTTGTGGCTTTTTCGAAAATGATTTCCCCTGCAATCAAAAGATGCTCCTTAATATGTAAAAAAGTTGATAATAGGCTGCAGATATCTTTTACCAAGCCCTCGTGAAAATTACCAAAATCGCATGAATAGTTGAGATTTTTTAGAACTGTAACGTATTCCTCAAGGGAACTTTCTTTGATTTATTTTTATAAAATAACCTTTTTGCAACTTGTTTCACATTTTTATCGCCATTTCATTATTATGAAGTTTATAAAAGAATGCATTTCGTTGGAAATTGTCAAAACTGACCGATCTTCTATCTTCGACTAATTTTGTATTATTTGAAATTCTATTATACTCTCATATTTAAAATAAATTTAAAACAAAAAAATTTGAAATGATTTTTCAAAATATATGTTTACGTTACATTATGTTGGAAAATATTTCAATATCTGTCATTCCATATGTAATCTATTAAATAATGTAGTATGAGTCACGGATGACGATAGCCATTAAATGTCAATTAAATTAAATGTAAAAAACATAAAATTCTAATTTTCCAAATTATTATTCTAAAGTAGCTGATGTAGAAGCAATTCAACATATTATTTAATATGTTAATATTTATATTATAATCATGAAATTTGTCCACGTAAAAGTACTTTCCTTTCGCAATTGAGCAAATTGGCTAATAGGTAATCACAACTATTCTGTATTCCAATATTCCATTAAAAAGTAATTGAAGCAAATTTCGAATAAATTAAAGTGGTCTTTCGAATATACCCACACATACCCCAAATAAATGTTGTATTTAAACTGATGGACGTACTTTAGCAATAGTTATAATAGTGGCATAAATAATAGGCCACCTCGTTTATCGTAAAATAAAATTGTGAAATAAAGTTTAATTCAGTAGATAACTTCGCATATTAAATGGCAAAACAAACGAGTAAAATGTTAAAAACTCTTTCAATATTACTGTTAATTGTAATTGTTAAAGCAGAAGAAAGTCAACTTACAAGGCAACTGGCAATCAATAATGAAAATGAAGAAATATTTCATAAGGATCTGTTGAGAAAATTCCAGAAGCAAAAGGTCTTTGAAGCTATCCTGATGATTAATGAAGGTGACAAACACACATACTGCCATAATATGTTAAAGTGGCTTAGAAACGATGAAATACCTGTAACAGTGATAACATACAATAAGACCATGGAATATCAGAACTATTTTAATAACGAAATCCTGGCACTTGCTTGCTCATCAGCGTATCGTTATAATATTGTGCAGCAATTGGCTGAAATATTGAATAACATGCGTTCTACCAGAACAATTATCATAATGGATAGTTGGAGTTTTGCTAAGGACTTGCCACAATTGAAAGATTTTTTCAAATATTGCCACGAAATGAAAATGTTAAATGTTGTTGTCATTTGGGAGACTTTCTATACAACACATGAATACAGTCAATATACAATATTTCCTGAATTCCAACTAGAATTTAGTGCGTATCAACCCAATAGTAGAGATTTTCGAATGCTGCCAAATCGTCTGAAGGACTTAAAAGGCTACAAGCTCCGCACTATAGCTGACCACTTTGAGCCACGTTCAATGCAGTACTACGACAAAAATAATAAAACTGTGCTAGTGGGTTACCTGGGACGCTTTGTAAAAGCCGTATCAGAGATACTAAATGCTACACTTTATTTTCCGATTAATGTACCATTCGATGAGAAATTGGATCATCGTATTATTTTGGACTATGTAACTAATTTTTCTTTGGATATACCCATTAACAATTGGGTTCCTTCTGAAAAATATGATCATCAGGTTTATTCATATCCAGTTGAGTTCGCAAAATATTGTTTTCTTTTGCCTATCGACGAACGTGTAGACACGAACGAAATATTCCTAATGATCCTACACTCGAAAGTAATGCTTATAGCATTAGGATTAATTTTGGTGTTTACTTTTCTGTTTTTCATTGTCTATCTCAGAAATAGATATCAGAGAAGGATATTCTATGGTTGGCCTGAAATTGTAGTAAACGACATGGCAATTAGAGGCATACTAGGTCAAGTTTATGTAATCCGAGCTCGTCCGTATTTATCCGTAAAATTGGTTTTTTTAATGTTGCTATTATCAGGTTTAACTATCCCTATATTATTTGGAGCTTATTTAAATTCATATTATACTCGTTCTCCTCTTAAAAAAGAACCGCAAACCTATCAAGAACTCTTCGAATCAGATTTAAAAATTGCCGTAAGACCAGGAAATACTGAAATATTCCACAGCCTAACTAATGGCTCTCAATCCTTTTTATATGAAAAATTTAAAATGTTTGACTTTGAAAAATATGAAATCTTGCGCGATTCATTTGATCCACATTATGCATTTCTTGCCTCCACTTCGAAAATGCTTTATTTTACCGGTCTAGAACGTTATTATCGCAAGAAGTTTTTCCGGTATTCCTCAAAATTGTGCCCTAGCCCGATGACGCAATATGCTTTCCCATTGGGAAAGAATTCAGTTTTTCACAAGCGCCTAAATGAACTCATATTAATTATTTGGCAGTCCGGACTTTTGGATTATTGGATGAAACGAAAATCTTTTGAAGATGTAGTTGCCGCAGGCAAAGTTGTTAATTTCAATATATCACGAAACGAAGACTTGAAGCCGCTTCAAGTACAGGATTTATATTGGATTTGGATATATTACATGGTATTCATATCAGTTGCATGCGTAGTTTTTCTATTGGAATTATTAATTCACAAAAGGATGATAAAAAGAGGTTGTATGAAAATAAAATGTAATAAAAAATAGAAAAGAAATAAAAAAATAAACCACTCATTATCAATATTAAACTTTAAACTAAATTGTTAATAAATTTATTAAGGTTTGCTGTGACGTTAACTTCCCACGGCCTCCTTTCTGGTTGCATATTTAAGGCATTTGGTGGCCATGCCTTGCTTCAAACGAATTAATTGTTGTGTGTACAGGTCACCCGTGATAACCTGGCCTGGTTTTAGCAGCTTCTAAGAAATTACTTACTGCTGTTTTATTCAAAACAAAGCATTACCTTGATAACATGAACATTCGCGATGGCCATAGATTTTGCTATTTGTCCGCTTTCACTTCTTATTTCTTGTGCTTGAATATTGTCATAATGAATCCATTTAGACCTGCTAAATAATCTTTCAACGTTTCTCGCTTTCCAGTTAATATACCACGCAATTTCTTTAGTTTTGAATGTACCCTACTGCTCTTCAGCGTTTTGAGTCAGGCTTAATGAAGGTGCAAGTTCTTGAGTCTTATTCAAGTAATGTTACCAATTCATGGCACTCAAACTTTTATGCCTGCCCCAGACACTTGTCTTTGATCCATCAGTTTTGATATGCGCAAACCACTCGATACACTGTGCTTTCGATTGAGCATATTCCTCCTTTGTTTTCTAATGCATCCTAAATGCAATGAGGTATACGATTAATTTCTTAGGTATTGGAAAACTTTTATCACTAATAAGATTTTTTAACCTTTTCTTCAGAAGTTTTTGAACACAGGAATTAGATACTCGACAATCATTTCATTATCTTCATAGCTTTTAAGACCACTATAACTGCTGAATACTTGCTAAAGGCTTGCCAGGCCATTTAGTTTAAGAGTGGCTTTAAATATTGTAGTAATTTTGACTCTCTCTCTCTTGAAAAAGTGACAAGTATCATGCAAGTTAATGCAACCTATTTCCTATTATTTCCCATACGGATAGAATAGAAATCACTTCTTCCTTGTTGTAGCTTATTTCATTGAAAACTTCGGTATGAATTACATTAGGACTTCGCTTGAAAAAGTACGCCTACATTGGAGCTTTCAGATTGAACTTTTACAAAATATCTTATCAGAATATTGTCCGAAATAAATAATACATTCGTTTACGAATAACAATTCTTTTGTTAGAATTTCTAGATAATTATGGATTGTATTTTTAGCCAATGTATCTCTATATATCAAGAATTTTTCTGCAAATATTTTACTGACTTAATTGGCCATTAACAATCCGTTTATCGGATTACGATCTGCCTTAACACATTCTTTTTGCGAACTTACTCCAGTTGATCACACCAATCGATTAGAAAACTTCTCGATTTGCTCCTTACAGTGTGGATAAGGTCGCCCTCGACGCGGATTTCGGCTAATGCCCGTTTAAATTACTTGTCTCGCAGGAAAATACTCTTCCTTCAGGACGACATGGCTAAACCAGAGCAGCGCATGGTCCTAGAGCTTTATAGAAACTTCTATATTGGCCCTCTATAATCGTTAACCTAGAAGGCGAGTTAATCAAGTATATACTAAAATTATGATGAAAGTTTTCACTGAAAATGTTAGGTGCTCTTAAGTAAGCTTCATACACATCTTTTTAATAAATGATGCTGCAGCGTTAAAATGTCAGAACTGCCGGGTGGTTCTTGTAATCGTATAATATTTAATCTGAAATATAGAATAAGCTCCTGGACGTTAAATGTGTCTTAGATACAAAAATTATATCAGTTTGTTCCACTCTAAGAACACATTTTATATCATTCTTATGTTGGCGGATGCTGTTTGCGTACCAGAAGCCGACCCTAAGCCTATAGCAAACCGGTTACTACTTACTTTACTGGACACTACAACCCTTTAGAGAGTAGAGTAACGTGTGTACATTTTCAGCCATGGGAGAAGGTTCTTACAGGGTAAAATTTTACGCCAAATATTTTTAATTTTTTTTTTTTTTGGAGTTTTCTATGCAGTCTTAAATTTCTGTTGATTTCTTCAATCTTTTACAGCTAGTTGTAGTCTTCTAAATTGTTCTTATTTTAGATTATTTTGTAAAGAAAAGGTTTGCTGCTGGGCTTATACAAGGCCACTCTGAGGTTAGTTATTGGTTTCATTACAAATTAAATTGCTGACAAGGATCTGGAACAGATCCCAGCCAGACTATTGCAGTGTATGTTGCATGCAGCGAGGAGGAGTTGGAAACTATCGAACACCTCCTCTGCAAATTAGTAGGTTGAGGACCCTGGTAGGTTAAGGACCCTTGTACGTTGAGGATCCTGGGCAAGGGCTTGGACTCTTTGACGAGAGCCGACATTAAGGTCCTCCATAGATTCATAAATATGTTGCTAGGGCTTCAAGGTTGTAATTACGCTCTCCTGTAGTTTTGTGGTCCATCTTTTTTTCTCCTTCTCTTATATCCTCCCTTTCCTACCTCTTCTCCTTCTCCAATTTCTCTATCTTCTTCACTATCCTCTCTTACTCTCTCTCTTTCTTTTCGAAAGTATTTGCAATGGGTTATTTTGAGCTCTGTGTATTGTACTTGTCCCAATGCTTGTCATACATGTCCTCAAACCTAACCGAACCTAACCTAACCTTGTAAAGATGTTAGAATAGAAGAATGTATGTATGTTTCTGTCTTTGTAGTCTATCAGTAAACAATTCATTTAATTATTAAATGATTAATAAAATGTTAATTAATTGAATAATGTTTTGTGTTCTTCTTTAAATTTTTTATTTATTGCAGATGTTTGCGGCAAAGATGCTTTGAATTCATTACAGTCATCAACAACAGTGAGTCCAACATATTCCATAAGGAAACCGTATAAGTCTGTATTTACTTGGCAGTTGTCAACCGAATCTTAAAATCAAACATAATTTTCCTTTAACAGTTACATAGTAACTGGAGTACATGCTTATAATAAACCTAAAAATATATACATATGTATGTAATGTATACGATAATTATCAATTTTTTGTGATTTTCTTTTAAAGCGCAAGCTTTTTAGTTTAGTCCATGCTTTTATCCATACTTGTAAAAAATCATGTGGACCAACATGTAATACATTCCAGCTGTGAATTGTTCGTTTACGGTTTCATTATCAGTTAATTGCCAACTTTTTCTCATTCTGTCATAATTATTATGACCATATTAATATTATTAAATAAACATTTTATATGACGTTTATAACAAACCAACAAATAATAAAAAAATGAAGAAAAAAATATTCGTTTTATTTATTTCAAGATTTTATTTATCCTTTTATGAGTATCATATTACTGGCACTTAGGCAACCGACAATATTCCGCATACCGCATAAGTGAAACCCATATATTATGTAGGTTAAGGACATTAATTTGATCAAATTTTTGTCTTTTTTTGTTTTTTATTTTGCAAAATAACCACAAAATATGAGATATGCAAAGTAGTAATATTGCAAATGTATTTAATATTGTCATTGGGTTAAAAAAAAACAGAAAAATATTAAACGAAAAGAAAAAGAAAACATAAGTAAATTTTAATAAAAATTATGCCAAAAAAATAATAACACTTAAAATTTTTGTTATGAATGCTTAAACAAAAAATGCTTTAATTCAATGAACTTTATGCAAATCGTACAGAGAGAGAGATAAATATTGTGCAGGACTTATAATTTTCAAAATAAAAAATTTATTAATCAGACCCCAGTGTGCTGCAGTTTAATGAAAATTTTTATCGCCTGTATTTCCTTTAGTTTAGTTTAGTTTAGTAAATAAACTTTTCAATATGTTCGTAGTGTACAATCCACAAAAACAGTGGCTGTTATATTGAATAAAACCCCTGGCAAAATATATCTTCAGATGTATTGAAGATAGAACCCCATAACTAAGTTATAGCTTCTGCATCCAGTTAGTTATTAATGGTTTTGAAGAAATTGTTATCTTCTTAGCGAGATAAAAGAAGTGTGTTATCCACCCCCTTAATAAAAAATAGCGGGCTTTTAAACTGTTCTCCTTGTGGATATATAACATTTCATACATAAGTGGTCATTACAGCCCTTTAGTCAGGATTACGACCTTAGCTTCTCACACCACTTATGTTGTGTATTTTTATTGTATACATGAGTGAGAGGACCTACAGTTTAAAGTCGACTTCGAACGATAGATTTTTGAGCAACTTTTCATGGCAATTTTATTTAACTTCGTAGTTTTTGCCAGAAATCTTCTGAGAGGCCGTTTAGTTGGATATGTCGGACCTGGGGTTTGAACCCAGGCCTCAAGTCTAACAAGCCAACACACTACCTACTACACTACGACAACTACAGCGTACCACTTATCCTCTTAAAAAAAAGAGTGGCCTTTTATACTGTTCTCCATGGAGAGATATAACATTTCTAAACTGCCTATAGCATCAAATAAAAATCCGCAATACTTACTGTGTCCTATACCACAAGAAATAACCAAGCCTTTTTCCAATTCATAAACCGTTTGTGGACGATATCAGTTACTTTTAAATGGTAGTGACACAAAGTACTGAGTATTACTCTACTGTGTACTTAATATTATTTGGTGTTTTAAAAGCATTTGATAGATTACATCGAGTTGATGTAACCGAAAAACCCCTGTATTAAGTGTAGGTTCAATTAACGGATGCTATAAAACGCATCGCTTTTACGGTTCTCTAAGGTTCCCTTGCAATATCTATTAAATCTGGTCCGTCATTTTTACAAAACTTCTGGATGGTTTTATTCTAATTGTTCGTTGAAGGTGTGAATTTAATTAAATTTTATTTGGTCAGACATGTAATGGATATTAAGATTGAGTGTGACTAAAGAAGATGTCTTCTGGTCTCCTCTTTTTCCTCATCATTACAGGTACTGTAGAATCTTTATAAGTTACTCCTATTCTCTGAGCATGTGTATTCCTTAATGAATGCTCTGAGGCACATTAGTTCTTACGTTCGAGTTCGTTTGAATTATCCGTTGTACTGGTCTTTCAACATCTGCATGAGTTAAATGTCTCACTACCTTTTATAGAGATAACCCTAATTTTTAGATAATCTTAGGCATGTTGCACACTTTTTGGATCTGCGATCTACAGTCATTAAATAAGTGAATATATTAACGCAATATACTCTGATACTGCATCCACACATGGACAGTTATTGTGTCTCATTATTTTAGCCTAAATAGTATCATTGTAATTGGGTATCTAGACGCTTATTAAAATATCGAAATTCGGTGCAGGCATCGTTTAGTCAAAAGGCATGACCCTAACTTCCATGCTCTTGATCGCTCAGTTCCATTGTGGCAGTCGCTGCCACTTGTTTTGATTTCATGTCTGATGGAAGCCAGTTTACGAAAGCAAGTAAAGCCTTATTACTATTATTACTCTTGTTGTTTTGAAAAGAGTGCGACCAAAAGATCTATTGCAGTGTTCTCAAGCCTTATACGGTATCCCTATTAGGAGTTTTTGCCCTTTTAAGTTTACAATGCCCTGCCAAAAAACCGTTTACCAACCTCGGTTTATTCCTGGTTATTCGTGAATTGTTTGATGCATAACTCATCTCCCTTTCAATTGTAACTTCTCAACAAAAGTTTTGACTGCCGCAAATCCTTTTGGTCTGTTCATCTTTATCTTCCCTTTCGTTGCATATATTTTTCCAAATATCTGCCCTTAGACGATGCAATTTTGAGAGCACCTGTTGTCATGATTGCCGCTCTTTCGCATAATGCGATTAAACTAGATTTGAAGACTCATTTTCTCAAAAGCTAACAATCACACCGTTATTTCATGGAATAGAGTTGGAGTGTTAGAAAAGTTATATAGTCAACGATCGTTTCGTGGTTGATGCTCCCATTTAGGCCTACAGCTTTCTGTTTTAGTGGTTCTGAAATGTATAATAAGCGGCAATCATGCAATATTTTATTTGCTTGTCGAGATTAGACCATTCTCTGGCATCTTGTAGCCGCCGTAGTTTGGTATGTAGTGTGTTGGTTTATTACACGTGAGATCACGATTCAAACTCCAAGTCAGATAACTCAAACTTAACGAAATATGAAAAAAAATATTTCTTCGGAGACTTCCTCTCACCAGATTTCTGGCAAAAAACTCTGAGAGTAAATAAAATTGCCATGAAAAGTTTCGGAGTAGACTTCAAACTGTAGATCCCGTCACTCGTGTAATAAAATTAAAACACACAACATATGTGGTGTGAGAAGCTAGGTAGTAATCCTGACTGATGGGTTTTAATGACCAATTATGTATGTTTCGCGAAAATCCACTTTGGAGAAACTTTAACTTAATTAAGGGATATTACTGAATGCCTGCAATACTCATTGTTGATGCTTTTCTCTTTAGGAAATGAAGGGCCTGTTTGGATGAATTGTTTGGATGGGAATTGAAGACCTTTAATATGTGGATTTCGAACCTGCACTGCAAAGGATATGAAACATTAGAATTGTGACACAACGCCTTCCTCATATTAGAATGAAGGGGAATCGTTTTGGTATTTAGGAAACTGGTGCTAATACTCATAGGCGAATACTCATGGCACGACTTGAATTTCGCTCACAGAAAGAGCTAATAATGCTAATCATAAAAGAAAAAAAGAAGCAAGCATAAAAATATTCGATACAAACTTCAGTGATAAATTGAAATTGAGCGAAAACAATCGAAAACATCGATCAAGCGTTTTATGTGTCATGTAAAAGCAAATGGCAGATCTATCCCTGGCAGTTATATGATAATAAAAATTGAAGTAAAATACTACTACAGGCACTTCTTTTGTTGTTATGTTTGTTTTTTCAACAACGTCAACATGTCAATATTATTGTGTTTGAATAAATATTTGTTCCAGTGTCAGTGGCAACAGCCCAAAATAGTGTTCATATGTAAACACCCACAACATCTAATGAAAATATTGGTCTGGTAGAGTAAATTAAAAATTTCGTTAAACAAAAAGAGTGGGCTGTTTGGTTTTTTTTTGACTTTTTGCCAACACATGAGTTGCACATAGTTAAGCAGTTAAGTTGGTATTCACATAGGTAATATTTAATATTTTCAACAACAGCAACAAAAAATATTATTTATAATGATTGTTTTTGAAAAGCAATTAATAAAAAACAACCGAATATTTTTTTTTTTTTTTGGTTATTTTTTGTTTTTGTTATTAAAAAGTCTTTTTTGGTGTTTAGAAAATTCATAAATTTGAAGTTTAAAAGGTGTGTTGAAAATTTACGGTACTTATTTGTAAAAATCATGCTAATGGATCATAAATGTTATTAGAATAACCACTTAAAGAGACACACATACTTACTTATATACTTATTTATTGGCAAACATATATGTATGCTTTTATAAATTAATCAGAAGTAAAACACAAGCCATGATAGTAAAATGGAAAAAAAAACAAAAGACTTAAGAAACAAACTTTATTATATTTTATGTTTCTATTTTGTTAATAAATATATCAATTGGCTAATACCATTATAAAATATTTACAATATTGATTTCAGTTTCAAAAAACATAAACGCCAATAAAAGCATTCATTTGATCTGTATTTTATTAAATGAATTTTAGGTTGAACTTTTTGTCGTTATCATTGAAAATTTGATCTTTTAGGTCCTTGATTTTTTTTATTGTTCCTTATTCGTTTTTGTTGTTTTTTTTTGGCATTTTATAGCACAGATATGCATAATTTTTCATATTATTTAGTTATTCTATAACGTTAATTTGTTTGGTAGCAAGCTAAGGTGACTGTATGATTTGTAACATTATGTGGTCAAACAAAAATATTTTCTATCATTGCATTACTACACCGTACAGAATTATGTGAATATGTTTAGCAAGTCGCAGTAGTCTAGTAGGTAGTGTGTTGGCTTATTAGACGTAAAGCCCGGGTTCGCATCCCAGGTCAGGCATCAAAAGGAAATATGAAAAAATATTTCTTCGGCGATTTTCCCTCAGCGATTTCAGGCAAAAACTCTGAAAGTAAATAAACCTGCCTTGAAAAAGTTTCTCAAAAAATCTGTCGTTCGGAGTCGACGTTAAACTGTAGGTCCCGCCACTCACGTATAAAATTAACGCACACAACATGAGTGGTGTGAGAAGCTAGGCCGTAATCCTGACTTAAGGGTTGTAATGACCAATTATGTATGTATGTTTAGCAAGTTCAGTGAATAAGGGCATTCCGAAATTCTAAAGTATACATATGTGGTAAGTCGCCATAGGCTAGAAGGTAGTGAATTTAAACCCCTTGTCAAACATCTCTGCAACAAAACGAAATATGAACAAATATTTCTTCGGTGACTTTTTCTCAGCGGATTTCTGGCAAAAACTCCGAGAGTAAATAAAATTGCCATGAAAAACTCTCTCAAAAATCTATCGTTCGGAGTCGATTATGACTTAAAGAATGTACCATTATATCGATGTAAACATAATCTGTATTCATTAATTTCTAACACGCCTATGCAGTTCGGATGTACATGTAAGACGGAGTGCTCCGTAAAGATTTTCAAAGTACTCAAGTCGACTTTTAATATACTCACGGTTTTTGTCGCATCAGAATCGGAACAGAAAATCTGTAATGCCTACTATATCATGCCTGAAGTCATTGGTAATCCCCGTGGAATGTCACAGATTTTGTGACCTGGATGTTATTGCTTAACTTGCCATTTAGTTATCAGCGAAGATATGTAAATTCTTATGTATCAAGTTGAAGTATTACTGGCCTAGATCATATATTCTCTGGTGGCAGGTATCTTCGATGGAAAAATCGAGTCACATCTCGGTTAACGGAGATATAGTTTTGATTTCTGATGCTTCTAAATGGTCTCGTAATATCTCTGTGTTTAGAGCCATCCGTGAAGCAATAACTTTCTGTTGTGGCCAGTTGTATCAAGGTTCTGTTCGACGTGAAAAGTTGATTTGGTAGCAGAGTGCTTCACATTGGTCACGATTCATATGTTAGACATCCCGACGAATAATTCCGCATTAAGCGATGTTTGATCCATTCCTCCATAGCCTGGAGACGTAAATACTGCATCATTTTGCAGTTGGTTAAGTAGTATTTTTTCTAATATCTTTATAGGTGTTATCATTTGCCTCATTTCACAGCTATCACTAGGCAATACATACTTTGAATCTTCTGTCCATAGATGCATAGGTAAATAAGGATATAGTTATGCTCCTGTTAAGCCAGTACATCGTTCTCGGAGTTAGGCTCCACTTAGAATCTACGTTTTTTTTTTACATAAAGACCAGCATCTGCAGGCGTTTGCCTCCCTGCCCTGTGGGTTTTATTTCCATTTAAATTTTCTGTCTAGGATAGTACCCAAGTATACCAAGGATAATGCTAATATTTTATTTGATTGAACATCCTCAAGCGAGGACTATCACAAATATCATTGTAAACAAGTATATTTCAGTCTTTTTGAAAATTCCTAACTTACTCATTATAACCCTTTAGTCAGGATTACAACTTAGCTTCTCCCACCCCTAGGGTTGGCAATCCCGCTCTATATTTTCAATCCCGGGATTTCGGGATTTCATTTACCTAGTCCCGGGATCCCGGGATTTATCCCGGGATTTTAAAAAATTTGTTCTTGAAAGATATTAACATATTATTTCAATAAAATTAATAACATGACACATCCAAAAATAGGTTTATAAGAAAGAATTTATTAAATTATAAGAAAATTAATTTTATTTTTAATTTTTCACATTTTTAAATTAATTATAAAGAGTAAATTGTTTTTATAGATATATACTCTTTTGTTGATCAAGTGCGATATGTTATTATTTTTTATTATTTTTAAAATACGTTTTGAGGAAGTACAGAGCATCCAAAATTTCATCGCTCAAACGACTTCTTATATTAGTTGTGAAAAATCCAGCTGCAGAAAAAGCACGTTCAGACTCTACACTGGCTGAAGAAGAAGGTGTAACTTCTGACTCAGAAGCTATTAGAAGTGATGTAGCTGGACTTGAAGCATTTAGTCTTCCGAGTAACTCAACTATTAATTTGCGACATTTTATGGAAGAAGGAACCGTTACGAACTCTGTTTCGGATTCGGACTGAACATTTGTTCTACCATTGTGCAGATACTGAAGTACCGCACTGATATCTGTTCTCCTTTGTTGCATGCGATGGATGAGGGCTGAATGTAGTTTTTGACTTATAACGTTGTTAGCATCTTTAAGTTTTTTTAACATAAAAGTTATGGCAACATCGTCCGTGAACAGATTAGCATCCCGACGGCAAAGGGCGTCAACTGTTGCTTTAACTGGGATAAGAACACTAATGATTGCGGATACCATATTAATCTCATCTTTGGATAAAGCAAAATATTCACCTTCAGGTGGACCTATGTCTATTAATGCCTTTTGTATACAATTTCTTAATAAATAAAGACGTTCCAGCATTAACAAAAGGCTGCTCCACCTAGTTTTATAGTCTTTTATTAGAGTTAGTTGCTTTCCAAATTCAGCCGTAACATACTTTTGCATGACATCTTATTTTGTTGCTGTAATATACAACCATTTAGCGGACTGTGTTGACAGTCGTAGGTAAACTTTAAATCCCATTGCTGTAAGACCTGCACGTAAGTCACTAGAGCGGCATATAACGTTAATTGAAATCCCATCAAGGGCTGTTAGTCGTGCAAATGTAGCAGAAAGTGATCTGTCTTCTAGCCACAGCATAGGAAAATACTCTGTTAATGGTTTAGTTTTTTTTTTGTTGGTGGTCCATCTGCTTCTGGTGATTTTAATTTAATTTTAATTTAAGTGTTTACATCTCAAAAAAAAAAAAATCGCAATTTGAAGTTTTGTTTCTAATTTCATAGCGGTTAATGCATTGAAACAACAGATTCTAATTTCTGGAAATTCGAATTAGTGAGAGTTCTAATATAAAATTTTTTTCATTGCGGCTTAAAAAGTCAAATCCCGGGATTAAGTGCTCAATCCCGGGATTTTGGGATTGTTAAAAACTGCGGGATCCCGGGATTTCGGGACCCCGGGATCCCGGGATTCCCAACACTACCCACCCCTCATGTTGTCTGTGCTAATTTTATCCATGAGCGGCGAGACCTACAGTTTAACGTTGACTCCGAAAAAGAGATTTTTGAGAAACCTTTCATGGCAAATTTATTAATTTTTAGACAGGTATGCCCCCGAAATATTTAAAGTACTTATAATACCCACCTCAACTGTAGTGAATTTTGCCAAAAATTTTTATTAAAAATTGTTGATTATATTTCTCTATTTGAAATAAAAAATTCAATTCATGATGTAGATTTGTAACAGCCACGTTTTATAATAATATAAAAACCTTTTTACCCAAAATTAACACAAAAAAAAAAGAAAAAAAAAGGTTTTTAAAAAATGTGCTCAACTACTTAACTAGACTTTTAGCAGCATGAGCTAGCAAACACATGACACACACAATGATTATGTATGTTTTCTTATTAATGTTGCAAGTATTTTTATAATTTTGCAACTAAGTATGAATGCAGGTAAGTAAGTATCTACCATATTTTATGTTGAACGGGTTGTTTATTCCCCCCCCCCCCTCTTCTCCTATTAAAGATATAATATATTGCATGAAATTAAAATATTATCATGTAATAAGTTTTCATACAACTTCTGAACAAAAGTAAATTTTTTCAAAAATTTTTTTGGCAATTTTTCTAAAGTGAATACGTGAGCAGTTTTAGAATTTTGTTGTTAGAAAATGTGTAAACGTGTAAAAAAAATAATTGTTTATGGTTGTATTGTAAATTAAAAGAGTTGTACAACTTCAGTTATAAAAATTAAAATTTTCGTTAAGCGTTTGTTGGAATTTTATTTTTTTTTTTTTTTTAATAAGGGAATATTGTTAGATCGGAAACAAGTTTTTCTCTTTAATGTGTTTTCTTTGTTTGTTATTGGTTTCCATACACACACACATAATTGGTCATTACAAACGTTCCGTCAGAATTACGACCTAGCTTCACACAACACTTATATTGTGTGTGTGTTAATTTTATACATGCATGTCAGGACCTACAGCTGAAAGTCGACTTCGAGCGATAGATTTGTGCGAAACTTCTTATGGAAATTTTATTACTCTCAGCGCTTCTGGCAAAAGCTGCTGAGAGGCAATCGTCGAAGAAATATTTCTTGGTATTTCGTTTTGTTGTGTGCTAAGGGTGTGTGACTTACTTACTTACATACTTAATTGGCCATTAACAACCTTCACATCCTTCCAGGGGTCCCTGCTTCTTGCGCGCCTACGCCAGTTGGTCACACCAATCGATGACAAAGCTTCCACGATTTGGTCCTTCCAAGGCATACAAGTTCGTCCTCTTCGCCGACTTCCGCAGATCCCTGCATCAAATACCCTTCTCGCCGGAGCATTCTCTTCCATTCCATAAATCAGATTGTTTTTGACCGAAAGCATGCGTTATGTTTTGGGGCTTATTCGCATAGCCCTGCTACTTACGAAAACTCTACAAGAAAATGTTTAAAGTGGTTAGATTGCACGATCTCGACGGTCAGTTCATATCATCTTCGGGTGAAATGACCATGTCCTCAAATCGCTCGTGCAGAATATCTAAAGTGGTATGAGTTTTGTAGCACACAGTGATATGCTATTGAAACTTCATGTCGTTTGTGTCCAGTTTATTCAATTCAGACCAAAAGAAGTTGGCAATCAGCTATTTATTGTCGACAGTGATGGCCAATAACGCCACCATCCCAAAATACGCACCTAACTGTCACTTTTCGGGATGCTTTGGATACTGTTGGATCTCTGATAACATAATATTTTTCTCTTGCTTATGAGACTATATAGAGCATCATTATAAGGTCTTTCGTTTATAAAAGGCGATCCTATTCACAAGAAATTGACTGTAGGTGGATACGAACGTCATTCATATAAAGCCCTTTGGTCTTTATCTCTATACGGCTCGGTCTGTGATCAAAAGAATACGAATCACAATTAATAGTGCTTGTATTTGGAAAATATATTTCAAATTTCAGGAAGAAAATTTTACATGTTTAACGACTTGTTAGTTAGTGTAATGAAGTCAAGCTAAAGTATAAATAAAGCGTATACACGTTATGGAAAATAATTGCCTTTAAAATCAATAAAAGTTAAAAGTTTTGACATGTCAAATTAATTTCTTTGACAACAGGAAGTGGCACTTGATTACTTTGCAATAAAAATAAAAAATAAAACAAAATGCCTAAAAAAATTTAAAATTTTCATTAACACACCGCCCACGGTAGTGGTAATCGCAATGGCTTGCACTGTTGCAAGTTGCAAAAAAAAAAATAAAAATGTGTACGAACGTATATATTTACAATAATACACTTACGAGATATTAAATCATAAGACACAAAAAATAGATGCAAAAAGGTACAAAAAAAACTGAACTTAAATACTGTTGAACACGGGGTAAAACACAGATACACGTACATATGTATATGTATGTAGTAAATAAAATAAAATTTTTCAATTTATGCCACATGAAAAAAAATGAAAAAAAAAAGAATGAAAACGTAAGCAAATACAGATTTAATGCTGGAAGTTGATTTATTTTAAATGATCGCAAATAGACAGCCCGTAAGACAAAATAAAAAATTAAACAATAAAATAAAAAATGCAATATGGGTGGTTTATTTTAATTTTTTGTTGTTGTATTTCTAAAATATGTACTTGTATGATCGAAAAAAAAAAACATGAAAATAAACGAAAAAACGTGTGTGGTTTCTTTTAGGAAGTAGTTGGTAAATTATTAAGTTTTTTTTCTTCCAAATTTTTATTTTTAAGCACTGCTTATCCTCCTTATTGTTGAGTATTACAGACTACAATCTTTTGTTGTTACAATAGTACTGCATACACATACCACTTGTACAATTCACCCCAGCACTCCTTTAGCCCAAGCAATTCAATATCCATTTGCCTCAAATCAGTTGGCATAATTCCTATGTTCGTATATCTAAATTAGTCAATTTGAAATAGTTTTAAACAATATTATTGCAATTTATTTCTTTTTTATATTAAATTTCCAAAAACAAAAACAAAAAAAACAATCCATAGATTTGATGTTTTTTTTTTGTTTTCTTCTCCTTCTGGATTTATTATATTATCGGCCAATTTTATTTTTTTTGTTTTGCTCGCCCGGTAATAATAAATGTTGTTTGTGGTCATGCAAGCGTAACAAAAGCTCATGATACATTGTTTGTTCATTTGAACATTTTTCTATGTGCTGTTGTTATTGCATTTTTTTTTCTTTTTTCTATTGATTATTGTTTTATTTCTTCTGGTAATATTTGCTTGCAATACAATAAAAAGAAGCCAAATTTATATAATTTTTCTGCACTATTTTATTGTATTAACACCCTACGCAAATAAGCTTTTTGTTTAGACATTGTAAGGGTTAGATAGAAAAATTACGCTTTATTTCCTTTTCATTTGGAAACTTAAAACATAAGTCTGCCAAAGACCAAGTTATATCACTGCAAGGCCTGTAAAGAATTTATCTAAATAATCAGCGTAGTCTAGTGGCTAGTTCATTGGCTTATTAGACATGAACCCTCGGTTCAAACCCCAGGTCAGACATTTCTAAAAAAAACGAAATGCAATCCAAAAAAAAAAAAAAAATACTTCGATCGCTTTCTCTCAGATTTCTGACAATAAATAAAATTTCCATGCAAAAGATTCTCAGAAATCTGTCGTTCGGAGTCGGCTTTAAACTGTAGGTCCCGCCACTCACACACAACATAAGTGGCGGGAGAAGCTAGGTCGTAATCCTACCTGAGGGGTTGTAACGACGAATTACACTATGCGACAAAATGCAAAAATTTAAATACAGCCGAGTAACTACCTAGTCTTTGTACAATGGGTCAATTCGACCTCCGGGTACTGTACTTGTCTCAGTTGGCAAGTACACGTCCTCTAACCTAACTACCTAGTCTAAGTTGTTCAGTTAGTTGAGTAGAACTCAAAAAAAAAGTTCATTTGAGGCAGCATATACATATAAAAAATATGACTATATACTATACTCTTTATATAATATAATATAATCTTTAAATAATAACTACGGTAATTTTTGTCCAATTTTATCAAACGAAGTGTCAATCTCTTCACAATATAATGCACTATCAGAATACCATTTATTTCATATTTGTTAATTAAAGTTTGTAATTAAGAATAGCCAAACTTGAAGAAATAAGAAAAAAAAATCTTTTCCACGTTTACCCCATCAAAACTCATAACATATCAGTTTGATCAAAATGTTTATTTATACCGTTTTAAAGGTTAATCTCTCTCCATTCTAAAATTGTTTCTGATTTTAAAATAGGTTCAAATATATTTGGGTAATCAATAATTTTGTGTGAGAAGATAAAAAAAAAAACGTTTTTGTCAGAAAAAAAAACAAGTTTTGAGGGTTCGAGAAAATAAAAAAAAGAATTTTTGAGTTCTACTCAACCTAGTAAATAACTTAGGCTATGTAGTTACTCGGGTGTGTTTTCACTATCGCACCGTGTTATGTATATATGTATGAGGTCGTAGGATTTATAGAGAGCCGAAACGAAATGTTCAAGAATCTATCAATATTCTCACAAAGTACAGAAGGAATATGGATAAATTTATATTCCAATATGCAGCCAACAGCGCCGGTATTTCATCCAACATTATAAAACTATGACACTTAAATAAATAGTACAGATTTCCAACACCGGCAACCTAAAGCCCAGTTAATAAAACATAAAAATCGATGGCCAACTGTCACCGGATATCAAAAAAAAAAAAAAAAAAAAGACAGCAATGAATTCCTAAACAAGGGTTACCTTGCTGATCTTGAATAAGATGAAAAACAAGAATTATAAAATCTTATGGTACACTTGAAGATATTGAGATTAGAAATCAATTCGAAGTTATTATTTTGAAGGCAGCTAACTCTTCTGCACTCATTATTAGTCGAAAAGATATAAAAGAATACGTATGGAATGCTCGAATCAGCAATAAGCTTATCCAATCTCTCCTTAAAGACAAATATACGAATTTGATAAGTTTATACTGTTACTTGGAACTGAAACGTGAAAACCAATCTTTCATCAACAAAAGTTTTTGCAAAATATTATTCTAGACTACTTAAAAAATTCTGCACATCTCATTGGCATTAAATTGAACACAAAATAGAGGTTGCTGTTATATATTGGAATTTCCAAAGCAAAAGAAAATCCATGGCCCCAAGTCGCTCGTACAAAATGCCTAATGTGTTGTGAGCTATGTGGCACAAGAGCGTCCTATTAAATCATCCAATTCAGGCCAAAAAAGAAGTTGATAATTATCGAACTGTGGTACTCGCCGTTAACAGTGTTGGCCTGACCTAAGTAGTTTTCAATATGTCCTGCTGACGCTATAACTTTTCGATTTAAGTTTGAGCCTCTTAGTCCTCATGAAAGGATTGGTATTATCCCGAATTTGACAATTTTATCTGTTCATGTACCTATTCCTCCAGAATATAATTTTTCTCATGAAAATTAGAGTCCAAACAGAACACGCAATTTGATAAAAATAATTTTATTATTTGCGCTTATTGTTGAAAGCTGTATCCTTCCTTTTATGATTTGGCAAACAGACTGAATAAATGACCACGAATTTGACAGATGTAGCTTCCGTTATTGAACGTTTATGTTAGACGATCGCTATACAATAATTCAACACTAATATGTCTCACACTATTTAATTCGTTCGTTGTTCTATAACTCTAGAATTCCAAGACATGAATAGGAATCATCACCTGCAGGGTTCTGGTTTCAATTTAAAAATAAGTAATTAGTAGATCGATTAGCAGACGCTTTTATTTTGACTGTAATCTTAAAGCTGTCTGTTGTTGCCCCCTCTCCCACGCATAACGCGAAAATTAGCGAAAATGTGAAGCAAATGAAGATTGTTAGCCTTTAGTTCTTTTTTTTTTTTTTTTTTTTTATGAAACCAGCACTCAGGTTTTTAGGAAAGGTGGAAAGGGGAAAGATGCGAACGGCAAGGAAACGAGTTGCTGCTAGGTGACTATAAAATGGCGAGTGCTATACCTTCACCATTAGACAGTCTACAGCAATCGTCCCCAAGAAGCCCGCAGTTTCTCACACCACTTATGTTGTGTGTGTTAATTTTATACATAATTGGCGGGACCTACAGTTTAAAGTCGACTATGAACGACAGATTTTTTTGAGAAACTCAGAAGAAATCGCCGAAGAAATACTTTTTGTATTTATTTTTGATGTCTGGCCTGGGACTCGAACCCTGGCTTTTACGTCTAATAAGCCAGCACACTACCTACTAGACCACGGCGACCCTAGTCGCATAAGCTAGTGTATATAGACACGTTAGCCAAGATTCCTACGCAAAATTTCCATATTGTCGAAAGACAAAGGCCAACACATTGCGAACGACGATAAATTGTCTTGTTTTCTTCAAGACTTGCTTCCTCACTATGTCAATTATATTGAACGTAAAATGGATAACGTACTCTATGAACTTTATCGAAGAAAAATTAGATTTTTGTGAAATTTTATTTGCTCTCAAATTTTTTGCCAGAAGCTGCTGAGAAAAAGTCTTTCTCTAATAAAATTATCTGGGTTTAGTCTCAGTACTAATTCCTTGCCTAAAAGTAGTTCTTATTAATAGAAATTACTAAAAGAAATAGCAGAAAAGAAGAAGAGCAAACAGGAAATTGTGTACAGAACCGCGACCTTCGACCGTATGTTCATGTTTGATTCAAACTTCTGTGTGACTAAGAAAAAAATGTCTTTAAAGGGTTGTTTCCTGAAGTGTTTAAGAAAAAAATTTCGAAAGTTTAGCTGAACTGTATTTACGCATACACGTAATGGTAAGGGTATGTTATCAAGTTGGCAGGTAGATATGGCTGTCAACCCACAAACTCATTTAAGTCCCTCAACATTCAAACGATTTAGAGCTTCTTTTGAGTCGACGTAGTCTAGTAGGTAGTATGTTGGCTTATTAGATTTAAGGCCTTGAAGGGTACGTAGAGATGACTGTCAACCCATGAAGTCATTTATTTCCCCTAGTACCAAAATGGTTTAGAGTTTCTCTTCTCTGCATAGGTTGTCGTCATATGCCCACGACCAATTCGTCTCGCATGAATACGCATAATGTAACGTTAAGTAATAATTCCCACAATAACACTCAGCGTGCTTCAGGTTATGTCAAATTTACTACATTATTTTCCTTATATTCGAATACTCTCATGTGACCAAAGAACTCACCGGAGAGTGTGGGCATTTTATCTACTCTACTGTTTCTAGAGTACAAGTATGTCCCAGTACCCATATTATATGATAACTCTATCTCGCTGAGAGCTTCGCGACAGCCATAAACCATCTTTGAGATCCTTATATTAGAGTCCAGTATTTTGACGGCCTCTTGGTTATCAGGCAGGATGTTAATACCATTTCTACTTACATTTTTATGTAGAAAGACGCTTTATTGAGCCGGTAGCCTTCAGGAGCAAGCTGAAAAAAATTCCACCACCACATACAAGTCCAGTTTTGAACCTCCCGTGAAATTCTGAACTTTGACGAGGTATGTTACACTATTGTTGGCTTACTAGACGAGAGCCCATGGTTCAAAACCCAGCTTAGACATCGCGAACAAAACGAAGTATGAAAAAATAATTCTAATGTCGACTTTCTCAACTCTGTCATTGTAAGTCATCGATAAACTGTAGGCCCTGGATACAATTAACACATGCAACATGGATGGTGTGAGAAGCTCGGTTGTAATCCTGACTAAAGGGACTGTAATAGCCAATTCAGTAAGTAGGTAACACGGTGCGACAGTGAAAATACACCCGAGTAACTACATAGTCCACGTTGTTCAGTTAGTTGAGTAGAACTCAAAAATATTTTTTTTATATTTCTCGAACCCTCCAAACTTTTTTTATTTGACAAAAACTGTTTTATTTGACTTTACGCACAAATTTCTGGATTACTCAAACATTTCTGATCCGATTTCCAAAATTTAAATCTTGTTGGAAAGGGAAGAGATGACCCTTAAAACGGTATAAATATATCTATTATTTGACTTAATCTGCTATGAGATTTGATGAGGTAAACTTGGAAAAATCGAATTTTTTTCATATTTTTTCAAGTTTGTCCATTCATAGTAGCAAACTTTAATAAAAAAATATAGTATAAGTGATAATATTCTTAAAGTCTGTTCTCTTGTGAAGAGATTGAGTCATCATTTGATAAAATTGGATAAATATTACCGTAGTTATTATTTAAATAGTATAACAGTCGTGTTATAAATATTTTTTATATATGTCATCTCATCAAATGAAGTTTTAGTTCAAAAATTTTCAGAATTTTTGATGGATCTTGATTGTTTATCGCAAAATGTGTCAATTATAATTGATAATATGATATACATATGTATACCGTTTTAAAGGTCCATCTCTTTCCTTTTCAATAAGATTTAAGTTTTGGAAATCGGGTCAGAAATGTTTGAGTAATCTAGAAATTTGTGCGTAAAGCCAAATAAAACAGTTTTTGTCAAATAAAAAAGTTTGTAGGGTTCGAGAAATATAAAAAAATATTTTTGAGGTCTACTCAACAAAACTCATAACCTACGCTATGTCATTAGCCGGGTGTATTTAATTTTTTTTATTTTGTCGCATAGCGTAATCATTGATGATCTAAAATTCCTTGAGAAATCATTGTGCCAATATTATTTCAAAATGTGTCAACAACTAGGTAGTCAACACTCTTAATAGGTCCAAACTCGATAGGGGCCCTCGAGTGATGTTGGCAATTAAGAGGTAGAGGAAAGAGAGTTGAAACTATTCTCAGATCGGACGTAAGTGTAGTACGCACGGGACTAATGGGTCTGTAGTTTAAGATATTTCTAAAACTGCTGTATCGATCTAAAAAGTCATCCCAGATTCGAGTCCTCATTTTTCCTTCAACTCTTTGCTACAAGTTTTTGACATCACATAAAAACTGCCTCTCTAGGGCCTTAATAAAAACTTTTAGATGGTCAACGGAATACACGGGCTGTGTAGGGACCAACATCTTGGAAAAATATGTTTTAATTTCATATTATTTAACTTCAGAATACATTGTCCGTTGGCTTTGTTGTAAATGTTTATTTCGATTAAAAAATATAAAATTCGTTTTATATTTCTTTCAAGTTATGTAATTTTAAAAATTGATATTAAAAACGTCATAAATCAGTTTTAATTTGTTAATCACACGTTTTAACAAACACTTTTTGCGTATTAAAACATACTTTATGTGCATCATTAACTGTGCTGTAATGCACGAAATATTTTTAATTTGCTGCCACAAAATATTGAAATAAAAAAAAACAAAATATTAAAAGTAATATTTAAAACAACAACAACAACAAAATATTAATGAAAAACTGCATTATCGACAGCACCATCTAAAACAAAAAAATTTTAAAAACCTACAACAAAAGAAAAACATAAAAATATTTCTTGTGGCATGATGATCAGTCAACAGGCAGACATCAATATTGCATATCTTTTCTGCTGTTGATTTTCAGTTTCGTTTGCATTTCGTTAAGAAGATATTCAAGAAATAATAAAGACATCATGTGGATCATCAACGAGATGATAATAATGATGATAATAAAAATAAAAAATATAAAATCTAAAAACAAAGAAAAAAATTTAATGGTTTTATAAAAAATGAGTTGAGGTGGTATTTCTTGAATTTATAAAAAAAGAAACAAAAAAAAAAAAAACAAAACCCGAATAGAGGAGTATTTTAAGGAGTTGAGCAAAAGTAAGTAGACGACGCGCATGGGCCATAATTCAAAATATAATCAACTCGGTGTTTACATAAATTAAAATTTAAAAAGTGAAACAGCACCAACGAAAATAAAACGATTCTTCTTCTTTTTTTTGTTTTGGTTTTAAGCCTGCTTCTTTTTTTTTTTAATAAACACGATATATTAAGAAATATGACCATAAAACATGGATCCTAAAAAACGTTGCCCACGAAGTTGCACAAAAAAAAAACCAAAAAAAAAAAGGAAAAAATTTAAATAAAAAATTACAATCAGTCTAGTCTCACAGTATGATACCCTTCTAAGTAATGGAGTTTTAGGAAATTTATTGGCACGTATTAAATGACCCAATTCCTTAAAAAGAAACTGAAGATAATTGACAGAGTGGTGCAGGGTTTAGCATAGATTAGCGCATCCAACTGGAGCCACAGAACGAAAATAATAAATTGGATATACAGGTCGGTTGTTAGATCGTTTCTGAGCTATTGATATATAATATCGCATTGGTAATGCATCAAAATCCAACAACAACAGGAACATTCTGTCTAAAGTACAGTGATGGTATGTTTGGTATTACAAGTACCAGTAAAATCACACCTCTGGTAATTCTACATACTACCTCTGCCACCTAGAAGCCAGTAGTCTAGTAGGTAGTGTATACCTCTCATGTGTATAAAACTCATACACACATAACACATAAGTGGTGTTAGAAGCTAGGTTGTAATCCTTGCTGAAGGGTTGTAATGACCAAATATGTATGTATATATCTAGAAGCCTCTTGAGAGTGAATGAGTTAGATTTTTTGATTTCGTGTAAGACAGATCATTTGGTACTGGTCGACTGAGGGAATGGTCGACTTTTATTTCCGTAATACATATGTACATACATACACATAATTGGCCATTATAACCCTCCAGTCATTATTACAACATTTCTTCTCCCACCACCTGTGTTATGCGTGTTAATTTTATACATGAGTGGCGGAACCTATATTTTAAAAATCTACTCCGAGCGATAGATTTTTGCGAATAGCTGTTTTATTTACTCTCAGATTTTTTGCCAGAAATCTGCTGAGAGGAAGTCGTCAAAGAAATATTTTATCATATTTTGTTTCGTTGGAGATGTCTCACCTGGGGTTTAAACTGTGGCCTGTCTGTCTAATAAGCCAATACACTACCTACTAGACTGCGACGATAGTGCACACCGAGCGTTATAATATCTCAAAGGGAACATTAGATAGGTTCGGATAAACGCTCCAAAATGCAAACAGGAATAAGAGCAGGTGCCTGCATCTATGCATTCTTTGTCAGGTAATCATACAGTCTTCCAGTGTAACGTAGTGTTTTTCAAAAAGAGATTTAAGGAAAGAAAATGTGTACCGAAGATGTCAAGAGTACAATATTTGTTGATAATCAGGCAGTATTGTAGATTTTGAAGGGACATATCTTTTTGTTATATCTGGTCTGATAGTGGAAAGGGCTATTAAGCGTCCTTATGTTGGATTATACTGGCAAAGAAGTTGCAGATGTACCAGCAAGATCAGAATCCACATTGAGAGTAAAAACAGAAGTGACCAATAGGTTTAATCTTTGGGCTTGTTGAGAAAATTTTCAATTTACACACCAATCGTTCTTGCGATATTGTAGATCGGATTGTGGGATCACCAAAGCCTTATGGCCAAAGCTTAATCCTAAAGATATGAAAACAATCTTATATACTAGTAGGAGGAGGTTATTAGCTATTATAGGAACTTTAGCGGAGTTTAACACCTTGAACCATATTTGCTGTCACCGTGCTTGTCTGTAGGCACTTTTGCAAACAATGACTATGTAGCCAATTTGTTGAGCAATTAGTAAATTTGAAGGACTGCAAGGGGGACTAACTAGGGGATATCTTTAATGTGGTATTTGTCTCTTAATTTTTGTTTATCTTTTCTTTCTTGTTTTCCTTTCTTTATTTTTTTTCTTTCTTATTATTTATTATTTGATTCTGTTTTCTATTCTATTCATTTTCCTGGGGGTTTTTCTCTTCAAAATTGACTAACCGGTCTCCATTGGAAGGCGAGCCACTGCTGATATATTAATGCGCCTAATCCTGGTTTCATGATGGTTGCCCAACCTAATAAAGAATTCCCTAAAATTTATAAGTTCCATCCTGATCCAAGAAATAGGATGTTATGGCCTTATTGACCTTATCACACTAAAAGTAATCTAATAACAGTGCAAATCACTCTCAAATCAGAAATATTGGACAGTTTTTTTGACAGTACTTTCCTCTGTCCATAAGAGAAGATTTTATTGAGGAAGCTTTATATAATTTTGATTTCAACATAACGCCAATAGAAGTGAAAAATAAACTTATCGCCCAATTAATCATTTTTACCTAAGCTTTCATTATTTTCTTTCAAAATAATTCAATGGTCAAATTTCGAAAGAGAAAGTCTCGTGCCTTTTTATGCACTTCAGGAAGTTGACTACTTCAATGATTTAAGTGCATCCACCCAGCTAATAATGCCTCGTCACAGCATGTGCAAATGCTTAATGCATGCCATTGATTATGATGCAAGCATATTTCGTGTATATAATATATTATGTTATGAAAGCTGCTTGGCCTTTTGCAAATTTTCCAGCTCTATAAACATCAAATAATTTACTTGAAGTCTAAAGTCTATCGTAAAGATTAAAAAAGCACCCTCAACTCTAACCTCGATAAGGAATGACTGCAGCGTGCTTCAGGCAGAGATCTTCGCAATCTTGAAGGCTATCGAGGCCATAGCTGGTAGGTCTACTTCGGACTCGGAATCTTATATGATCTTCGTCAGTCAGGCTTCCCTAAGGGCCATTTCGTAGGTATGGTGCAAATCACGGCTCGTTCGCGATTGCAAGGAGTCGTTAGGGTCTAGGGACCAGACCGAATCCGTCTATGCTGGATTCTGGGTTATACCGGAGTACTCGGCAATGAGACAAGGGATGCTATCGCTAGATTAGGTTCACTTCCTGAGGGAAATGTGATAGTTGGTCCCGATCCCCCAATCCGCCAGCTCTGCGGCCTATGAATGAACGGGTCAGGGGGGAAGAGCAGAGGCGTTTGGCGAATGGTTCGGGTTGTTATGTTTCTAGGTGTCTATGGCCTGCTATAGATAGTGAAAGAACAGGTTGGCTGCTGGGCTTGGATAAGGCCTGCTTAAGGTTAGTTATTCGGTTTATTACGGAGCACTGCGTGATTAGATCGCTGACAAGGATCTGGACCAGATCCCAGCCAAGCTATTGCAGGGTATGCTGCGATGAAGAGGAGTTCGAGACTATCGAACACATCCTTTGTAACTGTCCAGCCCTTAGTAGGTTGAGGTTGAACACCCTTGGCAGGGGCATCTTTGAGAATTTGAATTCTGTGTCGAGATCCGACATCATTATTGGTTTGAGCTGTTTGAGAAGTGCTAGGGCTTCAACGACTACACTTTCTTGTGTGTTTTGTTAGTCTGTGTAACTCCTCCACTTCCTTATTCTCCCTTTCCTACTTCCTCTCCTTTTTCTCTATCTCCTCTATTATCCTCTCCCCTTTAGGACGTTGTACAATAGGTCAACTGGACCTCCAGGTACTGTACGTGTCTCAATTGGCAAGTACACGTTCTCTAACCTAAACCTAAACCTTCGATATACACATGTATGGAGATATCGTTCGATCCATAGTGTTGTGAGTCGTTCCAGCGAACGAGATATCATAGTGGTTATTTACAATTTGCGGAAAAACGTTTCAGCTCTACATGTGATACCCAACCCGAATTTTTCAACTTTTAATTTTCATAGCGCATTTTCAACAGTTTATAACAGAACACAGGGCATTAATAAATCCTCCTTAAAAAAAAATTCAAGCCGAACATCAATATTAAAGAGGCACAGATAATATTTAGATTTAGGAATCAAAGTTTGCAGACGTGGAAGCTCCTGCTCTATATAAATTTAAATTTTAAATACAACCTAAGTACTTGGCTGCAACTGCAATGTTAAGCTAATGAAAAACAAAGGATTACTACAATAATAGTCACTGTTTCTCTAGCTGAATATATGAGAAAAAACTTAAAATATTGCAAGGCACTCCCACTTTATTAACAAGCCTGCTACCTAGTTAATAACGTTTCAGAAGGCACAAAGATAACTCTCGAAGAGACATTGACATAAAATTCTTCGAAACCCTAATGGATATAGATAATGGATAATTCTAATCCATATGAGTTGGATGGTCTTAAAGTGAACCCGTTTCTGATAGTTTATATAAGGAAAATCGGTCGCACTTCTTCAGCTTTAAAGACTTTTCAATCCAAAGAGCGGCAGCTAAGTACATATGGCTTATTACAGATTATTTCCGTAGAACTTTCCAGACTTCTCTGGCTTATATAGCAGATATGAAAAAAAGTTAAGGCAAGTCCCAGTAAGTATACAACATGCCTGTGGTGGCGTAGGGTACAAAAAAATAATAATAAGAAAAGATGGCTAAAAGTAGGCTGTACAAGACTTGTTTTTTAATTTTTATTTTAAATACAACATGGCTTATTTAGAGACGAAAAGTACAAAAAAAAAAAAAAAAAACTGGAGGGGAAGCAAGAAACTTAAACAATATTTTCTGTTGACCAGCAATATTGTTTTCAACTCAGCGCGAATATAATTTATTGTGTGTACTTTTTACAGAAATAATGAAGGTAACAGCAGCCAAATCAAAATATGCACACACCTTTAATTTTTGTTTTTTGTTTTCGTAACGAGTGTAATTTCAAAAGCAATTGAATAAAAATATTCTTCAGATTTTTTTTAAAATCTACCCTCGTATATTGCCGTATACGCATTGCCTACAGGATTGATTTTTTTTTTTGAAGCTGCACACTAATATTGCTGAGTGAGTAACCCGTTCATTGTTGTCGTTGTCGTTCAGAATACACGTGAAGATCATTGAAGTTTTCACTAAATATGCTACAAAGAAAATTGATTAATTATAGTGTTACGACAACAACACAGTCACAACGTCGTCCTCATGAACTGTGTGCCACGACAACGAACAACAACCAACAGCAAATAATAAACGGCAGCTATAACACATGTCGATACATTAAGGACACAACATAAAAGTTTCTTTACTTGTAAGTATTACCTCAAGTCTTTCCTTCTTTCTTTCATTTCATTTCTTTACGCTGTCTTTTGGGCTGATTTTGCATTATTTTTATTGGAAATATATTTTAATTTCCCTTTTGGAGGAAGCTCCCAATAAAATAACCATAAAACAATGTAAAAACAACGTGTTGTCTCTATAAATTACACATTTAAGCGTTAAGCAGGCCATATATACTTAATAATCTCCTTTGTTTTTTTTTTTTGCTGTGATATATTGTTATTAAATTATTTTGTTTTTGTTTTATTATACTATGGGGTATACAAAGTCTTATGGATCTTGAATAGACACCCTATAGAAGGTTAAAAGTTGGACAAATGGACAATGCGAAGTTTTCACATGAAAATAATATTCGGATCAAAATAGGATGTCAAGAATCAAACAATATGCCGTGAATCTACATACATATGTAGAGACTATTGTAGGGAAAACATAAATGATAGTTTTGAAGAAAAGTGAAGTGTAACTGACGTGCAACGTATAAATCTCACACAACTTCCTCAATCGAGTTTCCTAGATGCAACACAACGCACTACATCAGTAGACGCTATACCCTGAGTGTTGGTTGCTTAAAAAAACGTTGTTAAGAAATGTAAATACTTGCGATACCAAGTAAAAGTAGGAGTTTGGTAGGAGTTCTGCAGGAGATATGGATCTGAGAGAGAGGAAGAGTCTGTCTTGCACTTCATATACTAGTGGCCTGCTCTTGTTATAGAGTGACGGAGTTTTTTGACTTCTCACTTTCTGTCATCTCTAAACGAGCTCTTTAGTGTAAAGATGGCTGCAATAGTAAGTTTTTTTTGGACTTTTGTTAAACTCACGGGCCACTGTTCTTTTGATACGCATGCCGAAAAAATCGGCATTCCCGCAAATGACTACTGCAGGAGATGTGGATCTGAGAGAGAGGAAGAGTCTGTCTTGCACTTCATATACTAGTGGCCTGCTCTTGTTATAGAGAGACGGAGTTTTTTGACTTCTCACTTTCTGTCATCTCTAAACGAGCTCTTTTGTGTAAAGATGGCTGCAATAGTAAGGTTTGTTTAGGAATTTTGTTGAATTCACGCTGTTCTTTTGATAAGCATGCCGAAAAACTCGGCATTCCGGCAAATGACTTCTGCAGGAGATGTGGATCTGAGGGAGAGGAAGAGACTGTCTTGCACCTCAGATTTGCTTTGGTCTCTGGGCTCTGTTTGGCCATCAGATAGCATTGATTATGGTAGACAATACGTCTAAATGCTATCCTATATGAATTCCTACCTATGGATTACTACTTGGTTTACTTGTGTCTCTTGTGAAAAATTTTCAAAACCGCATTAAACGTTCTTTTTAGTTGCCGTAGTTTAGTAGGTAGTGTGTTAGCTTATTATTATTAGACGAGAGCTCGTAGTTCAAACACTGCCTCAGACACCTGGAACATAACGAAATTTAAATATGATCTGCAAGCTTCTGCCAAAAAAACAAATTGCCATTAAAAGTTTCTCAAATCTGTCGTTCGAAGTCGACATTAAATGGTAGGTCCCGCCACTCATGGATAAAATCAACACACACAGCATGAGGGGTGGGAGAAGCTAGGTTGTAATCATGACGAAACGGTTGTAATGGCTAATTAAGTCAGTTAGTTGCATTTTATAATATAAAAACTTATTTTTTTTTGCCCTGAACTGAATGTGGGAGTCTTCAAAGGATACTTAGATGGACTAGCATTAACATCGCCGGCTGGACTACATGGATTAATTTTAATTGCATTTTTTTTTGTTTTTTTTTCTATGTCTTCGGTGCTCGAGTATTACTTCATTTGCTGCATTTAACATGCGAATTCATGACTACCCAGGGTCATCTAAATCTCATGACAATGAATACCGTATATTCTGTATCTTTATTTCTTTGCTGTGCTGATGGTTTTTAAAACATCTATCATCAGTCAGCTATCATCAGTCAGTCTGCGTTTCCATAGTTTTAATACCCCAAAGTCGCCGTAGTCTAGTAAGTAGTGTGTGGATTTATTAGAAGTAAGGTCACGGCTCAAACCCGAGGTCAGACATCAAAAAGGAAAACGTAAAAAAATATTTCTTCGGGGACTTCCTCTCAGCAGATTTCTGGCAAAAACCTTGGGAGTTAAAATAAAATTGTCATGAAAAGTTTCGCAGAAATCTGTTGCTCGGTGTCGAATTTATACCGCAGGTTCCGCCTGTCATGTATAAAAATGTACGCACACAACATAAGGGATGTGAGAACCTAGACCGTAATCCTGACTGAAGAATTGTAGGGACCAATCATGTATGTATGTATGTAATAACCCAAATAGTGAATTTTAAATTCGAGTTATATTTACCAAAAAAAAAGCGAAATTTTTCTTTTAAGGTTTCCCTCTTGCGCTGTCATAATTGTGGTCAAAATTAATTTAAGTTACTCATAAACTTCAAATGTTTTTTTTATATTTTTTTGGTTGTGCAGTTATGAAACATACCATAAAATATATAATTTGTTAAAGTTCTTTACATGCCACATACATGCATATACATATATAAGGTATTTCGAATAATGCGAACATGTTTTGGTACTTGAGTCAACAGCGTAATTTTTAAGAATAATTTTTTTAGTTTTGTCTCTCCATAAAATATTTAAATTTATATGAACGAAATGCTGCTGGAGTTTTTCTTTTTTAATGCGGCAACATGATGATTGGTGTTCCTGCCCTTTGGCTTAAAAGTTGCTTCAGTCTTCTGAACTACACACAGGCAATTGTAGTGATTTGTTGGCATACTTCCTGCAGTAAATTTTTTTTTTTTGTTTTTGCATAAATTTAAAGACAATTTTTGGTTAATTTCTTACTCGTTTTTATGGCTTTTTTGTTGTGTTTGTTGTTGTTGTTTTTTTTTTGGTAAGAACTGTTAAAAAATAATAACACTTGCAGTTATTAAGTAATTTTCTTGTTAGCATTGGAATTGGAGCAAATGATTAAGAGTTTAAAAATATTTGTGAGGTTTGTGTTTTAAGTCTTTTGTTTTTGTATATCAGATATATTTTTTATTATATTTTATTTTATTTTTTCTTAAACTGATATGTATTTAAATTTAATTCTTCTTCATTTTAGTCGCTATATTTATAGCATTTCAATTTAATTTTACTAGGATAGACGGCCGAGTATTTGTGGTGTAATGTACACTTCTATAGAGTGTAATTACATTTTAAATCCTCATATTTTTTTTCTGTTAAATGCGTTAAAGGGTTTTAACCTTGCGCCGTGCTTAAGGCTGTTATTGTTCTACTTGTTCGTATTTAACCTTGTTATGCAATATTTAAACTGGTTCAGTAAAACACGTACTACTTCTACTCACTTAGTTGTGCGTACATTTATATAAACATGTTAGCATTATTATTTTATTTTTGTTGTTATTGTTGTTATTATTTTTAATATGAAACCTTTAATTAAGAATAAATTAAATGCCGGTTAAATATTTTTGACGTAGACGCGTTTTGAATTGCAATTTATTTTGAAAATTAAATACAGGCCTTATGTATTCTAGCAACGGGGAAAGTGTTCTATGCATATGCATTCGTTTAAATATTTGAGGGTTATCTTATGAAAAAACAACATTACACACAGGTATAATTGAAGCCCATATCCCTGTTGTTTGCCAGTCCCCATCAATAGTTCGTTACCATATTGTTAACTGTTTTCCACGTCAAAGGGTATAATATTGATTCTATAGGGTATAAATTTGATTCCTCTTCCTTCACTAAATATTAATGCTCTCCTGGAGGGTAATTTTCTCTGTAGATGCCAATTAGATCCAATTCTGGGCCGCCATATTTAGACGTACATTGTTCATTACAACCCCTCAGTCAGGACTACGATCTAGTTTCTCACACTATTTAATGGCGACTCCGAATGACAGATTTTGTGAAAAACTTTTTCATGGCAATTTTATTTACGCTCATAGCTGTGAAGAGAGAGCAAAAGTCTGCGGAGAGAAAATCACCGAAGAAATATTTATTTATATTTCGTTTTGTTGGAGATGTCTGAGCAGGTACTTAAATCATGACCACACGTCTAATAAGCCAACAAACTACCTACTAGACTACGACGACTTAATATTTTTACAATCTCCATAAATTCACCTTTTCTTCATGCACCAATAGCCATGTTTTCTAGCAGTAGAGTAGCCCAGATCGTTGACGATCGTTATTTGTAACCGTCTCTATAGAGAATACTTTATTGCTGTAATGCACTCGCATAGCTACATACATGTGCATATTCCGATGTTTTTTGAGAGAGCAAATCAATGTTTTTGGCATACTCAAGATCTGAAAGGTATTTATTTAGATGGCTAATAATTCCTTGTTTGAATGTTATTAGGAACCGCAGTGATGAGAGCACACAATGCAGGCTGTGTATTTAAAGAAAAATAGTACGCAGTACGTAGTTTTTATTGATTAGGAAAATAGGGCATGTGCTCTCATCACTGCTGTTCCTAATGTTTAGGAAGTGATATTCCAAGGCTGAATATTATATTCATAATTCTGCATGATTCCCCAAGTTGTTCAAAACATGACAGAATTGAACACGGCCTATTTTTCTAATCAATCAAAACTACATACTGCGTACTATTTTTCTTCAAATAAACAGCCTGCATTGTTCTTGTCAGTTCACGATCGGTTTAACCTAAAGCCGAGCATTTGTTTTCCCAGAAGTGGACCGGTAATGTGATTTCAGATGCAATAGAAGTGATATATCCTCCTCCATTTTTTTTTCTAAATTTGAATATAAGGAAGACATCTTTTCGATAGGTATTCTAAAGCAAACGAGAAAAATTATGGAGAACATACAATTATGGCGTCTAACTTTCAAAGACATTTTCTTCAAACGTAGAATCGTGATTAAACCAATCCAAACTAAATAGAAAGTCAGCAGAAAGATTTATGTTTGATTTGATTTATTCTCACGCTATGTTAGTTTCATTTGACGCCTGATATTAATCAGTGATGTATTATTCCTATAGATTGCCTGTTTTAAGGTAAATGCTACCCCTAGAAGGAAAAAATTAACTGAAGAAATTGTCTCTTTACACCGTAAATAAATTCATTGCTTTAAGGAATAAAGGGCTATCACAAAGCATTTCCCCCCTTTTCC
The DNA here is from genome assembly GCA_927399465.1 of Sarcophaga caerulescens. Taxonomy (NCBI): domain Eukaryota; kingdom Metazoa; phylum Arthropoda; class Insecta; order Diptera; family Sarcophagidae; genus Sarcophaga; species Sarcophaga caerulescens. The sequence goes on along the minus strand of OV656872.1, from coordinate 117,711,338 downwards.
ATTATTTTTCTCCCTTATTCCAGTTTCATCAAACAAGTTTTTCCAGTTAAGCGAGTGATTGGTTTACTGTAGCAAGTGCTAGGATTATAGCAGATACATACATAGCACATTTTTATTGTGTGGAAAACCTCTGAAATTTCGCTGATGGATCTCTTTTCCAAGAGTTGAAACTACCTGGTATTTTTGTGATGTTCGTTGTTAGCGGTGTTTCTGTAAGGATTATTAGTATGTGACTGAACTATACCGTACACTTATTGTCCTTTGGAACTCAAACCTGAATGGCTCGAATTTTGTTTTAAAGAGCTTCCAATGCATTCCGTAATGCATTCGTTTGTTGCGAATTTTTGTGGCGTTATCGGTCCGTATTAGAGAATAACCATGACCGGATCATCACTGACAACGGCAAACACTATAAATTTGGCATGAATTGGATGATCTGGACGGTACTGAGTGCCACACGCACACCTTCATGTGAAGACGATGTGAACTGATACTCGAAATCGTGCCATTAGCCTTTCTCTTGTAGTGTCTTTGTCAGTGTCAGGTACACGCGAATGATCAAAACTAACTAATACTTTACAAGACGCTCATCCTCCCCGTGTTTCTTTATGGCGCAGAGGCATGGACACTATTAAGCACTGATGCAGCAGCCTGGAGAGTACTCGAGAGAAAAGTCCTAAGTAAGAGGAGGATGCTCCATCGAGATGGATATTTGATGCGGGGACCTGCGGAAGTCGGCTAAGAGGACGACCTTGTTTGCGTTGAAAGGACCAACTCGAGGAATCCCTGTCCTCGATTGGAGTGACTTAGGTGCGCAAGAAGCAGAGGCGATGGAAGGATGTATTCAAGCAGGCCGAAATCATTTACTCGGGTTGTTCAGAGAAGCCGTGGCGGGCTTTCTAACGATGTTAAACTCGATACAGAATGGCTTTAGCAGGACTTTCAAACGTTTTAAAAATTTTTAATAATTTAATAATATCGCAGACACACTTTGTTTTATTAAAATTAAAAGATAGGAAACGCTTAAAACAAGGCCTATATAATGCATTTCCACTACTTGTGTGTAATCATTGCAATTTTCTGCCAACATAATTTAATATTCGATTTGAAAAATGCCACTAAAATGCAGAAAATTACAAACAACGTTACACATCACATTAAATGTGTAATTTTGGGTCATTTTTTTCAACACTTACAGATATGCGTGCAAAGATTTCAAAAAAAAGGAGAAAAAACGAACCACATCCTCGAGGGTTTTCAATTTCAGTTGAATTCATTGAATTCGTTCCATACAGTTTAAGGCGTATGGAAGGAATCAGGTGTTTGTAATTTGAACGCTTATTTAAATTTATGAGTTTGGGAAGCTTTTTACATACAAAAGCCATATCACGTGCATAATAAAAACTGACATAAAATTTTGAAGGAAAAAAAAAAGGTTTCAAACTAAGAAATTTACTTGTTTTATTTTGTGTTCATAATAATTTCGTGCTTTTGGCAAAATTTTGTCACTCGGTTTTAAAGTGTTTTTAATTTGTTCATACAACTGCTGAGTTATTTTCATAATTTCTGTTAATAAATTAGCCTTAGTAGCTTACTTACCATCAGTCAAGAACCAACTGCAATAAATTGTGTTTCCCTGCATGCATTGTATTTGCGCAAATTGTATTGTCATTGTTTTTGTTCGTTTTTAATTTAAAACGTTACTCAAATTGCATGATTTTAATTTCATTTTCATCTTTCGTTGTTTTCTTTGGCTTTGCATTACATTTCCAGTTTTTTTTTTTCGTTTTCCTCACTTCTTTTAAGCCGATTTCTTGTTTAAGAATCTGTTTTTGTCGGCTTGGATTTATAAATTTTGGTCACTGCTTATGTTTTTTTTTTAATATCATTTTAATTTTTTATTTTATTGCTGTTGTTGTGTGTGTATGTGGTGCTTTCAAGTGTTAAATTTAACAATCGTGAGAAAAGAATTTTATGCCTTAATTTTTTGTATTTTTGGTTTTTCTGTTCAACATTAATTTCAATTGAAGGTCATTTTGTTTTATTTTTTCCTACACCGCAACTCCTGTAAAAAGAGGGGAAGAATTTCTAGGCATTAATTTTCAGTTGTAATGATTTTAGGTGCAGTTATATTCTGTATTTACTTATACTGAACACATATTAAAATTGTTATTGATAGTATTTTTCTATAATCTTTTAGTAAATTAATACGTTTCTGATAGATTTTGTAACTAAAAACAAAAGACTTAAGACACAAGCATTTATTTGGATCTTTTAACCAGGATTTTCGAAGTCTGTCAGTGGATAACGGTAATGTTGTTGAAGTTACATCTGCCGAATTAGTTGTAATATATTCAATCTATTTTGCCAAATCAACGACATTCTAGGGCAGCTAGCAACAGGCCACGATTTTTAACGAAAAATAATCTTCAGCAATGAGGCTCATTTCTGGACGAATCGATACAAGGAGAAACAAAATTCTCGAATTGGGAATAATACCAACCCACATAAGTTTCAAAAGGCTCCAATGAATTTCGAAAATGTCACTATTTGGGTTGGATAATGGGGATGGCGACGTAATCGTATCATATTTTTTTAAGAATGACGTTGGCCAGACCATCACTGCCAGCAGCGAGCACTAAACATTTATCATTAGCAACTAATGATATGAAGTCGCCGTAGTCTAGTGTGTTGGCTTATTAGACGTAAAGCATGTTCTATCCCAGGTCAGGCATCAAAACGAAATATGAAAAAAAAATATTTCTTCGGCGATTTCCTCTCAGCAGATTTCAGGCAAAAACTCTGAGAGTAAATAAAATTTGCCATGAAAAAGTTTCTCAAAAAAATCTGTCGTTCGGAGTCGACGTTAAACTGTAGGTCCCGCCACTCACGTATAAAATTAACGCACACAACATGAATGGTGTGAGAAGCTAGGATGTTGTACAATGGGTCAATTCGACCTCCGGGTACTGTACTTGTCACAGTTGACAAGTACACGTCCTCTAACCTAACCTAACCTAACTAATTTTGCACTAAATTGAATGATCTGGACACCAATTATATTTAGCTCTATATGTCACACGGCTCAAGGTACATTGGATATTCTGCACAAACGATTTTGAGTGCATGGTCACCTTAAGTAGGGATGATATGAACCGACCACTGACATCGTGCGATTTGACCACGTTAGAATGTTTCTCGTGTGGTCTTCTTATGTCTTAGGTACATGTGAATAAGCCACATACCATAGCAGTCCTCAAAGTCAAATTCAGACTGATTTATGTGTCAGATTCATAGAAAATTTGTCATTTACGATGTGCTAAGCCCAGAAAAATATCCGTAGTCTAGTAGATATTAGACGTTAAGCTACAGTTCCGACCCCGGGTCAGACATCTATAGTAAAACCAAATATGAAAAAAATATTTCTTCGGCGACTTCCTCTCAGCAGATAACTGGCAAAAACTCTGAGAGTTATTATAAATGTTGTTTAGTTCGTGATGTCTGAGATAAGGTTGGAACCAGAAATCAGCAATGAGTATTCAAAACGATGAGTAGATTCGAGTCATACTCATAATTTCTGATACTTATACGCATTCATACTTATTTTAATATCATACTCATATTCAAAGTTTGAAGTACTCATCGTACTCATACTTAACAATACACACGATGTTATTCATTTTGACTCTCCTTTACTCAACATTTACAAGAATCACAAAATAAGTATGATTCTCGTAAGAACACTACAATACTCACTGTAGGTTGTGTGTTTGCTTTGCTTGCTGTCCTTGTCTTTTCTTTCTTCCTCTTTTGTAAATGCAACAGCAACTAAGACTATAAATTTTGATAAATGATTGGAATCACTTGAATCATTTATGAGTATTATAAGTATTTTTCTAAATTTATGAATCTGAATGATTAGGCGTATGAATCAAACATATTTCGAGTGTTATGAGTTTGATCTCAACGTTGTACTTATACTCATTGCAACATGTATTTATAAATCAATGTTGCAGCGAGTACGAAAGAATCAGAGTATTTGAATTTCAACACTGTTGACTCACTCATACTCAAAATTTCAAGAGTACATTTGAGTAGCGAAAAAACAATTCATTGCTGATCTCTGGTTGGAACAATGGTTGGCTTTCGTCCAATATGCCAACAGACTACCTACTACATTTGGATGACTTCATATTTTAATTTAATTTGTCGTAATTTCGTTTTAATATGAATCTTCTATTTCGTTACTTATTCATACGAAAGGAAAAAACAATGACACTCTTCTATATGAATATTATATCAAGTCGTTGTGATCTAGTCGGTAATGTGTTGGCTTATTAGACGTGCGGCCATGATTCAAGCATCTGTGTAGACATCTCGAACATAGTGAAATATGAAAAAATACTTCTTCGGCGACTTCTTCTCAGCAGCCTTCTGACAAAAACTCTGAGTAGTTAAATCTTATTGTTGACTAGAGGGTTGTAATGACCAATTAAGTAAGTATTGCCGTTTCTCCAATATCGTCTACAGCTCCTACATACATAACGTCTTCAAATCTCGATTAACAAAGAAGTAACTAAAAGGGCGGGTAGGGCAATGTGGCCAGAGATAAGCAGGCAAGATAAGGCATTCTTATAACTTTTCTATAATATTTCGTCGGTTTGGCCTGAGCTAATTTAACTGGTGAGTAGTACAAACTAATTTAAATGAAATGAAATAAAAATGTGTGAGTTAATCAACATAGCTATGTGAAGAAATAGTAGTACGCTCAGTTATGCTCAGTGTAGTGGTGGCGTTTAATCAAGGCTTATTCTTAATTATACCGATTAAAATTGTCTGAATTTTCTACTGTCTAGCTAAAAAGCTAGACTATTTGAACAATTAATTTTTAATTATTATGCATTTAGGATAATTGCCTAAACTAAAGGCCTGTAGAAATACAAATTAACAAATTATATACATACTTACGTGTGTGTATTCTCTTCTTTTTAACAATTACAAACGCAATTAAATAAATCATTTACAACATTTTAAAGCATAATTTATGCATTAAATGCGTATCTTTTTAAAGCCATTTTGTATAAATTTTGTACAATCCTTTTTAATTACAGCTTTTTAATTATAAGTTTTAATTTCCAAAAAGAAAAAAATAAATTTTGTTTTATCCTCAATCTTATCAAAATTGTGAACATCAATTATAATTTTATGCAGCGATTAAACTAAAAAAAAAAACATGGTGCCAGAGGAACATAAAAATTCAATTTTATGAATTCTACTTTTCTTTGTGGCTAAAATACTCGCAATGCAGATTAAAAACGTAATAAAGGCTGAACAAGAAATAAGTTTTAGAGTGTGGAATGTATTTACAGTAGAGTGGTATGAAGGCATGAAATATTTATATTATTCTATTCTGTCAGCGAATGAAAACTCAATATATTATCTCCACTGAACGTAATGAATCAATTTACGCTTGTGCTACGTTGAAATTTATTCGGCCAACGAGCACCTTCCTAATGATGTCGATTTTACAAAAAAAAATCTTTTCGAATGAGCTCATTTTCCTCTTGATGGGTACGTTAATGAGAAAATTTGCAGTAATTAGGGCTCAGAAAACCCACACGTGGTCCTACAGAATCCAATGCTCGCATTACGAGTGGCTGTTTGGTGATGTTTGTGGAGGGAAGGCATCATTGGCCCATATTTCTCTGACAACCGATGTCTTTGTACCAGCTCTTCATGGTATTGATGTGAACGATGTATGGTTTCAACAGGATGGTGGAACATGGCACACATCTCATGCCATAATAGGTTTATTGCTTCGAAGGTTTGATGGTCGTTTAATTAGTCGAAATGGTGATGTCAAGTGGACGCCAAAAAGCTGCGATTTCACACAGTTGGACTATTTTCTGTGCGGCGCCGTTTAAGAAAAGTGTTATGTCGACAAACCAGGGACAATTGAGCATTCGAAGGCCAACATTCGTGATGACAATGCCGAGATACGACAACATACACTCGAAAAAGTGAACGAAAAATGGTCCGATTGAGTGAGGTTCTGTGAGGCAAGCTGCGGCAATCAGATGAATGAAATAATATTCCATTTCTAATCAGAACAATTGTACTTCACAACAAAAAGTAAATTTTGCAAAATTTCATACCGTTCTTGTTTTATTGCATTTTTAAATTTAAACTTTTAAATGGCTTACCCTTTACATTAGCCCGAAACCAATATGTTACGACATACGCCCAAGCATACAAAGGATCTGCTTACCTCTTCTTCACACATCTTCCATAATACCCATCCATTTGCCAAGTGCGGTAGGGTTATCTAAGGTCGATGTTTGTTCTCTTGCCTAGAAGCCACACAAAGAAACGACACACTTACAGCACACTCGTTAGTGATGTAATTCCGTCGAATGGCCTGGAATATCAACACGATTTTTTAAAGAAATCTTGTAAACTTCTTTGTTCACTGTCTGTTACATTTGATCTGTTTGACTAAAAGTCAGATGCATATTAAAACTAAAACATTTATTTAGAGACAGACATGGTAAGCCAGGCGTTGATATGCTTTTAAATGAAAGAAAATATAAAAAAAAACAAAAAATGATAATAAAAATCGTAAAATATAAAAGAAAAAAAAAAATACTTATTCATACGCAGATAAACATTAAAGACACAGAAACACCCGAACACTGGTATTGGATATGTCAGACGTTGTTACAGCAACTTATGCAACAATATCTGAGTAAGTAAGTGACACCATCAAACAGTTAAACAACACCAGAAGTTTTAATTTTTTTCCCCTCCAAACGAAAAATAAAAACAAAACTAAACTGGAGCTCAAAACAAAGTAACAAAAAGAAAAAAAATCAAATATTTCGTTAAGAAAAACATAAAGTACTCGTATCTCATGTATTTACACAATTTGTCATACGGTATGCGTGTTGCAAAATATCTGAAATGAAAAACAAAAACACCAAATCGAAAAAAAAGGAAAAAGAAAATAAAAAACTTTAAAAAAATATGAAGAAAAAGTGTATTTGTATCACAACTTAAGACAGCCAGCCATAAAGAAAATAAAAAAAAACAATTTTTCCAGTATTTTGTTTACGCATTTGAGGCGTGGTTTTTGCTTCGTACGACGTTTAATACGCATAATGGATGGTTGAATGTTTTTCAATTTTATCAGGCAGTGATGTGCAACTGTGGAAATAGTTTGCATTAATTGTAAACTAATTCAGATTAAAAAATTTACTACGTACTCACACATTCGCCAAATTCAACTCGTTATGCTATCACTGCATGTTGTTATGCTGATGATGATGATGCTGATGATGGTACACCTCTGATCATGTGTAAACATACATTTATACGTTCGGATAAATGGTTAAGTGGTTTGACGTTATTTGTTAATGACAATTGTTTAATAAACTAAATTGCAAGTTGAATTAATTGGTGCTGTTGTCTGAAATCATAAACGAAATATTTTAAATCGTATCAGCGTAATGATAGAAAGCAATCTGTGGCTGTCATATTTGTAACTTTTTTTTTTGATTTTATATTTATTATTAATGATGTTATGAAAACGTATGTTTTGTAATCTTTGAAAAATTATACTTCATTTCTTGTGAGAGTATGGAAAACTAAATAATTAAGCAGTCATACATAATTTGTGTATAAGAAAAAAATAAAATTGTGTTCGTTTCTTAAGTCTATTGTTTTCATTACTTATTCTATAACACAGCACAAAAAATTCACAAAAGTGAATAATATTTGTTGCGATGAGGGACTGTCATTACGTTTTTAAAGATTTATTTATGGTGTCACATATCAAGTAGAATGTGACAGGCTTCCATAATTCGACTTGTTGTGCCCTGAAAGATCTTGAATTCTTCTAGTTTGCATTCTAAAATAGGTCTAGACTTTATACACCTGGATGCAACTACCCTAGTTGCCCTCCGGCTATCAACTGGAACCAAAAACTACACAAACTTACCCATTTCTAACCGTAGCCCAGTCTAGAAAACTGTATGATGGTTGGATAGAATTAAGCTAAGTAAGATAAGTAGTCTGTTTTCTGGTTCTACAACCTGGAGTGAAGCTGCACATAAAGTGGAAACTAGTGGAACCACCCAAAAATGGAACGTGAATAAGCTTAATACAGCAGTACTGCTCTCCGAAATCGACAGACGAGTAGGAGAACTTGGAAGCGAAGCAGACACAAGAACAACAGTCGCCCACACCATGGAGACAATCACAAGATCCTGTAACAGCGCAATGCCAAAAATGAACAAAGGTCTCAAATGGAAACCAGTACACTGGTGGAACGCTTCGATCGAAGAATCCAGACGGAACTGCTTACAAACAAGAAGGAGGTATACCAGAGCCAGGCGCAGAGGTGACGCAGAAATAGAGCGTAGTGCATACAAAGAAGCCAAAAAACAGCTAAAAACCCGAATACTGAAAAGTAAAAAGGAGAAGTGGGAAGAACTGAGGACCGATATAAACCAAAACCCCTGGGGCCTTGGTTACAAACTCGTGATGCACAAACTTGGGATACGAAACCCAGTAGAAATTATGGACGAAGACATTATGCACAATATTGTGAGCACACTATTTCCAAGACACGAAATTAGAGAAGATGACATCGAAATAGAGACCAATATCAATATTCCCTTGTTCACCACAGCAGAGCTGAAAATAGTTGCTCGCAGCCTCAAGAACAGAAAGGCTCCCGGACCCGATGGCGTTCCAGCAGAGGTCATTAAGGAAATAGCAATGAACCGACCCGAAACGCTGCTAAGAATGTATAACAGCTGTCTTAAAGAAGGGATATTTCCAGACGTTTGGAAAAAACAAAAACTTGTTCTCATCAGCAAGGGTAAAGAAGACCGAGAATCGACATCTTCATATAGGCTCCTGTGTCTGCTGGATACTGCAGGCAAATTGTTCGAGAGGCTCATAAAGCCTAGGCTAGATGAAGCCATTAAATCTTCGGGAGGGCTTTCCACACGACAATACGGATTTCGACCCGGAAGATCTACAATAGGAGCTTTAAAGGAGGTAGTAAGCACAGTCGTAGCTGCCCAATCTGGGAATCTTTATTCGAGACCGGTCGTACTCTTAGCGACCTTAGACATAAAAAATGCCTTCAACAGTTTGAGGTGGACGGACGTGATAAAAGCTTTAGAGACAATTTTTAATGTTCCAGCGTACCTAATGAAATTTTTAGGGATTACCTAAAGAACAGAGAGCTGACGTATGATACAAGCCAAGGGCCAAGAAGAAAGCAGGTCACTTCCGGAGCGGCACAGGGATCCATATTGGGACCAGACCTCTGGAACGCAACTTATGATGAAATCCTGAGAATCGAAATGCCGGAGGATACTTTCCCAGTCGGATACGCAGACGACATTGCGTCAGTCATTAGAGGTAGAAATACAGAAGTAGTTCAACGCAGATTACAAGTCATGATGCGCACTAAGAACTGGCTGGAATCCCACGGCCTGCAGTTGGCCATGCATAAAACGGAGCTGCTGTTACTAACAAGGCGACATATTCCGACCGAGATCGAAATAAATATGGGTGACTTGGTCATCCCTACAAAGAGATCTGTTAAATACCTTGGGATTAGACTGGACTCGAAACTGACCTACACAGAGCAGATAGAGTATGCAACAGCGAAGGCAGCTAGAATTACAACACAGCTGAGTAGACTGATGGCAAATATTGGAGGACCACTCCCAAGTAGGAGGAAGTTACTCATGGAGGCTGGAAATAGTATACTCCTTTATGGCTCTGAAATCTGGGCTTCTACTCAAACCAGAATACTCAAACCAGAGCTAAAAAACTGCTATCTGCGCAGAGAACAGCAGCTTTACGGCTTACATCCTCGTATCGCACGGTATCAACACAAGCCGCCTTAATAATAGCTGGAATGGTTCCCATAGACCTTCAATCAATTGAGCGCCAGATGATTTTCAACGCTAGACAGAGCACGACTCAGTCGCAGAGCCTAGAAACGATACAGCACGAAGTCGTCTTAAAATGGCAACATCGCTGGGAAAATGAACGGTACGGTAGGTGGACACAGAATTGCAAGTGTGGAAAAACAGGAAAAACGGCGAAGTAGACTACTACATAACCCAGATGCTAACCGGTCATGGATACTTCAAAGAATACCTGCATCGCATGGGGAAATGTCGCTCGCCATTCTGCATCTACGAGGAAGAGGAAATCTTAGACGATGCCGAACACACTTTCTTCGGCTGCAGACGCTGGGCCGAAAGACGTCAGGTTCTCGAGGCTGAAATCGGCATTATTAATGCCACAAACGTCGTGCTGAAAATGATAAACAGCAGAGAAAACTGGAACGCAGTTAAACAATTTGTGCACTATGTCCTGCGAAAGAAAAAACATGATCTAGACGCAGTAGAATAACTGAAGAGCGGAGCCTGGGCGCAGGCTGACAATGATGGAACTGGCACAGGTGCCAAAAGGGATCCACCTCAAAGTAATGCAACCGTGGTTCCGAGGTGGAATGATACCCCGGTGAGGAGACAAGGCGGGTTTTTAGTAGGTATACCCAGTGGGAGAGTCCAACATACCATGTATGGTGACGACCTTCATGAATGCATAAAGCATTTTCCCTCCTTCCCGCAAAAAAAAAAAAAAAAAAAAAACCTGGAGGAATAGACAAGTCCTTTTCCTGTGTATGCGTAGCGATTAGAGCCAACCGGTAGCTGTGCCAGGTTCCTTTTTGATCATAATTATCACTCTGGTATAAGAGTACTGTAACTTGTTGTAGTAGATATACTTAGTATTCTGTACCATAGCACAGCATACTAAACAAACTTTTATTTGCTGCCAGAAGGTATCACACAGGCGTAATACAATTGGCTGGACGTAATGAATAGATTCAATGCCTTACATGACATCGTCCGCATTGCACATCTAATTCCTAGACAGCGCATCCCTTCAATACTTTGTAGTATTCTGAAGCTACACTATTTATCCAATAATACTGAAGCGTAGTATCATCTTTGGATTGATATGAGATACATATATCCTTTATATAGGCACTTATATTCGTTTTTAGAAGGTGTTGTGTCCATTTCAATTTGGGTGAAGGATAACACAAAGTATGTTTAGCTTCTCACACCACTTATGTTGTGTGCGTTAATTTTATACATGAGTGGCGGGACCTACAGTTTAAAATCGAGTCCGAACGATAGATCTTTTGAGAAACTCGTCATGGCAATCTTATTCACTCTCAGAGTTTTTACCAGAAATCTGCTGTTGCTGTTGTTGGATATGTTAATCAAAAAAAAAAAAAAACAAAGACGGGGTTATCAAATCTCATTTCTATCCGGGTATCTTATGAAATAGGGAGCATTGACTTCAGACAGATTGCTGGAAATTCAGTTTCTTTCAGCTCCAATGAAATCGGTGCTCTAAGAATGAGTTGACTGAATCTTAGCTTCCCATTTGGTATAGTGCTTTTCAAAATAGTATCAACGGTATGCTTCATCACCTTATTGATTCATCACCTTATCGAAAATCCTTTGTGGTGGCCTAAAGTCCTTTGCCAGTTTTATGTGGCATATGAATGCTATCTTTGTATTGTGTCAACTTCTCGGTGTATATGCATAAGTGTATGCATATGCGACGCTGATATCGGGAGAAATGATCACAGTTAAACTTAAGAGATCACTGTAGATTCAGTTTAGGCCAGTATTTATTATTCTATCCCGAAGTGGCTCAACCAAATGTTGGAAAACTTTTTACAACTGCTTTTAATATAGTGTGTGGTTAAAAATTTTGTTTTCCTTTTTTGGCTAGATTTTGCTCTGTCCCGCAAATACGCCTTTTGATCGATGTACGCTTCATTTCAGAATACGATATCCGAAAGTGATTCATTCTTGGCCTAAAAAAGCGAGCACTTATTTTGGCGCGTACTACAATTATCTCCCTAAAGATGAAGAACACATAACGAATAATGGAGACTATACTTTGAATACATTTGAAAAAATTTTCTTAAAGATTCTTTAACTTTCAGTTACTTACTCAGTATAAAGCGAAAATTCTATTTTGGAATTCAAATACTATTCGTACAATCGTGCATGCCTAGCAAAAGCTGTGACAATAGGTTTCAAAATGTATATTTTTTGAGCTTCAAAAAACATTTGATAAGAGGCTGTCTAAAGCACTATTTTTTTTCCACACAAAACACAAAAGGCAAAATATGAATACCAAGAAATATTTAATCACTACATATCTGGCTGTGTAACGAATTGCAAACCGATTTCTAATCAGTTCATTTGTTTAACTTTATGTAGGTCTTTAGGACATCATTTTATTTAAATTTCTTTCACTGATTTTGCTTTTCTTACGGATTTCGAAATCAAATATCAAAGCATAGAAAATAGTGCCAAAAAAAAAAACTATTCAAACAGTTAAAACAAACTCACGTGGGTGTAACATTAAACAAAACCGCACGAATTAAAAATGTTTCTGTTACGAATCAAAATGAAGTCACACAGAAACAAAACAAAAACAAACAAAAAAAATCCTTCACGAAAATTCAAACATGTCACATCAATAAAGCATGATCTTTGTTTTACTCCTCTTTCTTTACCATGGTTAGAGTTCCAAAAAAAGAAAATTCACTACAGCTTATGAAAAACAAATACCAGCCAAGTCATCTAACCAAACAAATGAACAACCAACCAACCAGGCAATCAGTTTCTCAGAAGGTAAGCTGGTCTAGAGGCAAAAAGTACTCACCGTACTATGGGGTTATGAAGAAAATTTCAAATAAAATTGAAATAGAAACCGAAACAAACATTTTGGGTGGTCACACTCTGTCTTTGTCACAGCTTAAGACAAACAAATCGAGAATTTTGTTTGTGAACAAAAACACGGCAAAAAACTAAATGCATCAACGACATAAAAACGTATTTAAAGAAAATAAAACTTTTTGGCGGCCTTGCTAAAGGTAAGTCATCGCATTATGCAGTGATAAAAATAAAGGAAAAACAAAAAAAAAAGCTCTTAAAAAACAAACAGAATGAAACACGCGTGGTATTTGCGTTTAATTGATTGCAACTTTTGTTGCCAGCGTTTTTTTCACCCCGTTTTGCTACAGTTGTGTGTCTGTGTTTGTTTTTAGTTTGATGAAAACTCAAACAACATGCAACCTACACTCCAAATTTAGTTACCAAATAAAACAAAAAAAAAAAAAACAAAACTGAAGGAAGTAAGCCACGATAAATTTTTTTAAAGCCATAGTCTTGGGTAAATTGTAATGTGTTTTGAAATACAACAAACATTTGAACGAAGTCCATCAAAAAATTCCCTATAAAATCTGGTTTCAGACCTAAACACAGCTGCGTTACGCCACTAAAGTGGATGTTTGTAGAGGAGTTGGGGTCAAAAATGCATCAAAACATGGTGTCTTTTCTGGTACTTCTAGATCACCCGAAAGCTTTCGATACTGTTGATGATAACATTCTTTGTCACAAGTTGAAAAATACTTTTAAATTTTCAACATCAGCAGTAAAACTATTACGTATGTACATACCTGTATAATAGAAGTCAGACAGTACACCATGGTGATGTAAAATCGTTTAGCAGCTCGGTGCGGAGAGGTGTGCCATAGGGTTCAATTCTTGACCCACTGCTATACATAATGTACTCAAATGACCTACCTTGTCGTATTACTCACTGCGGAATTCAGATGTATGCCGACGACGTCCAACTCTACATTAGCTGTATTAAATCTGACATCAGCAATTGTATATTGAAACTGAACCATGACCTCGACAATAATTTAAATGGGCTACTGCAAATGGTCTTTGCTTAAATGCGAATAAATCAAAGGCTATCATAATTGGTAAAGTTGGCCTTTTGCCAAACCTACTGCCACCATTATTTGTTGGGGACTCGCCCATAGCATTGGTACAATGTGCCAAAAACTTAGGTATTATTTTTAATAGTCAACTTTCCTGGACTAACCACGTTAATACTATTTGTAGGAAGATGTATGCTATGTTGAGGAATTTCTTTATGACTCAATCCTTTACACCGTTTAATATACGTATGCTCTTGGCGAAAACATATCTAATTCCTACCCTCTTGTATGGGTGCGAGCTCTTTGCGCGTTTGGACTCTGTTAGCAAAAATAAACTTAACGTAACTTATAATAACATAGCTAGATATATTTTTGAACGTAGTAGATATAGTAGTATATCGCATTTTTCATACAAAATATACAATATGTCACTGGGAAATCTTTTGAAATGTCGTATGCTGATTTTCCTATACAAGATTATCTATGTAAGGGAACCAAATTATCGATTTAACAAGCTTCAATTTTCTAGGACTAACAGAAGCTACAGGATAAACGTCATAAGGTACCGGAAGCAAGTGTCTGAAAGACACTTTTTTATTAATGCGATTCGTTCGTGGAACCAACTTCACCCAGAAATTCAATTGAAAAGCAATGTAAGGCAATTTAAGACATCAATTTCAACATACTTTTCTTTTCTTTAAACTTCTTCATTTGCAAGGCTAATTTAAATTTAAAATATAATTTTGCTTTTTTATGAAATTGTATATATATGTAAGTATATAAATAATTAACTTAATCATTATAACAGTGTAAAAACAGTACTATGTACTAAATAAGATTACATATCTGCTTGTTGTATTGGAATTAACCAATAAATAAATAAATAATAATAATAATAAAATGCGAAGAATATATATCGACCTTCTAAAATTGTTTAAAAATGCTGAAGTAAGTGCTTAGAATTTTACAGTCTCCTCTAGGGAGTTGAATAGGATGGGCCAACTATTGGTTTAAATTTGAATCATCGGTTATTTTGAATCAGGCAATACTTATGTCATTCAGTATATTATTCTCACTGAGTTGAATAAATCGATTTACGCTTGAGCAACGTTGGGATTTATTGGGCCAATGAGAAACTACACAATGATGTCGATTTTGCAAAAAAAATCATCTTTTCTGATGAAGCTCATTTTCATCTTGGCAGATACGGTAATAAGCAAAATTGCAATATTTAGTTCTCAGAAAACCCCCACACGTGGTATTACAGAAGCCAATGCACCCATTACGAGTGATTGTTTGATGCGGCTTGTGGAGCGGAAGCATCATTGGCCCATATTTCTTTGAAAATGAGGACGGCGCAACCATTACGGTCAGCGGGGATACCTATCGCACCATGATCACCGATGTTTTTTTACCCCCTCGTACAGGATGGTGCAACTTGCTACACATCTCATGCCAATTTATTGCGTTAAACATTTGATGACCGTTTAATTTGTAGAGTGGTGATGTCAATGGGTGACACTGTTGAACTATTTTCTGTGGGCGCCGTTATAAAAAGTATTATGCCGACAAGAAAACAACCAGAACCAATTGGCAATTTGAAGGCGGATATACATGAGGCCAAGACGTTTTTTGCCAATACAAAGTCATATAAGGCAAAGTCAATATGTGACTTTAAAATTGGTTTCCAACGCTTTGAATTTTCATTAACATTTTAATGACACAACCTACTCAAAAGGGGTAAAAGCAACCAACAATAAACGAGGCACCGCAAGAGATCAACAAGGACTCTTGTTTATGGCACTGATATCTGCGGTTTTTAAACTCTTAAATCAAATTCGTTTCTTAAGTCCTTTATTTTAAAAATTTTCACACATGGATGTGTGTAAGAGCATTTACGAACATTTAACAAATTATTGTCGAGTAGAGCTGCCATGGTAATCTACTGTCCTGCTCTCAATTAATATGGCCTATTGCCCTGTAGCTCAGTGTTAACGAGGATATCCAAGCATCTGATATGTACTCAAATCATTTCTTCCCAAATTCATTAATGCCTTACAGGTTCCATGTGTTCTTCTGATTTTCGTACAATAAATTCTCATCTCATCGTCATAGAATCTACATATATATTCGGTTCACGATGTTCCCCATTCTGAACAAGCGTCCTTGGAGTTTACAGAGTCGACAAAACCCGTTTTGAATGACTCTTTGTGACGTCTTTTTAAATGTTCCATTGCCATCTGAACTATTTCGTTTGCGTTTGCCATTGGCAGCACTAATCTCCGCTTCAGATAGTTTTACTAAACCGTTATCGAACTTATTATACCGCCATATCTTATAGAGTGATAGAACCAAAAAAAAAAAAATCAAAATCGATGAAAGAAATCAAAATGCACCAAAAAACTAAAAATTAAACACGCTATTTTTGAAAATTCAAGCTGCTAAAATACAAACAGTGTGTGTATGAGTGTGTGTGTGTTCATATATACAATATGTTTTATTTGCACACAAAAAAAAAAAACAAAAAAACCGATACAAAAAACGTAAGTTTGATTTAAACGAAAAGCCCAAAATTTACAAAAAGCCTACATACCTACACAGATAGATATACGCCTTTGTATGCATTTTGTTTCATTTGACATGAGCAAAATGTGCAGAAGCCTAAAACAATCGATCTCATACCGAGTCAGCACGCGCACTTTATACGTTTTTCGTTTCTGTCTTCGTTTTTCTCTCCACTTTTTTTTGGATTTCCTTATGAATGCATTAAAATCGTACTCAACGTACGTAGAACTCCTATGTACATATATACATATGTACATATACGTACATATCTATGGTACGTAATATAAGTTTAAATAGATATTTGGATGGATGGTACCACCAGAAAATCCACCACACGTCAATACATGTGTTGTGTACATGTGTATGGCAAAGTTTATACGTTTGGCTTTATTTGATTAAAGGAGGGTTTATTCGTTTTGTTGTCTTTCGTTTAACGTTTTGTATGCCTATGTTGACAGATTGATGCCGCTTGCAGCCGCCAAAAAGCCTTCATTATTCAAACGCTTTGGTATTTATCAAAGTCTAGGCATGTGCGGCATCATGTTCTTTTTTCTCTTTCTTTCGTTTTCCTTATTCCGCTTGGTTTTGTATGAGTTTTTTGTTTTTGTTTGTGTATTGCTGCTGCTATTTGTCTGCATGTAACTTGAGTATTTCTTTAGTTTTGCTTTTGTCGTCGTAGACTTTAAATGACAGCACCCACCGAAAAAATCATTTGCCACCGCTACCATTTGGTTTGAAGTTTTAAACTTTACATGACTTTAGCAAGCCAAACAAGTAAAAAACTTCTCTAAACTTTATTTCGGTATGATTATCTTCATTTGGCATAGGGTTGCCAAATTTTTTATGATTGAGCGCGAATAAAGGGCGGTGAAAGTGAAACCAAGCCAATAAGGTATTGGAAAACAATCAGAACTACAGATCGGAGTGAAATATTTTTAAATTTCTAGCTAGACAGAGGTCCTATTGATATTGTTGTCATCTGTCGTTGCCTAGAAACAACGCTCTCAACTAACATGAAATCTTTTATTGGATACAGTGTTGAGGAAGTTTAACTTCCAGTCGTTCTACAGAGGTGGACCTGTCTGATCAAGTACACCCTAGGTAGTATTCCACACTCTACTTTGTATTTTAATCGCTTACATCTAAACGCTGTGCACATCTCCCTATGAGGCTACATCCTGTTATTACAGAAAAAACTAAGTCCACATCGCTCCTATACATATTCACTTGAGAACCGGTGTATTCACTGCCTAGAAAACTGCCTCCCTATCAGGCAGTTAATCTTAACCGCCAATTCAAATCCTGTGTAGTATGACATACATACGTGATTTATGTTCACCTCTTTGGCGTCTAAGAGCTTCCTGGATGGAATATTTAGGGGAGGATTGTGTGGCATTGTAGCAAATCTCTTTAATCACTACGACCAGTCGCCAATAATCAAACCATAACTTTTAGTAGTAACAAC
Source organism: Sarcophaga caerulescens (assembly GCA_927399465.1). Taxonomy (NCBI): domain Eukaryota; kingdom Metazoa; phylum Arthropoda; class Insecta; order Diptera; family Sarcophagidae; genus Sarcophaga; species Sarcophaga caerulescens. Next base: position 117,693,456 of record OV656872.1, on the reverse strand, counting down.
TTTTTAATCAAACCATAAATTTGATTTAATTTAAATTTCACCATAAGTTTTTAAGAAAAGGCTCTTTCATACTCCATAAGCCTCTTTTAGCGGATCACAATTACCATGGAAAACGTTTAAGAATTTTTCACTAATAAAGTACAATGATGCATGTGCTTGGGCAGCGTGTTAAGACACATCACATTCCTCTCCTTTGTTCAAACGTTAGTTGTTGTGTTGCAATGAATCAATAGATTTGGACGCTCTACTGCCATAGCAAGTCCTTTCGCTTTTTCATGCACTCGATCGAAAAGATACTATAAGTGGTAAAGAGATCAGAAATGTTTGTCTAGTATTTAGAAATCACGGAAATTGAATGCTTCTTGCAACACGTTAAATATATGCTGATTAAAGAAAACATCAAGAGCTCCTGACCCAATGTATTCACCACTCATACTTAGAGATGACGTAATGTTTTTGTCGCGCCTGTGAGTTAGTAAACAATATAAGCCCTTTCGCGTATCAAAATCAACGCTATTAGCACGGCCCAATTTGGAGATTGATTGTATGATGGGCCTGAAAAAGTCAAGAGATGTGGTCTACAGAGTACATAGGATTAGTAGTTAAAGAGAGTTTATCGCTTTTATATGATAAAAAATCTGATGGGGTTACATCTATATCAACACGTATAGTCGATCACAGATATATTACAGTTCGATATAAATCGAGACCGAGAACTAAAGCAATTAGATCCAAAGTAAAATGCATCAATGTCTAGAGCCACAATCTTTCTCTCACCAAATCGTTGGATCGATTCATTCCATTTTTCGAAGAGTAGCGCCAATGGGGCTTTACGGGAACCCTTTTCCCTACAGCTGATCAGGTGGTTAGACTCTAAATACTTTGGGGCGATCCTAATAAGGGGAGAATCATGAGTACTTTAATACTAAATAAGGACTAATGAACGTACTCACGGTCGCTCCTCCTTACATGTACACCTGAACCGTATTGGCCTGGTGAAAAATGATGAGTGTGGGGCATGTGGTGAAGACATCGAAAAGATGGAGCAATTTTTGTGTTATTGCTCAGCTTTCTTAACCTCGAGATCACAATATCAGATATAACTCAGAGGAGTGGACTGGTAGGAGGTATGGAAGTCAGTATTTTATGCAACAATATAGCTATAGACAGTAGGTGCCTACATGATAGCAAAGGTGTATATCGTTAGGCATGACACCTTTGGTCTTTCAGCCTCAGACAAGCCGATGGTTTATCATACTTTTCATAACCTTGGAAAGTACGAAACACTTTGCTCTTGGGCCATAGATTTCGAGGCTATTAGCCTCATCTTTTTGGAAATTGGTATTACATTAGCAATACGAATAGTAGTAGTCGCCGTAGTCTAGTAGGTACGTACGTACGTAATTGGTCATTACAACCCTTCAGTCAGGATTACGACCTAGCTTCTCACACCACTTATGTTGTGTGCGTTAATTTTATACATGAGTGGCGGGACCTACAGTTTAAAGTCGACTCCGAACGACAGTTTTTTGAGAAACTTTTCATAGCAATTTTTATTTACTCTCAGAGTTTTTGCCAGAAATCTGCTGAGAGGAAGTCGCCGAAGAAATATTTTCATATTTTCGTTTTGATGTCTGACCTGGGATTCGAACTTGGGCCTTCAGTCTAATAAGCCAACACACTACCTACTAGACTACGGCGACTAGTAGGTAGTGTGTTCATTAGTAGGTAGTGTGGCTTATTAGACGTGAGGTCAGGATTCAAACCCCAGGTCAGAGATCACCAACAAACCGAAATATAAAAACATTTGTTTGGCGACTTCTTCTCAGCAGACTTTGCCGTGAAAAGTTTCTCAAAAAGCTGTCGTTCGGAATTGACTCTAAACTGTAGGTTCCGGCACTCATGTATAAAAAAACACACACAGCGTAAGGGGTGTGAGAAGCTTGGCGTAAACCTGACTGTAGGGTCGTAATGACCAATTATGTATGTACATATATATGAGTGTACTGCTTCTAGGTCAGTAATGGAATACCATCCGGCCCAGAAGAGACATAAGTTTTGTGTTCAAACAAAGTATTGCTCGTATTTCAATGAAAGCAAAAGTAGTCGGTATAATATAGAAAATCAGTGATTATCAGATTTGTCTATTAAACTAAAAGCTCCATAAAAACTTTCGATTTTAAACATGGATTTGTCACCGTATTCGTATACCTCTCACCACGATAAACACCAAATAAACTCTTTATTTTCTTAGTCACCACATGATAAGATATTCTATTTTCCTCTACTTTGGCATCTCTGTTTTTCTTAACTCTCTTACAAATATTGATCCTGGAATTTATTGTATCTAGAGGTGGTTTTTGTTTCTCGATTTATGTTTGGTTCAGTTTTGTTTTTTTTTTTTAGAAAAACTTGAACATGTAGGCGTCAAATGATTTGCATCATGTTGTTTTGAGGTCAGTTTGCGATTTTTTTCTTGCCCGTTTACAGCTACCAAACAGCTTTCGGGAGTAGAGGGAGTTACGGAGACACAAACATCAGATGAACGTCTTGTTGTTGTTGGATTAATTCATATCGTAACTTTCTTTTGTTTTATGAAAAACAAAAACAATAACAATTGACCACACTACAGAGTTTTATATGAATTTCTTTATTTAAAACAAGAAACGAGACTCTGCGCATACCTTTTTAGTTTTATTTAAACATACATACATACATACATATGTGTTGTATGCTTTATCTCTGAAGTCGTTTTCATTGATTTTCTTCTTCTTTTTTTGTATGGAAATTGCCAAACGAGAGCATATGTAAACGAATAGCAGCGTGAATATTAGCATCATCATCACCATAGCGATCACAGCAAAATATGGCAATACAATGAGTATGACCACTGGCCATATAAACCAGCCACTCAAGTAAGCATTTGGTCAGTCAGTGGCATAAATTGTGTCATTTTGGTATTTAAGATAAAAGAATTTTTTTGTTGTAATATTTTCATCGGTTGATTAATTGATAGTGTAGCCAAGAGACAGTCAAAAATAAATGTAAACCATGCCTGCCACCGCAAATTGATGAAGAGAAATTGTAGCATCGATTTCAATATCATATCGATAACTGATTTCACTCAATCCATCATAGTAACGCAATCAGTCAACAATAATTTTAATTGTGGCTAATCTCCAATAGAAACAATTCTTTTATTTTCTTTCTTTTAAATTAAAAAAATCATTGAAATTATCTTTTTTAATTAATTATACATCGTTTTTGTTTACACTAGAATTACGAAACAAAAATGTTATCAATTCTGAGTCCATAAATTGAAAAATTACTGAAAGAGGGCTGAATTCACAGAATAACACTTCTTGGTGTGTTGAATAAGCTGGTCTCGAAAGTTTTGAATAACAGACTGTTTTCTTGTCATACACCTAAGGTTAGAATGAAGCTAACCGGTTTCAAAACTGATTACAATCGCAGTTAGTAGCGTAGGAATTTGCTCTGCATTAGGAGTTTATAGAATTTGATAATTTTTTTGACATCCTGAACCAATCGACCATATGAAACGCACACGGGTACTATTATTATTGTGGTAAAAAAATGCTTTAGTATTCCGACATACAATCTATTGTATTCCCCTTATACTTTACAGGATATCCGTATAATTACTCCTCCTATTGTTCTGGCAAATTTCAGGAAGTTGTTCGATGAAAATAATAAAAATTACGTTTCAACCACTTGGTATGCAGCCAGATGATTCCTTCTGAGATGCATTAATAACTAACAGGTTCCAAGAAAGTATTCGGATCATTCATTCCTATCATCAGAGGATCTTCAAGTTATGCTCGAAGCAACCCTCTTTCGAATAAGTGTACTCTAAGACTACATTGATCAAAAGACCGATTATTAACCTCAGGTTATTTCTAGATACTCTGATGCATGACTCAGATCTCTCCTATTTGAATTCCCCAACAAATGTGTTGATTGCGTCAACCTCAGTTGGACTAATAAATATCTTGACATCTCTTTATCTTCTCTTATATTGAGCATATCTTTCCGAACATCCATCTTCACTCCACAGAAGGTTTGTAGCTTCATTAATAGAGCAAGTTTGTCTGCTTGTTGATTGTCGAGAATTTGCCCCATGACCTGGAAGCCAGCAGAGGTTAATTTTATTTTGTCTACCAAGCTGATTCAGCTTCCCCAGACAATCCCTTTAACCGCATAAGTGCCCAGTGCTGCAATGTTGGCCTGACTGCCAGATAGTATTGTACTGACCTGACTTTTGCTGCTTCTATTTAAGTTGAATTGAGCATATCTTTCGATAATCATTCACTTGTAAGATACCTATGAGTTTCCCCCTGGATTGGCAGTATTTCATTCTGGGATCATAAACTCTTCAAATCCATTCTTCACCCATCTACATATACGCTGATTCTAGATTGTTCCAAAATCTTTCCATAATCATAGAGCCTATTGCTTCTGTCACCCGTCAACGTAACAAAAGCTTTGATCTTCAATACCTTGTGCAGTGGACTTCAATACAACAGAGCTTATATAGTGCAGGTCATTACCCTTGTAATACACACGATAGTCTCTGTATTTTGTTCAACTCCAATTGATTAGTGCTGTGGTTGGTGCTGTCTGCTTGTAGAAGAATACTAACACGTACCTGAAAATTTAACAACGATTATAAGAGGCTTATATACGAATGCCACATGCCCAGTCATGTATGAGAACCTTCTAAACGAGAGAATTAGAATTAGCTCATGAGTTCATCAAGGTCATGACTAATTCGATTACTAGTAGAACTGATATTACCTAACAATTACAGAATAAGCAGACCAAGGTTAATGCATTTCAACCATAACAGTGCGAATAAGAGCACAAGTGTTGTCTAAATAAGCACAATCGATTGCCGAAGTCGCCGTAGTCTAGTAGGTAGTGTGTTGGCTTATTAGACGTAAGGCCTGGGGTTCAAATAAAATTGCCATGAAAAGTTTCTTAAAAATCTGTAGATCGGAGACTTTAAACTGTAGGCCTCGCCAGTCATGTATAAAATTAAAACACACAGCATAAGTGGTGTGAGAAACTTGGTCCATAATCCTGATTGAAGAGTTGTAATGACCAATTATGTATGTATAATTGCCGAAGTTAACTCATTTTGCTATGTGGAAGGAATGTTAAATAAAATTGGAGAATCCAATACAGGTATTTACAGCATCTTAAAGAATTCGGTAGACTCCACATAAAGCGGAGTTTATTGTACGTGTCAGGAATAACAGTCAATCAAATTACTCATCACAATTGTGAAATCTCCATTATTATACGCATGAGATGAGTGGAAAGCGACTTCCACAGACGGTCTAAGTTTTTGTGAATAAATTACAATTGAGTCTAACATAATTAATTGTACTTCAAATGCATTAACTTCGATAAGATTATTTACCTTTCCACCTTAACTGATATGGGCACATTCAATTTAATTTCCTTTTATAAGTGTTGTATTGCATTATCATACAATATTAGAACACTATGATGTTCTGAAATAAAAGAACACAAATATTTAAATGATTTAGAGTAAAAGTTTATAAACGATTAATTTAAAGAAAATATAAATTTAATGTATTTATAAAATAAAAATCATATCTTGAATACTAAATGAGTGCAAGACATCACAATACAATTTTAAGCACTTAAAACAAAAATAAAAATACATGCACAAATTTATTCAAGAGCTTATTTTTTGTAGGAAGTTAACCTTGTTGTTCGTTTTTAATATTTTTAAGGGCCTTTTGCCAAAAATCGTGATTGCAAGGAAACATGCAGCATTTATGACAGACTTCACAGCTAAGATGACAGGTAAACTGTCAAAAGATAACGCTTATATTTTTGCTAATATTAAACTGCTCTTCCTTGATATCAAAAAATAAATGATTTAAACACAAAACGAGTTATGAAAGAGTGAAACCGTGGAAAAAAATTGAATAAATATATATGTGCACTGTTTAAAAACATAAAGCTCAGAACAATACAAAAAAAAAATATTGCAAGTTTGCACAAAAAAGTTTTTATTTACATATATATCGTCGTCGAAAATCCAAAAGTACGTAGCAGCAAAAAAATCATAATCGAGTTTTTGATTGATTATGATTCGTAAGGTTATCTAACATATCTCTACCAATTTTTAGGTTTTTGCGACCAAAAATAACGTTTTTATATCAACAATTCAAAATGACGTACCACATGAAGTATATTTTATTTTATAACGTTTTTTACTTCTCCTGTAAAATTCGAAAAAGTGATGTTACGTACTTTTGGATTTTCGACCAAATATTTGGAAGATTCAAATCTCTTCCCACTACATTACATACATACATATTACCTAGCAAAAGATTGTCTAAAAGCCCTATTTTTTCCACAGCCTTGCCCGCTAAGTTCATCTATCCGCACATTGCCTTGAATTAAGACATGACTTGGGATCCAGAAAAGGCGACACTATTTATCTTGCCTAACCGATTGAGGTTACCTGGATAGTCCCACACTAACCTCAAGATAACTTAGATTAGGGCCCACTGATTTCGTACTAATAGCATTGGTATTCCTTGATTTCTTCTACAAGACATAATTCTATATGAAAACCCCCCAATAATTAAAAAGGTTGATATACAGTATTATCAAGCATTTATGATCTGTCTAAGGCACGACTATAGCAAAACTATCGGAACTCCAAAACTATTTGTTCTCCGAATTTTCACAGTTGATAACGGCCATCTTGTTGGAGTTACATCATACGTACTTACATACATAATTCGTCATTACAACACTTCAGTCAGGATTGCAACTTAGCTTCTCACAACACATGTGTTGTGTGTTAATTTAATGCATGAGCGGCGGGTCCTCCACTTTAAAGTCGACTACGAACGACAGATTTTTGAGAAAATTTTTCATGACAATTTTATTTACTGTCAGAAATTTTTCCAGAAATCAGCTGAGAGACAGTCACCGAAGGAATAATTTTTCATATTACATACGAGACGTCTGATCAGGGGTTTGAACCGTGACCTCAAACTAATAAGTCAATACACTATCTACTAGACTACGGCGACTACTAAAGCTATTTTTTCAGTTTGCTTTGCCAAATCAGGTTGGATGGATATAGAATATAACAGCACGTGCAAATAAAATAAAATTGTTTTATCAAAATGAGTATTCTGTTCGGGCAACAAACTGCACACATCGCTTATTTTATGATCGCCAATAGCGTCCTACCGAGAGGACTATTCGCAATGTGGTGGATAAATTTGCATACGTACGACCACGAAACGAAAGATTTGCCGAAAAACATTGCTATTGTTCATTATTTATTCGATTTTGCGTCGCTGTAAAGAACTTAGCACTTCGGAAACCACAACTTGGCTAAGTTTGAGTCGGGAATTGAGCCTGCCGTAGTATAGTAGGTAGTGTGTTGGCTTATTTGACGTAAGGTCACGGTTTAAACCCCAGGTCAGACATCTCGAATAAAACGAAATATGAAAACAAATTCCTTCGGGTGACTACCTTACAGATTTTTGGCAAAAACTCTGAGCGTAAACAAAATTGCCATGAAAAGTTTCTCGAAAATCTGTCGTTCGGAGTTGACTTTAAACTGGAGGACTCCCGTCACACCCCACATAAGTGTGAGAAGCTAGGTCGCAGTCCAGACTGAAGAGTTTGTAATGGAACTAATGGTAAACGGTCATCGACAACGACGTATGTTCGCTGAATCGGTTCTGGATTAGTTGGCAATTTACTTTCATTTTCATCGAAAAACCACCTTCAACGATGAGGTCCACTTCTGTCGTATTTCTGACATTTCCAATTCACATGAGATCCGAAAGTAATCTTTTGGTATGAATTTCTGACGGGCAGAATTTTCGCTCCATACTCCTTTGAAAACGTCGTTATATTCCAAACTTAATTGTAATGTCACACGAATAAAAATGATGATACCTCATACACACACTTTATTTTAGTGAAGTATAGGAAGCGCTTAGTGGAATACCCTTTACAACCAATTTTTTTTTGCAAAAGTTGGTGCAAATCCTGAGTTCAGATTCTGAAATGGTTACCAAATAATTCAAGTTAGGAATGTAATGGTAATGAGGTTACTTTATACTTTAAAGGTTTAAACTATTACGCGATTATACAATTTTTAAGATTCGTATTTAAGTGATGTTACATGACGTCTTTAAAAGCAAGAGAAAAGAACTTAAAAAAGAACAACAAAATTAAAATGTATTCTGTTGTGTTTCAATTATTTTTAATGTCTTTATAGGATCTGTTACCGCAATCAATACATATTCGTTGATCATATCTAAACTGCGTACAAGTTGTATCACAATATCAATGCAGGTAAGCAATTTTTCTCTCTCTCTTTACGATACGTAATCGGAGAAAGTAATTATTTTTAATACATTTTTAATGCCATGAAATATGCCCGAATTTGTTTTTATTGATGGCGATACTAAAGTTATAACCCATAATCAGGCACCGGCTTAACTTTGTAGTTTTTTTTTTCTTTAACCGGATAAAGTACCATTCATGAGCGAAATAAATACAAAACATATCGTAAAGAAATAATTTTTTTTCTTTCTTTTTTGCAGAAATTTGTTTAAAATCAATAACAAATATTTCCTTACAAAAAGGCCAAATTATTGAGTTTATTTTAACAAGCAACAGCATTTTAATTCCAAACACACACACATATACATGTATATATTCAACTGTCCGTTTGTTTCGTCCTTTACAGAAGAGATCAATCAATTCGTCGTTCGTTCAGTTGGTTATTTTTCGTAAACTTGTTTGTCTTGCCGGATTATGTGATGTGCGTTCATGAGTATGAATAGCCCTGGTTTTTAATCAAAAGAGAAGATTTTGTCTTTGGCGCTGAGTGAATTATAATTCATCATCAAATGTGTACTTGTTTGGTACTGTAAATGTGAATTAAAATGATGAGTATGATACGAAAAGTGTTGCAATTTTTATTGCTGTAAATTATATGTCTTACAACCGGCAATCAGTTTTGGTTAACATTCAAGGCGATCAAAAAATAAATAATAAGACGCATTGAAATTTGGTGTTTCTTCTTATTTTTTTTTAAATATTTCTTCTTGCTACACAAATGGATTTCACCAATTTCGGTTTACTAAAAAGTTTGTAAAGCCAAATATTAAAAAATAAGTTATAGTTGGTTAACCCTGACAATATAATACCTCTATAATTCAACATTAGTTCGCACCACAATTACTTTTCTTTGTGAAACTAGCCTGACCAAATTTGTTAGCCTTTCAACACACGACGCTACTCCTGGATAGCATCGTGGAAGACTCAAACCTCCTCCCCATATATTACATATTCCCTAGCAAAAGGTTGTCTAAAGGTCCTTATAGATTGAGAAGAGCCTTCATCTGTCTTTATTTCACCAAGCTCATCTTTGTTTTCCACAGACATGCTCGGTATTGTCATTTAAACTATGATATGATCTGGGATCCAAATCGCTTGAATTTACCTGGACAGTGCCACACTAACCTCAAGTCAACCTCGTAATAGCTTATTCTAGTGCCTTTAGATGTCTGACTGATACCATATTCCTCGACGTCTGTACTCCTGTTCAAGTTGTATTAAGCGTCAGTTTTGACGGCTTAAATTTCAGTATAGCGTGTTTCACCGTATCTGAATATTTTCAAATTGCTCCACTCATTTTATTTCTCAGATCGTGTTCAGAGGAAATTGTTAAACAAGAAGCAGTCAGCTACTCGATTGCGCTGTTGCGATGTGCCCCTTACGAATCTTATGTTCTGCCCATTTCCCATTAGTCACTCCGTTATACCAAAGTTTGCAAGTCTCTGCTTCTTATCCGACTTTAACTGAAATGTCTTCAAGTTCGTCCTGCTTGCACGTACAATGGCCCCATGCTTACAATTGGCCTGATCGTCATAGTATGTATCCAACACACAGTTTTAGGCTTATACGCCCAAGATTAGCCTGTATGTCTTCTATATACCATTAGGATCCTCCATTAGTTGCTTTCTATATGATTCTTCCATGTTAGTTTACTGCCTAGTATTATTCCCTGGTTATTAGTAATTATTAGATTACCTCATTCAGAAGTCAAACATTCTTTTATTGGGGGTGTTATCTCTGTCTTCGTCTCTTCGCTGAGTGTACTATACCTACGTATTGTCTCAAGTAAGCATTAAATGGAATCAAACAGGCTCTTTTTCACATAGCCTTGCCAGTAAACGACCGCCTCTGACAATTTCATTAAGAGTTCGTTAACAGTAGAAAGATATCCAGTAGCCAAGAATATTAGAAATAAGCCAATGAGTTACTTAGATCTTCTTTAAGTTCCACGACAGAAAAAAAATATTGAATGCAACGATCGAGCAATATCCGTACGTGGATGAAATGCAAGATTTACGAAAACTTCGATTTCGTGTAGCTGATGTCGGGCTCTCACAGACCACAAATTTGAGAATTTTGCATCGTGACATGAGTCTGGACATGTAATAAATTCATCACATTCAGGAACTGAAGGCAAACGATCATAGACAAGGACGTGTGTTCAATTATAGGCTCTCGTGTAGTCATTAACTGGCCTTAATTTTCATCGAAAATCCCCTTCAGCGATGAGACCCATTTCTGGGTGAATAGGTACGTTAACAAACAAAATGTCGAATGTGGGAGGATATTAATACGCATGAGATCCAAAAGCGTCCAATGCATCCCGAGAAGTCACTGTTTTTTACTGATGTCAGGCATGCTGCGTCATCGGTCCATATTTCTTTGAGTACGAGGTTGATCAGACCATTACTGTGTCAACGGCGAGCGCTATAGGCCAACGATCACTTTTTTTGGCCCGAATTGTATGATCTGGACACCAACGACAAGTGATTTCAATGGGATGGTGATACGTGTCACACAGCTCTTGCCTCATTGGATATGTTGCACGAGTGACTTGAGAGCGTGGTCACCTCACATGGAGGTAATTTGAACTGGGCACCGAGATCATACGATTTGACCTTGTTAGATTATTTCTTGTGGTGTTTTCCTAAGTCGCAGGTATATGTGAATAAGCTACAAACCTCGGCGATTGTCATAGCTAACTTAACTCATGTTACCGATCAAATTCTACCGGATTTATGCATCAGAGTGATGGAAAATTGAATATTTTGGAGGCGCTCCACCAAGACACGCCGTGGCGGACATTTAAACGATGTTGTGCACCCTACACAATGATATAAATACATAACGTTATTGGCCATTAATTATATTCACAAGTTTAATGTCGACTCCGAACGACAGAGTTTTCAGAAACTTTAAATGGCAATTTCTATTTACTCTCAGAGACTTTGCCAGAAGTCTGCTGAAAGGAACTCACCGAAGAAATATTTTGTCATATTTCATTTTGCTGGAAATGTCTGACCTGAGGTTTGAACCATGGCCACACGTCTAATACGTCAACACACTACCTACTATTGATTCGTATGGTTTCAGAATGGAACAAATGGCCGCAATAAAGAGTTTTAATTCTAGCCAAATTCGTCCTGTTGCGATAGGTTCAGTTCCTTGATACAGGTACATTATTGTGTTTCTGGTTCTGTTCCATTTTCACTGTATTAAACGTATTTGGCAGTACTGAACACAATTGATGAGAAAAAGCGAAACTAGGTTTGTAAATAGCTTAACCACAAACTTAGTTTTAATACAGCTTCTGATGTTCTGTAAATTTATTACTTTATATTGATTAACGTAAAACATCTTAACAATTTCAAGTTCTTACAAGTATTTCCGAAAGAATTTGTTTACTACGCCCTCCAATTTTTTACTGTTGGTATTCAATATTAATTTATGCATAAAAAATTAACATTTTTAATTCAAAAACAATTTTTGAATAATAAAAAGGCTTAAAAAATAACAAACAAACAAACGTACCTTAAAATGTGTCTAGTGGGTTTTTTCTAAGAATTAATTAATTACCCCCGAAAAACATGAAATGGAAATTGACAAAAATAAAACTGTAAAACAGAAAAAAACTGTAAAAAAACTGTGAAAAAAACACAAAGTCATGTCCAGCATTCAAGAACGAGACATGATTGACAAACAACAATGTTGACCCACATACTACAATATTTGAGCTAAAACTGAGAGAAAGACAAAAAAACAAAAACAAAAATCTAAAACAGATAAAGAAATAGAATCAAATCGAATGCGATTCGATACGAAAACAAATCAAAAAATGTTTTTCAAGTCAAAAATGATACAAAAACTGTAACAAATGCCAAGCAATTGACAAACGGCATTACACATGAGTTGTAAGAAACTACTCCACATAGATTAATTAAGAAATTCTCTCAAGTGAATTACGAAAATCACACACAAACCTTTTTACATACATATGTATGTACATACACTTTTATATGTAAATTTAAATTACAAGTACTCCTATCGTAGAGTTACATACATACATACATAGAATTAAAACAACAAAAATCATTTTATACTCATAAAATGAATTGAATGAAAATATTGTAATAAAATTACGTTGAACATGACAATAAAACGTTGTAGATTTGTGTTTGAAAATGCAACAATAACAACTACTGTTGCCACAATGCCAACAACAATAAGGACAATAAAGTAACAAGGTAAAATTACAACAACAACAAAACAATTGTCCAATACGCACCCGATTTTGAATTGTACTCCATCAATACAGCAATACCAATGGACACGTACATACGTTTAAAACTAAGTACAGGTTGTGGGCAAATTAATTGGGACCAAGCTACTAGGTAATTCTGCACTCCATAACTCTTAGAGAACCAGTTACGATGTGAAGGTTCTCAAAAACTATTCTTAAATCAAAAGTACTTTAAAAGTGTTTGAAAGATGCTACATATTTTTCTTTCCTTATTTCCATAAAAATGTCCTATGCAGGCATATGAAATCAAACATCATACATCGAACAAATTTTTCTACCATATCCGATCAAACAATTTAGAACCCCATAGAATGTGTAATCTCTTCTTAATATGCAAAGCCAGTTGGAGTTTAAAACATTGCGATTGGCATGCACGTATGAAATCAATTGAATTTTATATTGTATTTTCAGTGACCCCATGTCCAGGAACTGATTTGAGGGTAATCGTTGAATGTCTCGATACGTCCAACTGTAGTTGTGGCATTCACATTCTTTGAATATTCAATTGCCGTTTTACTGTCAGTAAGTATGCCGTCGCAGTCCAGTAGGTAGTGTGTTGGCTTATTAGATGTGAGGCCACGGTTCAAATCTCAGGTAAGACATTTCCAGCAAAACGATATATGAAAAATATTTCTTCGCCGACTTCCTCTCAGCACGTTTCTGGCAAAAACTCGGAGGGTAAATAAAAATTGCTATGAAAAGTTTCTCCAAAAATCTGTCGTTCGTTGTAGGTCCCACCACTTACTGGTTAAATTAATACACACTGGCTCTGTTCTGAATTGTAACAAGCCTTTGGCTGATTGGGTTGCCATCTTTCGTTTCCCTCTAAGAAAAAGTATTAGATATTGTAATGAGTAACTTTGCTAACTCTTTGTCAATAGTTGAGGCAGCATCAACTTTCTTGTGATATTATTTTTTCTGAGGGCAGAGCACATCCTGAATGAATTGTTTGAAGAGGATTTAAATCTCTGAATTTTTTAAATTTCTAAACCATAGTCTAGTAGGTAGTGTGTTGGCTTATTAGACGTAAAGCCCGGGTTCGTATCCCAGGTCAGGCATCAAAACGAAATATGAAAAAAAATATTTCTTCGGCGATTTCCTCTCAGTAGATTTCTGGCAAAAACTCTGAAAGCAAATAAACCTGCCATTAAAAAGTTTCTCAAGTATTTGTCGTTCGGAGTCAACCATAAACTGTAGGCCACTCACGTATAAAATTAACGCACACAACATGAGTGGTGTGAAAAGCTAGGCAGTAATCCTCACTAAAGGGTAGTAATGGCCAATTATGTATGTATGTAAACCATAAAGTTAATTATAGACAAGAACTTTTGTGTTTCACTTGGTATTGTCTCTATGAACAGTCTCTAATCAAGAACAATAGGTTTCGTCCCTTCAAACTGTGTCTTGTATTGTGTATTGACTAAGGAATCGTTTGCCCTTGTAAGTTCAAATGAAAATGTGTTCGCGAGTCAAACGCGGTTATATGAGTGTGTAAATTTTCTTAAGGTATTAGCATAGAAAGTGGATCTGGCAGCAAATGACGGCAAAACGAAGTATACATATGTTATTGATAAATAGGGACGTGCGGCGTATTGGATCTCAGATTACGGCCGATAACTATACTTTCGATAAAGTCAAGGAATTTATTTATCTTAGCTCTGCCGTTACCACCAAAAATGATGTCAGTCTGGAGATCAAGCGCAGGATCACTATTGCCAACAGTTGCTACTAAGGTCTCAATACGCAATTGAGTAGCAGAGACCTCTTTCGTACGACAAAACTAATACTCTACAAGACGCTCATCCTCCCTCCAATCCAACAGTGAGCTGTATGAGCTACTCAACGCTGGCTTGGCCATGTCGTTCGAATGGAGGAGGATGCAGGATGCTCGAGAAAGCCCTGTCATCGATTGGTGTGACCAACAAGCAGATGCGCCTGAAAGGAAATCCATTAATCCGGTTGTTAATGGCCAATTAAGTAAGTATGTATTAACGTAAAAGGTGCTTCAAATGTCCACAATTTGTAAACCATTTCTTGTAGATATTTAACATACAAGTACACCACATTTCCATGTATAACCATACAGGTATAGTATGCGTTAGACATGTGTATCTAACGATCTTGTGCTGATACTTATTCTCTCATGGAAAACCAAAAAAAAAAAATATGTTTGTCTGTTTGTATTTGAATATGTATATTGAATAAGAGTTGGTGGAATTGTTAAGTAATAAATCAATTTTATTGAAATTCATCAAATGCAAATTGTCAGCTACAGTGTTGGACAACAGAAACACACGCAAATCATTAAACGCATGACGAATATAAAAATGACATTTTGTTTCAAATTAAATTGATAAAAAACAATTGATTGAATGAACTCTTAGCCAAAGCCACGACTTGTTGTTGAGCTACAACCATTAATTTTTGATAGTATTTAAGGTATTGCTGAAATATGTCGACTGTAAATGTAACACAATTGATAGTGCGCTATAATTGTTGGCTGTATAGCATGACATGTAAAGTTTGTAATCAGAAACAGAAATATTATTCAGATTTGGTTTCTGTATGTTTTCCAATCATAATCACATTTTGACATGCCAAACATCTAATGCGTCAACACAAAAATTAAAAAAAAAAAAAACATAAAAGTTTTATTGTAATACGTTACTCTTGCCGTACATTTAATTGTATGGTTACGTATGGGTCAGAGGTGGCCAAGTTTCTGTTCCTGTTGTACATGAATAAAATGAGAATAAATGTAAACCTCTCATATTGTATTAATAACAATATTTAGATTAATTACCTGAATTTTAGTGTAATATACGTAATGTACTACGTAATGTACTAAAATCGAAAGCAAGAAAATTGGTTGCAAGCGTAATTTCTTAAAATAAAAATCTCTTTGCAATAAAAACTTCCAATTACATACATATGTATATATCCATACATACATATATACATACATACATATATACATACATTCATATATATGTATATACATATATACATACATACATATATACATACATAATTGGTCATTACAACCCTTCAGTCAGGATTATTGACCTAGTTTTCACACCATTTATGTTGTGTGTGTTAATTTTATACATACATACTGTTACGAAAATAGAAATGGTGTTACATTGTTTAACATTAAAATGATAAACAAAAGCTACAAAAACAAAAACAATGGACTTGTTTACATAATCTACAAATAAACAAACAATTTAGCAACAACATCAGTATAAACAAAAGGGGATAAACAAGTAAACAAACAGGCAACAACAACATTGCAAGGACAAACGTAAACAAAATGCATAAACAACAATAAAGTAAACAACATGTTTACATTTATAGAGATTTCACGAAGGCGAAGTCATTCCTTCCTTCAAGAGCATTCATCAAACTGTTTACCCTACGATATAAAAAGCAAGACAAATCTTGTGTGAAGATACGTTGCGAGTGAAGAGAATAATAGTGGTTTGAAGATCCTCGCTATAAAGATGTGCCGAACAATTGTTAGTGTTTACGCAAAAGAGAGTGTAAAAAAGAACAACAAACAAAGTAAATTGTTGTTGTCTACATCAAGTCGTGAACAGTGGCACACAGAATTGTGCGAACAATAAAGAATGTATCCAAAACTAAACCCAAATTTATTTGTTTTTTATTTGCAATCTACGAACTCACATTTTAAACGTTTTTAAACGGGTAAAAACGTAACAATACATATATACATATAGAGTTGGTCACTATAGCGCTTCAGTCAGGATAACTACTTAGCTTCTCACACCACTCATGTTGAATGTGTTAAATTTATCCATGAGTGGCAGGACATACAGTTTAAATTTTAAACAGATTTATTAGAAACTTTTTTCATGTCAATTATAATTAAGTTAATTACGTTATAACATAGCGAATAAGGCGTGGGGCCTCATGATCAAACGGAATATTACGGAGAAGATTGCCTTCTATAGGAACGAATTCAAATTGTGTTATATTGCTCAGTTGGAGTTTTTACAGAATATTTGGCAGTTTGCTTCCACAAGTAAAATACAATATTTCAGTTCAAAATCTAAAAAAAACGTTTTGAATTTTCTTAGACCACACTGTGGCATTATTAAAAGCGTTAGACTCCAGGCTAGTCACATTAAATTCTTAAAAAAAATAATTTTTGCAAGTAAACACGTGTTCTTCAAAAGAAATTAATTTTGCGAACGACCTTGTGAGATTATTATAGTTTTTGCACAAATTTTTCACAAATTTACTCTTCTCGACCTGTAACCGTGAACAAGACAAAGAAAAAAGGACATATCAAAGAGAATATTGCTGATGTAGCGCGAAGTCTTGAAGAATCCGCCAAAATATCGATTTATCGTCATTTCACTTTTGCTCGTTTGAAACTGGTGAGCAATATGTATTGTGTTTAAGAATGAATCTTCTTTCTGGTAAAATGTTTAACGAAACTAAGAAGCCGTTAATGGATCAACATTACTTCCACTAAACTAGACTGTTGGTTTAGATGCATTTACATTAGCCATCGGTCTTTATTTCTATCAAACGTAAAAATTAATGTCTGATATCCAAAGAAACGGATCAACTAGACACAGCTTGCATAATAATGTCCTTCTTTAAAACTCAATTTCATGATAATGTTCACCGGCTCTCTCGTTTGTACTATTTAACGTCTCTGGATTACTTTTAATGCGACTATTGTTAGTCATTCACTTATACCGACAAACTAACAACTCTTGATGTAATTTAAGCCAACATTGACACCATACGGCCGGAATGTGTTCCGATGATTCATTCTCATCGTCATAGAATGTACATATTGGGCTCGAGATAACCCTCATTCTGAATAGGCCGGTTACCAACCTTAGTTGATCCTGGATAATCTGTTGCATAAACGCAAATTTCCTTTCATTTGGTCTGAAAAAATCTTCGCCTTACCTTTGGTTTGAGCATATGGTTGAGCATATTTTTCCAAACATTTGCTTTCACTGCACAGAAGGTTTCTGGTCCCATCAATAGCGTAGAAGCTCCCTTTCTTGCAACATCGTCCCTTGGTCATTGCAGAGAATTCCCACATGGAATAGACTTATTTTCTCTACGTAAACGATTTGTCGTCCCCAGATATTTCATACTATTGGCGATGATGAGAGTATTTTTATGTGAGCATCTTCCATCCAAATTGAGAACTTCTGCTCTTCTTGCAAGGGAAAATAGTCCCTTTTTTAAAAGAGTATGCAGACGCCAGATTACTCCTCTCATTCTTGTTCGTAAATCTCGTTTTGAAGAACTTTCCTAAATCATAGAGTCTACTGGTTCTGTCCAGTGTACAACTGAGAAGGGCGCTGTTAACCAATCGATTCAGTGAAACAAATAACAAAATTATTTAGCCGTTACATATGCTTCCTATCTCTTATCGAGCGGTAAAATATAAAATTTTCTCTAACATTTTATAAAATCTTGTCAACGGTTTTATTATCGTAACAAATGGTTGCACATGTCTGCATAAGGGAGCAACTCGTAAGCGTCCCACATAACTGTTCTATACTGTATATCAAGTGTCAGATCTGTTACGTTTAAGTGGCTATTTTTCTGTTCTTTTTTCTCTTGTAGATTTTTGTCATTTTGTATTTGAGTTTCATTGTATTTGTTGGTTTTGGCTGTTGGTATACATACTGCTTGTAAGTTCCACCAAAATTTAAGAAAATTTAAATAAATGTCGTTGGCTGCAAACACATTCATTTTCATATTTGCGAAGTGAAACATTGAGTGTACTTATCGCGAAATCATATCATATCTTAAAACTCTTAAATTTTACAAGTTTTTGACCAGTTTCATACGAAATGTCCAGCTCTGGTGCATTTGGCCGATGGCATTAGTTATGTTGGCCTGAGTATGGTTGTGGTATAAGGCCACATGCGCCTGCGACTTAAGAAAACTCCACAAAAAAAAAAGATTTGTAACAGGGTCAATTCTGATCTCGATGGTCAGTTTACATTCGTTTCACGTGAGATGACCATACCCCCACATTACTAGTGCAGAGTATACAATGTGGCATGGGCTGTGTGGCGCGTAACGCCATCCTATTAAAACCATATGTCGCTGGTGTCCAGAATATTCAATTCAGACCAAAATATGTTTGTAATCATCGACCTACAGTGCTCGTCATTAAGGATGGCGGTTTGGCCATCATCGCTCCGAAAGGTATATGGACCTATGACGCCGCCTGCACAAAATCCAAACCAAACAATGAGTTTTTGGTAAAGCATTGGATGCTCTTAGATTTCATCGGTATTGTCCCGAATTCGATAATTGGCCTCTTCGCAAATGATTTTGCTATGAAAATTAGGGTCAAATGCCAACTGCTTCAGAGCCTATTTAGCGAACACACGTCGTTGGTTATACTTTCATGGTGATTTTGCAGGTTAAATAAATGACAACGTTATCACTTGTAAAATTTCGGAAGTCCCTTTTGGAACATCCTATAATAAGTGAAAAGGAGTAATACAGTCTGTGAATTTTTGTGCGGTGGATAATCGACTTTGGAGTACGATTTTTTCGTTGAGGAATGTCTTTTAAACAATTTTCATCGACCGCAATGATTTGATTCAGAAATATTTGCGCTTCTTTATGGCGCAGAAGCATGGACGCTCTTAAGCACCAATGCAGCAGCCTTGAGAAAAGGCCTTCGTAAGATCTTCGGTTCAGTGCGAGTTGGCGATCACTTTAGCATCCGATCCGTGTCCTCAACGACATGGACGAACATTAACATATGTATATGCGCTAGTCCTGAAGCTGAAGGCGTCGTAGTGTAGCAGGTAGTGTCTTGGTTTATTAGATATGAGGCCACGGTTCAAAATCAAGGTCAGACATCTCCAACGAAATGAAATATAAAAAACTATAGCAAGTCGCCGACCTCTCAGCAGATTTCTGGCAAAAATTCTAAGAGTAAATAAAATTGCCAATGAAAAGTTTCTCAAAAATCTGTAGTTCTTAATCAACTTTAAACTTTAGGTCCGGCCATTCATGTATGAAATGCGTATGTAATAAGCTAGGTCGTAATCCTGACTGAAGTTTTGTAATGACCAATTATGTATGTATGTATGTAATGTAAATGCGGTGGTTTGGCCATGTCGTTCGAATTGAAGAGAATGTTCCAACGACGCTGATATTTGATGAAGGAACTATGTAGCTGTATTCAGTGTAGAAGATGACCGTGTATGCCTTGGAAAGAACAAATCGAGAAATTTCTGTCATCGATTGGTGTGATCAAATGGCGAAGCTTCCAAGTACAGAGGCGCCTGGAAGAATGTGTAAAGGCAGGCAGAAATCCGTTAAACGGATACAATTAAGTAAGTAAGCCTACGCTGCTGGGCAGTGGCTCTATCAGTCGTAAATTGTTATCCATTTTTGGATAAGCGAAGGAATAAGCAGAACGGTGTTGAGTAAATCACTGTGAGACCAGGCGTATGATTATTGAATATTTCATAATTTTCTCGATTTATTTTTGTGCTGCCTAGCATTTTTCTGAAGTCGCCGTAGTCTAGTGGGTAGTGCGTTGGCTTATTAGACGTAAAGCCCGGGTTCGTATTCCAGGTCAGGCATCAAAAACGAAATATGAAAAAAAAATATTTCTTCGGCGATTTCCTCTCAGCAGATTTCTGGCAAAAACTCTGAGAGTAAATAAAATTTGCCATGAACAAGTTTCTCAAAAAATCTGTCGTTCGGAGTCGACGTTAAATTGTAGGTCCCGCCACTCATGTATAAAATTAACGCACACAACATTAGTGGTGTGAGAAGCTAGGACGTTGTACAATGGGTCAATTCGACCTCCGGGTACTGTATTTGTAACAGTTGATAAGTCCACGTCCTCTAACCTAACCTAGCATTTTTCTTCAGATTTTTTACTCATTCATTGAAATCAAATCAAATTTTACTCTAACATGTGTCTGTCTGATATAATCAAACTAAGGTTGCTCGATTTACGTATGTACGTATATGGACATTAACATCGCATTTGTTTTTTTTTTATTTTATAGACATTGTATCGTTTTTACTTTCAACCAACGCTATGCCAAAATGTTTATCTCTATTTTATTTACATGTTTCGCTATTTTTTGTTGCTTTTTATTGCTATTTTATGATTTTAACTGACAGTTCTAAGACCCAAGTCGAAATGTTTACTTCACAATATCATGGTTTTTTAAACATATTCATGTATGTAAAGGCATAATTGCATATATGCTCTTTTAAAATATGTTCACAAATATTTTCTGTAGATCGGTTGTAAATATTTGTTTATTTGACTGTTTGTTTTACTTAAAATTTAACTGATTTGTATTTTGAGGCAATTAATAATGGGTGTTCGTGTGAATGTTCAGTCAAAGTAACAGATCCAGTTAAGCTTGACAGCATATTTTCATGCTTATTAGTTATGATTTGCGTCCGGCGTTGGCAATTTAATGGGCGTTATGCGTTAATTGATTGCGTGTTGCATTCTTTTCTTAATAAAAAGTTCGCCAAAAAGTTACAGATACCAGCCACAAAATTAAATTTATTTGAATGTTTTTTTTCTTTTCTTTAAGCCATAAAGGCTTGTTGTTTGTTTTTTTTTTTTGGCCACTATTATTACCATGACAATTTTGTTGCTTTTTAATAGCCTAAAATAATTTAATTTATGTTTTTTCTAATTTTTTCTATTACAATAGTAGTATGTATGATCGAATGCTGTTTAATAATTAAAAAAAATTGATTTTTATTGCAAATTTTGAATTCATTTGTCATTGATTATCAAAGTTGGTAATAGCCAGTTGATGTCGAGATATTTATGTAAATTAAACACTTTGACCCAGTTTGCTTCTCATTAAATTCGTTGAGATAAACATTAATTAATTCATAACGTTTTTAATGGATAATTTCAAATTTATTTGAATAATTAAAAGCATATTCGTACTTTTAAAATATTGTATACAACGTAGAGATTTTAATGGTTTTTGTAAGAATAAAAAATTGTTTGAGAATCATTTTAGGAAACGCATCAAATAGTTAATTGATACTATAACCTATTGAGACCCTGACTACACATGCGTGCACCTTACTTTATGTATATTTTTACCAGGTACTGATACCTTGATCTCAAAAGCGGTATTTCATTTAACTTCTTTATTGTATTTAGTTTCGTTAAATATAAATATATATGGGCAATTTCGTCACAAGTGACCCAATTTTTAAAATCGATGTCTTTCGATTTGGATGAACAATGTTAGTACTATTGGATAGTAGGCCAGACACAAATTTTCAGCTCTATCAGTCAAGAACTGCCGGAGTTAGAGGGGGTCAAAGTTGGACATTTTGGTCATACAGGGTTTTTTTAAAATGTGTCTAACTTTTCACCTATTGGTCCTAGCAAAAATTTTCCAAAGGATATTAGATAGCTATTTCTTCAATCTTTCCAAAACTAATTGTTTTAATTTTTTAAAAATTTTTTTTTATTTTTTTTTTCAATTTGGGCCCTTTTTTTTTTTTTTTTTTGCTTAAAATAAAGCTTATAAAATTTCCTTTAAGGCCTTCATAATCGAGGATGCGAGTATACAAAAAAATTATTTTTTAGTATACATTTTTTTCAAAAATTTCATCGTATTTCCTTTTAGTTTTCTAAAATATACATACAGTAAGCGTCAAAAGAAACTGTACACTAAAGATTTCTTTTGACGTTCACTGTATGTATTGTTGGATTGTTTAAAAAAAAAATAATTTCTATTTTGTTGCTCAAGTTTATTATGAAACGATTTTCGTTTTTCTCTTATACATATGCATAATATATTAATTTTTACCCGTAATATGCGCCCGCTACGGTAGGGTTAAGGAATTAAATCTTAACTACACGAGACAATCTGTCTTAGATTCCGAGATCTATGTTGATACATTATCTCCTGATGTTTTGAAAAATCATCAAAAGTCAAAAATCAAAAAAGGTTTAGGAGCGATGGAAAATTTAGAAACACTTGTTGTACAATTAACTTCATACATACACAATTGGTCATTACAACCTTTCAGTTAGGATTACAAATTAGCTTCTCACACCACTTTGTATGCTGTGTGTGTTAATTTTATCCATAAGTGGCAGGACCTACAGTTTAAAGTCGATTCCGAACGACAGATTTTTAAGAAACTTGTTTTAACCTGTGAGACTGTACACAAGTCTGTAGTTAGTGGAAGTGTTATGACAAATATAATGGGTCAAGCGGCATAAAAGCTAAAGTCAATCAATTGGTTAAAATAGGAAAATGGGCTGATAAAGTTCAAAATAACGACAAAGGATGTAATAGTTGCTCCTTCATGGTCCTGCACGTGCAGATGGCTTAAGCCCTGGTTTAGCAAACGTACACGGAAGGCACGTTCGTCTTTAGAATACGAAAAGCAATGACAGAAATTACAGAACCGTAATCTAATTGTGGTAAGTATTTGCATTGCTCTTCATATGCTAAAAACAAACGTACGTTCCGTTACGTTCCGTGGACGTTTGAGTAACCGGGTTTAACCTTATATCATCAACAAATAGTTTACTCTCGAAGTGGATGAGCAATGTGCTATATTCCTTTCTAGAAATTATATAACTATGTAGAAATGAATTTGGTTCATGTTGAGGATTAAAGAGGATAAATAATATATTGTTAATGTGTTTCCTTAATGATTAACACACAGAGATTGACCATAATGCTTTTGAAAAAGAGATAGTAGTGTCTGTAGATTTTATGGTTGAGTCTGTTTATATAGTAGGTCGTAGGAAATACTTCTGCAGAAAAATTGTTCCAGATACGGCTAAAGAATGAATTCGCCAAATAAGTCGCTATATAATCGAAGACCACAAGTACAGAGTAAGAGAGCACGATTTTCGGGAAGCAGTTGCTTTACTTAACTAGACAACAATCAATTTTATTCATATTCATTCGCGAAATAAGCACCGAGGTCGCCTCAAAAAGTTTACATAATATTATTGGGTGACTGTAAACTGAAATTGATCGAGGTAGTTGAAGCTCTAAATATAAATATATTAGAGGAACATGTTGGGTATATCGTATCCGAAAGCTCTATTAAATGCAGGCATTGCACGGGTTTAAATCGACTAAAATCAACAACGGATTGATTACTCTAGACATGACCGATACTAACGTCGTATAGCCCTCGAAGGAAATTATCCATATTTCCAATAGACTTAATTTTAATCGAGCAATAATCATCAGCGATGGGGTTCATTTCTGGCTTTGGGACAATACAAATCCACATGAGATCAAGAGCTTCTATTGCATTCCGAAAAAGCGACAGTTTGGTGTGGATTTTGGGCTGGCGGTGTCATCGATCCATATTTCTTTGACAACGTTGGGTCTCACTTTCAACGACGATCATAATAAGTCGATGATTATCAATTTGTTGAATACCATCATGAAGTCGTTACCATAGTCTAGTAGGCAGTTTGTTACCTTATTGGACGTGAAACCACGGTTCAAACTCCAGATCAGACATCTCCAACCAATCGAAAATTAAATATTTCATCGGCAGATTTTTGGCAAAACTCTGAGAGTAGATAATTTTGATATGAAAAGTTTCACAAAAATCTGTAGTTCGGAGTCGACTTTAAACTGTCCCGCCAATCAAGTATAAAATTAACACACACAACATAAGTGGTGGCAGAAGCTAGGTTGTAATCCTGACTAAAGGGTTGTAGTGACCAGTTATGTATGTATATATGTATGAATAACAATGACGTGTACATATTTTCCACAGCACGCCACTAGTGCCACACAACTGATGCCACATTGAATATTCTCCTCGAGCTATTTGAGAGCATGGTCATCTCGTGTGGAAATGATGTGAAGTCATTTTAATAAGTCCTAGAAGCATGCGAACAAGCCACAAACCACAGCGGTTCTTAAATTAAAGATAAACCATACCTTGTCAAATTTTGAGTAATTTATGCGCCAAAGTTTTGGAAGACAAGTTTTGAAGGTCGTGCAGCTATTGGAGAATTAATAAAGGATGATTGCTCTCTGGCAACGGCATTATCGTTCTCAATAGAGGCTGGAAATGCATGTCGGAATCGCACTACCTTTCAATGAATGGTCAGATATGCCTTCCCTTTTGTAAACATGGATGGACTTTCAGAATTTCTTATGCATTAATTTACCCGTATTATTGAATTAACAGAAGATGAATTTATTATGCAAAGATTAAATGTAATTTAACAAAACTTTCTAATTAAAAATGCTATTTTCAAAATAAGATCAAAAAAATTATCAGTTTAAGGCTTATTTTCCTCATTTGACCCACAAAAAAAAAAGAAAATGAAAACCCGACACAGATAAACAAACAGATGGATGAGGTAAAAATAAATTTTGTTTTTAACTTTTACAATTGCTTAATAAATTATTTTCGCTATTTCTACTCCAATTCAATACACTTTTTAAGTGAAATTAATGAAAATGAAGAAAACCAGTGCTGGCAAATAGTTCAACTCAATGCGAAAGTTATAAAGTATTTTTGTTGTTGTTTTTGTTTGTATTTCTGCTACAAACCATAGGCAATTTGTGGCAAAAGGAGTTACAAATGTTTACAACGTTTCAGTCATTTTGATCTAATTAAGTTCAATTTTAATTAATTTATTTAAAGTAACTGTAAATTTCGAATTTCAAAAGCTTTCAAACTCACTTGGGTTTTTTTTCTTTTTTTTTTTCGTTTTTGGTTAGTCAAACGTCGCCGGTAAATGGGTGCGGTTCATCTTCTCTTACTTGGCCGGTTACAAACATTGATCGGTCATATGCAATGAATTCGATTCGCTAGTTTTTTTTTTTGTACCATTTTTTTAATGGTACAATGCCAATTCAATTGTAAAGCAATTCATTTTGTTACGATTTGTTATTGTGATCACATTTATTTCGTTGGTGCACTTTAGCCATGACTTGACTGGGCTTGTTATTGATCTTGGTTGCTGCCGTAGTCTTCTACTAGCAGGTTGATTATGAGTTTATTAGCGTGCTACAATTCATTTGCTGCATGTGGCATAATATATGTCGCCTACAGGATTGTATTGTAGATATTACAGCAATAGTTCAGAAATACTACTATTGCCTCGATGTTGCACATTACATGTAATTATTTAATTCATAAAAAACAAAATCACTTTTATTTATTGCAAACAACATTGCCGTGTGTAGTATTCCCTTAAATCGATCATAACCATCTTGTCTAAATATTCTTAATTCTTGTTTATCTTTCAATGTGCTTTTCTTCCAATTTTTCTTTGTTGTTTTCTAATTTAAGCAATTGAATTCAGTAATTCATTTGGATTTCATACTATTTTGTTGCAACAGCCCACAAATCGATTTTGTATGTGCTTTCCGTATTCTTTTTTGCAGATTTCAACTGTTTCTTTGGGATTTTTTTTCTTTGTCGTTTGCTTGACTTTACTGGTTATTTTAGTCGTACAATGTTTATTAGTTCGTGCATTCATTTTGTAATTACTCGACTGCAATTGATTTTAAGCGATGAGCCTTCAACGTCCAATTTTATTTTATTTTTTTTCTTTCTTTCTTTCTTTCTTTCTTTCTTTCAATTTTTAAGTTTATTTTGTTTAAAGCCATAAATTTTCGTTTTTCTCTTTATGTCTGTTTTGTTGTTTGTCTGTCTGTCTGTGTTTTTTTAAAGACTTTTTACCTTTGTAAGGTTGACTTTTTATTGTGCCAGTATATGCATGTACCTGTTCAATTGGTTTTAGACTCATTTTTCTTCTTTTTTCATTTTTTTTACCCAAACAAAGAGATTCAAATTAACTGCTTAGGGGGCCTCAATATTAGAATTTTTATATTTTAAATAAGACTTCAAGTGATTTTAAAGTTTGGCCAAGAAACAAGCTTTTAGTCTATGCAGTATTGTGTTGGCCACCAATATATGCTTACGACTAGTATTATGTAGTATTATTCCAGTGTGTTCGCTTATTAGACAAGGGCCCACGCTTCAAACTCCTGTTCAGACATCTCGAACAAAACGAAGTATAAAAAATAATTCTTTCGTGGACTTCCTCTCAGCAGTCTTCTGGCAAATACTCTGTGAGTAAATATAATTGCCATGAAAAGTTTCTCAAAAATCTGACATGCGAATTAGACTTTAACCATAAATCATGCCGCTCATGTATAAAATTAACACTCACACGATAGGTGGTGTGAGAAGCTAGGTTGTAATGACCAATAAAGTAAGGAACTACCATACTTGCCCTCTCCGAAAATATAATTGCTCTGAAAGAACTCCAAAGCAGTCAGCAAATGATTCTAATTTTCATCGAATAATTCCAATAAGTGAATACGTGAATATATAAAGTTGTTGAGTTTGAGGCGATACCAATTCACATGATATTCAAGAACGTCCAATGCATCCCGAAAAAGTTACTGCTTGGTGTAGAATTTGTATGGCGAAGTCATCGTTTCATATTTCTTAGAGAACGGCGTTGACCAAGCCATTATTGTCAGCGGCGAGGACTATACGTCAACGATTACTTAGCTGCTTTAGCTTGAAGTAGATGATCTGGACAACAACGATTTGTGGCTGCGACAGTACTGACCTACGTTCAACATAGCCCATGCTACTATATTGGCTATTCTGTATGAGTAATTTGAGGCAATGATCTTCTCACTTAGAAGTGATATGAACTGGCGACAAAGATTGTGGAATTTGACCTCATTAGACTTTTTCTTGGGGGTTTTTCTTAAGACGTAGGTGTATAAAAATAAGCCATAAGCCACAACCCACAGCGGTCTTCAAAGTCAGTATAAATCATGCTCTCGGCGTAATTCAGTGATGCAAATTCATCGACACAATGCTGATAATTTCACCATCATACACGTACTGTTTACACATACATACATAATTGGTCGCTACTTATGTTGTGTGTATTAATTTTGTATATGACTGGGACCTACAGTTTAAAGTCGACTCCGACCGACTCCTCTCAGGTCTGGAAGAAATATTTCATATCATATTTCGATTTGTTGTTTTATTTGAGTTGTGTGACCTGAGGTTTGAACCGAGGCATTATGTCTAATAAGACAACACACAACCTACTAGACTACGGCGATTTACACGTACTTTGTTTTATTTAAATTTCAATGGCTAAGAGTCGTCAGTTTTAAATGACCATTAGTGTGTAGTATAAGAAAATTTGTGATAGGTGGCGACACTCCACATCAATTGCAATTGTGTGACAGCTATGAGGGAGTGTTTTGCATTGAACAAATTGTATACAACCATCGCCAGTCACCCTCCGAAAGGAATAACTTTAAACGATACGAAATAAATTGAAGAGCTGTGTTTGACTGATATCTTTGGGGCAAACCGTATATTCTAGATGATTTGAAATCAAGCAATTAACATGGCCAACAGTTAAAATGTTGGTATGAAATAAAGTATTTTGGAAAAAACTTTTTTAACATCCTATGATCTTAGTGGAATAAAAAAATAGAGTCATTGCAACCGTTTTTAGGATAAAGGGGTGTGATTCTTTCTTACCTTCTAAAGTGTAAAAAATCAATGACGAATTAAAGGAATTTCAGAAAAAAAAAATTATCATATTTGACAAAGAATGAGGTTCTCTCGCACCAAAGGTAAGCAAGAAGGCATACATGTATAGTTTGCATGGCATAGATCTTATTCTCTCGATTTAGATCGGAGTGACTGCTTCTTCTTGCTTTAAATCTAAAGAAAAAAGGCTGGAAAAAGATTTAATTCTGACAACGAAATCAACTCATAAACGAATCTATGATGACGGTATCCATAAATTTTATTTTTTAAAAGGTAAAAACAAAATACGGCACATGTCGGCCAAATAGTATAGAACTCTACGATAAAAAAAGATACGAAATTGAGCCTCCATGTAAAACTAGTAGAAAATGTAACTTACATGTATCAGATGGGAAGCAGTACGTTTGCCGTAAGCTAAATACTAAATTTCTACCCAACAATACTTATGTTATTTTCAAGCATAGGGGAAGTTCGGTACTAATGAGCGGATGTGTTTCCCGTGCATTACCAGGGTATATACATTTTATAGACTATAAAATTGATCCATTCCGATATTCGGGCATTTTAAAACAAGATGTAAAGCAGTGCCGATAATTTAAATATATTGGACACATTTGTTTCTACAAGGACAACGTTCCGATATACGTTTCGAGGCTGTTGCTTATCCATAATTGTTCAAAACTACACCAAACACTGGCACAGGCCCCCTGATCTCAACATTATTGAGCATTTTTGGGAAAAACTCGCCCGTAAATAAATAAATCCAGTATCAGCACAGTGGAGCAGTTGAAACATGGAATTAGGCGAGAATGGAACGATATAGCCCCGGCATTTTACATCAGTATCGTGCAGTCGATGCCTCAACGTTTTAAAGCAGAAATAAAAGCAAAAGGTTTTGGCTCCAAGTGTTAAAATAGTGTCATTTATTTGACAGTCCAATTATGCATTTGACATGAAATTCGTTAATATTGTTTTACTTTTTTGTTTTAAAAGTATTTTTAAATAAAAAATGCTAAATATTATACATATGTAGTAGCCGTAGTCTAGTAGGTAGTGTGTCGGCTTATTAGACGTAAGGCAACGGTTCAAACCCCAGGTCAGACATCAAAACGAAATTATGAAAAAAATATTTCTTCGGTGACTGCCTCTCAGCAGATTTCTGGCAAAAACTCTGAGAGTAAATAAAATTGCTATGAAGAGCTTCTAAAAAATATATCGTTCGTTCCGCCACTCATGTATGAAAATTAATGCACACAACATAAGTGGTGTGATAACTAAGTTGTAATCCTGAATGAAGGGTTGTAAAGTCCAATTATGTATGTATGTATGTAAATATTATACATTGTTGGAAAGCTTTTTAAATTATCTACAACCTTGCGTCAAAATATTTTTTGAAATATTTCCAATGAAATGGAAAAGTCGGCATTTGAATAATCTCATAGTCCATTGTCCAATTAAACGTTTGACTTACTGTGGGTCCATGTTATCTCTCATTGTCTTCTAATTCTATTTCAAAATTCTCGTATACTTGATAAAGACTATTGTTGTGAAAGACTGAATCTTATTGAACAATTGTATTGTGTTTTTTCCCAAATTAAAATAAGAAATTTCAAAAAGCACCGGCTTTCAATTTCTTTTGATTCATTTCGTTTGCACAAATTAATTTAAAAAATATTTCTTTTTTTTTTTGATTTTATAGGCTATCATGGATTAATAAAATCTAACATTCTAACATTTTTATTTCAGATTTTTAAGGCATCTTTCATCCAGAAATCCATAAAATTCAATTGTTTATTTAATTAAAAAAAAGAAAATGTTTAGAGGGGCTCCCCAGAACCTTGAAGGTGGTACTATTCAGTTTTTTAGATAACCGAATATGATTTTTTGTTTCTGCATTTGTTGTTCGACTTCTTTAAAAGTGTTTAAAATTTCTTTTTCTCTTCTCAATATTGTGATGATTGTAAATCAGAGTTTATTCAATTCATTTTCTGTAAGTACTTTTTCCTTTTGGTAGCTTTTTTTTTAATACAATTCATAGAGATGCACTTGTTGTTTATTTGGTTTTTGCCGAAACTCACGTTTTCTGTCTTTCAATTTTTATGCCATTATAAACCTGGTTGAGGTGTAGTTAAGTTTCGTTTAATCTTCTTTTTTGTTGTTGTTGGTATTGTTGTTGCATTTCATTTCATTTTATAACAAATAACACAACCACCCAAAGTCACCGTAACCGAAATTAAGGAAATGATAGACCAACCTTTTAAGTTAAACTTTAGACCATTAAAAAGTCATCCAATCCAGTCCCCATATACAATTGTTAATACACTTGTCGGTGTGCATTATGTGGCATCAATTTAAGTTTATACGACGTGTTTCTTGTATCTGTAACTGTTCAACAGGTTTAAGTGTATCTTTTTTTTCTTTTGAGAAGAAAAAAAAACCAACAAACACAATAAGTTGTGGCCAAAGTTTAACTCTGAGGGAGAGATTATAACAAATCCGCAACTGTTATAGTTTATCATTCACTGCTGTAAACTCGCTCTTAATTCAACAACTTCTTTCCACCACATAGCATCAGACAATAGGTATACGAAACGGTATAAACTACAGCATCAACTGAACAGAGTCAAATGCTCATTTCATTTAATTATCAAAAATATTTTAACGTACTTTTTTTTGTTGTTTTGGGCCCATCTTTAGATAGTTTGTTGGTTTTACATTGGCAAACACCATTTCCAAAAGGTGAATTGAATTCACAGTTGATACGCTGGAAAATATATTTTCCTTGAAAATGAACTTTATAAATTGAAAACGTCAGTTCATTTTTTCTAGTCGAGGTAATTTCTACAATTTCCACTCGTTCAGACATTAGTTACCCCCAGTCTTTAGACTTTAGGAGTCGCCGTCTAGTCTAAGTAGGTAGTGTGTTGGCTTAGTAGACGTGAAGTCACGGTTCAAACCCAAGATCAGACACATTCAAACAAATGAAATACGAAAAAAATTTCTTCGGCGACTTCCTCTCAACAGATTTCTGGCAAAAACTCTGAGGAAATTACAATCGGAATCGACTTTAAACTGTGGGTTCGCCACTTATGCATAAAATAAAGACACACAACATAAGTGGTGTGAGAAGCTAGGTTGTAATCGTGGCTGAAGGGTTGTAATGACTAATTATGTATGTATGTATGTCGATGGGGTTTATATGAAATCTTCAAGTGAGCCCAATCAGTAGAACTTCAACGCTACAATTCTTGTAAGAGCTGTATTTTATAGGCACTTCAGCCAATAGTCGCAGAACAATGGCCAACAATTTTAGAACGATACCGATTTGACATTCCGATAAGACAATATTCTCTTCAGAAGATTGAAATTGGTGCGAAAGCGATCAGTAACTGTGCGACTTGATTGCGCACTAGGCCGATTATTTGAATGGTAGAACGAAAACAAGAGAACAATTTTTTTTCCCAGTGAGTTTACACAATTTGGCAGCATAGTTCTTCCTTTAAACGATTCATAATGGTTTGCCAATTCTTGCTGTAAAGAAATTTGAATACAGTTTGACGTTATCGTTTGTCAAACCATAGTTAGCGATATTATGAGCGATTGATGTAAGCAAAAATTCTTGGCAAAAATACTATGCTTGTAGTGCAGAGAATAGGTTTTAGACGGCGTTAAAACTTAAAAACATTCGACTCTAAAACTGTTCAAATGGAAATGGTGTACTTGGGCGCTTATCTTTAACTATTTTCATTTTGTTGGCATTTGGCACTGTTTAGCTAATGTTCTATTCCTTAATTTTATTTTGTATTCTTTTTCCTTTTTTTTTGTGTTATTCTAACTCTTGTAATTGTGTTGGTTTTATGGTATTGCATTACCGAGAAGGAAGAAGAAAAAAAAAAAAAACAAGAAATAAAAAAGCAACTCGAAATTTAAGAAGTATAATTAGATTTTTATTTTAAATCACTTTATTAGATCTGTTATTTGATTCTTGGCTACTCTTGTTAGTTCATGTTCATTGGAACTTCTTTGTTACACTCAAAAAATATTCATTGTATGAAATCCGAATGTAATTGTATTATTTTTTGTTGCTTTCATTCGGCGATATCTTGGGGTGTCGGAGTTGTATGTTCGATGTTCTTGTTGTGTCAGAAAATTCTTAGTTTCTTCTTGCTCTATTAGAAGCCAGCTGTAGAAGAAGGTTTCGATTTTTCAGAGACAACGATTTTTATATGAGAAATGGAGAACGAGGAAGACAATTAAAAACAGTTGAAGACGCCGATTTGCAAACAATATTGGAGGAAGATAACATTTTGAATCAGAAACAAATGACAGAATTTTCAAATGTGATCTCGACAAAAAATTTTTGAACGTTTACAAGCCATGGGAAAGATCCAAAAGTCTGAAATCTGGCCAGGCAGATGAAAAACCCAAAAACATGTTAGAAAATAAGTGTTGTATAGAATTGCTACTGGCGATGAAAAATGCATTTTTGTTCAGAATCCTATACAAAAAAAAATCATGGACTACGGCTGTAAATCCCGATCAATTCGGCGGGAATATAATACTTTGTGTCTGGTGGAATCACAAAAGTTTGGTGCACCATGAGCTTCTAAAACTTGATGAAACTATTGATACAGATCGCTACCGACAACAAATATTCACTTTGAACCATGCACTGATCAAAAAACGACCAAAATGGTCTACAAGATACGCAAGGTAATATTGCAACATGACAATGCACCTGCACACAAAGCAAAATCGGTTCAGGATACAATCAAATCATTAGGCTGGGATCTACTACTCCACCCATCGTATTCACCAAACTTTGCCCTTTGCGGCTACTATTTGTTTTCGTCGACAGGACGCGCACTAGCTGTGCTGCTCCTCAATTTCCACGAGGAAGTCGAATATTGGTTTGCTTTTAAAGACAAACGAATCCACAAATTGCCTGAATGATGGAAAAAATGTAAAGCCAGCCCAATGCCCAATGCTTTGAATTATTTTCCCATTAAAAGTTTGTGTTTTATTTTCACAAAACAAACGCGCATTTTATACCGGTGCACCTGGTAAACCCGAGAAATCCTAGTTCCTATTCGACAGAATACGAAATAATCTGGGAAAAGCTAGGAAAAGTTCCTTAATTAAATGGAAATAAAGTAAAGAGATTACAAGAGCATGGGACAGATGGTTTCCAACAGTCTAACTAATATACAGGCTTTAATTGATTGCGCTGTAACACAGAAGGTATATTGCAAGCAAACTGGGTTCGAACCCTGCCACTGTAGAATTTTTTTTTATTTTTATTTAACATGGCTGTGGAGTAAATAAGTATCCAAAAGATGGCCTTTTGTTACCTCGGGAATGTCCTGAGCTCAAGATTAACAATTCAATGTAAAGTACCTTATTTCCCGAATATCTTTAGTTCGAATTCTAACTCAGCTTCATAGGACACAGAAAATGCAGTGGCTTTGGCACATTGAAACTTCCAATATTGTGTAATGCAGTTGGGTTTTCTTGTATGGAGTGTTTTTCTTAAACTATCGATAGGGATAACTGACAAGTGTCAAACTGTGTCGACATTTTTGTTCAGTAAAGTTTGGCATGTCCACATTAATTGGGCTTCCAAATTGTGGAAATTTACTTTAAAACCGATACCAAGCAATTCGTACAGTTATTGTTTGTTTTCGCACCGATTTTACTCCGCTCTTACTGCTGATGTAGCGCTATTGATTATCGTTCGTTCACATACCTATGCAATAGAGCATGTGCAAGAATTGAAGCCTAGCGATCATCGTTTGCGTTACATTTTTTCTGTTTAGGCTCATTTGAAACTAGCCGAAGGTGTTGATGACGGTCATTTCTGTTTGAAGGACTATTGTGATATTTGCAGCGTAGACAATCGACTAACCGTTAACGGATCGGTATTAAATCTGTTAACTTTGTGGGAATTCACCCTGAAATGGGCTTTATGGCAGAAGACGATTTCTCAATGAAAAGTGAAAAACTGCTCCACAGCCCATTCAACGCACAAATGTCGTTGTCTATGTATGTCCATCATGTAATTTGTTTAAACAGACTGAATAAAGGGGCAACTGATTTGACAGATTGAGCTTCAATAATATAGCAGTTGTCAACTGCCAATGTTCAGAAGTTCCTGTTGGAAGATCCGATATGCAAACACGCATTTTCTAGGAAAATACCTACAATGATATAGAAGGTGCACTCGTATGCAACTGATATAATTCCATTAAATTAACCATATATTTTGAGTGTTTCGTAGTCTTACAAATGACCAAAATGGGATTTTTGTTTTTATTTCTCTTTTTATGAAAAGGAAGTAGCAAAACCGTTAAAAAAGGTCAAATGTTTTCAATCTTCTGAACATTTTGTAATTAACAGTATATCATTGCATTTCAGACATCGTGTATTAATTGTAACATTGTATTTGATTTGGACGGATATTAAGAATGAAAATTGTTAGACAAAAAAGAAGAGCATCATTATGGGTTAAAATTCCTAACGTTTAACATTTTTGACCATTAATCTCTTTGTTTTTTGTTTTATGAAATGCTTTAATAGGTGTTATTGACACCTCTGACTTCTTTAGAACCAAAAATATTTAAAAAGGCAATCAAATGTAATTAATGACACGTTCTGGAGCACCATATTTCATGTAAAGTTTAAAAATTTGTGTGTAAAATATTGTTGTAAGTGCATAATTGAAATTTATGACCAACATTGATCAACTGATTCACACCCCATTAGTTTGATTTAAAATAACATTGACTTTTTGTTGAATTTGACCGATAGCAGGGGTTATGTTGGCTTTGACTACCACTGTGTTTTGTGGTTTATTCGCATACACATGCGACTTAATAAAACGCCACTAGGAAAAGACTAACTGGGTAAAGTCTTTCAATCGATGGCCTTACCTCCACTTGAAATGCATTACATGCATTCAAATCACTTGTGTAGGATATGAAATATGGCATAAACTGTGTTATAGGTATCGCCATCAAGTGGAAACCACATGTCTTTGGTGTCCAGGTCGTCCATTTCAGGCCATAAGAAGTTGATAATCATCGAACTATAGTGTTTGCTGTTGGCAATGATTGCCTGACCAACGTCGTTCTCAAAGAAATACGGACCAATGCTGCACCCAAGCCAAAATCCACACCAAACAGTGAAATTTTTGGGATACTCTTGGATCACATGTGGACTGGCATCGTCCCAAATTTATTTATCCCGAAATAGGTTTCATAGCTGGAGATGACTTGAAAGTTAGTATCATTTACCAACTGCTTCAGAGTCTACTCAGCGAACACACTTTTTTTTATCAACGTTATAGATCTGTACTGCAAAGTTATCGAGCCCTTCGTCCATTTTATGGCGTACATAATCGTTCTTCAAAGCGGATAATTCGAATAACAATGGATTGTTCAGATTGAGGTAAATCTTATTCTTACTGACGCTATCCATTTTGTGAGACGCCGAACATTTTGAACTGTAGAAACTGTAGCCGCTGTAAAGGGAAACATTGGAGAAGATCAAAATCATTCAATTCATTACAGGTCTTAGTAATTGGTGTTGTGTCCTTCTAATCTATGGAAAATTTTATGAAAGGACCTTGGCTTAAAAGCTTTCATGAATCAACTTGATGACATGCACTGGAAATTTGACGAATGTTCTAAAGCAAAAATTGATGTTGACACTGAATTTGCATTTAAGGTTTTGTTCTCGGATGAAACCCATTTTCTTGGTTGAATGGATGCAAAGTAAATAAGCAAAATTGTGGCATTTGTTGTGAGGATAATTCACAAGCTTTTGTCAAAGCACCATTACAGCCACACAAAATTACTGTTTGTTGCACTGAAGGCATTGGACCAAACACCTTCAAAACCCATGATGGTAAGAATGTCACAGTCAAAGGTTAACTATTTAAGGACGTGAAGCAAATAAATTGATTGCCACACCAAGTGAAATCGATGAACAGTAAAATATGATTGTTCATTCCTGCAATCCTGATTATAGGACATAAAATAAAACAACGCCAAAACTAGTACCAAGAAGCTACTAAAATTAGGTTAACGTTACTCTCATCAAACTGTCCGTAGCGCAGTGTTGTACTCTCTGTGTAAGCGTTTGTTTTCTCAAACATATTGTGGTTACGATATTGAAAAAGCTACACAGTCTTCACTGTAGTTGAATGTGAAAAGAAAGTGACCAACTATACATACGACTTTAGGAACTTCACCACCAAATCTAATTTCATTTTCAATTCCCAAGTGTAAGTGAAATAAAAAGTGACAAATTATTTATTACGTTACAGACTCTCAAGCAAAATGAAAATACATTTTTAAGAAAAGTGTTCAACAAATTTTTCGTTTTTTTTTGTGCAAAATTTCCTTGAAAAAGAAACACACGTCACTTCGTATTAAACCTTAAATAATTTTGAGTTTCTTTAAAAATGTTTGTCGTTTTCAGTTGGATTCCTTGTATCTTTTCCTTCGTTTCCATCGTCTTCTGTCTTTATTTTAAAGCCATTTAGATGCACTCAATCAGTTTCGATTAATCTGAATGATATATTATTACAAAAGCATTTTTTTCAGTTCGCTTTCATGTGGTACATCAGCCATATACCTACGTACATATGATATTTGGCCAGTATACGATATTTAAGCAGCATATGTAAATGGGAAGAAATTTGTGCATTTGCATCAAGCGAAATTAAGATTGTTGCCATAAAATCGTATTATATACCGACATACATACAGATATTTTCTTAGTCTCTATATTTTAGACACTTTAAATGAATCAATAAACGTACATACATACATATGTATTTGTATGATCTTAAAATATTGTATAAAATTTTAAGAGTTTTCGATAACAAGCACAGTGTTTATAGCGAATAAATTAAGTGACCCAAATACCTAAATTATGAATGCGGATTCAATATAGTTTTGCTTCTGTTAGTCATGAATTTTTCAATTTAAAATATGTACCACAAATGGGAATTCCACTCTATTTTGGATCATAAATCAATCGTCGCTAAGTGTTCTCTACCTAATTAACTTCTATCCACCCATGTTTGGTGTCAAAAGGCAAATAACACACTCATTACACGAAAGCAGGAATACGGTTAAGGGCCTTCCAATGGGAACTTTTGAACAACCTTGACAGTTGATAACAGCTATATTGTTGAGGATGCACTCGACAAATTTGTTATCATTTATTTAGTCCGTGTTGCCAAATCACAACGAACGGATATATCCTTTAACAGCCCGGGAAAATAATAAAATTGTTTTATTAAAATGGGTGAACAGAACACGCACACTTTATATCGTTAATGATCTTCGCCGATGAGGACCATTCCTGGATGAAGAAGTGTATAAACAAACAGAATTATCAAATTTAGGACGATACTAATCCACATGAGATCTAAGAGATTACAATGGATCCCGAAACAGTCACTGTTTGGTGTCAGTTCATATTTCTATGTGGACTATACGTCTGTTGGCTTGAATTGGATGATCTGAAAACGTGGCACATAGCTCATGTCTCATTCTATTTTCAGCTAGAGCGATTTAAAGACATGGCATCTGATGAGAAGGTGATGTGAACTGGCCAGTGAGATCGAGCTTTTGGACCCTGTTGGACGTTTTCTTGGGGGGGTTTCCTGATTCGCTGGGTTATGCGAATAAAACAAGCCACAGCGTCGTTCCAAGCCAGCATAACTGAGTCATGGCAAATTAGACATTTCATTTGCGCTGCACCCAGAGAATTAGTGGCGAACACTTGAACGATGTTGTGTACCTCACATAATGACATCAATTGGTCTTTCAAACGAATAAAAAATTTCGATGATATCCCCTAGAGACTTTGGTTTATTTAAATGCAAAAGTAAGAAGCAATTAATGGGAGACGCTATATATTGTATGATGTCTTGGTTAAACATATTTTCTTTATGACACGATAATAATTTTCACCAATTCAAGATTATTTCTTGCCAAAAAGTTGCGCCCGTGCCATGATTCCAATATGCCGATGATATCTCACACATACTTTGGTTTACATGTATACATACAGACATAATTGGTCATTACAACCCTTCAGTCAGGATTACGACCTAGATTCTCACAACACTTATGTTGTGTGTGTTAATTTTTTTATATAAGAGTGGCGGGACCTACAGTTTAAAGTCTACTCTGAACGACAGATTTTTGAAAAACTTTTCATGGCAATTTTTTGTTATTCTTAGAGTTTTGCCAGAAGTCTGCTAAGAGTAAGTCGCCGAAGAAATATTTGTCATATTTCGCCTTGTTGGAGATGTCTGACCTGGTGTTTAAATCTTACCCTCATGTCTAATAAGCCAACACTCTATCTACTCGACTACGTCGACTTCGGCTGTTTGCTGACTGAACATATTTACTGAATGAAACTTGTCAAAAAGTTGCTCTCGTGCCATGATGCCAATCTGCCGATGATATCTCACTTACACTTTGGTTTATTTATTTATTTATGAAACAACCGCTACAATTAGTCCTACAAAAATTGTAATGACTTGTTGCTAATATTCTGTAGTTCTAAGTTGTAATTCGAAATCGTTTTTCCAAATCACAAAATTTCAACATTCTTTTGGCAATTGACAGCAATCTTCTTGCCAACATTTTCCATTTAATTTTTCCTTCCACTTATTTATTGTGATAATTTTTATAACTTTTCAATACACTGTGTAATATTAAAGCAAAATAAAAAAAAATATTTCGTTTTAAAAAATCGTTCACATATATTTACATCGGCCCGGTTAAAAACGATTTCGGATGAGAAGCGAAAAAGGAAGAGCTGGCAATGACGTTGGACGTTGGATGATGATGATGACTATGATGGAGGAGAAGTAAAAATTGCGCTGGTGCCAAGATTTGACGCATGATGCATTATAAGCTGTTATAGTCGCCGTTGCCAGTAAGCGATTGCTTATAACCATAACGTTGCATTAATTTTCTTGTGATTCTTTTATTTTCGCCAATTTTCTGGTGGTGGTGTCTCAAAAGCAATACCATAAAATTTTATTTTATTTTTATTTTCAATTTAACGAAACTCATGTTAAGACATCACAAAGACGCCCCAAAAATACTCTTAAAATATATATTTTTTTTTAAAATAAAAAATAAAAATTAAAAATAAAAACGATCAAGAAACGAAATCTTAAATTAAAACTTGTTAAGGAAGGTTTACGTTGTTGTTGTCTTTCTTCATTTTTTTTTTAAACTTACATGTTAAATAAACTGTGGTCCGACTAGCCCTTTGATAACTTTGTAGCAGGATGTTTTAATTTTCTTTTTTTTTTTGTTTGTGGAATTTAACTTTAAGCTAAAAACGGAATTTTTTTTTGCCTGGACCCATTGTCAGTAAGAAAATCTGATAAGTTGCTTTTATAAGCACATAAAAAACACCCCAAAAATATATTTTACAAAAAAATTAAATTGAAATTATTTTTCGTTTGCTTTTAAATTTTAAAAACAGTAGGTATTGTGAATTGAATGTAAAATAATAAAGTATTTGTAACGTGAATATCTAATCCATTTCTAAACATTCTTTGTATTTGCACTTTATTAAACTAAATTGATTTGAAAAATTTCTATATTTAACATTTAAACTTTGGCTCTAAATTATTTTGAGAGCAGTTCTTCAAATTATATTTCAAGTGGATTGTAACAATTTAACATGGCAATATTCTCCTTTAGAATATAAATACAAAAGCACTATTAAATCATGCTTTCGAATATTAAGACTTTTTGACGATTGCTTCCTTTGGAGGATTCTATTTTAAGGGCAGCAAACACGGAACTGACCATATTGGATCTGTAATTTGACTTGAAAGACAATCTTCATATGAATGACTCAGTTGCATTCGACATGTAAGCAATCTTCGAATTGTTAATAAAACAAAAAGAACTCTCTCTAATATTTTTTATGGTTCAGCCAAAAAACAAAAAAAAACGCCACGGCTTCGTTGACATGGTACATATTTCCATGACTCTGAGACAAGATTGAAATACAATGTCATTAATATGCCAAATGATCTCATCCTTTAGCTTTTGAATTATTCTTGGATTATTGGCGGACACTTTTCTTTTAAATATTTCCAAAGAAGGGCGTCCTACGCTGTCAAATCAAATGACCACATGCCGTATGGTAGCGTGGTTATTGGATTTCCCAACAAAATCATTGTTTCGTTTACTGTGTGGCAGTAGTATCATACTGTTTGAACCACATATCGTCCATGTCCACAACCTCATTTCTGGCCACAAGTAGTCTGTTTTCATCTCGATATAGCGAACACCATTCACAGAATGTGCTTGGTCGAGTTCATTTTCAAAGAATTATGGTCACTTTTTGTAGATGTATCGGCCTTTCAAAAATCACTCGTGGATTCTAATTTGTCCAAATACGGCAATTCTATTTGTTAACGAATATGATTTTCTACGTCATCATTCACTTCTGTCTGAAATGGTCAGTAGGTGTCAGCTCTTGAGTCAATTGAACATTGTAAGCAAGTAAATTC
Source organism: Sarcophaga caerulescens (assembly GCA_927399465.1). NCBI lineage: Eukaryota > Metazoa > Arthropoda > Insecta > Diptera > Sarcophagidae > Sarcophaga > Sarcophaga caerulescens. The sequence continues at coordinate 117,652,576 of OV656872.1, read as the reverse complement.
TAATCTTTATTCAAAATTCGCATCAGTGATGTTCGAGAAATGTCAAATTGTTGTCTTCTGCCACACTATCGTGGAAAACATTTTTCGCAGAACGAACTGGGCGAGTTTCGGTTTACAGGTGTTTTACATTATCTACACACGCGGGTGGTGAAATTTACGCACTGTTCTCTCGACTGTGTAAACATTTGGTTAATTAAGCCGACTAAAAATATACCGAAGTGTACGGAATGATAAATGGCTTAACGCGCTGCTTAATTGTGTCAAACATTAAAACAAAGAAATGTCACGTGAAGTTCGTGCTTTTTCTTTTAAATGTATAGCGTTTTATTAGTTTTATTTGAGCCACGTGCTCACGGCATTTATGACCTTGAAAAGCTGATGGGAGATAAATGAACAAAATGAATACGTAGCGCCTAGGACGGAGAGAAAAGCTGAGGGGCTTTTTAGAGTTTGATATAACTAAACTACCGTAGCAATTACAGAATACTAACGTATTAAACAGTAAAACCTCAAATTATAATCTATTCCATTGCTTTTGTAGTCTTCTATAAGGACTGTTAACTTATAACACATTTGCATGGGGCTATTCTCAGTTAAACTATAAATCGGAAAATTGTTTTGTAATTTTTACAGTTTGTGGAGTAGATTTCGTGATTCTCTAACTAAGGGGACTTATTTTCGCATGCAGAGTAAAATTCATTTTGATTATTTTAGCCGGAATGTATTGACGTATGGGGATTTAAATACCATATCTTCATTGCTATGACAATTAGAACAATGCCAGGAAACGCGCTGGAATGTAAAAACGCGATTAACAATTACTTCAGGAATAGAATGGTACACATTATGTGGGTACCTAGTCATCAAACAGTGGTTGGAAGTGAGAGAGTGAATATTCTGACTATCAGAGCCACTACAGAGTATTGCATACCATAATCATTGCATTGAAGATGTAGCTAAGGAAGTAGATGGAAACGTCACATCGACTTTTGTGCATCAATGCATACATACATACATAGTTAGTGATTACAACCTTGCAGTGAAGATTACGACCTAGCTTCTCACACACCACTTATGTTGTGTATATTAATTTTATACACGAATGGCGGGACCTACAATTTAATGTCGACGCCTATCGACATTTTATTGAGGAACTTTTCATGGCAATTTTTATTTACTCCCAGAGCTTTTGCCAGGAATCTGCTGAGAGGAAGACGCCGAAGAAATATTTTTTCCGGTTTTGTTTTGTTGGGGATGTCTGAGCTGGGCTTTGAACCGTGGCGTCACGTCTAATAAGCCAACACACTACCTACTAGACTACGACGATGACTTTGGAGCGCTGTAGATAATACCGAAAATTTTTCTGTCCAGCTCCAGTGATCCCAATATTTTAGGGGAGATACTTTACCAGACATAAATCATCTCAGAGGACTGGGTTAAAAGAATCTACAAAAATTTGTAGAATTTATATAGGTTTGCTCTAGAAAGTAATGGTAATGGAAAACGCACAACAAGCCTACTTTATGACTTAGGTATGTATGTGCCGATATATGACACTTTTAATAGGTCTTGTCTCCGCCAACCTGCCTAAATACATAGAGGAATTATAAGTTCTAAATCCTTCTCCCTCTCTAAGGAATCATATTTTTATTTAAGAATCTTACAGCCTGATATAAAAATTTTGGTAAAAAGTGGTTAAATTTTTAATAATTTTTTGAACAAAATGCATGAAAAACCTCGATCCTTGATGATTAATTTTTTGAAAACGGGAAATCTTATTTCCCAATGTTTACTAGAAATATCGTTTCCCCTTGTGAATGTGTAAACTAAACATGGCTGGATGTATAAAGTCATAGTTATGTAAGTGCTAGTGTTTCTTGAAAAATTCATTCAAAGTTTTAAAAGATTTTTAATTGATTTAAGGTTCAGTACTTTTGTATTTACATTGTTTTTGTATGTTCTTTTCTTAAATTTGAATTAATTTTTTTACACGCAGAGGACGTGTTAAAGGCCACTTATTTTTTAATTACTTTCTTAATTGCTAAAAATGAAAAACAAAATATCGATAACTTTCCATCAGGGCCATTAAAATTTTTCACATGTACTTAATTTTGATTTATATTAAATAAATTTATATAATATTTGTATATAAAAACACAAAAAAAAAACGAGAATGAAAAACGAAGAAATAAAAATTTAATGAATTACCTGTGGGCAAACTGACTGGCATGGTTTTTTTTTATGCATTAAGTTGTTGTTAAATGATGACTGCAACTCAATTTTTTTTCTTTTTGTTAAATTTAATATTTTGTTAACGAAATTTATTAAAGAAAACAAAACAGAACGCATCATCATGGGCATCATCCTTTTCTTATTTTTTTTTCTTGGGTTTTGATGCTGATCATCATCTCTGTCATGTCGACGAGAAACGTGAAAAAAAAGTGCAAAAAGTGTTCAATTAATGTTTAATGTTCAATGTAAACTGGCCTAAACTAAAAAGCGAAATTATAAGAAACAAGGTTTTATACTCTGTTCAATCATTATATACGAAATGAGCCTTATCAAAAGCCATTAATGGGGTGCGTGAACATATTTAATGTTGAGTAATTTGTTGTGTAAATTAAAATTAAAAAATCAGAAAAAAAACAGGAAAACGAAAACGTAAGAAAATATTGCTTTTCTTGTATTTCCTTATTCTTTAAAAGATGGGAAAACAGAGATTTTAAGGGGAGAAGGTGTTTTGAAATCAGAAATCAGTAATTAAAGTATTTTTTTTTTGCTTTCCTAAAGATTTATTTGCTTAAGAAAATTACTGAAATTAATGTCAGCGAAAGAAAAAAATATGATTTTTTAATATTTTCATGTGGCATTAAACAAACAGTGCCACTTTGAAAATTTCTTTCTCATCACCTGCATCAGCTTAACACTGTTAAAGTTTTATTGACTTTAAAATTTTCACACACAATTTCTATTCGTCTGTTGTTTTTTTCAACACATTTTCTTGATGATCACCAACGATCGCTGCAATAAGAAGAAAAGAAAAAAAGAAGTGAAAAATAATAAGAGCCAGGTTAAAAATAAGGTTAAAATTTAATAACAAATAATGATTTTCAATTTCAGATGCCGTTTATCAAATTATTGATGGGGAAATGTTTTAAATACCAATCAAAGCAGATGTCAAGAAAAGCAAATAAAACTCATCATAAGCGTCACATACCATCATACTATGGAGGATTGTGGAAAAAATTATTATTTTTATTGTGTCTGGTTTCTATCACCAATTTACCACCAATTTTTCTAGTGTTGCTGGTGTTTTCTGCTGTAGCAGATGCTTAAAAATGTTGTCCTCTCGATAGCCGTAGTCAATGCTTATTGTTATTAAAATAATAATAAAAAACAAAAAAAACTCAAATAAAATGTGATAGACTGACTAGAGGTAAAATGTAAAAGGCGTTAATTATATGATGTTTTTACAGTAATTTTTCTAACAATTATATTATTATTATTATTATTATTATTATTATTATTATTATTACTATTGTTATTATTTATTGAAAGACATAAGTTTTCTATGATGAAAGAAAAATATACAAAAATTATGTAATAACCAGGGAAACCAAAAATATGCAATTGTTTGTTTTTCTTCATGTCACATACGAAGTTATCCGTTTCAGGACTTTTTATGAATTTTGTCATCGATTTATTAGTGCATATTTTTGCATATTTCAGTAGAAAGTGCATTTGTTTTTGCATATTTCAATTTAATAGCATATTTTCGGCATATTTCGTTTCATTTTTAAATATTGTTACGTTTTTAACTTTTAAAAATCTTTAAAACATGAGATCTTAAATTGTAACCAAAATAAAAATAAATTTGTGTTTAGTTTTAATTAAAATTCTTTATTATTCGTACAATTCTGTGTGCCACTGTTCATAACTTGATGTAAACAATAACAATTGCCTTTTATGTTATCCTTCTGTTTATACCCTTTGCATAAACAATAACAACTACTTGACAATTATTCGACAGACCTTTGTAACGGAGATCTTCAAACCACGATTACTCTCTTCAAACGCATTTCGTCTTCACATAAGACTGACTGAACCTCACTAACTCACTCGCCTGCTTTGCCTTGCCTTTTATATGGCAGGGTAAACAGTCTGATGAATATTCTTGATGGCGAATGTTCGTTAATTCGCCTTCTCGAAATCTCTATAAATGTAAACATCGTTGTTTACATTTATTATTTTTGTTTGTATATTTTGTTTACATTTATTCTTGTAGTGTTGTTTGTGGATTTTTGTTTACTTGTTTACCATTTTTTTATGCTAGTGTTTGTTGTCATATTAAGCAATACGATAATTTGTAAACATGTTTGTTTACTGCATTGTTTTGTTTTTGTAGCTTTTGTTTAGATTTTAATGTTAAGCAATATAAAAGCAAAACACCAGTATCAAGATTTTTCATTTTCGTAACAATATTTTTGAAAATGAAATTTGGAACGAAAAATATAAAGGAATATATTGTCGGCTCCCAATATCAACTAAAATATGTCAAAAATATTTCTGAAAACTGCTTGGATGCTATACGCAACTGTATAAAAACCAATACCGATGGCTTCAGACTTGATAATAGGCTTGGTAGCTATGTCTATTCCTCCGACTGCCGGATCACTGTAGAGTGTTTCAGACTGATCCTCATCAATAGTGCTACTTTCACTTGTATTTCAATCTTTTCCAATAGTCAGGCTGCCATTAGATACCTCTCGAGCCTCACTATCAACTGCGTGGTCGTTAAGGAGTGTCGCAGTTGTCTCCACGTTCTCTCGCGACACTTCAGAGTATCACAGGTCTGGGTGCCAGGGCACAGGGATATTGCAGGGAACTATGTGGTCGATAAGCTCGCTAGAGCCGGTACACTCCTTCCGGAAACCTCGCCAGTCTTCAGATTGATTAAGTGGAATACGGTGGCAAAAATTCCTTGTGGAAACCAACCGTTTAATGAGGAATACTGCTCCACTGCCAGACTCACTTGACCTACGATGGATAGGAGACGTACCAACCAACTACTAAAACTTGATAGGAATGTTATCTCGGCCACAGTAGCCATGCTTACAAGTCATTGCGGCATGTGACGACATGCGGAAATACTGCAGCTAACATCAGACGATTACTGCCGAAGTTGCGGGTCGGTTGATGAGGAGGAAACTTTAATCCAATTTCATTGCCAATGCCCATCGCCTGCATGGTCCAGACTTAGCTTATTTGACCCTCCATTCCTTTTCAGCTTAATGCAGGTATCTTCCATTGATATCGAGGATATAGCTTCGTTTATTAAACTTTTAGGTTAGTTTCACTCATAGGAGAGCCATGCTTTAGCGTACATTCACTGCACTGACCAACTTTTTCGATGGGTTTGATGGAATTCGGTTAGCAAATTGATACCTCTTATTTGTGGTGTCGCAACGGGGCGCTATACGTGTGTTCTTTACCCATATTCCGTTGGATGAACAAAGCAAATTTCCGAACAAAGTCATTGTTATTGCTTGATATGGATTTTGGTCATTGTCGATGACGAACGGTATAGGTCGATGATGATTATTACCTTCTTTTGGATTGAATTGAATGATATGGACACTAATGTCATGTGGTATTCTATATGAACGATTTGAGGGACCTGATTAGACTTTTTTGAGCGGTTTTCTGAAGTCACAGGTATACGTGAAAAAGGCACTAACCAAAACATTTCTCAAAGCCATCATAACCTATACCAACGGTCATATTCAGCCTGATTTATGCGTCAGAGTCATGGAAAATTGAACATTTCAGACGCGCTATAGTCAAAGAAGCCGTGGTGTACAGTTGAACGGTGTTGTATTCTAAACATAAGAGAAGCAATAGCTCTTTCGAACAAACAAAAAATATCGATGATATTTGATACACTACATATATATTTCATATTCATACACACTTATGTTGTGTGTGTTAATTTTATACATGAGTGACGAGCCGACATCTTTTTAAGGAACTTTTTCATGGCATTTTTATTTACTCTCAGAGTTTTTGTCAGAAACCTGCTGAGAGGAAGTTGCCGAAGAAACATTTTTTCAAAATTTGTTTAGGTTGAGATGCCTAACCTGGAGCTTGAACAGAAGCCTTACATCTAGTAAGCCAACACACTAACTTCTAGACTACGGCGACTCTCATGCACACATTGTGTTATTTAAATTTAATCATCGAAAGAACCTTGTGATAGATCCGATAGTTGTGTGTAGTATTAATATTTATTATGATCTTATTATGACAAAACCCTTAATGGTAATGAACAAAGCTAACACTCGTAGATGAAATTTCATTTGCCAGATTTTTGAATAAATCAAAATCAAAAAAATCTTTACATAAGACGTGTAATGGAAACTTTTATTAACGATGAGATACATATAAAAACTGACGGTATTTTCAGTTCAAACGGTTAATTTTTATTATTTACAAGATACGAGCATTTAAGCAGACATTAAAGCAACACATAATATTGGCCATAAAGTATCACACTTAACAATATTGATAATGGCTGTGATTTTTTATACTTTTCTTTACAAAAGTTTTATAAAGTAAATTAACTTTTAAGTTGAGTTTGTAAAAGTTAACCAAACCTTGTCATCATTATTGCTGTGATCTTGTTCAATATGATGACGACCATGTTGCCTAGCTAAAGTTATACAAAATAAACGCATCGTAAATCATTCCTAAATACTGGATGATATTTTACAGATAATATGGCAGGCAGGCTGTTGTTGCTTTGCCGTTTTTTTTTTATTTTCTATTATTTTTTATTGTCTGTGATAAATATCATTATGATTATAATGATAATTACAATGATGATGAATAAACAGATGTATGTTGTGGTTTTCTTCTTTGCGAAATCTTGTTGCCACCAGCACCAACGGTAGACAACAACATCATCTAATAAACATACAACATCAAATAACAATAGTTTATGGAGTGTATGAAACTTAAAGCAAAAAACAAGAAAAATACAACAAACAAATTGATTTTAGTCACGATACTGTCAATTAGTTAACCACATGGGTCATCCTTTACCACACTAACCAACCAACCGACAAACCATATAGCCAAGCGGCCATCTAAAATAGGAAGAAAAAAATCTCAAAAAACTCGAACGAACTAAAATGATGGAATAAAAAATTTTTCATCCGCCACCACCATCTGAAGAAGAAAAATTTTTTTCTTTTATTAACAAAATTATTTAACGGTGGCCCATTGTTAGCCAAACATGATGTTTAACATTAACACAGAGTTTTTTTTTGTTTGTTTTTTTCAACTTTTAACCTGTGACACCGCCATTGACGACAGTGTCCGCATAAGTTGGTAATACTTAACAATATTATTCTGTTTCAGAAGTCTAATTCACAGATTTTTGCCTTACTTTTATGTTATTAACAGAATAGTTTTTAACAGTTTACAGATAGTCAGCTGTTATCATAAAATATAAGATAAGATTATCTGATATCAAAATACACAATAGATGGCAACATGAGACTATCCTACTTACTTACTTAATTAAACATTACAGCTCCTTAAGTCAGGATTACAACCTAGCTTCTCACACCATTCATGTTGTTTGTGTTAATTTTATTCATGACTGCTGGCCCCTATAGTTTAATGTCGACTTTGAACAACAGCAATTTTATTTATTCTCAGAGTTTTTACCATAAGACTGCTGGGAGGAAGTCGGCGGAAGGAATAATATTATCATATTTCGTTTTGTTAGAGATATTTTAGCAGGGTTTTGAACCACGGCTAATAAGCCAACACTTTATTTACTCAACTACGGCGATAACGCTATTTGACAGCTTATATTGTTGCAGGTATTTTCGAAATCAACCACAAGAGGATATGATCTGTGTGAGATAATACTCAACTCACTGTAGACATACCAATCGTTGTGATGCGTTTCCCACATTTGCTGCCATTCTCTAATAGATTACAAGCGCCTTTTCGATTTCCATTTCTGCGATGCTACTATACTTTTCATGCTAAAAAGCTGGCTGAACCGCGTTGCGTGAAGATCTATGGGCGTTTTTCTGAATATTACAGCAATTGACACTTCAGACAGTGGTCTGTATGTGCAGAAGATTCTTAACGCAGATTGTCAATGTGCTAGAAAGACTTTGCGATATGTGAGATACGTAAAATTACATGGGAATTCTAAGCAGAAAGGTTTATTATGATTTCAATTTGACGTTGCTATTGCTGAAAATTTCAGTAAAATAGAGAAAAGCGTTGATTTTCCCAAAAAAAAAAAAAAAAAAAAAAAAATTATTTTTTAAATTGACTTAAAAAACTATTTGAAAAGCAATAATTATTGCCAATAAATTATTCACGTTGAATTCATTTGTTTTACAGTGGTATGGATTGTTTAAAGGAAGCACAATCTCAAAATCAGCTAAGTAGTGCCATACACATATACACACATATATCCAAAATGTATCCCCAAGAGATGCTTGGTTTGGGAGGACCATATATATCGAGGGGATCTGACACAAAATATATACAACATGCTCCACTATGAGAGCAATAGTTTAGCTGTCAAAGCTGCTGCAAGGACAATATGGACTCATAATTGTAATACTATCAGAGCAGAAATAGAGTGGTCTATTCGATCAGCATGGCATCATTGTAATAATGCTAAATAAGTGTGAGTGAGATGTTATCAAAATTGCTTGTAGGTTTGGAAGACCTTAGAATATTACAAAGTTCAAATGTCTGCCGCGGCTTTTATGGGTGGAACTCAATCGAAATATTTAATTTTCCATGTTTCTGACGCATAAATCAGGCCGAATTTGACCGATAGTATGGATTATGTATGATTTGAGTACCGCTATGGTTTGTGGCGTCTATGCGCGCACCTAGTACTTAAGAAACTTCATAAGAATCAAATCGCAAATCGCACCTCGTGCAGAGTATCCAATATTGCATGAGCTGTGTCATACCTAGCGCCGTCTTGTTGAAACCTCATATTGTTCGTGTTCCGAACATTTAATTAGGGCCAAAATGAAGCTAGAAATCCTAGACCTATAATACTAGCCAGTGACAGTAATGGCCTAATTGGTTAGACCAAGGTTAGGTAAGGTTAGACCTTGTGGTCGTTCTCAGAGTAAATCCAAAATCCACAGCAAACAGTGACTTTCTTGGAACGCATTGTATGCTCTTAGAGCTCATGATGAAACGAAGAATTCTTGGTCAACACAGAATTTATTGCACGGGCGTGTGTAGTGGGATCGAATGCATATCTTTATGAAACTATGGTTATACCTGAGATACGCCAGTTAAGTCTTATAGTTGTATGGCGGAGTAGGTAGTATCGGGTATCGAATCTTATAGAACCCAACCCGTGCTCTGCCAATTTAATGTAACCTAACCTAACATAGTCTAGTAGGTAGTGTGTTGGCTTACTTGACGTGAGAACATGGTCAAATTCCTGGTCAGACATCTCCAACAAAACGAAAAATGAACGAATATTCCTGGCAAAAACTCTGAAAGTAAATAAAATTGCAATGAAAAGTTTCTCACCGAAAGTTTCGACACCGAACGACTTTAAACTGTAGGTCCCGCCACTGATGTATAAAATTAACACACATAAGTGGTGTGAGAAACTAGGTCGTAATCCTAGCTAAAGGGTTGTAGTGAACAATTATGTATGTAAGTAATAACGGGGTTAAAGAAGAGACTATAAAATATTTTCTATGACGTGATCTAGGACTTGGGAACCCGGCACGAATTTATTGAATGGGTATGTGTAGTCAAAGGTGGCTTGCATAGAATGTACATCTTCATAAAACTATCGCCATACTCCACAGACATCAATTAGGTGTTATAGTTGTAATACGGAGTAGGTAGTATCAGTATTTCAACAGGATCTTATAGGACCTAAGTAAGCCGTGTTCTTGGTGGTGGCTGCCAATTTAATCGGACATAACCTAACATATCATTCTACAAGGAGAACCTGTGGCTGGATTCGATTTGAGGCTGAATTTAAATACAATTATGTGCTAACTACAGATATGCATCGTTAACTGCATTAGAATCATATACAGGATATTTTGGCCCAAATAGTCTCATAATTTTTTGGGACTGCATCGACTTCATCTGGCTATACTACCAGTTAGAAAACTAAGGAGTAACATGAAATTTTGTAGCCTTAAAGAGCCAAGGTTATCTAAAACATGCCAGGAGACTTATTATATTTCAAGAACTAGGACAATGGACAAATATAACAGCGCTATCCATGTAAGATAGGAATGTATAATGAAAACTGATATTCTGAACGTAATTTAATCGAAAAAAACTATCAAGTGGCTGCAAAGCTCACACAGCAGTTGATAAAATCTAAACTTTATTTATTTCCCCCATACAAAACGTATTTCACTTTTTATTTCACTAAATTATATGTTTTGTGTCTGATGTTGTTTGCTTAAACACCTTTGCTACTTAATTATACATGTGACATGATCACTATGATATGGCACAGGTGATGTGTAAAAACATTAAATGTCAACAAGGTTTGTATTTCTATATTTAACAGGGTAACATATTTCCCATGTTGTGCCATCTTAAGCGGCCTGTAATACAATATATTTGTGTGTGTGTGTTTTTATGTCTAAACATTATTTATGTTTTAACACATTATCGCTATTTTTTTTTACTTATGTTATGTGTGTATGGGGCACCATTATAAAAGGAGGTACTATATTGTCAGATAAATTGTGTGATGGACAGATAAACCGATGATTATGATGATTTAACCACTTGACCTACAGTATGATGAACACACACGTTGTATACATTGTTTAACTACTTATTTTCCTTTTATTTGAGATAAAGTTTGAAAAGAAAATTTATAGCAGTATAATAGGGAAATGAAGACCAACTAATTGGTCACAAATTATTGTTATGATACTTAATGATACGTTTGTCTAATGTTAACTGAAGCCTTGTGTTGTATATTACACTTGTAAAATTTTACCATGTAATGGTATTATAAACAAAACACAAAAGGTTGAAGGTCACTTTCATTATGAATTTAATTTTTTTTTTTTGGAAATTTTCCCTTACACCCAAGCTGGGCATGAATTAATGGCGAGACAAGACAATTTCAGCAATTAAGTTTCCAATTGTGTGCGGTTTTTTTTATTCCTATTTTTCTATTTTTCTCTCAAGCAAGTGTAAGTAATTTCGTTGGCTTTAATGGTTAAAAATATTTATTTTCTAAAGTAGTCGTTATTAATCAAAAAAACGCTCTAAAAGTTGAGTGATCATTCGAATCTAACATCATATATCACTTTATAACCTTTTCACCTTCATCGAACTATTAAGAGGAGGTTTTTATAACACAAATGAAATAAAAAATATGAAAAAAAATCATCAGGCCACACACATTAAAAAGATAAATTTAACGTATAATTTTTAAACAACAATGAGTTTCATTTTCACTTTTTTCTTTCATATTCATCTTACAATATTAACGATAAACAATTAATATTTTTCACAACAATTGATACCAGCAAGAAAGAGTTTTATTAGTCAGGAGTACCCTTATACAATATATGTACATACGTACATACATACATAGTAGTGGTCGGTTTAGAGGAAATTTCAAATAAATGTAATAAAATATGTTTATTTGTTGGTAAATATTTATGCTTTTTCTATCCATTTGTTTGCCAAGCTGCGGTTATGAGCAGTATTGTATTGTAACAATATTTTGTATGTGTGTTAATGTAAACTGACACGCAAATGCGGCATCATTTGATGATGATGACTTGACGATGAGTTAAATCGGCATGAAAATTATGATAAGCTATGATGAGTACAAATAATTTGTAAAGAGCCTTAAATGAATTTCATCAAACAATTGCCGTTTTATATTTATAACGGTTTAAATGTAGTCCCAAAGGGTCAGTTTAACTAATTGTTCTGTCCTTTCTTCCAAGGCTATGTTTAATATGAGTCCACATATATGTAGGTTATGCATAGTAAAGGAACATTCTTTAGTAGCAACAAGCTCTTATGATTTTAAGGTCATAGAGAAACTATTAAAGCTAACACTTTCGCAATATTAAAAGAATTTTTGTTTTGAAGATTCTGCTTCAAAATTATCTTCGAGGTTAAGGTTGAAGTTGTCATAGCCTAGTAGGTAGTGTGCAGGCTTACTAGACGCGAGCATGTGCTTCAAACTCTAACCATATTGAAAAGTCATAGTCATGCCATATTGAAAAGTCTGCACTAGCGATTTGATGGCATCTTACGTGGGTGAGATGTGAATTCTTGTGAATTAAGTCGCTGTTGTATGGGAATAAACAAACCAACATAACACACGAAGCAGCACGAAGCACTATCAATCAAATGCATGATGTGGCTAATTCACCATATCTGTAAGAATTTAATACTTTTAATTGCACCTATGTCTTTGTAAGGCTTATACAACTCTTGATTCTTATGATTATCATGGCTGCCAAACTAGATGGATTAATACGTTTATTGTCCTTAATATCGTTCTATTAAAAACGACATACTTCTGTGGCATATAACAGAGTGGTTACTTACTGTCTTATTGTCCAAACTGCTGTTGTTAGCGGTATTTATGTAGGCAACAAAACGGATCTGGAAGTCGTAGTTACCAATGTTCTCATGGTGTTCATGGTGATTTTGTTTCTTATTGATAACTATAATTGAGGTCAATTGTCATTTACATTTACAATCACCGATCTCTTTCGATATCTTTTCGATATTTGAAAAAATCGTAGTTACATACATCCCATGGTATAGACATTATTGATCAGATTTTGTATTGTATGCTCTATACTACTGCATTTGGCTGGTTCTGAGGAATATTTATCGCCTCCATCATCAGATACCGAAAGTGATTACTACATATCATTTCGACTCCTGAATATCTCGCATCAGTCTTGTGTCTTTGCATTTTTTTTCTTCTTTTGCCTGGAAAGTTATTTCTCTTTTCCCCCGCCACCACACGTAATGATATTGTCTACGGCAATGTTGCCATATTTATGGTCAGCGGAAGTATTCATGTTTGGACATTTCCTTCCCTTATTTGCCTTGCGAGTTCCAATACATTGCAATTTTTGAAATATCGTTAGATTTCGTTGATGGATGATGAAGGATTTCATCTCTTCATATTTAACAATAGGCTCTGGGAAAGGAGATATGGTTCTCGTTTGTAGTTCTAGGACCTTGTGAAGTCTTCGGTACATGAATGCATTTTTGGCATATAACAAGTGACAGCTTTTCATGATTCGCAACTGTACTAAAAGGTAGACTTATTATTCACATTGAAGATTGCAATTTTCGTATGTGATTTTCATACATATCGTAGCCGACTACTCGTAAATGTTTAACTGTCTTCTGCAAGGGTTAACCTTTCGATTTTAGCTATAAAGTTGTCAAGAGATCAAAATTTACAATAATTCTCTAATTCTTTTGCATCAATTGCAAATAAATTCCGAGAGGTAAAGTAAGGTTTGGTGGACATTAATTTTCGAATTTGCGGTTTCCGCCGCCATATCTATGTTTCATAGGTTTACCACTATGTCTGAGAAGATGTGCCCTAGTAGGTAAACAACGCCTGTTTAATCAATAAAGTTAAAGCGACTCTGCAGTCCTTGCAATTTGTCATGTTTTATCTCACAATAGATTTTTCATAGACTATGACTATTCCGCTACCTTGAGAGCTTTGAGTTTAAAATGTTATTTAGTGTGAAGGAGTCTTTAGGATGCCCCTAATAACTTAACTCTTGTAAGGAGCAACCACTTGCATTTCGTTATTATTTATTCAGACTTAAGAGGCTTCCATTTAGGTGTCTCTTGAGAGTACTCCTGTTATCAATCGAAATACACATTGTAAGGTACTGTAATAATATCATTATATGATACAGGTTTCTTGCTTTTTCTAAGATGTTTATTATTTATTATGCTTTTACATCTAATTTCTGTAATGATTTAATTCTTTTAAGTTTCTTCAGTAGCTGTTAGACTCACTGAAATATTACAAATAAAGTTTAATAAAACCGCTAGTTTTATGGATTTAATGTTGTTGCTTTTATTAAACATTATATATGGATCTACTTAGACCAGATCTATGGCAAAGCAACGAGTAGTTGGTGTTTGAATAACAGTTGCTGATGCTGTATATGATGATGATATAAGAGATGATTGATTTTCAAGTTATTAAGGCGCAAATAAAAAACGAAAAAAAACAAGACTCATGAAGCATTTTTTTGGCGCACTTTATTTTATATATTTTTTTTTTTGAATTTTTTCTTTTTTGAAGATGTAAAATTCAAAAATTTCTTAAAATCATGTTCCTACTGCTGCTTGTGGTGTTGGTGTTGGTATTATGTAGGTGAAACTTAACTGGGTATAAATCGCCTTTGGCTTAATACTGTTATTATATTCATACCAATGACTGTCAGTAGTTGTGGTTGTTTTTCCACTGTATGGATTAAAAGCGTTGTACTGTGTGTTTAAGTTTATTTTGCATTTTGACGAGTCTTTTTTTATTGAAAATATAGGCTTCACACACAATTGCTATTCGGAGAAACGCATGAGTCAAATGTGCGGTGGCAGTGCGGTTAATCAACAATGTTAAGAGAGCCTATTATTTAAATTGTGGGTGTGTTTAATTTATTGAACTGTTGGCTCAAAGCATAAATACATTTATTCAATTAAAAATGTTTTTAACATCCTACCGATGTGTTATAACGTACATATAACATTAGTAATGGAGAAATAATCGTATGATCCTGTAATTGGATTAAAGAATTTTAAAAATTGTTCAAAAATTATTATTTATTAGTAGGCAGAGTGTTGGTTTTTTAGATGAGAACCGAACCGCTGGTTCCCTGACTCAGACAGCTCGAATATAAAGAAGTATAAAATAGTATAAAACATTTTCTTCCTTTCAGCAGTCTTCTGGCAAAAACTCTGAGAGTAAAATAAAATTGGAGGCTTACCTCACACTGGGCGACACAATCGGCTATATGGGCTACCGAATGGACTTGCCTGCGAACGGCAAGCTACCCGCTAACATAACCGAAGATAAAATTTCATAGGAATGATTAATTTTTGCTCTTGCATATAAGACAATAAGCTCCAGAACTGTATATAACCTTCAACAAAAGTTCTTTCCACCAAAAACATGATGCGATCGTTAAACCTTTCATTGTCTAAAACAAGAAGAAGACTTATTGTGTTTGGAATAGAAGAAGCCGAAGCTTATGCAGTTTCGAAAGGGGTGTATGGTGTAGGAACAATCCCATTAACCTTACCGTCAAGAGGTGTTCAGTAGCGCAGTGTACTACATGCAATCATTATAGCTTCGGAAAACCAAAGTTGACGATCAAGCAGCCCAATGAGACAAATATGATATGATACTACATTTGTAGATTGTGCCATTATATCCTTTAAAATTAGAAATGCGATCAATTATGCAGACTGGGGTGACAGAAAAGCATCCCTGAATATGGTCATAATGTACTCTGAACTGCAGGAAATATGTCTAAATTCAGGAAAAGATACTAATGGAATAGCAGCCAGTATATAGCAGCTGATTACACCATGAAGTAATACACTTTGGATACCATGTAGATTTTAGCTGGTTGCAAAGATCATTGCTTGTTTGCAGATGGTAACCTCATCATCCTCTGATAGATAAACATACTCAGTTAGTTGAACAGTAAAAATTCGTTAAGGAAAACAACAGTATGACGCAAGAGTGAACAAGAGCTTGACGCAATATCGGGAGTCCCCTCGCCTTTTCTATCGATGGTAATAACAAAAACTCATATTGTCATATAATTGGGCATATACCAGCATTTAGGAGCTACAAGTCATAGTTATTGTAAAAGTTTTCTTGGATTAAAAGAGGATAAACATCTACTTTGTGACTGTCCTGCTAACGCAAATTTAGGCTTAGGGCCTTCAACTGATTTGAGTCTAGTCAATTGTGTCAAGGTTTAGGATTTTGTGAAGATATAAGTAAGTATGTACCTCAAAAGAATAAAATAAAATAAAAAAAATATTTTTAATAGAATTTTTTTTATACGAATGGAATAGACGTAGGCTATTACGAGATTCGTTCAGTATCACATTTTTGAATAACAAACTCAACTTTTTTTAGTTCTATCCCAACTTCATCATTCTGATATGCATTCTGTTTAAGCAGCAGTTTTTTTTTTTGTTAAGTTTTATGATTGATGGCGCCGAAAGTTAATTTTTAGAGGAGTTTGACTACCAACATGTCTAAAAAGAGTTGGAAATAACTAGATTTTATAAATTTGTTTATATTTTATTAACATTTTAAGATAAAAACAAAATGGGTTGTCTTAATTGTGGTTGCAGGGCACATATAAAATAAAATTAAAAACAAAAAAAAAAGCGAAATAATTTAAAATAAATATTTGCTTAGAAACTACATACGGTAGGAATTTTTAAATTAATATGCTTTAAACGATTCTGTAGGGTCTTCTAACAGGGACTTTCATAGTTTGACAGTTGATAACGGCCATCAAGTTGAAGGTACACACACAGTCGGCAACATGTGCAAATAATAAAATTGTTTTTATCAAAGTCGATATTCTGTTCGGACAAACCGTTCATCGAAAAATCATCTGCAGCGATAAGGACCGTTTCTGGATGTATGGGTACGTGTATAGACATAATTGTGGAATTTGGAGCGACACATGACGCATGAAATCCTAGAGCAAATCGAAAAAGTCGCTGTTTTATGATGACTCAGGTCTGACGACATCATTCTTACATAACGATGTCAACGGCGACCACTATTGGTCTATGATTACCAATTTCTTTTGGTCTCAATTAGCTTATCTGGACATCAACGACATGTGGTTTCAACAGAACGGAGCTACGTATCACGCAGTTCATGTCACATTGGATTACCTGTACCGGCGATATGATGGCATTTTCATCTCATATGGCCATGGTCACAGAAATTGTTCAATTTGACTTCGTTAGACTTTTTCTTGTGGAGTTTTATTAAGTCGCCGTAGTCTAATAGGTAGCGTGTTGAGTTATTAGACGTGAGGCCTCGGTTCAAACACCAGGTCATACAATCCCATCGGTCACTTCCTCTCAGCAGTTTTCTGGCAAAAACTCTGGGAGTAAAAATAAAATTATAATGAAAAGTTTCTCAAAAATCAGTCGTTCAGAATCGTTTTTAAATTGCAGGTCCCGCTACTTATGCATAAAAATTAACACACACAACATACTAAGTGGTGTGAGAAACTAAGACGTAACTCTGACTGAAGTTTTGTAATGGGTAAGTAAGTTTTCTTATGCCATAGGCGTTTCTCAAAACTAACATAAAAGCCGATGTTATATGCGCCAGGGTCATGGAAAATTGGATATTTCGCAAACGCTAAACTCACGGAAGCCGTGACAGACATCTGAACAATGTTATATTCCACACATAATAAAGTTACATTTTTTTAATTTTAAAGATTGGAAATCCTTAATGAAAGACCCAATATATAAAAAAAATTCATTGTAAAATACAAGGATTAGACGCAAAATACATCTTGATTCTGAAAAGATTCAATCCAATTTGCTTTAATCCGATTTACATCGCGTATATTGTAGGCAAGTATAGTAATAAAAAGCTTAAAATTAATTACTTATGATGATAAAAAAATAAATTAATAATCTATTGAATATTAATTTAAATTAGAATTATTGATGTTATTAAGCAAAGTATAGTAAATAAGACGATCTACGCATCCAATAGGATTTCTTTTTTCGTTTGTTTCTGTATTAATCTTAGAAATTCCCATAATAAGGCATTAAATACTAAGTATTGTAATGAAATGCATACGATTTATGCAAATATTGGTTGTAATTTAAACGCGGAAAAGCTAAGAGATTTGATTTATTTGACTGATTAATGATTCTAAAACCGATTAACGATTGCACTACAAAGGCAAATTACGATGCAATAACAATGTGCGACAGTCAAAATACACTCAACTAATGACATAGTGTAGGTTGTGAGGTTTGTTGAGTAGAACTCCAAACTATATTTTTGATATTTCTCGAACCCTCCAAACTTGTTTTGTTTGACAAAAACGTTATTTTTGGCTTTTTCACACAAAATTATTGATTACCCAAACATTTTTTAACCTATGTATTTTCAAAATAAATTTTTTTTTGAAAAGGGTACAGATGAGCCTTTAAAATGGTATACATAAACATATGGTTCAAACTTACATGAGTTTTGATGGGGTAAACTTGGAAAATATTATTTTTTCTTATTTTTTCAAGTTTGGCCATTCTTAATTGAAAAATTTAATTAAAAAATATGAAATAATTGGCGACATTCTAAAAGTGCATTATATTGTGAAGAGATTGACACTTCGTTTGATCAAATCGGACAAAAATTACCATAGTTATTATTAAAATAGTATAACAGTCGTGTTATATTTTTTTATATATGTCATCTTATCAAATAAACTTTCCGTCCAAAAATTTTCAGAAGTTTTGATGGATCTTGATTGTTTATCGGTTAATGTGTCAATTTCACGTTTCAGCGACCACCAGAAGTTGACCAATGTTTGCGCAAAGCGAAATAAGGAAATTTTGCAAAACACACAAATACTAACCGACATCTGGTGCTCGCCCGATAAACAATCAAAATCCATCAAAAATTCTGAAAATGTTTGAACTGAAAGTTCATTTGAAAAAGATGTATATGAAAGATATACATTCTTTATATAATGTATATATTATATTCTTTATATAATTTAATAATTATATTCTTTATATAATGCCTACGGCAATTTTTGTTCCATTTTACCAAACAAAGTGTCAATCTCTTCACAAGAGGATGCATTTTAGGAATGTTACCACTTATTTTATATTTTTTTTTTTTTGTTAAAGTTTACTACTATGGACGGATAAACTTGAAAAAATATAAAAAAAATTCTCATTTGTCAAGTTTACCTCATCAAACTCCATAGCATATTAAGTCAAATAATATATATGTTTATAAGGCCTATCCCTCTTCTTTCTAATAAAGTTTAAATTTCGGACTTCTGTTCAGAAATGTTTGTGGAATCAATACATTTGTGTGTAAAGTCCAAAAAACAGTTGTTGCCAAATAAAACAAGTTTGAAGGGTTCAAGAAATATAAAAAAATATTTTTGAGTTCTACTCAACAAAACTCACAACTTACACTATGTCATTAGTGTAATTCATTCATTTTTTTTATTTTGTCGCATAGTGTAATCATTTTGACGTGACTATATAATATTCCTACACTGAAATAAGTTTTAACCTTCCTATACCCGCGCGTTGGTTTGTGAGACCGATTTTTTTTATTATTGCGATTTTTTTTGTAAAAAAATATTGCCAATAAGTTGATATCACTAGTAGCTTCATTATTCGTAATAAGCTTGGTTTTTGCATCAAAAAAATTTTTTGAAATAGTACCAAGGATATAGGATTTTCCATTGTCGGTCTCACAGACCAACGCGCGGGTATTGGTGTTTCACTTTTTGGTGCGGGTATAGGAAGGTTAAAGAATTTTAAAAATTTAGGATTTATTCATTGTGTTGCCCTCAATTTTTTGATCGGTTAACCACAGATCTTTACATGTATATGGCCTTGGAAGTGTTTCTGGAATCTGTCGCTCTGACCAGGCGTTAAAATGTAGACCCTGCATACCAAAGATAAACTTAACACAGCAACATGAGAAAATAGTCTGTAACTCTGACTAATGGATTGCAATGACCAATAATGTCTGTAAAGACTTATCTTGTGCCACCTTCCCGTTGATCATGACACCATCTCGTAATAACTGTGCGACTGAACTGTCTCCAATCCATTTAGATTGAGAATTCTTTATTTACGGAGTATACATTCTCAAACTCAACTATCCACTCCACAGAATTACACATATGGCGTGGGATTCAACAAAAGGTTATCATATTTCTGCTTTATAGTTGATTCAGCTTACACGAACAGTTAAATTCTTATCTCGAGACAACCTCATACGAACATAAACTTCTAGAGCCATACACTCTTGCTTCTTTAATAGCACCCATTTGCATACCACAGATTGGGTTCATTCTTAGAAGAGTAAGCAGGCTCTAACATGTGCTGTTTCTCAACTTCGTTGCGAAACGTTTTAAAAAATTATAGAGCTTGCTGGTTCTGAGCAGGAACCATTCAACGAGGAAGATGCCAGCCACCTAGATTATCAGATCATGATGCCCTCTGATGAATATCGTTTTCTGCTACCTATTATCATAAGACTAATCTTGATTGAATCACATTTCATCGTAATAATGTATGGTAGCAGCGAATATCATTCTGAAGGCGGCATGAAAGTAGTACAGTATTGACAAAAATTTTTGAACAAATAATCTACCCGACTTTTATATTAGAGACGTTGCACATTGTATGGTGACCTTCCATTCAGAGCCTATAAGCATGCAAGAAGAGGGGTTCGTTGAGGTCGCAGGTACAATGGAAATATAATTTGGGGATTTTAGTGAAATTGGTCTTCAATTAGGGACCATTAAAGGACCAGTTACCATATTTGATGTACAGTATGGTGAACTCTATTTTGAAATTATTTCAGGGAAAGACAAACTGTCAGCTGATAGTAGGCTATAGTGATTTTTGAACAGGACGGCTTAATGGAGCTCTAAGTAGTGGCGCCTTTTCAATGTATGCCGGACATCATTAACAAGCTGAAATCAATGATCTGAGATAGAAGTATTGGCCTTACAGGTTGCCATGATCATTAAGGGTGACAATAGCTTTGTTTACATATGGCTTTGAGGACGATTATAATCTGCCGCCAATCTCACAACGTTGATGGAAGAGCAAAACTACATTCACTTTTTCTAAGTAATGGAAAATTTGGTATTTCGAAAACTACATTAGGAATCCAGCGGTCTCATGGCGAGTGACAATGTGTTAAATGTGTATAGGTTTTGTAGCCCATTTCATTGACTTGGTATTCAGGGTAATAATTTCACAACAAATATTGTGATCATTTAAGTCAAAGTTTTAATAGGCTGCTAGACTGCTGTGTAATTTGCTCTGTCTTGGCAATAGCTGTCGACATACAACCAGGTATATTTATTATATACATATTTTTATCTCAATACACATATCTGACTGTAAGTTAAAAATCAATTCGGTTTCTTGTATTTTTGTTTATCATAAAATAGGTCATCTTCCAGCCAGACAAGAACATGAGTTTCAAGTATAAGGAATCATTTTGCGAAAATGATTATCTCCATGCAGAATTTGTCTTCTCTGAAGAGCAATCACGCAATTCGTGGGAGTAAGACCTTTGGGCCATTCGTTATTTAGCTGTACTACTCGTATATAAAAGTAAGGAAGCTAAAGTCGCATATCCATAAATACCACATTATGTCTACTAACAATTTATTCCTGAAACAGTAAGAAATCAAATGAAAACCAAAAAAAAAAATGCACTTTTACATCCGATTTAATTATATTTTTTTGAAGCTTAATAAACAAAAAAAGAGGGCAAAATAATAAGTAAACTGGGTGTATCTCGACCCATTTAATAAATTTCAAATCTATTTTAAATTCACCGTTGCAATGACATTTGGTCTTTTCATAATATTAACAAAACTGTCTCGTTATAGTTGCAGAACTTCAATTATCACACCCATTATAAATAGAAATGTAGGGTGTATAATTATGAATATTGATTATTTATATGACTTCATTTAAAAGTACTCGTACAACAATACAAGAGACAATTAAAAGGAAAAAAAAAAACAATTTTTTTTATCATCTCATACAGATGCCGCCACCACCACCACTATTGTATAAAATTATTAACTTTTTTTTTGTACTTTTTGCATTTATTGTTTAATTTCTTGTTAATGTTTTTTGTTATTGTTGTTTAGAAGCCACAAATTATTTTGTTTAATTATCGTAATTGCTTGTTACTCTTGCATTTGTGGTTTTACAATTAAAATTTGTATCTGTCAGTTACTGCCTTTGTTACTGCATTTTAATTGTATCTCTTTGATTCTGTTACTTGGATGTGTTTTGTATTTTGTTGTTGTTGTTGTTGTGCATTTTGGCTTTTAGTGTTGGGAATTTGTTTTTTTTTTTGTTTTCTTTTCTTTATTATTTCTTCTGTTTAATTCTGTGTTTTTTTTTTTTTTTTTGATTTGGTATTGTTGTGTTTGTTCTTAATATTATAACTGCACCTTAATTGTTAAAGCCAAACATATTTCTGTGTTGATATTTGCTTCTCATTGTTATGGCAAACATACGAAATATTCGTATTCTACGAGAAGGGTAAATTAAAAACGTACAAATGTTTGCAGACATTGGAACCTCCCTATTTATTAGTTATTCACAAAATTTGATCTCGTATTGCTTTAATGTCTATGGGCGAACAATTAAGACAATAAAGGAAATATCGAGATATACAGTAGGGCAATTTCGTGTCAAGTGACCCAATTTTTAAAATCGATGTCTTCCGATTTGGACTCTGGACTCCTCTTCTGCATTTGGACTTTCTGGCCATCGATTCGAACAGACACCCATTCTTTCATTCCTGGCATCATTCGACTTATATCATCTCGCTGATAAAATTGAGCTACTAGAGCTTCAGTTTCGCACGCTAGAGTTTTTCCACTCGCATTCCATTAAGTGACCACAAAGCTCTTAAAGGAAAAGAACTAAGCTTTCTTTGAGCAAAAGAAAAAAACATCCATTAAAAAAAATATAGTGCATATGGTAAAATTTAAAAACTTTGGTTTTGAGTTAAAATATTTTTTTATAGATGTGCCTCTTGCTACTAAGTGCCCACAAAGACCTTAACGGAAATGGTCTAAGTTTTCTTTTGAGGAAAAAAAAAACTCCATTTCGAAAAAAATGGGGGAAAATGAAAATGGTATATGTGTCAAATATTGAAAAAACTTATTCTTGAGTTAAAAAATAATTTTTTTGATAGATATCCCACTCGCATCCCATTAAGCGATTATGAAGACCTTAATGGAAATTTTATAAGCTTTCTTTTAAGCAAAAAACAAAAAAAAGGGCCCAAATTGAAAAAAAATTTAAAAAAAAATTAATTAAAAAAAAAAAAAAAAAAAAATTTTTTTAAAAATTAAAAAAATTATTTTTGGAAAGATTGAAGAAATAGCTTCTAAAGTTACACACATTTTAAAAAAAACCCTGTATGACCAAAATGTCCAACTTTGACCCCCTCTAACTCCGGCAGTTCTTGACTGATAGAGTTGTGTCTGGCCAACTATCCAATAGTACTAACCTTGGTGCAAATTTCATCCAAATCGGAAGACATCGATTTTAAAAATTAGGTCACTTGACACGAAATTGCCCAGTACCTTTCTGCTCAAAAAATTTCAAACCATTTATTGAGTTTGAAAATCTAGAAAATAAAATTTGATTGAAAATATCGTTCAATAGTATTCAACAGTTGACAACAGATCATAATTTTGAACGTTATAGAATGAATTAATTAGTAGAATGAACAATGAACACGAGTGAACAATGAGTACGAATTTATTCATTGCAACCCTTTAGTCCGGGTTACGACTTAGTTTCTGACACCACCCAGCCCATAAAGGGCAAGCAAAAAGTAATTTTCCGTAGATAAAATGTTGCTTAAATAAAACCTTATGGCTTATCCTCACATCAAATGCTACAATTCTGCTTGTTTACGTACTCATAAAACTATAAGTGAGCTTTATCGGTCAATAAAATTTTGATACCAATTCCAATTGTGCTTGACTTTAATACCTGCCAAGTTGAATCTTGAAAGCTTTCGAGCTTAGATCATTTCGTGAAATCTTTTGTAAAGTAAATGGACTCAAAACCCCATTTGCTTATAATGGCAACAACTTCACTAAGTCTGTAGCATCTTCAGTGTGTGCGACAATAGGTTAAGTTGACTTATGTAAGTCTGTTGTATATGATAGTGAACGTCGTAATCTGACTATCCAGGATATAATAGCGTTCTTCTTTGGAAAGCGATTAAGTCATAAAAGTTCCTCTTAAAAGATGGGCCAATAAAAAGCTAATTTACAGTGTTCAGACCATGAGAAAATCTGCTGGTATTTTGATCAACGAAAGATGTACTCAATTACAGCTGGACAGAAGGTGGGTCAGAAGGCAAGACAAAAGAAGGAACAGTATGATAGCCACTCAAGAACTTATGAATCTCCTGAGAGGTTATCTTAACATTAGTACGGAACGTTCTAGGCTGAGGGTAAGCATTTGCCGTACGTCGAGTCAAGTGGGATCTCATCGCAATAAAAAGGTTAATAAGCTTACCAAGAAAAATTGTCTGGGAATAGTAACTGGCAATCTGATCGAGAATTGTAGTCTCCCAAAGCATTGTACCGAATTGGAATCACTTTAAACATGTAGATTGGGCAATGAAGAGGATGAAACACCAGAACTCAAACCTGAAACTCCTGTAGCTGTGGCTTATCAAGTGCCATAATTGTGCATCAATTGCGATATACAAAATACTACAGAAGAAGGGAAAGCACTAATGTTCATTGCTTCTGATTTTAATTTTTATTCAGTTTTTTGCATTTATCTGCTCATTATCAAATATATGGTTTGTGTACGGATAGAGAATTCTCTTGTAAAGATGGTTATGGGACAACATCTGAATAATTCATATGATATGGGGTTTCCCGGTATACCACAGGGTACCAGTGGAATGATGTTAATGCTGTACCGCTCTGCCATCTCATTGAGACATCTCTCCTAGTGGTCATTATTTAATAACCCAGTGTTTGAATAGCAGTTTAACTATCAGAAAGTATGCTATCAGCTCATTGCCCAGAGACATTGACTAGTATTTGATGCTAATCCCCTAAAGCATCCAGCGGATAGAGGCATAATTCCTGTTGCAATCATACATACATAATTGGTCATTACAACCCTTCAGTCAGGATTACGACCTAGCTTCTCACACCACTTATGTTGTGTGCGTTAATTTTATACATGAGTGGCGGGACCTACAGTTTAAAGTCGACTCCGAACGACAGTTTTTTGAGAAGCTTTTCATGGCAATTTTATTTGCTCTCAGAGTTTTTGCCAGAAATCTGCTGAGAGGAAGTCGCCGAAGAAATATTTTCATATTTTCGTTTTGTTGTCTGACCTGGGATTCGAACTCGGGCCTTCAGTCTAATAAGCCAACACACTACCTACTAGACTACGGCGACTTCGACGACTTCCTGTTGCAATCATCATACCAAATATACATACGTAGGCCAAGGTAGCTTTCACCACTGCTTTGAAAATGTAATGAGTCACCTTTGGCCTGAGGCAGCATTTTCAGCATTTTCTTGTTTTGAAGTTTCTACTTGAAAATTATTCTCGAGATTACGATTGAAGCAGCCTTAGTCTAGTAGGTGTGGTGTTGGCACATTAGTCAAGAGGCCGTAAACGAAATATGAAAAAAATATTTCTTGGGGTTACTTCCACATACAATTGAGATGAAAACTTCTTCAAATCTGCTGTTCGGAGTCGACATTAAACAGGAAGGTACCACCACTGATGGATAAAATTGAATGGTGTGCGAAGCTGGGTTGTAATCCTGACTAAGGGGTAGTACAATGGGTCATTTTCGACCTCCGGGTATTGTACTTGTCTTAACGGACAAGTACACGTCCTCTAACCTAAGGGGTAGTAATGATCAATTAAGTAAATAGGTATAAAACTATGCTCAACAAACCTCCTTGTTGATGTTATAAAGTTTAAACCAGCCTAAAATATTTGTCCAAAAGACACACAAAATTAACTTAAAGATAAGAAGGCACTTGGAAAATAGCATGGAAAGATTGAGGAGTAGACAACATGTTCAGCAACATATTCAATAAATTTTCATTTAAATAGCTAAATATCAATTGACCTGTTATAGGGTATCAAAAGATAATAAAATTATAAAAAGTGCAAATAAAATTGTAACTGCAAATACAACAAATTGCATTGTCGACGCATTGGTTTAGTGACAATTTACCATTAAAAAAAATATTATTTTTTAGGTTTTTTTTTCAATTTCAATTTGTTGGTTGAACTAAAAGTCTCATTTTCTTAGCTTATGCTTTGGATTTGGTTTTTTAGTTTTCTTTTCCTTTAGTTTTGCTGCAAGTAATCGTGTATTGTCTAGAGATTTCTTAAAAATTGATATGTTGGCTTGTTTGTTTTTTTTTCTTTTTGGTTGCGCTTAATTAGCAAAGACTAGGAGATTTTGGTGGGTTTTTTGTTTTTTTGTTTTCTGTACATTTTCTTATTATTTCTTAAATGTCATGTCATATTATGGATTTTAATGTTTTAATTATAAATGAATTGAAAATAGTTTCGATTAAAACTTAAGCGAATTAATAACTTATTAAACTTTAAAGTTTAAATTATAATTGTTTGGAAATTTGTGTTCATTTTCATGTTATTGGGCTATTAAGTTTTGGTGTACAAAGAACGAAAGAAAAAAGAATTAAATTCCCATCTAAACATACATTACAATAAAGAGTGCAATAAAATTTAATTAGAAACCAAGTTTTGCTTTATTTCTCAACAAAAAAAGGAATATCTTAAAATCAATTTAAAATTCCTTCTAATTTCCTTACACTGAGGTTTAAATTTAAATAACTTTTATTATGATTTGATGATTTTGAATGAAAAGATTGACGTTGAATTAAACCCCAGATGTGAGACTTCCCATAAGTTCATTCTCATCCATTATGTGGTTCCCCATTGCTGTTAAAATATAGATACGGAGTCAAAGGATAAATCACTTGAAATCAATGTAAAAGAAAATAATTCCATTAAATTTCATTCGAAAAATAAGTTGCCTTAGTCTAGTGGGTGGAGTATTGGTTTAGTAGACATGTGGTCGTGATTCAAATTCCCCAGCCCAGGCTTCAGGAACCAAACGAAACATGAAAAAACATATCTTTTGAAGACTTCCCCTTAGACGTCTTCTTGCAATCATCAATTTACTTTCCAGTATGTGGTATAAATTCGTTTTAGTTTTTTCAAACTCTTCATATTCCATCGGAACGTGTTAGAACGTAACCTGCTCTAGGTGTACGTGTTTGGTGGATGGTATGTAAACGCCAATACCACTGCTGATTGATAGACAGAGTGCGCACGGAGTCAGGTGTTTTGATTACTAATGCGCTCCGTTCCACACCAAACAAGGCATTATGTTTTATACTCAATTGGCTCCATTGTGACCCCCTTTTAAGGCAGAGGGCTGTGTTGGTCGCAGTGAGGCTTAATGCAGTTAAACTTTGAGAAGACATAGACACATCAAACTAGATTATTTGATTCCATACAACTTTCTGAATAGAACATTGAATTTTACAATTCTAACTAGGTACTGCTGGTTTGATGGCTCAAAAATTTGTGACAGGGTGGGCTTGTGGTATATTTATTGAGGGTTCTGATATTAAACTCACTTACAGGTTGCCTGACCACTGCATTGTTCTCCAAGGAAAGGTCACGGCTTTTTTGAGAACAGTGCAATGATTGTTGGGTGGCAGGATTTTCTTTAAAAATTTCTAGATTTAACCGAAGAGCCCGGCTGTGTTTAGGTCCCTAATAAACGTATTCTCAATGTCCGTCCTTGTCCAATTCGTTTCAACTAATGGCAACTCTTTACGTTGGATATTGCATTACTAATGATTAGGGCCTATACGCAGCTCGAAATTATCGACAAGTTACAGGGCATATGTACTCGGATTGTCTCAGTTAAAGTGGACATTATCCACCCGTTTTATAGAAGACTAAATCTCGTTGGCAGCAATAGAATATGCGCCATATTTCTGGACTTTGCTGGGTATGTGTGAGTAAAAAAGGATCGACTCTCTTCTATCCCTAAATCGCATGGCTAATCAACACATAATAGCGACTTTCATGGGCCGCTGCCCCTTTTGGTATGAGCTGTCTGTTGTTTGAGGAAGAGGAAGAGGCTTTCTTTCACCTCTAGTGGCAGTGCCCTACTTTGGTTATTAAAAATACAGAGTTTTTTGTTTTCTGACATTTGAGCTCTCTAATATAAAGTTCGCTGCAATAGCAAGATTTACTGTGGACTCGGATTGGTTTTCTCTCCCGTAGAATTGATTGTGCCATTAAGTGCATACATCATTATAACCCTTAAAAGCCAAGGTTACGACCTAGCTTCTCACACCACTTAATTTGTGTGTGTTAATTTTATAAATAAGTGCGGGATCTTTAAGTCGTCACCCAACGACAGATTTTTCTGCGAAACTTTTCATTGCAATTTTATTTACTTTCAGAGTTTTTGCCAGAAGACTGTTTAGAGGAAGACGATGAAGAAATATTTTTTCATATTTCGTTTTGTTGGAGATGTCAGACCTGCCTAATAAGCCAATACACTATGTACTAGACTACGGCGACTATTATGGACTGTGCGCACTGAGCCTAAATTCTAGTCCAAATGGCCCCTATTCCTTTAATGGTGTCCTGTCACCTTACCTAACTTAACCAGTCGTATGCAATTGTGAACGAACTGCGTTTTTCCCTGGCATTCCATTCATACGTACTGCACTATTGTTCTTATCAAATTCCATTATAGTTTCATTTGACTGTTTTCGTACTGCATTACAAGTACTTTACTCATCACATTTTTATATCCTTGATCAGTTTCAATTTCATTAGTCAAGATTTTCATCTAAGCATGTAAGGAATTCATTCGAATCTCGGTGTGATTTAAACCCAACACTAAAGGATCATGGCAAGGGGGTTTACCTTACACTGGGTAACACAACGCGCCATATGGCCACCGGGTGAACTTGCCTGTGAACGACAAGCTACATGCTAACCTAAGGTAAGCAAAATGAAAATAAATCTAATTCTAAATCAACACCCAACGCCAATATCGGATAGTGAAAGGCAACTACCCGGGGTAATTATAATTATCCTAGCCCAGCTGAGATCAGGATAGGCGAACATCCTAAACAGCTATAGGGCGACCAAGGCAACCAAGGACCACACGACACGGTGCACCTCTTTGGTTGCGCCCCAAAACCGACAACCCTTCGACTTGTAGACTTGTGGCTGAATCCAACACAAGTAGCGGACTTCCGAGGACTACTAATCACTTAAGGATGACCACCAACAAACACAACTCATAATACCATCTCTTAATCCAAATCATCTCTATTAGAATCGCATAGGCATACAATTGAACATATAAACTTACATTTTCTTATATCCAACAGGGAGATAAATCCGGAGATAGCAGCAGAGCTGTTATCAGAGGATTTTACTGTCTGAGTCTTTTACCTACTGCCACAACCGAGTAATTCCATGAAATCATAGAGACGATGGAAAAAGTTTCTGAAATCTTCAAAAATTATTGTTTTTGATTCATCCTTATTACAAAACCTCTCTTTCTAAAAAGCCTATCTTGTTTGTTTACTCATTATCGTACACCAAATCGTTATTTGATTGTTAAGTATTTCCATATACACCTTGCAGTTCATATTTCAAACTGTATCTCTTAAAATTTGTGTTGAAAGTTATCCAAGGTGGAATATTAAAGCAAATCGTTAAATTAACTACCCCTGCTTAATAGAAAATTATTAAAAGTTTATATTTTCAACACCTAGACAGGCGGCGTATACTTGTGCCTCTGCATGACTGCTAATTTCATGTCTCTACCTCAAAAGTCTAGTTATCGAGTCACAAAGTGACCCTGTTCAAATGCCATTGGCCTCTGTTATGAAAAAAAATAGAAAAAATAGAAAATCTAGTTGTAAAATTGTAACATGTATGTACGTGCAAATGAATGTCTGTGTAATATTTTTAACAAAGTTGTTTCAAACTACAATCAGTTTGAAAACTTGGTCGGTGGTGGTATTTGACTTAAGGACATAAATAGTTTGATAACAACAACAACAACGAAAATTGAAGAAACTGGAATAAATGGTTAAAAGAAACTAACAGCAGCAGTTTAAGTTGTCTACAATGATTTAAATAGCGGATATGTTTAACACACATACACACATACTCGTTTACTCGTAGTACATAAAATATATCTGCATGTGTCGGTGTAAAGACATAAACATATTAATATTGCCTACTGACCCACAATATAGTGGCGTGCCTATGTAATCGTTGCTGCCGTTGCTGCTGTTTGAAGAAAATTTACTCACGCAACGTATGGATATCTAAAGGCAACTTATGATTCTGTGTGTGATTCCATGTATTAAAGGGTGGGTGGCTTAAAATGATTTGCAACAGTTCAGTAGAAGATGTAGTACATTTTGCACTCTACACCAGTGCATTTGATAGGTCCGCTTTTGTGTCCCAGTCTAACTTATTGTAAAATCGTTATTTCGAAAAGAAATACTGAAAGCGACCGAGGTTACACGTCTAAAATCCATCACTATGGTTTTTAACCCCTTCTTTCTTTATTATCAGTAATATTGGATTTCGTAGATATAATATAGGGTGGGAAATTTAAAAGTTTTAATTTAAAAATGCAATAAAACAAAAAAGGTTTGAAATTTTGTCAAATTTATTTTATTTTTTGTTGTAAAATACAATTGTTCCGGCTAGAAATGGAAAATTATTTCATTCATATGACTGCTGCAGTTGGCCTCACGGTACCGCATTCGATCAAACCAATTTTAGTGCATTTTTTCGAATGTATGGTTTCTTATCTCGGCAGTGGCATCAAATGCCCAATTGTCTCTGGTTTGTCTGCATAACACTTTGCTTTAACGGCGCCCTTCAGAAAATAGTCTAACGGTATCAAATTTGAGGCCAATTGACATCACCATTTCAGCTAATTAAACGGCCATCAAACATTTGACGCAATAAATTGATTGTGGTATGAGAAGTGTAGCAAGTTGTACAATCCTGTTGAAACCAAATACCGTTCACATCAATACAATGAAGAGCGAGTACAAAAAATTCGGTTATCATAGGTGTCTCCATTGACCGTAATGTTGCGCCGTCCTCATTGAACATGACAACGCTACGTGCCACACAGTTCGTGGTGATTTGAGGGCATGCTCATCAAATGCGGTGAGCTGGCTGCTGGGATAAGCTAATAAACCGTAAACTTTAGCGGTTAATGAAGGGAACATAAACTAAACGATCGGTCAACGTCACTTACGCAACAGAGTCATAGGTGTTATATTCAACAGGTCTTTAAAAGAAATTAAAAATTTCGATGATACAACACATACACTTTGTTTTATTTAAATTTAAGAATAGAATCGCTTCAAAAAATACAATAAAAATAAAAGAATAATTGGCCCAAAACAGTAATAACAGAATGAATGCATTCTTTATAAATTTATTTTTTTAATCCGCTTACGAAAAATGGAATTCAATAACCAATGATACTAATTGCAAGAGTGACATGCCTATGAAAAAATGTTTTTGAAATAAAAATTTCATCGTTAACGAATAGGATGTTGGTTAGGCTTTTCCATAACGACAATAAGTACATATTTTAAGTTAATTAAATACGATTTGAGACATTTTTTCTTTGATAATAATTTATATATGGATTTTAATTAACTTAACATGACCCAATTGTTTAGGCGGTCTACTGTTAAAACTCTTTTGAAAAACCACAAACCGCATAAGAAATTCCCAACCGCAATTACCGTACCAGATCCGGCCAAAAAAGAAATGAATAATAAAGTTCAAAAGTTTAAACGAAATTGATTTCATTTATAAATCAAAAATGAAAATGTAACAGCAACAATAAGTTATGAAAGCAAAAAAAAGAAAAACCAAAGTCAAATACTTAATAAAACTGTATTCATGAAATTAAAAAAAAAAAAAACAAAAAAAAATTGAAAAATTACTCACATTATAATTATTATGAATTGCAAGTGGTTAAAGCAGCAATGAACTAGACCTTGTCTTGGCTTTTATGCCATATAAAATAACAAAAAAAAGAAAAAAAAAAAACTCAATTCAATACAATTCAATTGAATTGACTTCTATTTTGTAAGTCTAATAAATACGGAACACTTTTTTTAAATGTCGACAACGACGATGCTCATGATTAAAATATAGAAAAAAAAGCAAAAATAATAAGAGAAGAAAATTATTAATAAAATACAGACACACATACACATATACGCAAACATATTTAGTTATTATAAATTTCTAAAGTTATTACATTACAAAGAGATCAATAAAGATTTAAACAAAAAAATCTAAAGACAGTTAGCTGTTCGCTTGCAATGCTAACAGCTGTGGTGGGTTAAAAAGTAATAGTTCCAGTGGGTATGCAGACTAAAAGAATTATGAGTATAAAATTTATATGATTTTTAGCAGCAGTCAGACCATTAGAATAAAGAATTTCAAGTGACCTATCAAGCTGACAGCTTCCTGATTAACTGTTTCGTAAAAAGAACCAGAAGCCGTATTCTAGTATGTCGTGTGACAGCTTATTAGACGTGAGGCCACCGTTTGCGACAAAGTTTGATCTGAAGATCTAACACATAAACTGAAAATTAATTAACCCAGTGATATTGGGGAGTGATTGACGAGCTACATACAGTATTGAAGATTTGTTATTCAAAAAGGCAGCTTTGTGTCTGCTCCCTAGCTGATTACAGCTGGTGATGCACATGGTATTATCTTGGAATTTGTTTCGTATTTAATTTTTACTTCAGACATGTCAACATGTGTTTATACTTCTACCTTTGCTGATGAGACTGCCTTTCTCAACGTATAGTACATGAGAAATTGAAGAGTCCCGCTGCGTACAAGATCATATCATTCAGATGAAAAAATGGTTAAGCCAATGCAGTATAAAGTTGTTTGAACGAAAATGTATTCACATAAAAGTCGCCGTATTATAGTAGGTCGCGTGATGGCTTATTAGACATGATTCAAATCATCAGGTCAGACATCTCCAACAAAACGAAATAGGAAAAAATTCTTCTTTCGACCAGAGATCAGCAACGAGTATTCAAAACGATGAGTAGATTCGAGTCATACTTATAATTTCAGCTACTTATACGCATTCATACTTATTTTAATATCATACTCATACTACTCATATTCAAAGTTAGAAATACTCATCGTACTCATACTTAACAATACGCACGATGTTGTTGATTTCGACTCTCCATGATTCAACATATACACGAAGCACAAAATAAGTATGATTCGAGTACGAACACCACAATACTCGCTAGAAGGTTGTGTGTGTGCTTTGCTTGCTGTCTTTGTCTTTTCTTTTCTCTTCTTTTGTAAATGCAACAATAACTACTACTGTAAATTTTGATGAATGATTCGAGTGACTCGAATCATTCGTAAGTATTACAAGTATTTTTCTAAATTTAAGAATCTGAATGAGTAGGCGTATAAATCAAACAATGAATCGAATGTTATGAGTTTGATGTCAACGTTGTACTAATACTCATTGCAACCTATACTTATAAATCAATGTTGTAGCGAGTACGAATGAATCAGAGTAGTTGAATTTTAATACTCTTGACTCACTCATACTCAAAATTTCATAAGTACCTATGAGTAGCGAAAATACGATTCATTGCTGATCTCTGCTTTCGACGACTTCCTTGCAGCAGTCTTCTGGCAAAAACTCTTAAAGTAAATAAAATTGAAAAGTTTCTTAAAACTCTGTCCTAGGAGTCAACTGTAAGCCGTAGCTAGTTAGCTGGCTTCCTGACTGGCATAATGACCAATTATATATTTATGTATGTATGTGAGCAGAACCAGTAAACTCTACGATTTTGGATAATAATTCGCAATAGAAGAGAATAGAGCAATTTAGGGGAAGCGTACTTTTTCGGTTCCAGAGCTAAACTTTTGTAGCTCATAGGAAAACTCGAAACTATCTTTCAGGCCGAAGTCTTTGCCATCGAAATAAAAACTCAATTTCATATTTGAAGAAAAAGGATAAAAAGTATGCCTTAGGCTGAAGCCAAGGTCATGAAAATCAACTATTGGTTTACAACATATTACGATCAGGCTTTTACCGAAGAAAATACAAAAAAAGTGCACAAAATAATTTTGGATGACCACAAAGTGAAGTTGGTTGAAATAGGCGAGGCTTTAAAGGCATTAAAGGACCGTGTTAGATATACCGTGCATGAATATTTTAAATGTACGAAATCTCTACGAAAAATTAGTGTCCTGTGAGCTCACAATCAACCAAAAATAACAATGAAATCAGGATTCTGAACAGTGTTCAACGTAAAAACTGCGAAATTATGCATCGATATGTGACAAGGGATGAAAGGCTCTAACACACCAGATTCAAAACGATTGTCATTTCTGTGGAATGCACATTGTGAAATGACTCCAAAGCGAGCAAAGACGCAATGGCCGGCTAACAAGATTTGGGGTGCGCATTGCATTATCTTCAAAACGATCTATAGCAACTATTACACGTCATTGTTGGAGCCTTGTTAGCCAACAAACTGCGCACAAGGATTTTCGAACTTTGAGAACTAACTTTGACAGTTGATAACGGCCATCCTGTTAAAGCTACATTTGTCAACTTACTTCTCACTTATTCCTTCACTTTTCACAAATCACCATGAGATATAGCATTCAATTAGGCATAATAATAAGGAAATTGTTTTATCAAAATGGGTCTTCTGTCTGACCTTAATTTCTTAAGACATGAGGCTCATCCCTAAAAACATTTGTCGAATTTGAAACAATATGTACCAATCAATATGAGATCCAAGAGCGTCCAATACATCCCGACAAAGTCACTGTTTCGCCGTAGACTTTGGGCTGACGGACGGTGTCATTGGTTAATATTTCTTTGAGAACGACATTGGCCAACGACGAGCACTATAAATCGATGACTATTAACTTCTTTTAGCCTGAATTGAATGCTGTAGACACCAACCACATATGATATCAGAAGGACGACGGGCCACACAGTTCATGCCACATGGGATCATTTGCACGGTTTGCAGGCATGTTTACCTTACGCGGAGGTGATGTGAACTGGCCACCCATATCGCAGGTGCATGCAACTCACTCACAAGGCTAATACAACCCAAATGGGGCCTGATTTATAAGCCTAAATCATGGATAATTAGATATTTCGACTGATTTACACATCACACACAATGATAAGGTTGCCAACTATTAAATAAGTTTCCCTGCGTAAATTTATTGGGTTGTTGTGTTAGGTCATCAAACTACTTCTCAAGAGGTGTTGCTACAGTTTAAATAATTTTATTTGTTGATGGCGTAATTCTCTGGCATTATTATTTCGGGGATGAAATTGTAAGAAGACAATTTTCTCTTAAAAAGTCTCCTTGAAAATTTTGTTTACAACGTATTACTAATTACTTGTTTCAGCTGCACATATTTCTATGGCTTACAGCTTCTTCCAATTGAATTACAAACACACACGTTTTTACTTATACACTGTCATATTGGTGATTTAGTAATCAGATGAGTGAGTCCGTCCACCGTTAACCACAGCTGAACAGCTGTTGTTTTAACATTTTTTTTACCATTTCCATCTCCTTTAAGTGAATTTGTATTGCGGTTTCTCGAGTAGGGTTTTTTCCAATTGTAAGTCTGTTTTTTGTTGTTGTTTTCGCTGTTTTTTCTTAATAGACGGAAAATTGTTAAACAATTACTTATTTAATCATCTTAATATGAATTAAAACGTTGTGATATAATTTTCTTCTTCTTTTCATTATCATTGTTGTTGTTGGTTTTTATTGTAGCTCTTGTCGTTGATCATATTTTTTCCTCTTATTTTTGCGTTACAGTCAAGATCATGAGTGAGCGCTGTGGTCAAGAGGGGAAAAACAATGTAAGGAATGAGCAACAGAGATTTAAACGAGTCATCAATCATCAAATGGTAAATACCGACAATAGCGTCGTTTTTTTTTTCTTTTTTCATTTCGTTTTGTTTTATAGCTTGTTGTAGTTGTTGTGGTAGAAAAAATATAAATCAAAAAAAAACCAAACGCCGAGAGTTTTTTTTACTAAAGCACTTAGAAAATTGAAATAAAAAGTAAAAAAATCCGACTGACAGACTGACAGATTGGCCGGAATTAAATGAGTTGGCATACCGTTCATTGCTGCATCAAAGCCACTGCCACTGCCACTGGTAGGAAGCAGTTGCTAACAGAAGAGTCACTTGTATGCAAGAAGCGTGTACACCGTTTTAAGAATGAACCAAAGGAATGAATGAAGATAAACAAGAATGGTTGTATTATTTTTAAGAACGATATAAAGTGAATTTAAAGAACTATACATTATTATGTAAAATAGATATCTAACAGATATTTTGTTGTATTGAACACCACATGGTGAAATGCCTTCCCGGTTCTATGAAATGGTTTGATGAATGCCCTGCTAGTAAAGTTAGAAAACTCGGGTTTAAACCCGGCTTGCGTTTAATAGGGCAATGCTCTACCTACTAGACTACGGCGCTTTCAGCCTCGTAACCTCGACTGAGAATAATTTTCAAGTGGAAAGTTCAAAACAAGAAATTTCATTAATAAATGTAATGTCCTCTCTTTGCTTGCAGTGAAATGTTGAGAAGAAAATGCTGCCTTAGAACAAAGGTGACTCACTAGACAGCAGTGGTTTGACCTACGGCAAATTGGTATGATGGAAATCGATTCAAAGATCTGTCTGCAATACTATTTCCGGAGCTTTACGTACTATATCTCCATCCGCTGCACCATCTAATTACTAGTCAACGTCTCAGGGCGACTGGACAGTTAAGTGGTTAAATTATTTGTCCCTTGACGATCCTGACGGAATTAAGAGTTATCACGAGCATTGATTGCATGATATATGTAACACTAGGACATCTCGAGAAAGTTCAAAACATCTATTTCGGCTGAAGAAAAGTGGGAGGTATGTGCGTTTAGCTCACCGCAAAGGCTTTCATACCGATATTTGGATTGAGATTGAATGGAGTTATTAGTTGTGATATCTTCCTTCCTAGGTAAGGGAGTCTTGATAACAATACTCTCGTTTTCTACGTTGAAATATCGGTCATAGCGTCTGATACCGATATTGAATATTAATGGCAATATCCCTGGAAAGGAAATCAGCATGCTTTCTGATATTTGAGGAAGGAAGGAAATGGATTCAAGGAATGACAAATAGGAGAAACATGGCAGAGATGTACAAAATTCACATCTTATAGTTACAACGTGGCATTTCGGCAATGAATTGTTTAGATGTTGCACAATAACCATCTATTGGGGAGAATTCTCTATCTGTACATAAACCATATATTTGACAATGATCAGATAAATGGAAATAATTAAAAAGAAATTTAATTTTTTTAAATAAATTTAAATACAGAAGCAACGAACATTAATGCTTTCCTTCTTCTATAGTATTTTATGCCTCGCAATTGCTAACTTGTGAAATGTATACAGCCCTAGATGAAATTATTAGACACACTATAAGATTCTCTGAAAAATCTTAATTAAGAGGATAACTCTCCTAGACTTGTTGTTTTCATTCTGAATGCATTAAGTTACCGAAGTTCCAAGTTTTTGTTCTGAAATTTCGTTCGCTCATTACTGAACATGTTCTCTACAATGTAAAATTTTCTTCTGGCAAGTGAGGCAAAGAGTCATCCTATTTTGCATGTCTAGAAGTAGCTGAATCTTTAGAAGAATGTCTCATGCTAATGCCAAGAGAATCATGCAGCAGATAAGTTCTCGAATGGCTCTCGTATTGACAGATAGTAGATCTATATTCCGTCCTTTATTCTAGCTTCAGTCCAGGTCGTATTGAGATCAGCTTGCGATGACGAGGTCACCCTAGTGATGGCTAGTGTGTTGGCTAATTAGACGTGAGGTTCAAACCCTAGGTCAGACGTCTCCAACAAAACGAAATATAAGAAAAATATTTCTTCGGCGACTTCAGCAGATATATATATGGCAAAAACTCTGAGAATAAAATCAAATTTCCACGAAAAGCTTCTCAAAAATCTGTCGTTCAAAGTCGACTTTAAACTGTAGATCCCACCATTCGTGTAAGTGGTGTGAGAAGCTAGCTCTTAATCCTGGTTGAAGGGTTATGTTTCGAAGACGAAAAATCCAGCAGATTTTCTTATGGGTCAAGAACAAGAACATGTTGTGAACACTTCCACTTCTGTACCACTACCAGTTCCAAACATGTCTTTAAATTATCTGTTTGTCCCCTGTTTTCAAAGACACTTTTATTATTCTTTCATGACTTCCTTTCCGCAGAAGGACCCTTTTTGTTTCCTGATAGCCAGATCACGATGTCTTTATGCTTTGACGTTCGCTATAATAAGCAAGGGATTTAACCGATATATTGTTGGTCACGTTGGACAGAGTCTGCCAACATATGCCTGTCCCTGTATCTTACACAACGCCACATGAGATTTTTTCAAGTTTATGCTACCTTCCCTTAAATGGCTACATGGGCATGGGTGTACAATGCTATACTTTTTAATTTTACACCCCAAGATTTCCCTGTAAGACTTCTACCGATTATTTATATTAAATCATGCGTTATTATAGGTGAACAAGGGAATACGAAATATTCGTTCATTAAACTTACTGGGATAGATTCCAAAAAAGTTGAAAACTAAATATGAAACATTTTACGCACAAAGTAATGCGTCTGTGGCATATAACCTTTTCAGAAAATTGTAGCTCAAATGGAAAATATGAAATATTTATTTATCAGTTTAAAGGATGTTTATAAGAAAAAACGAACGAATACAAGAAATGAGACAGAATGAAATACAATGAATAAATACTTAAGAAAAGCCACTGCATTTTTAAGTTCAAGCATAATAATATCAGTTAAATATGTTGTTGCTGCTATTCATTTCATTATGGCTATTATTATTGTTGTTGCTCCTATTGTTATTGAGCAACAATTATCTAGTCAACAGTCAATCTAGTTGAACTTGAGCAAAAGAATTCACAGTCAAGTTTAAGCGCGAGATCGCTTAAATCAATCGATCACGTTTTTTTTTTTTTTTGTTTCAGTTATTTTTGCTTCTGCCTTTGCCAGAAATTTAAGACAGTAAGCTTAGGAAAACAAAAAACAAAAAAAATGAAAAGAAAAGAAAACAAAGAATGAAGAATGAGATATTTATGAAATAAGAAGATCACTTGCCATTTATTCAGCTCAACTCTTAAGCTCCTGCTGGTGTTATTTTATTTTCTACTTGAACAATTTTTTTGTGTGGTTGTTGTTGTTTTTATTCCATTACAATTTTTGCTTGTTTTCATTCCATTTCTATTGATTGATCGCTGGAAACAGTTAGCAGACAATGTCTTTAGCATCATAACTCAGGTATGGAATATAGTAGAAGCAAAAGAAAAAACAACAACAACAACAAAGAAAAAAAATGAAAACTTATTGCTATTTATGATCTTGATCCTATGGATTGAGGGCAAAGAAAAAATTCTGAAATGAAAAAAAAAAAACAGAAAAATAACCATAAAACGTACAAAAAGCTCCACTGAATAAAGGCAAAATAAGAACAAGAAAAACATTTTTTCACTGCAATAAAGTTGATGACGTTGATGACGTTGGTTAAAGGCAATGTCGTTTTATAATTTGAAACTAGAGCTACTAGAGCTGTTGCTCCCTATCCGTTGCTATTGTTGTTATTGTACCTGGCAAAAAACAATCTTTTTCACTTACTTGCTGAATACAGCATTTGATAACGACGATAATGATGATGAAAAATGTGTTAAGCTTAAATGAAAATTCATCGTTTCATGTTTTGTATAATACTTGTGGTGCTAGTGCTGCTAGTTACAGCTCTTACTGTTTCTTTGATTATTTATTTGTGTATGTAACGATTTGTGTTTAGGAAAAATAAATCGAATCAATAACACTAAGAAGAAACAAAAAGAATAAAAAAAAAAAAATTTTTAACCAAATCCAAATCAATGTTTTCATTGTTGTTGTTGCTGTTGTTATTGTTAAGTTATAGTTATCTTTGATTACTTGGTTAACGCTATTGGTAAGTAGTTGTACTAAAAATTATGATTTTTAAGCGTTGAATACTAGAAAACAGTTATTTTCAATGAAATAAACCCTTAAGACGCAAACACAACACAGATAATGAAAATGCTTTAACAATAAATTTCATATAATAAAGAAGAAAAAGAAAAAATAAAAAAGAAATTTCACTTTAAGAAAACACCTCTATTGGGAA
The DNA here is from genome assembly GCA_927399465.1 of Sarcophaga caerulescens. Taxonomy (NCBI): domain Eukaryota; kingdom Metazoa; phylum Arthropoda; class Insecta; order Diptera; family Sarcophagidae; genus Sarcophaga; species Sarcophaga caerulescens. Next base: position 117,612,297 of record OV656872.1, on the reverse strand, counting down.
AAGACTTACGAAACCAAAACAACTTCATATTGAGTTATGGCACTTTGGCACAATGGAAGTAAAACAGAAGACTTAAGCAGCATACTTGATTTTAGTAGCTGCAGTAAATATTTAAATAGATCAAAAAGCAAGCTAAGCTCCAGAAATCTATTTTTTATAAATAGGCATAGAAATTATTGGATTTCTTTGCCCAATCCTTAAATAAAAACTTTTTGATTCCATAAGAGAAACACTTCCCTTCAGTCAGGATTACGACCTAGCTTCTCACACTTCTTATGTTGTGAGGGTTAATCTTATACGTGAGTGGCGAGACCTAAAGTTTAAGGTTAATTACGAACGATAGATTTTTTAGAAACTTTTCATGGCAATTTCATTTACTCTCAGAGTTTTTTCCAGAAATTTATTGAGGCTGCTGTCGAAGAAATATTTTTCATATTTCGCTTAGTTGGAGATGTCTGACCTGAGGTTTGAACCATGCCCTTACGTCCTAAGCTTTTGGAAAGAATAATTAACCATTGAATTGAAAAATATCTAAAGCACATCAAAATAATCTATGACAGCCAGTCTTACGCTGAAGAAGATGGAACCAGTCCATACAAAGATTTAGTGCTAGTGGGGCTTTTATTTTAGACATTTTCAAAATGTTTGTCGCATTAATACCATGTCATCTGCTACTAAGGTTATTATCAATATTCATGCAGTTGATATAAAGTCATATGGTCTTGGCGTAAATTTTCTGCATGTTAAACTTCTAAATAAGTGCAGGTTTTAAGCGCCTTTACTTCTTGAAACATCATACGAAATCTCTTAAATCTTTTTATTATTTACAATTTACACCACCACTCATATTCAAACGAAAATGGAAAACAAGTCCTGTGTTTCTCAGCCCCTTGCAGGAGAGCATGAAGTGTTTATTATTTAACAGATCCATTCCATTCTAATTTGGCTTGTCTTACCCCCCTTCAATGAAAATAAAATTTGTTCTTAACAATCTCAAATTTTATGTAGCAGTCGTGGACCAGTGGGTCACGCATTTTATTATTTATTTTTCTTTAGCCTAACTATCCCTATGCAGAATTCTTTCCTGTCAGTAACAAAATTAACACGTTCAATGCCAATATTCATAAACACTTCTTCCTCTTGTTTTCTTTTCCACAGGGTATTTTTCCAGTTCCAATCCCATTAGCTTGTCTCAAACAACATTATTTTTCTTTCTGTCGTAATTCCTTTTTTATGACCCTTTCTAACTTTTCTGCATATCTATTGTTCTGCAAACAAATAGAATTACTCACTATAACACCGCAGATGCTCTTTGTATCCTCGGCTCATGGATTTCAAGTAAGTAATTGGAATCATTAGAGCTATGTATAGTGCTAGCCTTCACAATGAGCATATTACTTCACATTAATGCTATTATACAGTAATGTGATTAATGCATTAATACAGTACACATGGATGACATCATACTACAGGGTGGGCCAAAAGTCACGAAGGGGTTTAATCGTTCTTGGGAATCTCGTGTAGTTCTTGCACTAACTGCAGCTTGTATGGGAAAAGATGTAAATTTCCCTTTAATATTCTGCGTAAAGACCGCCGAGACATTTGCAGCTCAGCAGAGCGCCTTCGAGTTGATGTTTCAGGATTCTCCTCAACACTCTCCAGAACGCGTTGAATATTTGCTTCATTAATTACAGAATGTGGTCTTCCGCTTCGTGGAAGATCCCTTAGTGAGCCTTGTTCCTGAAAACGTGTCACTAATTGATTCGGATGGTGAATTCCGGACATTAAAATGACGACGATAGGCTCGTTGAGTTTGAATTATTGATCGATGATGTTCAAAATAAAGTTCTATGATTTTGGTTCGCTGGATAACATTGTAACCTTCCAAAATTAATCTCCCAGATTTATTTTACAAGTCCTAAAAAGAAAAATAAAAAAAAAAAATTAAACTAGAAAAGTTATTAATTTTTCAAATCCCTTCGCGACTTTTGCCCCACCCTGTACAAGGTGAACTATTCAAAAGCGAAGATAGATTCTACTATGCAGTATACTTTCATATTTTTATTATATCAATGTTTTGCTTCAGTACCATTGTTTTATTATTTTTTTGCTAATCAAGTTTCCAACAAAACAAATAATTGGTCTACTGTTTCAGGTTTTAGGATTAAAGGACTGCGATCTCTCAGTACCCAGTGCTGTGGAAATATTTTGAATTATTTTCTTAGAGGTTATGGTTGGGAGTTTTATACATAGGCTCTACTCTCTTTCAAGAGGTTGCGCTACCAGAATTTATTATAGGAATATGGTAGATGGACTCAGGTAGCCGCCGTAGTCTAGTAAGTAATGTGTTGGCTTCTTATGTGAGAGTGCGTGTTTCAACCTTAAAAAAAATATTTCTTTCGGCGTATTCCTCGCAGCAATATTCAGCCAAGAACTCTGAAAGCAAATAGAATCAAATCTGTTGCTCAGAGTCGATATTAAACTACAGGTCCCACTTGTAATGAATAAAATAAACGTACACAAATTGAGTGATGTAATGACCATATAAGAAGAAAGTAAGAAAACTTTTAAATTTTAAAATTTGAAAAGCATATTTTCCATTTGAAACTGATTCCGGTTAAAAGTGGAATATTATTTCTTCCATATGGCTGCCCCCACAGTACCTCAAGATGAAAATGAACTTCATCCGGAAAGATAATTTTTTTTTTGCCAAAATCTACATCATCGTGCAGTTGGTCGTTGGCTTAATAAATTCCAACGTTGCTCAATCGATTCATTAAGTTCAGTGGAGTTAATATACTAAATTTTGTGACAGAATAGACTGACATAAGTATTGCCAGATTCGAAATAACCGATGATACAAATTTAAACCGATATATGGCCCACCCATTACTAATAATGTTTTGAAAAAATTATTTTAAATTTTTTAAGGACTTTGATTTGGCGTTCATAATTGCTGCCCACACATACAATTAAAATCTCGAATTAACATAACAAAAGACTTAAGCAGCAAACTTGTCTTAATAATGTGAGCACTTGTCACGCATGCACTGAGCAAAATTATAACAAGAATATACAAAATCGACATTACTTTTAACAAAATTCTTATGTTTGCCTTATTAATTTTATATTATGAACTCCTCTTTTTGAAAAATTATATCCCATTTAATATTAAATAAAATAACCTTTGCTAAGTGTAAACATTGTTACCTAAATCTTTACATGTTATCCACCATTTATTGGCCTTTCTCAAGTCATTAACAAGACTTGATCTGGTCATTAACATACCGACAAAATAATAATTAAAATCGCATAAAATTAACAAGTGATTATTATTGTTATGGCGTATTTAAACAAATTGGCATTTTATGAACCACCATAACAGGCACAAGTGTGTCTCTCTCATTAGTGTTAATAAAAGAAATGCAAGAAATGTATTACCTTGAGACATCAGCGAAATTCATTTGTACAGAAAGACATCATCATTAGCATAAATTTTGTAGCCATTTAAGGCTACACTTTGGTTGTTAATGAAACAATCTTGTGGACGTTTTAACGATCACAACAAACAATCAAAACAGTGTAGCGGTGCATAAAAAGGAACAGTTTTATAGAAATCCCAAAATGAAAATAAAAACAAAAACAAACAAAAAGAGATGCTTATAAAAAGATCAAAATCACACACCCACATAAAAATGTTCCATATGCAGCTGTTGATCAATATCTCCATATGCGTGTACTGATTTTGTGAAAAATAAACGAAAAAAATTAAAAGAAAATAAATGTTACAAATTGCATATTCTGCTTCTTTAGAATAAAAAGTATATCATTTTCTTATATCGATATTTATGTGGTTATTTATTGTGTAGCAAAATATTTATTTCGCAGGCACATTAGGAGGCAATAATTGATCTACAGATATACACGGCAACGTATATCATTGGCATCAACATAAGAAGTATTTGGCAATGGAATGAAGCTAAACGATGGCACAATTGGTGGTTAAATTGTGATATTCACGAAGCGAAGTGGATGTCTTCTGAAATTGAACGAACAGCCAAATTTCTGCGTTTTAGGCGTTCGATCGATCTTCGCAGTAAACGTCGACATAGTCGCAACCACCCGTATTAGTACCATAAGAAATGCACAGACTTTCGATCGAAGGAAGCTTGAATTCGCAAAGCTGCGCATACAACAGACAGGAATTGCTCTACAACTTAATTGATTAATATGTTGAAAACCAATCTTAGCCCCAATGGTAGCACTACGACTATACTTACGTTTTAAAAATCTTCTTTATAAAAGCCATGGTATGGCCGGGAATGTCTCATAGTCACCGCAGGAAAAAAACACTACATACATGGCCACCCTGCGGTACAGCAGTAAGACAAGGAGGGATGCCGAAGTGCTGAAGGAAGAAGAGAGAGGGAAAAAAAGTCTTTTCCGATAGAAGATGAACTTATGTCCGGAAAATTTACAACGAGTTAAGTACGGAGTTAAAAGCTTTGGTACAAATCTGTATTTCCTCCTGAAAAGACGACACAGGAAATCTGGTGACAGACCTAGAGAGCTTGCTGAGGATCTGGAAGGATCACTTTTATAGACTGTTTTAAATAGTAGATGAAGATATATTCGCTACCATTGAAGATGCGATTGGACACGCCGTTGAAGATAATGGTACTGAATGTTCCCTACCTAAGCAAGACAAGCTTATAAAAGCAATATTTCGACTTAAAAATTGAAGATAATGGTGCTGAATGTGCCCAACGCAACCTAGTTTGGAACTGCAAAAATTCCGACTTAAAAATGACAAAATGGCGGCTGTACTATTTAAGATGCTAGACTTTAACTTATTCGTAGTTCCTGATTGGAATACATGTCCAACAATTGGAGCTCAGTGTTCTATGTTCTCCAAAACCCCATGGGCCAATTATAAAATTTTTAGTCTCCTAACCATCGCGTACAAAATTCTATCGAACATTATGTGTGATAGACTGAAACCTACAGTGATATAAGTGATTCGTATCAGTGATACTCTTTGCCTGGTAATCCTATCACTGCCATTTGACACGTGTTATATAGCGCCGTGGTCAAGTAGGTAGTGTCTTGAATTATTAAGTACGAGCCTGCTTGCACAACGCTTGACTCTGACATCTCGGAACATAACGATATATTAAAAAAAATATTTCATTCGGCGACTTCCAATCAGCAGTCTTCTATCAAAATCCTTGAGAGTAAATAAAATTACCATGAAAAGTTTGTTAAAAAAATATGTCGCTCGGTTTCGCCTTTTAACGGTAAGTCCCGCCACTTATGGATTAAATAAAAACACATAACGTGGGTGGTGTGAGAAGGTAGGTCGTAATTGTGACTAAAAGGTTGTAATGAGCAGAAAAGAAAAACATTAAGTAAGTATTATACTCGTATAACTCAGACGGATAAAACTGAGTTGAAATTTTCGAAAGAAATTTCTTTCTAAAATATATGGTTGGGGTCTGCGTTAGTACTGAGCATAAACATGAAATGAATCATAAAGTGTATGAGTTTTACGTTGACATCGTTCGACGTAGCAAAGTACAACATCTACGTTGGTCTGAATATGTCATGCGTAAGAAGTCGGCCGTAGTCGCCGTAGTCGAGTAGGTACTGTGTTGACTTATTAAACGTGAAGTCACGATTCAAATCCATGAGTACTGACGCAGGCAGATAAAACGGTGGTTAGAGTTATCGAAAGAAGAATTTTTCGTAAAATATATGGTCGTGGTCTGAATTCGTGGTGAGCACAGACATGGTATGAATTATAAAGTGTGTGAACTTTATGCCGACATTGTTAAACATAAGTATCTATTTACAACATCTACGTTGGCTTGGATATTACATGCGTAAGAAGGCGACTGAGATGGCAGGTGGAAGACAATCTTACGAAACTTGTGGTGGATAATTGGATGAAGAGCGCATATTTATTCAGGCTGAAGACTATTATTTAAGAAAGTCTCAGTAAATAAAACAATAAAACAAAAAAAAAAAATTTGGTCTTAACTGTGTAACAGATTAACAAGAAAGCAACAATTTTTCTTAGTAATTCAGTTAAATGAGGAAATTAAATTTAATTAATTTTTACCTTAGATCCATGCAGTTGACTTATTCTCTACCATGAAGACCATTATTGATTCTCTCTTTGTGCTTGTAAATAAAAGTTGATTAATTTATGTAGCACGAGTACGACAGTGTACTTGTATACCTTGATTACTCTATGTCTCCTTGCAAAAAAAAAATTAAATTAAAAACCTAATTTCACCTACAAATAGGAAGACTTTCTTTTCAACACCTTTTTAAGCATTTTAATAAGAAAAATTTAATTAACATTTTGCAAATAACAAAAACAAAAAAACCCATTAACACTTTCATTATAAAGGCAACCTTAAATTACAATATCTGCTCTGTGCAACACCACCAAGCTTTAGAAGGAAAACTCAGTTTTTATTCGGCATTTTTGTGGATGGAAAATAATTTTAAAAACGTGATTAACTTGAGAAAATTTATACTTTTCAAAATTAAATTGTCTTAATAACTTTTAAAATGAAGGCGCTTAGTTTACAACAATTGAAAACCTAAAACAACTTTTCGACTGGGTGGAGTCTACTGGTGTTGAAACGTTCAAGTTGGTATTTACAAAAAGTAGAACCAAAAAAAAAAAATTAAAAAAAATCTATCTTAGTAAAACGTTAAAACTTTATAAACATAAGGAGCTATTTTCGGCTAGAAAATGATGAATTTTTGTTAAAGGTTTTCAATGTAAACCAAAAAGTATGTTCAATACAGTATTTTTTTTCTACTTTGGTTAACGAGCGTACTTTATAGGTGTTTGAAAAGCAATTTTCGTTTATATTTTTTAGTTTTTGTGTTTGTTGTTATTTTATTACTGATTATTATTATTATAACTATAGCATACAAGTACATACAAATAAACTTATGTTGCAGTATGAATTACCAAAAAAAAAAAGTTTAAAATTTGTGGTACATGTTGTTAAGTCGAAGATGTAATGAGTTTGGCTACTTTAAGAAAATTGCAAAGTTTATTAATGCAATTGACCGTAACACAGTACAATATTTCGAGAACCATAACAAACATGCTGCCAACAAATAAAGCGAAAAAAAGAGAAACATTTCACGGTTATTGTATGGTGGTACACTTCCATTACACACCCATCTACAGATGCATATTTTCCCATATAATTTTTATTAAATTTTTGTTTTTTTTTCATCTTTTTTTTTGTGAGTTTAATAAGCGTTTTTTCTATAATTTCTTCTAGTGTTTTTGGTTTTGCTCTTTAAGAATGCATTACAATTTTAAGCATCACTTCTAAGCTCTACCTTAGTGCTACTAGGCGGCGGAATGCTTTTGTGCCGATACCAAGTCGTCCGAATCTAAAATGAAAATATTTTCTCTAGAATTTTTCTTCTTTTTTTATTGCAGATCCAAATTGGAAAAGCCAGCAGAATAAATTCATTTCGTCTTAACTCGAGTAATTAAAAGAGATTATGTGCCTGAGTAGAACCAAAAAAAAAAAAAAAAAAAAAAAAGACAGAATACTACGGAATGCTATTTAAGAGATTTCTGATAAAATATCACAAAGAAAAAAAGAGGTAAAATGGACAAAATTCTTTTGGCCTCTAAGGAAATTATTTGATTGCATATGATGGAAAACAAAAGACTTAAGAAACGAACATATGCTTGAGAAAATTAAATTTTGAAAAGTATACAAGTAAATTATAAACGGTTAAGCTAAATAATTTGATTATTATTACTGTTGTTGTAAAGAGGTGCCCTAGTATTGCTATTATACTGTGTATTATACTGACCGCAGTCTATATTTGGCATCCATAGAAGGTCTTTGAATGTTGCTTTTTAGTTGCAATAATGCGCAGTAATTACCAAGAATGTGTTCCAGTGATTCATTCCAGTCACAGTCGCTGAAAACTGATGTTGGTCTCGAGACAATCTCCATTCCGAACAAGCGTATTTAAAGTGTACTCTGCCCAGACGAAGCACTGGTGACCAACCTCAGTTTATTCCTGGATAGCCTGATGCATGACTAAGTTATTCTCTTATTGCTCCGTCTCAACAAAATTTTTGCCCCAAATCCACTTGGCGTAGGAGGAGTTTTTGCCTCACTTTATCGTTGAGCATACATTTCCAAAAATCTGCTTGAACTCCACCGATGTGTTCTGATTCCATCTTTGCCTCCCTTTAACGTTGAGCATACATATCCAAACATCCGCTTCGTCTCCACCGATGGGTTCTGATCCCATCAACGGCGTGGAAACTGCTCGTCCTCGCAAGTACATAACATAACATAATTGGTCATTACAACCCTTTAGTCAGGATTACGACCTAGTTTCTCTCACCACTCATGTCGTGTGTGTTAATTTTATACATGAGCGGCGGGACTTACAGTTTAAAGTCGATTCCGAACGACAGATTTTTGAAAAACTTTTCATGGCAGTTTCATTTGCTCTCAAAGTTTTTGCCAGAAATCTGCTGAGAGGAAGTTGCCAGAAATCTGCTGAGAGGAAGTCGCCAAAGAAATATTGTTTCATATTTTCGTTTTAATGTCTGACCTGCGGTTTGAACCCGGGTCTTACGTCTAATAAGCCAACACACTTCCTACTAGACTACGACGACCCACGTTCGTCTGCTTAATCATTGCCAACAATACCCCCAAAAGCTCAGATCAAACAAAGGGTGACCTTATTTTTCTTACCGAGCTGATCGATCGTCCCCGTACAATACCACACAATTTTCGGTTTAACTCTCTAAGAGTCGAGTACCCGACTGTCAGTTATTGGTATTTTTATGTCCTGTTTTTTCGTAAAGAAATTTTACCAAAAATTTTTTTTTAGTTTTCAAGCACGTCCTAAGATGAATTAGTCAACAGTCAGTTGCTGCACGCAATCCTCAATTGAAAAATTGGCCGCAGCATGTATCAAGTTTGTTTTAAGAGAACCAATCAAACTTTTGGGCCAATTCATGTTTTAAAAAAAGTGTGAAATTTAGAGTCCAACAGGTTCAAATAAGGACTGCCAGATTTCCATTCTTCAGGGGAGATAAGTGCGCTATACTGTTTTGGAGCCTGGCTTTGGGTTCTTTTGGCCATTGTGAGTGGCACAGCGCCTTAGTGGAAAGTCCACTGCCAATTTTGAGAAATAGAAAGGACGACAAGTCAGTGACCCCACCAAACCATATCTGAAGCTGTGTGATGGCCCTTTACGAACTAAGAATTCAGTTCAGATTCATCCTTATATGGCGGCGCAAACGCATTATCATTTTGTTTGTTAAATTTTTCCTGTAAAATAAAAATTTTTCCATTCTGAAGAAAAAAATTTTTGTGCAGGTTATCAGTGTGCTTCACTAAAACACGTTTAAATTTTTCCATGCTCTATTTGTTTCTTTTTTTTTCTTTCAAATATACATTCAACATAGTTATTTGTAATTCACGAATTTCGGTGAATTCTTGATATGGCTCAACAAGTGTATGTCTTTAACATCCCTAATATGCTCCGGAGCGAACGGAGAGTTTTGACTTTTTACAAATCACTCCTAAATAGCGTTAAACAGCCCTTTTTAAAGTACTCTATGATTAGAACTGTAGTGTAGTAGTCGCCGTAGTCTAGTAGGTAGTGAGTTGGCTTATTAGACGTAAGGCCCGAGTTCAAATCCCAGGTCAGACATCAAAACGAAAATATGAAAATATTTCTTCGGCGACTTCCTCTCAGCAGATTTCTGGCAAAAACTCTGAGAGTAAATAAAATTGCCATGTAAAGTTTCTCTGTCGTTCGGAGAGGACTTTAAACTGTCGGTCTCGCCACTCATGCATAAAATTGACGCACACAACATAAGTGGTGTGAGAAGGAAGGTCGTAATCCTGATTGAAGGGTTGTAATGACCAATTATGTATGTATGTATGGTGAGAACTGAAATGTCTCAGAAGCTTAGGACGCGTGTGTGCTCATTGCTATATACATATATTTCTGTCCCTACTATGACGACAAAGTCATTCCATTATTTGAGAAAATTCAACGAAATAAATTTCCAAAATCTTTAAACAATTTGTTTTATTTCCTTAGTAAGTTTAATTCGGAATCCAATTTTATTAAATATCATGTGTAAATATTTTCTTCAGGTGATATCTCTGTGATCGCTGTTAACATCACTTTTAATATTTTGCGTAATTAGCGATGAGTGAATGCGTGCACTGTATGATACATATTTTTGTTTTACACAACACGCACTGGTTGTCTCCTACTCATGCGCAGTGAGCCTTTTGATGAAATTCTTAATGTAGTTTACAGTAGAACAGAAAGGGGAATAGTGTGCAGCGAATTGATGTTAAACTGTAATAAGCACGGGAAGAAGACTGGAGCATAGGTCATCATTTTTGTTATTCATTATAATGATGAAGTTTGTTTATTCGTTCATTATTTTTTAGAATTGCAATCTAACTGCTCAGAGCAGTTATGCTTTGCTTGTTCATTTTATCTATCAGTGGCGGGACCTACATTTGAAAATCGACTCCTTACGACAGGTTTTTGAGAAACTTTTCATGGCAATCTTATTTACTGTCAGTTTTGGCCAGAATACTGAAATATGCTGAGAAGAAGTCGCTTTGTTGAAGACGTCTGACCTGGTGTTTGAACCGTGGCCTCATGTCTAACAAGCCAACACACTCCCTATTAGACTAAGGCGACTACAATTATTTTTTGAATTATAAAATTATATTAATTGTATTTAAAAATCTTCCAATTTTATATTCAGTAATTTATTTGATATTTTTTTTTTTGTAAACAATTATAACTTCTTGCAATTGTTTTCAATGACAACCATTTTAAGTTCCCACACTACTACCCACACGCCTCGTTTGACATGCTCTAATCGAAAAAAATAAAATAAAAATTACTTAAATCGTAAATAGGACTTTGTGTCAAGAAAATTATTTAAAAATTCATTAATAATTTCGTTGGTTGATCATGTAAAATCATATAATTTTCAACAGCCCAGAAAAATCTTGGCAAATTATATTGTATTTGGTCTCTGAGACCCAATAAGTGAAACAAGATTATTTCAACTATACAGGCATGCATGCAATAACTACAAACATCGAACATATTTTACTTTTCATTCGGGGTGAACATTATCATAAATCTTGATTTAGAGAGCGAGAAAATCAAAAAAAAAAAAAAAAAAATAAGAATTCAATTCATGTTATAATGCCACCACCAACAAAACACCTTAAAAATACGTTGTTTTTGGAGTTTTGAAAATTTTTTATCAGCATACAGCAAAAGAAAAAAAATTTAAAATCAGCAAAAATTTGTTGTTGAGATTTAAACAAAAATTAAAAGAAAAAACCCAATAAAAAGCAAAATTAAATCATTGTTAAACAAATAAACTATTTAGAAAAAAACACGCCAATTGAATAAGTATTTCAAGCGTTTTTTTGTTTTGCTTTTAATGACACGCCTTTTTATGCACCAAAAACAGCAGCAGCAACAACGTTGAATAAGTTGTGCTGATCAGCAGGAAGGTAAATGCAACAGAGTAATGGAGTAAACAGCAAAAGCACCCATTTGGGAATGAATATGCATGAGTATGGTGCATGAAACTTAAAACGTAAAATCATTAGAACAAATGCTCATGCATATGAACGAATATGAATGAATTCAAATTTAATACCAATTTCTGTTCAGAGTTCTAATTAAATTTAGCCTTTTTACTGAAATTATTGTTGAAGTTTATTGCAATTTATGGCCATACAAGCCAAAAAGATTTTTTTTCTTTTTTGTTTTTTTTTTTTTTCAAATAAAATTGAACAACAAGAGAATTGTAAACTAATGAATACAACCAAGCCTTATTTGACGCGTTTCCATAACGGACAATTGAAAGGTATTTTTTGATTTCCCGAATACAGTTTTTAGTTTTAATGATTCGCAAAATTATTTAAAATGGTATCGAAGGAATTCATAAATAGGTTTCAAAAAAATAAAATAAAAACAATTTGTCAATTTAGACGAAAGTAATTGGAACTCAAGTTAAGCTTAGGTAGCTACACACAGATATTTAAAGCATATCCAGCTAGTGCTAATTTATAGAGCTGATATGTATTTGATTTTGTGAATACCAAGCAAAATATTCGCATGTTAAATACATCATTTGAGGGGTGACTTGGTTTAGATGTTAATATGCTTGACTGCAAATTCGAGGACTTTCTTACTTCTTCTTCTTCTAAATTGGTCATTATAGTCCTTTAGGCAGAATTACGAGCTAGCTTCTCACAGCACCTATGTTGTATGCGTTAATTCTATACATGTCTGGTGGGACCTACAGTTTAAAATCAACTCCGAGCAATAGATTTTTGGAGAAACTTTTCATGGCAATTTTTATTTACTGTCAGAGTTTTTGCCAAAAATCTGCTGAGAGGAAGTCGCCGAAGAAATATATTTTCATATTTCGTTTTGTTGGAGATTGTTGACCAGGGGTTTGAAACGTGGCCTCACTTCTAATAAGCAAACATACTACCCACTAGACGTACGGTGACTTCTTTAATTTAACAATAATTCATTAAATTTCGTCATGCCTTAACATTTATTTCCAGGCGCCTTTATTTCTACGTGGCTTAGCCAGTTGGTCACACTAATCAATACCAAAGCTTTCTCGATTTGGTTTCTCTAACATAGGCAATGTCGTCCTCTACACTGGCTCTACTAATCACCGCATCAAATACCTCTTCCATATGGCCAAACGTCCGAACTACCATGTCTTTGAGGATCTCATACAGCTCATTGTTGTATGAGATGCGGAAATGATCGCCAACTCCCACTGGACCGATGATCTAAAATATCATTAAGGCTGCTGCAGCGATGCTTAACAGTGTGGATCCTTCTGCGCTATAGAGTAGAACAGGAGGATGTGTTGAAACCATAATAACTTTTGTTGACAATAGTGATCGAAAGCTTGATCTCCAGACTGAGCTCACTTTTGCTGGTAATGACAACGAAAGTTAAGAACTAACTTTAACAGCCGTAATCTGTGATTCGATACGCCGCTTGCCCCAAATTGTCGACCGTATATGCTTCGTTTTGCCCTTATTTATTGTCAGACCTATCTGGGTAGACTCCCATTTAATAGCGGTAAAGACGGCAGTAACATCCCGCTTGATAAACCTAATGTTGTCCATGTTGTCAGTGTACGCAAGCAATTGCACACTTCTATAGAGAATAGAGTAACTGCAATGCATTCTTGTCTTCCGCAAACCACTTGTTTCAAACTTCAAAGAAAGAAAATCAAAAGATTCGGAGAGGTCCATTCCTACCTGATGCAGCTGCAGGAGTTGCTCAAGGTCATGCTGTATAACCTTATCAGCTTCTTAGGAATATCGAGCTTAGATATTCGTGCACGATTTCTTAGAGGGTCATTGAAGGTTGGCTAAAAATAGACAAAAAATGGTGACTTGTTGTTCATGAGTCCCCTCCAGGATTTGACGATGGTAGACTTATCAAGTCTGAAGCCGCATTAAGAATATCCAATCAATGCGTAGCCTCAGTCGTTCACAATATACTCGTAAGAACCTCATTTGCGATAGGGCGAAGGCTTATTCTACCGTATTTGGCGAAAATATTCATCACAACTCCAAAAACATTTTCATAGTGGGGACTATTTCCAGGCAACGAAAGATGACACCTGCTAGAGCAGACAAACCAACGGATTAAGTAAAAATTTTCTGAAATAAAAATATGGAAGAGATGGTATTTACTTTACTTCGAGGACTATTTTCAGAAGACTACTGGAGGAGTTTGCAGAAAAAAAAGATTATTTTTCAATGAGTGCTGTAATATTTTCTGAAGTCGTCGTAGTTTTGTTGTTATCTTAGCTAGCCTGATGCTATTTATATATTGAAGCTTATTATAGGTAGATGTGTGGTTGCAATGAACACGCCGTAGTCTAGTAGGTGGTGTGTTGCCTTATTAGACGTAAGGCCACGGTTAATATCCCAAGTGAGACATCTCCAGCAAAATAAAAAAAAATTCTCCGGGACTGCCTTTCTATCAGCAGATTTCTGACAAAAACTCTAAGAGTAAATAAAATTGCCACGAAAAGTTCCTCAAAAATCTGTTGTTCGGAGTCAACTTTAAACTATAGGTCCCACCACGGTTTATAAAATTATCACACACAACATAAGTGGTGTGAGAAATTGGGTGGTAATCTAGACTAAAGGGTATGTGTGGTTCCAATGCTTTGGAATGTTGAAAGGATATGAAACTTTCAAGAGAATGCATTATTTCTAGGGCTGTCGATTAATGGACTTATAACCGACAACGTATAACGTATATTGCATTCATTAAAATATAAATATTTAGTGTAATTCCAGAATTGAGTGTTTCAATACCGTTTATCAGTGTTTTTTTTTTGTTTTTGTTTTATTTTTAAGAACAACAGAAATACTCATTGCTTGTCTTTAAAATTTTTGTTTCGTTTTTTAATTCGTGATTTTAATAAGTAACAGAACAAAACAATACATTTAAACAAATAAGCAAACAAAAAAAAAAACGGCAAAAAAATTAAACAAAAAAATGAGACAAAAAGACAGAAGGCATTGGTAAAAATGTTGATTTCCTTCTCAAATATGATCCGGTGTTGGTAGTTCAATAAATATTTGTTTCTTGTATAATTTTAGAACATAAATAAACACGTGCTTTATTTGTTTTTACCATATTATTGGTGTTTAGTTTTATTTTTATTTTATTTGATTTTTTTTTCTTACTTTCTTAGCTTTTGTATAAATTAACAAAAGACTTAACAACACAATATAAATGCACGATCAATCTTTTTTTTGTTAGTATTTTTTGTTGTTGTTTTTGTATTTTTATTGCCTTATTTCTGACCCAATCTTAACATACAATATTTCAAAATAGAGTTTATCTAGTCAAGGCTGTTTCATGGTACCTAAAACAAACAGTCGATTGCTAAAATGTATGACGACCTTCGTATTATCTTTAGTTCTTGCAATATATACAATATCGTATATGCATATTCAATAGAATAAATTTCATAAAAATTCATTATGATTAAACTTATTTTATTATTCCTTATGTATAGAGGTTAAGGGTTGCTGCTTATAATTGACTCTCCTACTGGATTTTTTTATTACCGATTTTTTTTTTTTTTTTTGATTTAAAAACAATATTATTTTAAATGTCAATATGTTACTGATTTAATTGATATTCAATTTCTTACTTCTGTAATAAAAATAAATTTAATTTAATTTTAAAATAAAATAATTTACTCTGCTAATATTAGCCGCATTAAATAGCCTAAGCTCTGATATATTTGTGCTGATTTTAATTTTATTCCAGTTCACAAGCAAAAAGGTCATGTGATCAAAACGAAGTAAGAAATCATTACACACGATGTAGGACCTTTATCAGAATGGTAGCAATAATAATAACAACTGCTCTATAATTACATTATATAACTGGCTGCCACCGGTTGTATGAACGTAACATAAGGTTACGCATGAAACAATGAGCCTGAACGCCACAACAGCAAGGAATTATGGACGCCATAGTCAGGCAAAAACCATAGCTTTAGTTGATATGAATATACTCATCGATTACAAGGAAACTGAATTCATTTTCCATCCTTGTGTTCTAATGAAGATACTGAAAAGATTTATTGGATACAGATCACATGGCAAAGTCGCCGTAGTTTAGTAGGTAGTGTGATATAGACACATGGCCCGAAATTAATTTGATCTACAGAAAGAGTTTTTGAACTCATAACGCTAATACATTCAGTCACAGAAGAAAGTCTAAATACACCGTTGTATGTAGACTTTATTCGCTGTTAATTTTTTTGAATTTTTCTAAACATTTCTAGATTATAGTTTCTATAACCGATTTTGTTTGAAGACAAATCTTACAAATCTTATTTGTAACTGCTTTAAACAACGCTATAACACATTTTTTAATTTGATAAAAATAACTGGGAAAAAAGTCTACTTTTATCTATATACCGCTGTATATGTTGACTTTTTTCTTTGACTGTATAAGAAAAAAAAATCACAAATATATTCGACACAAAAGCCAGTGATAAATTGAAATTGAGCTGAAACAATTGCATTGATCATGGGCTTTATGTGTCGTATAAAAGCAAAAGAAGTCGCCGTAGTCTAGGGCGTAGTGTATTAGCCTATTAACATGAGGTCTAGATTCAAACCCTAGCTCAGACATCTCCTACAAAACGAAACATGGACAAAATATTTCTTCAGTGACTTCCTCTCAGCAGATTTCTAACAAAAACTCTGAAAATAAATGAAATTGCCATGAAAAAGTTTCTCAAAAATCAGTCGCTTGAAATCGACTTTAAACTGGGCCCTACAGTACTCATGTATAAAATTAACACACACAATATAAGTGGTGAAAAAAGCTAGGTTGTAATCCTGACTGAAGGGTTGTAATGAAAATTATATATGTAAGTATGTATGTAAAGCATCCATTAGATCCCTAGAAGATAAGTACATCACATCTAAGAGTGCAGAGTGTTTCTAAGCAAAATATTCGATTCTTCCGCTCATATGGATTCCAAGACAATGACAACAAAAAAATCCAATTGAATTCAATTATGAATTAAAAAGATGGTCTAGCACAAACTTCATTCGATAGGAAAAAAGATTGAATAATGAACCCACTTGCAAAGAATCCAAACAAAACATATCGTTGTTTCCGATGGTGGGGTGTCACAAAGCCATAGGACATAAAGCCATAATGGCTTTATGTCTCAATCCAAACGGACATAAAGCCATAATTTTGATATGGCCTTAAGTCTCATATCAATAAGTCTCATATCAATTTTAGTGAAATGGGACATAAAGCCATTATGGTTATATGTCCCATTTGATGTTTTGCATTACAAATGCTTTATGTCACTAAATATGCCTATTTATCTATGAAATTAATGATTTAAAAAAATCCAAAATTTCTAGGCTCCAGGAATTACAGCTGCAAACATTTTGTGAAAGGAAAAATCCTTAGTTATCATTGGAAAACATTTTTTTATTCTTGTGACGCACGCAGGAAAACTTTATTCAGCGAAGCCACCTGCCGTGTCGTACTGGAGGAAAAAACCCCTAAGCGCGGCCGCAGGCCGCCACGCAGAAAAACTTTATTATGCGAAGCCAGATTTCAATACTTAACTTTAGTGTCTCAGGAACTGAAATGAGAGATAAAGCCGCTTTCTAATATTGCTAATGTAAGTTAAGGACATGATGGCTTTATCATGCAATCATTATTAAAAATATGGCTTTATGTCTCATTTTCGGAAAAAAATTTATGGCGTTAAGTCCCATTATAATGAGACTTAATGGCATATGCCCTTATGTCTCAATGGAATGGGACTTAACGTCATATGGCTTTATGTCCTATGGCATTGTTACACCCCACCGTTTCCGATGCATCGAGTTATTTCTGTTACAAAATAGAAGTAAAATTAAAACAAAATGTACATATTACTCCGAGATATACATAAGAGATTCTTTCTCATTACGGAATCTATATGCTGGGCATGAATTGATCTCTAATCTGAAACAAGTGCTTTTTTGCATCTACAATTTCACTTGCATAGTTTCACATGTTCGGAGTATGTAAATACTTCACATTGGCTTCAGCAAAAACTATAACAATAAGAACGAAGACCATTTTCCCTGTCATCGTCCTGCACTTGGTTAGTTGAAAAGAAAGATTCTTGGGCACCCATAATTTATTGACAGTAGGTATCTAGACAATGGTGTTCTAATTACAATTCACATTTTCTTAAATTAAGATGGCTAAGGTATATCAACCAGAAATTGTAATTGTCTCACAAAAAAAGTAACATCGTTACTGTAAGAATACCTTATAGAAGAATACCTTAAGAAGTAAATAATACCTTAAGAAGTAAACAAGTAAACTATGACAATGTAATATAATTTAACCAAAGCTTTAAGGGCAATATATCGGGTGGGTCATCAATCGGTTTAAATTTGAACCATCGTTTATTTCGAATCTGGAAACATTCTATACTGTCACAAAATTCGATATATTACCTCCACTGAACGTAATTAATCGATTTGAGCTTGAACTACATTTTTGGCAAAAAAATAATCTTGGTGGGTGCGTTCATATAAATAAAAATTGCCGTATTTGGGTCTCAGAAAACTCACACATGGCACCCATTACGAGTGACTGTTTGTTTCGGCTTGTAGAGCGGAGTCATCATTGGCCCATATTTGTTTGAAAATGAGGACGGTCCAACCATTACGGTCAATGGAGACACCTATCGCAGCATGTTAACAAATTTTTTTTGTACTGGCCTTGATGGCATGTGGCCAAATAGCCAAACATCTCATGCCACAATCGATTTATTGTATCAAACATTTGATGGCCGTTTAATTAGCCGAAATGGTGATGTCAATTAGCAGCCAAGAAGCTGCGATTGACACCGTTGGACTATTTTCTGTGGGGCGCCGTTAAACATAAGTGTTATGCCGACAAACCAGAGACAATAGAGCATTTGAAGGCCAACATTCGTACGACCCCATGCACTCGAAAAGGTGCACGAAAATAGTTCCGATCGTGGTGTGCCGTTAAAGAAAATATGCCAATGCCGAGATACGACCCCATATGCTGGAAAAAGTGAACGAAAATTTGTCTTATGGATTGAGGTACTGTGAGGCCAGCCGCGGCACCTATAAGAATGAAATAATATTCCATTTCTAACCGGAACAAATGTACTTCACAACAAAACAAATAAATTTAGCAAAATTTCAAACTTGTGTTCGATAACCATTGATAACTCGTATTATGGAATTAAGCTCCCTCTTAAGGGTGTGATGTATTACATTTTGATAGAAAACAAAGTCACCAAAAGTCTAGTCAGACATTTAAAAATCATGTTTACAAACTCATTTGAATTTTAATCTCAAAAGCAAAGATTGTTAATTAAAGTAAAACGTCCTAACACAGCCTGTAACCGATTAAATTAAAATCGGCTTATCGCTTACAGAGTGATATGTATATAAGAATTGTAAATTGTTGCAAAATCTTAGTAAAATTATTATTTATTGCCTTCTGTATTACACTCTAATAAGACATTTCTGAAGTTGTCAGTAACGGAAAAGTCACTTCTTCAGTCAAAATACTTACTTTATGAAGATTGCAAATGGATGGATGAAAAGTTAAATTTATGCACTTGCTTAGTGTCAATTTTTAGTGTTCGAAAACAAAAACAAAAAAAAAAAAAAAAACAAAAATAAATTCTTTTATAATTTTTTTCCTTGCCGTTTGTCTATAGAAACAATGTATTCCGTTTTTTGAATAGAAACTGAAAAAAAAAAATTAACAAAAAGAAAAATAATAAGAAAAAAAAAAAAGAACGTGTAACTTGTCCTGTCTTTTGCGTTTTATCCGTTGCTATTTCCACAGCAGTTTCAACTCTTGTCTGACCTGTCTATAGCATAGACTTTTTGAATAGACTGCTGTTTTAAATGTTACGAGTATAAATTTTGTTTAAACGTCAATGCAACGTTACGTGTAAATCGCACGAGTAAATGTGTGTTTTTGTCTGTATGTTCGTCTGTCAGTGATTGTGGAAATAGAAAAACAAAAAAATAGTCAGAAATAAAAAGTCTGCTGATAAATCCTTAAATTTATATAGTATTTAAGAGTTTTTATATTTTATTTCATTCTCTTTCTCTATCTCTCCTCTCTCTCTCTCTCTTTCTACTTCTATTTCAAGTCATGTGTCTGGTATTAAAGCCATGTCTCTATTCACAATTCACAAATGTTTTCGGTGGTGTCTTGTGTCAACACTCGTATTGCCATCTCAACTTGTGGCTTTTCCCCTTTTACACTGTCACACATGTATTTCTGTTTTTCATTCTTTTTTTCCGTTTTTTTTATATATAAATTTACATATGTATGCAAATTTAGGAAAATTATTGGTTTTTTATTCATAATAAAATATTTATTTATACTATACTATGGGTAAAATGATCCTCGTATTTTTATAACCTCTACTACCATAGATCGTAGTGGTATATTGTGTTTATTATTCAGTTTACAACACATCTATAATTATTGACAACAACAGAGCATATCATGTATAACCGTTGTTTTAGGTACATATATGGGTAAATACTTGGATATCATCACGCATGCTGTGTTGAGGTCTTTAACCTAGAACTTCTGCAAAATCAAATAGTCGAACAGTACTAGGCATTCGCTTAATGCACTAGAAGGCTGTATATTTTCAAACTGAAAATCATTGTCTATAAAAAACACAGAAATTGTGTAGGTGGTTGGCTTTGGAGAAAGAGAATAACTTAATCGCGTTTGAGCATAATTGTTAAGAGGGTTGTAGCGATCATGGTAACGAATGATCTTAGGACTACATTATCTGAGGCTATGTGTAGTTACCTTAACTGGCTACCATAAAATATGTCGTGCGAGACAAGTAGATGGAAACGCTGCAATATCAACCTAACAAGAGTTTGGAAAAAGATGTTGTGAGTCCAACAAAACCATGGATGTAGTTGATCTAGAAAGAATAACTATACCCACTTTTAAGCCTCGTTTAACAACGGAAATATCGAATAGTTTACCCCACAGAGAACGTCAAACAAGGATTTCTTAATGGACCCTAATCTCGGTTGTCGCAGGTAGAATTTTGTCAAAACATTTTAATTGTAGATTCATTAGGCTTGTGATCCATCTCTTTTCCTGCGTTTCTTATATCTTGCCTTCTCTACGTCTTCTCTTTTTCCAATCTCCTGCACTATCCTCTATCACTCTTCTACGACGGATTCACAATGGGTCGTTTTGACCTCTGTATATTCTTGTTGTCCAAATAACAAGTACACATCCTCAAACCTATAACCTAATACTGTTCCGGCTACAAAGAATAACACTGTGTGAATACGAGTAAATTATCAGAGTAAATCCATTGGAAATATACGCATATTTACTAACGGTAGAGCGGCTATTAAATCTCTAGAGAATATGTCAACCACCTCTAAGATAGTCTAAGAAATTCGGTCGTCTCTTTGCAATATCTCAATAAAATTGACGGTTACTGTCCTAAGGGTTTCTGGATAATTCGAATGAATTCATATAGGGGTTTTCCTCTCACACACAAACTTCACTCATATGCAAATGAAACGAAACGAAGAAACTTGGACATGTATGATTTTATTCAGGAACAAAATGTGCGTTATACCTAAGCAATGTTCATCTTAGAGGACCTTTAACAGTACACTGGTTTCTGGACGATTACGTCCGCAGGCCGGAAATGCTTCACAACCTCTTCTGCCGAAACTATATTGATGTGGAAAAAATGGAACCTAGTAGAGTACATCGCTGTTATTGTTCGACATGTGGGAGTCTTAGAAGATGGATTTTTAGGCAACCAGAATTTATTGACGGAACAGGTCTAGCGTTTGTAGAATCCACATGTTCATAAACTAACGCCCCACAGCTCGAGAACCATTAACCAATTGGAAGGTAAGTTTGATCAGCAATTAATATCGAGCTTAAGGGCAATGTTGTGTCTGCTATACATATTTAAGTCACGAGTTTTGACCCCACTATGAGAAGTTTCTCATGTACCGAAACAAGGCGAGTCACATTTTAGCCCTGGAAAGCAATATAATGCCTTAGGTGAGATACCAAAATAATAGACAAAAATATGTCAAACAGAATTATCGCCTTTGATAGAGAAGTTGTTTGTAAGGTTTTGTAGTTATTATAGTTGCTTGTAGGCTCTTATAGTTATTGAGCACTCGGAATATTTATCAACTAAAACTGCTTCCATTCCATGAAACTACTTGGTAGAGCTTATGACTGTCCTTCTTACACTCATATTTCTTACGAAGGCTACATAATTGTAATGGTTTGGTCTAGGATTCCAATTTGGATATCAACATCACTTTCACGGTGCTTGTTTTTAATCTTCATCACTAGAAAATTTACTTTTACGTTCTGATTGCTACATTTTGTGAATTTTGGTTAGCTGTCGAGCACTTTTAATCACTAGGACTTATCTTTACAACTCTATTGTTGTATTGTTGTTGTTTGTAGGTCTAACGAATGTTAGCAATGCTCAATTAACTTACTTAGACCATATGGGGCATATTGTGATACTACAGTTTTCATCAATTATCCCCTAGTCCTAGAACCGCTTAGAGCTTCTAATGTAGCGACTCAAATTGTTGATGTCAATATTTGAGAGATCACCCAGAACATCGATCAAGTAGGCACAAAGATACCTTCTTCTCCTTTGAAATAGTGCCGGGCATGTTCTCAGTAGGTGAAGAACAGTTTCACGTCTCCGACAACTATATTTTACAAACTTTTTCGGAGTTTAAGACGCCTTGCAGTGCGCCTTCATTCAGCCTTGGCTAGACTTTCTGAATCGTTCAGCCCATATCTGAAGCAGCGGTTGACGGAATCTAGGACCGCATTATAAATCATGAGCTTACAGGTCCACAGAGAGACTCCAATAGTCTACAATTCATCAGAGAGTTCAATGGTAGTGCCTTGCCTGGCCAGTTCAGCTTCTTTCTTTAAGATAAAGTTGACTACATATTCTTGGAGGATTAGACGATTTAGTGACAGGAGTAGGAACATTAATACCACAAGAGTTTTTCTGAGTTGAGTTGGAGCAATGTTGTATCTAATAATACTTAAACTTTTAATGGAACGACATGGCAAAGGTTCCCATGTAGGTCGTGCATTCGTAAATTAAAATTTTGTAGACCAAAAACATGTCTCCCTGGCAGTCAGTCTTTTTTTTCGTTTGATTCGATTCATTAATGGGTTGAAACAATTTTTTATATTTCAGCGAAAGTATCACATATAGTCGACCATTACAAATAGTAGCTCTCGGACACCAATAGACATTTGAATACAAGTTATTAAACAAACGAACAAACAAAAAAATGGAAAGAAACATCTGAAAGAAAAACTCTTTTATTGATGAGTTATTTATTTATTTACGGCCTTAAGTCTTGTTGTTTCTGTCTTTATCCAGATGTCATACTTTACGATACCTGTAATATAATGAATCAGTAATAATAATCATTTTTAAATTATGCTCAATGGAACGTGGCATTATATTATGTTTTGTGAGAGAAAACTCTAAAATTACTTTAAATACACGTATGTGTGCATATAATTTCATCTACAAATACTCATACTTTCTTGAAATTATATTTTCAAATTCGAATTTCCATTAAGTATTGTATGGCATGAGAAAAGGAAAGTAACATTTGAAATTTCCAATTAATAATTATTTGTATCTTCTTATAATAAGAAGAATATTTCAAATCATAATTCGTAAACAAAATAAAACAAAAAAACGAAAGAAAGAAATTGAAGTCAGACATTTACAACTTTTGAAAGGGAAAGGAAGCGAACACAAATTGTACAGTTTCTTCTCAGTTTCTTTTCAATCACGAAATATTAATATTGAATTGATAATAAGAATGAATTTGTAAACATTATCATGTGATTCCAGTAAATTTAACGATAGAGTAAGTTCTTTTAAGTCAACGACAAAAATACACCCCATATTTGCAAATGTTTTGTATTTATTTTGGTAAAGCCCAAAGAGAATGCCTTCAAATTTCATCGAATAACAATAACAAATCTACAGTAAATTTCTCGAACTTGTCGTTGCCGAAAATAAATCAAATTTAATTAGGGACCTTACATAGCCAGTTACTTGTAAGAAAAAGGGCGACGTATACACACAGTTGTATTATAAGTTGTGTAGCTAGAATTGAAAGTAAAATGATTGGGTTATAAAATTGATAACATAATTGGTCATTACAACGCTTTACTCAGAATTACGACCTAGCTTCTCACACCACTTATGTTGTGTGTGTTATTTTTATAGATGAGTGACGTGACCTATAATCTAAAGTCGACTCCGCACGACAGTTTTTTGAGAATGTTTTCATATCAATTGTGCTAACTCTCTGACTGTTTACCAGAACTTTGCTGAAAGGAATCTGTCGAAAAATATTTCTTCTTATTTCGTTTGGTGATGTCTGACCTCGGACTTAAACCGTTACCTAACCTAGTACTTACTATACTACAGATAACGTGTAGATAATGTGCTATGCTTCGGGATATAAAAACTGTTTCATTAATTTTGTGCTTTTAAAGCAAATACAATAGATGCTTTTAATTGGTTTTTACTTCATATTTATAAATGTGGTATATTGTATACAAAAAACAAAAATATTTATTCAAAAAGTTTGTCTCTATCCAACTGGAAAATTATTCACAATCACGAATCAAGACTGCCTTAAGAGTATGAATTTGAATGTGGTTTTTTATAGCAAACGATATTCTCTAATACTTTACAAATTGTAGCCCAGTGGCTTCAATACAGGACTGTCAGATGACCATTTCTCGGATAATATGAATGCTGGTAAATTTTTTCGGAACCAGGTTTGTATCGTGAACTGCCGCAAGTTCAAGGCTGGTTTTGAACATAAAATGTTGCCGCAATCTGGTAAGTAGTGTGTTAGCTTATTAGACGTGAGGCCCAAGTAAAACATTTCCGACCAGACGAAATATGAAGAAATATTTCTTCAACCACTTCCTTTCAGCAGATTTCTATCTTTCGGAGTCGACTTTAAACTGTAGGTCCCACCACTCATGGATAAAATTAACACTCGCAACATATGTGCTGTGAGAAGCTAGGTTGTAATCCTGACTGTAATGACCAATTATGTGTGTATGCATAATTGGTTTAACAACAGCTTCCAAAACGTTTTCTTAGTAAACTTTGGTCGGAAACTGCAATTCGGTGCTTAATTGAAACTGACTCCTTTCGACAAGAGGACTCAGATCATTTTGTTTGTAGAGTTTTTCAGTATGGTAAACATTTTTCTTCGGCAAAGAAAGCTGCAGTTAGCAATTACCAGCGTGATTTCTAGTCCCTTGTAGTTTTGAATAATTTGACTCATGGACCTTTGCTAGATATTTAGCTGATTAGACAGCATTCATAACTTGCGGCATTCGATTTGTGCGTGGACGGTCCCACTGATGGCGTTCTTTAGGGAAACTGGAGATCCTTAATTAGTTTTATGCATGGGACTAATCCTGTGGGCTATGAGTACGATATAATTCTCTTTATAACAACTTGGTATGTTCAATTATTCTATTGGAATGAGTGTGTTCCATATTGCAACAATATTTATGTACCTGCTAAGTAAAACTGTGTTGTTAAATTCAAATAAAGAATGGATTTATTTTAATGGAATGTATTTAAATTAACAAGAAATAAGTGTAAACAATACATTCTATTTCAATTTGTAATTCATGAATACACAGGAAACACTTTCGATGTATTAATGGTCTTCAAGGAACGCTTTAGCATATGAAGGTACAAAGACCCTCCTTACTATTGCATTGATATCTGACAGAAACCTAAAAGGTTTGCTCATGAATTTTTTTCAATTGAAAATTAAATTCTCTGTTCAGAGGGAATTTCTGATTTCTTCATCAAATATCATTCAAAAGCAATTATGAGTTAACAGACGAATAGTAGGTATTTTTTTGCCTGTTTGGAAGTGAATCTGTAAACTTCAACCAGCCTTTTTTAACTTCTTTTTTTTCTTAATTGGCCAATAAAACTCTTTAGTCAGGATTACGACCTAGTTTCGCACACCACTCGTGTTGTGTGTGTTAATATTATACATGAGTGGCGTGACTCACAGTTTAAAGGCGACTTTGGACAATAGATTTTTGAGAAACCTTTCATGTTAATTTTATTTACTCCCAGAGTTTTTGCCAGATTGCTGCTGAGAGCAAGTCGCTGAAGAAATATTTTTCATATTTTCGCTGGAGATGTCTGACCTGAAGTTTAAACCGTGGCCTCACATCTAACAAGCCAACACACTACCTACTACAATGTGGTGACTGATTTAACTGGGGTTTCTTATTTTATTGACTCTTTATCGTCAGGTAATTGGTGAATATTTTAGTACCACGCATAGCTTACGAATTTATTTTTATTCTTCCAATGCAATAATCACCCTGCAAAGATTTTTTTGTGACAATTGCTACTTCTTTCATTCAATTAAAAATTCATTTTGAGAAACAGATTGTAAACATAAATCTGTGCGTACACAGTAGTTATGTGATGACTGGAGTACTGGTGTTTTGAAATGTTTTTTTTATTATTTTTTTTAAGCTGTTTTATCCACAATTATAATTGTTTATTCATAATTTCTATAATTTTTTTTTGTCAATTCAATAATAAAAAATCATAATAATTGTAAGTAATTTCTTGCACAATTTTTTTAAGGCAATATACTCGCATGAATATTGCCTTTGTTTGCTAATTTAATAAATTGATATTTGGCTTTGGTTTTGGCTTTATTTATTGCCGTTAAATGTAATCAATCATTTTTTATGTAATTTTTTTCCATTTGCGGTACGTAAATAAAATCTTTTTTGTTTCTTTTCTTTTGGGCTGCCAAGTAGCGGTTTGGCTTTTAAGCCTTTGCATTAGTTGTCGATACAAAACTAAATACAATGTTGCGGCTGGTTCGCATAAAATAGCGTTTTGGTTGAAATCTATGAAAAAACGGGGAGACAATGTGTCGCCATTAGCAGTAAAGTGTCAAAATTATTAACACCCGCACCCAAAATGTACCAAAGAAAATATAATAAAAAATAAAAAAAATATAATTTGAGAGACAAAAAAAGGCTGCTGTTTTTTTTTTTTTGGTTAAAATATTTTGTTAAACTCATGCATAACAAAATAGTTTGTATGTAATAACTTATGTTTTTGTGATAAAAACCAAGAACATTTGAAATGAAATCGTAAATTATGACAAATGACATGGAAAAGTATTAAAAATATGAAAACTTTTAAACATAAAGCATTGCTTTAGATACAGTAAAACAAAAGACTTAAGACACATACTTCTAAATTAATAAACAACCACAACTTCAAGAGTCCCATAAGCAATACAAAACAAATATTAATGCGGGTAGTTTTATTTGTTTTTTGTTTTATTTTTTGGAGAGAGAGAAAAAAACTATTTTTTAATACCATTAAATTGAGTATTTCAAATAATTGTACAGACATCCTCTTAAAACCAAACAAACACTGTGTAATCATCTTTAATAGAAACTAAACATGAAAAAAAAGGAAAAATATCATCTACACCGACAATAAATTAAAATCAAAATTTACGCAATTGTGTGTATGTTATTCACAATAAACATGTGTATAAAATAAAATATTAACAGAACTCACAGGGTATACCAATAAGTTAAATTACTTGTATAAACCTACACTTTGAATGTGAATTACGGGGACAGCCTTTATCAATAGCAAATACGTTTTATTTTGTTTTTTTCTATTTGACTTCTAACAACGTTTATACAGTATATTGCCACACTTCTGATCATTATTTTATTTGAGTTTGTTTAAGTATCTTTATAAGATGGATATTTTTATGCGATTCTCATCAAATAATAGTCAATAGTGTTTTTACAATAAGAAAAGCATAAAAAGATCGTAGTCAGTTTCCAAAAATGTTTTAATATCCTCCATAAAATTAGAAGAGAAATTCAAATTTTTAGAAAAATTTAGTGTAAGAACCAAACAAGGCAAACATTTTTTAAAGATAGTCTAACATTTACTTTTAAAAATTATTTCAAGTAAATATTAAACGAAGCCATAGTCTAGTGCGTCTGAAGTTGCCATAGTCTAATAGATCGTGTGTTGGCTTATTAGATGTGAGACCACGGCTCATAACCCAGGTCAGACATCTCCAACGAAACGAAATATGAAAAAACATTTATTCGGCGACTGCCTCTCAGCAGATTTCTGGCAAAAACTCTAAAAGTAAACAAGATTGCCATGAAAAAGTTTCTCAATAATCTGTCGTTCGGAGTCGACTTTAAACCGTAAGTCTCGCCACAAGATTAACACACACAGTGGTGCGGGAAGTTTGGGTCGTAATCCTGACTGAAGGCTTGTAATAACCAATTATGTATGTATGTATAGTCCACAACGCGCTTCAACCCCTGACTCAGACATCTCTAACAAGATGGAATATGAAAAAATATTTCTTTCGGCGGCTTTCTCTCAGTAGTCTTGTGGCAAAAACTCTGGGAATAAATAAAATTGCGATGAAAAGTTCCTCAAAAATCTGTCATTTGGAGTCGACATTAAACAGTAGGCCCCGAAGCTTATGTATAAAATTAACACACATAACGTGACCGGAGTGAGATGCTAGGTTGTGATCGTTACTAAAGGAATGAAATGGTAAATCTGATGCATTTCCAATAAAAGCTTTGATTGCTGTCAACCCACTTGGTTTGAGAAGAGTCTTTGCCTCTTTTTCCCTTACATTTAGCATAGATGTCCATCACTGAATTTAGATCTTAAGTTTTTAATAAACTGTCGGGTCTTCCAACATGTAATTTCGAACTTTGACAGTTGATAACGGATATCTTACGAAAGCTAACTCTATCAAATTAGTTGCCATATATTCTGGCTATTATTATGGGCGTGCAAATAATAAAATTGATTTATCAAATTGAGTGTTCTGTTTGGAAATAAACCACTCTCGTGCTTTGCCTACCCAGACTACAATTCGCAATGTGGTGGTCAAATTCAAGTCCCCTGGTGCAGTAAACGATTAACCAATACCCGTACGTGGGAGGTATACTGTACGACTGTGCGAGTCGGAGAAACTGAAGCAGTGGATTTCGCAATGTTTATAACAATTAAGACTTTCGCAAACCATAATTAGACATATTTTGTGTTGCCACTTGGACCTGCATAAATTGGTTTCTGGATGAACAAACAAAATTGTCGAATTTGGAAGGATGTATCGATTTGATGTGAAATTTGAGCTGAAGGCGTCATCGGTCGATATTTCTTTGAGAACGACATTGGTCAAGCCATCGCTATAATTGGCGAGCTCTATGTATAGATGATTACCAAATTCTTGTGGCAGGAATTGGATGATCTTGTCTCCAACGACATGTGATTTCCCACAGAACGTGTCATGCGCCACATGACATATTGCATTTTCTAAACCATCGATTTGAGGGCATCATATGGAGGTGATATGCATTTATACCTTTTCATGTGTGATGAAATTGTATGCGTCTATGCTTCAAACTACAGTGATTCGAAACGTCAACAGAACTCATGTTGACTCATGTCCCAGATAAGCTGAGACGAGTATTTAAACGATGTTATATTTCATAGGTAATTCCATCAATAGATATTTTAAATTAATTAAAAATTTCAATGTTACTTCACACATACTTTGTTTTATTTAAAATTAAAGATAGAAAGCGCTTAATGGCAGTCTTCACAGCTACCTGCGTTGCTGATGGATATAAGCCAACTGTGCACTACGAATTTATTTTATTCTTTTTTTTTTTTTGGTTTTCGTTTTTTAGTTTTAAAATATTTGTTTTATTTAGTAATATTATAAAAATTTATTATTTTAAGACAATAAAATCAAAATAAAATACCACATGAACGAGTAGGCATTAAATTTAAGTCGTTTATAGTAATTAAAAACAGTTTTAGACATCAAATTTTAAAATTTACGAGCATTTAAAAAACACAGACCTACTGTGGGTCTATAAAAAAACTGAGCAATTTAAGTCTAAGACAAGCATAAGCTTTTAAAGAGATTGCAGCAACTGATGTGTTTCTTTAGTGACTAGCGTAACAATTAAAGGCAAATGCAAAAAATATTAAAGCAATCATTGGAAAATCTAGAAAATGCATTTGAAATTCAATACATACATACATCATTGGTCATTACAATGATCCTTCAGTCAGGATTATTGACCTAGTTTCTCACACCACTTATGTTGTGTGTGTTAATTTTTTACATAAGTGGCGGGACCTACAGTTTAAAGTCGACTCCGAACGACAGATTTTTTTTGAGAAACTTTTCATGGCAATTTTATTTACTCTCAGAGTTTTTGCCAGAAATCTGCTGAGAGGAAATCGCCGAAGAAATAGTTTTTGAATTTTGTTTTGATGTCTGGCCTGGGGCGAACCCTGGCTTTATGTCTAATAAGCCAACACACTACCTACTAGACTACGGCGACTTCAAAAAAATGCTATTTGCATAATGCAAATCCTGGTATTGGCGTGAAACACTCCATGTAATTCTTTAATTTAATAGAATTTTCTCTTTATATTACCCTGGACTATGGTGAATCGATGAGTTGATAGAGGGCATGCTGCTTTTAATCCTGTATATATGTTAAATGAATGATATTCCCATAGTGAAGAGCTGAAAGACTCATCCATGCTTTCCATTGGCAGTCGACAGCTGTCTTGCAATCTACGAAAAGTACTTACGGGGAGCTTGACATTCAACATTATTGGTCATGAAAACCCTCCAGTTAGGATTACGACTTTGCCTCCTACACCAATTATGGTGTGTGTGTTAAATTTATACGTAAGTGGCGGGATCTACAGTTTAAAGTCGACTCCGAACGACAGATTTTTGAGAATCTTTTTTCATGGCAATTTTATTTACTCTCAGAGTATTTGCCAGAATCGCCGAAAAAATATTTTTCATAATTCGTTTCGTTGGAGATGTATGAGTTGGGGTCAGAGATTGTTCTTTTGAAAGTGTTGTCCTAGTTTTTGGCCGTTAATCTTGTTAATTATTCTCTGTATTGTGACTGCTAATATCTTGCATATGGTGTTAAAGTAAAGCAAATCTCCAATTTTTGCTAACTTAACGATGATGTATTTTTTTCAAGTTAGTGCCAAATTTTTTTTCCTAAACTGATATGATGTGGAGCCGTAGAAATTTAACCTTGGTTTCGATGTTAGGTTAGGTTAGAGGACGTGTACTTGTCAACTGTGACAAGTACAGTACCCGGAGGTCGAATTGACCCATTGTTCAACGTCCTGGCTTCTCACAGCACTCGTGTTCTGTGCGTTAATTTTATACATGAGTGGCGGGACCTACAGTTTAAAATCGACTCCGAACGACAGATTTTTTTGAGAAGTTTTTTTTCATGGCAATTTTATTTACTATCAGAGTTTTTTATTGCCAGAAATCTGCTGAGAGGAAGTCGCCGAAGAAATATTTTCATATTTTCGTTTTGATGTCTGACCTGGGATTCGAACTCGGGCCTTTCGTCTAATAAGCCAACACACTACCTACTAGACCACGGCGACTTCGATGTTAACCCGAAGAATTTCTGTTCGTATTCCATTTTAATCTTCTGTCTTAGCGTTTCTTAGCTTCCAGATGGCTTCTTGTATCCCATTAATACTGGAAGGGTTCCATGGTATTCGTAGGATATTTTTAGCAGGGCTGTTGTTATTATCAATTTGGTTTTCGTCAGTATTTAAACATGTGGCACCGTTACAGATTACATCCAAATGTTCTTTTCTTCTTTGTGTCTGTGAATTATTAGGAGCTAATAGCGCATCCCAGGGGTCAGAAACTGTTGATATACTGTTGCACAATAGTTGTCTGGCATAATTTTCTCATATTTTTTGGAATCTCAACCACTTGATAATCGTATGGCAAAAGATAGAAAGAGAAACTTTAATAATTTTTGTTTGATATTGAACAACATGATTAACATACATTTGTGATTTTCCATGAATCTCAATATTGTATGCATGATTGTATGTGAGTTGTGTTGGAGTATGAGAGGAAACAGAATTCTGAATTTTAAAAACCAAAAATAAAAAAAAAATTCATATTTTGTTCATGCCTTCGATATGGTCTTTTGATAGAATGGGTGACAATAGGTTGCAGCAGTTGTTGCCGCTATGGCTATGGCATTTATTATTGACTGTAACACATAATTTTTCGTGGATACATTAAATCACGTTATTTCCTCGAAGCTCAATTAATTCTTAGCGATTATTTTGATTATTTTTGTTTTATTTGTTGATATTGAATGTTTTTGTCCGTCTGTCTATCTGCCAAAGTTTTGTTTCTTTTTATTTCCAGCAAATTATTTACATTACAAATGCTAATTATGTGTTGTACACACATACACCACTGATATTTGCAACTTAAAATTTAAATGTGCCTTGAATTTTATGCTTTTAAATCTGCCTGCAAAGCAGCCAGTCAGCCTGTCTAGCTGAATACTTATTTTGTTTTTTTGCCAGCCACAAAGTATAGCACGCGTTTAAACGTTTGCCGAAATTAATGTCACATATGTGTGGTAAATGTTTTTTTTAGTTTTTTTTTTTTTTTTGGTTTTTTTCTTTCTGTAAAGGCTAGACAGTCAAATTGTAAAACACAAACGGAAGTCGATGTACAAATTTTAATGATAATAAATTGTTGATAAAATACTTGTTTTAATATTTATTTTGTCTCTTAAAGGTAGTTGGTATTTATGCGATATAAAGACAATTTTTAAAATAAAAAGTTTTGTCTGGATTTTGATTTTTTTTCCTTGAGACACAGAACCTTTGTACACCAAATCCATTGGGTTTCATTCAGAGCTTATTTCAAAATCATAGTTTTATATTCGTTTAGTGTGGTTAGGAATTTATTTTCCCATAAATCAGCGATAACCTCCAAAAAAAAAAAAAATTCCAACAAAATTAGATGCATGATATAGGTGCTCTGTTCACATTACCTCTATGAACATGTCACCAAATCGCTCGTGCAGAATATCAAATGTGACAGCGTCGTCCTGTTGAAACCACATAGATCATATAAATTCAGATCAAAAGAAGTTGGTAATCAACTTCAAAGAAATATGGACCGATAATGCCTCTAAACCAATATGTACACCAAATGTAACATTTTCAGTTAAAGATGGAAGTTAAAGATGAAAGCTTAGGATAGAAGATAAAGATGGAAAGTCAAAGATGGAAGTCAAAGATGGAAGTTAAAGATGGAACTTAAAGATGAAAGTCAAAGATCGAAGTCAAAGATGGAAGTTAAAGATGGAAGCTAAGGATTGAAGTTAAAGATTGAATTTA
Source organism: Sarcophaga caerulescens (assembly GCA_927399465.1). Taxonomy (NCBI): domain Eukaryota; kingdom Metazoa; phylum Arthropoda; class Insecta; order Diptera; family Sarcophagidae; genus Sarcophaga; species Sarcophaga caerulescens. The sequence continues at coordinate 117,579,224 of OV656872.1, read as the reverse complement.
AAGATGGAAGTTAAAGATCGAAGCTAAAGATGGAAATTAAATATTAAAGTTAAAGATTTAAGTTAAGGATTGAATCTAAAGATGAAGGTTAAAGACGAAAGTTAAAGATGGAATCTAAAGATTAAAATTAAAGACTGAAGTTAATAATGGAAGTTAAAGATGAACGTTAAAGATGGAATTTAAAGATGAAAATTAACATTTAAAAGTCATAGTTAAATTGCAAACTTCTGGTTTACAATTTACCTCCAAATTCAATTTATTGTTGTACTATTGAATTATGCAGAACGGTCACTGTTTCTCGTATGGAAAAAATCCAGAGACATCAAATCAAAATCTTATGCATGATAAAAGCGTCACCGTAGTATAACAAAAAGACGAATATACATAGGGATCTCAATGTGGCAGCGGTCAAAACTAATTTTGATGCTAAATATTCGATGAAATACTTAAAACAATTTTAAAACAATTTGAATCTTCTGGCGGGTTACATCTTGGTATATTCGTCTAAAAAGGTGAGACACGTTCAGTTATCATCTTAACATATGACACTTAAAATTTCTTGATATACATAAATACCAAAAAAAATACAAATTTACTGCTGGTGTTAATCAGAAATAATTATTTTCTTTAGATTTGATTTACTTATTGTTCTTTTTTAATTTTTTGAAGATTTAATAAAAATTACGTGAAGTAGGCAGTAGATCGCTATTACTTTCTAGATTTCGTCCCAAGGGAAGAGATTGACGATTGCAAATAATTTTATTGAATAGTAACAATGCGTAGAATTAATTGGAATAAGGCTAATTGAAGAAAAATTATGTATAGCGCTGCTGCACAGTTACTTCTACCTTGATGTCATTCAAATACGAGTTTTAGTCCCTGTAGTCTAGTAGGTAGAGTGTTGGCTTCTTAGACGTCATCAGATCTCTGGCAAACGCACTTAGAATAAATAAAATTGCTATGAAAAATGCTTATCGTTCGCAATCGACTTTAAACAGTAGGTCCCGCCACTCATTTATTGTATTAATAAAATCAACATAAGAGGTGTGAGTAGCTAGGTCATAATCCTGACTGAATGCTTGCAATGACCAGTTTTACCAAACGCAGTTTTTTAAATTTATTGTTAAAAAGAAAATGACATACATACATGCAATGCTTAGAGTATATCTGCCAATGTTCTTAAAGAATATTTTCTCATTCTATTCATTTTTCCACATTTCGGCCAGTACTATGCTGATGTCTTGACGAATATTGGTTTTTATATAAACCAACCTTAACAGGCACTCAAAAGTTTGTTGATAAATCGTAGGATAGTCATTATTATTTCCCTTGAAATTGTATTTCGTATAGAACATCAATAGTATTTTGAAAGTGCTTCTTGGTAGTGCCTCCTGGATCTTTTTAGGGAACAATTATATCTAAAGACCACAATGTGTACGAAACAGTCTATTTGCCAGCAATTCCTTCGGGGTCCTCTAAGTTCCACATATGATGACTTTACTGTTCAACGAAGAAAAAAATTATATTCGATAAATCTGTATTGAAAGCCTGTTACAACATCTCCTGGATTAAGAATAATAAGTCGGTTTTACTTTTGTTGGAATTTATATGAAGGGATGTTCAAGCTATTATAAAATCTTCACCATAATAACCCGAAAAATAGAACCAAATGGTGGAATGATGTCTAATCGTCAAATAGAGATTATCTACCACACTTGCACTAACAAAAGCGATAGATTTGGCAGTGCTTACATTGCGAGTAGTAGTCGCCGTAGTCTAGTTCGTTTAGTTTATTAGACCCGATCTCCAACAATATGAAAGTTGAAAAAATATTTCTTCGTTAACTTCCTCTCAGCAGTCTACTGACAAAAACTCTGAGAGTAAATAAAATTGCCATAAAACGTTTCTCACAAAAAAAATTAGTTATTGCGTTTGGAACCGACTGTAAGCTGGTAGGGTTCTTCCCTTTTTCCAAACATTTGAAAAATATTTCCAAAATAGTTTTATGCTATGTATATATGTATATTACATAAAATAAAATAAATTAAATTCAATTCAAATAAATTTAAACTTTAAAACTTCAATCAGCAAATCTGCTTTTTTTAACAAAAGACTTAAGAAACAAACTTGCCCAAAAGTAAAGACATTTCATGGTGTAAACTTTATTCATACATTTCATTATATTATGTCCTACGTATAGTATGAACCGGTACATAGTGTTTGTGTGTATGTATAAAAAAATGGCAAGGTTAAGTATATTTTTATATATTTTTTTTTCATTTTGTTGGTGGCAACCAAATCTTAATCATAATAATAAAGAGGAATGAAATATCCGAAATCTTTGAATACCAAAATAATTGGGAGTGTCTATATTATTTACTGGTCATTACACTTAAATTTGCTAACAAAAATAAAATTAAGCTGGTAAAAAATCATTTTAAGGCTTAACCACTGCCTCAATGAAAAGAGGAAAAAAACATTGTTGTTGTTGCATATACGAGTAAACGTGTTCGAGAATACGTTACAATGAAAATGAAAATGCAACAATATATTGATTGAAAGTTGCGATATCACTGTTATTTATGTTGCTTACAAAAAAAAGAAGAAAACAAGAATATATTTTTATATAAAATCCACTGCAACTTAAGGAAAAGAAAACAGAAAAAAATCAATTCCTATTAACAATGAAATTTTTCTTTCTTACATAAAAACTGGAGAAATTTCTTTATCCACCGCGAAAATATCATACACCGCCACAATATTGTAGAGAAGTAAAGTACTTCAAGTAAAAGAGTCTATTTTCAAGTTTGTATATTATTTTAGAGCATAAATGTGTGTTCAATTTCTTTTATTTTAAGGTGTATATACGTACGAATGTATTAAGATTTAACACATGCCATCAACTAGCTAACTATTCCTGTGTATTTAAATGGAGTAAGTAAAAATTATTTTATCGCTGTAGAAAATAAGAAAAAACTACACTTAAATTTTTTAGTACAATTGAAATGCTACACCCTCAAATCGCTGAAAACTAAGAAAATGGTTTAAAAGGAAAACAAATGTTAGCCCAGTAGGCAATCAGTTTAAAACAATTGTCTTTATTGTTGCTTTATTCACAATTGTTTCTTTCAAAATTTCTGACAAAGTTAATGTCAAGTTTTTTTCCTTAAGTTTGTATGTAATTTCTTATGGTATACATATGTACATCACTAAGCTGTTAGGGATATATGTATGGTTTTTGAGGCAACAGTTGTGGCATCTTAAATCACAGCCCCAGACCACCCATAATTAAACTGAACTAAAATAACTGATAATTTAATAAAATTTTTCAAATAAATCCCTAGAGGGGAAGAGAAAACTCTCAGGTATTCCAACAGCAACTTTCGAATTTTGATAGTTAGGTTAGGTTAGCGGGTAGCTTGCTTGTCAATTGAGACAAGGACAGTACCCGGAGGTCTAAATGACCCATTGTACAAAAAAATTTTTTACATTCACGATTTTGCGCGTCATCCTTGCGCAGGGCCCATGCTAATCTTCTCTATATCGTTCCAATTTTAGTATACGTTCTGCCTTCCACAGGCAACTTCACTCGGTGGCTCATTTAGCCGTTGTGTCACTGAGTGTAAAGTAAGTCCCTTGTCATCATCCGTTTATGATGGATTTGAACCAATCCAAGTTCCTTATGAAACCAGCCTGATCCCTCAGTAACACGTTCGCCACCATGCCCTGATCTTCTGACGTTCTGCCAACCAAAAAACCGATGAAGTCTGTTCTGAATTGCAGGACACTCGCATAAAAGGTGTTGTACCGATTCCGTTTCCTTTACATCATGGCAGCTTCTGCACTAATCCTGGTGGAGCAGGCCAAGCCTGAAAAACTGGTAAGAGCGCAGTGTCCCCTTAGAATTCCTGATGGAATGAGAAGGGTTCACTTGTCGGACACAAGTAGTTCCGTGGTTTTCACGCGATACACTGCTGGACACATACATACATACATAATTGGCCACTACAACCCTTCAGTCAGGATTACGGCCTAGCTTCTCACACTGCTGGGCACAGTAGACTTGAAATTAGATAACCAAATATGCTGATCAGTTAATCAATTTTATTGAAGATATGTCAGCCAAAGTTGATGTCATTTGTTCAGTCTGTTTTGCCAAATCGCCATGAACGGATATATCTTTCGACAACAATGCCAAGTAATAAAATGGTTTAAGAAAATGGTGTTTTGTTCAAGCTACGTATCGTACGTAAATTATCAAACATGAGATCCAAAAGCATCCAATTTATCGCAAAAATAGTCACCGTTGGTAGGGATTTCGACCTGGCGGCAGCATTGGTCCATATTTCGTTGAGGACGACGTTGGCCAGACTATCACTCTTAATGGCAAGCGCTATAGGTTGTTGATTACAAACTTCTTTTGGCAAATTGTGCTATATTTAGTAAAAATGACTTCCTATTTCGATATGTTATCGTATCATATTTTGCTTACGTACTTATAACTTTTAATCAATAACTCTCGGTTAATTAATCACAGACCCATGGCTTTTCAGTGGCTGACTAGCAGTATTTTGCTTCGCTCTACTTATACTCCATTATTTTATGCTTGACAATTTCAAGATCTTGGAATTTTTGTTGTTGGTTTTTAAATCCTTGTTTAGTTGCACTTTCGCCTATTCTCGTACTTAATATTATTCTGTGTACCGTACGATGTGTATGATTTTGTTGTTGTCTGTTTGCCTTGTTCGCTCATTTTTGTTCAGCTTGTGTTGGATTTTTGTAACAACATTCAATAGTTTTCTCCTTCTTTACCCTGAGACTATTGTTGTGATCAATTTGTTCCCTTTCATCATAGCCCATAGGAACGCAACGACTTTATATTCGATATTGTATATATTTATTTGAAACAAATAAAACGACATCCCTGAAGAAGTTGGGATTATCCAACGAAACGTCGGATGAGGAAAAAAAGATTAAAATAAAATAATTGTTTTAATTCAATTGTTGTGACCTAAAAGCCCAACTATAGAGGAAAAAAGAAAAAAGTAAAAATACATTTGAAAAGAGGTCAAAATAAATTTGAAAACAAAATTAATAGTTGTATACCATTGTTAACATTGTTATGTTAATTTAGTTTTTGCATTTGGTGGAGTAAACTTTTTTAGGTAATTCTTTAAAGGCCTACGAAAACCAGACCAATAAATGATTGAGAGTATCTGTGTTCCGATATTAATTATCATTTTTGAGCTATATTATCCTCGTCAGATGCTTTGTTGTTGTTGTAACAGCTTCTGTTGTTCGTAAAAGTTTCTTCCTAAGGAAAAAAGCATTCTCGAACACCTGATGCTGAATTGGCAATTTTTGGCCGAGAGATACTCGAGTCGATCCGGAACGTAGATTCAATTTCCGCGGGAACGAATGCTTTGTTGTTTTATTTCTTGCCGTTTATAGCGCTGACGTAAGAATGCATGATAGAAATAACTAGGTATTGATCAGGAGAAAGAAAATTGATACTATCGTCGTTCTTTACTTGAAATACAATTACTTAAATTTTTTTCTTTACCATTGCCCCATTTGTGCAGCCCTTGCGCTGACCAACTTCGTCCTCTTCCCTGATTTTGGTGGAACTTGGTCAGTACAGGGACTGCGTTCACCAGTGGCATCACAACGGGCCGCTATGCGTGATCAAGTGAGCTTTGTGATATCAGAGCTACCACTCCGACCTAACCTAACATAGCCCCTGCTTATGAAGTGTTTTTTTGTTGTAATTAAGAAAGTAGGTTGTGGGAAGAAGTAAACATATTACAAGTGACAGTAAAGACACCTGAAGGATAAGAGTTCCACATATGGATAGAACAGTTAAAGAACAACGACGTGATGGAAAGTTTTTGAACCCAGATTCGTGTTCAGCGCGCAAAATGCCTTCGGAAACACCTGGAGCCATTTTATTTGCAAAAAAAAGTCCAAATTTGCAGGGCTGTGTATTTTTTTCGTATTTCGTTGTGATGTCTGATCTGGGGTTTGAACAGTGACCTCACGTCTAATAAACTAATACACTACGTACTAGACTACGGCAACTTCTTAAAAGAGTAGATAATACTAGAAGTTTGACAGTGAAGATCGTTAGCAAAAATAAGAAATGGAGTTGGAGCGTTATTAAAATGGTTTGAACAGTGACCTCACGTCTAATAAACTAATACACTACGTTCTAGACTACGGCAACTTCTTAAAAGAGTAGATAATATTAGAAGTTTGACAGTGAAGATCGTTAGCAAAAATAAGAAATGGAGTTGGAGCGTTATTAAGATGCATAAATGACGTCAGGAAAAAGAAAATATGGAAGAAATATCTCAGCTGTTTTCTGGCTAATGTTAAAAGCTTTTAAATCTGCAGTTAGGCACCGTGCCACATCGATAAAATTACCACATACAAAATGAGTGATTTGAAGAAATTTAGTAACAATTCAGTGTTAATATTCCATTACATGAGTGGTGGAGTATAGCTCTGTTAGATTCTGTTATAAAAAATTTCATAAAACTTCATTCATTTGGAAATCACATTCATTTTTAATATTTTCTTTCTGTGCTACAAATCTTTTTTTGTCTTTAATCGCATCAATGTGTCATTTATTTACATTCAACTTGAACTTAAAGCAAGAAAAATTCATGAATAAAAAAAAAGTAAATAAAAATTTCTAGTTTTATGACCACAGCATTATGTCAAAAAGTGTTTGAACATTTGTCAATATCCACCACCTTTAAGCCCCTATTCTTAGTCACTGCTAGCTTTAGATATTGCAATTTGAGTGTCTTTTTTTGTGTGTTTTTTACGACTCTATATACTGTGTGCGGCTGTAATTAATGAAAATCCCCCAAATTATGGACACAATAAGGTCAAAACTGTAGTTACAAAGCAGTGTCTTGTTGCTGTGGCAGAGACATACAATAAAAAAAAAGGAAATCCAGCACACCTGGTTGCAAAATGCTATTTGTTTATTAATGTGGCGAATTTTTTTTGCTATAAATTTTTCTTTGTATTTTCATTATTTTTTTTTATTTGAGAGCTTTTTCTTAATAGAAAACATATTTTTCATGCATATTTTTTGACTCATGTTTAAGGCATTGTTTTACAAAAACTGGAATTTTGTCTTAGAAAAGTGAAGAAACATAAAAGTAGTCAACGGCAGTTATTATTTATGAGCATAAATACTACAATAAAATTTTTTTACTAGAATTAATGCACCAGAATCCATGATTTTCTTAAAGTTTTCGTTTTCCTTTTTTGACTTTCAAGAAATAAAAAACTTTTTAAGAAATTCAGTGTCACATATGAACATACGTACTTATATGCATACGTAATTAATTACAACAACAAAAAATGCGTAAATTTAAGAAAAAGAAATCAAATGCATATGCATACATACGTTCTTTCAACTCTGTTCTTAATTCATATTCAATTATTAAAAAATATTTTCTGAAGTTAAAATTCCAATTAATTCAAAATATTTGATTTTTATTTCAAATATATTGTACAGAGCGTACAACTATGACGGAGCATAGACAAGAAACGTATTTGAATTAAGCACAAACGTTCTCTGATAATGATTGCAACGAATTTTGTCAAATTTCTGGCACAATAAATGACCTGATCTGATTATCCAATTCAAGCAAATTCGACCTATAGTGCTTGCCGTTAACTGTAAAAATCTACTCAATATTGTTCTCAAAGAAATATCAATCGCTGCCACAACCAGCATAAAATCTATCACAAACAGTGATTTTTTCGGGTAGCATTGGACTCTTCTCTGGGATCTCATATCGTCCCAATTTCGACAATTTAGTTTGTTCACATACACTTTCATCCAGAACTGGAGCTCATCGCAAAAGATAGTTTTTTTGGCGCAATTGCCAACTGCTTTAGAGCCTTAGCCTCCTGGTTCTGTTGCATTTTACTCTACTTCAAACCCAATTTATGGCGCCTAAGTCGCCGTAGTCTAAAAGGTAGTGTGTTAGCTTATTAGACGTGAGGCAATGGTTAAAATTCCAAGTCAGACATCTACAACAAAACGAAAATATGAAAAAAAAAAATATTTCTTCGGCAACTAGCTTTCGTTTGGAGTCGACTTTAAAATGTAGGTCCCGCCACTCTTGTATAAAATTAATACACGCAACATAAGTGGTGTGAGAAGTTAGGTCGTAATCCTGACTGAAGGGTTGTAGTGATCAATTGTGTACGCCAATTTGTGGTCTGCCATGGCCCGAGTTCTTGGGAGCGATAAGAAATCAACAGCCTCGGATCACGGCAGATCTTGCCGTAGGACTATTACGGTGATCGTAAAAACCTCTTTTCATAAGTCTAATTTTTTATTCACAAGTGTTGTTCAATGCTATATTCGTTCGTTGTGATTTTGCTCAAATGACTGAATAAATGGGAAGTAATTTGACAGGTGTAGCTTTAACAAGACGACCGGTAGACCCTGTTTAAAATCCCTATACATTACAGCAGTATATTTTATCATACTTCAAAATAATTCTTGGATTATCATACCGCTTCTATACCATCATTAAATACCGAAAAAAGCAGCTACTAGCACAACTATGAGATTCAATGGGAGCACAAACGATATGGTAACGCAAATTTTAGCTACCCTCTATTGTCTACACGACGCCTAAACCCGCTTTATATCATGGTTTTATTACAAAAATACAGAAAAGATTCCATTTTAAATATGGGCGATATTCCCCAAAGCAATACTCGGTCGGATATGAAATTCATTCAGAGAAGTTCAGTCTTATATTGTCCCTTAAATCACTCGATTATTATAATTAATATAGCTGATAAACTTACGAACAAGAGCTTTTTGATGTGAATTTAAATGAAAGTAAAAATTTTAACATTTACGACAATGTTTAGATCCCTGTATACTAAGGACCTGGATCATTTATATAGACTGTTATTTGGCTTAACATTTTGAAGCAAGCTTCCCACAAGTTAAGGTTTGGGCTGCGGAAGAACTTATTAGAAAATTACGAACAGTTGGATATTCGTGAGTATATTTTGGGACTTTAGCTTCTTTGAATCCTACCTTACCATGAGACATACTCTAATAGTAACTCTATGGAGATAATGGAACCCTTTCTGAATGGCAGGGAATTGATCAAGGCAGTAAATTCTTTTGTTTAAAAAATAAAATATGTTTCCATACATAAAACCTCTAGGGCAAAGGTATCTGGTATTAGGCGCAATCCCAGTAATGAAAAGTCAGATTAGAAAAGATTTCGTCCTGAAAAACTTGAATTTGCATAGTAAATATAAACAGGAAGCATTGTCATGCTATGACGAAACAAAGCATTAGTCATTTATCATAACTATTGTGAGCAATATTTTCCCACAATAAGAGGAAGCTCTTGCTGAAATTTACAATACCTGATATGTAACTACTTATTGCACCTTTTATTGGTTATTGTTAAAGACATAAAAGCAGAGAATAGATTTTCGGAATGACAACACATTTTAGAACTCTGATAGTTGTTCAAAAGTCCAATCATTGTTCTGAGGCGTGCCTCGAGTGGGGCGTGAATTGAGAGTGTAGGGAACAAGTATACAATATGCAAGTCTGGATTTGAAGACTACAGGCGTTCTAAAAACTTGCAATCAGTAATTATCAGAAAGTAGATATTGAAACTTTCAAACAACCTGACTTCAAGACGTACAAGCAATATCAACCGGAATCACTCAGAAGAATAAATCACGAAATATAGGTAGCGAGAATGGCTGGCTAAGTATTAATAAAGCCTGCAACCGTATCCGACAATGAAAAGCTAACCTGCTATACCGAGACCAGTGGGATAATCTATGCTTCCTTTGCTTTGATGGTTTAAAAGTCTTAATAGATAACGCAATCGTTACTTAGTAACATAAATTTATAGAACCTTCAAGGCTGGCAAAGTGTAAAATTAACTAACTGACAATGGGTAGATTGATCGGAAAAACAGCTGATATTTTGCTTTGCTAAGCAATACCTTCTGAAGATCCCGACAAATGGTTTGCTTTATTTTTTAAAACCCTCCTCGATCCCAAGACCAGTTAGTCTAGACCAACTTTTAGCTATTTGAAAGAGATAGTACTCTTACTTATACAAGTAAATCAATTGCAATATTTCAAGGTCAATAAGGATTAAAAGTCAGAGCTAGCTATAAGCAAATTTCTAGGCAATTGAGTAAAAGAAAACTCCACCACACAGAAGGCAAAATGGAATATAAAATAACCAATAAAATAATTTCTAACGACATTAATTGTTAAATCAGACTCTACTAAGTCCTGTAGAACGGAAAACAGTGAGAGAGGATGTAAACAATAATTCCATCTACATCTATACATCATTATTATTTCTTCAGGAGCTATTACGAAGAAACGCCGACCTTCTCAATAGATTTCGTATTAAGTAATGGCCATTAAGCATTGTTACATCACGCAGTATTTTGTTGGAAGAATCTTTAGTGATAGCAATGGCCACTTCTCCAAATTACAAGTACATATATAGGACTGATTCTCTGACATGGTTATCTCTAGGCGCTTAGTAAAAGTAAACACAGATGGTCGTAAACTTGATATACCAGCAGAAAACTTTAAACGATTGTTTAAGCATAAGAACTCATTATTTTGATAATACAGAAGTCTATAAATAACGTAAAAAATTTCGCCTTTTATTCATTAAGTAGCCTTAAAAATGGACTCAGTATTCTTGTTTCATACGAGAAACAGAAAAAGACTTAAGAAAGCAAAATTAATTGCTTTGGGTTAGTTGGATAATCTTATGACCCCTTCTCCAATAACGTATACACATACATACACAATTGGTCATTACAACCCTTCAGTCAGGATTACGACCTAGCTTCTCACACCACTTATGTTGCGTGTATTAATTTTATACATGAGTGGCGAGACCTACAGTTTAAAGTCCGAACGACAGAGTTTTGAGAAGCTTTCATGGCAATTTTATTTACTCTCAGAGTTTTTGTCAGAAATCTGCTGAGAGGAAATCGCCGAAGAAATATTTTTTCATATTTCATTTTGTTGGTAATGTCTGACCTGGGGTTTGAACCAAGGCCTCTCGTATAATAAGCCAACACACTAGCTACTAGACTACCGACAGTATAATGGCCTCTATACTATGATCAGCGACATATATTTGAGCCTGAGTAAACTAGTTCGTTAGGGCAAGGGATAATATATGATTCATATTTTCTGAAAATATTCCATATTCGGAATACTTGAATAACGTCCTCGTGGAGATATAAACGTGTTTCTTGTTGACAACGATTTTGAGAAGAATTAATTATGTAATCATAATAATGCTTTACATGTGTTGACTACAGCAAATTTTATCGCGCGCTCTCCTTGTATTGTTGTATTCTATTGTAAATTTTAGACAAATTCAAAAATACCTACGGTATTCAAATATTTGGTCGGCCATCTATCGATTTAAATTTGAATTATAGAGTTATATCGAATTTTACGTCATTCTATTCTGTCATAAAACTCAGTACGCTATCTACCACTGACCGTAAAAAATCGATTTACGCTTAAGCAACGTTGGGCCAATGAGAAACAGCGCGATGATGTCGATTTTTCCAAAAAAAAAAAAACTCAGCTTTACGCATGAAGCACATTTTCATCTTGGTGGGTACGTTAATAATGAAAATTGCCGTATTTGGGGCTCAGAAATCCCAAAAGTTGCCATACAGAAGCCAATGCACCCATTACGTCTGACTGTTTGAAGCGACTTGTTTAGCGAAGGCATCATTGGCCCATATTTATTTAAAAATGAGAATGACGCAACCATTACGGTCAATGGAGACACATATAGCACCATGATAACCGATTTTTTTGTGCTCGCTCCTCGTTTTTAAATCTAAATTTTTAAATCGCCCCACCCTTAATAAATGCAAATAACACTATGCGACAAAATAAAAAAAATTAAATACACCCGGCTAATGACATAGTCTAGGTTGTGAGTTTTGTTGAGTAGATCACATAAATATTTTTTTTATATTTCTCGAACACTCCAAACTTTTTTTATTTGACAAAAACTGTTTTTTTTTACCTTACGCACAAATTTCTGGATTACTCAAACATTTCTCACGCGATTTACAAAATTTAATTATTGTTGGAAAGGGGAGAGATGGACCTTTAAAACGGAGGACCTCCTAAAAATATAGGCGTCGATATATAAAAAATATAACACGACTGTTAGACTCTTTAAATAATAACTACGGTAATTTTTGTCCGATTTGATCAAGTGATGACTCAATCTCTTCACAAGAGAACAGACTTTAAGAATATTATCACTTATCCTATATTTTTTTATTAAAGTTTGCTACTATGAATGGACAAACTTGTAAAATATGAAAAAAATTTGAATTTTCCAAGTTTACCTTATAAAAACTCATAGCATATTAAGTCGAATAATAGATATGTGTATACCATTTTAAACGTCCATCTCTCCCCTTTCTAACAAGATTTAAATTTTAGAAATCGGGTCGGAAATGTTTGTGTAATCCAGAAATTTGTACGTAAAGTCAAAAAAAAAAAGTTTTTGTCAAATAAAACAAGTTTGGAGTGTTCGAGAAATATAAAAAAGATATTTTTGAGTTCTACTCAACTAACTGAACAACGTAGACTATGTAGTTACTCGGGTGTATTTTCACTGTCGCACTGTGTAATTAACTGGTGATCGTTCAATTACTTAAAAACGTATACCATAATATCTGTTTTTTTGAATTAATTATACAACGAAATTCTCTCATTCAGCGAAACAAAAGTTTTTTTTGCGAAATAAACTACTGTGACTTGTCATGCACATTTGAACATAATTTTTTTTGGGAAATATTTTCTAAAATCTTTATATCAGTTTGGCACTTACAAGACTTCATTCTACGTTTCTCTTAATGTTATGTATTTAATTTTTTTTTCACATTATTTGCAGATTAAAATTTCTTGGATATTCGTAAATAATTTTAAGGTAAAAATGTTTTTCTCTTCTATTTTCCTTTATTAATTTAAAGGTGGCGGTATTTGTCTGTTGCATGTTTAATACAAATAAATTGTTTATATTTTGCCGCATTTGTTACTGTGTTGCAATTGCATCGCATAAGTGTTTGAATCTTCAGTAGCATGCCACATATAATCAGTTGGACTTTTATTATTTTTTTTTTCGTCTTGTCGCTGTACAAATGTTTTTCGTTTGTTGCTGCATTTATTCAAACATTTTTTGCGGTGTTGCTGCTTGCTGCTTACTTCTTTCGGTAAAGTCTGCGGTGTGTGATAATTTGTTGAGATTATTTTGGCAACTTTTATTGAAAGTGAAATTATTGACATCACAGGTTAATGAGAATTTATGGTTGAGGCGATTATTTTCCTATTTGCGTGTTACCCACAAACACTTAAGGTATGCGAAAAATTTTTAGGTATCCTAGGGAAGTCTATTGGTTGTAACGAGACGAAATTTTAAGTTTTTCAGGGTTTTCAAATACTTCATTGTACCAGAATATCAAATTATATTCAATTATGTCTTGTATTCTATATTTTCAATTACCTTTTTTGGCAAGCGCTTTTAACAAAAACTTACCAAAAAAAAAAAAACTTTAATCTTCTCAGCCAAAGCAAAACTGTTCAAAGACAAATAACAGTTGAGTAAATTTTCTACTGCTGGTGCCACTTGTGCAATTACTTTGGGATGCAAATACTAGCTGTTCTGTCCTTTTATGGCTTTTAACGAAACGAAGGTGGAGTTTGTATCAACATGATATTTAACACCTCCTTTCTTCTCTTTTTTTCTTATATTTTTTTTGTCAAAAACTACAAAAAAATCTAATCTGGCAAAAATGTCTCTGGGGTCAGAGTGGCAACGTGACAAAAAAGAAAAAAACAGTTTTAGCAAACTAAGTACCTGATGTTGCACCTATATGTATGCAAGCAAAGCAGCACATGCCACAAAATAATGAAATAAAATCCAGCTACTGTTTGTGTAATAGACAAGTAGCAACAGCAAAAAAAAAAAGACAAATCCCAACATATACATATAAAGAATTACAAACAGTTGAAATATTTTTTTAGTGTCGTCTGAATATCAATTAAGGAGTTAAAAAAATATTACAAATACTCCAGTTAGTTAGTTAGTTAGACAAATGTTTCATATATAAGTTAACTTCGGCACAAAAAAAGAAATGAAAAAAACCGACTTCACGATGCCCTCTACTTCACTTTCAAATCTTAAGGATCTGGGATCACTTGTAAAAACTTAATGCGACAAATATCTCGTTAATCTGTATTGTATTTTTGATTCACTTCTTTTACGGTGCTATTTGGTACAATAAAATTTTTGAAAATTCATAACTGTTAAATTCTAATTAGTGGGGTCGAACTTGACAACCTCAAATAAAAAATTTAATTTAGCTGTACTCCGGATAGATCCCTTTAAATATTGATTCACACCTCCTAGAGTACGGCCAGGGAGTATTTACTTATGGAAATAGATCACGTGACATAGACGGATGTGAAACCTATTCGGACCAGAAGAATCTTACATTGTCCCATGCGCAACACTATTACTGAAGCTTTATTCATGCTGAATTAATGACTCCGTAAATTGCTCCTGCACGAAACGGAGCATATTGTATGGCACATACACACATAATTGGACATTAAAACCCCTTAATCAGGATTACGTTCTAGCTTCTTGCACCAGTTATGCAGTGTATGTTAATTTTATACATGAGACAGATTTTTGAGAAACTTTTCATGGCAATTTCATTTATTCTCCGAGTTTTTGACAGAAATCTGCTGTGAGGAGTTGGCCGAAGAAATATTTTTTCATATTTTCGCTGTGATGTCTAACCCTAGGTTTGAACCGAGGTCTTACGTCTGATAAACAAATGCACTATCTACTAGACTACGGCGACTTCAATTTTTGGTCAATGCTCGCTTTAAATAATTTAATTGTTGCTTGTACAGATCTGGCTCGGTTTTAGCAGCTCTTCCTGCCAAACTCAGAGCATTAGCTTGGCTCAATGGATACTGTACTTGGTCGTAGACTTTGCTCTTTGCCTGCACTTCTTGCCGTTGAGTTTGTCGTAATGAACATATCTTTTTTTTTTGTCGTCAGTGATAATTCGATGTAAAATTGTTTTTTTTTTAGTAATCAAACAGGATTTCAGATAGGGAAAATTATTTTTCAACGTTTCTCAGCTACAGTTCATGTGGCACCCAATTTCCTTGCTTTTGAATGAATCCTGTTGCATTTAAATGTTTGCAAATGGCCGGATCTCTGTAACTTAACTAAAGAATTATAGTGACAACAAATGTAAAATTTAATGTAGAAAGTGGCGGTTAACACAAGGATGGTGGTGCAAAAGCCAAGATGTATTTTACGAATTTATATCTGATAACGTTGAATACTTTTTCAGCAAGGGCAGTACGATCCTACATGGGAAAGAGCCAATAGCATAAGATGAATATGCATTGCTCAACTCGTTGACTGCCAAAGGGTTTAAAGGAAAAATAAAAAACTGAAATTCTATTGCTCGTTCATAATTAACTTAACTTTAACAAAAATTTATCAGGTCAGATAGAGGACTCTAAGAGGTATTATAAAACACCCGACAACTGTTCAACTTTAACTTTTAAACTGGCAAACTGCAAATGATTTGTAAAAAACATTTCACAATTTAAGGTTTTCAGTTTGCTACAGAAAAAAAAAAAAAAACATGCCAAATACAGAAGACGGTTTCTGAACATGCAACAAAATCTGTGTTAAGCAAGCAACATTTTTATTATGCAAAATGCTATAAAAGGCCTTATAATCTCTCTTAAACCTTTAAAAAAAAAAAGGGATCAATAATACGTTGTTTTTTCAACTTCTCCTCTTGGTTTTCTTGCTGAAGGTAGAAGAAAGGCGGATATTGGGTGAAACAATTTATTTATTTCTGTTCTTTTGTTGCTTATCGTACATATTTTAAGTGATAAATTCTTGAAATGTTTTGCAAAAAGAAATAAAACGTAACGCTTTGTGTATGTGTTTGTTAACGTTTTAGTAGTGGCTGGTGGTTGGTGGCTGGGAGTAAAAGAATAACCGTTGGTCGGTTAATGTTGTCTGGTTTTAATGTTTTTTTATGTGACCAATAAAATTTTATTACCAACTTAAGTCACTATTTGCAACATGCCACACGATTGCTCATACAAAACGAAATAAGAGGAAACTAAAAAAGAATCTTTTTTCGGGTTTTTCTTTTCGTTTTTTTCTTAAGCCTGAGTATTTTATATTTTTCAGAGAAAGTTTTAGGTTTTTGTTAAACTTCTTTTTTTTTTTGTTATTTTCTTATTTAACATTTACGGTTTAATGTTATAAGACGACTACTGCCCATATTACCAGGCAACATTAATGATTTGTGTTAAAGCCAAATATTTTGGGTCAAGAATTTTATGCGTTGTTATGTCTTATCGTGGCAACAGTAACAAACAATACCATATTATTTTCGGTTTATTTTATGCATGTTTTTGTTTTTTTTTGTTTTGTGTGCAACAAAATGACCTTCATACTTTTGTGGTAGTATTAGTAGGTTTTTTTTGGTTTGTATGTTACGAGTACTTTGTTCAGAACCTTAAAGGTAATAAAAATAATCTGTCAGCGAAAAAAAGGAAAAAAAAATATACAAATTATATGTGACTTTATTTCATTATTGATTTGCAATCATAAAAAAAAATATTTACTTACAATGTTTAGTTTTCTACACGTTTTTCACATTTTATTTTCTTCACGTTTTTATTATTTTTTTTTTTTGTTTTTTTAAATAAAAACAAAAAAATTTTTCTCTTCGTTTAATATCACTGCACCAGAATTTCTAAAATTGTATTTCTCTACTTTGATTTGAGTTTTGAATAGTTACTTAGACGACCCTTAAGTTCGTGACACTAATCATAATTTTATTATGTATGTTCTTTCACAATGTGTGACGTACTTACAGTGTGTTAAAAGTTTTCTAAGGTCTGAAATAAAATTTATGAATAATCTGTACAAGTCGAGTCGAATTTTTTCTGTTTGTAGTACCTATAAGCCGCCGTGGTCTAGTAGATAATGTGTTGGCTTATTAGACGTGAGGCCTCGGTTCAAACCCCAGGTCAACATCAAAACAAAAATATTAAAAATATTCCTTCTGCCTCTTCCTCTCAGCAAATTTCTGGCAAAAACTCTGAGCGTAAATAAAATTGCCATGAAAAGTTTCTCTAAAATCTGTCGTTCGGAATCAACTTTAAACTGTACATCCCGCCACTCATGTATGTACATATAAAATTAACACACACAAATTCAGTAGTGTGAGAAGCTAGGTTGTAATCCTGACAAAAGGGTTGTAGTGACCAATTATGTGTGTGTAATCTTATTACAATCTATATAAGATTTCAGAAATGGCTCAGAGAAGTAGTCATAGTCCTTGATTATAAACTACAACTATACAAGCTAGAATACAATAGAGCACTAACAAATTTTCACTTTTACTTTTGGATTTCAAAATTTAGGAAGCACCCAGAGCACTAACCTCAAAGGGAGGATAATATCAACAACTAATATCATATGGGAAATAAGGGAGAGTAACTTCTTGAAAAATATTGGCGCTCAATGCACAAAGATCATCCCGACTTTACCCACTATTAACAGAAAGCTCTGTTTTATCCTTGGTCTTGCTGCAGAAGACCAACCACCTGTTCAGCTAGAGGAACCTGATTAATGAAACTTAACAAAAAAATAAAAAAAAAATAAATTCATATACAATGGAGCAACGCAAATCAATGTAGAAAAGTTTCTTAATTATGGTTGTTATATACGAGTAGTCGCCGTAGTATAGTAAGTAGTGTATTGGCTTATTAGACATGGTTAAAACCCAGGTCAGTCATTCAAAAAAATATTTCTTTGGCGACTTTCTACCTCAGCAGCTTTATGGCAAAAACTCTGAGAGTAAACAAAATTATCATGTAAAGTTTATGTCGCTCGGAGTTGACTTTAAACTGTAGGTCCCGCTACTCTCGTATAAAATTAACACACACAACATAAGTGATGTGAGAAGCTAGGTCGTAATCCAGACTGAAGGGTTGTAATGACCATTTATGGTAATGGATGGCAAATATTATGCTGGCTTCGAGTACAGCGGTGGGGTGTAGCTTATTTGCGACTTAAGAAAATCTCCACAAGAAAAAATCTAACACGGTCAAAGCGATTAATGTTGCATGAACTCCGCGTCATATAGCGTTGTCCTATTAACATCATGTAACGTTGGTTTCCAGGTCTTCCAATTCAGAGCATAAGAAGTTGGTATTTTTCGACATATTGTTCTCGGCTTTCATAGTGATGGTATCTATTGCGCCAGAATTGGCCTTACAGCTGAAGATAATTTTTCGATGAAAATTAGAATGAGTTGCCAACTGTTCCCAGCGCTTATTCAGCGAACATACTTCATTGCCTATGATTCATGTCTATAGTGCTTGGCGCTTTAGCAAAAAAAAAGGTCGAATAAAAGAAAATTAATCTGACAGATGTAGCTTCAACTATCATCAAAGTCTTCCAGAGATAAATGTCGGGAGTACAGGCTACGGAAATATTTTCGGTGTTGAGTATAGCTGTGGCATATATCTAAATGAGTTGCAGGTAGTACCAGAACCGATATTGCTTGAAAATATATATCAGATGAACTTATCAAGTGTTAGAATTTTTGTCAGAACACTGCTGACAGGAAAACGCCGAAACAAATATTTTTCCATATTTCTTGGTGATTTCAAACAGTGCTGGACGATGTCAGTTTAAGTCTCCAATTGACTTTCAGACTTGAGGACAATTGTCTTTCCCAACTTCTTTGGGTGTCTCCATATGAAACATTAATTGTTTACGAGCCTTTATTTCTTTAAGTTGGCTATGACATCTGTCAAACATATTCAGTATATGTACATCAAATCAATGACCAAAAATCATATATTTTCATCGTGTTAAATATATGTAGCAAATTTTGATTCAAACAATGACGATTTGTCGAAAAGCATACAATTTTTGTTTTCAATTAAAGAAGAGTGCCGGAGAATCTCATATATTGAATGAAGATGACAATTTTAGTCAGAAACAAATGGTAGAAATGTAAAATGTTACACAGCAAACAATTTCTGAGCATTAAAAAGCCATGGGAAAAAACCAAAAGTATGGAAAATGGATATGGAATGGGTGCAATACTTCTAAAATTTTGCTTCAAAGATACGTTTAAAAATCGACGTAGTAACGAATTATTATTGGCGATGAAAAATTATTTTATTTACAGAATCCTAAACACAAAAAATCATGGGTTAAGCTGGGACAACCTCCAAGATCGGCTGCTAAACCAAATCAAAGACAATGCTGTGTATGTGGTGGGATCATAAAGGTGTGTTGTACCTACATACATAATTGGTCATTACAACCCTTCAATCAGGATTACGACCTAGCTTCTCACACCACTCGCGTTGTGTGCGTAAATTTTATACATGAGTGGCGGGACCTACAGTTTAAAGTCGATTCCGAACGACAGATTTTTGAGAAGCTTTTCATGGCAATTTTATTTACTCTCAGAGTTTTTGCCAGAAATCTGCTGAGAGGAAGTCGCCGAAGAAATATTTTCGTTTTGATGTCTGACCTGGCCGTGATCGTCTAGTGGTTAGGACCCTACGTTGTGTGTTGTACCTAGAGTTCCTAAAATCTGGTGAAAGCTTTAATACAGATCGCTGATGACAACAAATGCTCAATTTGAATCAAGCATTGATCGAAAAACGACCACATCCACAAGACACAGCAAAGTATTTTTGCAGCATGACAATACACCTGCACACAAAGCAAAATCGGTTCAGCATACAATCATAGCATTAGGTTGGGAGGTGGTACTGCTCCCGTCATATTCACCAGACTTGGCTCCTTCCGACTAGTATTTGTTTTCATCAATTGGACAGGGCATCGGCACTTCTATTCTAACAAGGAAGTCGAAAATTGGGTGACTAATTAATTTGGTTTCAATTGAAGTGAAATCCACAAATTGCCTGAAAGATGGAATATAATATGTAGCCAACAAGGACCAATACTATGAACAAAATTTTTGTAGTTTTCCATTAAAAATCAGTGTCCTATTGTCATAAACAGAAAATGTTTATTTCATATGAGTAAACTTGAAAAAATTTGAAGTGATCGGCCTACATTTAATTAAAAAATATATTTTAGATGTTAGATAACTTTCGATTAAAATTAATTTTTTTTTTTTGTATTTTATTTTTTATTGCATTAGCCATCATAGGAGTATTTTTCTCCCACAAAACATTTCCATCTTACACTGTGTGCTGCAGTTAATCCAATCCATGCCATTTGAATTTTATTGATTGTTCAAGTAAAACTTTGTCCCCAAATCCTAGATACTTTGACTTTCAATATTAAATTCACAATGCAGACGTTTCAGTAAATCATATAGGAAATCTTTCTGATATGATGTGATTTGAAGAAATCTTTGAGAATGAAATGGTTTTTTAAATTTCATTTTATTTCTCTTCAATTTAAACTGAAAACTTAAACGTTCTAATGTAGACAAATGCCTGGTAAATCTTACAGTTTTTTTTTTGTTGTGGCTTTCTTTCTTAAAAGCCAAGAAAGTAGAGGGTATATTATAAATATTTTATTATTTATTGGCAATAAACTATTAACACACTGTGCCTCACCATCACATGCATACGTGCTTGCTTTCGTTTATGCACCATATAACCACATACCTATAGACAGACACATCAGCAGCATAGCCATCGTTGCCAGCGTCATAGTCATCAACAGCGCCTTCGTCATCATGTGGGGGCATGTGAAGAAAATAAAAAATAAGAAAATAAAGCGAATTTTCTCTTCATTTATCATGCAGTCACTGCTGTAAAAAAATATAAAAAAAAACAAAAAGAGGAAACGCTGAAGTTCAAGTTTTGCTATCGTATACGATATTTTGAATTCACAAAGGTCATCATGGTTTAATTGTTGATTTATTATGTTTTAAAAATTTGTCAACAAATCGTGGTTTATAAATTTCTCAAAAAAACAAAAACAACCAAAAAAAAAAATAAAAAAAAATTAAAATAAAATAAAAAAAATTGTGTCATGTTCATGGCTGTCTTTGTTTATTTATTTATTTTTTATTTTTTATATTTTATTTTTTATTTTTTAAATTTAATTTTTTTCTTTTGTTTTTGTCTTTTCTTATATAAATTTCCTTAATCTAAATAATTGATCTTGTTGAGGTTTTTTTGTCTCTCATTTTTTTCACAAAAGCGAAAAAACTGCTTAAATTTTCTGCTTATTTACTTACCAGATTGATTTATGGCTTTCTTTGCTGTGATTTATAACCAACCTAATTATTGTGTCATTTTACTAATTTATTCATCAAGTGTCTATTTTGTTACTAAAGTGGTTGTTTTTCCTTACTTCTTCTCTTTTTTTTTCATTGTTTTTTATTTTTCCTTTTTGCTGTTTTTTTTTTCTTTTGCTACTCACTGTAAGGTAAAATTTGTGGTTTTATTTTACCTATTCGTAGAGGTTGTGTCTGGTATTTTTATGTTGCATGTACACAACAATTTTCGATTTTAAAAAGCAGGAGCGCAGTTTGTTAGGTTATCTTAAAATACACATTTTGCCGTCGTCTATCTCAATTTGGTTGCATTAAAGATAATTTTTTTTCACTGAATTATAAAGCTCATCCTTTAAAAAATTGTTATCTGTTAGCCGTTTTAGACGATTAGGTAGTGTGTTGAGTTATTAGACAAGTCTCCGTTGTTCAAATCCTGGCTAAGACATCTCGGAAAACTATTTCTTTTCAGTAGTTTTCTGGTAAAAACTCTGATAGTAAAATGAAACTTTCCATGAAAAGTTTCTTAAGTCTATTGTTCAGAGTCGATGTTAAACAGTACGTCTCGCTACTCATGATAAAAATTAACGCACATAACATGAATGGTGCGATAAGCAAGGTTATAATCCTGACTAAAGTGTTGTTATGACCAATTAAGTAAGTAAGTATCTCTTCGCTATGAAATAATGGTAGGAGAAAGCATTCAGCTCCTCTTGTATTCCCTTCTCATATGCTCGATGGTCGAAAATATAGCTAAACAACTGGCGACAGAAATAATATGCGCATGTAATGCATCAATGCCTTCAAATGGGCAGACAAACAAAAACCTCGATCATATGGAACAGCTACCCAAAAAGGATATAGGTATAGAGTACCTTCTACTAAACAAGAACCTAAAGCAAGCTATTACGCTAGGCAAAACTTTCTGCCAAAAGTTCCACAACCGACTTTGTCCTTTTTCCACTCGCATCCCATTAAGTGACCACAAAGCTCTTAAAGGAAAAGAACTAGGCTTTCTTTGAGCAAAAAAAAAAACATCCATTAAAAAAAATATAGTGCATATGGTAAAATTTGAAAACTTTGGTTTTGTGTTAAAATATTTTTTTTATAGATATGCCTCTTGCTACTAAGTGCCCACAAAGACCTTAAAAGAAATGGTCTAAGTTTTCTTTTGAGGAAAAATAAAAAAAAACTCCATTTCGAAAAAAAATGGGGGAAAATGAAAATGGTACATGTGCCAAATATTGAAAAATCTTATTCTTGAGTTAAAAAATAATTTTTTTGATAGATATCCCACTCGCATCCCATTCAGCGATTATGAAGGCCTTAAAGGAAATTTTATAAGCTTTCTTTTAAGCAAAAAAAAAAAAAGGGCCCAAATTGAAAAAAAATTAAAAAAAAAAATTAATTTTTAAAAAAAAATAAAAAAAAAATTTTTTTTAAAATTAAAAAAATTATTTTTGGAAAGATTGAAGAAATAGCTATCTAATATCTTTTGGAAAATTTTTGCTAGGACTAATAGGTGAAAAGTTACACACATTTTAAAAAAACCCTGTATGACCAAAATGTCCAACTTTGACCCCCTCTAACTCCGACAGTTCTTGACTGATAAAGCTGAAAATTTGTGTCTGGCCAACTATCTAATAGTACTAACCTTGGTGCAAATTTCATCCAAATCGGAAGACATCGATTTTAAAAATTGGGTCACTTGACACGAAATTGCCCATATGTATACATACATATGGATATACTTATGTGTATAAATTTACTTCTGGTATTTCTCTACAGAATGTATTTTTTTAAAGTATTGAGCCTGTTAGATAAAAATGTTTCAAATTCGGAACAGTCCATTTAAAAATTGCATTTTATGGTCAGAAGAGATTCTAAAGTTTCTAGTCCCAATTGGGATTTTCGGGAAGACAAAATATTGTTAGATATAGAAAAAACTCTTTCTGCTGCTGCGTTAGACGCTGCCAAAGCAAATCAGAAATATAGTAATTTCAGGATGTTTTTGTAAGAAATAAATTTCTTTTCGAAAAATTTGAAAATTTCAACCCACTTTTTATCGGGATTTAATGCTGATTGTTTCCATATTTCTATTTGTTCAACATTTGCATAATTTTTTACATCAGTGAATTCATCAAAAATTTCGTTATTATTTATATCTAAATCATTTCTGATTTCTGTTATCTTTATTAAGGACTTTTGAACTGAAGACCAAGATGGAATTGCATCTAACAATATCCAAGCAAGTCCCTTATTTTCTTTAAAAGATTTATCCCATTGGTTCAGGTAACTAATACAGGTTCTGTAAAGGTTTTTAACTTTTTCCTTAAACAATTTTGTACGTTAAGTCGTAAAAATACTTCATTGTGACGTTCTATTAACTTTGATTAAAATTCTTTGAATATTATAGCCGCTTCAGGCATTGAAATATGTTGACTTTCTAAACGCAGTATATATTTATGGAAGACACTACCTTGACTGTGTATAAGTAATAACCAAGACATAGGAAAAGGATCAATATTGTTGGGCATTTTTCTTGTTTAAGAAAGTACTCTTTCGTTTTCAGCGAATTAGTGAAAAAAGTGGACAAAAGCGGACAGTTTGGAAAATAAATACTTTTTAGAAGTTACGTGTGGTAAAATAGTGGACAAATAGCGGACGCAAAAAAAATAGCGGACAGGAAGTTAAAATAGCGGACTGTCCACTATAATAGTGGACGGATGGTCACCGTACACATAGTGAAAGTTGACAGTTTTAAATTCTATCAAGTAACTCTCCTGAGTACCACGGTACCAACAAGACCAAAAATACCGTAAAAAGTACAATTACCATCCGTACTTTGCTCATAATATTATCCAGTATTATGGTGAGTAGCTAAGATGATTTGGAAGACTCTTATTTTACTCTAGCGTTTTTTAATGAAGTAGATAGTCAGTAGATAGACAGGCTTAATAAATGACAGGCTTTAAATGAAATTTAAAACCTCATCTTTGACATTTCGAACAAAACGGATTATGGAAACTATATCTTTCGCCGACTTCTTCTCATCAGTGTTCTGAGAGTAAACAAAATTGTCATTCTAAGCTTCTGACATCAATAAAATTAATACACACAGTATGAGTAGCGTGAGAAGATAGGTGGTTCTGACTTAAGAACTATAATGGCTCAATTAAGAAATAAATAAGTAATGTTTAGAGTGTTGTTCTGGTCTACACGGCTCTTACTTGGCAGAAAACCTGCTTGTTGGTATTGTAGATTTTTATCTATTTTACTTGAAATTGAAGCTGTGTCTTGTATATGGTGTTAAATAGATGCCGCAATCTTTCAAATAGTCACTTTTCGGTAATCCAATGATGGAATGCTTTTCACAAAGTGGAGTTAATCTTCCTTTAGTTTCAGATTGATGTGGTACCGTATTGCATGCATTACATTGCTCTGTTTTGGTGCACAATTATTTTGAACGCAAACAAACATAGGAGGGGAGACCAACCAAAGGTCTCATGCTAATTGACATACAACTAAGCCAACATGTTGACTTGTTGTGCGCTCACCATTAGGAATACTACCTTACTATCAAATCAAAGTCTTGTATCTTATACAAACTTTCTTAACTTCTTCCAGTTCACTTCTTTTAGATGAGTCATACAATCTGTTATAATGTCATTTAAAAAATATTGCCATCTTAAGCTTACAAAACTGAGCTATGACACAAAAAGTGTTCCATCGATGTCTTCACCACATAAATTGCATTCATCATTTTACATCACACTGTGAGTACGCTCATTGGCGTGTTCAGGTCGCCTTTATTTAGTTTTAAAATACTCATGGTTCTACCCTCGTTACATTCGCCCCAAATTTTTTTTTGTATTTCATTAGTGTCATTATTCCACATTAGTCAACATGACGCCTTCACTCACTGTCTTAAAGTGGTCTTTAATGCACTGAAAGACATTGGGTTATCAAAGCTTATGGTATGTAATACTCTGACTTCTTTAGCCAGAATATTCGCTTCATCACTTCCAATCTATCTTTTACTATCACTCCGGGATGGTCTTTGATACTGTATTCCTGGATGTTATTGCCCTAATTGTCATTTGATTATCCGTAAAGATATTTAAGTCCCTATACGTCAAGCTTACCAAATAATTACTAGCCCAGATCATACATTCCCTGAACGCACACAGCTCTGGTTGAAAACCGGTTTTATGGTCCCGGTAGCCGGAGGCAAAGTTTCTAGTTCTTCTATATTGAGCCCCAGTCCCATCCTATTTTCATGTTTAGCAAATATAATATAACTTCCTCTTAAATTTCAGATTTTTCTACATTTTGCTGATTTAATATGAATGTGTGTTCAGATAATCTAAAACCACAAGATGATCCATAATCTACATTGGAGATGCCCTACTTCACTACTTCATGAGGAAACAGGATACGAGCTATTCCAAGATTTTGTTAAAAGAATAAATGATAATCATTTCCAACAAATCATATCCTCACGCTATCGTAGAATACGTGAAAGTAGAGAATTAGCATAATACATACATATTTTTGTATAATAATAATAATTATCAAATAGAAAATAATTGTATTATAATTGATTATTTTTGTATAATCAGTTTTTAAACAATTATTTTCTAATTATATTTGAATTCAACACTATTATTTCACATATAGGTTTTTATATCCTTTTCACCTATAACTAGCTTAAAATGATATGCTTTTATTTATATAAAATTACATTAAATTTACTTGCTGAAGTATTATTAAGATAGATCTCAAAATTGTAAATTATTATCTAGATATAAGATAAAAACTTTTAATTGGATTAATAAAACTTAAAACTAAAAACTAAAAATCTAAAACCATACCTTAATTAACAATAAAATGCACACGTTTTTATATACACAAACATAATCCGTAAATATTATCTAAACGAAGTGAAACTAAATTTCTTGTAACTAAACTGACCTCCCACCTATCGTGTACGCTCCAAATATTTTATTTTACATGAACGAAAACGATCTAGTTAGTCGGATGTCAAATTAAATCATCAATCATTGAAATTATAGCTTCAAGTGCACTTTTCCGTTTTATTTAGTTGTTTTCGTAACTGAAATTTTCTCTAAATTTTATTGAAATAATGATGCCACCCACCTAGTAAATATCGTCAATTATATTTTTATTTTCTGCTTTAAGTTAAGTATTGTATATAAACGTATACTATTTATTGATACGATTATATATATGTATGTATGTATTGTATGTACCTATACATACATAATGTAAAGAAAAAATAAATAACTTTAGAGAGACCCCCAGATGATCTTTGTAAAAATGAAGTTAAACATGATTTTGTTTTACTACGAATTATTATTGTGTAACAAAGTTTAACACAATTTCAATTTCTTTCATAAAGGAATTGTCTGCAACATTTTTTCTGTTGCTGCTGCTGCAAAGTATTGCGTTATTCTGTGAATTTTGTTTTGAAGCTTAGTTCAGAAATTTTTGTATGAATTTTGAAAATCTTACAAAATACTTTAGCACGACAAAATCAAATACTTATTGTGTGTCAAATTTCAAATGAAGACCCAACAGGTTCAAGACAACCAATAAATAAAACGCGAGACATGAACAAAAACAGTTCAACTACTGACTTTTCTCCTTCCCCCTCACCCACACCTCCCCCCCACAACTAATGGTGCACAATGCTTTTTAGCAATAAGAGAGAGAGAAGAAAAAAAATAAACATTTCAGAAAATGTAAATTATTATGAGATGAACAGAAAGGAAGGGTACTAAACAAACAAACCAAAACAAAAGAAAAAAAAAAAGAAAAACTTTAATTTTCCAAAGCCAAAGTTTTACGAGCTGTTGTATACACTCTACTTGTAATAGCTTTTAGTTTATGGGTTTATATTGCCGGTTGTAAACATTCTACAACTGGCAATAACACAGTTTAAGGTTTTTTTCTTTCCTGTGTTATGGCTTTCCCCATTAAAATGCTTATAAGGAGTACAAGTCCTCTTTACATGATTCCCAGATAATTGAAAAATTATAATGAATTCATTCAAATATTTTATGTAATAGATCATGTCAGTTAATGATTGATTTACAATCAAGAAGCAGGCAGCTAAATAGCCATATACCATATTCACCGTACACCATATTCACCGTACAATCTTTTCATATTACCGAATTGGTTTTAGGACACTGTATAACTAACATTCCATTGTTCTGTCTTATTTGTTCGTACATCATACATCCCTAACGCACTCTATTTTATCAAATAGCCCAGAAACTGATCAGGGGTAACATGATTGATAAATACAAAATAACTTATTAAAGCAATGCACTTGTGTTTTTTTTTTCAAGAAACAAAATACGAAAGAATATTCGAAAACTTCGAGTCAACAGATTTCTGGCAAAAACACTGAGATTAAATAAAATTGCCATGAAAAGCTTATCAAAAATCCGTCATTCGGAATCGGTTTTAAACTGAAGGTCCCGCCACTCATGTATAAAATTAACATACACAACATAAGTGGTGGGAGAAGCTAGGTTGTAATCCCGACTTAAGGGTTGTAATGAGCAATTATGAATGTATGTATGTCTGCAACTTGCTATTAAGATCCATGGCTATAGTAATACATACATACATAGTTTTATTTTTTTGTATCACATCCTATTGTTAGACATGTCTGGGATAGGGTTTGAACAACGAACTGTCGTCTTATAAGCCAATGTAAATGTATGCACCAAAAGCTCGTAGAGCGAGTTGGACAGACAACCCTGTGTGGACAATAGAAGCTGAGTTAACAATATCAGCAAGCAGGCACAAATTTCCGTGGAGATCCACCAAATCGGTCTCTTCTGAAATTGCATAGTGCCCATAAAACTTCAAAACAGCCCCCAAAAAGTAATTTAATGTGCAACTAGCGATTACTAAGGAATAACATGTTGAAGTTTGGGTAGCCCACTACAGCCTGATTTCTTCAGTGAACAGCCAACCCACACATATTGACTATATATAGGAAACGTCTGAGGTTAACAAGCACATTGACAACTGCCAGTATCAATCAACATACCAAAAGGAAACATGAGTAGTTGGGATAGCAGACGAGACTGCTATTTGCTGTTCATCTCAAACAGTTGTTGGTAAAAGCTTGTAAAATGTTAACGGCGTTGGTAGCCAAATTAACCATGTTGTGGAAGCACTGTCTACGTACAAAATTTTTCTTTTCAACGATTAAATATTATAGTTTTCTCATGTTAACTGTGTTGTCTCTATTATCTCTTAAGATTTGGCCGAATTGTTTGGAAGAGTTTGGAAGAGTAACTTAACTACTCATTGAAACTTTTACGAGCAATTAAGATAACCATGATTGATTCGATAGTTAAAGAAAAAATTGAATTTAATTTGCTTTAAACAGCAACTTTACTTTATTTAACAACACTAGTAAATATGTTTGCAAAAATATGGGCTCTCTAAAGCAATCACCCAATAATGTAGGGTGAATACAGTAGCCAACTAACTAAACTATCTGAACTGGCAATGAGAAGAAAACAAATTACATTCATGCAACAAATATTGCAGCAATAAGACACACATAAATGAAGTGACAGACATAAAACGTAACATAAAATGTTTTTGTAGCAACAACAACAAACTAGTATTTATGCTAAAACTTTATCCACTTAAAACATACACTATGTCAGTGGAGAGTTACTTCTAGAAACGGTTTTGAATGAAAAATTTTTATTTTCAATCCAACAGGAGAAAATCAAAATATTATAATACTTGCTGCGTTGGTCGTTTAAAATACAAAATACAACCAAAAAAAGAGTTCTCAACATTAAAATCAAATGTTGATGATGCGAATATTGCCAATACTGAACTCATTGATGATACCGATGATACAATACTGGATATGCAACAATATTAATAAAATTTACTACAGCTAGTTCAACACATATAAAGTAGTAAAGTAAAGTAGCACAACAGACAAACGTATAGAAACTAAAATTAAAGTGCAACTTGTGGCAAGTTGTGACCTCCTACTAACTTAACAACATACTTCCCATTCACACAGAGTCTGTCAGAGTCTGAGTCAAAAACCAGACAAACTTAAGCTAAACGATAGACGGATGTTTAAACCACTAGACGGACAAATAAACAAACGTACTGAGACATAGATATGGATAGACGGACAAACGAATCACACATTGTCAGGTATTCATATTAAAATCAACATAAACTTCATTTACATCGACAACATCATTCTCATTTCAGTTTACAGCACCAAAAAAAAAAGAAAAAAAAAAAGATTAACGAAAACAGTGGCGAGGCAAGGGAGCCGGATGCTATGTTAGAGGGTAACAACAACAATTCAAAAACATAAACACGTACAAATTTTGTTGCACGTTTTTGCACTATTTAGAAATTTATCTAACACCTGCAACATGATTTCAAACATTGTTGTTGTGTTAACAAAACAAAATCCAACAACATTTAATGTTTTGTATGTACGAATGTATCTGGCTTATGTGGCAGATATGCAAATTTAAAGATTTTATTTGAGAAAACAAAGTAAAACATCATCAGTAACATATTTGATGAAATCAAAACAACATCAATGGCAACCATCACAATTTGCTGCTGCAACATATAACCAAAATCATCAGCATCAGCATTATCTTCATGAAAATCAAACAACATTACCTGGCTAGCATTCAAAAAGGCAGCTGAAGATAAAGCCTGACTTTTTCCTATAACTGCTGTGACAGTACGTAACACTTCCAACACTTCTTAACGCAATAGAATATGAATGAATATCAGTTATCGTTTGAAAAGGACGTTTAAAGAGACTCAAGTGTAATTTCGCTTACATTAAGAAATCAATGTTTTGTTTAATAACGCCATACAAACCGTTCAAACAAAAAAAATAAAACGCAATTCATCTCATTTCCATTTTAAATGAATTCAATATTTCCGTCTAAATTTTCTTATTTTTTTTATTTTTGAAATCAACATCATTTTTTTTTTCTTTAACGAAGTAATACATCTTCAGTCAGAGTTTCCCTACCTAAAAATACTTAGAAGAGATAATGTCAACAGACAGTTATCTTATAACAAAACTGATTAAATTATTCAATTGTCGAAAAATTTAAACGATATTACACACATACATACATACATACATACATAATTGGCCATTACAATCCTTCACTCAGGATTACAACCTAGCTTCTCACACCACTTATGTAGTGTATGTTAATTTTTTTCATGAGTGGCGGGACCTACAATTTAAAGTCAATACCGAACGATTTTTGAGAAACTTTCCATGCCAATTTTATTTACTCTCATAGTTTTTGCCAGATGGCTGCTGAGAGGAAGTCGCCGAAGAAATAATTTTCTGAACCAGGGGTTGAACAACAGGCTCATGTCTAATAAGCCAACACACTACCTACTAGACTACGGTGAATGTTCCTTATTTTATTTATTTAAGAAATATTTTTGCATATTTCGTTTTGTTGAAGATGTCTGCCCTAGGTTTTTAACCGTTGCCTCACGTCTTATAAGCCAACACTCTATCTACTAGACTACGATATTAAACGTGCATTTTTTAGAAATGCAATGGTCCGTATGGTTCAAAAAGCAGTGAAGATGTTGAATCATATTCTGAGAAAGCTTCTGGTGAAGCTTCAATTTCTCCCAAATCCGTAAGCTTCCAATGTCTTAGCTCATAGTAAACACAGAACGCTGATGCTCTTATCTTCACATAAAACTCTTAAAAATTAAAGAAAAATTACAAAAACACACAAAAGTGTTTGAAATATTAGGTCTTCCAACGGGGACTTCCGAACTTTTACAATTGATAACAGCCATCTTTTTGAAGCTACATCTTTCAAATTAGTTGCCATTTATTCAGTTTGTTGGGCAAATTTCGGACGGATATAGCATTCAACATTTCGTGCAAATAAGAAAATTGTTTATCAAAACGGGTGTTCAGTTCGGGAAACGTTTTCACCGAAAAGTCATCTTCAGCACTAAGGCTCTTTTGTGTATGAAAGGGCACATGAACAAACAAAATTGTCGAATTTTGGTCAACCCAACCACCATGAGATTCAATAGCGTTTAATGCGTGTTTCTGGCTGACAGTGTCAGTTTGAGTACAACGACATACGGTTACAATAGACGCTATGTGCCACATAACTCATGCCACGTTGGATATCAGGCACGTTCGATTTGAGATCATGGTCATCTTACGTTAATGACTATTGTTCACAACGATCGTGCATTTTGACCCCGTTAGACTTATTCTAGTACTAATTCATTAGACGTAGTCTAGTAGGTAGTGTGTTGGCCTTGATTTGAAGGAGTGTCTGAAAGCAATAATTGAAATTGATTCTTATAAAATATGTTACTGGCTATGGCCTGAATTAGGATATTTTGAAGAGGCGCTTTGAAAATTTTCCTGTTTTCGCCTATTTTTCTACCTTAATTGTTTAATAAAATTACACGGTTTGACAGGGAAAATAAACCCGCGTAACTATATAGTGTAAGTTATGGTGGTACATGTATTTAAAACTCAAAATCGGTTCTGAGCATGAAACTCAAAAGCGATGTTCATTGCTATGAGCATATTAAAAAGGCAATGAATTGCAGCATATGATCTCCTTACCAATTGCAGAGCCTACATCTGACCGAAAGTGGACTACAATTCAACACAACATCCTGCGATGTACTCATATATGGCGATGGCTTATCAAAATCAAAAATACCTTTTCAAATACATTTCTCATACTTCTGGATTTTTTCAACTTCTTTTGACTCATCGAATATTGTTTGCAATTCGACTTTTTCAAACTTGTTTGGTGGTTTTCCACGTTCTGCATTCCTCACAACAAAATCGTTATCTCTGAACCATCGAAACCATGTTCTGCATATTGCTTCGGACAGACTTTGATCACCATATCCTACGACAAGCATACATACATAATTGGTCATTACAACCCTTCAGTCAGGATTACGACCTAGTTTCTCACGCCACTTATGTTGTGTGCGTTTATTTTATACATGAGTGGCAGGACCTAGAGTTTAAAGTCGACTCCGAACGACAGATTTTTGAGAAGCTTTTCATGGTAATTTTACTTACTCTCAGAGTTTTTGCTAGAAATCTGCTGAGATGAAGTCGCCGAAGAAATATTTTCATATTTTCGTTTTGATGTCTGATCTGTGGTTTTCCGCAAATCATCATTTCATCAGGCAATATATTGACAAATACCTCTCATTATTATCAGGGCTTAACTAGTTTTACTCATGATTCCCAACAGCATTGCATTGCTTTCTATGCGCAGCTATAGCAGATGTGGGGTTTATAATATAGCCTTTTAAGCTTCCATAAGTTTACTTTTTAATCACTTTGGCACAAAAATTTTAATTATCCGCAAGGTTAGGGAACCGCTGGCCTTTTAAACATGTTTAATCAAAAGGGAAGAGTAGTTAGTCTAAACTACTATTCAATATTTGATTGTACGGTTAAGTTTTTAAGAAATATTGTTTATTGTTTGACCAACTATTCCTAAAAAACCAACTGCACTGTATAACTTTGTTTTTGAATGAATTGCTCGAATCGGAGAAAGTTCTAGGCCCTCTTCCTTCTGGGGCTTCTGGGCATGTGGTGCAGGTTTCTGTGCCAGGGGAAACTGCGACAATCAATACATTGTCCACTGTTACTCCTATTGTTGACATTTGTCCATCTATTGCTGATAACCCAGCTAGCATTCCTATACCGAGGTCTGCGAATCTAGTTGAACTGAGTCCAAAGTCTACTCTATCTCCTTTACCTTTACCTCTGGGTGATGTCACCTCCCAGGCATCTTCGAAACCGTCTTCTGTTACATATTCATCTGTAGTGTCCGCTGGTTTAAATACTTCTGCTCCAAGGGAATTGGTTGTTGTTAAACCTAAAAGGACTATTTTTGTGTCTCGTCTTGCATGTGATACTTCAGTCGATGATGTGAAATATTTCGTTAAATCGAAGATTAGTGAGCCTTTTGAGTTTGGTTGCTATAAGATGAGGCCATCTTTGGATGGCAGTATTTCTTCGTTTAAATTATATGTTGCCGATGAGAAATTTGGTGAAATTGTTAATCCTTCATTTTGGCCACAGGGTGTATTGGTACGGGAATTCGTAGTCAGGCAGGGCCATCGTAGGAATGGTGCTAATTTGCCTGGTCCTATTTCTCAAAAAAACTAACTTCGAAATCGTCTTTTAATTTCAGAATTGCTTATCAGAATGTTCGCGGACTTAGGTCTAAACTTTCTTCGCTATATAATAGTAGCTTTGATTTTGAATTTGATGCACTTGTTCTTAGTTTTGTGAAAAGATGGGCTAAGGAATTCACTGATCCTTATATAACGAAACTGCTATACGTTTCACTTGTTAGGCCTATTTTGGAGTACGCGTCTGTTATTTGGAATCCATACTATCGTTGTCATAGTGATTCAATAGAGTCTGTGCAGAAGCAGTTTTTATTATTCTGTTTACGTGGCTTAGGATGGGATTATGCCAATGGGTTTCCATCTTATGAGGCTAGATTGGGTCTGATAAAACTTTCAACTTTGGAACGTAGAAGGGCTGTGGTAGGAGTTTGTTTTGTCTATAATCTGGTTAAGGGTGATATCGATTCCGAGTTTTTGCTTTGTAACTTAAATTTTAGTATTCCAGCAAAATTTTCACGGCACTATCGTCCTTTTTCCCTAGATTTTTATAGAACAAACTATGGTTGTAATTTTCCTTTTCGTAGATTATGTAATGATTTTAACATGTATTATGATTTTATTGATTTTAATTGTACTGTTTATAATATTAAACGTAGCTTATATGCTGCCATTAATTTGTAAATTATTATAGAAAAATATATTCTCGTTCTTGTCTTAGGTAGTTATGGTTTATTGTTGCTTTATTCAGCTTGTGATTAAGTTCTGTAGCTGATTTATGTTGTCGTTGCCTTTACTTTTCCCTAACCCGCTATAGTCCGGACTGTACTGTGTACGTGTCCCTACGTAATGGGGACGAGCCCTCCGCGGTCGGGTGAGGGTGGGTTAGTGTGAGGCCGGGGACGTTCGAAAAAAAAAAAAAAAAAAAAAAACTTATTCTTTCTCTGTCTAGTGTCATCAGGTTTTCTTTTTTCCTTATTTTCTTCAAGGAAAAAAAATTTTTCAAAATAAATTTGCTTTCGTTTCCTTATAAGCCTTACGATCTAAAATCAATACTGTTTGAAAATATTTTTCTATTCTTTTCACTTGCCGGTGATTTTTATTTGTATTCCTTTACTGTTGATGACGTTGATGTGTTAACGTCATTTCCATGATTTATGATTTCGCTGACAATTTATTTCTTGAATGATGGTTTGTTTATCTACCAAAAAAATTTGAATGAAAACTGCATAAATTTGTGTTAATGTTTTCATTAAAAAAACAAAAAAATTTAAAGATTTGTTTTATGCAGGCAGCATCTTGTTTTGTTAAACGTTTAGCTGGTTTTGAAAAAAATTTTTCTGTTTTTGTGAATATTTTATCAGATGCAAATTCTTCTTTTTAGAAATAAAGGAAGCGTGTTGAATGATTGTGTCATGAAAGTGATGCATTTTTAATATCTGTTTAGATCTGCTTTATGAACATCTTTAGAATTGAGCAACAGGTGCTGTTGTACGAGGAAAATCATTTCTGAAGCCATTTTTTATGGAAAAAAAACAATTGAAGAAAAACTTTACTGATGGTCAGTGTGACAAAGAAATTTATTTCAACGGTAAAGAAATTTATTACGAATATTTTTATTTAATTTAATAAATTGCCTGAATAGTAGGGATACAATGTTAAGGTTTTTAAAGCTTAAACAGCCATGACTAAGGTATTATGTCATGTTTTGAGTAAGGTTTTATGCTTTGAATCGGTTATATTTTTTACTATCGATATCTAAAATTTAACAGCTGTGGTATGCAAAGTTTGTTAGCATTTCTGTTCATTTGTCAAGATGTCATGAATTGTTTAACGACAACAAGACATTGTGGAAATTTATTATAAAATTATAAATATCACTCCGAAAATCATAGAGTACTTTGCTCATTTTTCGATCAACATAATCGGCATAGTAAGCAAAGAGTTAACTTTACATCTTGCTTCATCGTTTTCGTTCTAATTTTGCTTTTCTCGATTAAAGGCTATCAACGGAACAAAAAATTTATTTACGTATGTAAAGTCTCGAAGAAGAAATGCCGAAATATCGATTCGTCATCATCCTAATCTTGTTGGATCTTGGTTTACATGCCTGTAAAATACAGCTCGGATAAGAATTAAATCCAAACGACCATCATATACATACACACATACATAATTACATACATAATTGGTCATTACAACCCTTCAGTCAGGATTACGGCCTAGTTTCTTACATCACTTATGTTGTGTGTGTTAATTCTACACATGAACGACATATTTTTGTAATACTTCTCATGGCAATTTTTATTTATTCTCAGAGATTTTCCCAGAAATCTGCTGAGAGGCAATTGCCGGTGATATATTTTTTTTTTTCCATGTTTTGTTTTGTTAAGGAAGTCTGAACTAGAGTTCGAAACGTGGCCTCACGTCTAAGAAGCCAACACACTACCTACTAGACTACTCTGACTACCACATGCGTTACAATTTTGCTAATTTGGCTTATTTGATGCTGGCCGAAGACGAGCATTGCCGTATTTGAAGCGAACATAATCTCCAAAGCATCAATGCATCAGCATTATGCAAAATGACTATTCAGTGCAGTTTACACGTTGGTGCAATCATTGATCATTATTTCCTTCAAAATGAGTAAAAACCAACCGTGATGTGTTGCGAATGCTGTGCTGGTTAAATTTTTGTTTCTTAAAATTAATCTGCTAAATAGCAGTTTTGTTTGTTTCAAATAAGACGTCACTATTTGCCACACGTCATACTTAGCAATAAATTTATTGAAAAATAAATTTCATAACAACTTTCTTTTCAAAAAGTGGTCGTGTTTACTAGCCTCCTCGTTCGTACGATTTAACTCCTCTATGGGACTATGTTAAGTTATTGGTTTTTAGAAGATAACAGCAACCCTAGAAGCATTAGAAATCAATGTTTTAATGTCATTGGCCAGATTTATTGGAAAAATTAATCAAAAATAAGACTAATCGTGTAGATCAAGTAACTTGTAAACGCAGCGGATATACTCGAAAAATATATTTTAATTTCACGTTATCAATTTCTGTGAATTAAATATCATTTGCAATCAAGCCAGCAGGTTGAACTTAAGGTAGCAGTACCATCACTGGACTAGAACTTGGTGAACTTGTACTCCTCCCCGTCTATATAAACAAATATTTCCAAAATACAGGCCGGAATTTGATGATTAGGAAACGCTTTAAAATTTGCTACACTGGAATGTATACACTCTTTACCGAATCTAAAACTTGTTCAAACTGGATTCTAGAAAAATATAAGTCGATGTCTATGATTATGACAGAATTTAGCTGAAAACAACGTGGCTTTACTGTCTGTTGACTTATAAGGCTGAGACAACTGGAACAAACGAAATATAAAAGCCCGGCAAAAGCTCTGAGTGTAAAAAAATGCCATGAAAAGTTTTTCAAATCCATCGTCCGGAGTTGATATTAAACTGTAGGTGCATAAAATTAACACACACAACATGTAATGTATGTATGATGTAAGAAGTTAGGTTGCAATCCTGACTTAAGGGTTCGAATGACCAATTAAGTAAGTAAGAAAGTAAGTCCAAGATTTAATAAGAAAATTAAAACGAGTAGAAATTAATATAATTGTGTTATACGTCCATACATACATAACTGGTCATTACAACCCTCCAGTCAGCATAAAGACCGAGCTTCTCACACCACTTACGTTGTGTGTGTTAATTGTTTACATGAGTGGCATTGACATACAGTTTAAAGTTGATTCCGAATGCCAGATTTTTGAGAAACTTTTCATGGCAATTTTTATTTATTTTTTTCATGTTTCGTTTTGTTGGAGATGTCTGGCCTGGGGTTTGAACCGTGACCTCACGTCTAATAAGCCAATACAGTATCTACTAGACTACGGCTACTTCAGTTGTGTTATACGCTATCAAATAGTCTGACTTAATCTAACTTACATTCAATTTGAGTGTATGAAAATAATTAATTTTCATCGCTTATTTGTTTTATCTGCTGCCTTTCCGTTTTATTTTTTATTCAACTTTATCGATTACAACACATCTTGTTTAGAATTACGGCTACGCCATACTCTTTTCATACAACGAGTTAGTTTTTTCATAAATTTGCCACGATGCGACCAGTAGATCTCAATAATGAAACAAATACACAAAAGTATGGCTATTTCGCCAAATAGAAACATTAACAGTTGCATGTCACCTAGCTTCATGGGCTCAAATGTCGTTGGACTGCTGTGATCATCCAATATGATGGTTTTCAATTGTACAGATTCCGAGAAAGCTAAAGACTTCCAATAGGATACAAGGCCAGCTTGAGTTACTTGTCCGATCATTTCATTCATATGCTCAACATAAGGAGTATTTGGTGCTAAAGGCATTTGCATGGCCAACATTCTTATAACACAGATATTGGAAAAACGAAAACGTGGCTTGGCAAAGTGTTTTTGTTGTTGTTCATATGTTTCCCATTGAGAAGATGTTACCGGATAGGCATAACGGGTATCGAAACCATCACGCAACGCAGCGAACTCAGTATACGAACGTGTAACTTTAGCCAACGACAATAAATCGTGTGATACATCAAAGGCTTGCATGAGCTTATACTCATCCGGATGAAAAGCGACGGGTAAACCTGAACTTTTTAAATCATCCATGGTTTCTATGACGTGTATCTTGGGTGGTCTGGCATTAAACGTCTGCAGATAAGTTGAGTAGGTGGTGTTAAAGACCAAGCCTCCCATGCAGACAAGCATAAACAGAAAACTACGCACACCTCCAAAATAATGTTCGAATTTAAATGATTGCCCCAAGAGACCATTTAAGATGTAAATATTCAAAATGAGTTCCTGCAAAACATAGGGTTCTCCATTCACCACATAGGTTAATAACAGTACAATCGATATCACAATGAAAGTCACGAAGATAAGAAGTAAGCTGTATCCATCGAAGACCATTACATAAAACATAAAGGCTGGTACATCCTTCTCTACTGGCACCATTATACACCAGTCCGTATAATCGTAGGCCCTTGTATAGGTATTGTCCATGCTAAATAAATCAAGTGATAGTTCAGCGGAAGCATCAAAAGTACCATTTTTCAGTAGAGCTTCTACATCAGTAATAAAAAGTTCACCGTTGGTTGTGTTAGGGCTGGACATAATCACAGTGCCATTATGTTTACGTGCAAACTCTGTAAAGAAGTGACCCACATAACCACCCAGTATGATGGTATTATTCTTCTTCTCCAATATGTAACATTTTAAATTATATTCGCTTGCCAGTAAACGTATGGGATGGCCATGCATATCATTCACATGATCGGGATATAGAATGGTATCATGTTCAAATCCTAATGACTGAAACTGCATTCTGAATTCGGGATATACTTGCATACCATAGAAAATATTGGATGGCTGTTGAGTTATGGGTATGGCAATAGCATTGAGAACCTCATTAGCATGACAAAATTGTAATACATTTTCCGTATTGCGTTCGATGTTCGCGTCATCCTTAATCAATAGCATTAGTTTGGTTTGCACGTTGCGCTTTAAAGATGTCCATAAAGTCTGCAATAACTGCTTGTCCTGAGTTACATTGCCATTTAGGTAGGCAATGGCCATATACCGGCGATTAAAACGATGCCATAAAATGTATGAGGTGTTGTCTTGAAAATTTATTATCGGTATCGTATAGTCTTGCATTAAATGTTTAAATATTTGATCGGTATTGTAGCCGTCTTCGTTCTCTTGTTGCCCATTGGCTCCATGTCTCATAAAGATAACGGTATCATAATATTGCTCTGCTCTTATCCAACTGATTAATTCGGTTAGCTTGTGAGAAAATTGAGTTTCTTGACTTAATAGTTGCAAAAAGCTAATCAATATTGAATTTAATATTGCCGTTGAGGCTGTCGTATTCGACGACATAGTCTGACTAACTGAAAACAACGATTTCTTGCGGTTCAAATAAGTTTATCGTTCAAAAAAGTTTTTTTTTTATTTTTCAATTCATGACATGCTTAAGGGAATCGCGTTTTGTATTGTAATACTTTGTTTAAGCAAATGTTCCCATCTTAATTACCTTTACAGTAATTAGATAATGCGTTGGAAATTGTTTTTAATTATTTCCCATGACATTATACATACATACATGGTTCTAATACAGGAATTCTTCTGTCAATAATAAAATATTTGTAACATGTTTTACTGTATTGTTGCCCTCGTAACAAATTTTATGGAAAATCAAACATTTTTAACAATTTCGAAATGGTTTCGGATAAAAACTGGCACTTGAAAATATTTTTAATTACGCAACTATACCCACGAATTCCTGTCTTCTTATTTCATCACAAATATTACAAACAAGAAAATTTATAACAGTATTCTTGCGTTGTCCTATTACCACTAAAGTGAGGCCTCACTACGGATGAACACTTGACAAAACTACCGTTGGCGGTCATCTACTGCCAAAGGTATGCAGATAAGATTTATCCGACCAAAAATGGTACACAACTTTCATGTATGGGTCAGTGCCATAAAGTCGCCGAAGAACATTTTTTTTTATATTTCGTTTTATTGGAGATGTCTGATCTGGCGTTTGAACCGTGGCCTCACGTCGAATAAGCCAGCACAGAACCTACTAGACTACGGCTACTTCAGTTGTGTTATAGGTTATCAAATAGTCTGACTTAATCTAACTTTCATTCATTTCGAGTATTTAAAAAGTATTAATTTTCATTTTTTATTTGTTTTATCTGTTTTATTCTTTATTAAATTATTTAGTATTATGTCTACCACACACTCTTTTCATCCAACGAGTTAGTTTTTTCATAAATTTGCCACGATGCGACCAGTAGATCTCTATAATGAAACAAATGCACAAGAGTATGGCTATTTCGCCAAATAGAAACATTAACAGTTGCATGTCGCCCAGCTTCATGGGCTCAAATGTCGTTGTACAGCTGTCATCATCCAATATGATGGTTTTCAATTGTACAGATTCCGAGAAAGCTAAAGACTTCCAATAGGACACAAGGCCAGCTTGAGTTACTTGTCCGATCATTTCATTCATATGCTCAACATAGGGAGAATTCGGTGCTAGAGGCATTTGCATGGCCAACATTCTTATAACACAGATATTGGAAAAACGAAAACGTGGCTTGCAAAAGTGTTTTTGTTGTTGTTCATATGTTTCCCATTGAGAAGATGTTACCGAATAGGCATAACGGCTATCGAAACCATCACGCAATGCAAACAACTCAGAATACGAGGGCATAACTTTAGCCAAAGACAATAAATCATTTGATGTTTCAAAACCTTGTAGCATTTTATACTCATCCGCATGAAAAGCGACAGGTAAACCTGAACTTTTTAAATCATCTATGGTTTCTATGGCATTTACCTTGGGTGGTCTGGCATTAAACGTCTGCAGATAAGTTGAGTAGGTGGTGTTAAAGACCAAGCCTCCCATGCAGACAAGCATAAACAGAAAACTACGCACACCTCCAAAATAATGTTCAAATTTAAATGATTGCCCCAAGAGACCATTTAAGATGTAAATATTCAAAATGAGTTCCTGCAAAACATAGGGTTCTCCCTTCACCACATAGGTTAATAACAGCACAATCGATATTACAATGAAAGTCACGAAGATAAGAAGTAAGCTGTATCCATCGAAGACCATTACATAAAACATAAAGGCTGGTACATCCTTCTCTACTGGCACCATTATACACCAGTCCGTATAATCGTAGGCCCTTGTATAGGTATTGTCCATGCTAAATACATCAAGTGATAGTTCAGCGGAAGCATCAAAAGTACCATTTTTCAGTAGAGCTCCTACATCAGTAATAAAAAGTTCACCGTTGGTTGTATTAGGGCTGGACATAATCACAGTGGCATTACGTTTACGTGCAAACTCCGTAAAGAAGTGACCCACATAACCACCTAGTATGATGGTATTATTTTTCTTCTCCAATATGTAACATTTTAAATTATTTTCACTTGCCAGTAAACGTATGGAATGGCCATGCATATCGTTCACATGATTGGGATATAGAATAGTGTCATGCTCAAATTCTAATGTGTGAAGCTGCATTCTGAACTCGGGATATACTTGCACGCCATAGTAATGATTGGATGGCTGTTGAGTTATGGGTATGGTGATAGCATTGAAAACCTCATTAGCATGACAAAATTTTAATACATTGTCTGTATTGCGTTCGATGTTCTCGTCATCCTTAATCAATAACATTAGTTTAGTTTGCATGTTGCGCTTTAAATTTTTCCATAAAGTCTGCAATAACTGCTTGTCCTGAGTTACATTGCCATTTAGGTGGGCAATAGCCATATACCGGCGATTAAAACGATTCCATAAAATGTATGAGGTATTGTCTTGAAAATTTATTATAGGTATCGTATAATCTTGCATTAAGTGCTTAAATATTTGATCGGTATTGTAGCCGTCTTCGTTGTCTTGTTGTCCATTGGCTCCATGCCTCATAAAGATGATCGTATCATAATTTTGCTTTGCTCTTATCCAACTGCTTAGTTCGGTTAGCTTGTGAGAAAACTGATTTTCTTGACTTAACAGTTCCAAAAAGCTAATCAATATTGAATTTAATATTGCCGTTGTGGCTGTTTTATTCGATGACATGGTATGAATAACTGAAAACAATGTTTAATCACGGTTTAAATAAGTTTGTCGACCAACAGAGTTTTTTTATTTTTCAATTCATGACATGCTTAAGGGAATCGCGTTTTATATTGTAATACTTTGTTTAATTACCTTCACATTAATTAAATAATGCACTGGAAATTGTTTTTAATTATTTCCCATGGCATTATACATACATGGTTCTAATACAGGAATTCTTCTGTCAACAATAAAATATTTGTAACATGTTTTACTGTATTGTTGCCATCGCAACAAATTTTTAACAATTTCGAAATGGCCTCGGATAAAAACTGTCACTTGCAAATATTTTTAATCACACAATTATACCCACGTATTCCTGTCTTCTTATTTCATCACAAATATTACAAACAAGAAAATTTATAACAGTATTCTTGCGTTGTCCTATTACCACTAAAGTGAGGTCTCACTACGGATGAACACTTGACAAAACTATCGTTGGCGGGCATCTACTTATTCAGATAATATTTATCCGACTAAAACTGGAATACAACCTTCATGTATAAGCCAGTGCCACAAAGTCTATTTTGAGGCTTTTCGATCGCGTAGAGGAGACGGCGTAGGTGGGTATCCAAATCTATTGATTCATTGGAGCATCCTCGCAATGTGGTTTGTGTTTCACTGTTCTATCGCTACTGCAACAGATTTTTCTCCAGTGAGATAAGGGGACTTGTTCCCGAAAATTGCGTATTCTTACGTAGCACCTGTCTTTCAAGAGCTGCACATCTGTTTGTGATAGATTGGCCAGTGGATCGCACACTGGAACTCTCTTCCTGCAGAAGACTTTCCTACCACCATATAAAAAGATTCAAATATAATATCCAGAAACACTTCTCCCCCTGTACTCCTTCTCATAATCTATTTTTCTAATTTCAATAAAATGCCATCCCCAGAGTGTTGGTCTTATAAAAACAAAAAAAAAATATTGTCTTGATTACTAAAGCTAAATTTAAAGGGACTGCTGTAAAGAGGTCTTGAGATTATAAGTTGCCGGAGTCAGTGGACCTGAGGATAAACCCTATCACGACTACAATAGTAGCATTTACAAGAAAAGAAAAACTTCCTAAATGACAAATGAATAAGATACTGCAGGTAAAATGTTTGCGAATATCAGTGGATAGTAAATTGACATAGATGACTCATATAGAGAGCATCTCAAGAAAACCAGGCATGCGAAAAATGTAGAAGACATGTAGAGAAAGCCTGGAAATATAACCTATGACCTGTAGGGTCATTAGAGCAGAAAACAGCTCAATAGAGTTGTGGAAACCTGGCCTATAACAACGCTGAAAGCTCTGTTGTTAAATTTAAACGCGCGCCTCATAGTAGTGAAACCAGAGCTTAGGCGACTATAGTTAAGATAATGGGAGACAAGTTTAATACGAGATTTATCAGAGGTCTCCGGTACCTAATAAATCGAGTGGCTGACAATTCCGTTCTTAATTGTCCACTGGACAGAGTCAGTAAATTCTATGATTTAATAAATGCTCCGCAACGAGACTCACTATCAAAAGTAAACAGAGTAATCTGTTTAAGTGCTCCTTTAAATGAGGGACCATTTTGTGATCATTATGG
Organism: Sarcophaga caerulescens; assembly: GCA_927399465.1. Lineage (NCBI taxonomy): Eukaryota > Metazoa > Arthropoda > Insecta > Diptera > Sarcophagidae > Sarcophaga > Sarcophaga caerulescens. The sequence goes on along the minus strand of OV656872.1, from coordinate 117,535,268 downwards.
GTATGTCATGAACAGCTCTTGGGATAAGATCAGGAGTTTTTGGTCTCAAAATGGAATATTTCGAGCCTTTGAAGAAACTCTTGGATATATTCCAAGCTAAAGTCTATAACACCGAAAGATATGTTCAATTCAGCTTCGCCAGAAGTTACAAAGAACGGAACGTAGCAATGCCATCTGAGCACTCTGGTCGTAGGGAGTTAATTTGAAGATAGTATGTAACTATTTGATTAAGTCGTCGTAGTCTAGTAGGTAGAGCGTTTGCTTATTAGACGTAAGGCCACGGTTCAAACCCCAGGTCAGACATCTCGTACAAAATGAAATATAAAAAATATTTCTTCGGTGACTTTGTCTCAGCAGATTTCTCTGAGAGTAAATAAAATTGCAATGTAAAGTTTCTCAAAAATCTGTCGTTCGGAGTCATGTTTAAAATTAATACACACAACATAAGTGGTGTGAGAAGCTAGGTCGTAATCTTGACTGAAGGCTTGTAATGCTCAATTATCGATGTGTGTTATGTGAAAGAATTCGACAGCCGAATAGGATTGTAAATGGCATTAGTAATGCTCTGTGTGAAACTAACATTTTTTTAATTTTTATACAATGTAGATCGTAAAGTTTATAAGCCGGACTTAATTGCTTATCAAACAAATAATTTAACACCGCCCCCCCCCAAAAAAAAAGAAGAAGAAAAAAATCAAATTTTTAAATATTAAACAGCAAAATATTAATGCATTTGCAGTTTCACTTAACCATCTAATTTATCCAATCATTTACGTCTGCTACTAAACCGGAAAACTGACTCAAAACTTCATAGTTTTTAACCATACAACTGGTGTGTATTACAATTAGCCGTACAAAATTTAAATACACTGAACATGTGCCTGCAATTATCATTGATGTTGAGAACCACAATGTTGGATAATGCTTTTCGGGCTGATGAGGCTGTTGTTGTGCTTGTCAGAAAATCTACAATTAATGAATATGGTTACTTAGCCAGACATCATGTCAACACTTCCCCTGATAATGTGAATAATAATTTTATTTCTGCTTCTTTTTCTGCTTTTTTTTTTTTTTGATGTGCTGTGCTTCTGCAGTGTAACTTTATATGGACACATCTAAGATATTTCAATAGTTAAGTTGTTTTATAAAAATATGCCAACCAAAAAGATTTCAACCATTTATTGTAAGATATTTAATGACATTTTTTTGTGCCTTTTATAAGCAAAAAACAAAAGTCCTGCCAGAGAAACCCTCCAAAAAAAAAGTAAAAGACTTAATAAATAAATTGCGATATTGTTGTCATCAAATATCTTCTTTGGCTTTAAAAAGAAAAAAAAACATAAGAAAACATGTTTATTTAGCTTAAAAGTTATCATCATAAATGTTCATAAATATATGTACGAGTATAGAGACAGCAGAGACAGACAGACAGCCTGCTAGATGGACAGACACAGATTCATGAGTATTAAACGTTTAATGTAAAGATATTTTAATGTTTTAATAGTTTTGACTCCTACTCAATAAAGGAAAACGACGAAGAAGTGCAAATTGCCAACAACATTGTTGTGATTTTGCTAAGAATATAAAGATAGGAGAATAAGTGAGTGGTAATTAAGACTTAAGAATACCGTACTGTAATTAATAAGACAAACTTAGTATAAAACAATATTCGTCCCAATGTTTTTTTATTTTACAATGAATTTTATTTTATTTATGCTGCCTGAGAAATATGTTTCAATCGAAAATTAGGTTTGTGGACGTATACTTATCCTTGGAATAAGTTGACAATTCTTAAGAATTGTGCAGCCAAGGGCAGTAGCTAAATTCCTGAGTGCGGTTTTTGATACTTATATAAGAACTCTTTCTATAACATTATTGTATGTACTGGTGAGAAAATTTGTTAATGATTTACTACTCTCTCTCAAGAGATGGCGCTGCCTGCTCTTCTTAAAATGATTATTGCTGACGTTATTTCCTACAAAGGGTCAGAGTCTTATGGAATGGATTATTTAGAGAGGTATTGAAGAAATTTTTACTTCTATTCACGTGGAAATCTTAATGAATGTACATATGTTCGTCTCCATTACACCACATCACTTTACTTTCTCATGTTGCTTAATATAATTGAAATACTGACTAGTTTTGGCATACTCAGCTTGACCTCCCATATCTAGATCGGATTACACCACAACTTCAGAGCGGCATAAAACAACTGCAGCATAATGTTGCTATTATCAAATGAATCCAGAAAAAATTTCAAGAGAGATTCCAGATAATATGTGTTTTTAAGATCCTCTCAGCTTAATAGCGAAATAAATGTAAACATACTCGTGTCAAGAAAATGAGTCTAAGAAACCCGCACTACAATGGAGGACAGACAAGACATTTTCGGCGTTGAGTGGAAAATACTATCAGATATGTAGCTAAATGTTTTAATCATTGCAATGCATTGGTACATGTTGCAGGATGAATTAAAAGCCAATTAGTAAGTAATGATGCCTGTTTTAAATGAAAAAATCGTATATGCTCTGGAAATCGCATGGCGGACCTTTCTTGAAGCAAGAGGTCCACTAATTCCAGCATTTTATCCCATGGTGATACCACAATCAATATTCAACCTGGGAATTAAAATTTCGCCCATTCAAAAATAAATCATACTATTGCCGTAATATTTATACTATATAAGAAAGCACGGTCAAGGATGTCAGAAAGTGAGAAAACAAAAACCTCCGTCGTTTTGTGATAAGAGGCAACCTTTTCCTAAGATCTAAAGCTCTTTCTGAACTTATTTGATAGAATTCAAAAAATTTCAGCTTGTCTAGCAAAAGGACAAATGGCAATGCGATTTTAAGATGGAACTTTCTTAACCACACATGTCTGGCACAGCCTAACAAAATTATATCTGTTGCAGCCAACGAGATTGAGGCTCTCTGTAAAACGAGTGGATAAAATTCATTTTAACTGAGACAATCCTAGGTATTCGGATGCCCTGTAAGATATCGGAGATTGCGACCTCTGGACCTGCCCTGACCAGCTCATCAGCAATGTAATTTTAAGGATATTCCCGTGAATACCTGTGAATGATAGACTTAATCGCAGCCTGGTTATCCGAGTAAAGTTCTTCACAGAAAATTCCTCCACCCAACAATCACAGGTCAGCTTTCCAATAATGGCCTCCGCCGGGATAACGCTGTAACTAGTAAAAAAGTTTCAAATCAGAAGCTTTAATAAATAGTTACAGAAGTTCCAATTGGAAATTCTAAAATCAAATATTCTATTCAGAAAGTCACGTCTTTCCATAAAATCAGCATTTCCATAGTCCAAGCTATGCCAGAATTCAACTGCATTGAGACTTACTGCCACTATCACAGCCCGCTGCTTTAAATAAAAAAACAAAAGACAACCATTTGACGATGGCAAATAATGGAATGGAATAATGAATCAAAGTGCACTGGTGATCAGGGCTGCTGCCTCCGTCTATCAGTCGACAGTGATATTGCAGTGTGCACACCGTCCATCAACCATGTGCACTATAAAGCAATGGCTGGCCAAAATCGAGGATTTCGTCTACGATTGTCGCGTTCTTATCCTTCTTAACTATGTTGCCCTTCCAAGAGAACTTGGAATCCTATACTCTACCCTATTGAATTAAGAAAGTTGAATCATATTAAAGATCGGTATTACTGGCCTTTATATTACTTTCACAGCTTTTGACAGGAGTATGCTGAGACAGAGGGAACACCGTAACAAATATTTTTAGAACCCTCGACGTCAAGTCTAAGCAAAACAAGATACTAATTAATAACTAGACTATGGCAACTACATCCACATTAGACGACCCTAATAACATTACTGAAAACATCGAGCTGCTTAGTTGCACAGAGCTATTAGATGCATTGTGCTCATTCAACTGTCTGTAGGGTATTTTAATAGCATAGCGCCTCGTGTACAATTTGAAGTGCATGTCTGGTTATATTCAATTTTTATTTTCATTCTGCAGACGAGAGAAATTGTCATTTAATGTGATTTTGAATAGTTTCTTTATATAGTACCAGCTCGCATGTTCCAACTTCTAGAGAACAAACGAGGAGCGGTCAAATAATAGCAAACGATGTAAATAGCTGGCAAGGAAGGAGACTGCGTCAAATGCTAAGCAAAGGAACGAGTTAATAAGTTAAGTGTGTATTTAATAAATTTGGTGTTTATTGTTATTAGAGGCAAATGACGTTTTGGTTATCAGTGGGCGCTTCTACTACTACTGGCTGGCTGTTGCTAAAACTACTGCTGCTGCCTTTACAATGCCACAGCTATAGCAGACGCTGTATCAAAGACGCTAAGCAGCCGTATTATAAGCAGTATAGTTTTGCATGCGACACGACATCCACTTTATTTTGGTTATTTTAGATTTTGTTTTTCTGCTGCTTTTAAATTGGTTACTGGTTTGTTGTTTTTTAGAGTTTTTCAGTTGTTTTCATATTTTTTTTTTTATTTTTTTAATTTTTTTGGAAAATTTTCGATAAAAATTTTAACAAGATGTCGTTGATGTTGACGGGATTTCTCGGTAGTTGGAATATAAGTGGAGAGAGAGAGAGAGAGAGGAAGAGAAAAAGTTGTGGTTAAAATGAATTTGTCTTTTCCTTATAAAACATTTTGTTGGTAGTTTTTTAGTGTTTTTTTTTTTTTATTAAAAAACAATTTGTTTTTATTACAAAAACTATAATTAAGTTGTTAGACATTAAACATTATCATATAACTGAATTTAGGATGATTAATTAATGCTATTGTAGAGACACCTGCTGGACTGACTATGTGTGTTGTTGTATTTAAGAAATAAAAATTTAAAGTTTTTTTTTTTGATAATAAAACTTAAAAAATAAGAAACAACAACAGAAACCAGTACATAGCATGCGGTGTAATGGCGTTGAAGTTGATCGGGGATAAATATGGTTTTATTTAAATGATAAATATGTATTATGAAATTTATGAATAAATGTTTAATAAAATACATAATAATTTTACGTAAGCATTTATATGATATAAAAATAGATAAAATTATCAATAAAATATTTATGTATTTAAAATGTGTTCTGTATATTGAATTTTACAATCAAATTTTTTATATTTCTTTAACCACAAAAAAATTTAATTTACTTGACTTTTAACAAAATATTGCTTCACTTGCAATTAAACAAAAAACCCAATTACAATAGCCAAGTGGAAACACTTTCCTTAATAATCACAAATAAAATCTGCAGAAAAAATCAGAAAAAATATTCAATTATTTGCCACAAGCTAAAGATCATTTATTTTAATTATGGCAAGCAAGTATCATGTATTTTGTCACATAAATCTAACATATCGATATTTAATTGAGATACTCGCTCGTATACATACTGTATTAAAAGGCAATTAAGTTTTTTCAAGCATAATTTACTCTTATCGTTTCAATATTGTGTACAGGTTTGTTTTCTACTTTTTAATCCCCCCTTTAAACATAAATAACAATTTACAATAAAATTGTATGATTGTTGATTAAAAACAAGCAAAAATTTTAATGAAAGAACTTATAATAATAGGTGACATATTTATTCTAATCGACTGTACAATACCCTATTTTATGGAGGCCCAGTTATGCATGTTCCCTTTCACATAGGGTGGCATTATCGAAAAAAGGGATAGAAAAACGCATAGCTAGACTATTCCAGGCCTAATATGTGCCATATTTTTTATTTATTGAAGCCGTCGCAGTCTACTAGGTAATATTGTGGGGCATTCGACATGAGCCCGTGGTTCAAACCTTAAACCAAATATCTCAAATATAACGAAATATAAAAAATATATCTTCTGGCAAAAACTCTAATAGTAAATTAAATTGCCATGAAAAATTTTTCAAAAATCTGTCTTTCGTAGTCGACTGTAATCTGTAGGTCCACTACCCATGAATAAAATAATCACACAAAATATGGTTGGTGTGAGAAGCTATAATGACCAATTAAATAAGTACATTTTGGATTATTCTCCGGTTGATATTTTTCCTCCCTTTTAAGGCTAACATTCAGGGGATGGTTCTCATTCATGCCATGCATTGGAATTAGGTAAATAAGTTAAGGGAGGGTGGAAGATGGAGTAGTAGTAGCAGATATTCCATTTGTATGAATTTATATTATAAGTGACAGCAAAAACTTCAGCATAATGAGATTTCCATATGTAAATAGTGCGGTCAAAGAACGAATTCTCTCTGTAATGCATTGTGCGAATCATTGGAAAATCGACCACAAACAGATGATGGATGCGTATTTCGTAAAAATACGCGAATTATGGCAACAAGTCGTCTTATCTACCGCGAACACAATGCGGCCGATAAATCAGAATTGACCTACATTTTCTGTTGTATATAAGTGGTGTAAATGGTACGCTCGAAAGAATATGAATGTAAATCTGTTTTGTTTTTCGGTGTAAATGTCATGTGCGATGGACATTTACTTCAACAAAGTTATGAGCAGTTAGTTTTAGAAACGGGTTGCCTTAAAAGTTTATCATGTGGAATCTGATTACACCATCTGATTGGCTGATTGGCTGACCTAACCTAACTTTCATTCATTTTCATCATAAACATACAAATGTCTCTACATATAGGGAACAATTATTCTGACAGAGCATTAATTTATTTTTTTTTGTGTTAACCATGATATCTGTCCAACATATTCAGTACAGTAAGACTGTGAATTTTGTATCAGAAAACAATGATTTCCGGAAAACATTAATGTTTGGTTTCCATTTGAAGAAAAGTGCTGGAGGTTCGCATTGAATGCTTGTAGAGGCATATGGTTGTCATGGTCTATCAAAAGCAATATGGAGAAGATAGTTTCAACGGTTTGCAGAAGACCATTACAAAAAGGTTGAAAACGCCGAATTGCAAACAATATTGGATGAAAATGACACTTTGAGTCAGAAACAAATGGCAGAAATGCGAAATGTTGTACAACAAACAATTTCTGACCGCTTAAAATTTAAGGGAACGATCCAAAAGTCTGGAAAATAGGTGCCACATGAATGACAAAAAATTGAATGAAGATAACCCACATGTGAAATTTTTATTCCAAGACACGATAAAAAAATCAATGTTGCAGCGAATTGTTATTGAAGATGAAAAATGGATTTATTTTCAGAATCCTTAACGGAAAAAATCATGGCTTTATCCAGGACAACCATCAACTTCGACAGCAAAAAAGATCGTACGACCAGAAAGGAGTGGTGTACCACAAACTTCTGGTGAAACCGATAATACAGATCGCTATGGACAACAGGTGATCAACTTGAACCTCGCATCGATCGCAAAACGATCAGAATGGGCCACATGACACGGCAATGTAATTTTGTAACATAACAATGCATCTGCACAGACACTAAAATAGGCTAAGGATGCAATCAAAACGTTATGATGGGAACTGTTGCCCCACCCGTCGTAACCACCAGATTTTGCTCTCTCCGAGAACTATTTGTTCTCATCAATGGAACACGCATTGAATGCGCAGCATTTCGATTTCTACGAGGAAGTGGAAAATTGGACGACTAATTGTTTTATTGGGTTTATCACTGTAAGTCGACTACAAATAAAATGTGGAGACAAATTACATGATCTTGTAGGCAAATCAAAAAGGTTTACAGAATCGAAAAAATACATTTTTGATACATGTTTCTCTTAAAGAAAAATGCTCTTTGTAGGGTAATGTAAACAGGGGAAAAAATTAACATACATTTCTACTATATCCAGTATTATTTCGAGTCTTTTTAATAATCAATAATCTATAAATAATTTATTAATGTTTCACGATTTGTTAGTTTTGTTAAAAAAAAACAATCGCAAAAATTGTTTTTCTTTTTTTCAATTTGAAATCGTTGCCATCGGACGATGTGGCATTTTCTGTAATTGCAACTGTAATACGCGCCTTTAAATCTGATATTTTCATTTAAAATACCCGTAACTAATAGATCAAACTTGAAACAAAATGTAAGTAAGAAACGCTAAACAAGAAAATCGAATATTGAAACAGAAAGAAAAAGAAAAACAAAACAAAATATTGTTAATCTTACATGTATTCGAATAATTTGTAGCCGTCCTTTTTTTCTTATTTATTTTGGTTTCCATACAATCGTGATTGTAAATCACAATTGCCAGAAAAAATTTAAAATTGCCGTTTATAATCATATCGAAGTGTTTGCTTTTTTTTGTTCCTTTTCTGGATTTCTGTTTTATTATTTTAGATTTTCTTAAAATAGTTTCTATTTATGCTACGTTTTAACAAGTGATAAAGCCTATGATGCGTTTGATATACGCTATGAAATATGCTTCCAAACTATGAATTTTTTTTTACAGGCTCTTTAAGCTGACATTAAATTAAATGTTCTCTGTTCTGAATGGAATATAAAATTCATTAAATTTTACATCATCTTTAAGGTGTAACACATTCGTTACAAGCCTGCTTTAATCCTCATAGTAATAGTAGAGCATTAAGGTAATATGCTTTAAAACGTATGCGTAGCTATGATGCAAGTTTAGACAATAATTTCTTGGTTATGATTTAATACGATTTGGTTGTAGATTTTAGTAATTTTTGTTGTTTTACCACAAATTTTTTATCGCTTTATAATATAAACGAATAATCTATTATAATTGAATACTGGAAGACTGGTATTTTTTGGTGAATTTTACAAACAAAGAACTTAAACATGCACCATGTGGCAGTAGCGTTACTTTTAGAGTACACTCTAAATGTGGTGTATCTATATGGCTGGCAATAAAATGTCTATGGATTTAAATAAAAATGGGATATTAGGTTAGGTTAGGGGATAGCTTGCCTTTCACAGGCAAGTTTACCCGGTGGCCCATATTGATCATTGTATTACCCAGTGTGCAGTAAGCACCTTTGTTATGATCCGTAAAGTGGTGGTGTTAAGAATTCTTTATCTTTCTTCATGAAATTAAATAACATTTTTTATAACGAATTTTTTTTTGGTCTAAAATAACGTCAAATTAGTAGTGCTGCATATAACTGTTATAAATTCCTTTGAATAAATTTGTAAACTCTTACTGCTAGAAAATCTGCTTGCTTGTAATAAAAATAAAATGAAGTTAAGAAGCTGTGTAGTCGTTGTGTAGCAGCAGAAGCAGTCAGTTCCTTTTTGTTAATACTTATAAATAAAATATAATTAAAGTCAATAAGTTGTTTTTTAATTGTTGGTTTTTTAATTGGTCCGTAAACTAACGCGACAACATTTTGGTGCCGAAACCCGGGACATAGAGGTCCTACTGAAAAAATTAAAAATCAAAGTAATTTACTCAACTGAAATTTGCATCGTCAAAAAGAAGTAATATACATATATATATACATATATAATTATATATATATATATAAGAAAAATCGTACAAGTGTTAATTTATGTCAAGCGAAGGTTGTTAAAGGTCACAGTCTTTTATAACAAACAACATACCACTGGAATGTGATTAGCATAAAGCTTTACGATATAAATATTCAAACTAAAGCTTAACTGATATCGATACTGCTTAAATGTTAATAACAGTAAGCTTTACAAAACAAATATATTAAAACAAAGCTTTACGAGTTGCGATCGAAGCAGTGACCTCTAAACTGTAATAATAAAAAAAAAAAAAGAGAGAAAAGCAACTGACATTTGACACATTAAAAATAAATTTGGTGGTTGTAAACAAACAAAGAAAATTGCAGCAAAATAAACAAATAAAATAATTAAAATAACAAAAGTTATGATGGACTCTTCCGAAGTGCATGAAGTGAGTGATAGCGAGCATGAACCAAATGTTCAAGGCAAATTAAATGAATTAAAGTCGCTAAGAGCTAGCACTAAAGGCAACATAACAAGAATAAAAACGATGATCGCAAAAAAAGGTGCAAATTTAACAACAATGGAACTCAACTGCAGGCTAGGAATATTGGAGTCTTATTTTAAGCAGTTCCTAGGGGTGCAGGCAAGCATGGATAAAATTGCTTCACCGACTGATGGCGCCGCAGCTGACACTACTACCACTGAAATAGAAGATGCGTTTGTATCAACAAAATCTAAAATAATGGCAATATTGTCAAAGAGGAAATCATCAACATTGGATGTAAGCCTTCTTAACTCTACATCAACAATGTTAGCCACCTCCAGAGTGCGTCGAGATGTAAAATTACCGGTTTTTTCAGGGAAGTATTCTGAATATCCGAAATTTATTACGCTTTTTAATAAATTAATTCACCAGGATGAAATGTTGGAAAATTGTGAACGGTTTCTTATTTTAAAGGAACACTTAAGTTCTAGACCATTGGCAGCTATTGAAGATTTTGATGTCACAGATGAGAATTACCCGAAGGCACTAGACAGATTAAAGGAATGCTTTGATAAGAAGGCGTTAATGTTCGAGGAACATATTACAGCACTTTTTGCTGTCCCAAATACTAAAAAAGCATCAGCTGCACATTTAAGGAATGTGGTAAATGCGGTTAATGCACATTTGAATGCGATGTTATCCCTAGGTGATTACAAAGATATAGCGAATGCCATCCTGATCCACATGGTCATGGAAAGAGTTGATGAAGATTCGCAAATTAAATGGGAAGAGTCAGTAGACTACAGCAAACTCACAACGTGGGAAGAGTGTTCAACTATTTTAACAAGACGCTGCGAGAATCTTGAGGCACGCGAAAATAAAGTGAGTCAAGTGGACTCAAAAATTACCAGTTCTACAAGGGATTTTAAAAATAAACGTTCTTATCAGACATCACTTGCGATTGTAAAGTCTTCCTGTAGAATTTGTAACGGTAATGGGCACGATCTACCAGATTGTAATAAATTCAAAAACCTTTCACTGAAAGAAAGATACAACGCTGCACGTAAAGTAAAAGTATGTTTTACATGCTTAAAAAGAGGGCATTTACAAAAGGAATGTACCGCTGTTAAATGTCAGAAGTGTAATTTATCTCACCATCAACTATTACATAAAGATTATGTATCTGAAACTAATGGGCAAAATAATTATGATTTGCCTACAACGTCTGTGCAGGCTACAACCCGGTCATCAGTGATGAATGTAACGGCTGAACCTGAGGTTTTTCTGGCAACGGCCATGATAAAAGTGAAAGACGGTTGTGGTAAATATCATTTTGCACGAGCTATTTTAGATTCGGGATCGCAGGTGAATTTGATGTGTGAGAATCTGGCTCAAAAGTTATTACTTAAAACTACACCATGTAAACTGGATGCAAATTGTGTTGGAAATACTTCAACTATTTTTAAAAAACAAACAACGACCATAATCAAGTCAAGATTAAATGAAACTGAATTCAACCTTGAGTTTTACGTGTTACCAAAAATAACTGGTTCAAAACCAGATCATTATTTCGACGTATCGGAATGGCGTCTACCCAAAAATATCCAGTTTGCTGATCCGTGCTTTAATAAACCTGCTCGAGTAGACATTCTGATTGGAGCTGAAATATTTTTTGATTTGTTGTCAGTTGGTAGAATTTATCTCGATGAAAAGTTGCCCATACTGCAGAAATCTGTTTTAGGATGGATAGTGGCAGGTAAAGTTAAGGAACGTGTTGCACCTATGACTAAGATAAATAGTTTTCTAGTCCATCCCAATAATAATGGAGATGGAGATTTAAATGCGTTGGTCGAAAAATTTTGGAAAATAGAACAGATTTGTCCACAGTCAAAATTCTTAACAGAAGAAGAGAAGGAGTGTGAAAGAATCTTCCTCGATTCAATTAGTAGAGATGCTGCTGGTCGATTCATAACAAAAATTCCATTTAAGGCTGAAGTGTGCCAGTTGGGAAATTCGTTTAAAGCTGCTGAACGACGAATGGTTTCCCTTGAGCGTAGGTTGATTAGAGATAGCTCTACAAGAGAATCTTACAATGAATTCATGAATGAATACATAAAGTTGGGTCATATGTCGGAAGTTAAAGATGATGATGTTAATAAAATAAAATACTTTGCCCCACATCAGCACGTATTAAGGCCAGAATCTACGACAACTAAACTTCGCGTGGTATTTGATTGCAGCTGTAAGACAGATAGTGGATTGTCTTTAAATGATGTTATGATGAAAGGTCCTCAAGTCCAAGGTGATTTGTTGTCAATTATTTTGCGTTTCAGGTGCTACAAGTACGCAATAACAGCGGATGTGACAAAAATGTATCGCCAAGCATGGGTTACTGATGAAGATGCATATTACCAAGCAATTTTATGGAGGTCTTCCCCAGAGGAGAAGATGAAGGCGTATCGTCTGAGAACGATTACTTATGGTACGACCTCTGCCCCCTATTTGGCTACAAGGTGCCTAAAAAAGTTAGGTGAAGACTCTGCTGGTACTCATCCGATTGGCTCAAAAAAGATTTTGTCTGATTTTTATATGGATGACTTGATCAGTGGATCAAATAATGAAAACGAAATATTTGAAATATATAATCAGGTATCAGAGGTAATGAATTCAGCTAAATTTATTTTGAGAAAATGGTTCTCTAATAGCGAGAAATTTCTTAAAAGTGTTCCTGAGGCTGATAAAGAGAAAACTCTTCGTTTGAATGATGAAGAAATCATTAAAACTTTGGGTATAATTTGGGCTCCAGTGGGAGATACGTTTCGTTATGTTTGGCCAAATTTTGACAACACGAAAGCGGTAACTAAAAGGATAGTCCTAGCCGAACTATCTAAATTGTTTGATCCCCTTGGTCTTATCAACCCACTAATAGTAAAAGCGAAAATTTTTATGCAAGATTTGTGGATCTTAAAATTTAATTGGGATGAATCCCTACCTATGAAATTGCATTGTCAGTGGACTGAATTTCGGGAGAAACTTAAGGACGTCAGAAAAGTAAGTGTACCTAGATTTGTCTTGGCGTCAAAAAATATTGTAAGGGTTGAGATGCACGGATTTGCCGATGCATCAAAAAGAGCATATGGCTGCTGTATTTATATTCGCTCGATATGTGATGATGATGACGTCACAACGCTACTGTGGAGTGCGAAATCGAGAGTAGCACCACTGAAGACTCAATCCTTACCAAGGCTGGAGCTTTTGGCTGCAGAATTATTATCAAAACTTGTTGTGAAGACCAAATCAAATTTTCCTATTTCTATTAATGCCACTTATTTATGGACTGATTCCGAGATAGTGCTTGACTGGTTAAGCGAACATCCTTCTAATTGGACTACCTTTGTTGCGAACAGGGTATCATCGATACAAGAGGACACAAAGTTATGCATTTGGCGTCATGTTCCTTCGAAATATAATCCGGCAGATATAATATCTAGAGGTGCGTATGTAGATGAATTGATCAAATCTTTTTGGTTTTCAGGCCCCGAGTTCCTGAAGAAACCCTGCTGTGAGTGGCCCCCAAATAAATATAGAAAGCATAATGAAGCTGACCAAGAAAGAAACCGTAGTGCTGCGACATTTATCGTTAATTGTTTTGAAACGAGAGACGCCTGTAAAAGTTTTTCTAAGCCCTATTTTCTACAGTGGATTGAAACTTTTAGCGATTTTGAGAAATTACAAAGGGTATTTCTTAATCTACTAAAATTTCGAAAAAATACTAAATCTGTGGCTGAGAGGTTTGATGAAGCGCTACTGCGTATATTCTATTGTGTACAACAGTTTTATTTTCGAGAAGAAATTTCCTTACTATTAAAGAATCAAGAGTTGCCAGCAAAAAACAAATATAAGAGCCTCAGCATTTTTATCAAAGAAATGCATGGTGTTCCTCTACTCCGAGTTGGTGGAAGATTATCGAACTCAACATTACCGTATGAGGCTAAACATCAAATTTTGTTACCAAATAATTCAGCTATCGTGTGTAATTTTGTACGATTCCTTCACTTGAAATATTTACATGCTGGTACGCAGGCTTTAATGGCTATTATTCGACAGCGTTTTTGGATTCTACACGCTAGAAAATTAATACGCAGGGTTACTGGTAGTTGCCTGCAGTGTTTTAAGTGTCGTCCAAAGTTGTGCAATCAAATAATGGGTGATTTGCCTTCTTCAAGAGTGGCGGTAGCGAAACCATTTACGGTAACTGGTGTGGACTTTTGTGGCCCTGTCATTACTACATATAAATTACGAGGTTGTCGCACAACTAAAAGTTATATTGCGGTTTTTATCTGCTTCGCTACAAAAGCTGTGCATATGGAGGTAGTTTCGGATTTAACTGCTAAAGCCTTCCTGGCTGCATTGAAAAGATTTATAGCCCGGCGCGGACTATGTTTAAAATTATTTTGTGACAACGCTACAAATTTTGTGGGTTCCCGCAGAGAGCTAAAAGAGATGAAAGATAAGTTTTTCGAGCAACAGGTGCAAGGTAAAATATCAAATTACTGTGCCACAAACCATATTGAATTTCATCACATACCACCCAGATCCCCCCACTTTGGTGGCTTGTGGGAAGCGGCAGTAAAGTCCGCAAAATATCACCTAACAAGAATATTAGGAAACTCTTATTTAACTTTTGAAGAGTTATCAACTATTACAGCTGAAGTGGAAGCGATATTGAACTCAAGACCATTAACTGCCATGTCAAATGACCCTAATGATGAAAGTGTATTGACACCTGCACATTTTTTAACTGGTGGTCCATTAGTAGGAATTACAGAACCGACTATTGATACTAAATCATGGTGCCATTTGGATAGATGGCTACGCATTTCTGCCATACAGCAACATTTCTGGAAAAGGTGGACAACGGAGTATCTTCACGAACTTCAACAAAAGGTCAAGTGGACTAAGAAATATAGAAACCTTAACGAAGGTGACTTGGTACTTGTTGCTGAAGATAATCTGCCTCCTAAGCAATGGCTGATTGGTAGAGTGGAAAAAGTTATGAAGGATAGTAAAGGTTCGGTGCGTGTAGCCGATGTAAGAACGAAAAATGGAGAAATTCGTCGTGCAGTTCATAAATTAGCACCTATTCCTTTTGAAGGTTGATGTCTCTTGGATCCATCAAGGGCGGCGATATGTTAAGAATTCTTTATCTTTCTTCATGAAATTAAATAACATTTTTTATAACGAATTTTTTTTTGGTCTAAAATAACGTCAAATTAGTAGTGCTGCATATAACTGTTATAAATTCCTTTGAATAAATTTGTAAACTCTTACTGCTAGAAAATCTGCTTGCTTGTAATAAAAATAAAATGAAGTTAAGAAGCTGTGTAGTCGTTGTGTAGCAGCAGAAGCAGTCAGTTCCTTTTTGTTAATACTTATAAATAAAATATAATTAAAGTCAATAAGTTGTTTTTTAATTGTTGGTTTTTTAATTGGTCCGTAAACTAACGCGACAACAGGTGGGTTTGAACGACTCCCAGCTCCGAACAAAACCAGCCTGTTCACTTAGTGGCATGTTCGCCACCATGCCCATATCATCAAACGTTTTGTCTCCCAAAAACCAACGACGTCTGGCACTCATATAAAAGGTGTTGAAGCGACTCCGTTTCTTCCACTTTATTTCAGACTCTGCGGTATTCCTGCTGGGGCAGACCGAGCTTGTCAGCGGAATTGCCAATAGCGCAGTGTCCCTTAAGAATTTATGTTAGAACGCAAACCGTTCTGTTGTCGAACTCAGGCATTACAACATTAGCTTTAGAGTTATGAATCGATGCAACACATGTTGAAGCTGAGAGATATTGAAAGAACTATCTTATCGAAGGCATTGTTTACTACTCTTAATTCGCACGATCAGACATGTTGGCAAAAAAGAGTCTTCCAATGCGTCAATGAAACAGAGGGACACAAACATGTATATATGGAAGTATAGACTATGCACAGACCATAATCTTGGGTTTAATTGTTATGGATATTCTTATTACTACTCGGTATCTGAAGTCGCTTTCTATCTTGCTTGTATTATAAGCATATCACCCAGAGAACATCATCGAGGTGTCCACTGATGAATTTAGATCTCGCGATATTGCCCAAAGTGGATTCTTATATCAACATCCCGATTACTTTAGCATTATTCAGGTTGGCATAAGGTTTGTTAAGATTGCGAATGCATATTTCCTGACTGACAGCCATTAGACCATATCCAATATATATATACATATATCCAATGTTATATTGTCCAAGAATGCCATGTATTTTTGGAGGTCACTCTAATATTGGTTTCCGCTCATAGGAACATTGAAGTCAACTACAAAGTTTACGTACTCACATAGCCAGATGCGACAGAAAACTCAGTCATTTGATTTGAATAAAATTCAATTGAATAAAATTCAATTCAAATGTTCATAAAACTATCGTGATGGTGTTCACTATTGTCCACCGGAAATTTTATTTGTATGAAGGAATCATAAACAAAATTCGTCAAGTTGTGTGCCAAAGCCGATAGTTCAAATTTAAACCAATAGATAAACCACCCCATATAATCTCTTAATTTTATTGACCAATTTAATTTGAAGCAATTTGTCCCCCTTTTTCCGACGTCTCTGTTAAAATTCAATTTGTATTATTGATTGCAAATATATGTTTCTGTTTATTTTCAGTAAAAATACACAGTTTTTCTTAAACATTTCAATGAATTTTCCCTCAACTCGCAAGGCATGTTCACATGCATGTATGACTTGAACATAGATTTTCATGTCGAAACAGAGTGCGAGTCCAGTGTCTTAGGTCGTTATGGATTTAGTTTTGAAAAAACAACAAACACTCTGAAATAAAATGTTATAATTTTGTTAATTTTGTTTAGTTTAGTTTTTCGATTATTTATTTAATTTTTTCCTTCACGGTTTATCTTTTTTTTTTCTGTTTCTTTGTGTCCTCAAGGGACATGTTTAATTTATAACGCGGCTCTTTTGTATGTCGTTTCGTATTTAAGAAGTGTTTTTTTTTTCTTTGTGTTTAACTGATTATGGCCATTGAATAGATAGAGACAGAAGAGCTCTTGAATAGGTAGTGGCGGTAGTTAAAAGCCTTTTGGGAAGTTTTATTGATTTTGATTTGATTTTTTAGTTGGAGTTTTTTTTCATTTTCAGTGGAAAAAAATTAATAATAGTTTGTGAATTGTTACGCCTTTAATGAATTTAATGAATTAATATTTTAAATTAACTATATTTAGTATGTTTGTTATTTGTTGTTGTTATATTATAGATGGGAAAAGAAACATGTTTTCAATTACAATTTCAACAGGCAGTCAAAAGTTGTCCGCATTTTTATACGCTACTCACTCACCACTCATACATGTCGGTTACATTTGAAGTTTGTGCAAACAGTTGTTACAATTTGAAGGACTGTTTCTGAACTGGTCTTTTTGAATCTGTCAGAGCATGTTTGCATTATACATACATGCATAATAATATAGTCCCTAGTTTCTCTCACCACTTATGTTGTGTGTGTTAATTTCATACATGTTGACTCCGAACAATAGATTTTTGTGAAACTTTTCATAGCAATTTTATTTTCTCTCAGAGTTTTTGCCAGAAATCTGTTGAGGGAAGTTGCTGAACAAATATTTTTTCACACTTCGTTTTTTTCGAGATGTCTGAGCTGGGGTTTGAGCCATGGCCTTACGTGTAATAAGCCAACAGACTTTCTATCAGAGTACGGCGACTACGATATTAAGCCTGCATCTTTTACATCTTCGAAATGTCAGACCTGGAGTTTGAACCGAGGCCTCATGTCTAATAAGTCGACACACTACCTACTAGACTACGGCGACTATGCATTTCCTAAATGTCATAGAATTAGGGCATTATTTATTTTTATTTAATTTATTTATTAATTACAATATAATTACAAATTATATTTAATTATATACGAGCTAAGTAACTTCGACCATGTACTCGGTGTAGTGTCACAGACCAAAGTCTCTGGTGGAAATCGAACCCGCGATCCTCACGCTAATAGTCTAGCACACTACCCACTAGACTACCAGGGCACTCAGAATTAGAGCATTAATAGGGTTTCATATCGACAATTTCATTCGACAATACCGACTAAAAGTTATTTCTTTTCATTTAGAGGCCTGACCACTTGGAGTACTGAAATTCAGAAGCATTAAATCCAAATGAGCTTGGTTTTTTTTTGACCAAGACGAAAACCATAGGCTGACAAAATAATAAAAGAAACCAGCAACTCAAGTTTGATGTACAGCATCACACAGTCGTGCATTATCGTTTGCAATCGTTATTAATGGCTTAATGATATTGGAATTATAAAATAAAATTAATTTAATGCCTTAAAGGCTTCGCCAAATAAAACTTTACAAAATTGTTTAATTAATACCAGCAAAACCGTATTAATACCACTAATAATGTGTTCAACAATAAAGTAATTTCGTATCGTATTTATGTATTTCGTTCTTTTACAACATGTAGGTTAACGAATTTATATAATATTGCTTCCGCTTTAAAAATTCTTTACAGTTTAATAAAGTTATTTACTGAACAATATTTAAATAAAATAATAAAAACATAAACAATCGAGTACATTTAAAAAAAAGAAAACTATAATTTTATATTCAACCGAATGAATTCGTTTCATTTAAATAGCCACAGGGAATATTTATTTCTTTTGAAGTGGTTTATACTTAATGAGACGTTATTCTAATGCAACTTACTACTAGCCATACTTACTCATTTAACAACAGCAACAATTTTCTTTTTGTTTTCAATAAATCAATCAATTTCTGTTTAATCTCTGAGTAAAATATTGTTTAAAGAAGCCATTTGATAGTTGAAAACCTAGAATTAAATCGAATGCTTATTCTAAATCACTTGTTTTAAGTTTCATAGAAAACCGGAAATTATATGCAAAACGCAGCTGTTATAAACTCTATTCTGCTTATTTTGATTTGTTTTCTTGTAATTTGATGGATATTGCGTCAATGTAAAGAGAGAGAAAATAAATACTGGGTGTTTTTTAGAGGTTAATAACTTTGCTTTTCTTTCGATTTAACAACCGATAGTTGCTTTTTGTCGAACAGTGTACATTGACGCCATTCTCAGCAGCTAATGTCCTTCCACTTTTACGAAGATTTTTCAAAAGAAGCTTAGCTTCAAAGCTTTCAAGATGCAACTTGTGCAGGAATTGAGTCCAATTACCTTGAAACCCATTAATCTTACTGGCATTTCGTTCCAACAGTACGGAGCCACATATCACTCAGTGTGCGCTATAATTGATTCACTCAAAGAAACTTTTGATGAAACAATAATTACTCGTAGGAATACAATTAATTGCTCGCTAACATCGTGTGATTTAACCCCTTTGGGTTATGTAAAGTCAATTGTCTACGTCGGTAAAACAGAGAAAAGTACAGTTGGCTTGCCAGGTTTAAGAGCGGTGGACGACAAACAAATTTGTCTTGTTAACCTAAGAACAACAGTTCTTGAGCATTCAGAATATATTGACAGAACATGGGTATTATAGAATAGAATAGGATGGATAGGATAGAATTCAAATCTTCATAAAACTATCGGAATAGTCTAAAAGACTTGCGGATATCGGATTTTAGAAGAATTACTTGCAAACGAATAAGTAATTCAAGTCTTTAGGGTTTTCGTAAATGTTTTTTTAGGATTTACAGCAGTAAAAAATACTCGGTCAATGGTAGATTAAATTGAATATGGATCCTGTAAAATTAATATGGATATGCAAGATGACTTTAATCAATACTAAACCATCAATAAGAATTGTGTAGAACCGCTCCGAAATTTTCAGTTTGAAGCGGTGCTTGGTTCAAACAGGGAGATAGTTTATTTTGCTATATCTTCTTCAACTTTTTTTCTGGACAATATCTTTGGTTTGGGTGACAATTAACAGAACAGACACAATTTACACCAGAAATCACTTTCAGACAATATTGCCCGTATGGGCACTGTACGAGGTGGAAACTGCGAATTAATAAGGTACAGAAAAAGAGCCAACTAAAGTGGAACTAATAGTCAGTGAGGTCAAATTAATGTCTCAATTTGTGAACGTTGGTGACTATAATTTCAATATTGTCGTTGATTCCATTTTCCTCGGTACCGGCCTTAACTTTATTTTACACTAGGCGAAATTTTTTGGAAGAGAGATCTCACTCGGCGAACAAAAAATTAGACTCTATAGAACGCTCGTACTATCCGTGTACAGTACGATGTTAAAGCATGTGTACTTGCGCAATCAGATAAAGCTATTATTGGGTTGTTTTAGATGAATATACTACGTGGGACTAATAAGGGTGAAACTAACAGTACTGACGTAGACTATTGAATGTAGACGAGTTGTTTGTGTATTGGGAGGGCCAAGGCTTCTCTGATGGGTTTGGAATCTTTCTGTGCACGGGAGAAGTATATTCAATGAGAGGAAAAAGGCTCTTCTTAAACTAAATGGGTTTTAGCTGTCAAAAGTTTTATTCGTAAATTACAATAAAAAAAGATTTGAGTCTTATATCAGACTATACGGGAACAACTAAGGTTAGTAAAACAGTTATTTGACAGGGCAATGTGGACTCAGAGTATCCAAACCAATTTGTTAATTCTTTTAACCTTTGAGGCATTAATGCATTCTAGAAGGAAACAACCGTGTTCTTGACAGGGAATTGACCTCGTTGACACCGTCCAGCATCCTGAAATTTGTCAGGGTAATAGGTATGCAGGAGACGTCACAGGCACCCTATAAAATTACCCTATAAAATTTAAGAAGAATAAAGTATATCGTCGCAGTACTATGATATCAAAACAATAATATTAAGACTCCAGCGGAAGCAACGGTGGAGAATATCTGTGAAACTGAACAACCCAACAAACTAAGCCAATAATAAATGGCGTAATAAAATGAATTCATGTTTTAAAATCCATAAAATCAAATTAAATATCCATATATACCATAAAATCATTTTCACTAACACAAACAAATTTTATGCTGAATTATAGAATTATTTATTGAACTACTGATATGTCTGAGTGTGTGTGTGTGATTATCAATTATCAATTTTAAACTGTTGGCATAAATAAGTCAATCAAATGAAAAATAACAAATTAAATTGTTGTTCTTATTAAGCACTGCTCACGAACTTATGAAAATCCATTACTTTCAGCAAATTGTTCATAAATACATAAATTATACATAAAATGTAATCCCGTACATTAAACACATGTCGATCAATTCCTTTTAACACTTTTACGAAAATTGTAACAACCACCGAAGTAACCAATGAAATTTCGTAATAATTAGCCAAAAGACATTAGAGTAGAATACTACACATTAATATTTGTATCGTATGTACGTGCATATGTAGTATGGGAGCAGCGTATTGAGTTGAGACCAGATTTAGATAAGATTCGCTTCGTTGGCATGATTAACGATTTATTGGTGAATTTTGCGTGCAGTGTGAACGAGTCTATTAGTCTTAATATTTGTCACTTGTGTAAATGTCTTCGTACAACAAGTATACGAATAGCATTTAATCATTGATCTTTATCATCAGCTTCATATGTTTAATATGATACTTATTTAAAATATTTTTTCTTTTCTTTTTTATTACATATTTCTTCAATAATTTATTATTTCAATTTCTGCTCTGATTCTGTGAATTTAAGTCTAAACCAGTTTCACAAAATATATCCAATTGCCATTATGCAAATTAGTAGGATTTTTTTCACTTTTTTCCGATTCTTTACTTCTTCGTTAAATGTCAGAGACTTTTTTTTTGGTTGCATAGAGTTAAAGTTGGATTTGGCAGTAAAAAAAAAATTTAAACTACTTTTAATAAAAATTTTAATACAAAATTTCCGCTACAAATTTTAACCAAAAATTGTTTAAGGTTTAAAATTCTGACAAGAAAAAACGAAATATATTTCGTTGAAAAAAAAGCAATGTAATAAAAAGTGCGAGGGATGGACGGATATTAAAATAGCACTATAAACTGAAGTCGCCGTAGTCTGGTAGGTAATGTGTTAGGTTGTGTGTTAGACATGAGGTCACGGTCTGAACTACAGGTCAAACATCTTCAACTAAACGTAATATTCAAAAAAATATTTTTTCGGCGACTTCCTCTCAGCAGATTTCTGGCAAAAATTCTTGGAGTAAATAAAATTGTCATGAAAAGTGTCTGTAGTTCGGAATCGACACTAAACTGCAGGACCCGCAACTCATATTTAAAATTAAAAAGCTCAGCATAGGTGGTGTAAGAAGCTAGGTCATAATCTTGTCTGCAGTGTCCCCCAGTATTTCGGCATGCCTACCAAAAGTACAGTGGCTCGTAATAGTCGCTCTGGTGCGATGGATGCACATGCGATTTAAGGAGAGAAGTGAATCGGTACTCTTATTGTCCATACGTGGGCAAGATAGTCTGTCAATATTGCACGTACCCTTCTGTTACCAACGAGATTGATCTTCCTTACTATAAAACGAGTGGCCAATATCTAAACTAATTCAATCGTATAATGACTGTCCGAGTAAATCAATTCATGGATAATCCTGTAATTCAACAAGCATTGTGCGATTTTAAAAGTGCCATGACATCTTCTTGGAAAATACTTAAAGACCATCAGGATCCTCAATAAATATACCACAGCCCATCATTTTTGAGCCATCAGTGTAAACTTTAAGGGTCCCATTGGGAACATCCGGTTCTTTAGACCAGAAGTCTCTCGTTAGAACTCAAAAATCGAATGTTCTATTCAGAAAGATTGTAAGGAATCATGTAATCGACCCTAATGTGTCTGTGTCTTCCCAGAATTGGCCACCAACTCAGTCCTCTGCCTTAATAGGAAGTTAAGGGGGAGCCAATTGAGTATAGCAACTAATGCCTTGGTCGGAGTGGAACAGAGAACAGATATGCGCACCATAAAACAAGATTGGCTCCTCTATGCCTCGATATAGTCAGTACGTGACTATTGGTCTGGCGAAATCCCACAGCAGGAGTATTATTATTTCACACACATGCTGACGTAACACCATGTCAGCTATTCTCCAAGGTGCTGGATAATCACATGAGAGAAATCTGTTCATCGAGAAGAAAGAAATAAAATGAAGACTCTCAAGCTAATTCTATGATTCGATTGGCGAAGTATTTACGAATTTTAGTGCTAAATCGGTGAAATTTTTCTTCTCAAGAATTCCACAATTCGACTGACCGACATCAATTTTAACCTACAACGACAAAAGAACTTTTTCTGAATAACAAGCGTGAAATGAATGAATTTATTCCTCAAATAATTTTAAGTTGTTTAGCACACGAAATTTTCGAATGCTGACTTCAAGAAACATGATTCCTCGAACACATTTGAGAAAACACTTAAGTATACAGACATATTTAAGCCAAAAAATCAGTTTTAACAATGGTAACTATCCTCGTAGTTTGTACTGAAAACCTAAATTTTTTTTGGCATGCTTGGGCGGCATTTTCATTTTCACATTAAAGCCCGCAGCTGTCACGTTATATGAGTTAACAACCATCTTAAAAAATAGAAAATAAACACACAACAACAACACACAATAACAATTTTAAGAGAGGTTTTTTTGGTTTTCTTTTTCTTATTTGCATACATTTTTTGGACGTCTAATATTAGTGGTAGATATGATACATATTTCTTAACTTCTTGTCAAAATCATATTGAGTTTGCCATAATGCACAGTAAAACACAATAAACTACATTCATATTACATACATATGTACATGCATTCAAATGAACATCCACATGGTTTTGGAAGCATATAAAAAATATGCCAAATAAAGTGTACGAGAATGTAAGTACCTTACAAAACTACCATTAAAGTTTAAGACAATAGACAAAAACTTTGTTTAATTCCCAAAGTAGTTGGAGCTGTATTTATAATTGGAAAGTAATTTATGGCAAAATCAAGGGTTTGTGTTAAAGACTACAAACCTTTAAAGGAGTAAAATATTTATAGGTTATATAAAATTCTTCTTCTTTTACACTATCAGTTTCGTTGTGAGTCACATATATGGAGTCTTCCATTAGGCGCTTACTATCTTTAAATTAAAATAAAACAACATGTGGGTCATCGTCATTTTTCATTCATTTGACAGACGTATTGATGGCATTACGTGTGGAATGAGGATTTTAACCCCTTAAAATATCCGCCACTTCTTCTCTGGGTAGAGCACATCCGAAATGTTCAACTCCGTGATATAAATCAGACTGAATTTTATCGATGCTATAGATTCTATGAGGACAGCTGAGGTTTGTAGCTTATTCGCTTTTTAACCTGTGGCTCATGAAACACTACAAGAAAAAATCTAACGGCCATAATGTAGCATAAGATATGTGAAATCACATGTCGTTAGTAGCCAGATCATCCAATTTAGGCATAAGGAAGTTGCTAATCATAGTGTTCGCTGTTAATAGTGGTGGCCTGGCCGATGTCGTTGTCAAAGAAATATCGACCTATAACGCCGCAAGACTAAAATCCACACCAAACAGTGAATGGGGTGGGATGCACATTAGATGCTAATGTTTGGCATGTGTATTGGTATCGTCTCGACAATTTCGATAATTTTGTTTGCTCACGTACCCATTCATCATTCATGTTTTGATCATAATTCAGTCGAAATATTTTGAATATCTTCTGCAGTGAATTGTTAATTAATTCTGCTAGCGTTCGCAAGATATTAGCTGAGCCATTCCAGAACTCGCAACCGTAGTAGAGAACGTACATTTTATGTATAAGAGGGCAGCATTGTTTGTCTATGGATTCATGAATACATCCACATCACTTCCATAAAGGTGTGAATTTTGTCGAAATCATCATTGGCTAGACATGTACTGTTAATAAATTCCGAGTGGGCAAAAATGTTGACAGAGAAGATGTTCTGTGATCTCCTCTTCTGTAATAATAGCATGTGCAGAAGTCAAAATAAGTTATTCAAAGCCTCCTGTAGGGAATACCTTGTAAATATTTTGTGCTCTCAGAGGCCTGAGGAGTTTCATTGGATAATTATAATTGCTATGAGGTTCCTAAGTCGCCGTAGTCTAGTAGGTAGTGTGTTGGCTTGTTAGACGTAAAGCCCGGGTTCGTATCCCAGGTCAGGCATCAAAACGAAATATAAAAAAATATTTCTTCGGCGACTGCCTCTCAGCAGATTTCTGGCAAAAACTCTGAGACAAATCAAATTGCCTTGGAAAGTTTTTCAAAAAATCTGTCGTTCGCATATGTGGTGTGAGAAGCTAGGTCGAAATCCTGACTCAAGGGTTATAATGACCAATTATGTACATATGTATGGGGTTCCTCTTAGTCTATCTTTAGACTTTGGTCTTTGGTTTGCTCTGCTTTTATCGCTCAGCGGTAGTTTTGATAGCCGTTATTTGATCTGGATTAGTACTTCAGCAATCGGGTAGTTCGAGGCACAATCAAACACTACCTTTCCGGCATTGTTGCGTGAATTGGATCCGTCAGTGAATACTTGAATGACGGGAGTTGTAAACCATTATCATAATGTTGAAAGGAATCTAACGTACACGATTCAATAGGATTCAATAGGTAGTAACAGATCAATTGTACCAAAGATTTTTTGATCATAGCTTATGGCACTTAGTCATATTTAACAGACGTAGGTACTTAGTTTTCTGCATTTTTATATATACATAGGCATGCTTTGCACTATTTCCTGCATAAACATACAGTGAACAGCATAAGTCTATGGAAAGAATTAAAACTTTCGCAGATTCAGGCTGTAGCAGGTTCAAAATCTTTTGAACATATGATGAAACAATACCGTAAATATAAATAACAATGAGGAAGTAGGTGATCCTCCATATCCTTCACACGAGATCAGTCCCCACAAGATTTTTAATTACTCACAATGTGAAGGATCCCGTCCACTCGATACGATAATCGATAAAGCAGTGGCCAGTATTCCTATTCAAGGCTGGAAAGTATTGTCATCAAAAAAGATCTATTGTGCCATGTCTATTACATTAAGTCCAAGGGATTCAAGCACAAACCTTTTTTTTTCTCCACAACTTTTGTAAGTCATGATAATTTTACCCCGATGGTCAATTCTATGTGCCAAGTGAAAAACAACTAGAAAAATGAGTTCAGAACCCTTCAGAGTCTCGTTCACAACAGACGGAATAATGAATAATTTCGTTCCAGTAGTACAATAGTACCTCATGGTCATAAAGCAGTCAGATCTGGCGGGCCTTCCACCCGACTAGCCGTAGTCTAGTGAGGTGGCTAACTAGATGAGAGTACACACCTCAGTTCCGACAACCCCAAAGAAAAAACAAATATTCGTTGACTTCCTCTTGGCAATCTTCTGGCAAAACTAAACAAATTAATTGGCTCTGTCTGAGGTACTATTTAGATAAAGGAAAAGTGTACCTCTTAAACCATGTTATTCATGTTTTTAGAATTTGTTTGCCCATGTGTCACAGCACACATTAAGTTTCTTTAAAATTTGTTTTGCTTTGAATTTTGTTTGGATTATTTTTTAATTTTTTTTTTTTTTTCATTTTATTGTATTTCATGTATTTCCTTTGGTAAATCACGAATATTTATTGGCTTTATTTTTACAATGAATTTGGAAAAGAAAAATATGAAAAAAAAACCCAAAAGAAAAATCCCCTGAACTGTTTGGGCATCATTATGGTTGTATCTTGTGTAAATCACTTCATACAGAATATATTGTAAAAAAATATTTTCCTTCTCAAATTGAAAAATAATTTAATTCATGGCCTTAACAGGCATAAAAATAGTTTTTTTTGATGACAATTGTGTAAATAAATTTTTTGTGAATATATATATCATTATTTTAAAAGATACTTGTTTAATTAATGATCATTTAGTTTAATTACATTTCTTAATACATTTTTAGGCGTAGTTTGCAAAAATCAGCTCTTTCTTAAATCTCTCATTAAGACGAAGCTAAATGCAACACTTAAAGTCTGGTTCCTATCTCATCTCACAAAAGTCACACCCTGTTATTCATTTTAAATTTAAATTTTTTTAAAATAAAATTCAAAATATTATCGATGTCGGTACATATTTATTATAAGGTGTATGAAATTATAGGCCGCTAAGCTCGTTTATTTCCATGACACTCTACATCCTCATATCATGGACACAAGTTCGTTTTACCACCACAGTTATTTATATAGGGTCGTCTTTTAAGCGCTTTCTTTAAACAACATTGATGGCATTATCTGTGGAATATGACATCGTTCCAATGCCCGCCACGGCTTCTCTGGGTGGAGCGCTTCGTAAATGTCCAGTTTTCCAATGAATCTGGCACCTAAATCAGGTTGATTTTGACCAATATCATGGTTTTGAGGACGGTTTTAGTTTGCGCCTTATTCGCATGCACCTGCGACTTAAGAAAACCCCAGCTAGACACTAACGAAGATAAATCACACGATCACGTTACCTTCACGTGGGATGACCACGCACTGATGGGCCAAGAACAGACATTGGAACAGGAGCGGAAAATGTTTGTTGTCAGAGTATTACGATTCCAATAAAAACTCGCTTGTATCTCTCGGTAAGAAACTATGCCATCGAAAGATGTGCTCTATTTATGTACAAAGGACGTAATACACCAATACCATCTGACTATTAAGCCTAAAATAAAATGGGGAGCATAATTTAGCTAAACGGGAGATATACGACTACCCTCTGCTTGCACCCAAATAATATGAAAATTCGCTGCAATGTGGAGGCTGATGTGCTTGCAAGGATAAGAGCTTACACTCCGCTATTAGTACCGAGAATCTTTTTCTGGAGTGAAAAGAGAGAGGCAGAAACTCATCCCAAACCAAATAGATTTGAAGCAATCTAAACTTTTGTTCAGGAAGTACAATAAAACGAGATTTGAGTCATCGTCATTGCATTGAAGAGGTGCCTTAGTACTACGACCATACGATCAATTGTGCGCCCCTCCAACTTTATAAAGTATTTCCATGCTGACTCCTCCAAGCCTTTTTCTTAGCACTAGCATTCAGGTGTTTCTTCCTAGAAGGCATTAATGTTTCACAGCTTCCAAGAGATTTGAGTCAGGCTATCCTTAATTAACCCGAGTTTACTAACGAGCTTTTGACAGGACACTGTAGACTCAAAGTATATTTGTTTAAAATGAAGATCATCCCGAACCCAATACGTAGAACCTGTAATGATGGGAAAGAATCATAGAACTAATAGTTGGAGTCTGTGAGGAATTAATGCAACAGGGAAGAAAATGCCTCAGTGGGACAGGAGAACAGAGAATTACTTTTGCTGGCACTGAGAAGTATGCTGAGGCATTATACTTACAATTGTTCGTCGGGGTTTCACCCAAAATTTTCACATCATCCAAGTGGTGTGTGTCAATTTTATCCTTGAGTTGCGGGACCTACAGTATAATGCATACTACGAACGATAAAGTAGTCGCCGTAGTCTAGTAGGTAGTGTGTTGGCTCATTAGACGCGAGGCCACAATTCAAACCCCAGGTCAGAGATTTCCAAAAAAACGAAATTTGAAAAAATATTTCTTCAGCAACTGCCTCTCAGCAGATTTTAGGCAAAAATTCTGTGAGTAAATAAAAATTTCCATGAAAAAGTTTTTCAAAATCTATAGTTCGGAATCGATTTTAAACTGTAGGTCCCGCCACTCATGTATAAAATTAATGCACACAGCATAAGAGAAGCTAGGTCGTAATCTTTACTCAAGGGTTGTAATGACAAATTATGTATGTACGAACGATAAATTTGAGAAACTTTTTCATGGAAATTTTTATTTACTCACAGAGTTTTTGCCTGAAATCTGCTGAGAAGAAGTCGCATAAAGAAATATTTTTTTTCAAATTTCGTTTTGTTCGAGACGTCTCAGCTAGGGTTTGAAGAACGAGCTCAATATTAAAACGCCATCACTCTACCCAGTAGATTAAGATGACTTCTACTTCTTCGGCAATTGAGACATTATAAGGATACCATATATGGACTGAGGCCAGTACAATAGAACTTTGCACGATGACTACAATAATAGCAATGTAGGATAGTTGGATAGTCGTTTTTGACCAATTTAATAATTTGCTTACTCGCATTAAGGTAATATATGCCGTATTTTGTCTTGTCTATCAAATGTAAGTCATTCATACATATTTAGTATTTCCCATAAATTCAAATTTTTTTTTGTTTCTTTAAATGTTTTTCTAATTCATGCGAAACCACCACAAAATACAGGCGTTCCTAGAACATATCATAGCATAATATACCATAACTTACATGAGATTTTTCTTTTTTTTTTTTGGTTGTAAATATCTTAATGTACAAGTAGAAAATTTAATGCATATAATAAATAAATAAATCTACTATTTATTTAAACATTAATTTTTTGTTTTTGATTTTATTTAATGGTGGTAGTAGTAGTGGTAGAGTTAGTGTACATATGAAATTATTTTAATATTTAAATAATTCTGCATTTATTTTCGTTTTCATTTTTTCATTTGTACAACACTTGTATAAGTAATGCCACAAAATACAGTTATTTTGACATTTAGTGTTGGTGGGCAGGCAGTGTTTAATGTACGATTTGGCAGCGTTTTTCATGTAACACCGCATGTTATTACCACAAACACTGGCTGTAATTTGAATTGATTTTGATTTATGCTGGCAAAATATCGCGTTATTTTTTGTTTTTTTTTTATTTCTTGTTAATCGGAATTTTAATATATTTGTAGCAAATTATTGAAGAATATTGATTGGCCTAATAAAAAACATGTTTATTGATTTACATATATGTGAACATAGGTACATACATACGTGTATCCATATAGAAAATATTTTATTAATGTTAACTAATTAGAGGTTATTTAAGATTGAAATCAATTTTAATTTTATTTGTATTTTTTTTGGTTAAATTTTTGGTGTTTTTCTTCTGTTTTTTTTTTTTTTTTTTTGGAATATAAAACCAACATTTCTGACATGCACTTTTATTAGTTAAATTGGTATTTAAATTTTTGTAATGTTCGAATGATTGATGAGGTATGGGCTTTGAAAAATTAATTTACATTAAAATTGATTTTTATTGAATTTGGCAAATGTATTTAAAAAACGATCGAACAAAATAATTTATGATGTTTAATAAATTAAAACTTAATTAAATGGAAACATTTTTTCAGCAGCGTTACGTGTCAGTGATTGATTTTTTTTTCGTTTTTATATAACTAAACATGTGTTCTTCGATTTTAATTAAAATCAAAATTAATTTTAATTACATGCAGCAGTTGTAATCGATAAAATACCAAAACTATTTGCAGACAAAAATTTGTTGGTATTTTATCTCCAGTACAGACATGAACCCTAATCAAAATGGAAATTTGAGAGATTAAGTAAGCCAGAGAAAACCCTTCTATTTGTTACGCTAAATGCCATCTTACAGATATGACAGCTTCCATTATGTGGGCACCTTTGATTTAACCATCTCGAGACCGCTTTCGCATTTCCTTGTCAAAGACAATTTTCATCTTCTATTCTTTCCTTGATAATGTTTTCCGGAGTTAGAGGTCTAATCCATTTCGACATCAATTGGACTAAAAGTAGGTATGCTCTACTTCATCAATGAATTTCTCTACTTCATAAATACATTCTGAAGTCGTCGTAGTCTAGTAACTAGACGTAAGGTCACGGTTCAAACCCCAAGTCAGACATCTCAACCATAATGAAATGAAAAAGAAAAATATTTCTTCGCCAAATTTCTCTCAAGAAATTTCTGGCAAAGACCCTGAGAGTAAACAAAATTGCCATGGAATGTTTCTCATATCACCCACGTTGTGTATGTTAATTTTATATATGAGTGCCGGGATCTACAGTTTAAAGACTGCTTCGAACGACAGACTTTGGAGAAACTTATCAGGGTAATATTATTTACTGTCAGAGTTTTTGCCAGAAAGGGATTGAACCTACTAAATTTTTTGATTTGTTAAATTTGCCATTAGTTATGAGTCCGTACGAACCCGCTCTCGGAAGAGATCCTTACCTGGCTTTCTTCGTGTTGAGCGTGGCAATGGTTTTCTGGATCACTCGAAAGTTAAAATATAGAACAACAAACAATTTTCTTTTATAGGTTTAAACGTAAAGGGAGAACAGTGTAGTGTACTTGTCTAGAGTAATCAGGTAGTTTATTTGGATCTTGCGAGCCTCTTTCTGTGCTTACGTTTTAACCTACGTATACGCTTCTTACGCCACTTAATTATCAGTTCTCCGAGGATGCACAGATATACTACCTGCAAGAGCAACGTTTTTTGACCAACCTCCAGTGTTGTAAAAGTTGTTTCAATACAACGAATACTTTAAGATTTCTAATCCTACTAAACATTTAATCATTTGTCTATGGCACAGCCTAAAGGCCTTCTAAATACTTTGTAAGTCCAGCAGTTCTGTGCATTTCCTTAGTCTAATTTTATGACGTGAAGATCTGTGATGATGGCACTACATTTTCCAGAAAATTTTTTCTTCATTGCAGGAACTATCCTGCAACTATCTACGGCGTAGATTTTATAAAATCCAGTAATGAATTTAAATATTTTTGTGTTGGAAAGACTCACTGTATTTACATATACATAAATATATCAAACATTAATCAAATATAAGAATACAAAACGAGTAGGTAGGTAGGTAATTAGGTTGGAGTGGTAGCTTTGATGCCAAAACTCACTCGAGCACGCATAGCGACCCATTAAGATGCCACAGTCAAGCGCAGTCACTGTAATGACTAAATTCTACCAAACTCAGATGTCGTTTGATGGTAGCAGAGGCCCGTATACATTTCCAGTGAACCCTCAAAATTGAAAGGAGCTGCAGTTTCTTCTCGTGTCTCCCCATAAGGCAATGACCTGTAAGCATTCCAGTGAATCCTCATAATTGATGAGAGCTGCAGTCTTTTCTCATGTCTGCCTATGAAGTAATTACCTGTAAACATTCCAGTGAAACCTCATAATTGATGAGACCTGCAGTCTTTCCACGTGTTTTCCCACAAAGCAATGGCCTGTAAGTATGCCAACTGTGATTGATATGACATTGCGATACAAGACGAGTGTTCCATTGAATCCTTAATTCGGATCCAGTCTTCGGACGCACGCAGTCTGGATACTGTTATTCAGATTTTTTAAATCTGTGTTGGTTTTAAAGGGTTAAATTTTATTTATTAAACATAGTAGAAGACATCATTTTATTGCTAAATAATTAAATAATTACCAAATATTTAACAAAATAAAGAGACAAAGACTTCAGATAAATGACTTCAGACAAAATTAAATGTAAATAATAAAATACTTCCACTAAAAATTAAGTTCATAATTAATCATTTATTTTCGTTGTAGACAAGGAAGCAAATAAACAATTTTAAAGTCCAATTCATTGTAAATTTACTTGTGTTCGTATATTGTTTGATTATTTGTTTGTTTGTATGTTTTTCGTTAAAACTGCTCATTATTTGTGTATTTAATTTAATGTAAAATTTAAACTGTTAAATAATTTTCATTATTTGTAAAAATAAAATTAAATAAATAGCAACAGTTACAACAATAGTCAAACGTTTAAATAAATATAAACAAACGCTGTAAAAGAATCTTAAGTATGAGCTGAAGTAAAAACAAAAAAAACCAAAAAACCAAACAAAAAACTCCCACGTTTGTTTGAACATCTTTTCTAATGTTGAGCCAGCATGAATACAGAACAAGCAGAAGCAACCAGCAATAGCGAGTATAATGAACAAACATCAGCGCCAACTGAAATAGCAACAGAACAACATTTATGAACTTTTTTATTATTAACAGATCCCTACAAAATAGCTGGTAATATTATTTGATAAAGCTTTGGGCCGTAAAGTTTTTTAGCTTAAATATGTAAGGTAATGTAAAGAAGTCGCGGTAGTCTAGTAGGTAGTGTGTTGGCTTATTAGACGCAAGGCCACCGTTCAAACCCCAGGTCAGACATCAAAACGAAAACATGAAAATATTTATTTCTTCGGTGACTTCCTTTCAGCAGATTTCTGGCAAAAACTCTGAGAGCAAATAAAATTGCCATGAAAAGTTTCTCTAAAATAAACTGTAGGTACCGCCACCCATGTATAATATTAATACACACAACATAAGTGGCGTGAGAAACTAGGTCCATAACCCCGACTGAAGGGTTGTAATGACCAATTATGTATGTATGTACGTATGTAAATCAGATTTGAGAAACTTTTTCACGATAATCCACCTTATCCGGTTGGCTGCTGTTGTTGCCATAAGTTCCTTGTGGTTGTTATTCTGCTTTTTTTCCGTTTCGTTATGGTTAGTAATTGGTCTGCTGTAGCAGATCCTAGAATACTGGTGCTGTCATCTTTCTTTTGCCTAGAAACAATGCTCTCCGAGTATGTGCTGTAGAGGTGGGAAACTTGCTAACCGTTGATTCCTACTTTTTTACGGTGTGGAAATTAAACATTAGTTCCCGCTGCTTATGAATAAAATTAACACACGCAACATTGGTGATGTGAGAAGATAGGTTGCAATGGTGACTAAGGATTGTAATGACCAACTAAGTAAGTTGGTAAGCTTAACCTTTCCAGGAGAAGGCGTATATGACATAAAAGAATATCAAATTTTTAAAATGTGAACTTTAAAAAAAACAAACAAAACAAAGTTGAATCCTCCGCGGTTACTTTACACAAAAACTCTCTTGATAATTTAAACTATCTTTGTATAGAGCCTCACTAAGGTCGCCCTTTACCTGCAAACCAACCGTTGTTTTCGTTTAAAATTTACACAAATTGCATTATTTGTTCAACGGCATTATGGTGTTTAGGTTGTGGTGTTGTTTAAATTTTTAGCTTCCTCATCTTCCTTGCAGCCATACAATGATGATGATTTTTTCTGCCATTGCTGGTATTACTCTTACTGCTGCTAATGATGATGATGATGATGATTTTTATTGTTGAAAAGTTTTTGTCGGTTTGGATATTTTGGTAGACCTTTACTTCAGTCATTTTGCTTTGTTTTTAAGCACTTGTTACCTTAATAGCTGTAATCGCAAGTAGATAAACTTAACTTAACAAATGAAAGCAGACAAAAAAAAGATGAAAACAAAAAACATTTTCAACACTTTACAAGAATAACATCAGTCTGATGTTTAACATTTTATTAGATTTATAATTCTTCTTCTTCCTCTTAATTTATATTTATTTCATGCAACATTAAATATCATAAAAATAAAAATGTAACTCATTATGTGTGCGTGTGTTTGCTTTTTCTCAACAGATTTATAGTGTGCTTTAAGTGCAACAAAAACAAAAAAAAATTCAAAAAAAAATTCAGTTAAAACGAAAAGAATTTAAATGGCCTACACACGTTTAAACAATTTAAATTGGTCTTCATCATGGCTTAAAGACATTGTTTTGAAGAGTTAGTGCAACACTTAAATGTTGCACGGTGAGTTATGAAATTATGAATTCCTTAAACTGTAACTGACGATTTTTTTCTTAACTGTTAAAAGAAAACAAAATTCATTACAAAAATACATCAGAGTGGGTGCATAATATACGACAAATTCCTTACGCTGGCAAAGAGCACAAGAGTATTGTAGATGGCGTGTTAGTGCTGCCGGAAATAAACTTCTTTTGGGATCTAATAAGTAATATCGTCACATTGTCTTGAAGTTACAAATTGACCCCTTTCAGGACGGGCAATTGATCACAATGAAAAATTACAGAGGTCTCGAATTAAATTTTAATATTTCAACAAGTTTTTCTTTTCTCCATACAGGTAGCTAATGCTTTTCACCAATGTAGATCTCAATCTACATGAGATCTGAAAGCATTCAATGCATATCGAAAAAATCATTGCTTGGTGTGTACTTTGGGCTGGCGGCATCATTAAAATTTATTTTAAAATTACTTTTACATTGACACCAATGACATGTGGTTTCAACAGGGTGTCCCCCTATGTCCTAATTGCATTGGATGCCCGTAACGCCTAGTTGGTAGTGTGATAAACTTTAAGTGCCGATGCCATGGCTTCGACTTCATCAGTTCTCCTATAAACTATCTTTTCTGTATTCCAACACTATGCACTACGTGAATAGGGGGGTCGTCTCCTGAGTGTTGGTCTCAAAAAAAAAAAACCCAAAAAAGAAAAATAAAAGAATAATGGCGCTTGCTGCTCTAATGTCAAACAGATAATGCGATATGATCAACCACGGCTACAGTTCAATACTTCCAACAAAACGAAATAAGAAAAAATATTTTTTCGCTGCCTTTCTCTCAGCAGATTTTTGGCAAAAACTCTGGGAGCAAATAAAAAGGCAATGAAAAGTTTCACAAAAATCTGTAGTTCAGAGGCGACTATAAATTGTAGTTCCCTCCACTCATGTATAAAATTAACACACTAAACATTATTGGTGGGAGAAACTGAAGGGTTGTAATGACCAATTAAGTAAGTAGTAAGGGCAACTCATCTTAAATGTACATCTGCACTGTATTGGCGTGGTGGAAAATGATAAATGCAGAGTATATGCTGTGAAGAAGTCGCCATGGTCTGGTAGGTAGTGTGTTGGCTTAGACATCAAAACAAAGATATGAAAATATTTCTTCGGCGGAGGAAGATCTCTGCTGGTTTCTGGCAAAATCTTTGAAAGTCAATAAAAAATTGCCATGAAAAGTTTTTCAAATCTGTCTGTCGACTTTAAACTGTTAGGTCCCGCCACTCTTGTACAAAAAAAGAACAAACATAACATAAGTGATGTTGTAAATCTAGGTCGTAATCCTGACTAAAGGGTTGGAATGACCAATTATGTATGTGTGGTGGAGATATCGAAACAATAGAAGAGTTTTTGTTTCTTTAGCGAGCTGTCGTAAAGGAAGTTAAGGAAGTTTGTACAAAATATAGACTTCCTATAGAAAGTAAGGTTTCGTTAATGGCGAGCGCACAACAAGCCTACGTGAGACCCTTCAACCTGTCTACCTACCTACATAAGGAAAAACAATTGCTACATTTTAAACAATTTATTAAATAAAGTGTTTTATAATAATATGATAAAATATAATAATTTTTGTTGTTTTTATTATTAACCACAATTGTTAACAAATTGTTTTATCATTACACATGAAGTTCGTTTCTTAAGTCGTTTGATTTTATTTTTCTATTAAGTTATTATGATAGAAACAAAAATTACCGGTATTTTTCGTTTTCTTTTTAATGAAAAAAGGAAAAAAAAAAATAAATTTAAAAACAGTTTCATTATTGTATATTCATTCGCATTTCGTGCAATTTGTTATTTGGAATTATGCATATTCATGCAATTGTTTTATTTTGCTTCCTACCTATAGCAAAAGGCAGAAATAGGTGTGCGCGTCTGCTCATGGATTAAAAACCAAAAAAAGAAAAATAAAATAAAAAAACGAGTACTGGTCCTGATATGCTTGCTATATTAATAATAAAACAAAAAAGTATAAGCATTTGTTTTTTTTGTAATTTTTTTTTTCTTTTTTTTATTGTTTATTTCTTTTGTTTTCATCCACTTGTATTTTCAATTGATTAATTTTAATTAATGTTGAGAAATTATTAAAATCGTTTTTACAGCTACTGTTTTATGGCTTTTGTTTCAATTTTTTTTCATTTTTGTTTTAATTTTTATTTGATTTTTTTTTTTATTTTGTACTACACAATATTTTCTTAGGTTTGGTTTGGTTTTGTTTTTTTATGTTTTGTTTTTTGAATACAATTTAAAATTATTAATGCTAATCCAAAATATTACCCTAGCAGTTGCTGCTGTTTAAACTGAAACTGACTTACAAACTGTAAAATAATTTCATGCACTTTTTCATAGTGAATAATTCCAAGATATGCTATGAACTCAACTTAACTAATTGTTTTCATTTTTTTTTTCTTTCTTCTTCTTTGCATTTTCTGTTGTAATTGTTGCTTTTGTTAGCGTGAACAAATGTTTTCATTTATACTGTATTATACTCTACATTTGGTATTGTTATCACCTACAAAACATTGAACATACATGACAATGTTATATACATACATATGGTTTGCTGTACGAAATAACGCCGTAATTTCTTGCGTCTTCTGGAGACCGTCATCCAGATCACAAATTCCACATCCAACGAATTTTATTTCCAGATTTTCCCTTGCCCAATTCGATTACTGTAGTACTTACTTACATAATTCGTCATTACAACCTTTAGCCAGAATAACAACCTAGCTTCTCGCACCACTCATGTTGTGTGCGATAATTTTATCTATGAGTGGTGGCACCTACTGTTTAATGTTGCCTCCGAACGAGAAACTTTTTTTGGGAAACTTTTCATGACAATTTTATTTTACTCTCAGAAATATGTTTTCTTATTTCATTTTTCTCGTCTAATAAGTCAACAGGCAACCTATTAGATTACAGCGACTTCAGGCTCTTATAGTACTATGCATTCTGCAATACGGCTGTAATAATGACGATACATGGGTCCTATATCAAAGTAAATAGCATGTTAATATACGCTGTGTTTAGTGTTATGTGTAAATTACAGCAGTGTGTAATGAAAGAGCACACTACAACGCGGCCATTAGATGTCTGGAGAATATCTGAGATTAATAGTGAAAGATAGATCAGTGAACCCAATTGCAGCGACACCAGAAAGATTTGGGGTCACCAGAAAGGCCTAGCCATATCAGATTCCATCTTAGGAACCTCACAATAATTATAGCGAGACAGTAGGCTATGGGTGCACACGCCAGGAAACTGGGAATACCTCTGCAGACATTCTAACAACGAGGAAGAAAACTAAAAAAGGCCACATAATACTTTCTCCGTCATTGCTCGGCGTTTAGACATCTAAAAATAGTATTTTTTAAGCACCTAAAATGCGTGTCTAGCCAAAAGATATTTTAATAAAATGTAAGCCTTCATTAAACTCTCTGGATGGTTGAAATATGTCAATTAAA
Source organism: Sarcophaga caerulescens (assembly GCA_927399465.1). Classification (NCBI taxonomy): domain Eukaryota; kingdom Metazoa; phylum Arthropoda; class Insecta; order Diptera; family Sarcophagidae; genus Sarcophaga; species Sarcophaga caerulescens. Next base: position 117,497,351 of record OV656872.1, on the reverse strand, counting down.
AGTTGTAATTATACGATATGAATCAATAGCTTATAACGGTATTACAACGGGAAATTATAGGACCTATCTTTATTTGTTATTTAAGAAATGAGAATCACGTAATTATGTGATTATCTTAGCTCCTTCTATACATGTACCTGCAGAATCTATACGCTTTGTATTTGGAAAGATCAAAGGAACTATTTACCTAATTAATCCCTTAGTAATGAACTATCCCGCACTGAAATTTGGATTATTTTTCTACTATTACCGTCAAGAGTGAAAGACCTGGCAAACATTACACGAAAGAAGAGTAATACAAAAACTTGGGTTAATAAAGCTTTTGGTTAAACTGCTAATGCATACATACACGCCTAGTACAAACAGTAAGGAAAAACTCTTGGAGAAAAGGCTATATTACTTACCTAGCAATGTAGTGAAGTTATCGGAAATGTACATAATCGGTGGAAGGTTTGTTATTAAAGCAGGTGACTGTGATTGCAGTCGATGATCTTCAAAATAGTTTTTTGGGAACCTTTCAATATTAAATTTTTACAATCCCATTTCCACCTTTGCCGATGATATTGATTTCCTCTACATACATGAAAACCTCCACATAGCATCTTGATGCTTTTCACATGACTTCTATCTACTGGAAATGTGATCAAATTTATGAAGAGTAAAGACGAATGACGAACGACAGATAATAATGAAAAATATGCATTAAAGATGATTTGATGCTAAAGTACTTTATTTACTTTGGATTCTTTTCTGTCATATTCTATTCCGATTCAAATGTATAAATCTTTGGCTATATGGGCATCTGCCTTTTGTAAAACCATTACAATCATCAGATCGTATCCCATGACTGTCGTATGTCAATATTTATGCTGTTTTATGTGTGATAGATAAGCTTGTTTCTGAATGCTTTTCTCTTGCTTTTCTTATTATCTTTTCACATTTAAATTTAATTTATTCAGTTCTGTTGTACAACTAATCACGACGTATAGGTTCCTGGCGGCCAATGGGCAGCTGCAACTCGTGAGATTCATTTGTCACCAAACTATCCTCATTGTATTCTCCACTGTATGGCATGTGGCACTGTCTATCCAGTCCTATTCTACAATTTTGTCCAAATAAAGTCAGTAATTAATGCACTGTTGCGATGGATGCTATTGCCCCATATTAGATTATTTTGTATGTTCACGTTCACATTTATCCAGAAATAGGCCTCATCGTTGACTATGATTTTTCATTAAAAATTGCGTTTAATAGCTAACTACTGCAGAGCCGATTCAGCGAACACACGGCGTTGTGTATGATAATTTACTTTCAGTTGCTAGGTGAGTTTAATTTTCTACAGGCGCAAGACCAATTCATCAAGTAGTGGCCTGCGAAAGACCGAGTTCTTTAAGTACCGCAAAATCGACTGCCTTGAATTCTCCAGCACGCTCTCACCGCTGCGTTTCGACGACGTACGGGTGGTGGTCGATCGTTTTCTGAACCACCACATTGTGAATGATACCCACGGTATTATGATTATGGTGATCTTAAGATGGGCGCAACACTAGATGTGTTGTTCAGGCAACACATCCCATCCATTTTAATAAAAAAAATTTATTATTTTCACATGTTGTTTTCAGTTTTATATCCATCCATGGTGATTTTTCAAAACAGGCTTATTAAATGACAGCTAATTTGACAGTTGTGCCCTTCATAACTAAAATTGCCATGAAAAGTTTTTCAAAAGTCTGTCGTTCGGGGGAGTAGACTTTAAATTGTAGGTCTCGCCAGTCATGGATAAAATTAACTCTCACAACGTAAGTGATGTGAGAACCTACGTCGTAAAGCTGACAGAAATATTGTAATGATCAATTAATTAAAGTAAGTAAGCGTTAATAAGATGGCGACTATGAACTGTCAAACTTCGAAAGTCCCTGTTGGAACACGCGATAAATGCAAAAATATAACATTGAAACCAAATCCTAACTAAAAAGCTAAAGTTGGAAATTGCGTTCCTCTATTGCAATGAAATATTTGATCAAAAAAATAATTCCTTAATATTCAGCAAAACTAGCGAGAAGTAATACATGGAAAAAAAGAATTGCGGAAAAGCTTTTCGTACAATGATAATGAACCAGGCTTAGAAATCATTGAACTTCAATACAAACAACCATAAAATCTATAATAATTTCTATTTTAAAGGAGGCCATATAAGACATTAAAAACGAATAAATATTTAACGAAACAAACAACTGTCGGTTTTGTAAACATATCGCATAATACATAGTTCTCCTTATCCACCAATGTCTACGAATTGAAATTTTATTTGATTTCTATTTAATTTTCAAATTTAATGTTGTAAAGCTTGTAGATAAACTTTATTGCCGTATTATTTTTATTAATCAGGCATTTTATTTTGTATTTATTTACAATTAAATTTGAAATTATTTTTTATTTATTTTGTTTTTTTTTTCTTTTTTTCTTATTTCGATTGCGTTTCAATTCATTTGATTGTGAAAAAATGCTAATCAACTGCTTAATATTTGCAATAAATATTTGTTAATAATTCTATTAGTTAATAAGAAATCTAACGTAGATAATGAAGCTATCGCATAGAAATTATTGTGTTTCTAAAAGTTTATGTTTTATTTGGATTTTTAATTTTTTTGTTTTGTTTTAATTTAAATTAAAAAAAAAGCTTAATTATGCAGTGAATTTAATGGAAGTAAATGGAACTTTTTATTGTTTTCTTTTAATGAGAAATAAAAAAATAATATCGATATTCGATGTTTTGAAAAATTTTCCACAATTTATAAACGTACATATGTATGTTTCATAACTCTTGGCAACCTGAGTCCAAGTATTGTCATGGAACTTCCGAGCCTTGACATTTGATATCGGTCATTTTGTTGTAGCTACATGTAAAACTCATTTACAGCAATTCGACCCATATCTAGATGATTAATAGCGTGAGCAACAAAATTGTCGAATTTTCGACGATACCAATCCACATGAGACCCAAGAATATCCAATTCATCTCGAAAAATTCTCTATTTAGTGGCCATGTTTCTTTGAGGACAACGTTGACCAGCTCATCACTGCCGTACCATAGTACCATAGGTCACTGACTACCAACTCCACTTGTGCTGAATTGGATGATCGAAATACCAACGACATGTAGTTTCAACAGGATATCACTACGAGCAACACAACTCATGCCACATTGGATATTTTTCAAGAACAATTTGGTGGCATGGTCATCACAAAGGACATGATGTGAAGTGACACCACGACTGTATGATTTGACTCTGTTAGAATTTTTCTTGTGGGGTTTTCTGAAGTCGCAGGCGTATGCGAATAAGACACAAACCAAAAAATTCTCAAATCCAACTTAAACCAAATACAGCCTGATTTATACGCCAAAGTCACAGAAAATTGGTTTTTTCGAAAACGTTGTTACATTTCAAATATGCTGAGTATGCTCCTTATGACCTTCAACAGTCTTTTCATGTCCATCTAATTGTGGCCAGATTTGGTGCTGCTTTGAGGGAATCTATACAATATTCACAGATTCTCAATAAGATATCTAAGATTTTCTAATATATTGTCGTTCATAATATTCTTCAACGTAGCTTGCGTAACTGATAATGTCGCCTTAAGGTGAGCAGTACTCATACATATAGTACATAGTTGGTCATTACAACCCTTCCGTCAGATTTACGACCTAACTTCTCACACCACTTATGTTGTGTGTGTTATTTTTATTATACATGATTGATGTTACCTACAGTTTAAAGTTACCTCTGAACGAGAGATGTTTTGATAAAATTTTTCATGACATTTTTTATTTACTCACAGATTTTTTCAAGAAATCTGCTGAAAGGAAGTCGCCGGAGAAATATTTTTTCATATTTCGTTTTGTTAGAGACGTCTGACCTAAGGTTTGAACCGTTGCCTTATGTCTAATAAAACAACACACAACCTACTACATTCTCCAAAGATGGCTCCATCCAGTCTCGAGCCATCCGAACCTATATGATGTCAATTACGAGGTGCGTTACATAATTTTTTCTGTTTTCTCTATCTGGAGTGGACGTCAGGAACGTCATATTGTGGTGCCATGTAATCAATATTTCTGAAAGTTTCTAATTACGTCACAATCCTTCGATAGGGTTGAACACTCTACCATTGAAGAAGGCGCCCAGATAGCCTGTCTGGTAGGTAGGTGTAGTATGCATTTGTAATAACGATGCAGGCGTAGCTTTGTATCTGCCTTATCAAATTGAGCTTAATATTCTATTCTCAAATACCAGGCATCAAAATAAAGCTAATCACTGCTGTATAGATCTTATAAGCTATGTAAGCTATTTAATCCCTGCTCTTTCGATATCCTTAAGAAACCTGAATTTCTTAATAATATAATTACAATGGTAAACGTTACTGTTGTGCAATATTAAATTGTTTTTGTAAAATATTTTTTTGAGATCCACAATTAACAGGAAGTACTTTTTGGTAAATAATTTCCAATAAAAACTTAATATTCTCCAAAGCATGGCATGGCATGGCAAATAGCATGAAAACAAAAAGTGAAGATCAACTGATTAAAAACATGCAACCATTTTAACACGTTTTTTTTCCCCAATTCTTAAACAATTTCTGTTTTTAATACAATATTTATTAATATTTTAGCAACAACACTTATCATCACTACAATCATTACAAGGCTGATGATATAAATGGAGAGCTGTAGCTCATAATATTTTGGAATTTTGAAAGAATCTATGTAAACTTATGGTACCTAACGAAATAAATTCATAACAATACATGTCCTTATGTCAGAAATAATAGAGACAAAAGCTTTATTTTCAATAAAATGTTTTATGGGGTCTTTTTTAAGCGTTTTCTATTTTTAAATTTACACATACACTTTGTATGTGTGGGGGGATATCTTCAAATTTTTTTATTCATTTGAAAGACCTATTGATGCCACTATGTGTACAATATTACATTACCAATTTTCCATAAAATTTTTTCAGGAGACTGGAGGTGTAAACAACCGCCGTCAAATAAGGAAATCAGCGGAATCCGTTCCATAAGCAAACTATTATGGTCCGAAATGTGATATGTCTCGCAAAACTCCATGAGTTCGTATTTTCAAATGCCGTACTGGATATTTGTAGACTACATCATTGTCTTTTGATAACTTTCAAGGAAAAATTTTGTGTACCGATAAAGAAATTTTTATTATGCAGAAAAGTTTAACAAACAGAGTCATCTAAGAATGAATCTCAAATGATTCCCAGAGTCAAAAAGTTATCACTTAGCTTCAGTCATGGTTTGGTCGGATGTCTCTTCTGAGAGGATAATAGGCTTGCATTGCTGCGAACAAAGTATCAAAATATCATCCGAAGTTTACCAAGAAAGCCTTTTGTAAACTACTGCAGCAGAATTCCAGTTAAAACGACCCAAGCCTAGCCCCAAACAAATCTCCACGGAAGAAAGGGCCATTAACAGACCTGATTTGGATCAGTTGTGACAGGTTTTCGAGAACAAAAATATGCTCCCATATTGGTTCTCTTTAGACTGTCTTGACTCGTGCTGTGTGTGGCTGTTCTCGGCTTTAACGCGTACGTGAATGTTAAAGGTGAACATTTCCAATAAATATTTGCTTTTGGTACATAATATTTCTAGGGTCTTCCAACAGCGACTTCCAAACTTTAACAGTTAATCAAGCCCATTTCGTTGAATCTGGACCTGTGAAATTAGTTTTTATTTATTCAGTCTGTTTTGTATAATCGCCATGTGCCACCATAGACAACGCTATGGTAGTTCGTTTGCTAAATATGCTCTGGGGTAGTTTACAACCGATCCCAATTTTTATCAAAAAATCATCTTCAGCGATAGGCTCATATCTGGATGAATCGGCATGTGAACAAACAAAATTTGGGGCGTTACGAATTTAAGACCTTATCAATCCGCATTAAAACTAATAACATTCAATACATCCTGAAAAAGTCACTGTTAGGTGTAGATTTTAAGCTGCCAGCGTCATCGGTTCATACATCTTTGAAAAAACTTATTTTTTGCCAGAATTGAATGATCTGTACACCAACGGTGTGTGGTTTCAACAGACGTTACTACGCTATATGGCTCGTGTCACTTTGGACATTCGGTACTAACGCCTTGAAGGTGAAATGAACTAGCCACCGAGAGTATTAGGTCTCATCCATTCCGTCTGTTTTGCCAAATCACTATGTACGACCATAGACGACGATGTATGTTCTGGAGTAGTTTGCAATTCAACCTAATCAAAAAGTCGTCGTAATCCATGCCCGGATAAATGGCCATGTAAACAAACAAAACTATACCAATCCACATGAGCATCAATAACGTGTAATGCATCTCCAAAAAGTCACTGTTTGATGTGGATTTGTGGCCGGCATCATCGGTTCATATTTCTTCGAAAACGCCATTGGACAGGTCATTACTGTCAAGAAAATTACTGTAGTTCAAGGATTACCAGCATCATTTGGCTCGAGGTAGATGATCTGGACAACAATGACCTGTGCTTTCAACAGGACGGAGCGACATGCCACATAGCTGATGCCATTCTTCATGAGCGATTTGAGGACATGAATACCTCACGTGGAGGTGATGTAAATTGGCCGCTGAAATCAAGGAATTAAACTGCGTTAGAGATTTCCTTGTGGGATTTTCTTAAGTCGCAGTTGTATGCGAATGAGCCTACAACAAAGGCAATCTTCAAAGCCGACATAATACTTACCATCGGTCAAATTCACCCTCATTTATACTATATTTCCCACATAATTATGTCAATAAGCCAAACAACGAATAAAAAATTTCTACAACATCTTACTTACACTTTGCTTAAATGAATTTTAAAGATAGAAAGCGTCTAATGAACGAGCCGATGTTAATAAATGTGTAAAAAAGAGTGCTTCAAAAACTTCTATCAGTACTTACTTTCCATATATAATTTGGTCATTACGACCTAGCCTTTCACACTACTTATGTTGTGTGTGTTAATTTTATTTATGAGTAGCGGAATCTACAGTTTTTGAGAAGCTTTTTATGACAATTTTATTTCACTCTCAGAGTTTTTGCCAGAAGTCTGCTGAGAGGAAGTCGCCGAAGAAATATTGTTTCAAATTTCGTTTTGTTCGAGATGTCTGATCAGGGGTTTGAACTGTGGCCTCACGTCTAATAAGCCAACACCCTACTTACTAGACTATGACGATTTCAACAGTACTTATATCTTTGCTAAGTATTTCCCTGTAAATTTTTGTCGTCTTGAAAATTCAATGAATCGGCGATACCAGCTGATTATGAAAATGAAAACAGTTCTGAAAGAAATTTTCTTTTTTAAATTTCAAAATATTTGTAAATTTTCATTAAGCAACAGACCTAAATACCTCGTTTGATTCAATTATATAGTTGTAAAACAAAATTTATGAAGTTGTTATAATTTTTATGTGTCCTTATTATTTCTTTTACCACAATATATGTATGTCTTCAAAATACTTTTCTCTATATTGTACATATACAGTGGACAGCAAAAGCTTTAGTACGGCAATATATTTTAGCAATTTCATGAATGTTAGCCAAAAGTTTCTATAAAAAATGAAGGTTTTTATATTTATTTTATTAATTTATTTCGGTTTTATTATAAAACAAACAATTTTTTAATATTTTTCATAAAGCAAGGAAAAAATAAGGAAAAGTTTCAGATGCCACCATAGGTACCCCCAAGGAGAACCCTGAGTAAATTAAAAATTCAAAGGCCTAATATATGAAAATGTTATCCTTTGTATTTAGTAGAATATCCCTTAAGGTCAAGCATTCCATTTAACCCATTTGGAATTGAATGTACAAGTTATGTTCAGTGTTTTCTGGTGGCACCATGAGCATGTTTTCGGTTGACTTTTGTTTGAGGTTTAGCGATTAGGTAACCGTTCTTTCAAATGATCTCATAAATACTTTCCTGAAGTCATATCGAGACTTTGTGCAAGAGTATTAAGCCTGTGGGGACTTTTTTTGTCAAAATATATTGGCGTACTAAGTACTTTTTCTGTCCACTGTATGTATTATACATACTCATGTAAATTCCTTTATAAAAGTATTTACCCCCAGAAGTGTAGACATATTTCTATGTGGGTGTTTACATTTTCTCTTTAACTTGCCAGACTAGTTATAATTTCATTTTCCAATGTGTAACAACACACTAGAAATAAACTTTTCACCTGGAAGCTTGTCTTGTCTTTTACCACTGGCGAATGATGGCTGTAAAGATATATGACTGACTATATGACGTGCTCATAAAATTCTTAAGCTACATTTGCTAATTTGCATAAGTTTTTGTTATCGTTTGCCAACATACAATACAATATTTATGATCTCTTTAATCTTGGGAATTGAAATTGTTTTGAAAATAATATTAAAACTGTTTTCTGTTAATGTTTTTTGAAAGGCCATCGTAAGTTGTTGGCATTTCTATGCAAATGTCGTTGTCGTTTATTTCCAGTTCAAATTCATAACATTTCTTTGAATGGACAATTTTTATATTTGTCTACAGTTTTATTGCCAATATAATAAATATTTATATGGAAATGGTGTAAATTGTAGGAATGCAGTTGATTTTAAGTACTGGGAATTAGACCATCAAGAACACTGTTATAGGTTAACAACCGCTGATAATTATTTCTATTTTCGGGTCTAACGTTAGTACACTCGTCACGTATATAAGTTTATGGTTTCTTAATCTTTGAAGTCTTAGAAATATTTCAAAGAATTTTTGTAAATTTTTTGTTTACAACTTTAAATTATTCGGAGTATATAGAAATATATTTTCTAAATGGCCGAAACGAAAAAAATACAGTAATGAACTGATATCTAAACATCATACATTCGTTACAATATATCGGAACTTTTATTAAGCGCTTCTATCATACATACATATGTACATACACTATTAGTCATTACAACTGTTCAGTCAGGATTACGTCCTAGCTTCTCACATCACTTATGTTGTGTATGTTAATTTTATATACGAGTGGCGTGACCTACAATTTAAAGTCGACTTTGAACGACAGATTTTTAAGAAACTTTTCATGGCAATTTTATTTATTCCCAAAGTTTTTCCCAGAAATCTGCTGAGATAAAGTCGCCGAAGAAAATTTTCTTTCATATTTCGCTATGTTCGAGATGTCTGACCTGGGGTTTGAACCGTGGCCTCACGTCTAATAAGGCGACACACTAACTGCTAGACTACGACGACTTCAAGCGCTTCTATCATTAAATTTAAACAAACTATCAAAGATGCTATTTTCCATGAACGTAGTACGTAAATCGGATTGAATTTGACCAATGCCTTAAGTTATGTTGGATTTAATGACCACCTCTTAAATTCACACTAAATGGTGACTTTTACGAAATGCATTGGACGTTATTGGTTCTCTTGTGGATTGCATCGTTTTATCATCGACCTAGAGTCCATTCCTAGAACCGAGGACACTGCCACCCCTAAAATCCATATCAAAAAGACAAATTTTTTTGCTGAAAATTAGTTTGAGCTGCAAACAACTCCAGTACACAAGTTGTTGTCTACGGTAGTAGTTGGTGATTTAACAAAACAGATGTAATAAATAAGACCTAATAGTCTCGGTGGTTGGTTCACTTTACCTTCATAGAGTTCGTGCAGAATGTCCAAAGTGACACGAGCATTGTAGCACGTAGAGCTGTACTGTTGATGCCAAAAAAAGTTTGTTATCATCGACCTATAGTGTTCGCCGTTAACAGTGACGGCCTGACCAATATCTTTCTCAAAGAAAGAAACAAAAAAAAAAAACGCCAAACGCTTGAATCCAATGTGGATTGGTATCGTCGCAAATTCGACAGTTTTAATAATTATTCACGTTCCCATTCACCCAGAAATGGAACTCACTGCTGCAAATGAAATTTCGATGAAGAGGTGCCCGAGCAGAACGACCATTTTGATAAACAATTTTATTATTTGCACGTATAATTATATACATTAATGGTGATTTGGCACAATAGACTGAATGAATGATAAATAATTTAACTGATGCAGCTTTTAAAAGAGGACCATTTTCCAATGTTAAAGTGCGGAAGTCCCTATTAGAAGATCCAATATATAACTCCGTCGTAACTTGGTTTTATGAGCCATGCATGGCCTTAGATTCATAGAGTTTATCTGATATCATCGGAGGTAAATAATTTGTAATTATGGCAGCTTATATGTTATTTAAAAACCTTAGTACCAAAGTAGTGTGTTAGAATTTATTCATAGGTGGTTTTTAGTAGTGTTTTATTGGATACCAATCTAGTCAGGGTAATGGGGAAACATTAAACTTTTTTGTTTGCGTTCTTAGCCTTACGTTTCACTTACCGGTTTCACTAAAGGAGAGTAGGTTTAGGTTAAAGGACGTGTACTGGTCAATTGAGACAAGTACAGTACCCGGAACGTCCTTAAAATAGAAGGATAATAGAGGGGATAGGAAAAAGGAGAGGAAGTAGGAAAGGGAGAATGGGAAGCGGAGGAATTACACAGACCAAACAAAACACAAGGGGGAGCGCGACTACACTGATGAAGCCCTAGCACTTTTCAACCAGCTCAAGCTACTAATGAATCTGTGGAGAGCCTTGATTTCGGCTCTTGACACAGAATTCAAACCCTCAAAGCAGCCCCTGCCAAGGGTCCTCAACCTACTAAGGGCTGGGCAGTTACAGAGGAGGTGCTCGACAGTCTCCAACTCTACCTCATCGCAACATACCCTGCAATAGTGATCTGGAATAGCGACCTAATCTCGCAGTGCTCCGTGATAAATCCGATAACTAACCTTAAACTGGCCTTATCCAAGTACAGCAGCCAACCATAGACATCTAGAAACATAACATCACGATCCATTCCCCCAACGCCTCTGCTTATAAAATTCTTAAACTACCATCCATTGATGGGGCCGAAGAGGTGGCAGATTGGGGGTCAGGACCAACTATTAAATCGCCCTCAGAAAGCGAACCTAACCTAGCGAGAGCATCCGCCGTCTAATTGCCCAGAATTCCGCTATGACCCGGAACCTAGCATAGACGGATACGGTCTGGTCCAAAAGTCCTTAACGACTCCTTGCACTTGCGAACGAGCCGTGAGACCGACGCAATGGCCCTAAGGGCAGCCTGACTCTTAACGAAGATCATGTAAGATACCGAATCCGAAGCGGGGCCTCCAGCTATGGCCTCAATAACTTTCAATATTGCGAAAATCTCCGCCTGAAATACGCTGCAGTCATCATTTAAAATGAGGTGAAGTTCGAGACCGAGTTCCCTACAGAAAACCCCAGTGCCTGTACCTCCACCTAACTTAGACCCATCTGTGAAGAAGGGTATAACTTTCTGCCCCTGGAGTACCCCACCATTCCATTGTGCCCTTTCCGGTATAAGTATTATTAAACCAGGCAAGAACATAGCCTCAGGCACAATATAATCGGTGGCTTTTTCCGAAAGTCCATACCTCCCATCAGGAAAGACGACGTTCAGAACTCTGGAGTGACTTATCGATTCGCTCAGACGTATGGCACTTCGCGCCACACACTGCTTGACATACAAATCAAGCGAAGTCAGGCAGAGCATAGTGTCAAGAGCAGCCTGAGGCAATCCGCTGAACCTTATCAAGGATTTCCGTTGAAAACTCTTATCTAAGGCTAACAATCGCCAGACATATCCAGCGAATGAATGAGAGTAACTACTTTAGTTGTCTCAAATGTGAGATACGCAATTGAGGAGCAGCAACTAGAATAAATACAACGAATATATCAAATTCTAGGAATCGATGATTCATTGCGTAGAGAACCAGGCTGCAAAGGGTTGCTGAGATACGTAATAAAGCGTCTGAGACCTGAAGATCCCAGGAAGAAGTTTACTTCGAATACAATAAATCTGCATGAGATGTTTATACAGCACTTTGTCCACTATAAGGTCAAACTATTGATGCAGTGAGCTATCAATTCATACAGTTATTAGTCGTTTTCCCAGAAATTTGATCCTTTCTGGTTCAAAATGATTAACAAGAAAAAGGCATGTGCACACCGCAGAGTATATTGCTTGCTTCAACAAACTATGAAATTTTTTAATTGGGCAACATGAAATCATTAGAATTTTGGTATTCAAATTCAATAAATAAACTTCAATTCAGTTTGGCAAATATTTCATATGCTTGTATGTATAAATGAAATGTATAGAAATAAATGAAATAATATGTATTTTTATTTAATATTTGATTTTTTTTATTTTTAATTAATATTTGATTGACCAACAATATTCTGAAAAAAAAAATGCAACCGTTAACCAAATCCAAATCTATAGGTAAAGTAAAGTAAAGTCAAAGCTTATGGTTCCAGTTATATAATAAAGGCTGACAATTCTTCTACCACATATCATATGAATGGTATGTATATAATACTCTCGTTGATTTGTTGTCGATTTTAAAATTTCTTCACAAGTTGTTGTTATGTAGCCTGAGGTCTTTAAAATTTTAACAAATTTCCCATCTGGTGCAAATGATTGCCGGCAAAGATGGTCTACATCAACAGCACCGGAATCATCATCATCGTAAACATGGATTTGAGCAATCATTTTATTAATTTTTCTTTTACTTCGGTTTTTTATTTCATTTACATTGAAGAAAATATTTCTGCTGTTTCTATTAAATGGCTGGCGAAGATGTGTCTTCTTATTTCGGCATCAACGTAAAATAGTTTATGGCTGTCGATTTGCTTACCATATGTTTGCGTGTTTTGCAGTGGTGATGTACTGAATTGTTTTGTATTTAAATTTCGAACATTTCCAGTGTTTGGCAACATAAAACAAGTCAAACGATTTAGTAATTTAGTTGATAAATTTATTGTGGCCGTAATTGAAATTTCACGTAATAAACATCAGGAGTTTTAATATTGCTGTCTGAAGTCGTACTTATTTTTTAATTAAAGTTTTTAAAGTAATTAAATGGGAAAATAAATCACAGTTCAATTGGTTGTGGAAAATAGTGACAAGTGTTACAGTGTAAAGTAATTTTTAGATGCAAACTTCGTAAGATTATTGACATTTTATCAAATAAACAGAGTGGCAGTAGTACTATAACCAACAACAGAGCTCTACTCTCCAGTTTGCTTTATCGCTAGTGTAGATGGATTTGGTTCGATTCAGAAGAAACAACAAAGCAACACCAGCTATTGAATATTTAAAACTGGGCAGCACGCCTAATATAACTAAAATGTAGGCGGAGTAGTCCAGTGGATAGTGTGTTGGCTTTTTAGCTAAGAGGCCACGGTTCATACCCCAGGTCAGACATCCTGAAACGAAACGAAATATGGAAAACTATTTCTTCGGTAAAGTTTTCTCATCAGATTTCTGGCAAAAACTCTGGGGGCAAATTAAAATTGCCATGAAAAGTTTCTCAAAAATCTGTCGTTCGGAATCGACTTTATATTGTAGGCTCAGCCACTCATGTATAAAATTAACACACACAACGTGGTCCTATAGAAGCCAATGCACCCATTACGAGTGACTGTTTAGTGCGACTTGTGGAGCGGAGGTATCATTGGCCCATATTTCTTTGAAAATGAGGGCCGCGCAACCATTACGGTCAATGGAGACATCCACCGCTAGGTTGTAATTCTGACTGAAGGTTTGTAATGACCAATTTTGTATGTGTCAAGGTATACAAGGTATATGGTCTTTTAAAGCGCTTTCTATCTTTATATTTCAATAAGACAAAGTGTTTTCGAGATATCACTGAAATTTTCGTTTGAAGGACCTATTGATGCCACTATATATGTGGAATATAACGTCGTTAAGATATTCGTAGGTGGAGAACATCCAAAATGTTCTATTTTCCATGACTCTGATGCATAAATCAGTCTGATTTTGAACAATGGCTTGGGTTTAGTTAAAGGCACCCTTAGCTAAAGGGAACTTTAAAGTCAGCATTAACTTCTTTTCGTTATTACAACTTGCAGATAAAATAAAGTTAACTTTTTCAAAAAATATGGCAGTGCCGGAGCAATGTCGATAACACTGCTCAATTAAACAAGTTTTTTTTTTTAACGCAGTGGCAACAACGGGCTTCCATATTGAAAATAATATATAATATGGCAAGTTCAAACATCAAATTAACTTTAAAAGTTATTGGTAGGATGATCCTCCCTTGAGCTTAAAACTCACTTCTACCATATTGTCCACTTATAATAATGAAAAGCAATTTATCTGCCCGTTAAAATCCTCCCTTTAGTTAACGGCAAGTTGTAATAATGGCTCTAACAGGGTCAAATATCAATATTTTGATGGCCAGTTCACATCACCTTCACATGGGACGAACATCCTCTGAAACAGCTCATGCAGACCATACAATGTGGCATGAGTTGTGTGGCATGTAACACCATCATGTTGAAACCAGATGTCTCTGTCTATGTATTGTACTGATGCTTTAGTTGCTTTAGTTTTCATCACCAGTGTAATGTATCATACGTTCAAAGCACACCCTTAATTGAAAAAAAATCTTTAATTATTGAGAAATAGTTTTTGAATGGGATTGTCTGTCTTCTTCTTTTTTTTTAATTATTGGGTCAAATCTTTATTACCGTCGATGTGTTTTGTCAATACACAAAAATTAATGTCAGATTTCAGTTTTATGTTCCTTTTTTTTTGTTAAGAAATAATTTATTACTATAAACAAATAATTTTATTGCTTTATTATGTAACATTTTATAAACTTTAATGTCGAAAGTGCAATAAAAAAATAATAATAAATAATAAAAAATTAATTAACTTTGCATGAATTTCGTCACAAGAACAAATTATTTTTTATTTTTTTTTTTATTTTATTTATGAAGACTGTAGACATTGATGGTTGAGGATGACAAACTGTTTTGACAGTTTCTGTTCAGCTACCGAATTGTGGAAGCTTACTTAGAAAACAATAAATATGCTTCAGATGTTCATACAGCGCTTTGTCCATTTTAAGATCAATAGAATCGACCGAGTAAGCTATCAATTTGTGCAGTTGTTGGTCGTTTTCTCAGTAATTTGACTCTTCTTCATTCAAAATTATTATCAAGAAAAAGACATCTGCACAACGAAGAGTATATTACTGCAAAGTCCTGCCTTACATGCCTCTAAACTACAGCTCGTTTTAGAATTGAAGCTAAATGGCCATCGTTTGTGTGAGGCAGTAAAGCAGTAGCAACTCAAAAGCCAGGAAGAAATCGCAGAAACAAGGGTGTAAGGCAGGAAATATTTTTCCACCAAGTCAAGAGGCAGTCCAAACTTGGTGTAAGGTCAGTTGGGTAGTGTTTAAAGATTGGAGCTTTTGTTTAGCCTGAGAGCTGTAAGCGGCTTTCTGAGTAAGCCTTATAGGCCCAAAGAACATTTGTTCATATTAGTGAATGCTTCAAGCCTAAAGACAATAAAATTAATTTCTGTATAAATTGCGACATCAATAAACAAAATTTGACGTATTTGAAGAGAAAACAATCCTCTAGCTGTTAATAATTCAATATTACGTCCATTGCAATTGACTGTTTGGTGCGATTCAGATGGAAAGCTTTATCTAGTCATGCTGACTGTATTTTTGTGTTCAACACAAATCCTTAACAGTTGTAGAGGAGGCAACTAGGTATAGAAACTAGGACGACTTAATGGGCCTATACAGCAGTCTCTCTTGACTTTATATCAACAGATAATAAGAAGATCCCTCTCCATTACTATTACCGCTGACATAGGTGCCGCAAACAATTATGCACCTCTTCTCAAAGAACCATTATTGCAAATCAGCAGCCAACACTAGTCTACTTCTCTGAACGATTAGATTGTGGCACAGATCGTGTACTGACCACTTGAAATTATTGACAGAATTAGAAACTCTCATGATACCACACTATAACTTCTTGCGGAATTCCATAACATCTATTCCTGATAGAGGGGAAAATAAAAAAATAGTACAACATACCTCGTAAATGACTTCATACAGACTTTTAAGGTCAGGTCGATCCATTTTTTAAGAAGTCGGCGAGTATATCTTAGTCAGTTATATGGGTTGCTTTGAGATTTACTCTGAGTGACATTAGTTCAGGAACGGATATTGCCATGCTTTCTCATACCCAGACGACTATCTTCTGTGTGTTAACAAAATTACCTCTAGAATGCTGTCTGTATACCGCAAATCACTCAATGAGATGGCAAAGCATTGCTTGGGATTTTAGGAAACAGCAAAGCAGATAACTTTAACATGGAATTCCATTGAAAATATTAAAATTTATGATTGTTAAATGAGTAATAGAGGCCGTCAAGGTTGTTTGAATAGCTTAGGATACAGGAAAGATGGGACAGCCAACAAGATTAGCTAGAGGATGCACAGAAAGTCTGTGTTAACGCCAACCCAGTTACCGGATTTATTAATAAATATTGCATTGAGAGTCCTCATGTGAGACGCATTTATTTTGGTCATATGCCTAATGCTTTCTCCAGAAGATGCTGAAATGAGTAAAGAAACGTAAACTGTTCTTCACCTATATGGGTACATATCCAGCATTATATCGTCAAAGATTTATGGTAGCATCCATACATACATAATTGGTCATTACAACCCTTTAGTCAAGATTACGACCTAGCTTCTCACAGCACTTATATTGTGTGTGTTCATTTTATACTTGAGTTGCGAGATTTACAGTTTAAAGTTGACTCCGAACTACAGATTATGGGGAACTTTTTCATGCCAATTTTATTTACTCTTAGAGTTTTTGCCAGACATCTGCTGAGAGGCACAGTTACCGAAGAAATATTTTTTCATATTTCGTTTTGTTGGTGATGTTTGACCTGGAATTTGAATCGTGGCCTCACGTCTAATAAGCCAACACGCTGCCTACTAGACTACGACGACTTCTATTATGCAAATGTGTGTAATTATCTGTCACGTGTGGACACCGAAAGACTAAGTGGCTTCAGGAGAAGCTCTGGATGGTTCGAATATTCACGATTCATTTTTAAACCGTTATGCCGATTCAGTTTTCCCTTTTCAATTTAAATTCCTATTATATTAAAAAATAAAAATTTACTCCTGCAACTGTGATATTGCAATCAATGACTACAAGTAAACATTTTTTTTTTGTACAATTTTATTAAGAAAATCATTTCATCTTTCACTTTTCTTATGAACTAAACGTAAAACCTTTTGACCTTTAAAGTAAATTAAATCTACACACTTACACAAACGTGCCTTTAACTTAACAAAAGGAAATATTTAAGAAAATTATAATGACCAAAACGGAAAAGTCGACCAACAACAACAACAACAACAAAAAAGAGAAGAAGTGACGCCTTTAATAGCAAACAAAAATTTTTCAGATGATGAAAGAAAAACAAGTTCAAAATGCACTTGATTTTGTTGTTGGACCAAAAACTAAAAAAAATTAATGAATTTTGTGGTCACAGAAATTGTTGCAGCCTAAAAGAAATTTGAGAAAATTTTTCTTGAAATTGGGTCATCCATAAGAGTTGAAAAAATCAATCGTTTTTATAAAATTTTTTTTGTGTGTGTGCGAGAAGATTTTAACCTTTATAACCACTCCTTGAGCAAAAGATACCTTCTGTGAATGGTTTTATTATGTATTTGAAGTTTCGTTTTTTCTTTTCTTTTCTTTTTTGGTTCATTTCTTATGATAATAAAACTATTGACCACAGTGCACACTTTATTTTTTATTTCTTTTTTTTAATATTTTCGTTTTTATTCAGTCTATTGAACAATATTGGGGGTTAAAATAAAATGTTGCATTTATTATTAAAATTGTTATGGGCTTTTATACTCTGTCATTACAAACAACAACAATTTTCCTAAAGCTTCTCACGACATTGCCTAGCCTTACAGCACTCTTTAACGACGATTTAAAAGCTGAATTTATGGTACATAGCTGAGGAATTTTTGTGCATCCATCTTAAAGTCTAATCCTTGCGACCTATGACCGCCCTTTATTTCATTGAATTCTTGCGATGTTTCTATGTGGTTGCATAGAGAACTGAATAAAATTCTGACTTGGAACTGAATGGGGATACTGTAGCTGAAGTCTTCTGTAAACACCACGAACTGTTGCTTTACTTTAGATTTGAAGATAATTGTGTCTTTTTTTTTTTTGATATTTTAAATCATTTTGAGGCAGTAGCTGTGATCTTCGTTAACAGGGTGATTGGGTAGGTCTGGTGTAAATCACGACTGGTACGTAATGTTAGGGGCTCCACAAAAACCCATATACCATATCGGATTTGTCTCTGTTGGAAGTCAGGATATAGTAATGTTCCTGGAAAAGAGATGGAGGTTAACCTTAATAGACAGGTTACAGATTCTGTTAATGACTTTGCGATTACTCCAAATTCTTCAAACTGTTACCAAGAGAGATGCGACAGGAAGACGGAACGGAAGTATTGGGCGGATAAATCGGAATGTTGCCTTTGTTCTTCTATCATATCTTGCTTACGAGGCATTCAGATGTTATGTCGCTGATAGGGAATACTTTCGGATATATGGTAGTGAGGAACAATTGATGCTCTTGGTATATAGATTTCAGGTTTTGTGGATGACTTGGCGATTAGTCCTAATTCTTCTAACTGTTACCTCGATTGTCTTATCGGGGGATGAGATAAGAAGACAAAATGAAAGTATTTGTTCTTCTATCATTAAATTGCCTTGCTGCTGGCATTCTTACGAGGCATTCAGAAGTTAGGTCGCTGACAGGCATTTGGGATGGATCACAGTGGGACTAGAATTTTAGATCACAGAACATCTCCTTTGTAGCACTATAGCGTATAGACTGGGGTTTAATACCCTTAGCAAGCAATTACTCGAGGTGTTGAATCCTCTGGCTGAAACTAACATTTTGGATATCTTTAGTGCTCAATTGATTCGTTCTCTTAGACGTTTTATTCTTTATATTGCATTATCTGTTGCCTTCACCTTCATCTCCTCTATCTCTGCGTAATTCAATGCCTAAACAACAGCAAAAAGTAGGTCGAGAGCTGCGGTTGGGCAATCTTTGTACCGGATTATTTCAAGAATCATGAACATTTTGCTTCGAGAATGTGATAACATTAACCTATTGAGAGCTGCGTTAGGTTAATAGAGGCCAACTTACTTCATACGATCTTAAATATGTACGTAAAGTCAGAGAGAAAATATAACAAATTTTAAACTTAAACTTTAATGATTTAAATGCACAAGGTAGTGCTAATCTACAAGAGTATAAGATTATATTGTATCGAAGCCACGACTCGATATCCACCAAAGGCTCTGGTATATTGCACTACACAGGAAATAAGCTCATTTTGTTCATAATAATTTGACATAATTTCCATTTGTATTGTACAACTGTGTTTTATTTTTACACCCAATATTTTGTTGAAATTTTTTCTTTCATGAATTTGAGTTTAAAGTTCCTTGTGATGTATTGTGTTGAAAGGTCTTTTATTTCTGCTTCAATACCTCTTCTCTGTACACAATATTTAATCATCATAATGCTGTTTGTTGTGGCTGATGACCAAATGTCGAAGTCTACTACTGCCTTATGGCCAATACTTTGGATTATTGTTTCTTTGACTTTCTATAGTGCTGCCGTTGTTTTGTTAACGCGTGCCACAATTTCCACTGATCAAGTCAAGTGTGTTTTTTGTTTTTTTTTTTGTTTTTTTGCAATTGTGGCATCAAATAGTTAAAGAGTTGCATTTGATTTTTTTAATTTTACGTTGGCGAACAATTTTTTGAGTTCTATTTTTATTATTAGAAACGGGTATGTGTGTAAATGTATAAAGCATGTGTACTCTTGGAATATTAAAAAGATTTTTAAAACTTTTGAAACTAAATCATACGCAGTATTGGGGTTTGAACTGTGTCCTCCCGTCTAATAAGCCAATGCACTACCTACTAGACTACAACGACTTCTGTAATATAGTATGCTTCCTTGGAAGCATGTTCTGTATTTATCATTATCCATATGGTTTAGGAATAGGCCTCCAGAATAATCCTTTTCGTGCTGAACTTAATTTGACACGCAGCCTCCACGTGACCTCTCCTGGAGGGCATACTATCACCCGCTAGTTTGACAACTAATTCAAGTAGCAGCAGTCCAATTCCCTACAATTTAAATTTGTATAAAAATAATCCAATGAAAATACTTAGAAACACAAACTCTCATCTGATCATAACGGCATTGTTCGAATGTGTATTTACATCTTCCACACCAGCGACCACTACAACGAAACCCATGGTACAATGAAGAGTGGTGTGAGAATGCTGTATCAAAAATTGCCGCATACCTGAAAAGACAATAAAGAGAGACAAAGGCAAGAAGAGGAGGATGAAAAGGCGAAAACATGAGGAATTCGACTTGTGCAGATGTAGGAATGATGTTCAAACATTTTATAAAAATTTTAAGCGTCTGACCCAATGTTTCAAGCCCCGAGCATATTCCTGCACGAATGAAAACGATAACTTTTTTACGGATTCGCGACTAGCAACTTCACTACGTAGCTAAGACAACACAAATTCTGCGTTTTTTGAAGATAATGTTGCGAACCCAATCGTCAATGATGATGAGGTAAAAGTCACGATTCAGTGACATAGGAACAGATGGGCTAATGGCCTGTCAACATGGCTCCTTATTTATGGATATGACTAAACTAAAGTATGCCCAACTATTAAAACGTCAGTCCTGTCCTGAAAAAGGGAGATTCCATGATATGCGCCAACTACAGTGGTAAAAGGTTTCTCCCTATCGTATACGAATTTTTACGAGCTACATCAAGGTTAGAAAAAACCTCTGCGCACCCTGTGATAGGTGGGTGTTCATCACAATGCCACTATTTTCTACAAAAGTGTTCGAGTTGCTTGACATTGACATCATTGAGCCTACTAGGAGAGTGGATACTGCTGCCTTAAACTCTATTGAACGGGATGGATCCTTCAAAACGAAATATATGTTGTTGACAATCGGCTTTTGGGATCCCAGATTATAACTGCTAACTACACTTTCGACGTTGTTAGTGAATTAAATTATCTTGGCACAGCCGTTAACAAGAAAAATTATGTCAGTTTGGAGATCAAGCTTAGAATCACACTTGCCATAAGCTGACTAAAGAAATGATCTATAAGTCGTTCATCCTTTCCATTATTATCAATGGTGTAGAGCAGGGACTCACCAATACACAGACGGTATTTGAGTAAAAAAGTTCATCACAATGCCACTATTTTCTACAAAAGTGTTCGAGTTGCTTGACATTGACATCATTGAGCCTACTAGGAGAGTCGGTACTGCTGCCTTAAACGCTATTGAACGGGATGGATCCTTCAAAACGAAATATATGTTGTTGACAATCGGCTTTTGGGATCCCAGATTATAACTGCTAACTACACTTTCGACGTTGTTAGTGAATTAAATTATCTTGGCACAGCCGTTAACAAGAAAAATTATGTCAGTTTGGAGATCAAGCTTAGAATCACACTTGCCATAAGCTGACTAAAGAAATGATCTATAAGTCGTTCATCCTTTCCATTATTATCAATGGTGTAGAGCAGGGACTCACCAATACACAGACGGTATTTGAGTAAAAAAGTTCTACATAAGATCTTTGCACCATTGAGAGTTGAGATGATTGTCACATCCCACCCAACAATGAGCTGAATGAACTCTTCAATAATGTTGACATTGTTCAATGTATTAACATCCTTGTCGGCGTTGGTAGCACCAAGTTTAGGTAGTCCTGTCGTGCTGGAAGGAAGTGTGAAGGCACATCGAAATCCAGTGAACAGAATGTTAATTAAGTACATAAGTAAGTCCTATAGTTGGACGATGAGGACCCTTTCTGAATGAATTGGTATGTAGTCGCCGTGTGCTAGTACGTGGCGTTTTAACTTATTAGACGTTAGGCCAGGGTTCAAACTCCAAGTCAGGCATCTCTAAGAAACGAAATATTTCTTTGGCGACTGAATCTCAGTAGATTTCTAGCAAAAACCTCTGAGAGTAAATGAAATTGCCATGAAAAATTTCTCCAAAAAAATATGTCGTTCGGAGTCGGCTTTAAACTGCAAAGCCCGCCACTCATGTATGAAATTAACACAGACAACATAAGTGATGTGAGAAGCTAGGTCGTTAACCTGACTTGTAATGACCAGTTATGTATGTATTTGTGTGTGTATATGAATAAAATAGGTATATGAATAAAAAAAAAAAATTCGAATTTCGAACGATAACAATCCACATGACATCCAAGAGCGTTCAATGCATTTCGAAAAACTTCTTGTTTGGTGTGGATTTTAGAAAAGCGTTGACATCGGTCCATATTCCCATTAGCTGTTTGACGATTATGTTTGATAATCGCATAAAAACTCTTGTGAGTTTTTGTATTGTTTCTCAAATTGATACTTGAAGACCATATCTATTGATGAACTGAAAATCATTTCTATCCATCTATTCGTCGTACAACATTTTTTATCTTGAAATTCATTCAGAAATCGATGCCCAAAAAGCGGAAGCACTTAATGAAATTCTGTAAATATGGCTTGTGGGTATATCGTTTACGTTTGAATCAATTTTTAACCATTTTTATAGTTTTAACATTAAATATTTTTTTATCTCAACCATTCCTGTGCCATATGCACCAAATGCATTCACAATAGAAACAGATACAGAAACAGTTGCATAAACAGAAAACTATTTCGATTCTATTTTTTCTTGTATTTTTTGTTGCTGAAAGCGATATAGACATTAAACTGAAATCTTGATGAGAAACATATTCCATGGCTGCATACATACAATTCATACAATAGTCATCGTCCATAGACTGTGTTACAATGATAATAATCAAGTTCAACCATGATTGGAATTTGTGTACTGACCAAATATAAATAAAGTGACACAATAGGTGTGATAGAACATGAATTCTATAAGGTTTCACTTAACTTTACTTTATTTCTGTGTTGCAATGCGAGCAACCAATAATACATGAAATCACACACACAAAATTGAAAAAATGAAAATCTGGTTTGCAAGAACCGACGAGGAAGAGAGAGAGAGAGAGAGAGAGAGAGAGGAGGAGAAGAAAAGAAATCATTTTCTATAATTTAGTTGAATGTCAATAAAAGGCCATAAGCACATCAATCATCACTGAATTAAAAATCACTTAAAATTCCAGTATTGCCTTAATGTAAAACGGTTACTGTGCGCTGGTTAGTTGGCTGGAAGGCAGGCAGACAGGCCTGTTGGTATAACAGCAAAACTAATCATGAATAATGTATGAAAGCAATTGCTCTGCATAGATTGTTTAATGCCATCCTCAACAAAACAGGGAATATGAAGAGAAAAACAAACAAAAAACGACAAAATTGATGCTAAAGATTTCGTTACATGACAGACGGTTAGTCACACGAGCAAACTAGCGGTCAAATAAATAGTCAGGCAGGCAGGCAAGCACATTTTTATGAAATGCTTAAATCTCTCTCTTGAAATGCATAACAATAACTTATTTTTCTATAGAGGTTATCAAATAAAACGGAAAAAAAAAAAAATATACAAAACAATTATGAAAAATATGCCAAATCTAGCAAAATGGAAAAAAGAGAAATGAAAAGAAACGAAACGAAAAAAAGCATACACTCATCATTTTCTATGCGATGGATGACCATAATAAATGAAATGAAGATGACATCAAATCATGTTTGATGGCGGCAACACTTGCATAAAGATCAACATATCGTTCCTCTTGTCGTACAATGTTACACATAAAATCATGCTGTTTTGTTGCATGACTGACTGTCTGAATTCATGTTTTTTGCTTTTTTTTTGCTATTTGACTTGCTGACCGCTGTTTAGAGTTGCCAAATTGAAAAACCTAGATGACTAGTATCTGCATCAAGTGCATCGCAATATTTTCTAGAAGTTAGTGTGTTGGCTTACTAGCCGAGAACTGGTGAGCTTAAACTTCGGCTCTGAAATCCCGAAAATAGAAAAACTTTGAAGATAAATATCTGCCTTGAAAACGCTACTCATTCAATCAGTCATTCGGAATCGACGTTAAAACTGTAGATCCCGCTACTCATGGATAAAATTAACGCACACAACCTAGCTGGTTTGGAAAGATACTTTGTAATTCTGACCAAAGGGTTGTAAGGCTAATTAAGTAAGTGTCTGAGTGCATATATTGCATGAATATTTAATAACATCAGAGTATCATAGAGGAGATATGCAATATACAAGGAGTCACCGTATTGATAGAGTTTTTCATTTGAATAAAACATCCGTTAAAAAATTGCTACGGCAGGCCATTGGTCCTTTGGTGAAATTTTCTGTGTCTTTTTCACCGAGATGTTGCTGCATCTCATTGATATCTCATTCTAACTCGGACCTGAGTTTAGTAATTGTTGTTGGTTTATTTTAAAACTAGAAAAATGTCACAGCGTTAAATTGCATGATCTTGCAGGCCAGTTAACATTAGAATTTTTTAAATAATTTTTTCTGGTAATCATTGCCGTATTGAATGTAGCGGCACGTCTTGTTGTAAGCACATGTCATTCATTCTCATGTCATCTAGTTGAGGCAAACAGGACTACGTTACTATGTTCCTATATCGAATACGGGACTTAATTGGTCATTACAACCCTTCGGTCAGGATTACGCCCTAGCTTCTGGCACCACTTACGTTATGTGTTTTAATTTTATATACGTGAGTGACGTAACCTATAGTTTAAAGTCGACTCCGAACTGCAGATTTTTGAGAAACTTTTTCATGGCATTTATGTTTAGTTACAGATTTTTTTGTCAAAAAACGGTTGAGAGGAAATCGTCGAAGAAATATTTTTTCATGTTTCGTTTTGTTGGACACGTCTGAGATCCGGTCGTTCATAGTCACCTCAATTCCGACATCATCTTCAGCAAAAGTAAGACCCAAACATGTCGCCTGACTACAATTCACAACAATCAGTTTGTCGTTCTGAGTGCATTTGTTTGTCATGGATTTCGGAATCGAACCCAATGAAATGAAAATTATTTTTATTTTAAAACATGGTATTCAATTCACAAATATTTAAGAATTACTAGGCAACCCTATCACTTGTTCAACCGCTAAATAATAGTGAAAAGTAAAAAGCTTAGAATTGTTAAAAAGAAAAGTAACCAAAGGAGCAAAAGAGAGAATACTGCTGCAGATTCGAAAGCTAATATCGATGAAGAAAAAAACAAAACAAAAAAAAGCAACAAAAAACTATTAAAACAGACCTCAACAAAAAACAAACAAACAACAAGCTGAGCTGTCGTTTTACACTTGTCGCCAGCAAAAAGCCAAACAAGGCAAAAGCCGCGCCAACATTTCTTCGATTTATTTTTTTTTTTCTTTTATTTTATTTCGTCTTTTGAATTTTCATTTAAAATTGTTTAAAAGCGAAATAACGAAATGATTAGCGTTTGTTTATTTGCAGATACTCTGCGCAGCATAACACACAACACAGCAGAAAATGAAAGAAACAGCATGTGCCGTGCTGTGCCGTGCCGTGTTGTAAATGTGACTCCGATGACAAAGAGGAAACGAAGGAAGTTTAAAACTTAAAAAAAAAAAACAAAAACATCATCAATAGACTGTGCAAAGTAACCTGCTCCATGGGTCCTGTACGAGACAATATTTTGAAATGTAATTGCGGTTGTGTTTTTATAGAGTAAAGCGTTTAGCGTTTTGCTGTTACGTTTGATAATGATGATGATGCTGCAGGTATTGCAGTTGGCTGTTCAAATCGGTTTAGTTTGTTTATTGTATTTCAGTTTATTTGATTTACGTTACCCTCAATACATACAATCTAATTGCAAGTGAAATGGCCAACCATTAGCTGCTTAGGTGAATATATACAGATTTTAGAGAAATATTTCAAGGGTTTAAACTATTTTTGTGTTTGCTTGTTAATGCTTTTAACCGATTTCTGTTTATTATATTAGACGCTCAGTCGCATCCTATATTCATGCTTAGAACCACCAGTAAGGTACGGAACCATACGTTTGACCAAAAATTCGAACTGGTAACAGAGCAATGCAATTTATCGCAAAAAGCGAACGTTGTTTCGTTGTTTTCTTCATAAAACTTTGCAGGAAGAACTTAATTAATGAAATTGAAACATACCAAGAAATAAGGAGAACATAGAGAATATGGAGGAAGTAAAATTAAGTTTCAAGCAAGGTTTTATTCTGATAAATGTGTACAAACGTTAGCTCTTTCAGAATTAAATTGACAGTTGTAACACATCATTTCAGGCGCCTCTGTTCATTGCGGTTGGTCACATCCATCGATCATAGAGCTTCTTTGATGTGGTCCTTCCAACACAGACAAGATCACCCTCTCCACCGACTACCAGTAATCCCCGCATCAAATACCCGTTTCGCCGGTGAACACCCTTCCATCCGAACGACGCAGCCGAGCCAGCACAGTCACTGGATGTTAATGCACTGCGCCGAAGATCTTACGTAGAAGTTTTCTCTCCAATACTTTCAAAGCTTTCGACACTTAATAGTGACCATGCTTCTGCGCCATAAAGAAGCACGGGAAGTATGAGCGATTTGTAGATTATTAGCTTTGTCGCTTGAGTGAAGCCTCTACTAATCAATTGCATATTGAGACCATATAGGCACCTGTTGGCAAGAGTGATGATACGCTTGATCTCCAAACTGACATCATTTTTGCTGGTAACAGCGGAGCCAAGATAAACAAATTCACTGCCTATATTGAAAGTATAGTTATCGTCCGAAGTCTTGGATCAAATACACCGCATGTCGCTACTTGTCGATAACATATACTTCGTCACTTACTGCCAGAACCATCTTAATAGACTGTCGTTCAATAGCGCCAAATGATGACAGTGTCGTTAGCGTACGCAAGCAACTGGACACTTACCAAATTATTTGTCATTTATTTAGTTTTTAATGCAAAATCATTGTGGGCGACCGTACACAAACACGTGTGTTCACTGAATGGGTTCCGGAGCAGTTGGAAAATTACGCTAGTTGTCATTGAAAAATCATCAGCGATGAAGCCCTTTTCTAGAAAGGGTATGAGAACAAACTAAATTGTCTAATTTAGGACTCACATGAGGTTCAATGCTTATCCGGAAAATGTTACTGTGTGGTGTGGATTTCTGGCTATCGCCGTCATCGATCCATATTTCTCTGTGAACGACAATGGCCAGGCCATTTATGTCAACGACGAACACTATAGTTTTACGATTACCAACTTTTATATCCTTAGTTGGTTGATGTGGAAGCCAATGGCTTGTGGTTTCAACAGGACGCTGCTGCATGCCATATAGCTTATGCCATGTTTGATATTCGGCAAGAGCGATCTGAGTTTATTGTCATATCACGTGGAGGTAGTATGAATGGGCCAACGAGATCGCGAGATTTAATCACGTTAAAGTTTTTCTTGTGGGAGTAATGGAAAATTTAACAATCAATTGAAAAGCAATGTAATGCAATTTAAGACAGCAATTTCAACACACTCTTCTTTTCTTTAAATTTCTTCACTTGCAAGGCTAATTTGAATTTAATTAATATAATTTTGTTTTTTTTTATGACAATTTATATATATATAGTTAACGTAATCATTTTAACAGTGTAAAAACAGTACTATTAAATAAGATTATATGCTTGTTGTACTGGAATTAACCAATAAATAAATAAAAATAAATAAATAAATAATAATTGCGCAATAAATATGCAAATTGTTACAATAAACAATGTTATTGTTTACCAGCTGTCAAATGAATATTGAGTAAGCTGTATTGCGTATATTATTATGCCTGAATACTTAAAATATTGTACTCAATTAACTGAATATTGACTCAATAAAAGTGCATATCTGAAGTTACCCATCTTCTGATAATTATAACATAATTTATAATTGTATTGTAAATTAATAATTAAATCAAATAAATAATTTTAATAACAAATCTTATAAAAACCAGAAGTTGTACATCGCGGCATGTGCACATGCATACTTATACATATGTATGTATATGTACCATACATGATGAAGCATCTGTATAAAATATATGTACATATGTATACGTATTAATGTAAGTATTGTGAAATGAATTGCAACAAAAAGGTGCAACACTACATGTCAATTGTAGTTTATTTGAAAACAAAAACAAACAAAAACATAGAAAAACTTACTTTACAGTAGTAATACGAATATAGTTTTTGTTTTTTGTTTCATTCAGTCTGTTGTTTGAATTCTGTTTCACATTTTCTTCTGTTTTTTTCTTTTCTGTATGTTTTTTCATAGCACTTGTCATTGTTTTGTAATTTATGACAATTTTATTTTCAAAGTCTTTTTCTTTCTTTAATTTTTTCCTTGTCTTTTTCTTCAGTTGCTTATTTCCTATAGTTGTTGCATACTGGTTGGCCTGTTTGTTTTTTCATTTTTGTTTTTGTTTTTTTCCTTGTCATCCCATACGAACCCATTTCTATATTCAATAATATGTCGTCTCTAATCCATTGGGTGTTATCGCACTTTATTATGATAATAGAGACACTATAAATATTTTTTTCTTTCTCCTCCCTATACGTTTTGGCAGTTTTATTTCGATCTCTTCTAGCCTGTTTGCCTGTCTATGATCACTTCTTTCGTTTTTTCTTGTTTGCTTTTATTTTGTTTTTCCTATCACGTTATCTTAACTATGAAGTACGAGCAGTACTTTTGGGATTTTGAGGTGCTACTGTATAGCTGTTGTTGTTATTGGTTTTTTAATACTTTTGTAATCTTTTGACAAGTGTGGGCTTCACACTTTGTATTTCAGATATTGTTGTTGTTGTGCTTTTTGTTTTTATTGCTGCTTTACAGCAGACAAGTGACATTAAGCCAGTATTCAAGTGCCTGGCAATTCAATGCAGCTCTGTTGGAGTGTATTTTTTTTTTCTGTCAATTTTTTTAGGTTTATCGCTGCTGCATTTTTGTTCAAAACCTTTTGGTCATTGTAAGTTTCGGCAGGAAGTGACAATTAAATTGTCATTTTTAGATGTTAGTAGCGCTGTTATAGTTTTTGTTTTTAAAATAATCTACGCTAAGTTTCTTTGTTGGAAGTTTAAGTTTAAACGGCACGTGTTTGTTGTAATGCTTAAACTAAATTGTCTTGCTATTATAGAATTAAATATTGGACTCTGTCAAGTAGCCTTAGAATGTTATTTTGTTTGTTTAATCTCAGAACAGTTAAGAATCTGTATATTGAAGCAGCCGTGCTCATAAATTAACCCAATTAATATGGTATATATGTGTATTATAGATTTGTGGCTTAGAAATGTCAATAATGGTAGCTTATGCTGACTTAAAACTAACAAGCTTATCTCCGCATACAAAGAGTTAACATTTTGAAATGTTTGGTGTTAAAAAAAAAAAATTAAAATTAATTTTGAATCCACACAACAGTTCATAATATTTATTATTGTAGAAAAGGTTACTTAAACCTAACGGATAGTGTGTTGGCTTAAGAGAATTCAATCATCAGCATCATCAGTTTAAAAAGAAAAATTTAATTTTTATTTAAAATTTTTCTTTGCCCTCTGTCACCCATCAGTTTTCTGGAAAAAAATCTTAAAGCAAACCATTTGCAACGTAGAAGCGTCTCAGATTTGCATTAAGAAGATGGCGTTAAACTGGGTGCTGTAAGAAAAAAGCCCGGTATCCTGAATGATAGCATACTCGTAGGACACTAGCAAGCGAACTCAAAAGTGAAATAACATAGTTTTAGTATTTTTCAGTGGTTCATTGTATTGTTTTGTTGTCGCCGTAGTCTAGTAGGTAGTGTATCGGCTTATTAGACGTGAGGCCACGGTTTAAACCTTAAAGCAGAACAAAAACGAAATTTGAAAAATATTTCTTCGGCGACTGCCTCTCAGCAGATTTATGGCAAAACCCTAAGAGTTAATAAAACTCCCAAGAAAAGATTCTCAAAAATCTAATGATTTTGAACTATAGATCCCTCAGCTCATGTATAAAATTAAAACACACAACATAAGTGGTTTGAGAAGCTACATAGGTCGTAATCCTGACTGACGTGTTGTAATGACCAATTATATACGTATGTATGTGTGTATTGTATTGTTTAGGGTAGACTAAGGTATAAAATGATATAGTGTGGTGTTTTAAGTTCTTCAGTACAAACTCGATTAAGATTAGAATACCAACGAGCGCTTCATGTCATGGTTTTCTAATTTTAAAAATTAAAATAATCTTCTAAGACAGCCGCTTGACTTCTAACATCAGAAAAATGGTAATGATCAAAAGGCTTGCTACAGTCAACTAATTACCTGCTTAGCTATAAAATTTCTTTGGTAATACTGAAGTGAATCAAAGAAATAACAATCTTTGTAGCTGCTCTGTATTACTCAAAAGAACAAAAAGGAGTGAAAAAATTGCTCTCTGATGTAATATTTTACACCGAATTTTTTCTCTAAAAAATAGGTCAATACGGACGATCTGGGTGGCCAGTTCCTATCACTTCCACGAGACATGATCGTACCCCATATCACTCGTGCAGAATATCCAATATGGCATAAGCTATATTGCACGCAGCGCTGTCCTCTGGTGTCAAGATTATTCTATTCCGGCCAAAAAATTATGGTAATCATCAGCCTATAGTGCTCGCCCTTGACAATGATGGCCTGACCAATGTTGTTCTCCAAGAACTTCACACAACGCAGTCACTGGAACTAATATATATTATACACACTCATCTAGAAGTGTGTTTCATCGCTGAGACTGATTTTTTGGTGAAAATTAGAATTAGTTGTCAACTGCTCCAAAGGCCGTTCGTTTTTTAACATAAATATGACGTTGTATATGGTCGACCATGATAATTTAGCGAAATAAACTAAATAAATCACAACTAAGGTGACAGAAGCGGCTTCAACAGGAAGGCTATTATTAACTGTCAAAGTTTAAAAGTCCTACCTCCTGCCTTTATGAAATTAATAGAAATATTTTCGTCTTCTACTAGATTTCAATACATTAAGTTTTTATAATCTTTAATATCTACTGGTCAAGCTACTTAACTTTTCTCTCCTTTATGGTCTCTTCTAGATCCAGTTGTGCATTCACTTCTATGGAAGTTCGATGCTAGGTATACTCCCAATCAACTCTCTTCATTTTCTCTTCAGATTTTAAGGAGTAAATTTTCCATTCGAGCGAATAGTACCACAGGCTAAAATTGTCTCAGTTTTTCATTTTTCAAGTAGAAGTGAAATTTAGTTGTCAAAGTAAATTATTTTGTTTTTTCCATGTTCATTTTATTTTAATGATAGAAGTACTCTTTCAACAGGGGCAAACCCCTCATATTTATCTTCCAGGGTAACATCTTTATCTTAATGTATTGAAAATCGTTTTATGTTGGTTACATACCACATTTTATAGTCTCTTTTTATGGGCTGCATTTGATAATATTGTTTCATTGTGTTCCTGATTTTGAGTAATATCATAGACTCATCAACTAAAAACGGTCTGGTACCATTATAAACAACCTAAAATTTCTGCTTCAAACCATTTATTATTGATCTAGTTTTCAGCAAACGATCAGTACTATTTTTTTGTAATCAAAGTCTCCTCGTTACAATTCAAATATCTCAGGATCATCTCCAACCCATACTTATAGTGTTGCTGCCCTTTGCTATTCTTAAATCTTGATTATATCTTCCAAATCGGAATTCTGGGATACCCGATAAAGAAATTAATTCCAACAAATGCATGAAATTCTTTTTTTTTTGCAACTTTAGTATGCGATTGGCCACAATGTTATCAATTAATGATAAAAAATATTCGCTGGGTGTTTTTAGAGAGTCGAAATAACCAGAAATCTGTTATTTTTGCATCATGATTTTTCATTTTCCTTTTGTGGTTAGGCTCAAAACTATTTTTATGACTTGTTATTTACAAATCATAAAACTGCCTCCAGACCGTCTTCATTGTCCGCAACAACACGACTTTCGTCTTCTCTCTCAACATCATGAATCACGTGATATAAAAGCCTACTATGATCGCCATTATTGTTTGCAAAATCCTCGTCACCACTTTCTTCAATTTCAATATTTTTAATACCAGCGCATTCACGAGTTACCAAGCTATCGACATGATACTCTGGAGGCGTCCCCGATGAACACGTACTGAACACGTGGTGAGGACATCGAAGCGATTGAAAACTTTTGTGTCATTAATAGTGAGCACTCAACAGGCTTACTGGATAACCATGAGTCCCTTAGTTAGTCTTCTTTCCTTCAACCAAACTTTTTAGCCGAATTGTAAATTCTAAATGTTGATCTTCCTCTCTAAAGAATCACACTGTCATTTAAGAATCCTAAATTTTGAAAGAATATTACAAAGTACAAAGTATTACAAAGTTCTAATAATCCGTTCAAATTGTTTGTTGGATAAAGAATTTAAATTAAAAAAAAATATCAACGAAGTCTCTTTTTTGTCTATTTTTTGAAAACGAGGTAAAATAGTTCCCTGCATTGATCCTTAAGTTAAATCGTTTATGATCTTCACTTATTCTTTCCATAATTAAAATATTCTAAAAATCTAATTTAATTTCTTTATAAAATCAGAAATATTAACATTCTGTTATTGCTGTTAACGTGGTTTTACTGCTTAGCTAAAAAGCTCCACTGTTAAACAAAAGACTTAAGACACAAACATTTTCATGTTGTAGTTACCGCTCAAACCAAGCGCACAAAATCTCTCTCCACCATTGTTTATTGTTAACAATTTTACATTTTAAAAACTAAAAATCATATCCAGGTAGCAAAAGACACACTGTCAGCCTAATTTGATTGGCTAAACGCTGGCGAAAAAACAAAAAACGATAAACACACATACACACAGTTCAAGCGGCAGTCAAAGCATGCAAAGTAACGTACAATGTTGGAAATTATTGGCAAAACTGGAAAGAAACCGTAAGCTGAGCATAACGGTTAGAATTGGTCTCTTACTGGAATATTCAACAAAGATTTCTGCTCTTCATCTTAAGAAAAAAAAAAAAAGAAAACTCAACAACGTTACTCTTTATTTAAGAGCATATTTGCACACACTCTTTTGAGATTTTTTCTCTTTTCACCAACTCGTTAGCAGAAGGTTTCTCTTAAGCTTTGTTTCAAGTTAACAAACCTGCTTTAATGTTCAGGTTTTTGACTCTGTATGTGAGTCTGTGTTCTAGTGGCCGTTGTTTGACTTTGTTTTTAACTGATTTTTTTTTATAGCGGCATTTTTGCTCAATGTATGAGTGAGTTTTATTGTGTTGTGTTTTGCTGTAGACAATCTCTGTGGCAGAGATTATTTTTGCTGAAGCTGTTTATTTCTCCCCAACTGTGTGTGTTGTGTCGTGTGGACTTTAACTATTTACACTGTATTACTCGGTCAGTCGGTCTTTGAGAGGTTGTTGCTATTTGCAATTTTTTTTGTTTTTCGTTTGTTTTGTTTGTTTATTGTTTTTGTTTTCTTTTGTTTTGTTTTCGTTTTTATATTCTCCATGGCTGTGGCTTTGTTTGCTCTTACGTTTGCTTGGAGTTGCATTTTGATTTGCGGTTTATTGCTCTTACCACTGCCACTGCCACCAACAAAACTTTTACTACTGATGGCCTGTTAAACAGTTGGTACGCGCAAACACTGAGGCATGTTGTGTTTTGCGGTTGTTTGCATTCTGGCTGTATGCCTTTAATTTTTTTCATTCCAATGCAGGTTTTCATGCTGCTGCACCGGCATTCGACTGCATTGGAAGAAGACTAGAAAATGTTTGCTCGCCTGTTGTTTTAAACTGTTTATGGCGTTTGTTTTGTTTGGTTTTTTATTTTGTCTGTGCCTATTTGGCTGACTGTATGGCTGGCTGGTTGGCTTGGCGGCTGGCTGTTAGTCTACAATGCTGGCTGCATGAGACTGTATGCACTGTGTGCTTGGCACATGCGCATGTTGTTTCAAATATATTCCTTTGCAGTTTCTAAACGGCTTTCTTGCGGGACTGTTTGCTTTTTTGCAATTGCGCGCTTAACGTGTGCGAAAAATGTAGTTGTTTTGTTGTCTAGAGTTTTGTTTATGTTTTATTTTCCGTTTTCGAATTTTTTTTTGGTTTTTTTTGATTATTCTTGCTCTTGGTTTTAGTCAAAAAAATAATTTAACGTTTCGTACTTATTTTAAATGCCACTAATATTGAGTGTGTGTTGTTACAAATATTTTTCCGTTGCCTTTAAAAAACCAATTGCAAAATTCTGTTTCGGTTTTCTTCTAATGACGGTTTATTGTAATAAATTCGTTGTTATTGCAGTGCTCCATTGATTTGTTTTACAAATGAAGTAAAAATTACAAAACGAGAAAAAAAAAATGAAATAAAAGAATAAAATATTCTCGCATGGTTAGTGTTTTTGCAAGTGCTTATGGCTGTTATTAGAGTATTAAATATAATCATGTTACATCATATAATTGTTTAACAATTTAAAAGGAATTTTAAATAAATGCCATGAAATAAAAAATAAAAATATGAAAATTTCCTAAGAAATCTACAGAAGAAGAAAAAAATTCAAAAAAAAAAATAAAAACGTGTGAATTGAGAAAAATCCAATAAAAAAGAAAAGTTTTTGAAAAATATGTTATAAAAGCTAATAAAATCATTACTTAAAAGTAACAGTTAATATGAATTAATATGAAAAATATTCAAATCAACTGCAGCTTAGTTCATATAGGAACAAAAGACTTAAGACACAAGCATTGTAAGCATACTTAAGCATTTTGAGTAAAAGAAAATGACTTTTTTTATTTAAAATGAAATGTAGAAAATAAATAAACTGTCCTTTTGTAGAAAAAAAAAAAAAAACAAAATTATAGCTACCGGGTTCTGTTAAGAGATCTAGCAATAGATGTGATAATAATTTCGTTTTTTTTTTAAAGATTAATTGAAAGTTTTAATCACTTAAGTTGACAAAATAATTAAGAATAGAAACCATATACATAAAAACGTTAAATGCATTTCAAAACAAATGAGTTGTATTATTTTGAAAATCAATTTTTTATCTTAAGTCTTAACCTTATGTTGAGTAAGGTAAAATTTATCTTTATCGTTAAAGAGATGTGCTTACGTAATATTTGGATATAGAAAACTAAAAGTTCTTTCAATCTTTATTCAAGCTAAAGGAAATATTATTCAGTTCCTAACCAAAAGTACGAGAAATTCTTTAATAGGGTATAACAATTTTTTTAAATTTTTTACTTGCTATTTAATTGTTTTTCATTTCTAAAAGAGCTGTTTGCTATAAAAATAAATGACAAAATTTGTCTAGACAAATGAGTGCATTGTATGGATATTAAACAACCGTAACATTGTGTTCTACAGACGGTTATTAACATAAATGTTGGTGTTCGTAAAGCAAAAATGCTTCTTTTAATTCACAAGAACAAATTCCTCGCCATACTTATATTCCGATTTTTTTTTTGTAATGAAATTTTTGCCTTTACACATTCTACAATCTGTTAAAAATTTTATTGTCCATTAAAGAACACTCAAACTAAATTTTTATTTTTATTTTTAATTCATTTCTATCAGGCACTTTCCTTCCTTAGATGAACGAGTATTTGCACAAAATATATTTTCATTTTACTTTTAATTTCTTACACTTTCTTTGAAAACTCAAAAGCTTTTAAAATATTTTTTTATAATCAATTTAAACAGTTTTTCATTTAATACGTGACAGCTACTGTTCTTAGAATGGATCCTTTTTATTTAAAATTTATTCTCTTAGTCACCGTAGTCTAGTAGGTAGTGTGTTGGCTTATTAGACGTAAAGCCCGGATTCGTATCCCAGGTCCGGCAATAAAACGAAATATTAAAAAAAATATTTCTCCGGCGACTGCCTGTCAGCAGATTTCTGGCAAAAACTCTGAGAGTAAATAAAATTGCCATGAAGAGCTTCTCAAAAATCTGTCGTTCGAAGTCGACTTTAAACTGTAGGTCCCGCCACTCATGTATAAAATTAACGCACGTAGCATAAGTGGTGTGAGAAGCTAGGTAGCAATCCTGACTGAAGGGTTGTAATGACCAATTATGTGTGTCTCTTATTCGATTTGTGTTTGACATCAATTTTCAAAACAAACCAACTAATTGTGTAAACAAAATGAAGCTTTACACGCGTATACTGAGAAAGATGATTAATAAAGGCAATGTAAGGATAATTGCCTTCTGTAATCAGATTGCAAATTTACATGGCCATTCAATACTTTCACAATAGATTTAAAAATATTTGTGTTCCCTTAAAAGTCCACTGAAGTAAAAATTTTATTTGTAAATTTGAATATTTAGATATTTTGCTAATCTTTGGGATTTTTCTAAAATATTAATTTTATTTTGCTTTACTAGGACAGTCTTATTATTAGAAATATTGGTCTATCATTTACATTTTCTGATAATTTTGTGTTTAGGGACTTCTCGAAAATTATAGATTCACCGTAACTGATTCGTTAGAGACAGAACAGATTTTGTCATTCTATATGAAATTTAATGATTCATTCATATTTTACGCATACTATAGAAGTTGTCATTGAGTATTGTTCTGAAAGTGTAAGAAATTTTACTCAAAACGTCTGCTTTCCTTAAGTAGCTTTTAGGTCTCATTAAGTGTGATGGTTTGTTATAATTTGCTCCTAATAGTTCTCTAAATATATTCTACAATTGCAATGAATTCTAGAACATATTTTCATAGTGAATATTCCTAAAATTTCTGCTGAAATATATGCCTAAAATTTAGTAAATTTTGTATCATTTTATAGATTCAAAGTACATACCTAAATTTTTCCAAAAATTGAACCAACTGTTGTAGATGGTTTAGCAAATTTATACGAGCTGCTTAACTCAGATGTTTGATGTAGTGTAAAATACCAGAGTCTCTGGTGGAAATTGAACACACTTCGTCTTACATGATATTTTTGAGTGGATCTGAAATATGCTACAAATATTTCTTATCCGGCATGTTGTCCATAAACTTGATGATAAGTCAACCAAATAAGGCTGAACCTCATAACATAACATTTTACGTCGTGATTAAAATTGATTTCTTTACTTTGGGAATAAACTGTTGCACTATATGTTTACATATTTATTTCTCGTATTATTTAATTATTTTCTTATAAGTAAGGGCTGCTATTGTTAGCTTAAAGGACACATGTTAGTTTGCTAGTGTGCAGGCTGTGGATTCAACTCGCAACAGAGATTCTAGTCTGCTGTATTATGTTAAAAATATGTGACTGATTAAAAAATTGACGATGAGGGTGAAATGAAAACAAAGAAAACTAAACACCACGCATTCCCTAAGCGGTAGGAGGTTTAATTGCCAGTATTATAATACAATGCACTACAAAAGTAGGGCAATAACCTTTGAGTGTTGATGTCAGTTAAAACAAAATGGATCTATGGAAACTTTATTATCATATTGAATTCTAGCTGTGAAATACATGTGCATTAATGTTCTAATCCTATAAGAAATATCAACGAATTTATTCTATTCGATTTTTATCAGCCTTTGTCCCGTTCCATAATTTCTTTGTTTGACATCCATCTATTTACACAATTTAAGACTTGGGCGTCTGCTTTCTCCAATTCCTTCCTATTCATATTATTTCGAACGTTGTAACCTATAGGTTTTTTATATGCTACAGCTTGTAAGTCCCATAGCCATTGGTTGCTTATGGTATTTGGAAAATTAGTTCTTAGTATTTTGCATAGGCTGCAGTTCACAAAGTACGAATTTATATCGCAGTTTTCGACGTTTCAATGTTTCACAAGCATATCAAACAGATTTTACAGCCGCAGTTTAGGCTTTTTTTTCTATTCAGGATGTCAGGACATCATCCAACGTTTTGTTGTAAATAACTTCAATTCAAGTACTGTGACCATTTTAAAGTTGAAAACGAAAAGGCCTGTTTCTAATTATCTTAGTACTTGTTTACTTAATTAGTCGTTACAAACCTGTTACGTGTGTTAATTTTATTCATGAATGAAGAGTCCTACAGTTTAAGTCGATTCCAAACGACAGATTTTTGGGAAACTTTTCGTGGCAATCTTATTTACTCTCAGAGTTTTGCCAGAAGAATACTGACGGCAGCTGCCGGAGAAATATTTTTTTCTGTTCGCGATGCCTAGGTTACGGTGACTTCTTATTCTCTTATTACACAGTTTGTGTACGTGCTGAAATTTTATTTGAACTTCCCTGCCTTAAAGTCGCTCCAAATTTAGAAGATAGTAGACTGTTTCTATTTAAATGGTATTTAAATACTCGAAATATAAAGACAATAGAAAAATTCTAGCGTGAACATCATATGTTAGAGACTTACGGCAGTCTTCAATTATTTAGATGGTTTAGTCTAGAGATCTGTTTCCATTGTATGTATTGCTTTCTTTGCCTTTTATGCAAATCAATTGGAGATAATTTTTTATTATAATTTTAATGGAAATTATGGAATTAATGCCTTAAATTTTAAAATCTCTGAAATAAATCTCAAATGTAAAAAAATTCAAACTGTTATAAAATGTTTAAATGTGTTCAGGTTTTCTTTTGGCATATAAAGTTACAGGTGATACTTATTTCGGTTAATGTTTCGTTGTGTCGGTATTTAATCGTTTAATTATTAAAAAAACAAAAAAAATTTTAAAGGTCAATGAAATTTCGAAAATCAGAATAAATTTTTGAAATAATTATTTTGCCATAAAATGAGTCACAGTGATAATAAATTTAAATATTTTGTTTTTTACAAACAATACTTAAAAGAAAATAAAATTAATTAAACAAACCAGTTCAAAATTCTTCATAAGTTCTTAATCATAAAAGTTACTGTGATTGTATTTGATTACTTACAGAAAATAATAGAGGGATTAAAAAAGAACGTATAAAAAAATAATTAATTCCCATTAAAAAAGTAACAAAATATAGTTGAAGTGTTTTTACATAATTTTGTTTAAAAAATTAATTGTTTCTTTTTTTTAAGTAAAGTATTTTATTTTTTTTAAACAATATTTTCGATTTAAAATTGAAAAAAAAAAAATTCCTTTTAATTTTATTTAAATTTCGAATTTTTTATTAAAATTTATACAAATGTTATTCACTGTTTTGAACTGCTTTGAATATTTCTCAAATTAAATTGAAAAAAATGACAAATAAATTTAAACAATTAGTATCATATAGCAACAGGCAAACAAAAAAAAAAAAACCAAATTAAGAAATAAATACAAGCAAACATTTTGTAAACTTTATTTTATTGTCGCTTAACAAGTTTCCAAAAATTTTTTTGACATCAAATACACTGATTTTTTGAATATATAACTCAACAACTTAATTAACTGATTGAGATTTTGTAAAGAAAAATCATAAATTTGAAAAGAAAATTATTTTACTGGCATAAAATATGTTCAATTGCAATGTGTACATAAAGTATTCTACGTCTACTCATACAATAAATTTCAATAAAATATTACATCGTTTTCATTATTCATTTTAAAGTGTTTATTTATGAAAATATTAGAAAATAAGTTCAGAAAATACAAAATATTTTTTATAACAGAAAATCGAAATTGAGACCATTTAACGATTGCCAAACAAAGACTTGATTTTCTTTCGGGATTTATTTGCTGCAGAAAATAAAAGATTTAGGAAACGAACTCGATATTTATAAAATAATTTTTATTTTCATTTGAGTAACCCTGTTTGCTGTGCTAGACAATACTGTAATAAAAGTATACGAACATGTATTGAAAATAAAATTTTCTAAATAGAATTGATATTTTAATATAAAAAGGAGTTGCAAAAACAATGTTAATAATAATTGAAGTATTTGTAAACGACATTTTAGTGTCTTATTTTTTTCACTTGAAAATACAGGAACTTGAGGATGTTTTTGGATGAATGGGAATTTCCCATTTGGAGTTGCTATTTCATTACGTTTTGAACTCTAGTTTTTTTCTTACATAATTTCAATGGAGATTAATATTACATATCATAATCATTTCAAATTGGAGTTGTATATCGTGGCAATCCATACAATTTAAGACAATTCAAGAAGTCAATGTACTACAGCTTCTTTATTAATCACAGTATCAACAGATTCTTATCAGATCAGTTCAACAACAATATCAGATTAAATGACGAAAGTCAAAAATCTTTTTTTGCCTGCTAATATGCTAGCAAAGAATTAGAATTGCTAGTGTATACTCATACACGCATACATAATAACTGGTCATTACAACCCTTCAATCAGGATTACAACCTACTTTCTCACACCACTAATGTTGTGTGTGCTAAATTTATACATGAGTTGCGAAATCAACAGTTTAAAGTTGACTTTGAACGACAGATTTTTTTTTGTGACAAACTTTTCATAACAATTTTTATTTACTCTTAGAGTTTTTGCCAGAAATCTGTTGAGAGAAAGTCGCCGAAGAAATGTTTATTCATATTTAGTTTTGATGGAGATGTATTATCTGGAGTTTGGACAGTGAACTCATGTCTAATCAGCCAACATACTGCCTACTAGACTACGGCAATTGTATGTATGTATACTCATAATTAAGTAAAATCTTTTCTCCCCTTGATCTTTGAAACCATCATGAAATATTATATTGCAATGACTTTACCATCACCAATTAAAAGCATTTGCTGATCTATCCGTTCATAGAAGTGTTAGTAGAATGCTCTGGGGACTTGTGTCGCGGCAACAGATGTAGGCAATTTGAAATTTATTGGGCAAACAATTAACACGGCAGTGTATGTAAATATTATAAAAAGAAATCTCAACTAAATTGTGCAAGAATTAGGGTTTCGTAATGATTATTGCTTTCAACAGGCAATGATCCTAATCATACTGCCGTTAATGTAAACTTTGGATTTCCCTACCAATGTTCCTACAGGCTTTTAGTGAATCCTTTTAAAAAACCTTGGCTTTACGTCTAACAAGCCCACACACTAACTACTGGTCTACGGTGAATAGTACAAATATAATTATATATTTAAATTAATTGCTGTATTTCGCTATACTTAAAAGTGTCAATGACAGGATCAGTAATCTTTGATTTAGTTTTAGAAAATATGTTCCTTAATTACACTATGCGGCAAAATAAAAAAAAAAATTAATTATACCCAGTTAATGGCATAGTGTAGGTTGCGAGTTTTGTCGAGTAGAACTCAAAAATATTTTTTTTTATATTTCTTGAATCCTACAAACTTGTTCTACTTGACAAAAACTGT
The DNA here is from genome assembly GCA_927399465.1 of Sarcophaga caerulescens. Classification (NCBI taxonomy): domain Eukaryota; kingdom Metazoa; phylum Arthropoda; class Insecta; order Diptera; family Sarcophagidae; genus Sarcophaga; species Sarcophaga caerulescens. The sequence goes on along the minus strand of OV656872.1, from coordinate 117,456,012 downwards.
TTTTTTTGGACTTTACGCACAAATTTATTGATTACACAAACATTTCTCAACCGATGTCTAAAATTTAAACCTTATTAGAAAGGAGAGAGATGGGCTATGTATGGCTTAATATGCTATGGCGTTTGATGAGGAAAACTTGACAAATGCGAATTTTTTTTTCATACTTTTCAAATTTGTTCGTTCATAGTAGCAAACTTTAATTAATAAATATGAAATAGGTGATGACATTCTGAAAGTATATTATCTGATGAGTACTTAAGCTCAGCAGTAAAATACAAAAAACACATTAATATATAAAAGCGGGTGGACCAGAAATTTATTTAGACATGAAATTTTGAAAACAATTTTTGAAAACTCAAATCTTTGTTGATATTTTATATTGTATTTGAATATAATTTCTCTGTACAATAATTGAATTAATTTAATTAATTTTAATTTGGCCTATAATAAAATTTTATTACTTAATCTTCTTACACGTCGTACACTCTTTCGCTTTGGTTATAATCAAATCAGCTCTAAAGGCATACAAAATTTCTTTGTAAAAATATGTTTCTATTTTTATTATTTTTTTTTCTCTGATTTTGTTTGTAATTAACCCATTTAAATTTTATTACAATGAACGCAAAACAATTGTGACGTGAGATTTTATATTTCAGTTACTTTTTGGTTTTGCTTTTTTCTCTCTTTTTGTAGATTTTTATGTTGTAGGCCTGTATATGACTGCATATGAAATTGTTAGAAAAAATAAATACAAAATTATAATGAAAAAAATTTTTAATAATGAAATATTAATCACTGATCGTTAAGAGATTGAATAGAATAGAATGCCAACATTTTAATTGTTTAATTTTGTTATATTTTTTATTTTTGGGAATTGTAGAACTAATTTTTGTATTATTTATGCAAAAAAACATGTTCGTATACCAATTAAATTTTCAAATTTGTTTAACAATATTACAAACAAAAAAAAAATTCTTTTAAACCTCTACATTTCTTAATAATTTTCTGATGATAAATTCCGTTTTATATATTCAATTGAGAAACAAAGACTTGAAATTCTTTGGGGATTTCTTTGCTGCAGAAAATAAAAGACTTAGGAAGAAACTAACTCTATATTTATAAAATAATGTTATAAACATTATAAACGCTATTTTAATCTGAGTAATAGCGTATACGAAGATGTATTGAAAATAAAACTTCTAAACAGAATTGACAATTTTATAAAAAAAAAAAACACAGAAAGGAATTGCTAAAACAGTGTTAAAATGTATTGAAGTACCTGGTGATAAACTACATTTTTAGTGTTGAATATTTTTCAAAATAGAGTTTAGAGTTTTCTTTTGCAACATAGAGTTGCCCTTTGAACCTTATATATAGTCTTACTAAACCACCATAGGGCTTATTTCTTGGCCAATAGGTGGAATTCATAAAATTCATAGGTTCATGCATTAAATTATAGTAAATATTTAAAAAATTTTGCTTTGTTATCTTTTACTATAAACGTCGACGTAGTCTAGCAGGTAGTAGGTTGGCTTATTAGACAACAACTCGTGTTTCGAACCCCAGCTAAGTTCTTAACAAGATCAATGAAAGAAACGGTTTCAGTGAAAACCACAGCCACCTAAGATACACATTTTTTTTTATTTATTTAAAGCATAAGAAATAAAAGAAGAATTTTCCGGTGACCTAATAAGGTCAAATGTATTAAATGTTATACCAATATTTAGTATGATATCTTCTAAGCTTAAGTTTTCTATTTAATTTATTTGGCACTGATTGTACCAGCATTTTTTTTTTTTTGTTGATTTTTGTGCCATACACTTAAAAGCAAGTTTTTCAATTGACTTTTATTTAAGATTTACCGACTACGCTACTGTTTTTTTAAAAGGATGCCCTAAATACTGTCTTGGGGTCATATCAAGATTTTGTAGAAGAGGGTTACGCCTGTAGGGACTTTGGTAGACAAATCACATTTTCACATTAGCAGCAGCGTGCTTAGGATCATTGCCTATTGAAAGTAATAATCATTACGAATTTCTAATTCTTCCACAATTTATTTGAGATATCTTTTTATAATGTTTTCATACACTGTCTGTCGTATTTATCTGTTGCCGACACAGATATCCAAAGCATTCCATTACCATTGCTATTAGCGGATGGATCAGCAATTGCTTTTAATTGGTGATGGTAAATGAGGGCAATATGATTTTGAATGATGGTTTCATTACAATTCAATGATAATGTTGCACATTCCTATAATCAATGGGAGACCAAATTTTACATAATTTTGGGTATACATGCACAATTTCCATTAGATATGAGGTTATTGTGCAAACGACTTCCTCTCACCAGATTTCTGCCAAAAACTTTGAGAGTAAATATAATTGGCGTGTGAGATTTCTCACAAATCTGTCGTTTGGAGTCGACTTTAAACTGTAGATTCTGCCACTCATGTATAAAATTAATACACGCAACATAAGTGGTGTGAGACGGTAAGTCGTAATCCTGACCAAAGGTATTACATTCCAATAAGGGTGGAAGTTGAGGTAGAAAGTTATATTTATTCATTTAGTTCTGAACTACGTAGTATATTAGATAATGCGTTGGCTTATTAGACATGAGGCCTGGGTTCAAACCAGCGAGTTTCTCTCAGCAGATTTCTGGCAAAAACTCGGGAAGTAAATAAAATTGCCTTGAAAAGGTTTTCCTAAAATTTGGCGTTCGGAATCGGCCTTAAACTGTAAGTACCTCCAATTATAGATAAAATTAACACTCACAATATAAGTGGTGTGAGAAGCTAGGCCGTACTTCTGACTGAAGGGTTGTAATGACCAATTATGTTTGTATGTATGTTCTAAACGAAACTGTATGTTCTAATCATGTTTTGTGAAAAATTATAATTTTTACTCTTTTTTTACATACATTTTCAAGCATACAATTTTGTAGGAATTTATAGAATTTTATTTTTTATTACATTATTATGTTGTAGAGTACCTTACAAGGTTCTAGTATATTTCCGTTTTAAATTTACATTTCAGGGTAAATAATCCAAAAATATGAGAATAATCGAAAATAACACCAGTAGACATAAATTGAACACGAATAATCAATTACGCCTTCCATATGCCCGTAATAGTGCCACTGCAAGTTTAATGTCCAATAATTGCAGTAGACCAACTAACTCATGAGCACAGTCTCATATTAATTGAAAATTCAATGTGACAAAAACTAAGTTTTTTTTCCCTCTTTAAACTGAAGCATTGGAGATTGTTAATATGGTTTAATAATCATAAAATTGGAATAAATTTGTATAAATTCATCGAAAAAAAAAAAAATAAAATCAAATATAAGACTGCGTGTATGCCTTAAATGCTAATTGACATTTTGAAATCTTGCCAGAAACCATAAAATACTAATTTTTACCAATAAGAGGGGGGAAAGAGACATTTTCTTTTTATTTTGTTTTTTATTTTATGATTTTTATTATTAAATAGTATTGACAAAATTGCAAGAAACCCAACTTTAAACGACAACGTCAGTTGCAATTTGCATTTGAGTACTTAAAATGAAAATCGATTTTGTGAAAAAAGAAAATTAACTACACATTAAAAAATATACAAAAAAAAAAAACGAAAAAAAGCAAAATTGTTAATATCATTAATAAATTGCTAAGAGTGCTACTAAAAAAACTAATAAAATATATTGTATAAGAAAATCAATTTATAAATGGAATTGTGACACCAGCTAAGCTAAAAGCTCAATTGCTACTTGAACATTAATTTCGTTAAAAAACAATTCAAGCTGATCACTACGTGTTGCTAGTAACAGAAAAGAAACAAACAAGAGAAAAAAGCATGGTACCAGAGGTGTCTTGTTAACACTCGGTTAAAAGGAAATTTAATTTATATCATAAACATTAAATTAAGATTTAAAAACGAAATAAATTTTAATAATAAAATTATGGTAGATTAAAAAAAAAATTAAATTATAACTAAGCATTGCTAAATATAATCCAATATATCCAAGTATTTTATAACTTTTTGTTTTCGATTATCATTTTTGGCATCAAGCACGCTTACTTCTATTTTTCAAATGGATCAGCTTCATTGTCTCTTGTATCAGCTACATTTACTGTTGAGAGCTTTAAGGGAAGAGTCATAGAAAATTCATTTCTTGGGCACTTTTTCCGTTTTCCAATGTAAATTCACGTTTGCAAATTCGCGTAGAAAATTTTTATTTGAGTTTATATTGATCATGTGCAGCATATGCAGAGATATTTAAATACATATACATTAACTGATTGTACATATCATAACTGATCATTACAACCCTTCAGTCAGGTTTACAATCTACCTTCTCACTCCACTTATGCTGTGTGTTAATTGTATACATGAGTGGCAGGACCTACAGTTTAAAGTCGACTCCGAACGACACATTTTTGAGAAACTTTTCATTGCAAATTTTATTTACTCTCAGAGTTTTTGCAATAAATCTGCTTTAGAGGAAGTCGCCGAAGGAATATTTTTTATATTTTGTTTTATTGGAGATGTCTGACTTGAGGTTTGAACTAATAAGCCCTTTACCGCCTAGACTACGACGACTTTAATATATTTGCTACTATAGGAAGATTTTAAGCGCTTCCGGTCTTAAAATTAAAACAAAATAAAGTGCATGAAAATTGGTTTTTCTTTATTTGAAAGACCTATTAATTCAATTCTGGGGGGTAATGCATGCGAAATATAGAACTTTCCATGGCGCATAAATCTGCCTGAATTTAGTCAACGGAATTTGTTATGTTAGCTTAAGTACCACTGAGTTGTAAAGCTCATACGCATATACCCCACAAAAAAGTCTAATGTGTTCATAACACACAATGCCGGTGGTCAATTTACATTACCTCTACGTGAGATGATCTTGACCTTAAATTACTCATGCAGAATATCCAATGTGGCATAAACTGCAGAAACTAAATCACTCGGTGTTCTTATATACTTACTTAACCCTTATCCTGTACTTCAAAAATAAAACGCATATGACATTAGTGGGTCAAATTTGCCCAATACAAAAAATTATAATATTTATTCAGTTTTTTTATTTTCTTACATTCATTACATGCAATATTGGTCTCAGAATGCTTTTTGCAAATAAATTTTTGACATTCGGAACATTTATTTGCATATTTGGTGCTGTTAGAACGATTCGGACAAAAGTAACAACATCGTCTTTTTAAATTTTTTGTTTGCGAGACTTCAGCAGAATGCTTTTAAAGGCTTTTTACAACTGCGTTAGCATGACTACTTTGTGGCATGTTCGGTCTACAAGATATTTCTTCGCTTATAAGATCCATCTGTAAGTCTTCCAAAAATATCTAGTATAATACACCTGTAAGGACCATGCATAATTTGTTTCTACATCACCCAACACCCAAATTTTTATATCATATTTTCCTGGTTTCGTGGTAAGATTTGCTTGAATGGGCATCGTCCACGATACGTTACGAGCTGCTAATGCACCGTCACACTCGCCAGGATGAAATATATTGCGTGGATTCGTTTCCAAACGGTTCCAAAAATCTCTTATTGGAGTAAGTTTGCCACGGAATCGTCTTTCGTTCCTGTCTGACTTTTTATCAAACCGTATCACTCGAGATATATTTTGAAATCGGCGCAAATTCTTGGTGGTGAATAGCGGTCTGCTTTACGGTCGTCCCATAGAGATTCAAGAGCTTCGCAATGAGATCTAAATACATCCGCTAACAAAAGTAGCCTGAAAAGTGCTTCAATTGTTCTGCCGTCTATAGCAATCCAATTATTTTTAAATACAGATCGACCTAAGTGAACCGATTGAATAACTTTTACTCATATAAGCCACCTTGTAAATTAGTCATATCAACAACTTATTTCATAATATTACTGGGCCTAAATAACAGAAAAAAAGATTTTATACTATCAGCTCTTGAAATAGCATAACGCGTTGGCCAGGAGTCAAATTTATTATGTCCTGTTTAGAAAATCTTCCTATTTTGTTTATTGTTGATATTTCTGACCATAAATATTTCCCATTTTTGGACGGATACATTAAAACTTCATCCGTAGTTTAATCGAGAATTTCGGAAATGTCCATGCTAGCGTCTAACGAAGAGTTGGGGTCATAGGCAGATGCAAGTTCAGAAACTAGATTGTTTTCATCTTCACTTGATGTGTCCTAGGGGCTTTCATCGCCTGAATCTGATTGCATAAGAAAAATTCCTATATCATACTTATTTTTTTTTTTTTTGTTTGTTGCTAGTTATGTTGTTGTCAAGGCGCACAAAATTGTTACTAAGCTCGTATCACATGCGTAAATTGACTTTGTTGCATTGGGCAATTTTGACCCAAAAGTACCATTTGCGTAACTTTTTTTACATACGCTTTGTGAAACGATCTACAAAAATTATATTTTAAATTTTAATAGTATTCATTAAAATAATAATTGTACAAAAGTTTCAAAAAAATTCGCTGAGTATTTAAAGAATAAATGTTCAATAAAAACTGTTTGGGCAATTTTGACCCATTAGTACAGGATAAGGGTTAACCTTCCTACACCCGCGCGTTGGTCTGTGAGACCGATTTTTTTATTATTGCGATTTTTTTTGTAAAAAAATATTGCCAGTAAGTTGATATCACTGGTAGCTTCATTATTCGTAATAAGCTTCGTTTTTGCATCAAAAAAATTTTTTTGAAATAGTACCAAGGATATAGGATTTTCCATTGTCGGTCTCACAGACCAACGCGCGGGTATTGGTGTTTCACTTTTTGGCGCGGGTATAGGAAGGTTAATTGGTCATTACAACCCTGTAGTCAGGATTCCAACCTATCTCCTTACAGCATCCATTTTGTGTGTGTGATAATTTTATCCATGGGTGGTGATACTGCATAATATCGAAGACTGCCGGTGAGGAATTCGCCGAAGGAAATATTTTTTTGTATTTCGTTTTGTTCGAGATGTCTGAGACGGGATTTGAACCAAGGTCTCTCGTGTAATAAGCCAACACACTACCTATGGGATCTACAGGTTAATGTCGACTCCGAACGATAGATTTTTGAAAAATTTTTCATTAACATTTTTTTTATTAACTCACAGAGTTATTGCTAGAAAACCGTTGAAGGGAGAAGTCGTCGAAAAAATATTTTTTTTCATTTTTCGTTTTGGCCGAGATGTCTGAGCTGGGGTATGAACCACACACTTGCGTCGAATAAGCCAACACACTAGATTGCGGCGCCTTCTCGCTGTTGTTCTGGTCATCTTACACTGGTCAAAACAAGTGTGTTTTGTGCTTGCCGTTAATAGTATTTGTCTGTCTGGTCAACGTCGTTCTCACAGAAATAGTGATTTTTTTCAATACGTATCTGGATGCTTTTTTTTGATTTTGTTTGTTCCTGTTACCATTCATCCAGAAATCATTTCATTATCTCTGAAGATGGTTTTGCGATGAGATTTAGGGTCAGTTGGCAATTGCTCCAGAGTTTATACAGAGAAAACACGTCTTTGTCTATAGTTCTCCAAAGTGAATTAGCAAGACCGACTGAATAAATGACAAATTTGACTGCATTTTGCATACATAACGTGTAGTCGAATCTAGAGGCAAACAAAATTACAAACCATATATCTCCGGACTAGGAGGGATATACTACTACGCTACCAGTGTCATAAGGTATACTGCAACAAAAGTGCCAACTTTGGCAATATAAAAAGGACAAGATACTGTTTGATTCTTGGTTTCACTAACGAAAATAATTTCAATTTGTAACCCTCATTTGCCAACGCACAGTAAGAAATCTTTGTTAAACAAATTAAAATCAATAGCCAGACAAAGTAGTTTCCATAAAAATATTAAAAAACTTAATAAAATCTTAAAATTTTTTAATTATGAACCAACTTTATGATGCAGTTAATGGCTTATTCATAAGAGTAAAAACAAAATGCTTGGGGTTTTATGTTTTCTAAATGCTTAAAAATGAAATTATTTATTACCAAAGAATTTAACCTTTTTTAAGTGAAATCCATATTTATTTATTATTATTAATTTAATTATATATTAATTACATTTAAAAATGCGGTAGTAAATAAATCTATAATTAGTGTCTCATAATTGCTATTGGGTGGCTATATTTTATATTAAAAAAAATTGAACAACAACAAAACTAATGCCACTAGCACTCATAGAAAATAACTTTTCGAATTGAATAATTAATGAGTACTTGAACACACATGAAATAAATAAAACTAATCATAATAATAATAATAATTTTAGCCATAAACAATATCCTTTATTCACCTTTTTTTGTCAGTACTAGAAAAATTTTTAACTCGAATACGAGGAAGTATTTATACTTACTAGTAGGTAGAGTGTCGGTTTATTAGACGAAAGGCCACGGTTCAAACCCCAGGTCAGACATCAAAACGAAATATGAAAAAAATATTTCTTCGGCGACTTCCTCTCAGTAGATTTCTGGCAAAAACTCTGACAGTAAATAAAATTGCCATGAAAAGTTTCTCAAAACTCTGTCTTTCGGAATCGACTTTAAACTCTAGGTCTCACCACTCATGTATAAAATTAACGCACACAACATAAGTGGTGTGAGAAACTAGGTCGTAATGCTAACTAAAGGGTTGTAATGGCCAGTTATGTATGTATGTATGTATGTATTTATAGATATATTGAATGAAGAATAGCTCGAAATTTTTTTTCGTGCTACACAACTACATCCGAGATGGCACCTTCCAACAAAATATAAGTGGAGAGGAAAAAAGTGAAAGTAATGTTTATGGTAACAGTTAAAACGTTTGGCGTTTTGCTGAACAGATATAATGTGCTCTTTGACCACTCCTTGGGAGTGGTATTTAATACTACTTCGCGGAGTTATCAGCTCACTTTGTTGATTTAACTATACAGATGCTTTCATACTTTTTCACACAACACAACATAAGTGGTGTGAGAAACTAGGTCGTAATGCTAACTAAAGGGTTGTAATGGCCAGTTATGTATGTATGTATGTATGTATTTATAGATATAGTGAATGAAGAATAGCTCGAAATTTTTTTTCGTGCTACACAACTACATCCGAGATGGCACCTTCCAACAAAATATAAGTGGAGAGGAAAAAAGTGAAAGTAATGTTTATGGTAACAGTTAAAACGTTTGGCGTTTTGCTGAACAGATATAATGTGCTCTTTGACCACTCCTTGAGAGTGGTATTTAATACTACTTCGCGGAGTTATCAGCTCACTTTGTTGATTTAACTATACAGATGCTTTCATACTTTTTCTTCTTTTGATAGAGGTTAGTTTGCGTCTATTATGAATTATATGGAACGATTACATTTTTTCTTAGGGACGTTATAGACGTCATTGCGACAATATTTTTGGATGGAAAATTGCTTCTTAACTGTGTCTATAAACTTGTAGTCTTCCACTACTGTGTCATACGACTATCTTACGGCTCAAGGTGAACTTGGTCAGTCACCAATAAGGGCGTTGCTCGAGTGTTCAAAATCATAGCATGCCCTGGGGATGGCAATGAAGTACGCTTACAGATAATGCTTGAATAAACCAGAACCTAGACTATTATAATGAAGTAAATACTAGAAAGGTATCCGTAGACCCAAAGAAAATTATAAAGATATTGTCAAATACTTCCAGATTCTTTCATAAAAATAGGAAAACGTAATAATCTTAATACATTTAAAGTAAAAGTGATGTTCAAAACAATTTCTATTTGCAAGTGTAATAAAAGATTGAGAAAAAGAAGATAAAGAAGAACTTCTGTGCCACTATTAAATAGCCATAAAGTATCATCGAAAAAAAGCAATAGAATAGTACCATGCCATTTATGTTGTTTAAGTTAGATTTGTCATCTCAATGGACATAGTTTACTCGGATCCTATACAACCAGCTCCAGGGCATATGCCTGTTTCCCTTTATAAGTGCTAAGTTAGAATCTGGTCAGGTTTAACGAATTTTCTAGCCTTCATATCGGGCCAGATAAAAAGCCGGCACAGTTACAACTGTTCGTACAAGTTTCTGTGTATTTGTTGAACTGAGTGGGTAAAGATTGGCTAGATCCAACTGATCCCTTTGCAATGCAATACATTTTCGAAAATGAATGAAGTTTTTGTAAGACTATTTGTTTGCTCCCTTGTGGCATAATGCCTACATCATGTACAAATTCAATTGAATTTTCCATTGTGTCAGCTTTTGTAAACGCTTTGCCTTTTTTTGTTGTCTTTTATGTTACCGTGTTCTAGAATCTATATGAAGTTAAACATTTAATGTTATGCTATCGCCTCTAAACATACCAGGCAATCTAATATGTGATGTACAGTACATATTCTCTAGGAATCTAATGAGAGCTTTAATGTCGATAAATATGAGTATATCTCATAGCGGATCCGCACAGCGGCTAACTTTATAGTTAGTATTTCCGCTTGAAAAGTACTACAGTAATCCGATAATACAAAAAAAACTATCTAAGATTCAGTTGTTTTTATAAGATTCTACGTTCAAATTTGTATGACTTTGATGACATTTTCTGAGATCTTTAAACCATTATAATAAAAAAATCAATCCAGTTTCCAGTTTACATACATACATACAAAAATTGGTCAGTACAACTCTGCCGTCAGGATTACGACAGCTTTGTCTTACAACACATACATATGTTGTGTCTGTTAATTTTATACATGAGTGGCAGAACCTACAGTTTAAAGTCTACTACGAATGACAGATATTTGAGAAACTTTTCAAGTCTTTTCATTTTTATTTACTTACAGAGTTTTTATCAGAAATCTGAAGAGAGAAATTCGACGAAGAAATATTTTTCCATATATCGTTTTGTTGGAGATTTTTGACCTGAGGTTTCAACCGTGGCCTCACGTCTAATATACTGGCTTATTATACTATCTACCAGAATATGGCGACTACACGTGAATTTAGAATGGGGAATTGTTGTTTATGTATGCAATAAATTACCACTTCCTTTAGAAAGGTTTTGGACATTTTACATAAAATATTTAAAGGGCACAAAAATCAGGCAACACAAATAAAAAGCTTTTCATTATTCAAACAACAGCAGCACTTTTTTGTATACCTATAATAAATATTGAAATAATTTTACAACTCAGTGTTAAAGTGCTAAGTGTAAATCCAAATTTTTTCGTTCGCACTCTTTTTATGGTTTTATAACTATACAAATCTACAAATATATTAATGTAATATAAAAAATTATATAAATTTTTAGTATGAAATATTATTTTAACAATTTGAAATTCAAAATAGTTTTCTTGTAAATCAATGTATGGGAACCAAATACATTTTCCTTGCAATATATTATCCGTAATATATTGGCTGAAATATAAATATTACTCTTGGAAATAAAAATATTTCTTACCTCTTCTTTCCCATTTAATTTATAACCATTTATTTATTTATTATTTAATATTTGATGATTTGATTTAATATTTTAGTAATTTATTTAATATTTTGCTTTTTTTTTGGTTTTTTTACAGCAACAAAAAATATTGGCCCCATGAAAAATATTGTTCACATGAAATTTTAAAATTTAAAACGAATTACAAAAAAAAAAAAACAAAAAAAAATTATTTAATTAATTGATACCAAATGCAATGAAAATGAGAATAATAATAAAAATAAAAATAATAATAAAATAATTATGATCTGAGAAAACAAATCTTATGAAAATTAAATTGATTAGCAAAACAAAATTATTTGTATTTTTGCTTGCTTGCAAAAAAAAAAGTGTGGAATATAAAAATATTAACAATAAATAAATCGAATAAAAAATATTAAAAATTTAAATTGTTAGAAAAAAAAAAGAAAACCAAACGAAATGATTTTCAAACTATTGAAAGTAATAAACAGTTTAACAGTTAATAAATATTATTAAAACTATGTATAATACTATCATGTTTTAATAATGTTAAGCTTATACAACATAAAGATTAAAAAATACTAAAAATAAAACCATAAACAAATAAATAAGTTATTTATTGCCAAACAATTGTATTTGCAATTTACAAAAATCAAGTGAGAGAGAGAGAAAAAAATGTAAAATTTTTAAAGCCAACAAACATTGTGAAATTTAGTGTGATTAAAAACATTTTTATTTATTAAGTTTTTGAACCTGCCCAAAAGGTAAGTACATATGTATTTCAGATTTTGCAAATAATAAATTCAATTATTTAATATTGCAAAAAAAAATTTTTTTTAATTAATTGTTTATAAAAATGTAACATTCTGGCTCGTGGCGTTATAAATTTGCATAAAATTGACAGTTATTTGGCGATACAAAATTTCGGAAGGAAATTAATTCTCCAATATTTTTCAATGGAAATTTTTGGATTTACTTAATATATACATATATTTAAATATACTTAAGTGTCATATTAAATATGTCATCTATATTGTTACGTTTTTACCTTTTAAAAACGTTAAAAATATGAGTTCGTAGATTGCAAATAAAATAAAAATAAGTCTGTGTTTATTTTTTAATCAATTCTTTATTATCGGCACAACCCTTGTGCCACTGTTCGAACTTCTTTCACTTATACAACGATAACTTTCACAATATGTGCTCCTTTTCGTTATATTTCTCTGCTTATAACCTTTTTTTTTTATAAGCAACAACACTTGTTAGTTATTCTTCTTTGCTCACAACCTTTTTTGTAAGCACCACACTAACAACTGTTTTCCCAAACGCAACTTGTCTGCACACAAGTCTGACCGAATTAAAGCTCGATAGATTTAACTCACACCGACGTGACGTCGTCTTACACGAATAAATTCAAACTCAACCATTGCTCGCTTTGTTTTGCCTTTTTATATCGCTGGATCATTAGTGTGATGAATGCCCTTGAAGGATGATGACGACCTTCGGGAACAATCCAAAAATGTAAACAACTTATTTCCATTTTTGTTGTTCGTGTATCTTATTTACTTTCGTCCAGGCAGAGTTGTTGTTGTTTTGTTTGTTTGTCTTTCTGCTATATTTCTTTTATACGCGGTCGTTGTTGCTATATTTGTTTATTCATCGAACTTGTAAACAAGCACTGTTGTTTTTGTTGCTATATGCTTACTCATTCGTTGATCACGTGAACAACTGCATTGTTTTGTTTTTGGAGCTTTTGTTTTTATGCGTGATCAACTCTATTGTGTTGTTTTTGGAGCTTTTGCTTATTATTTTAACAACACCATTTCCACTTTCGTAACACTGCCGCCCACTTAAGCCTGTTCGTCCCGAATAGGCTCATTATCTCCTCTCCCATATTTCGCCAGTCGCTCTATGTGCACGACCTTCATTTTGGCTCGGGGGCTGTTGGCTTTTTGTATCCTGTATACGACGTCATTTAACCTTTTAATTATTTTATAAGGTCCCTCCCAGCTGGTTTGTAGCTTGGGAGACAACCCTTTCTTCCGATTTGGGTTGTAAAATAGAACCAGCTGTCCCTCATGGAAGCCCTTGGTATTTGCTGCACGATCATATCTGGCTTTCATGCTATCGCTTACCATTTTAATACGGGTGCGCACAAATTCATGAAGTTCATTTAAACTTTCTTGTTTTGCAGTATGTGCGTCATCCCTCTCTGTGGCGGGCTTACAACCAAACTCCAAGTCACCGGGCAGTTTTAACTCAGTCCCAAAAATAACCTTGGCGGGTGATCTAGATATGGAATCATGGACCGCGGATCGGTACGCCAGTAGGAACCTCGGAATGTGTTCATCCCAATCCCTCTGTTGCTCGCTCACTACTTTTCGTAAGTATTCCTCCAGGGTTCGATTAAATCGTTCAACCATTCCGTCGGACTGAGGGTGAAGTGGCGTCGTTCGAGTCTTTCTAATGCCGTATACTTCACACATTTCCTTGAATACAGCTGACTCGAAATTTCGGCCTTGATCGGAATGTAGTTCTATCGGAACCCCATAGCGGCATACCCAGTTGTTCACAAAAACATTTACTACGGTATTCGCCTCTTGGTTGGGTATGGCATACACTTCCGGCCATTTACTGAAGTAATCCATCACGACGAGAACATAGCGGTTTCCGGCGTTGCTGACGGGAAACGGGCCTGCTACGTCCATCGCTATCCGCTCGAAAGGTGCGCCCGAGTTATATTGTTGCAGTCGACCTCTACTTCTCCTTACTGGACCTTTAGCTGCCATACACTGGGTGCAGTTTGCAATCCAATCGGCCACAGCTTGCTGACATCCAACCCAATAGAAACGCTGTTTTAGTTTTTCCAGCGTCTTTGTTACACCAAGGTGCCCTCCACTGGCTCCATTATGGAACTCATTTAAGACTTCTTTCGTTTTGGAGGAAGGCACCACTATTAGGTTGGATGAGGTCTTGCCATCAGCGCTTTCCCAAAGTCGATATAAGCACCCGTCTATTACTTTTAAGCTGTCCCATTGTGCCCAATATGCTTTTGTAAGAGGACCTTCTGCTGCTATTTCATTTCGGGTAGGCCGTTTGTCCTGTTCTTTAGCTGCTATAATTTTTGCCAATACTGGGTCACTCCTTTGGGCTTCAGACCAGTCTTCTTCGGCATCGATTTGCGTTAGCCGGATGTCGATGATGGATTCCTTCTTCTCAGCCTTCGCGCAATGTTTACACTCTAAATTGCATGGTCGGCGTGAGAGAGCATCAGCATTTCCATGTTTCGTACCTCTTCGATGTTCAATGCTGAAGTCATAAGTCTGGAGGCGCTCAATCCAACGTGCTAACTGTCCTTCAGGGTTCTTGAATTGTAGTAGCCATCGCAGTGCGGAATGGTCGGTTCTTAGTAGAAAATGTTGGCCATACAAGTACTTATGGTAATGTTTTATGCATTCCAGCACTGCAAGTAGTTCACGTCGGGTCACGCAGTAGTTCCGTTCAGGCTTTGACAGTGTGCGACTATAATACCCTACGACTTTCTCAGTCCCATTGACCACTTGGGACAGTACACCACCAATACCGTATCCTCTAGCGTCACTGTCTAAAATAAATTTTTCCCCTGGGACTGGATACACCAAAACTGGTGCGGCACATAATAAGTCCTTTAATGTCTGGAATGCCTTCTCCTGTAACTCACCCCATTGATACACCTTTGACTTCTTGGTGAGCTCATGCAGGCTTGCCGCCACACTGGCAAAATTAGGCACAAAGCGTCTATAATATGTGCATAGTCCCAAAAAACTGCGTAATTCATGAAGACTCTGAGGACGAGGCCAGTCCTTTACTGCTCGTATTTTATCTTCATCCGTGGATATGCCATCTGCTGTAACGAGATGCCCCAAATACTTCACTTGTTTTTGGAAGAATGTACATTTCTTAACGCTCAACTTTAGGCCAGCCATTGATATTCGTCGCAGAACTTCTGCCAGGTTCTCGAGGTGTTCGTTGAAAGTTCTGCCCATCACTATTATGTCATCGAGATACACCAGACAAGTCTTCCAATGCAGGCCCTTTAGTACACGTTCCATAAGCCGCTCGAACGTAGCCGGAGCATTACAGAGCCCAAATGGCATGACTTTAAACTGCCATAAGCCGCCATTCGCACTGAATGCAGTTTTTTCCTTGTCCTTGTCTGCAATCTCCACCTGCCAATATCCGCTTTGTAGATCCAATGTGGAGAACCACTTTGCTCCGGCTAGCGTGTCAAGCGTGTCGTCAATTCTCGGTAGCGGGTAACTGTCCTTTTTAGTGACGTCATTCAGCTTCCTGTAGTCTACGCAGAATCTTGTACTGCCATCTTTCTTTTTAACTAAGACTACAGGTGAGCTCCAGGGACCAGATGATGGTTCGATTACACCGCTCCTCTTCATTTCGTCGACTAGCTCTTTGACCTCATTACGCTTCGCTAGCGGTATACTTCTGGGTGCCTGTTTTATTGGTCTTGCTTCGCCAGTATCAATCTCATGTTTGACCATTACTGTCCTACCTTGACTTTTATTGTTCGTGGCGAAAGCGCAAGCGTACCTCTTTAGCAGCTTTTTGGCTTTATTTCTTTCTGAAGCTGCTAGACCTGCCACCCATTTCTCCACATTTTTATCAAATTCCTGTTGGTCATTGGCTGACATCTCGGCAGGTTTCGGCGATGGTTCACTGTTTATTACCGCCTCTACTGGCGCACATTGACCCACCTCGGAGTTTTTAGAGATAACTCTTTCTTGGCCTGATAGATTTAGTACCCTCACCGGGACTATTTTCTGTTCGGTGGATTTGACGAGGGCTTTTCCGGATAACAAGTCCGTCTGAATTTCCGCTGGTTCCACAACCCACAAGCGGTTTTCCTCACAATCTCCCTCCATGCGTGCCCATATCAGCGTTTCACTCTGTGGTGGTAATTTTTGTGGTTCGACAGCAACTAACCTTCTGACGTGCACTTGATGCTTGTACCCCACGTCAAGAGGTATCTCTACATTCCTCCAACTCATTATCTGTTGCCCCATATTCAAATTGATGCCATGGGCTATCATGAAATCGGCACCAATGATAACCTCGTCCACAATATCGGCAACAATAAAAACATGGCTGACGCTGAGGTTGGCTATCGTCACCTTCGCCTCTGTTTTTCCGTGGACGGTGGCAGACTCTCCAGTAGCTGTCCGTAGTCTTACGTTACTAAGTGCCTCACACTTTCCCTTCACTACATCTGGTCTGATGATAGACTGCGTCGCTCCGGTGTCTATAGTGAAGGTGTATTTTCTGCCGTTTATGTATCCGCACGCCGTAAGGTTGTTGTTGTCTTGCTGCATCACTGATATGGAGATTGTGGGGCCCTTGCTTGTGGGAGCCAGCGCTTGCCCCTCAGTGCTAGCTCGTTTTAGTTTAACGGGGACTCTTGTGTAGATTGTTGGTGGTTCGCCCGTTTATCATTCCTTGCTGGCGAGACGGACCTTGACCTTTTTCGTGGCTCTTTGCAGTTCCGTTGGAAATGGCCGCCCCTTCCGCAGTTGAAACATTTAATCTTAGCCTTTTGTCCAGTTTCTGCCAAAACTTGTTTAATCATTTCTTTGAATTTATTTAAAAGGCTTTCGTCTTCATCCACGACTTCCATCTTTCGAACCTTGACTACTGATGGTCTAGAAATCGTTCGAGCGGTCTCCTGAGCTAATGCAAAGGTCACGGTCTCTGCAAAGGTTGTCTTTTGTGCAGAACATACCGCCAATTTGATGTCTGCGTCGCGTATTCCGTTAACAAACGCCTCGGTCTTGAAGTTATCTATCAACGGGTGGTTTTCACCGGGGTATGTTAGCTGCACCAATCTCTCGACCTCCATTGCAAAGGCTTGGAGTGATTCATTAGCCTTTTGCACTCGGCACCTTAACTCCATGCGGTACAGTTCTCGTTTATGCTCGTCGCCGAATTTGCGATGTAACGCCACCATTAAATCATTGTAGTTGTTTCTACGGCTGACTGGCATGACCTCTAGAACCTCGGCTGCAGGACCTTTTAACGCCAGGATTAGTTCCAAAGCTTTTTCTTCATCATCCCATCCGTTTCTGCTGGCTACTGTCTCGAATTGGAATTTGAATACGGACAGGGGTGTGCTACCATCAAAGCAAGGAGTTCTAATCCTGCTGGTTCCTTCCGATGTAATTCGCACTGGTTCCGGTCGCTGACTCTGGAGGTTGTTGATCTTTTCCTCCATTTTAACTAGTTTTCCCTCAACGGACTTCTCCAAATCAATTACTTTCGTGTCGACTGTCTTCTCTAGGCTTGTCATCTTTTCCTCGACACTAGTAACCCTTTTGCTGACCGACCTATACATTTCTTGTAGCTTCGCCCCGTCCGCTTCTAGTTTCTTCTCAAGTTTTGAAAATAGCTTTTTGTTCTCTTCCTGCGCTTTCTGGTTTTCGGCTCTAGAGGCTTCTAATATATTTTGTTGCATGGCTTCCATTCGTTCCATTAGTGCGGCTAGCACCGAACTCATGTCAAGACCGCTGGGGGTTGCAGGAGCCTGTAACTCACGTTCCTCTTCGTCTTCGAAGTCGTAAGTATCGATATCAATGCCACGATTCCGAAGTTCTTCCCTTAGCCGTCTTTGGAGCTCGTTCTTCGTGCCCATTGTTGGCAGCGCCAATTTAGCCAATTCTTGTTTGAGCCGCTCCACTCTTAACTCGGCGAGTTTCATCTTGATTTATTTTTATTTTTAAATTTTGCAATCCCACTTCTGACACCAATTGTTACGTTTTTACCTTTTAAAAACGTTAAAAATATGAGCTCGTAGATTGCAAATAAAATAAAAATAAATCTGTGTTTATTTTTTAATCAATTCTTTATTATCGGCACAACCCTTGTGCCACTGTTCGAACTTCTTTCACTTATACAACGATAACTTTCACAATATGTGCTCCTTTTCGTTATATTTCTCTGCTTATAACCTTTTTTTTTTATAAGCAACAACACTTGTTAGTTATTCTTCTTTGCTCACAACCTTTTTTGTAAGCACCACACTAACAACTGTTTTCCCAAACGCAACTTGTCTGCACACAAGTCTGACCGAATTAAAGCTCGATAGATTTAACTCACACCGACGTGACGTCGTCTTACACGAATAAATTCAAACTCAACCATTGCTCGCTTTGTTTTGCCTTTTTATATCGCTGGATCATTAGTGTGATGAATGCCCTTGAAGGATGATGACGACCTTCGGGAACAATCCAAAAATGTAAACAACTTATTTCCATTTTTGTTGTTCGTGTATCTTATTTACTTTCGTCCAGGCAGAGTTGTTGTTGTTTTGTTTGTTTGTCTTTCTGCTATATTTCTTTTATACGCGGTCGTTGTTGCTATATTTGTTTATTCATCGAACTTGTAAACAAGCACTGTTGTTTTTGTTGCTATATGCTTACTCATTCGTTGATCACGTGAACAACTGCATTGTTTTGTTTTTGGAGCTTTTGTTTTTATGCGTGATCAACTCTATTGTGTTGTTTTTGGAGCTTTTGCTTATTATTTTAACAACACCATTTCCACTTTCGTAACAATATATATAAAAATGAATGTATGTTTGTATGTACCTTATAGAATCGTAAACTATGCATTTGATCATGTTATGATCTTTAGCAAAGTTGTTGCGCATGAGCCGGGGAAGGTTTCTAGGTTGGTATGACCAATTTCCGACAGGTGGCGCCACTGAATATTAATAAAAATGAATTAAATCGTAAACTGTGTATTTGATCATTTCATGATCCTTAGCAAAGTTGTTGCGCATGAGCCTACGAAGGTTTCTAAGTTGGAATGACTAATTTTCGACAGGTGGAGCCACTGAAAATTACTAAAAATGAATTAAATCGTAAACTGTGCATTTGATTATGTTATGATCTTTAGCAAAGTTGTTGCGCATAAGCCGACGAAGGCTTATAAGTTGGTATGACCAATTTCCGACAGGTGGCGCCACTGAGAATTACTAAAAATGAATTAAATCGTAAACTGTGCATTTGATTATGTTATGATCTTTAGCAAAGTTGTTGCGTATGAGCCTACGAAGTTGGTATTACAAATTTCCGACAGCACTTCAATAAATGTTCATAATCGAAAACCTCTAAATTTTTAAAGTTTATGTCAATTTTTTTTTTTTTTTTTTAAATGAACAAAATCAATAAAATGATTCAAATTTGTTTTAGTTGGAGGCGTAGCAACGCGCGCAGGGTGCAGCTAGTATTAAATATAAATATTTAAAAATATTTTAAAAATTCATATGTTTTTTATACACACTGAAAACTGATAATAAATTCAAGTTTTAAATTCTTAAACAAATTAGATGTGATATGTATTGCCCATCAGTTACTGGATGAAAATAAATCATAACCTCATAAATCATACTCTCAAAGGATACGGTTCTATTACATACTTCAAAATGCTTTTATATTGATATTGGTCCATTATTCCTTCAATTCTTACAATTGGACCCACACCACGCCAAGAAAAAGCAGCCCAGACCATAATGGAGCCTCCAACCGTGTTTTACAGTTTTCACTGTGTACCTCATAAATCATACTCTCAAAGGAATACGTTTCTATTACATTTTCCACAATGCTTTTATATTGATATTGGTCCATTATTCCTTCAATTCTTACAATTTGACCCACACCAGGCCAAGAAAAACACCCCAGACCATAATAGAGCCTCCAACCGTGTTTTACAGTTTTCATTGTGTACCTAGGATCAAGGGCGTCTTACCTAAGTTTTTCCATCATATTGGAACAAATTAAACTTGGCTTCGTCACTCCAGAGAACTCTGTTCCAGAAACGCTGATCTTTTTTAAGCACTTCCGTTGCAAATTGTAACCGCTTTTTAATATTTTTTTTTTTTTTGAGACATGCGGTTTTTTCTGCGCGATGCACTCACGAAGTCCCGACTCCTGTAAACGCCTTCTTATTGTCCGTGTGGATATTTCTGACGTTATATTTTGCCCAATTTCAGCCTTAATTCTACGAAAAGACAGGAAACGGTTTCTCTTACTGGCCCTACAAACAATTTTGTCTTCTGCTGGAGTGGTTTTTCTGGCTCTAGGCTTCCTGGCTGGAATTTCAATCTTTTTCGCTTTACTGTACAAATGAATTGCACCAAATACCATTTTTTTTTGACCAGGAAAACCTTTGTGCAATAGCCAACATTGAAAGTTTTTATTACTGGTAACAACGCACGATGAAGTCGCCGTAGACTAGTAGGTAGTGTGTTGGCTTATTAGACGTAAATCCCGGGTTCGTATCCCAGGTCAGGCATCAAAACGAAATATGAAAAAAAAATATTTCTTCGGCGATTTCCTCTAAGCAGATTTCTGGCAAAAACTCTGAGAGTAAATGAACCTGCCATGGAAAAGTTTCTCAAAAACTGTCGTTCGGAGTCGACGTTAAGCTGTAGGTCCCGCCACTCACGTTTAAAATTAACGCACACAACATGAGTGGTGTGAGAAGCTAGGACGTTGTACAATGGGTCAATTCGACCTACGGGTACTATACTTGTCACAGTTGACAAGCACACGTCCTCTAACCTAACCTAACCTAACAACGCACAATTAACTCCCGAAGTTTTGGCGTACACGACTTATTTTTTCCCATTTTAAAAACTAAAACGCATCAAAATTATTACAAGGTGACTTATTGCTATTTAAATTATAATCACTTTATTACTAATAACAAAATAAATTCAGAAATTAAAAGTAAACTGAACGTTTCTAATTACGTGGCCAGACACAAGAAACTACTTGGGAAATAATTTATTTTTTTTAATAACCAAACTTAAAACTTCACGTATTTTGCATTGACAACAATGATGGTGGTATACAAGTCGAATAACGGTACTTATAAATTACAGCGTAGGTTATAAAAAAAGTTGAGCTTCTATTTTATTTTTTCAAACATCGTTTCTAATTATATGGCCACCACTGTATGTAGCAAACGTTCTTTCGCGTTATATTTCATAGATCATGTTTTTAAAACCTTTATTTCATACATGTAGTAGTCGCTGTAGTCTAGTAAGTGGTGTGTTGGTATATTAGACGTGAGGCCACGGTTCAAATACCGGCTCAGACATCTCCAACAACAAAAAAAAGAGGATTTCTTCGACGACTGCCTCTCAGCAGGTTTCTGGCAAAAACTCTGGGAGTAAATAAAATTTGCCATGAAAAGCTGCTTAAAAATCTGTTGTTCGGAGTCGACTTTAGACTGTAGGTCCCGCCACTCATGTATAGAATTCACACACAGAGCATAAGTGATGAGGAAAACTAGGTCATAATCTTTACTGAAAGGTTATAATGACCAATTATGTATGTATGTATGTATTTCATGAATTAATTTTCGCATTACCAGAACAACTCCTCTGTGAGTACTAATTCTTTCACTGCTGCGTATAAAAATAGAAATCGGCCAAAAGCAAAACATCAAAAGCTTTGCTTGCTATAGCGCTGTCTCCATATGTCTTCCATATGTAAACATGTATTCCATTTTTGACTAATTGCTACGTTTGCTGTGTTGCGTTTATTGTGTTTGTAGAATTACACAAAAAATGAATAAAAAAAACTTTAGAAATACACAAAACTTAAGAGGCTGTAGCGATTATGGTTTTGCGGATGATTAAGCTATGTACATAAGTATTAGATTTTGATCCGCACAATATCTCCCTTTCACTCATTTTTTCTTTTTGAGATGCAACCAGGCTCTAAAGCTTATTCTGTAAACAGAATAAACGCAATGCAGCAATCACTACAATTTTGTAAAAATATATTGCTTGTTGTCGCGTTGCCTACAAAATAATATTTTCCATTGCTTTTGACTTACTACGTGGGAAATACAAAGCTGAAAATTAGGTTCACTTAACACCATGAAAATTAGGACCATTTATAACCTTTAAATAATATTTTCATGCAAAGCTTATTATTACAATTGTGAATTAATTTGTGAATTGAACGACGTTAATTAATTAAATTTATGAATTGACCAACGAGACCACAAGGACTTCAATTACGATAGGATAAGGATGTCGATCTAGTTTAACATCTCGGGAAGAGTATTTTATTTTATTTTATTTTATATTTGCCGATAGTGATTTATTCGGACGAAGTCACCGTAGTCTAGGAGGTACTTTATTGGCTTATTAGACATGAGGTCTTGGTTCAAACCCCAGGTCCTCTCAACAAATTTCTGAGAGTAAATAAAATTGCCGTGAAAAGATTCTCAAAAACCTGTAGTTCGTAGTTGACTTTATGCTGTAGGTCTCGCCACTCACGTATAAAATTAACACTCATAGCATAAGTGGTGTGAGAAGCTAGGTCATAATCATGACTTAAGAGTTGTAAATGATCAATTATGTATGTATGTACGTACATATGTATATGTGATTTATTTGGCTGTAATTAATTCAGTTGAAATCATTTTTTTCTGTCAAGTTATTAAATTCAGCTTTGTTTTTCCATCCAGTATGTCAAGCATTTCATTTTCTTTCTGATATTTTCACTTTCTTATTGAACGCATTATTTAATTTTGCGTTGACTTACCTGATGGCATACCATACTTTGTATCGTTTTTTCTTAATTGTTGTAATTTTAATTTTTATTATCGTATGTTACTTTTGATATTTTGTTTGCTTAATGCAATGAAAATAACTTTTTCATCTGTCATCGCTTGTCAATATTAATTAATTATGAAATCGTAGCCATGGCGTACACAAAAATATTGAAAAACAAAAAAAATATTGTAATTTAATAAAACATAAAAAAATAAATTGGAAATTAATTTGTAAAATATACGAGGTGCCGCTAAACATATTTTCCACAAGAATTTTATTTTTCAATTAGAAGTTTTGAAACCAATTAAAAATTATTTCAGGTTTCAGTTTATCGGTACCTAAAACAGATTTCGATTGACCCCCATTTAAAGAGGCATTTCGTTATGCTAGTATGAACTTCAGGAAATTTTTAACATGAAATATATCACTGCGTACGTCATTAAATATTAGCATGTTATCACATCCTCGATCATATTTTAGTGGACGTGCAGAGTGCATATTTACTTTGATGGCAACGAAGCGGAATCTATGTTTAAGTGACATTTAAGTTATTAACTTCGGAATTAAAATAGCTTTAGAATGCCGTTATCGTTTTTTTGATATGCATTTAAAAGTACTGTTTTTAAAACCATCTCTTAAGAAATGTTCCCTGCGCATGCAATAAATTGTATTGGAATTGGGAAAACAGTCCGTGAGCAGAAGGTAGCAGGAAAAGAATTTGTTCACAGTAAGTTTGGAACATTTTTAGCAGGATGAGCGTTACACATATGTATGTATGGTTCAGCTAAAGAATAATGTTTCTTTTATCCTTTGAGCAATCAATTTTGGCTCCAAATAAACTATTTGCGGCATTAATTTACTGTCTTATTAACAATGTAATCCCAGCTACATTGCGACCTTTCTCTAATATGTTCTTTGCTTTGAACTACAAGTGTTAATGTTTTTTGATAAAAAATCATACCGAACTACCACCCTACATCAAGGAAAACCAGGGAACTACTTGAGTTCGATAAGAGAAGGGTTCGCATTCAAACAGAAGTTCTAACGGTACAATGTGCTATTGGTAGTTTCGCTGACAAGCCGGTCTATCCCAGGACCACACACCTTTTTAATGCGTGTGGTGGCGAATATTCCAGTAAGAATATAGGCCATTTCAATCCAATGCTCGGGCTGGTTCAAACCCACCAGAAACAGATCATGACTATAAGGATTACCTCACATTGAGTGAACTCGCAAGAACCCGCTAACCTAGCCTAACCCTAAGCATCAATTATTTTCTTAGATGACTTTAAATGAAGAAAAATGATTACATCCTTCAGTGCCAATGTTTACCGCAAATCGATCAATGCATTTTTCAAAAATGCCGTTATCTTCGTAAAATTTTTCAACCAGATGAATATCTGTGTATCAATAAATAAGCTTATGATAACCCTCGTATAAATACCTAACACTACATGCATTTTATTACCATCATTGTGCTAAGCAAAGCTGTTGTTTTTAACTTATTTTATTTTGTTGGTTGAGAAAGTTTTAAAGAGATGTCAATTGATTGCATTTTTGCTTTTGTCTCTATTGGCCATAAATACATACAAAATAAAGTACATTAACGGGCAAATGTTAATTGGCAGAGTATTATTAAATTGCATATATGAGCACCCTACTGTGTGTCTTAATGTTTATATTTAAATAACAGTATTTTCATTTTATTTATAGTACATGGAATATTAAAATTGTAATTAATAACACATTGAGAAAATTCGTGGAAATTAATAAAATTTTATTACAACATAATTATTTAAAATAATTTAATTGAATAAGAAAATTAGTATTTATCAGTTTTGTTGGTGTCACCAAATGAAATGATAAAATTTAATGCGATAAAGTTGGAGACTTACAAGAAGAATGTTTTATTATCAGCCAATAGACAACACCTTGAAAAATGCAACATGTCCAGGCGTATGGGTAAAAAAAATAAAAAAATAATGAATATTACCTGGCATATGTATGTTTTAGACAAATCAGCTTGTAATAACAGCAATTGAAAAATCTTAGTCTTCTAACGGCTAAGACATCGACGCGAGAAACTGCAACATTTCGCAAAAGTAGTAATTCTTAAGAAGCATTTTTCGTTTTGTTCCCATTCTCTGATTGGCTTTTTAACCACATACAGGATCGACTGATTAAATCACAGTCACAATTTGGTGAGTGCTAGAGTGTCGTATCGATACTGCGATGGAATATAGAGAGATTTGCTTCCGAAAATAGGTAAATTTTCTTTGTTAAATGTCCTTTGGTTAGCACAATGCTTTACAGAAAGAAATCGTTCTTAAGCTTCATCCATTGTGTGAATAACAAACGAATAGCTTATCACACCACTTATGTTCTGTGTGGTAATTTTATCCATGTGGCGGGACCTATTGTTTAAGGTCAACTTTTCATTGCAATTTTATTTGCTGTGAGAATTTTTGCCAACAATTTGCTGAGAGTCAGTCGTCGATGAATATTTCTTCATATATCGTTTTGTTGAGGATGTCTGACTTGGTATTGAACAGTGACCTAAGGTCTAATAAGTCAATAGCTATTAGACTACGACAACTACGTGATTTATTTTAAGAAATAAATTCAACTTAGTATGAAAAATATAACCGATTGACAGATCTGTTCAAGTTTGTCTGGGTAAAAAAGAAAAACCAAATCAAGCTGAGAGTTGTTTATAAAAAAAATATTGTGTGGGTCTCAAGAAGAGAGCTGTCAAAAATAAAAAAAAATATTGTCCATACACATGGGTACATCTAGCTTTAGAGGTCAAATTCTTTGTTCCAATGCCTCTGGCTCCTTTTGCCATCCATTAAACTTAAAAAAGCTACGTTCTGCGTACTCAATGAATTCCTCTCCCTCATAAATAAAGTGTGCTGAACGGCACATATTCATTCTGTTAAATATTTCCAGAAATACCGATGCTATGTAGCGAGTTATGTATAACATTTACTGGGTTCCCGCCTAGCCTGTCTGTCCACAAATATTTTATTCCATTCTACCATCTGAAGATCGATCTATTGACAGCATTTTTCCATATGATTTGAACAGCTGACAATGACATTTTATGGCAAGAAGATGAAACTCTTAAAGTTACGCTTCTCTGTTCATGTATTAGTCTCTGCCCTCTGCCTTATTTGAATGGCCGTATCTCATGTCTTAAGCCCATAGAGGCTTTTACAGTCTCCATAAACAATTTTCTCCCTTTTTTTATTTGTCTTCCTACATTTACATTTTGAAGTCTCTGTCTACCAGGTAGTGTGTTGGCTTATTAGACGAAAACCCATTGACCAAACCCTGACTTAGTCATTTCTAAAAACGAAGTATAAAAAATATTTCTTTCGGGGACTTACTCTCAGTAGTGTTCTGGCAACAAATCTGAGAGTAAACAAAATGGCCACGAAAAGTTCCTCAAATCTGTTGTTTGGAGGCGACATTAAACAATAGATGCCGCTACTCATGGATAAAATAAACACATACCACACGAATGATGAGAGAAGCTAGGTTGTAATACTTGGCCAATTCACACGACTTTGTATCGTGTATGTTGTATTGAACACAGTTTTTGTTTGTGAACGCTCAATGATATGCCGTATTGCGTATTTCGTATACCAAACATCAAAAAGTGATAAGAAAAAGAAGACCAGTATTCATAATTTGATTTTCAAACAATAAAATGAAAAATATTACGGAAAAACAAGTAAATTAATTAATTATCTGTGCGACCATAATAATTTTGAAATGTTAATTGTTGATTCAAGTTACATAGAAAATATTTCGTATTTTTATTCTTCTTCTTGATTACTGGCATTTACATAAATTGATAGCACGAAACCAATACAACTTTTAAAAACATATGAAAATGATTTTTATATGAAAATTATTAGCAACAAGCATAAACTGTTGTATATTCGTCCAACAATACACTCAATACAACGGTACAATGGCTTGTGTGAATTGCCTAACTGACTAAAGGGTTGTAATAAAAAATTAAGTAAGTAAGTATGCATTGATGGAATATAGGGCATCCTCAATTGAGGAAATCTTGGTGTTAGAGTTCAGAAATAAATAAATCAGTAATGAATTAAAAATTTCTAATTCAGCTTAAAATCTGTGGTTTTTTTTAGTAAAATTTATAAAGACTTTCGGTAATTCAAAACTTTACAAAATTAATTTTCTTTAAAGTCCAAAGTATGTGACTTTTTTCATGCGTAAATTAATCATGCATACTGTAGGAAAAATTTTAAAAAGAAATTTTTGAAAAAATTTTAAAAATTCCCATACAATTTTCATTTATACTGTAATTAACCAAGGAAATCCAGTAGCGATAAATATTCTAAATGGTTTAATGGGCCTACCATATGAATTAACAGAGGAGGGCAGACAACTCAACTGAAACAACGGTGTGGTCTTCTGAAAAAAAAAGAAACCGAAAACATATTATTTTTAACAACAAATTTCAACACCGTCATTTCCCATAAACATTTACACAATGCGTTGTAATTTGAATTTTCAATGGCTACTTAAAATGTGTTTTTTTTGCTTTGAAATTTTTAAGTTTTATTTAGACTAGAGCGTAAAAATTATAACAAAAATTATTAATTAATCAAAATTTAAATTGTGGCTACTAAAATTACGAAATATTATTAAAATAAAAAACCACACTAATGCCTCTTACCATACAAGATGAACTGATTGTAAGGCCATTAAATACAAGATTTTAACACATTGTAACACATTTTAATATAAAACATGACCCTCAAGAGAAATGTTTCTTCATCAAAACATTTTGAGCTTTTTTTTAAACTTTTCTAAAGTTATTAAAATGTAGAGTTTTTTTTTTGGGGGGGGGGGGCTTTTAGTTTTCTTTAAAACAAATGTAAAGCATGACAAATTGTTTTAATGTTAATGAAAAAATTAACAGCGTTTTAAGTCAAAAATTGTTCATTTCTTTAGGCCATAAGTAATCATACGATTATTAATAAATTGTTAACAGCATTTAAAGGCCTAATAATTAACAATTTATTGCTATTGTAAGTGTGAAATTGATTTTTGTAGGCCTTTATTCATACATTTTAAGTTTTTTTCTTTAAACCAGCATTTCTTTCTCTTCATACACAATAAAATCTAGTGTGTAACGGATTTTTAAATACCACGTTAATATGATTCATTTATGCGCCCATTAAGTTTTAGGATTTTGGTGGTCGTCGATTGCAAAATATTTGAGATGAAATTTTAATTTTAAAAATTAAAATTTTTTTAGAAAATTTCTATGTAAGCAACTTTGTATGAGTCTTTATAATTTTGTTTTTCTAATTTAAATACATTTTCTTCCTGTTTATAAATACGTAGTATGAAATCTTAAATGCTGTAATTAACAGCAAAGCTAATGTCCGATACAATAATTACAACAATATATTAAATGTAGCAATTATTCATAATAATGGAATTATAATAGACGTTTAATAAAGCATTTGTTAATGTGGTTTTTGAACTCTATTTGTTTACTTACTGACTTTATAAACTTTTTTTTTTATCAGAGCGCGTTAATCGTAAAAAGCCACCACAATGCATACATAGCAGCAGCAAATGTAGAATTTAACGTGTAATAAAGAATTTAAAATACTTTACAAATCAAAATCATGAAATTTTTAATTAGGTTAGGTCTTGTAGTTAGAGCTTTCAACGCATGGTGGTAGACGAATAAACGTTCAGCACAGTTTTCGAATTGTGAAAATTAAGACCTTTTTTTGATTTTACAAATAATACCTCAACTTCTCAAAGTGAACAGCTTACTTGCTTACTTAATTGGTCATTACAACGCTTTAGTCACTGTTACAACCTAGCTTCTCACACCACCCATGTTGTGAGTGTTAATATTATACATAAGTGGAGTGACTTACAGTTTAAAGTCGTTTCCGATCGACAGATTTTTGAGTATTTTTAAATTTTCATCGCAACTTTATTTCTTCTCAGAGTTTTCGCCAGAAGATTGCTTCATATTCCGTCTTCTTCGATATGTCCGAGCCATGTTTGATCCACGGGCTTTAGGGTGACTCTAAGCCAACATACTACCTACTAGATTACAGCGATCCAAATGAACTAACTTACTTAATTAGTCAGAATTACAGGATTACCATCAAGCTTCTCAAATCACCCATGTAGTGTGTGTTAACTTCATCCATGCGTGCTGGGACCTACAGTTTAAAATCGACTCCGAACGATAAATTTTTTGAAGATATTTTTCATTGCAATTTTATTTACTCTCAGACGTTTTGCCAGAGGACAGCTGAGATTAAGTCCCCAAAGAAATATTTGTTTCATATTTTGTTTTGTACGAGATGTTTGTGCTGGAGTTTGAAACACCGCCTCACATTTAAAAAGCCAACACACCTCCTACCAGACTATGGCGACTTCAAATACTCTAACATCAACCACAAAAATCATTTGCCAACTCATTGCCAATACCTGAGAAAGAAGGGGTCTCAATGAGCACTACCTCTTGACAGACGGCATTCCGAAGACGCGTTCCTGCTTAGCTGGAGTAACATTTTTCTCGAATAAAAACAATGGAGTAAAGAAAAATTTAGAAGGAAAATGACTTTTAAAAGTCTTTTTTCCATTTTTTTATCTTTTTCGGTTTTATATTCCACAGAAATCCCTTGCAACATTCTACACCGTCTCGGTTACGTTTATCTAAAAAAGAGGGATGCCACACATCTCATCCATATATATCGGGATTTCCGATCTCTGACAATAGATAACAGAAATTTTACTAAAGCTGCAGCTGTCAATTTACTTGCTTCTTAATTAATTGGTCATTACAATCCTTTAGTCAGGCTTACGACCTAGCTTCTCACACCAAACATGTTGTGTCCATTAATTTTATTCATAAGTTGCAGGACATAAAACTTAAAGTCGATTCCGAACGAAAGATTTTTTTTCAGCATTTGCCAGAGGGCTGCTAAGTGGAATAAATATTTCTTATATATAT
This sequence comes from Sarcophaga caerulescens, assembly GCA_927399465.1. NCBI lineage: Eukaryota > Metazoa > Arthropoda > Insecta > Diptera > Sarcophagidae > Sarcophaga > Sarcophaga caerulescens. The sequence goes on along the minus strand of OV656872.1, from coordinate 117,425,931 downwards.
TGTCCCCTTCGAGTTGTCTGGGCTTGGATTTGAACCCCGGGCTCACGTCAAATAAGTCAACACAGTACCTACTACTAGATTACATTTATTCAGTCTATTTTGCCCAATCACCATGGACGGATATAGCATTTAGCAATGAGTGCAAACAATAAAAGAGTTTTAATACAATCGGTGTTCTGTTTCGGCAGCGTTCCGGGAGCTTTTCATAATTTACAATCACCATAATAGGAGGACTGGTCGCAATATGGCAGATGCATTCGTGTGCATTTGTTCATTTAACAATGGACAAACTCACATACATACGTCAACAAAACGCAAGAACTTCCGAAAATATTGTCACTGCATCGTGACTTGGGTATGTACATGTAAAAAATTCGAATGACAGAGGAACTGAAGGTAAACGACCACAAACAACAAAATATGTTCACTAAATGGGCTCTGTAGCAGTCGGTAACTGATTCTAATTTTAATGGAAAAATCTTCTTCAGCGATGAATTCCATTTCTTGATGAAAGGGCATGTGAAGAAACAAAATTTTTAAATGCATTCAGAAAAATCACTCTCTTTTTGGGCGTGGAGCTGGCGACGTCATTGGTTCTCATAGATTTGGAAACGCACTATAGGTCATCAACTTCTTTTGACCTAAATAGGATGACCTGAACAAGCACGACATGTGGGACGGCACCAAGTGGCACAGAGCTCATGATAGCGATATGAGGTCTTCGTTAGTGGAGCTGATGTAAGCTTAATATTGAGATCGTGCGATTTGACCTCTTCAGATTTTTTCTTGTGGAGTTAACTAAAACAGCAGATGTATGCGAAGATACATAAGCCATGGTCGTGCCACATCATTCAAATTCTTATTTGAGCATATGTGCCATTTTGATTCATGTAAAATTTGACATTTCGGGTGCGCTCAACCCACAGAAACCGGGCGAAAGCTTGAATGCTGTTATATTTCATACACAATGACATTAAAAGATCTTTCAAACGAACAAAAAATTTCGATGATATTAAATTTTAATATAGAAAGTACCTGAAAGGCCTGAGGGTCATTTGCTAACCATTAAGCATTTATTTATTTCTCTTTCTCTTAACAAGATTAGCAGAATTTTTTGTCATCAATAATATGCTGAGTTTTGAGTGACTTTGTCTTCACGGAAGGACTGCAAGGTTGTTACGTTTATATGCCAAATTCCCCACACATTATGTATGATCGTATGAGTAATAAAATAATTATTAATTAATTTACATACGCTACCAGGAATTATTTCTGTCACTTGTCATTAAATCACAGCAGAATAGTTTTTTGTTTTTTCTACATGTGATCAATTCGGCTTATAAATTATTGTTTTGAATTGTATTGCCTTACAAATAAGGAAATTTATAAGTACTCTACCCCAATTAAGCCGATATTAATCATTGAAATAAAGATGAAATAATTATTTTATTTTATTGCGTATCTAATTTCACACACAATCATCCACAATTGTCATAATTCACGCCATTAACTGCATGTGATATTTATTGTCTAATCATTAAAATTAAGCAGGAGTTAAGTACTAAATTGTTACAAGTTTCCATATATAAATATTCCATAATTTAATTACGGTATCTAAAGTTTAGTTTCAGATTCAGTGCATTGAGTAATTCAATAATACTCTGACATTTAAAATGGTTCACATGCATTAACAACCAGCCCGAGGTTTACTCATATTTACAACTACAAATACAAATACCAATATATTTGTATATGTATGTACATACAAAGAGATGCAATTCAATCATTAATCATATAATTTTATTGACAACTTTAAGTAGATTTTAGTTTTTTTTTTTTTGATCTATGAATTCATTCATGCTCGCTTGTCGACTTACATCTGGTCCACGCTGACTGGCACAATTGTTGTCATTCATCTCGGTGAAAAATAAAACAAATTCAAGTTAATAATTCTACAATTGATGGAATTGTTAATGTGTGAGTAAAAATAGTCATCGTATGCTTACAGATAGCATGTGATTTAGATTTGCTTTGTTCACACATAACATTTGTGTATACAACCTACTTGTTGGAATATATTGGTTTTATGCACAGATTTGTAACACTTAATGTTACTTACTTATCTTCTCACACCAACCACGTCGTATGTTAAGTTTTATCCATGAGTGTTCGGAGTTGACTGGAAAGAAGATATTTGAGAAACTTTTCATGGCAATTTTATTTACTTCCACAGTTTTTTTTCACAAGACTATTGAGAGAAAGTCTTCAAAAAATAATTTTTTTTATTTCGTTTTATTCGAGCCTCATGTCTTATAAGCTTAAGATATTTGCGAGAAGCTTTAGAATCAAAACGGATACTACAGGCTAACATTGCTTAACCAGAATTCCATCATATCCTACACAAAACACAGGTCATGAAAACAGATTACAGATTGCGTGAATTCAAGCAAGTCGGTTGCAAACTTTATACTCACTGGCATCGACATGCAACACATTGTAGTTAGTAAACCAAATCACTTAAAAGTCATGTGTGCACTATCTCTATCTTGTGATGTACCGTAATATACTACAATTTACTGCTCTTCCAGAGTCTTACATGTAAATCAGATCTAATACTACCTCGATATTCTGTTTTGATATCCATATACATGTAGTAGTACTAGTCGTCTAGATTTCCGAAAAGGGTTAATATCTCGCTAATTGTTGCCATATGATCTTTGTTTGCTCCTTATCTTGTTAATTATTAATTTAGTCCTCTAAAGCGGTCTACTTATCTGTACAAAAATTAGCACAATATGAACGTTTTTACTAAAACTAATACTCTACAAGACGCTACCCGTGCTTCTTTATGGGGCAGAGGCATGGACCCTATTAAGCACTGATGCAGCAGCCTTGAGAGTATTCGAGAGAAAAATCCTACGTAAAATCTTCGTCGTCCAGTGCGAGTTGACGATGATTTCCGCATCCGATCCAACAGTGAGCTGTATGAGCTCCTCAACGACATAGACGTTGTGTAGCATATTAATATCCAGCTGAGTCATGTCGTTAGAATGGAGGAGGATGCTCCGGCGAGACGTGTATTTGATGCAGGGATCTGCGGAAGTCGGGGAAGAGGAAGACCTTGTATGCGTTGGAAGGACCAAATCGAGGAAGCCCTGTCATCGATTGGTGTGACCAACTGGCTTAGGCGCGCAAAAAGCAGACGCACCTGGAAGGATGTGTTGCGGCAGGCCCACATCCGTTAATCGGGTTGTTAATGGCCAATTAATTAAGTACGTAAGAACGTTTTTACTTTTGATTTTAAGATCCACAGTCGGCACTAGAGTCCGATTGCTGTATATTTTACAGACCACGCAAATTAACAGTTTGTTATGCATTCGGTGTACATTCGGTATACATTCGGATTTATGCTACTCAAATTAACCCGAACAATATCGAAATGTCCCGGTATTCTATATGCAGTTTTATAAAGAACAAGTACGGATTGAACACACAACAATTATCTTTTCTGAGTTACACTTATTGAAGTCACCTTAGTCTAGTGTGTTGGTTTTTTACAAGAGGGCCCATGGTTCAAATTCCAGCTGAGACATCTCGAACAAAACGAAGTAAAAAAATATTTCTTTCAGCGACTTCATCTCAGCAGTCTTCTGACAAGACCTTTGGGAGTAAATAAAATTGCCTTGAAAAGCCTCTCAAATCTAGCGTTCGAAGTCGACTTTAAACTGTAGGTCCCGACACTTATGGATAAAATAAAACACATAACTTAAGTGGTGTGAGAAGCTAGGACGTTATCCTAACTGAAAGGTTGTCATGATCAATTATGTATGTATGTATGTATTTGACGCAACTAAATTTCTAACCAGTATTCCTGACAAGTGAATTATAAGCCTGGAAGCCGTCTTTTGTAAAGCAATACAGAGCAGTGCTATACTTAGATTCACCCCAGAGTTTAGATGGAATAGGAGCTGATGCCCAAATGAAAACTCCATTTAGGAAAGAGGAAAGCAAGTTATTAAATAATATAAAACTAGGTTCAGTTATTTCGAAATAAAAAGAAATCAAACCTAAATAAGTTTTCTTCATTCAGCAAAAAGTTCTCAAGTAGTTCTCTTGTCCTCCCGCTGTCCGCTGCTGAACATAGCAGTTTTGAAATTCGGCAATCAGGTATGTTACGGTTTATTGATGCTTTTTCCAATTTGGAAAATTATTCGAGGCGCATTTATCCACTCTGTCGTCTTTTCTTCTGACATCTCCGATCCATTCGAAGAAGGTAGACCTTTAATTTTAATTTAATCACTGCCTTCGCCTAAAATTCGCTGGTCTGGTTAGGTAATCTGTATGACCCATTCAGAGCCAGTTTATTAGAATAGACCTCAGATTCAGTTCCACATTTCATTTTTGAGCCATACTAATGCCTCGTGGGAGAGTATAGACTGTACAACGCTGAATACATCCAGTGGAAGATACGAGGCTGCAGGCACCATCTACTCACATACGTTAAAAGCAAAGCATTATTTCATAGCTAGTAGTAACTTCCACAAATTGTATTATGATTTAAAGTACCATAAAGCCGGCATGATTCACTTAAACTCTACGGCTTTTTATAAATGTGATGCTGATGATCACGATGATGACGCTTCTAAAGCCCATTACTATTATAACGACTACAAAAAGTTGCTTGTGACATTGTTGCTATTATTACTGGTTACTGTTTTTGTTTTTCTCAAATAGCGATGACCATTATGATGACATCAAACGCATAAATATTCAATTAATAACACCAATATTTTGCCTGTTAGAAAGAAATAAAAAAAAAAAATAACGCACAAAATAAATCTAAAAAATTTTTTAAATCTGACAGTCTCTCGGCGAAACTGATGAAACAACAAAAGCATCAATAATTCTCAGAGGCTGTTTAAGAAAAATAAAAATAAAATAAAATCAAATCGATAATAACAAAACTGACATTTAGAAAATGCATATAAAGCAGCGTAGAGTGCGTCATAGAAATAAGTTTTTAATAATTGTGCACACAATAGAATTTAAAGCAAATAAATCAACAAATTTGTTGGTTAATAGACGTACGCGGTGTACCCTATTATTTGAATAAGTAACATTTTGAGAAGCAGCCATAGTCTAGTAAGTAGAGTGTTATTAGACGTGAGGCCACTGTTCAAACTCCAGGTCAGACATCTCCAACAAAATGAAATTTGAAAAATATTTCTGTGGCGACTTGCTCTCAGCAGATTTCTGCCATAAAAACTCAGAGAGGAAATAAAATTGCCATGAAAAAATCTCATTGATTCTCAAAAATCTGTAGTTCAAAATCGACTTTAAACTGTAGGTCCCACCTCATACGGATAAAATTTACACACACAACATAAGTAGTCTGAGAAACTAGATCGTAATCGTGACTGAAGGCTTATAATGAACAATTACGTATGTATGTATATTGGCTTTCAGATTAAGATGAAAGATTGTTTAATTACTACATATTTCTACAAAATTACGATGTAGAGATAGAGTTTGAGGCCATTGAGTTCAAAAACCATGTTCATAACAAAGGCCATTTCGAGAGTGCATTAATCAGGGAAGGTCTGGCTCATTCTATATGATATCAGTGCTGATTGATCTCTCTTGAAAGAACCGAATATTTGGTATAGAAACATGGGTAAATGGAGAAACCAATCTTAGTGAAACTATGATAATTCAAGGCCGAAATATTTTTTAAATTAATTTTTTATTGTTTATGTCAAGCTGTTCTGCACCGGAACCTTCTACTTCTCCCCATCTTTCTGGCAATTTATTGACTCTCTTCCAAAAGAAAAAATAGCTGGTCTTTTGAGGTCATGAATGAGTCGATACAGTTTTGATACTTTGTTCTGAAGTGAAGCGTATTCCAGTGAGACAGTTCTGCCGCTATCGAAACAAATAGAAGTCAGAAGGGGCAAGTTGTAAGCTATATGGCGGATGAGATAAAACTTACCATTCACTATTTTCCAAATAGATTTCGACCGTCGCAGCAACATGTAGCCGATCATTGTCAAAGTGGAAAATTACTGTACTGTGCCTGGTTACATATACAGGGCAGTTTACGGCCAATATCCTCTTCGAACCAGTTGATTATTGTCTATACAGATCTCCCATGATAGTATGGTTTAGGGTTAGCAACATTCTGCATTGTGTGAGAATATTCCGTTGGCGCAATGGATTCTATTTGGCCTTAGATTTTGCTCGTTGACTGCGCGTATGTTTCATTGCTCTTGGGACTGTCGTAATGAATGTATTTTTCTTCGCTAATGATAATTCGATGCAAAAATGATTGTTATTTAAAGCGATGAAACAACGTTTAAGATATGCAAAATTGTCCTTCAACACCTGTTGGCTTCAGTTCATGTCATAGTCGATGACCTGAATAAATCCTCCTGCTTTTAAACGCTTTGAAATAGCTGCTTGAGTCACTCCTAATGATTGTTCAAGCTCTTCTTGCGTTTGACACAAATATTGATCGAATAAACTTTCATATTTATGTTTTCCAGATCCAGGAATTAAACTACTAGTTACATTGAGTTTTTAATAGACCATGCTCAACCGATAATTCCACAAGCAAACGTTGATTTGCACGTGCTGTTTTGTTCTCAAAACAAAATCCTGTTTTTTCGACAATTTGAAAGAAGATTCATCGTGAAAAAATTATGAGGTGCACAATCAAACTAAACACTGTTGATTGAAGAATTGTTCTTTCAAAAGACGTATACATTACTGATATAATACAAGTGGTGCCATCTAACAAAAATTACACATTTTAAAATTTTTGAGCCTATATACATTATAGGCATTATCAGAGTGTGCATGGTTCTATCGATTAGTCGTCCAGTTGTTTACACTTCTTTCCTATAAATCTGTTCGTTTGACGTCAATGATTTGACTTCCAATGCTTCCAATTTCTGGTTTGTCGAAACAAACCTATGACGTAACACAACTTTAGAAAAAGTAATAAACAGGTGTTATATCGCCAGAACGGTTGGATCAGTAAATAGGAAAGAAAGTTGTCACCAAAATGATTTTGCATTTGTATGGAAAATTATACCATCTTATTCGAACCAAATGCCGTTGATAAATCGCATCAATTTCACAATTTAAATTAAAATTTGTTTCCCAAATTAAAAACAGTTATAAAATTTTATTGTTTATATTTACAATACTACAAACTACAACTACTACAAAACGCGAACTAGCGCGAATTTCAAAAAAAGCTGAGACCCCTATTTAATTAAATCGTCTAAAGATTAAAATATGTTAATGTGGCATTATTATTACAAACAACCCCGAACAAAAAATTCAAAAACCGTTACTTTTGACAAAATATTCTTAAAAAAGGATATGGACGATCGTCCTTGGACAAATTGTATATACAGTTAAAAAAAACCTTTCTTATGATATAAATATTGTATATGTTGATAAGGAAACAGATTCTCAAATTAACAAAACATGCAAAAATATACCCTTTTTTAAAATGGTCCAGCTCACGAGAGGTCAAAGCTGGAGCCGAAATATTTTAAACGTCATCATAAAAAATACCACTGTTCATTTTGAGGGGGGTACACTTTGCACGAATTTCGCTTCCATACAACTTGAGTCGCTCTAATGTATAGCCGCAATATCTATAGCGTACACCGTTTGAAGTAATCATATTTAAACCGATTAAAAGTTCAGAATATAGAAAAAAAAAAAAGAAAAAAAATTCTATTGTTTTGCTTTTCATGCGTCTTTTGGCAGCCATACACATGACTTTTCGTTTTGATGTGTTGCATATTTGGACCACGATTTTATGGAATTGTTATTTTGCAATAAACAAACAAACATATGAATTCGTTTGACAAGTACATAGACAGTCACACTTTTGTCTGAGGAAAAACATTTTCGTTCGTACAATAATTGCAAATTCTTAGTGGAATACAAAAGGAATTTTTGCGTTGCCATTGTAAAAAGAGAAGAAAACAGAAAATAAAAAAAAGAGAAAAATATACCTATGAAGTCAATATTGTTTACATAATAAATTATAGAAAAACTGTTGCATTTAGAACAAAACGAACGACAGCGAAACAATGCGTTTTAAGCTAAACGTCGAAAAAAAAAACCAACAACTCGTTCGTTATGAAATTATTCGAATGACTCACAAAAATTCTTTCGCAATAATAATGGGCGAGGAAATATTTTAAGTTTTGCTGAAAAATTTTTTAAAATCGAATTTTCAAAATCTTTGAAGAAAAAGGTGTATTTTTATTGACATTTTTTAGAGTCGTTTAGAAATGTTAAAGAAAAATTTTTGTATTGACAACAATAATAAAGATTTTAGAAAAAATCAGGTCATGAATTTCTTTGTTATTTTGATGGAAAAGTTTAGAAACACATTAGGCAGAAACACGTAGTCTTTTCCTCCACTTTACAGCCACAGCTGCTGTAGAAGTCACCTGAAGGATGCCAAATATGTATATAGGCACGTCTTCCAATAGTACAATGGCCAGTGAAATCGCAATTGTGAAATGGACAGCCATGTGATTTAAGGATAAAAGACATTCAGTGCTCTTCCTACTCATATTTCAGGTACTTTCCTGCTGCCAATGTAGTACACCCATCCTGTAAAATGAACGCAGAACACTTAGATTATCTGAGGTAATCGGAACACCTATGCCGGGTAACATGTAGGAGATTGTAAACTCCGTATGTATTGTGTTCAATTAATTAGCAATGCAATGCCAAACGATATGGCAACGTGCTGTATCCCATATTAAAGTTACCTTAAATGATACATTTTCCTAACTCGAAATACTCAAGATACTCAAGATAAAGATTGAAAGATTGATTTCCACTGATAGAATTTTAATCTCATTACATAGGAACTGCTGGCATTTAAAAATCTGATTTAAAATAAAATCAAATTTAAAACGTCTCTGAAATAAAAAAATAAAGAAAAATTGTATGTCAGTCAAATTGAGAAAACTAAAAGCTTTCGATATACAGTGTTGCACGAAATAATAGCGACAATTTATTATTTTCTCCACAACATGTTACAAACATTTTTTTGTTGCATTAAATTTTCATTGGTGGAACTTCACTGTGAAGTTATTTAAAATTTAATGGGATTTCAGATCATGTAGTATTCATATAGCTAACCATTCTGAATAAGTGGCAGATATTATTATACATACATACATAATTGATCATTACAACCCTTCAGTCAGGATTACGACCTAACTTCTCACACAACACAGATGTTGTGTGCGTTAAAGTTATACATGAATGGCGGGACCTACAGTTTAAAGTCGACTCCGAACGATAGATTTTTTGAAAAGCTTTTCATGGCAATTTTATTTACTCTCAGATTTTTTGCCAGAAATCTGCTGGAGGAAGTCGCCGAAGAAATATTTTCATATTTTCGTTTTGATGTCTGACCTGTAGTTTGAACTCGGGCCTTCAGTCTAATAAGCCAACACACTACCTACTAGACCACGGCGACTACGGCAGATATTATACAGTCTTTTTATTCCAGAAACCATGAGTTACTAGCATTATCACCAGTTTGAAGAACCTACTATCGGTGCATGCTTTTGTTACATGAGTCTGTGGGAAGTCGGCTATGAGATTAGTGGGGTCAGAATGTATTTCCACATTTGTCATGGTCGTAGTCTGGCAGGTAGTGTGTTGTCTTATTAGATATGAGGCCACAGTTGAAACGCCAGACTAGATATTTCCAACAGGTCGCACGACTCATGAATAATATATAGGGGAGTTGCTTGAGGTATCGTACGGATTATATGAACTTCAGAAAGTTGAGAAAAGAAAGTTGGTCTTCAGGGCAATGCGAACCAATTAAAAAATTATGTGCGTTACACATTTGTTTTATATTCAAGCTGTTCTTTTAACTCTTGATGTAATTCAATCAGTTAACTTATGAGCGCAATTATTAGGTACTGTACGCATGAAGTCGCCGTAGTCTAGTAGGTAGCGTGGTGGCTTATTACATGTGAGGACACGGTTCAAACAACGGGTAAATCATTTACAACAAAAGGAAATATAAAAAAATTTCGGCGACGTCCTCTGAGCAGATTTCTGCCAAAAATTATAAGAGAAAATAAAAATTTCCATAAAAAGTTTCTTAAAAAATTTCTGTCGTGTGTAAAAAAATTAACACACCTAGTTTGTATACCCGAGTAAAAGCTTGTAATGACCAATTATGCACGTATGGGTGTATGTCTTAACTGTTGTAGCTCATTGTATTGAAACTGTTTAGATGAGTAAAGAGTTACAAGTATGTAGTTTTCACTGTTGAATCTGATATAATTTGAGCGAAGTTCTGGTTGATACTCAAAGAGAGAATGTTGCCATATTATTTCCATCACTATTGTATTTTGCCTGAGGCATTCTGTTTTTCTTTTTTTTTTTTGTATTTTCCAATTCGTATTGTAAAGCAAACGTTTAAAATGTCAACAATTTCATTCAATTATAAATAACCGAATAAACAACAATGCTACTCACAGGGTAATGTTAATCACAGGGTAATCCCCGTGTAGGGGTATTTTTTTCAATTTAATGAGACATAAATTTAAAATATTCTGTATATGTTTTTAAGCAGATATTTCGAAGCAAGAGAACTGAATCCTTGGAATGGATAACTTGCTTGTAGCACACTGTTGTTAAAGTAGCTTAAATCAATTAAAATTAATACCCAATATTTTATTAATAATTCATAAATGTATGGCAGTATTTAAGAAAAACGACAAAATATAAATAAATTTTAATAAATACAACAAAACTATTCATAACTGTATCAATTAATATGAATAAATATTTTATCAGTGCTCTAGATCTTAACAAAATATACATACATACATAAATACCTATATATTTATATACATACATGTATTTACATGTAAGTATGTATTTAGATGTATGTACATATGTAGGTATACATAAAAAAACGAGTCATTAAAAAGGAAAATGTGAACTTTTTTTATAACAAGATTTACAAACGTTTGTCAAACGTGTATGTACATGTACAGTGGACAGCAAAAGTCTTAATACTCCAATATACTTGGACAAAAAAGTCCCCACAGGCTTAATACTGTTGCACGAAGTCGCGATATGACTTCAAGAGAGTATTTAGGAGATCATTTGAAAGAACGGTTACGTAATCGCTAACCGAAAAACTTGCTCATGGTGCCACCAGAAAACACTAAACAAAACTTGTACATTTAATTCCAAATGGGTTAAATGGAGTGCTTGACCTTAAGGGATATTCTACTAAATACAAAGGATGACATTTTCATATATTAGGGCTTTGAATTTTAAATTTACTCAGGGTTCTCCTTGGGGGTACCTATGGAGTTATCTGAATCTTGTCGTTATTTTTCTTTTGTTTTATGAAAAACATTAAAAATTGTTTGCTTTATAATAAAAACTTTTGGCTAAAATTCATAAAATTGCTAAAATATTTTGCCGTACTAAGACTTTTGCTGTCCACTGTATATGTAAACACTGGAATAAATCTGTGCAGCAAAGTAGAGTAGACTGAAGTCAAATGGTATTTATTTCGGATGTTTATAGGTATGTAGAGCTCGTTTCAAAATTGAATTATTTGTCAGTCATGTGGTCATGAAATCGATTTTGTCAATTTTTCTTCAATTTTGCTTTTATTCAAGTATTTCGCTTAAGACTTATTCAGCTTAAAAGTTAATTACTCCTACAATACAATAACCGCTAAAATGTTGATCAATTTAAATGATAAAATATTTTAAAAATATTTGAATTAAATCGTGTCCGTTTTAAAAATGAGGCTTAAACATTTTTTTTTTGTGGCTTGGTATAATTTTTTTACAAATCGCCTGAAAGTTTACAGGTTATAGCCAGAAGGATGAAATATTTTTGAAATTTACTCAAAGATCAGAAGAAAAAAGTGAAGTTATGGATCAAAAAATCTCACTTTTTTAACTAAAATAAAACAAAATATATTTGCAATGTCAACGAAAGTCTAAAAGACCTGTTTTTGTCATTATGTGATATCGGTCAAATCGGCCCGTCACGACACCTCTGGCCGGAAGGCGTTCGAAGTGTTTAATTTTCCATGTTTCTGGCGCCTAAAGTTAAATCAGAATTTGACCGATGGCATGACTTAGAAAACCTATGTGGGTTGGCAAGGACAATTTGAGGATTTTGTGGTCAGGTTTACATCAACTCCAGGTGAGATGGCCATGCCCTTATATCGCTCGTAAAATATATCCAAAGTGATGAAACCAGATTATTTCATTCAGACTATATAATAATAATAAATAATTCTTTTCGGAATACATTAAACGGTCTTGGATCTCATGTGGTTTGGTATTCGTCCAAATTCAATAATTTTATTTGTTCAAATAAACAGTCACCCAAAATGGGCCTAATCGCTGAAGATAATTTTTGAATAAAATTTATGTTCTGTTATTAAGTGCACCAGAGCCTATCCAGCGAACATACGTCATTATCATAGACGTTTACCTTCAGCCCCTACATCTACTGCAGACCCAAGACTCGATGCTAAATTCGCTAATTTGTAGAATTTCCCAGTTCTGTTGACATCAATTGAATCGGATTCTCCTACACATACACACACTAACATAATTTACTGTAATACGGTGTTCAGATATGTATCTTTATTGCGTAAATCGCAATAAACGCCATTATTAAGCTCAATATTTCATATAAAGTTTCAATTAATTATTGGGCAATAAATATGCAAATTGTTATAATATTGAGTAAAACTTTAAATGTAGCACTGTCATAAGTGTGTTTAGTGAGCATATTACAATTAACCGAACACTTCCTGTTGATATTTGATAACTCAAATGTCAACAACTAAAAAATGTTAAAACAACCAGCTGTCAAATGAATATTGAATAAGCAGCTGAACTGTGTATATTATGAGGTCTGAACACTTAAAATATTGTACTCAATAAACCGAATATTGACTCAATAAAAGTGCATATCTGAACATAGTATAACACATACATAGTATATGTATACATACATAATTGGTTATTAGAACCCTTCAGTCAGGATTATGACCTAACTTCTCATTATGGCCTAATTATGACCTAACTTCTTCTTCTAACCACTTATATTCTGTGTAATAGTTTTATACATGAGTGACAGCACCTACAGTTTAAAGTCGCTTTCGAACGATAGATTTTCAAGCCAATTTTATTTTTCTCTCAGAGTTTTTCCAGAAGCCTGATGAGAGGAAGTCGCCGAAGAAATATTTTTTCATATTTTGTTTTGTTCGAGATGTCTAACCTGGGTTTTTAACCGTGGCCTCACGTCAACCTACTAGACTATGGCGACTTCTACTGTACCATGGGACTTGAATTTATCTACCAGATTGCGAATAGCTCTCTGAGTAGAATTATTTTGAAACTAGAACAGTAAAATTAGTTGGAAAACAGCGATAACTGCATGAATTACATGCTCACACTTGGACTTGGGCATACTATGTTGATCGTAAAATGGACAAAGTACTGAATGAACTTTGAAAAATTTTTATACGTGGTTCTGGCCTTAAATGGTGATGTCAAACCTTACCACACACACATTTCAACACAGTTTGACATTCTCAACTGTCAACCCATCGTTTTATGTATATTTCAAGTTCTTATGCTGCTGTAATTCATAATTTTGCATGGTAGGACAAATTTAATTTTTATCCAGACTGTATGTATGTAGGTGTAGGTGCTGGCATTTATAAATCAATATAAAATTTTTATAATAATTTATGAAGTATGCGATCATAATAATGAAACGCTATAGTAAACAAATTGTTTCATATTAAATATGGCTCTTAATTAATAAAGTTTATCGGTTTTTTAATTTCTAATTAAGATGTTTCTACATTACACTGCTACTGTTACACGGCTTTTCTCCTCTACTAGTTTAACGACATTTTATGCATAAATTAATTATTTTTTTTCACTGTTATTTTTTAATTTATTTATTGTATTATTAATGAAATGAAAAGAAAAAAAAAAAAGAATTGAAAAATTATTATGAATTATTGTTAACGGTGATCAACAACTTTCGATTGATATGTGTTGACAAAGCATCAATTTCCTAGATCTACTTTGAGACACGGGAGTGAGTGTATTCAAGTGGAGTAATAATTATTAACAAAACATTAATTAAAATATAATGAAAACTAAAACATAATACTTTGACAATTAAAAAACAACAAATAAAACAACAATAACAAAAAAATTAAATTAAAAATAATATTTAAAAACAAAATGTGATAAACAACGTCAACACATTGTTTTTCACATTTTTTTTTTCAAACTGATCTCGTATTCACTTTAATTGGTTTCATTTATTTCTGTACGAGTATGTAATGCATTCATGTATGTATGTATGTATACATGAACTTTATAATATTTTATAGCCTTCATCACCACAAGTAAAATGTATGATTGGTATTGAGTGCGAATTTTTTTTATTTAATTACACTTCATCAGACGTGTAGTACAACAAATGTTTTGCAAACAAAAATATGACAAGTTGTAGTGTAACACAAGACAATCAATATCTTTGATTGACTTTGAGGTGATAACACAGGGGACAGATTGTTTATAAGATATGAATTTCTATTTGACTGTGACATCAGTATACATATGTATGTATACCATACGATACTCTACGAACAGAGGGTCTCCCAACAGGGATTCGTCTGTTGGCAATGGCCATTTTGATGAAGCTTTTGATGATGACAAAAATTGTTGTCATTTATTCAGTCTGTTTTCTCAAACGGCCATGAACGGATATAGCATTTAACAACACCTCAAAGTAATAATTTTTTTTTATGAAAATGGGTGTTGTGTTCAGGAAACGTAGCACGCTCTTTGTTCATTTTACCATCGATATCGTGCCGAGGGGACTATTAGCAATATGGTAGACAGTATTGAGACAAATGGTTCACTAAAAGATCGACAAACAGCCATTCATAAATGAAACTCAAGATCTGCCAAAAACATCGTGTTTATCCGTGAGAGTGTTCAGGATTTCGTGCCACTCTCAAGTTTTTGGTCTTCAACAGATTCAACACATCGAATTTTCCATTGTGACTCGGGTATGCTTCCGTAAAAAAATGCGCTGAATAGGCTCTAAAACAGTTGACAACTGATCTTAATTTTCATCGAAATATTCCACTTTCAGCGATGAGGACCATATTAGGATAAAACAAACAAAATTGTCGAATTCGTGAAGAAATTGTCAATCCATATAAGACTCAAAAGCGTCTAATTCACTTTTTGATGTGGATTTTTCTCTGGCAGTGTCTATACATCTTTAAGAAAGTTGTCCAGTTAACGGCGAACATTATATTTTAGATAAATCCTCATCACATGCTGTAGATCGAGTATTGATATCCACATCAGAATGAACAAAAGCAGAAGCATGTTTGCATGTCTTAATCACTTAACCCTGGAGCCAGGATAACAGTATAGCTTTCCATACCACCCATGTTGTATGTGTTCATTTTCTACATGAGTGGCGGAACCTAGGACTTTGAAGAAAAGATTTGCGAATATTGTCATGGCAATTTTCTTTACTCTCTGAGTTATAAGCCGAAAACTGCTGAGATTCAGGTTGTATTTTGTTTTGTTCCAGATGTTTGGGGTGGTGTTTGAATCACGGGATTTAGTCCAAACATTTAACGCACTACCGACTACTCTTCGGTAACATTTATTATCTAGATTGCGATTTAATCATATTGCATTCTTCTCTTTTCTAATACCTGCATGGATGATAATCAACCATCCTCTGTGGCTGAGGTTCAGCCACATTGCAATTAAAACGGAAGTTCCGTGGCATTATTGCAGAGGCACACTCTGCGTGTATTCGCGAATACACGATTTAGAGCTTTTGAGAGCCATTATAGAGTGGAATTCACAAGGATGTCAAAAATTGGAATTCTAACCTTGTTTGGAGAAGACAGAGTAAATTTCTTTCCATGGGAAACAAAGTTTGCCTGCGAAGACTCTGGAGATATTGTGAGAGCCGCTGTATAGTGGAATTTAGAAGGAAGTCGAAAATTGGAAGGCTAACCCGTGCAACAACATGCATCACCCTTTATGAGAGCGCCCTGGGCTTCAGAACAGACGTCATTATTATTTGGGTGACAGAACGTTTGAAGATTTGGTGGCGAACTGTAGATCTGAGCATGGTGCCACTAAAAGAACTGGCCAGTTTCATTCGAAGTTCGGGATGGTTCAAACCCGCCACTATCGGATCATGACAAGGGGTCCACCGAGTACACTTGTCTGTAAACGGCAAGCTACCCGCTAACCTAACCTAACCTATCCTAACCCATACTTAGATATGGAAGCAGATAGAATGAGAGAAATTGCAAATTGCTTGCTTTAGGTTCAACTGGCTTTGGACAAACATAATTGAAGAGCTTTTTCAATATATAATTCTGTGGAAATAATCTAAACATAGGAAGATCTCAAAGGCTTGGTAACAGTGTGTGATTGAATCAATTCTAATTTCAAAAATCGTATTTTAGAGAGAAGTTGAATAATTTTCCTTTTTAGCTATCTCTTAAAAAGAAACTTAAATGATATCACTGGATGATACAATCTGGGTAATGGCGATTACATGAATTCTATTTCAATTAAATATTTCATCATTTGAGAAAAATTACTTTGCTATTGTAACAATAATTAATAATTTTCATTTTGATTTTCTTTTGTATTTGTTGTTGTGAGCGTTTTTAATTATGGCATAAATAATTAATAAATTTATAACACAAATCGCTATTTTCTACCTATTTTCTGCTTAAAATCATTACAATTATGAATTCATAAATCGAAATGCATAGAAAATTACTTCAAATGAAACTTATTTTCCTATACTTTTTCTCTTGTTACTTTTCTACACAATTACATTCGAATTTAATCAGTGTATTTAGTTCATCAAAATAAATGTAACCTAAAAAAACTTTATAACTGAAGAAATATATTTTATTTGTGTATAAAAAAAATATTTTTAAATAAAATCAATCAAGAGATTGAATCTCAAATAAGTTTAAAATAATCTAGGTATACATAATATATTGTAGGCCATTTCGTTTGGCTTTATTACCGAGTGTTTTTACAAACACTGCTACTGGCTTTTGAAATATTACATGCATTTAGAGTTTCAGACATAAGTTAATATACAATATAAAGAGTATTTCAATTCATTTTTCTTTTCAGTTTTTTTAAGTTTAATTTATTTTTTTTTTCTCTTCTTACTAGTCACGAGTTATAATAACAATTCATTAAATCGTCTGCCTTTAAGTTATCTACGATATTGTTTTATTAGTAATTATGAACTTTTTTCTCTTCAGGTTTTAATTGTAGCTTCCAACCACAACATTTGTAATACGAACTATGCTGCATAACAGTGCGTGCATTTTAAATAAGAACACAGAAAAAATTAACATTAAAATTCGCCTGAATAATAGTGCTATTGCCAGAATCTATTTCGAGAATGTCCCTAAGTAAAGATGGAGCAGAAGAAAGTCCAGAATTCGATACTTTTTCAAGTTGCTTTTCTTTTCTGCAAATATATTTATTGATCAGACTTTCATCTCCTTGGCATTTTTAAGTCACCCTAGGTGCCCAAGAATTCCACCTAGGTTCCCAAGGGATGAATAATAACAGATAAGATACATTCTGTCTCTTCTTGAGGTTTCTAAGAAAGATTCGGTTCAGTTTTAAGGCCTGTATCCACATCGGAGCATACCTCTCTGGGGTTCTCAGCAAATGGGTTCACCATAAAATCTTTCTTTTACAAATGAATGAATTTTTTTGAAACCTTTTTCTTGCTTCTCCGCTGACAAATGCCAATCTTATCCATGAACTTAATCAGTTTACTGTTGTGTTATTAGGGAAAGCACCCGCTATCTCCTTCAAGTGAGGGAAACCGCCGAATGCCTACGCATTTACAGACAAGAACAGCGCCCTATGATAGCTCTTAACGCTCTGTTATTAATGCTTAAGGTAAATTTCGATTAAGATGGACCCACAGTCAGACATATATTTTCATATACGACTAGGGAGAGAGGCGAAATTTTTCTAAATAATCCTAAAGCTTGTTCTGATGTTGCAAAATTTTCTACAACTTCGTTGCTACACAATAATCCAGCATAATCTATTTCGATAATTTCACATAAGGACGCTTTGCAATTTTTTACACTACCATATATAACTAAGAAGTATCTGCTTTCATAGCAGCCTGATTGTCCTCATAAATTGCTATTCTTGAGCTCTTCGGTATCTATTCATCATGGTCTTAACAACCCGTAGAACTTTCACTTGGAAGATCCTGCAATACGCTGAAATATTGTACAATATTCTGACATTGAGGATGAATATATGTGCCCTTCTCTATTTTCAACGCATTCGTGATAATAATCCAACCATCGAAGAGATTATCCAAAAAAATTCTCAGTTCTGCAGCAGGTATCGAGTTCAGTTGAGTTGATCATCAGTTGAGTTTCTTAAGCAGTAAAGAGTAGGCCCTACCCTAGGAAAGCTCAATAGACCTCGCTCATTCACTCTATATAGGTTTTTAGATGCCTACCACATTCCTTAATCGGTGTCGACATTAAACTGTAGATATTGGGCCGAAATCCCAAATGAGTTCTCCACCTACGTTATGCGGGCAAAATATTGGTCCGGACAACAATTTTTTACATGTCGTTTGACAGCTCTCTTTGACTCTCAGTTCGATTTGGTTTAATTTTGTAGTTTGTTCGGACAAACTTGAAATAGAGCTGCCAATAGTTTATATCTTTCGTACAAAGTTGAATTGATTTGTTCATATTGTTACGAAAATGGAAACGGTGCAACTTCGTTTAACATTAAAACGATAACCAAAAGCTACAAAAACAATCAGTATGAAAGAAAAGGGAATAGACAAATAAGAAAGAACGCAACAACAAACAAAGTAAACAAAGTACACAAACAACAATGAAATCGCGATAGAATTCTCGAGAAGGCGAAACCACAAACATTCGACTTCAAGAACGTTCATCAGACTGTTTACGTGGGCATATAAAAAGGCAAGACAAACCAGGCAATCAGTAGAAGTAAGAATTCAGTCAGTCTTGTTGTCAAGACGCGTTGCGTGTGAAGAGAACAGTCGTGGTTTGAAGATCTCCTTTGTAAGCAAAGAAGAATAGCGAACAAGCAAGACAATACGGACAAGTGCGGACAATAAAGAATTTAATTTAAACTAAACACCAATTAATTTTTATTTTGTTTGCAATCAACGAACTAATATTTTAAACGTTTTTAAAAAGTTAAAAACGTAACAATATAAATCATTTAAATTTTTCGAAATGAGTAAATCGTGCTGCCGAAGCCTCTCTGTAAAAAATAACTTTGAATTTTCTTTACATCATTTTCTTTTCTTATCATGCTTTTAAACACATGCTATACACTTTGCCAGACACATATAATAGCTGTGTGCTGCGATTTAATGCAGTAGCAACTTTAAAATGCATACCCACTCTCTGCCTTTTTTGTAATTGTTTTTTATTTTTTCGTTTTTGTATAATTTTGCTCGCTTGAGCAGATCATTTTTAATTCCATTATTATTTCTAAGCAGTTCTAACTGCAAATCAATATAGCGTTGCTTTAATTGTTTTTCAGCTCATCAACATTGCAATTGTGTTTGCTTTTCCGTTTTTCTGCCGTTTACTTCTCCGTCTGTTGATGACTGATTAAGCATCTGTTTTGTTGGAAGAGATTTTTTTAATAGAAAATTTATATAATAATTATGTATTTAAAAGTAATTAAAAAAACATTGTAGGCGATATATAACGACCAAGTGATACTCTATAGAAGAGTTATAGTACAACAGAAAACTTAGGAAATTTTTTAAAGTGTACCATGTGGTATACCTAGATATAGTTTTAAGAATTGTACACATTTTATTTGATATACAATATATATATGATGTACAATACAGTAGGGTATAGACATTACATTCCAAACAATTTCTTATGCTGCAATAACCGTTTAACGTTTATATTTATTTACACTTGATAGTACGATTTTATTCCTGTATGCTTTGCCCTGTTAATATAACAGGAGACAAATGTTAACGATCGTAATTATGTTTTAAAGAAATAAATCAAATTTCTGTGTCAATTTTCTTCACCATTAACTAATGAATAGAAATTGACCAATTGGCAGCAAGAAAAGAGAATATTTCTCTCTGTATGGCGCACATTTCTTTTATTCAATGTTGTGTCAATACATTCTGTGTTAAAGTTATTAAAACGAAAATATTTCTTATTTAAAACGGTATTCGTTGAAAATATTTTAAACATTTATTAAAGAAATATTTTTGCATAAATAGTACACGTGCCATATACTTACTTTCTTAATTGGTCAGGATTACAACCATTTAGTCAGGATTACAACCTAGCTTCTCACACCATTCATATTGTATGTGTTAATATTATTCATGTGTAATACAAAGTGGAGCAATAGTTTAACGTCGTACACAAACAGTAGATTTGAGCAACTTTTCATGGCAATTTTATTTGCTCTCAAAGTTATTGCCAGAACTGTGCTGAGAGAAAGTAGCCGAAGAAATATATTTTCTTATATTTCGTTGTGTTCGTAATGTATGAGCCAAAGGTTGAACCAAAGCCTTTCCTCTAATAAGCCAACACATCTACTAGACTACATACATACATATATATATATATCATTGGTAATTACAACCCTTAAGTCAGGATTACGACCTAGCTTTTCATACCACTTATGTTGCGTATGTTAACGTATGTTAACTTACAGTTTAAAGTCGACTCTCAACAATAGATTTTGGAGGAACTTTTCATGGCAATTTTATTTATTCTCAGATTTTTTACAGGAACTCTGCTGAGAAAAACTGACCGAAGAAATATTTTTTTATTGCATTTTATTGAAGAAGAAGAAGCCAACATCACTACCTATTAGACAACGGCGTAAAATTATTCAGCTTTTTAAAAATGGACCGCTTTGCAAAGGAATATTGTGTTATATTGTGAAAATTTTTTAAACAATTTTAATTGTTATGGAGAGTCAGGTCAGTAACTTCGTTTCTTTTGTAAACGAAAGTGTAGTCGAAAACATCAATTCGACAGCGTTGTCTACAAACTTATAATTTCACGAAAGCAAATCCGAAAACATCAATTCGACTGCGTTGTCTACAAATTTAAAATTTCACGAAGCAATATACGGCGAATTTTGACAACAAACCTTCATCTTCATATGTACAAAATTACAAACTTACTCAGGAGCTTCAATGAACAGGCCAGGCCGTTTGTACGATGGATAATGGACTAAAGTGAGGCTGAAAAAGTCATCTTCTCCAATGAAACACATTTCCATCTGAATGGCTTAGTGAATACACAAATATCTTGAGTTTATTGCTTTGAAATACCTAAATCCCTGCGAAACAAATGGGCCCACAAGGAGTAAATGTCTGGTATGGAATTTCGTCAGACGGCATGATTGGGCCTTACTTTTTTGACGATGAGGCTGATATTGCAATGACTGTGAAAGGCATTTGATACAGGAGAGGCATTTGATACAGGATGTTAATGGAATTCTTATGACCTTAAATTGATGGCACGAATGTGGTTTCAGAAAAATAAACCTATCTGCCACACCGCGCGTTATTTTATCGATTGATTGCAGAAACGATTTTTAGAAAATATTATTTCAAGAAATTCTAATGTCAACTAACCACTATAAGACTATTAGATTTTACCCTCTATGGCTTCTTTCTTTAAAGTTTTGCGAAATTGAAGGTTTGTTCCGCCATTCAACGCCACATCGGTGGGATACAGCCAGATCTATAGGAAAAGGATTTAAAAAATTACAGTAATGAAATGTCAACACAGGTAATCGAAACAAAACATTTTTTTCAGCCCAGCCCTAACACAACAATTTTAGAAACACCTGCTTTTATTTAAACATAAAGAGGCATTCTTACTGAGACACTCTTTATTATTTCACAATCATTTGCTTTAATTTGTAAATGAGTTTCTATTAAACGGATAGAATTCCTATTGTTAATTTTTATGATATCGGGTAGGCCATCTATCGGTTTAAATTTGATCCATCGGTTATTTAGAATCTGGCAACACTTGTCACTCTATTCTCTCACCAAATTCGATATATTATGGCCACTGAACATAACGAATCGATTTACGCTTGAACAACATTGGTATTTATTGGGTCAGCGAGAAACTGAACGATGATGTTGATTTTGTCAAAAAAAAAATACATCTTTTCGGATGAAGCTCATTTTCATCTTGGTGGGTACTTTAATAAGCAAAATTGCGACCTAGCTTCTCACACCACTTATGTTGTGTGCGCTAATTTCATACATGAGTGCCGGGATGTTGATTTTGTCAAAAAAAAAATACATCTTTTCGGATGAAGCTCATTTTCATCTTGGTGGGTACTTTAATAAGCAAAATTGCGACCTAGCTTCTCACACCACTTATGTTGTGTGCGCTAATTTCATACATGAGTGCCGGGACCTACAATTTAAAGTCGACTCCGAACGACAGATTTTTGAGAAGCTTTTCATGGCAATTTTATTTACTCTCAGCGGTTTTGCCAGAAATCTGCTGAGAGGAAGTCGCCGAAGAAATATTTTCATATTTTCATTTTGATGTCTGACCCGGGATTTGAACACGTGCCTAACGACTAATAAGTCAACACTCTATCTACTAGACTACGGCGACTATTCTGTATATTGTAAAACAAACGTCAAAATCCTGTTGCCCTAATTTATGGGTAAAAAATTTTCAAAAATTATTTCGAAATAAATCTTTACTTCACAATTATTTTAGTTTAATTGAATTTGTTACATAAATTATACAAAAAAAATTCCTGTCAACAATATGGTAATTTACCATGGACTTTAACCTCTTGTATTGCACACAAAATAAATTTTTTTTTTTTTTTCAAAACATTAATTTCACAATGAGTTTTTTGTTTTTTTTTTTGTTTCTTTATAAACCATCGCTATTAATACTCTTGGCAATATTTTCATTTAATTATTCTGTAAAAAAATGGTTTTTTGTTTTTTTTTTTCTTTTTATTTTTATTTTTCGCATTTAACCAATTGAAAATAAAAACTTAAAAACTAATTCCCACACTCTATCAAACCGAAAAAAAAGAGAAACATTTAAACATACAAGCAGAAACAAGCATCTTATGGACAGACAGACAGACAGATATCCGTGGATTCACATACATTTTCAGCTAAACACACACATGTATGAAAAAGAAATTTTTTCATTGATTTTTGTGCAACAAACCACCAAATAACTGCACACAATGTGAATCATGTAATAGTTATTGTCTGTCTGTCTATCCGTCCGTCCGTCTGCCAAAGTACTTAGCGAAACAAGAGAGAGAGAAAAGAAAAACTGCGCAATTTCAATAATTATTGCGTGACTTCAAAAAAAAAAAAAAAAACTCTGAAATTAAAAGAAAAATAAAAATAAAACAAAAACAAAAAAAATTAGTTTTTCTTTCCTTTTATTTTTTCTTTAAATATATGCGTACTCACCAATAAAATTATATTTTTAAACAATAAAACTGTTTAGTTGCGCATATATATGAGTAGGAAATGTTATTTAAAATGCTATTGGAAAAACAAACAAACAACAACAAAGAAAAAAACCCCAAATAATTTCATGGATTATAATTTTAAACCATAACAGGCTTCTTGGAAACAATTTGGATAAGACGGCATACAAATTTCATGGAGAGAAGGCAATACAAAACGTTTATGCCATTGCCGAAAAGTCAATAGCAAAAGAAAAATTTACCAAAAAGCTATTAAGTGGTCTTTGTACACGCAGATTCTATTTTAACGGAAATCTTATTAATTCCCATAAGAAAAGTTTACAAAGGAATACTGAAAAAAATTATTGAAAATGTATCTGACATCCTTTTTTTCACAACGTTTAAGAAACTTTTATAATAAGAACGATTGTTTCCTTTTTATATATTGTTTAGGATTCCAAGTTCGTCATAATAAATTTTGTAATAAATCTCCAGCCTCCATAGAATGGTAGAGAACTTTGGAGATTATACGAGTCAGTGAAGTAAGAGTAAGATAAGCCATTAGGAACAGTCCTCAGAAATCTTTGAAAATCTCCTTCATATTGTTAAAGTAGTGAAGGCGCAGACTGCAAGTAACTTTTTGAGAATTTTTGTAAAGCGTTTTGCAAAACGTCGCCGTAGTCTAGTAGGTAGTATGTTGGCTTATTAGACGTAAGGCCACGGTTCAAACCCCAGGTCACACATCAATACGAAAATATGAAAATATTTTATCGGCGATTACTGACAAAAACTCTGAGTGTAAATAAAATTGCCATGAAAAGTTCTTAAAAAATCTGTAGTTCGGAGTCGACTTTAAACTGTAGGTCCCGCCACTCATGTATAAAAAATTAACGCATACAACATGAGTGGTGTGAGAAGCTAAGTCGTAATCCAGACTGAAGGGTTGTAATGGTCAATTATGTTATGTATGTTTTGCAAAACGAAGTATATGTTGTTGACAAGTAGGCACGCCACATGTGCCGGATCTCAGATTACGGCCGATAAATATAATTTCGATGATGTCGATGAATTTTTTTATTTGTCACAGCCATTACCAGCACAAATAATGTCAGTATGGAGATCAAGCGAAGCATTAATCTTGTAGTGCCGACGTAGCAGTCTTATAAGTATTCGAGAGAAAAGTGCTACGCAAATATCATCGATCACGATGATTTCAGCACCCGATCCAACAATGAGTTGTATGAGCTCGGCAACGATATGAACGTTGTGCAGCGCATTAACATTAGCGGCTGAAATGGGTATTTGATGCAAGAATTATTGAAAGTTGGCGTGGAGAACGACATTTGTTGGAATATTCAAATCGAGGATGCCCTGTCATGGTGTAACCAACTGGTGAATTAGCGGAAGTCGGCGTAAAGAATGACATTTGTTGGCATTGGAAGGATCAAATCGAGGAAGCCCTGTCATGGTGTAACCAACTGGTGAATTAGCGGAAGTCGGCGAAGAGAACGACACTTGTTGGCATTGAAAGGATCAAATCGAGAAAACCCCGTTCATGGTGTAACCAACTGGTGAGGCGCGCAAAGAAGCAGAGGCGCCTGGAAGAATGCGTTAAGGCAGGTCAAAATCCGATAAACGGATTGTTAATGGCCAATTAAGTAAGTTTTGTCGATTAAGGCGTACACGGAATTTTGGGTAAGGACTTAGCGTAATACTTGGTCAGAGTGTGTGAGGGCAAGTTGCCCTCTTTATTATTTGCAGAGATTAGCAAAAGCGAGGTTTTAAAGGGATGAGATCATGAGATCTTCCTGTGTAGCTCAAGGGTGGATTTATTACTTGTATACAAAGCTTATATATGGTCTACCTAATGAAGACAATGTCTTTTAAAGTAAAATTCTTGTGATCTTGTAGGCACTACCGTAACAGAGGCGCTATTCTAAACTATGACACTGAGTGATAGAGTGTATATCTATAAGAACAACCACACTGATCTTGCATGACGGCTTTTACACTGCGTTTGGGCAAGTATAGCCTGGAAGTCAGCAGCATTTCGAGCTACAGTGATATTGAATTGAAAGCAATGTATCAAATAACTTACCCGAGAGTACACGACTCCAAATGTTTGGCTCTTGTGGATTGGATTATAACTCCCATTAGACGTTCGGCCACGGTTCAACCACAACAAAACGAAATATGAAAAAATATTTCTTCGGCAACTTCTTCTCAGCAGATTTCTGGCAAAAACTCAGAGAGTAAATAAAATTGCCATGAAAGGTTTCTAAAAAATCTGTCATTCAGAACCAACTTTAAACTATAGGGTCCCACCACTCATGTATAAAATTAATACACACAACATAAATTGTGTGGGAAACTAGATCGTAATCCTGAGAAAAGGGTTGTAATGAACAATTTTGTATGTATGTATGGCATTTGAAGGGTAAATATTTGTCTGTCATTCTAGCTTAATTATTGACAAATTAATCTAAGCTATGAACATAGCTACCGTAGCATATATTTTCAAATATTTTGTGTCATTTTAGTTCACTCTGCTCATGCACTTTATATACTCGTAAAATTAATAAATTATATGTTTTTAACTACTTAAAACTGTTTATTGCTAATTTGTTACCATACCTATCTACCTTAAAAATAGAAAATATATGTATGTATTTTTAACTACTTTAAATAACCTTTTTTTTTGTTTAAAAAATAATTTTTTAATTTTTATGGTGATAATATTAGTTTATTGGTAAAACGTGTACTATTAATCATTTTAATTAGCTAATTAAGCATGGCATTTTTTATTTTTGTTTTTTGTCTCATTCTCTTAATCATTTAATTCATAATGGAGACGATGTGCGATTTTAACTGAATTTTTTTTTAGTTTTTAGAAAATATATTCGTTATTGATTTAAAATTTAATACATAAATCAATAACATTTTTATTATTGTATAGTTATTGTACACATGCTCGATGTGATCATAATATTGTTTTCTATTGTGTGCTTAATTTTATTATATTTATAAACAATGCATATTATACAGTTTAAAGATTTTTATTCAATTAAATTAAAATAAAATATACTTTTCAACAAAAAAAGAAATTAAATAAGAATTATAGCCGCCAGTTGAAATAATCTTCCAATGTTAACTTCCGAACTTTGACAGTTAATAACTGTTATCTTAATACTTAATTAATTGGCGATTAACAACCCGATTTGTGCCTGCCGTAACACGTCCTTCCAGGCGCCTCTGCTTCTTGCGCACCTACGCCAGTTGGTCACACCAATCGATGACAGGGCTTCCTCGATTTGGTCCTTCCAACGCACGCAAGGTCGTCCTCTTCGCCGACTTCCGCAGATCCCCGCATCAAATACACGTCTCGGCGGAGCATCCTTCTCCATTCGAACAACATGGTCGAGTCAGCGCAGCCGCTGGATTTTAATACGCCGCACAACGTCTATGTCGCTGAGGAGCTCATACAACACACTATTGGATCGGATGCGGAAATCATCGCCAACACGCACTGGACCGAAAATCTTACGTAGGACTTTTCTCTCGAATACTCTCAAGGCTGCTGCATCAGTGCTTAATAGGATCCATGTCTCTGCGCCATAAAGAAGCACGGGTAGGTTGAGCGTCTTGTTGCGTATTAGTTTTGTCGTACGAGAGAGGTCTCTGCTACTTAATTGCCTTAGTAGCACCTGTTGACAAGAGTGATCCTGCGCTTGATCTCCAGACTGACATCATTTTTGGTGGTAACGGCGGAGCCAAGAGAAATAAATTCCTTGACTATATCAAAAGTATAGTTATCGGCCGTAATCTGAGAATCAATACGCCGCACATCTCCACTTGTCGATAACATATACTTTGTTTTGCCCTCATTTACTGCCAGACCCATCATAGTAGACTTCCGTTCAATAGCACCAAAGGCAGCTGTAAAGTCGCTTGGTACGCTCTATGATGTCAATGACGTCAGCTTAAGCAAGAAACTTGACGCTTTTTTGAGAAATAGTCCAATTGCGATGCACTCCCGCCTTTCGCATCGGTCATATCACTTGCCATTAATTCAACCTGTTTGCCAAATACCTATGGTCGAGCATAGACAACAATGCGTATTCGCTGAATGGGCTTTAGATCAGTTGGATCCTCTTAGATCTCCCGTGGATTTCTATCTACCAAAATTCGACAATTTTGTGAATTCACGTACACATTCATCCAGAAGTGAACCTTATCGTTGAGGATGATTTTTCGATGAGTGTTAGGGTTAGACTTTGATTTTGATAAAATAATTTTGTTATTTGCTCGTGTTGTTAGACACTAAATCCATCCATGGTGATTTGGCAAGCCAGACTGAATGGCTAGATCTTCTATTTATTACTCATATTCATACCCTTTCGACATTAAGGTGAAAAGATTTAACATGAAAGACTCATTCGCATCCGACCTGTAGGCAATCTAATTCCCTCAAGAACCAATGTTATTTTCTTACCTAAAATGCGCGATAATTAATATGTTATTAGTTACGTTATCGGCCAGCACTATTGGTCTATGAATACAAATTTGTTTTGGTCTCAATCAGTTGATCTGGACATCAACGATATGTGGTTTCCACAGAAAGGCGCTATGTGCCACATAGTTCATTTCACATTGGATTGCCCCCATCAGCGATATGATGGCATTTTCATCTCACATGGCGATGGACACAGAGATTGTTCGATTTGATCGACTTTTTCTTGTGGAGTTTTCTTTAGACGTTCAAACATCAGTTTAGACCGGTACAGGCATATTTTTCAAGTATCGAAAGAAGCATTGAATGCTTTACCTCATCTCATTTCCTTATTATTTACACCATTTTCCACATATCGAACCGAAAAAGTAAAACAACTTTCAAGTAAGAGCCATTGCCTTGATATTGTTACGTTTTTACCTTTTTAAAAACATTTAAATATGAGTTCGTTGATTGCAAACAAAATAAAAATAAATTGGTATTTAGTTTCAATTAAATTCTTTATTGTTCGTACTATTTTGTGTCTCACTGTTTACAACTTGATGGATACAAGAATAATTGAATTTGTTAGCTAACAACGCAGATCTTTGCAACGGCAAACCAGAACTGTTTTCTTCAAACGCAACGCGACTTCACACAAGGCTAATTGAATTCTTACTACTCGTTGCCTGCTTTGTCTTGGCTTTTTATATGCCCACGTAAACATTCTGTTGCAGGTTCCTGAAGTTGATCGTTTGCGGTTTCGCCTTCTCGTGAACTCTATCCATAGCGACTTCATTGTTGTTTGTGTATTTTGTTCACATTGCTTGTTGTTGCGTTCTCGCTTACTTGTCTATCCCCTTTTCTCCAAGCCTGATGTTGTTGGTTTACTTGTAACAAGTTCGTTGTATTTGTTTGTGTAGCTTTTGTTTATCGTTTTAATGTTAAACGATGTTACAACGTTTCCATTTTCGTAACAATTTCTTTTTCGAATTTGGTTCATTACAATATCATCGAAACATTGGCTGCGTTTCACTATTCGATCGCTATTACAAGGGAAATAAAGGGAATTGTTTCCAAAAACCACATATTATTACGTACAACTCTTACTTACTACATCAATTGGCTGTTGGTGTGGCCCCTTTTGGGAGCATCGTGGTGGCTGTGGTTTGGACCCAAATCGCGGGAAGAGTCTAGTTAATGGGCTCGGTGTGGAGTTGCATTTTCAACCGGGTGCCGTGACCCAAAGATCGGAAGGAGTTTTAGATAGGCTCCGCTCCTAACCAAGGGGGAAGTCATGCCCAAATATATGGCTTCGAATTGGTACTCAGGTGTAGCATATGTTACATCTGGGGGCGTTGGTAGACGCATTGTATTTCACCCTGTGTTAAGAGCACCATGGGATTATGTCCACGCGGACAGGCACCCATGCAAAACCCGTCGTTGTTTTCTGCATCAATTCTGTTAATTGTCCAGTGAATAGAGTGCAAATACGTTCTTCAGCTGCACAATTCGTGTATGAAACGCTTTTCCAGCAGATGTATTAAGTATTAAAATTGAAATACATCGTAAATAAACAATATTCGTAATTTCATAGCTCCAACACAACGGTCCAAATGATTAGAAAAATTTAGATAAACATTAGAACATCATTCCATTGGTAATAGGTGAATGAGCTGCTTTGGGGCATGATTCAATAGCAGCAGAATTTTTTAATTTTCCCCAGTCAATGGCAGTAAATCTTTCATATCCCTTATTTGAAAAATCTGTCTTCGCTCTGGAGAGGAAACAGATATCAACAACAACCAAGTCTTTTTATTTTTTAAAATGTTTTATAAATATTATAATTTTAGTATTGTTTTAAAATTATGTTAATTCTGTTGGATGTGTGAGAGCCGTAAACATAGTTATTTAAAGTAAATTTTGTCTCAAGATTTTGTCTAATTAGATACTAAACTTGTTTTTTATTTTTTAATGCGTTTTTATTTAAAATATTTGGCCATATGAAATAACTACTCCATTTAGCTGAAATTAAATATATATTAAGCGTTAACAAATTAATCAATATGTCAACAGTTAATTTTATTTTTATTCGCTTAATGTATCCAACAAATCAAAATTTTTAAATAACTGGTAATAAATGTTGATTGGAGTGACTTTGAGTGACTTTATAATACGTGTGGGTGGTAAAATTGAATTCCATAGAGACCTTAACTTTATAAACCAACATTGGAATACATAATATATAGGATCTTCCAAAAGGGACTTCCGTGATTTGACAGTTACAGCGGCTATCTTAATAAATCTATATCCGTTAAACCTGTGTCAAATCACCATGGGCGACCGTAAACAACGGCATGTGTTCGAAAAATCATTTTCAACGGTGACACCTACTGCTGAATGAATGGATACGAGAATAAACAAAACTGTTGAATTTAGGATGATGCCAACCTATATAAGAGCCAAGAGCGGCCAATGCATTCTGAAAATTAGGTTAGATGAAGACTTTAGGCTGTTGGTGACATTGACGCATAATTTCCTAGAGAACGACTTCGGCCAGGACATCACTGTTAACAGCGAGCACAATAGGTCGAAATGGATTTTGCCCTGAATTGAGTGATATGGACACCAACGACATAAGTTTTCAATAGGTATGCGCTTCGTACTATGTCACAGCTCATGCCAAACAGCTCATGCCTCATTGAATATTCTGCAGGAACGATTTGACCGCATGGTTATATTACGTGGAGGTGATGTCAATTGGCCACCGAATTCGTATGATTTGATTACATTAAACTTTTTCTAGTGGCGTTTTCTTAAGTCGCAAATATATGCAAATAAACTACAAACCACAGCAGTCACCTAAGTCAACAACGATCCATGCTATCAATCAAATTCAGCCTTATTTTGTGCTCCAGAGTCATAATAATACAACATTTCGGATACGCTGGTCCCAGAGAAGCCTTGGCAGACATTTGAATGATTTGATTTTTCACACCTAATGACATCACACACATACCATGATATCACATATACACCTTGTTTCATTTAATTTTAAAGATAATAAATGTTTAATGAAGACCCTGTAACCGTGTTTTTGCTACGTGTTACTAAATCACACAAAACTAAAACAAATAAATTTATATCATGTTTTACCATGTCATACTCTATTAAAAACTATGAACATATCTTAAACGGATATAAAATTTACGTCGCATCTTTTGTTAAGAGAGATTGAAAAAAATAAATCTTTGTGATAGTGATACTGACTATCGTTAAGCAGATTATTTATTAATAAACCTTCATTTATATGATTGGGTTCAACAATCTATTTGTAGACTTGTTTTCGTCAGTGTGAAACTTTTTTCCGATAATTTAATAGAATTCATTGGTTTTAGGGTTATGGTAGTTTATGTGTAAGATCTTTCTTGAACGCCTTACTTAGGACAGTATTTCTACTCATTGTGAATAATATACATTACATAATTTACAACCCTTCAGTCAGGATTACGGCCTAACTTCTCACTCCACTCATGTTGTGTGTGTTAATTTTATACATGAGTGGCGGGACCTACAGTTTAAAGTCGACTCCAGTCTCAGAGTTTTTGCCAGAAATCTGCTGAGGGGAAGTCACCGAAGAAATATTTTCATATTTTCATTTTTATGTCTGACCTGGTTTTTGAACCAAGGCTTTACATCTAATAAGACAACACACCACCTACTAGACTAGTTAATATAAAAAGAAATCTCACACTACCCCTCTTTCGTTCCTCTTACAAACTGTCTTTCCTGTATTCCAACACAATGCATAGCATGAACGTTGAGCGATGGTTTAAAAAAAAACCCCGAGGTTCGAACATTTCCCATCGGAAACTAACTCTTCTCCAGAATAAATCTTGCTATGTTTCCGTTAGAGAGTTCAATCAAAGATGCTGGAAAGTGAGAGGTTAAGAACGAAAAATAGGATTTTCCTCTTTAGGCTCCCAGATCCTGTAGAAATCATTCAAGGGAACGGATTCCCCTTTACACGCTAACGGACAGGGTTGATGTTTTTGGCAGATCTGACATTTCGTCGATGTTCTGGCATTTATACATCATTTATTCAGCACATTGCGAATTGACTTCTAGAACGATTATTAAGTGCATACGTAAATGGTCAGTATAATCCTTTAGGTAGGATTACAACCCAGCTGCCTACACTACCCAAGGTGTTGTGTGTTACTTTTATCCATTAGTGGCGTGGCCTACAGTTTAATGTCGAACAACAGATTTTTGAGAAACTTTTCATTAAATTATTTATTATTTATATTCCCAGAGTTTTTTACCCGAAATTAAATTAAGTGTTTAAAAACCTTATGGTGGTGCTTACAATGTCAATGCCATGTCATAATCTATTTTATGTCTCTATTTCATACAAAATGAACAGTTACTAACTATATCGCCCCTTTTCATTGTACAAAACAACTCCTTCACTATTTATCATCAAGTTTATTTAATATTCCGCATACAAAATGAATTTATACAATACAATACAATAGCAATAAATAAATTAATGTTTTTTTGATAAATTATTTATTTATTTGTGTTTGATTTATTTTTCTTTAAATAACATGTTTCACTAATTAGATGCAAGAACATTATTCATTGAATATAAATATTAATTAATAATAATTAACACTTGAATAATACCAAAAAAAAATAAATAAATAAATTCAAGTATACTTAGAACAAATGATTTTTAAGCTATTTAAGCGAATAAAACCGTATAATAAATCTGTTGCTAAATAATGTCACACACACACATTTGGCATGCCTTGAACCTTATTAAGCTTAGCATCGAAATTTCAAGCAATTCTTGTTAAAGGTTTGTTTGGTGTGATAAGAATCAAGTGGAATTTTTGGTAAAAAAAAAAAAACAAAAAAAAAATAATTAATTAAAGTTTTAAATTATAAATTTAAAAAATAAAATAAAATGTTTAATTTAAACTGTATTAATGTATGGAATATAGGGGCTATAAAAATTAAAAACGATAAACATGAATATAAAATAGCTAAAAACGTTGTTAATGAATTAAGTCATCTGCCAGGCAAAGCAAACTAAATTTTAATTAAAAGAATTTTATTTTTTTTATTTTGAAGATCTCTTACATCGGCAAAGATTAAACAGAACACAAAAATCTTAACATGTAGCTGTAATTAAGGCTTCGAAATCAGAAGCATTTAACGTCTGCCAAAAGTTTATATTTTTTATACCATATTTCATCATAAAAAACCAGAATTTATTCGTTATTCGATTAATTAGTTGTAAGAATGTAGATTTCTATGCTAATATCTCAAGATTATCAGTTGTGCCACATTTCTTTGCAATATTTTACCACATATTGCATCACAATTTGCGTGATCTTCAATTAAATATGCCTACTCGTTATGTACTCGCTTGTGTCTTAAGTCTTTCGTTTATGTCTAGTATGGCTTACAGAACCATAAATTACTTATTGATTTACAAATTATGCATTTTTAATTCGTTATTAAAATATAAATTTAAATATTTTATAATTTTTATTTTATTTCCAATAAATAATTTAAAATTTATTTTTATTATTACTCGTACGTCGAAAGACTACCTTTGATATTTATAACGATAAAGAAAAAAAAACGAAAAACGAAAGAAAAACTCAATATTACCTTGATCTAGAATTTTTTCCTATTAATTGATCACCTAATGACAGTGACTTTAAAAGCAACATCACGACAATTTTTGTTTTGTTTGTAATTTAATAAAAACAACAACAATATCTTACACCTAAAGCTACAATAAACAAATGAGCAAAAATTGTTATAAAAAAAAGCCCAAGCGAAACAAGTGCGGCTTAAGCTTTTTGTCAAATATGAGAGGAGTAGTAATCGCATAAACAATGTGTGGCAGGTGCGTTAAGTGCGTAGTTTTTTCTAAATGTTTGTGAATGATTGTGCATCTACCATACATACACTATAACGGCAGCTTAATTAGCATTATGTGTTCAATTTGTTTTTATTTATTAACTCTCATAAAACGTCATTTTCATATTTTATGGGTTTTTGCTGAACATTTAGGGTTTCTGTGTGCAATGCAATATTAAGTATATTTTTTTAAAAATTGTTTATTAAATACATGTTGAATATAAAACAGTAGCTATCTCGTATGTTGTAGCACAAATTATTATTTATTTCATTAGCTACTTCACCGAACCAATCTTCTAAGACAGATCAAAAGCATGCTCTACATTGCAATAGTCCTGTGGTTCAGGTAATTGCTTTCTAAGATTAGGTTTACTTTGGTGAATTCCCCTTAAAGGTCAGCATATAGGCCCCTTGTGATGCCACAATTAATTCTACTTTGATATCGAACATTCGCTAGAGAAAAACTAAAGTAAATCTGGCTATTCCACCAATCTCCGTATTAGAGCGCTCAATCAAAAGGTGAGAATTAAAAAATCTCCGTCTCTTTATGACAAGCTCAGCAATGTAATTTCTAACGACATACCAATGCCCCAGAACCCATATATGTATTAGTTACATTTTACTGATCCAAAACTCCCCTGAGAAATCCTTGGCGTTCATAAACAAGGACGGACTTTGAAATTACATTCGTTAGAGACTTAATCGTAGTCTGGATGTCCATGTAATACAAGATATTATTACAAAATATCTCCCCACCCAACAACCATTCCACAGCTTTCAAAATTGCCATGAGCTCTGCTTGGCAATCACTACAGTACTTAAGAAAGTTTAATATCAGAACCCTTAATAATACCACAGCCCATCCTGTCACTCATCTATGAGCCGTCATTGTAAACCTCAAGGATCCCGTTGGGAACATACCGATCTTCAAAATTCTAAAATCGAATGTTCTGTTCAGAAAGTTGTAACGAATCATATAATCGAAGTTGATGTGTCTATGACTTCTCAGAATAGCAGCATGGCCGCAGTCCAGACTGGGTCAGGATTTAACTGCATTGAGTCTTACTGCCACCAATTCAGCTCTTTGCCTAAATGCAAGGTCAGATGGGAACCAAGAAGGGGGGGGGGGCCCTGGGGCTTATCACATAGTGCGGATGCATAAAGATTTTTCAACTAAGTTCTCTCATTTTAGAGACATTAATGCCGGCAGGAGTTATTATAATGAAACACTACGCCTTTTATGTTGAAAAATTCTGTCATCAATCTTATTAATTGTGGACAGTAATCAATCTAGAATCAATTATTCTACCAGATTGTAGAAGCTTATAATGAACAATTCTCTTAAATTCTCCAAAATACACGCATCGCCTTTGTTGTCAAGCCCTGCCTTGGTCTGCCAAGCTACACCATACTTCGTTCATGATCATTTTTGCACATTATTGGATAAAAAATTTTAATTCGATTCCTTAAATATTTCACAATTAATTTTGTATGTCACCTTCATGTGCTACGCGAACTTCCACACGACTTTTTACGATACAGTTATACATCAACAAACAAAACGATTATGTTTGATGCGAGTCACAATTTTTCATTAACCTAGCCGTAGAATTAAATCAACAAATCGCCAGAAGCGATACGGTATGAAAAATTTTGAAAATTATTTTACTTCATAACAGTAGCTAGCAAGTTCGTGAGATCATTAAGCATTGATTGTTTGCTGAAAATCCCATCACTCAAGACAAGGCTAAGTTTGATAAACATTAGCTTCAATTTAATAAAAAAAAAATGGCTTCTATTGAAATTTGCTGTGACCGTATACAGCACAGAACGAGCGTTCTAGACTACCAGTTGAAGTCCCTAAAAGTGTTGCAAAATTTTAAAGTAATAGGCAACTCACATGATTCAGCGGTATCAATTTTATACGATCACTAGGGCATTAGAGAGCTTTCCGAAATATGGAATCATGTGTCTACTTCGCAAGAGTGTTACACATTGTTTGACTAAATTCATCAAAATTCACCAGAGACTATACAGCTGTTAAATCGTTGGTTAACCAACCTACGTATAGTCAAGGCGACTGTTTTATTGGAATATCTGCGATATAAGAACAAACCGCTTTTGCATTTGGAAAAAGCCGGGGCAGATTTACGAAATATGGAATCATGTGCCAACTTTGCAAGAGTGTTAAGGAGAACCTTTTATTGGAATTACCGCTTTTGGTTTTGAAAAATACCAGGGAATCCGCCTGAGCATATTCTGTTACAAAAATCCATTAGCTAGGCTAAATATTGTTCTCCCACCTATCTTAGATTTCGAATATAGCCCCAAGTAACTGTTTTGTGTTTAGATTGTAAAAAAGAAATTTAACTCCAAGGAATAAAACATCTCACAAACAAATCTATTTTAGTGAATTATATAAAGCTTACTTTTTTGAATGGATAACCAAATGTGAGAAATCAGGTACACTCTGTACCCATAGCTGCCAGATTTGACGATATATCGTCATTTTGACGATTTTGTGCTCCAAAAATTTCATATTGACGACCTGATGATAGATCAGATGAAGTGAAGTATTTATTGCACCGTCTTAGGAAACCAAGGCACTGAAAAATGTGTCTAGCGAACATCACACTGAATTTTCATGCCTATAATATCAAGATATTCTGACTCCCTAATATTTACACCACACATGGGTATATATGATGCAATATTATTGCTGCTTAACATTGGCCTTATATGTTTTTGTTTTTAAAACCTTTCAATTTATTTATTTCTGTTTTTGACGATTTTTTTACGATTTCAATTTTTGAATTTTGAAGTCGCCGTAGTCTAGTAGGTAGTGTGTTGGCTTATTAGACGAAAGGCCCGAGTTCAAATCCCAGGTCAGACATCAAAACGTAAATATGAAAATATTTCTTCGGCGACTTCCTCTCAGCAGATTTCTGGCAAAAACTCTGAGAGTAAAAATTGCCATGAAAAGTTTCTCAAAAATCTGTCGTTCGGAGTCGACTTTAAACTGTAGGTCCCGCCACTCATGTATAAAATTAACGCACACAACACGAGTGGTGTGAGAAGCTAGGATGTTGTACAATGGGTCAATTCGACCTCCGGGTACTGTACTTGTCACAGTTGACAAGTACACGTCCTCTAACCTAACCTAACCTAACCTAATCTACGATTTCAATGAACGTCCTTGACGATTTTGACAATTTTTTTTCAAATATTTGGCGATTTGATGCTTTATTTATCTGGCAGCTATGTCTGTACCTTAAGCTCAGAGGAGACTATTAAAAAAAATAAAATTTTTTTTATCAAAAATCTGTTTTTTTTATTATTCAAAAAGTCACGGAGTAATAGACCTGTCCCTATACTATAAGCAACGTACAGCGGACTTCCGATAGACTTTGAAATTTAGAATTCTATTTTAAACACAAGCCACTTGATTGGGATCGCCAGATTAGGCGTTTATTTTTTTTTTTTTTTGTATTCTTAGAGTGAAGTTAACTGCATATTATAATATCTGCGTATTTAAGATTTCTAATCTACGCCTTAAATTTTGTATGAAAACAATTTTCTATTAATTTTCTTAATTGCTGTTTAATTAAGAAGAAACAAGACAACAACAATAACAACAACAAAAAGAAACAAAATAAACAAGACAAGCCTAATATTTATAATTGTAGGAAACCCCTTGCCAGACCGAACGGCTGTCATAATGTCTACTCGTTTCATAAATCGTTTAATGTTACGGTGCAAAGACAATAAATTGTTTGGCAGATTTGTTGGTGCTCAATAGGTCGCACACTCTCACATGTCATGCAACAATTACAGCGTCTATTTATGAACAATTATTTTTGTTGTATTTGTGTTGTGATTTTTTATTATTTAATTTAATTTTTTTATTATTATTTTAATTATTGCATGTCTATACATGTGTATGGGTATTGTTAAACATTTTGTGTCGATTTTTTATGTGTTTTACGCACAAGTGTTTACATTGCCGCAAAAAAAAAAGAAAAAAATTAAACAACAATAACAACAACATTAATAATATTATTATTAATAATTGCGGCCGTTTTTTCTTTTTATTTTCATTTTTTTAAATAAAGTGTTGGTGTTGTTATTGAGGGTTTTTTAAATGAAAAATAATTTTTTTTTCTATTTTAAACCAGTTTGTAAAAATTTTTGTTAAGATTTATGAATTTTTTCTATTTGTTACAATATTAATAAATTATTTTTTTTTTTTTTTAATATTTCGTTATTCCATATATTTTAGTTAAATTAATATATATAAAAAATGAGGCCACATTTGTTAATAACAAATCGCAATTTTATACAACAACACCAAACGGACATAAAAAATAATTTGTTTTTGAATTTTTCTTTTAATACACAGTAATTCTTAGAATTCCGTTTAATTTTTATAACATTTCCATCGAATTGTTCTTTATTTTCTAACAGTTTTTACAGCAGCACCGTTAATTCTGAGAACTAATATGACACAATCTACATCAGTGCATACGGATTTATTTTATGGAATCGATCGCTAACATGCCATTAGCGACATTTAAAATAAGTTCAGAATTAAAATGTAAGACAAGCTACTGCTGTGCTTCTTAGAATAAATGTGAGTGAGAAAAGAAATTAAAATAGCAACTCTTAGGAAAAAAACAATCAACTCATCTTCCCATTGGCGACAAAATAGCGGAATCTATATTCGCATGTCATTTTCATTTCATTTCTTGAAGGGGAAAAATGAAATTGTCAACGTGATATTAACTTGAAATATATGCTCCCTTCATTAGATATGCTGTCTGTACAAATTGAAATAAACTGTCACTTTATATTGCAAGTTTATAAAACGAAAAACTCAATTAATATTTAATCAGGTTCTTGATTTCACCTTAAGCTGACAAAACGTTTGTCAGTTTCTTATAAAAAGTACTTCAGATATTCCATCACCAGCAAATGTAGAAGTAAGGCATGCATTTGTAACTGCATGGAAGTTATCGATATCGATAATTATTTTTTGATAATTTGAAATCGCCTTATTCTAACTGGTAGTGTGTTGGCTTCTACAAAAATCTTCTGGCAAAAACTCTGAGGGTAAATAATACTGTTCTGAAATGTTTCTCAAAAATTCATTCGTTCTCTGCAGATTTCTGGCAAAACCTCTGAGAGTAAATAAAATTACTATGATAAAGTTTCTCAGAAAACTTGTCATTCGGAGTCGACTTTAAACTGTAGGTTCCCACCACTCTTTGACAAAACTAACACCCACAACATGGGTGATAGGATAAGATAGATTGTAATCCTGACTAAAGACTAAAAATTCATATTGTAGTCAAACAATGCGTAACACTTCTGATCATGATCCCACATTTCGGAAAGCGCTCTCATACGCTCTTTGGGACTTCTACTTGAAGTCTAAAACGTTCAAACGTATTTTTTTTTTATTAAATTGAAACGGATGTTTATCAAGCCTAGCCTTGGCATGAGTGATGGGGTTTTCAGCAAAAACTAATGCTTAATGAGCTTACGACCTTACTGGCTATAGTTATGAAGTAAAATAATTAATATGATATGGTAAAAAAGGTGGTAGATTTTCAAAATTTTTCATATTGTATCGCACTGGTTGAATTGTTGTTGATTTAATTCTACGACAAATTTAATGAAAAATTACGGCTCTCACCAAGCTTAAAAATTTTGTTTGTTGACGTATAACTCTAGCGTAAAAAGTCGTATTGAAGTCGCTGCAGTCTAGTAGGTAGTGTGTTGGCTTGTTAGATGTGCGGCTTCAGTTCAAACATCAGGTCAGACATGTCCAACAAAACGAAATATGAAAAAAATATTCCTTGAACCGTAAGAGTAAATAATATGGCCATGAAAAGTTTCTCAAAAGTCTGTCGTCCGGAGTTGACTTTAAACTGTATCTAACACACACAACATGGGTGGAATGAGAAGGTAGGTTGTAATCCTGACTAAACTGTTGTAACGACTAATTAAGTGAGTGTGGTTTGATAGTTTCAGTTAGGCTTGGCAAGTCAACATGAACTTGTGGAATAAATCTGTTTGCGAAGCTCATACGACACGTCTTCAAGTTTATGATCAACATAAACGTAATTTTGCTCTTTTCGTCACATAACCTGTAACAATGCAAACGAATTTGTCAGGCCGGTGCTGTAGCACAAAGGCTAAAAAAATGCGAATTATAGATTTGCAGTCATTGTCATCTTATTAGACTTTTTCCTTCAACTACGTAGCAAATTTTATGTAAGTGCATAGAAAATGTAGCTGGTACAATAATTGAAGCCAATTTACCATATTTTTCAACTCTTCCTGATTGGACTCATTTTGGAACTGTCTGAAGATGATCACTTTTATTAAAAAATTGTTTTTATTTGTGGTTAAATGTCTGTGTCATAAGAAAAATGGGCACATTACTTACATACTTACTTAATTGGCCGTAACAAAGCTTTAGTTGCTCACACCACCTATGTTGTGCGTGTGATAATTT
Organism: Sarcophaga caerulescens; assembly: GCA_927399465.1. NCBI lineage: Eukaryota > Metazoa > Arthropoda > Insecta > Diptera > Sarcophagidae > Sarcophaga > Sarcophaga caerulescens. Next base: position 117,385,328 of record OV656872.1, on the reverse strand, counting down.
TATTCATGAGAAGCGGGAGCTACAGTTTTTAAAGTCGATATCGAACGACAGATTTTTGAGAAACTTTTCATGGCAATTTTTTTAATACTCTCAGAATTTTTGCCAGAAGACTGCTGAGAGGAAGTCATCGAAAATATGTATATTTTTCCTATTTCGTTCTGTATGAGATATCTGAGCTGGGGTTTTAATCACAGGCTCGTGTCTAATAAGCCGATACTCTTCCTACTAGACTATGGCGACTTCATAACGATTTGCCATTATATCCATTTAAACTGATTGCTTAGTGCAGTTTACACACTATCGAGATCACCGAAATGAGCAAATAGCTGTTGTTAGGGTGAATGACGAACGCTTTCGAATCTTGCTGACATGCGAAATTTGGTTGCATCTGGACATCGCTACTTGCCATAGAGCGTACTAAACAATCGATTTATATCAAAATCTCTCCAGAAGTGACTCTGTCCACTTGCAACATTAGCAGCGAATATTCAAGCCTCTATTGACGCCATTTCAATTGAAAGACGATGTAAAAACCTGAATTGATCAAATGACAAAGAAAAGTCTTTGAAAGCATACATACAACAAAGCATGTGAAAACAATTACTCACGTTCTACAGACACTTGAATTACTCCATTTTGTAAATGAATATATAAATGTCAGTCATTGAGAAGTCTGAAGAATTTAAGAGCTTTACCGGAAACATTACGAACTTCCATGGCTTCTCTGAATAGAGCATATTCGAAGTGTCCAATTTTCTATGATTCTAGCACATAAATTTGATCCATGGTAGGGGTTATGCTAGCCATGAGGACTAACAGAGTCTAGTTGTACGATTGGATGATCTGGACACCAAAGACAGGAACATCATCAGTGGCTGCCACCAGCCAAAATTCTGTGCCAAAGAGTGATGACTTGAATGCTCAATTGACAAATACCAGCAACGAATTAATGATTGTGAACAGTATTTGAATGTTTTCCACCCTATAAAGCGATATGTGACACTGGATGAAACATGCCCTCATAAGTTCATAGCAAAATGGAAACGATTGGCATCTGATTGGGCAACATGCAACATGCGAGTTGAGTCAAAAGCATGCAATGGATAGGGAACCAGAATTTTGGGATGTTCATGGTCTTGAAAAAGGAAAATCCATCAAAAGCGGCTAAAAGAGGAAATCGCTTACGAAATTTTTATTGCAATTGTTAGAAGAGCAGATTAAAAAATGTATCAACACTTTTTGCAAATAAAATAAAATTCTTAATGAATTGCTTGGTGTCCACTATAAAATCAAACGAGTACATGATTTTATTTCCAATGAAATATTTAAATTAAGTGCCACAATTTTATTGTGTGTTATTTTTCTTTCCAACAAATCAAACTCACCTAAAAATGTAACATTTTGACAAACGCACAAATACAAATGCAATAAACAACGTCAACAATATATGTACGCATAAAGCGATATTTTTTTACTGTAAGTTATTGGCGTTAGTTGGTCTTGACCAACATATAAATTCAGCAAAAAAAAATCACTTTTCTTAAGTTACAATTATTTTGTGTTTAAATTAAATTTAAATAAATAAATAACACAACAAAAAAAAAAAATAAAATCAGTGTAAACTTGTTATTGATAAGAAGGATCTTAACAAATATCACACAACTGGACAACACGACGTTAAACATGAAAATTACATCACTTACCTTACCTTTACAATTCTAAAACAACCTGTTGAAACACACTGCACTACACTACTAACGTATATAAATTATTTAAAAAAAGAAAACTAAAAAGAAAAAAAAACGACAACATAAAACAACAGTACGTATCTAATTACTGCAGCAAATAAATTAAATTTAAACAGCCTGTGAAACATAAAATATATTTAACGCGTGCTGCCGCAGTAATGCGTACAACAAAACAAATTAGAAATTTACATTAAAAAAGCAGAAGGGGAAGGACTACACTGCCTAAAGCCTATGAAAAGGAAAAATACAATTTTCTTCTTCTAAAGCGCATACAAACCTTGATAATTTATATTTCCTGTGTGTGTCAGAACTGTATTCAATATTAAACTGACAGTTCTTTTAATTTAAATGACACACATAAACAATGAAGGTGTGTTCTAATCAATTTGGGTTGAAATAAATACATGACTTGTAAATGCTTTTCATATTTTAACTATTTGCTCAAAGTTATTATGTTTTTGGGAAGAATGCTTACATGGAAATATGGGCAGTCTGGTCTTCAAGTGTTTTATAACTCATAATGTAGACTATAACTGGCCTATGAACTTTAAATATTCGGTTTTGAGAAAAACTTCAAAACGTTGTTTCTTTGTTTCTACATGTATGGTCGTACAACATATTACTGGTCTTCGGAGGTATTACATTATATCGGGTCTTTCATTAAGCGAGTTCTATCCTTAAATTAAAAAAGCATAGTGCTGTGAGACATCATTGAAATTTTGTGTGGAATACAACAGCTGTTAAATGTCAGTCACGACTTCTCATGTTCCATTTTCCATTACTCCGGTGCACAAATCAGGCCTAATTTGAACTATGGCATGCATCATTTTGGTTTTGAGTGCAGTTCTAATTTGAAGCTTATTCGCATACAGCAAGTCATTTAACAAAAGCTCACACGCAAAACCTTAATGGGGTCAAAACGCACAATCTCGATGGACAGTTTACATGACCTAAAATTGCCCGTGCGGAATATCCAATATAGCATGAACTATGTGAAGTCGTCGTAATCTAGTAGGTAGTGTGTTGGCTTATTCAACATGAGGCCTCGGTTCACACCCCAGGTTAGACATACAACGAGACCTAAAAAATATTTCTTCGGCGACTTCCAGATTTCTAGCAAAACTCTAAGAGAAAATAATAAAATTTCCATGAAAAAATTTCTCAAAAATCTGTCGTTCAGAATTGACTTTAAACTGTAGGTCGAGCCACTTACGTATAAAATTAACACACACAACATAAGTGCTGAGAGAAGCAAGGTCGTAATCCTGACTGAAGGGTTGTAATGACTAATTACGTATGTATGTGTGTGCCACGTAGCACCGTCCTATGTTTTTGGTGTCCAGACCATTCAATTCAAAAGAAGTTGAAGACTGCTCTTTGACAATTATTGCCTGGTCAAGACTGTTCTCAAGGAATTATGGACCGATAACTCCGTCTGTCCAAACCCATACTACTGTACGGTGGTAATGACCACCTTGTTGAAGCTACATCTGTCAAATTTGTTGCCTTTTATTCAGTCTCTTTTGTCCAGTCATCATGCACATAAACCATAGCTAACGACATGTGTTCGCTGAATGGGCTCTGAAGCGGTTAACAACTGGCTCTAATATTTATTGAAAAATCGTCTTTAGCGATTCATTTCTGGATGAATGGGTGTATGTGAATAAACAAAATTTGCAGAATTCGGGACGATATAAATCCAAATGGTATCCAGAAGTGTCCAATGCATTTGGGTGGCAATGTATTTTTTTCCTTGAATTGAACTGATAAGATACCATAATTTCCATTTGCTTGCGCTAATTCATTATGAATACATTTTCTTTTCACCTAGAGCAATTCATTCAATCTCCGTATAGGCATCCATTCCCTCTATTTTATTTAATTTTATTTGTTGTTACTGAAGTCCACTTATTGTTGGCGGCTTAATATTACAAAATATTGTTGTTTTTGCTGTTGTTTGTTTGTTATTTGCACATAAAATCATATGCTTCAACAATTTTATTTTTGAACTTGATTTGTTTATGGGTCTATACAAACGAACACAAACAAAATAGCACTCGACTAGACAACGCTATACAGCCTCTTATTTGGTGGCTAAATATGTTTACGGTGCGTGAGAACTTTTCATGTTTATAAACGTTAACGTTGAATTTAAGCAGAAATTAAAAAGAATGCTTTCATTCAATTACAAGTAGAATTAAAATAATTACAAACTTTTGTATGTTTATTTATTATTATTTATACTTTTATTTTTTAATGGATTAAAAATGGACTGGAATAGAAAATATAAAATGAGTCCGCTGTTCCTAATAGAAATGTTGATTCAGTTGATGTTCAGCTCCCCTCTGAGCCCTGTTTGATAGACTAGATTCAATATAACAAATGAAATGGTTTTGCCCTGACTGGAGCTACTATATATCAGACAACCAATTTATTTTTTGGTAATCTACTAACGTTTAACCATACAGACCAAAAAAGTTTGTGAGGAATTTCAGATGGCTAAGCATTTCTTCCTTCTTCTCAGACGCTCAATTCCTGCAGAAGTAATTTTATGATTACAAATTTCTTTCGGCCTGAGTTCGATGATCTGAATACCAAGTACATGTGGTTTTAGAAGGGCGTTGGTACATGCCACGCAGCTCATGCCACACTGAATATTCTGCCCGAGATATATTACCACATAATTATCTCAGTTAGAATTGATGCGAACTCAACATCGAGATATGCCTATAATCCTCACAAAGTCAACATAAACCAGGCCATCGCTTAAATTATACGATTTATACGCCATAGCTATTTCGGATGAGCTTTACTCGGAGAAGCCGTAACGGACTTTATGTTACCACATTGCCGTGTCGATAATATCTCACACACGTTGCTTTATATAAGTTCAAAGATAGAAAGTGCATAACGAAATATCCGACAGAAGCCACTACATACTTGGGATTCTAAAATTTTAATGTCACAGCTTGGATGTGTCCTTGTCTTTCCAAAATTCACAGCATGTCCACAGTCTAGGTTGGCCCAGGATTTAATTATATTTAAGGTGAAGTCGCTGTAGTCTAATAGGCAGTATATCAGCTTATTATACGATATTTCTTAATTCAAACTCCGTCCCAGACATCTTGAATTAAACGAAATTTGAAATAAATATGTATTTCCTTCTTCGACTTACTCCCGGCAGCTATCTTGCAAAAACTCTGAGAATAAAAGAAAAATTGCCATTAAAAGTTTCTGAAATCTGTAGTTAAACTGTAGGTCCTGTCACTAATAAAAATAAATTGAAACACAAGTGGCGTGACAAGCTATGTTGTAATACTGACTAAAGTGTTGTAATGACCAATTAAGTAAGTAGGACTAAAACATGCTGAGGTTATTATTTAGGTTTCCAAATTTAGAACTTATTGAAGATTAGATTGCACAACCAATTAAAATTAGCGGGACTTCAATGCGCTATGGTATTGAGCAAGCAGTCAGAGGCCTCATATTGGAATTAAATGTCTTTATAAAATTATTCTTTTAAGATTCTGTCTAATTTACAGCCTCATTCTGTGCGTTAGAAACACTAGTAACTTGGGATTTGTTTTGTGCCAAAATGTATCTGAATTTTGTTGGAGTTTTTTTCGTTGTTGAAATAATTTTTAAGATTTTTATCATATTTTCTATATGTGTACACCAACACATTAGCGTGGTCACTTGCGTTTACATGTATTTAAATAATAAATAATGCGTATATTTATTTCGTAGATTTAGAAAAATATTTTTTTTTGTTTTTGTTCTAAAAAAAAATAAGAAGAAAAAATTCTTTAAAATATCGTGATGTTTAAGTTACGCTTATAATGCTGAATATGAAACATTGTGTTAAAGTTTCATTATTATTATTATTATTAGTATTTTAGTTTTATTGTAATGAATAGAATCGTTTTTTTGTTTTTAAGGTAGTTTTCAATGAAATCTATAAATTACAAAATTTTTTTAATTTATTTTAGTTTTGTTATACGACAATAAGTAAAAAACAAAACAAACAATATGAAAAATGTTTTAAATTTATGGTGATTAACAGCATCACATTTAGATGACAAACAAGCAACAAATCACGATAAAATAAATTCTCTCTCTCTCTCTCTCTCCCTGTATTTGAAATATTTGTGTCTGATATTTTTCCACATTTTTTTTGCTTCCCTCTACTAAGTATAACGTAAAGTTATGGAAAACATTTAGTATTTCCATGATTATAACGATTTTTTTCTCTTTTCAATTTTTAGGTACATATATTGAGCAAATTGTGCGTGTTCTTGACTATTTAAACGCATTATTTATGGCTTTTAGATAAAAACGTTTGCAAAAATAAAAACGAACAAACAAAATAAGCAAAACTTAAAATTAATGAAGGATATTACAACTCATATTTTTTTTTTTCTTATAAAAAATATTAAATGTCAGTAAATATTGATTAAGTTTATAAGTTTTTTAATACAATATAAATTAGACGTATTTATTGAATATTTTAGTCATAGGAGTTTGACCATGTACAGCCCAGTACTGATTTAATTTTTGATAAATATTTCCTTCAGTTAAATCATTTAAATATTGCGACGTTTTATGTAATATTTTCACGTCATTAAAATAAATATAATTTATGGAAAGTTCTTTATAGCACTGATACAGTGTGTATAGTTTAATTAATTTTCATATTTTTTTGTTTAAGAAGCTTACTAAATGTATTATTTTAAAAAGACTTGAAATTTGCTTAATTCTTAAAATTCGAAAACTATCACGATTAATTGAGCTTTTTTGTCTGGATTCAAACCAAGATTTTAAGGACTTCAAATTAACCACACAATTCTAGTAGGTAGCGTCTTGGGTATCGGTTCAAACTCGAGGTCAGACATCTCCAACAAAACGAAAAAATATTTTTTCTTGAACAGATTTCTGGCAAAAGCTCTGTGAGTAAGCGAAATTGCCATGAAAAGTTTTTCTAAAAATTTGTCGTTCAGAGACGGTTTATGCTATAGGTTCCGCCGCTCATGTATAAAATTAACACACACAACATAAGCTACATCGTAAACCTCACTTAAGGGTTACAATAACCAACTATGTATGTATGTATTTTCCATCGTTGGTTACACATTTTTTTCTATCTTTCAAGCACTTTGCGCATTTCATAACAATAAAACTGTTCGCCTTTCGAAACACACCAATTAGTTACTCAATTTTGGACTTCCTCGTAGGAATCAACTAATTCTGCTACATATGATGCTACAACATTGAACATGAATACTAAGCATTCTATTGGTTAAATTAAGAAAAAAAAAATAGAATTTTATCAAAATTGCTTACGTCCATCGCACCCTGCATACATCGGGTGGCCCATCTGTCGGTTTAAATTTGAACCATCGGTTATTTCAAATCTGGCAATACTTATGTAATTCCATTCTGTCGCAAAGTTCAGTATATTATCTCCACTGAACGTAATGAATCGATTTACAATTGAACAACGTTGAGATCTAGTTGAACAAAGACAATTGGTGGGAAATTGCACGAAAATGTCGTACAAAATCTGGTCGCAGAGAGAAGTATCAGCAGTGCCCGGTATACTCAAGTTTATTGCTAAAGTTTGTGAAAATGGCTTCATTGTTGATGCGCCAAGATGTGATCGTGGTCGTATATTGCGTACAACTTAAAATATCGAAGCTGTGGCTGAGAGTGTGCGTGAGAATACATCAGAATTAACTCGTCGTCGTTCTTAAGAATTTAACATTTCACGCACCACTTTACGTGGAATTTTGCGAAGAGGTCTCTGTATGATGCCTTACAAAGTTTAATTGTTTGAAGAGTTGAAGCCGCATGACCATCCGCTTCGTTTTCGCTTTGCTAGATGGGCCAACGAGTCGATGTCGATTTTGCCAAAAAAAAAAAAAAAATCATCGTTTCGAATGAAGCTCTTTTTCATCTTGGTGGGAACGTTAATAAACAATATTGCCATATTTGGGACTCAGAAAACCCAGACGTGGCCGTTTAATTAGCCGAAATGGTGATGTCTATTGGCAGCCATGAAGCTGCGGTTTGACATCGTTGGACTATTTTCTGATGGGCGCCGTTAAAGAAAAGTGTTGTGCCGACAAACCAGAGACAGTTGAGCATTTGAAGGCCAATATTCGTGATACCATTGCCGAGGTACGGTTACATACACTCGAAAAAGTGCACGAAAATTGGTCCGATCGAATGAGGTACTGTGAGGACAGCCGCGGCAGCCATACATACATAATTGGTCATTACAACACTTTAGTCAGGATTACGACCTAGTTTCTCACACCACTTATCTTGTATGCGTTAATTTTTTATACATGGGTGGCGGGACCTACAGTTTAAAGTCGACTCAGAACGACAGATTATTTGAAAAACTTTTAATTGCAATTGTATTCACTCACAGAGTTTTTGCCAAAAATCTGCTGATAGGAAGTCGCCGAAGTAATATTTTTCATATTTCGCATAGTTGGAGATGCCTGACCTATTGTGTGACCCGATGCTTCACGTCTAATAAGCCAACACACAAACTACTACACCACGGCAGACATATGAATGAAATAACATTCCATTTGTAATGTATAAAAAAAAAATAAATTTGGCAAAATTTCCACCAGACACACAGCATTGTCTTCCTGATCCTAATAGATCTGGTTTCGCAGCCATAGTTGATGCTTGTCCTATATTAACCCATGATATTTTCCATTTAGGATTCTGAAAATAAATCCATTTTTCATCGCAACACTGATTTCCTATCGTGGTTACATGTATTTTTTCGGTTGGTATAAAACATTCGACAAATATGATTATAAACGTTTGACAATTTATCCACAGAATTGATTACTAAGAGCTTAGTGATCCATATTCAGTAACATCTTCTAAAAGAGTCTTTTGTAAACCTTGGCGCAATCTTGAAATATTTACAACACTCGCAAGTCGACCATTAAAGACTTACATAGGATGTATGCAAATCAAAAAGTTATTATAACTATTAGCTCAGCGAAATAATTAAAATAGTTATTCAAAAAGTTAATAAGAAAAGAAACAAATAATTATTAATAATAACATAATCTTAACATTAAATAATAATAATTGTAATTAAAAATTTAATCTTAAACAAATAGAAAAATCAAATTTAATTGCTACAACAAAATTAATAACAGTTGCTAAACAAACATTATGGAAATGATAGCATTACAGAGAAGTTAAATGCAAAACAATACAGAATACTAAAGGCTCTACAGTGGAAATCGTTACATAAATCTGCATTTGCTTTTATAGTTCGGTTCAATTGTAGACAAAAATTTAAAAAAAAAATTAAAAACAGATTGCAATCCAAAGTTTACGACTCTGAATTCTTACTCAACTACTTAAATCGTCGTTACAACCCTTTAGACGCGAGGCCGTGGACATCTCGAACAACACAAAATTTAAAAAACATTGGAAACATTGGAAGACTTCCTCTCAGCAGATGTCTGGCAAAAACTCTGAGAGTAAATAAAATTAGCACGAAAAGTTTGTTAAAAAATTTGTCATTCGGAGTGGACTTCAAGCTGTATGTGCCGCCACTCAGGTTTGCAATTAACACATACAAAATGAGTGTTGTGAGAAGCTAGGTTGTAATCCTGGCTGAATGGTTTTAATAACCAATTACGTATGTATGTATGTATGACCGATTTGTCTTCTCCAAACATGGATTAGCCTTCCAGTTCCTTGTGAATTCCTCTCTACAGCGACTCTAAAAATGTCTACCTCGAGTTTTCGCAGGCACTTATGGATAAAATTAACACACACAACATAAATGTTATGAGATACTAGGTCGTAATCCTGACTAGAAGGGCTGTAATGACCAATAAAGTTCTATTGCCTCAGGTTTTACTGTCTAGCTCATGTCCGGCATGTCATAAAGAACAAATTAAAATAATAATGATCATAGAAGACAGCGCTGCTGGATACCTACATGATATGTTGTACGGAATCGTTCAGAGTAAACTCTGAGGGTAAATAAAATTCCAATGAAATGTTTCTCAAATATCTGTCATTTGTAGTCGACTTTAAACTATAAGTCCCGCCACACATTGGTGGTGTGAGAAACTAGATCGTAATCCTGGATAAAAGTCGTAATAACCAATTAAGTATGTAACATACTTAACTGTTCCGATACATCTTTCCGTCGATTTCAATTGACTTTATTGGAATAATTATTCAATTTAATCATACCGAAAGGTGTGAAAATCTCTATCTTTCATGCAAAGCGGCCTGTGCTGCTTACTGCTGCAGTAGAGCAGTTGTAATCAGGTATGCTCACCGCCCCAAGATCACGCACTTGATCTATTCTGCAGTCGTCGAACTCGGCCTCATATATAGATTGGCTTTCTGGTGGACTGTTCTGAACAAAATACATAACGTCAAGGTCTGCAGCTATTTATATCATACGTACCACCGCTTCAAAAGCCTTGTGCGCAACACTTAACCTGATTCCTAAAGTGCTTTTTGCTAAATGTTAAGACTTTGCCTTGTCTCGCTGCCGCATCATCTCTTTTGGGCTTTCCTCTATTTTGGAGGTTGAACCTACGGCCCCATTGAACATCGGTTATCTCCCTACAGAATATTATTTTGACACGAGTTTTCATTTTCTGATTCCGAGCAGGAGCGATTGGTTCCCTGACATGATCATTTCCCCAGAACTCCTATATGTACACACTGATGGATCTAAACTCTATAATGGAGTTTAAACTATATATAATTGGGGTTTAAACTGTAGGTCCCGCCACTTATGTATAAAATTAACACACACAACATAAGTGGTGTGAGAAACTAGGTCAATAATCCTGACTGAAGGGTTGTAATGACCAATTATGTATGTATTTAATGGCCGTTTCAGTGTCTCACTTGTCTGGGTTCCTGGTTACAGTTGCATTCCAGGCAACTGCACGACCAAACAGCTCGCCAGCGCTGGAGCACTCCTTCCGGAACCCCTCGTCAATTGATTTGAGTACACCAAATACTCGGACTTGATTGCAATATCATCTCGATCACAGTGGTCATGATTACAGGTCATGGCGTTATGGGAAGACATGCGAGCAGACTGCAGCTCCCATCTAACGACTTCTGCCGTGGAAGTGGATCTGCTGAAGTTGGGGGAAACTGTTATCCACTTTCTTTGTCAATGCCTACCTCTTACGAGGTACAGATTTAGGTAATTTGGCTCCCCATTCTTTGTCAGCTTTACGGAGTCATCATCCATTGATATCAAGGATATATTGTCGTTAATAAATTTTCAGATTGGTTTTCCAACGTAGGGAACTCATGTTTGTAATATGCAGTCCTTGCGCTGACCAATTTCTTCGCTAGTTTAGTGGAATTCGGACAGTACAGGGCTATGCTTATCTGTGGCTACCACTTCGAACTTTATCCATGCATCTTAACATTTGAGGTTATACTGCATGCAAATTCTTCTAAAATTGTTACAGTTCTGTGGCATACGAATGGATCGAGAAAAGTACAATAGCGGAAGTTTTGGGTTTCAGAACGAAATATTCCAATCTCATGGGAAAACTCGTTTGAAACTACTAAATTTTTTTTATCATATGATAGGTATTACTATAAATCCGAAGTGCCATAAATACCTACTGGGATGTAGGGTACACAGAGTCAAATGTCTATATTTTTAATGGAAAAAATATGAATACTAGCTTTAGCAAAGGCTTGCAGGTTATGACGTTTAATCATCTTTTATTTCATTTTTTTTTTATTTTAATACGATTTTTATTTGTATGTACTGTGGTATACACCATATGTTTTGTAGCCAGTATGTCTTCTAAAATTCATTTTCATTTTTGCTTCACTTTTAAATTAGATTTATTACTGTTATATCTCCATACAGTTGCAGGTGTTGCACGTCTATGTACATGTGTATTGTATTGTGCTGTATTGTTTTGCGGTAAGTCCGTTTTTTTTTGTTTTTTTGTTTGTACGAGTCAAATTGTTAACCTGCCGGCACCATTGGATCTGGCCAGTTGTATTCATTGTATGTGTCATAGATGTACTCGCCGCCGTCTTCGTTAAGATTAAACTATTTTTGTTTCGTTTTTTATTGTTTATTCGTTCGACTCATATTCAATAGCTAAGATCCGGCTTAAATTTATTTACTGTTCACATTCAGACATTTATGTATCACTTGTTTTTTTTTTATTCGTATTTGTATTTTATTGTTTATTATTTTCAAGTTTATAGTTTTTTATAAAGTTTTTTTTTTGCCGTCTTTTATGATTTATATAGAGCAAGAATAAATAAATAAAAAAAAAACAAACACAAAAACTTTACATTATATTTAACCCATTTAATAATAGTATTTAAGATTTTCATTTTTTTTTGTTTAAGAAACAATTGAATCTAAACAGCGGCACATTTATAAACGGGTGACGAACTTTATTTTAAATTTTTTTTAACTACACACACAGTTTTTTCTGCTGCATATCAGCGAAGGTCGTTAGAGGTGTAATTAAAATTATTTTCGAAAACGTATAATTGCTAATTTGAGAGTTAAAAATAATATGATTTGAAATATATAAAATCAATTAGTCAGTTTCTATGATTTGAAAATATATTCAATTTAAATGTTTTGCTTAACCACGCCTTAAAAAAAATAAATCAGATTAAGAGTTGAGATTCATCTCAATAGTATTCTATTAGCTAAACAGGAAACCGTGCAAGAATATAAAAATAAAGTAAGGTAAAGATATTTTTAACAAATAAAATGATACGCCACATTCATCGAAGTCTACACATACATACATACATACACAATTGGCTATTACAACCTTTCAATCAGGATTTTGACCTAGCTCCTCACAGCACTTATGTTGTGTATAATAATATTTTAGATATGAGTGGTGGGACCTAATGTTTAAAATCGATTCCGAATGACAGATTTTTTGAGAAATTTTTCATGGCAATTTTATTTACCAGAAATATGCTGATAGGAAGTCGCCGAGGAAATATTTTTTCATATCTCGTTTTGTCGGAGTTGTCTAACCTGGGGTTGGAACCGTTGTCTCACGTCGAATAAGCCAACACACTACCTACTAGACTACCGCCATTTAATAAGGAGACACAAAGTTATATTTCCGGCTGGGGAAGAAAGGAGTCCGAGCTTAAAATAGACTCATGACATGACTCACAAAAGTGTTATACGGTTCCATGTCTTCACAATCTTCCAGAGGTATCCAACGAAAATCACAGAAAAAAGGAAAACAATTAGAATCTTATTCAAAAGCAGATATGCAGGAGTTAGAATTAATTTCGTACACTTCGTAGTAATTACACTCGTCCTAGGCGTTACCGAAATATCATATTGTTACAATCTGGCCACACAGAATCATACTTATTTACTTACTTCATTGGTCATCACAAACCTTTAGCCAAGATTACAACCAAGCTTCTAACACCACCCATGTTGCGTGTGTTAATTGTTATTCATGAGCGGCGGACAGATTTGAGAAGCTTTAAATGGCAATTTCACTTGTGCTCAGAATATTTGTTGAAAAACTGAACTGATACATCACTAACAGTGGCAAGTACTATAGATCGATGATTAGCAAACTTCTGCTGATCTGAATTGGATGATCTGGACTCCAATGATATGTGGTTTCAACAGAACGGGTCAATGTGTAACACACTTATGCCATATTGGATATTTTGCATCTCATTTGGAGGTGATATGGACTGGCCATCAAAATCGCGCGATCTGGGCTCGTTAGATTTTTTGTGGAGTCTAAAAATGAAAGTGTTTGGTTTAAATTTTATCTTGCAATAGGATTCAAAAGTACTACAGAGTAAATAAACCGGCCTTTCGGTATTTACTAGAAATTTTACCAACTCACAGTCAACCAACAAAAAAACAATTTGGAGTTTCACCAATTGTAAAGCTAAGTGCGAGCTTACGTTTTTTTCGCAAAAGGTGGGTACCAGACTGGTGTAGGAAAAGATTTCAGTGTGTCTTTACGTCAGTCGACTTTGAGCAAAGTGCTTACAGATTGGCTTCCATTAATGTAACCAAGTGTTGAACTTGAGTTTTATTAGTTGTTTTAGACCTACAGGAACATTTAAATATTTTTTATTTATTTAAATTTAGTTGTACAAAAATATACTTACATTTTTAATCAAACTCCCTTGTGTTTTATATGTGAATTTTTTTGGGGAAAATACAAACTAAAATACATTGAGAATACCTACTTTTTTCCCTTTTTAATATTTCTCCCTTCACACGGTTGATAAAAATGGGATTAAGACAGAGAAAAAGGAAAAGTAAAAATTTCACGCGGAATTTTTATTCATAATAGTAGAGAAGGGAAAAGAGAGAAATTTCATGCGGAATTTTTATTCATGATTGGGTTGAATGACTATAGAATTAAGTCGTGGCGGACATTTAAACGATGTTACGTTCCACAGATATTGGCATCAGTAGGAAATTTCAGGAAACGAATAAAAATCTCTATGATATCTCACATTCTTTCATTCAAATTTAAAGGTAGAAAGTGCTTAAGACCTAATCACCTTTTGAACATAGGTACCCTGATAACATTGCATACTGGACTTCATATAGTCCATAGTCTAGTTGGTAGTGTGTTGGTATATTTGTCGTGAGGCCACGGGTTCAAACCTCAGGGCGACATCACCAACAAAACGAAAGTGAAAAATATTTCTTGGCGACTTCCTCTCACCAGATTTCTGGCAAAAATCCTCAGTGTAAATAAAATTGCCATGAACAATTTTCTCAAAAATCGGTCGTTCGGAGTCGATTTTCAACTGTAGGACTCGCGATTCATGACTAAATTAACACACACATCATAAGTCGTGTGAAAAACTAGGTCGGAATTCTGACTGAAGGGTTATAATGACCAATTATATATGAATGCAGGCTGGTGATTATGATTCTGAACACTTATCAAAAGACCAAAATGACGTTTTGAATTTATTTTTCTAGTCCAAGTTTTAGTATGATAGTAATGAGATATTAATTAGTTTTTTAGTTTTGTCATCGCTTAATTTAATAATTTATTTAATAATTAATCCTGATCCATACAACATGTTCTGTTTTATCAAGCAAAACAATATATGTACTTAAACGCATTTAGGACTTAAACTAAAATGAAAATAAATATAATTTTTTACAAATAAAACTATTTTTAGGGCGTATAAATAATAAATAATTGTTATATTTTCAATTTTTATCTAAAAGACCTTATTTTCCAATGCATTTGAATTAAAATTCAATAATAATTGCTTCACATGAACTGTAATAAATTGCATAAACAAAGATGCCGCTTAACAATGCTTTGCTATCTTCAAAAAACAAAAAACTTAAGCAACAAACCTGAAAAATATTTCCACTTCACACATCTTCCCATACTTAAACGATTTTAAACAAAATGCAACAGAAAGAAAAAAAGACAACAAAAAAAAAAAGGAATACAAGCTAAACGAAAAAGAAAACACCTTCAACGTCATTCTTTATTAGTTATACTTGAATATTCTGTTATCAAAATCAAAATTGAGTTTTCTGGTTCAAGTACGTTACACACACATACACATACATATACATACACTCGCACATACAGATCAGCTGAAATAAAAAATTATGCTAAAATATGTTGCAAAAACAAAAACAAAAAAACGAAGTTGAATAAATGAACTGTTTGCACATACAAAACTCGTTCATTTTTGCAAATTCCATTTCATGGTCATTTGCATGGAAATGTTGTTGTACAACACGTTGTTTTTGCAGTTTAGCCAATATTGTTGTTGCTGTTATTGTCACAAGAGAAAAAAAATCAATTTTTTTTCTGACTTTATAAAACTATAAGACAACAAGAAAAAAACCCCCAATCATCCACAATGCCATACAACGACAAAGAAATTGTAACAAAAGCCTACAGCTGAAGTCTTCCGTCACTAGTGATTTCCATCATTAACGTCATCAGCAACGTCAATGTTGTGGTAAAGGCCAGCAAAATATAAAAAATGAAAAATCCTGTCTTTAAATTGCAACACAGAATAAAATAGAAGATGAAGCTTTCCTTAAATGTTTATATACATATATCACATGCATGGATGTATGTACGTATGTATGTAGAAAATGTTTGTGCTGCAATTGTTGTTGATATTGAAGATTTTCTGTGTTTTTCTTTTGTGTGGTTTAATTTTTTGCCAATGAAGAAGAAAAAAGAATACATATGTATGTATGTATATGAATATAGCATTGACTGATATTTAATCCAGATTTGAAGCTGAAAGTGGTATGTTTTTTGTAGTTGCTTTTGTGGCACGCAAAATATGTTAAAGCAAATAAAAATGCAACAGAATAAAAAAATATGCACGACATGATCAAATAAGACATTTTTTGCTGTGTGCTTTGCTTTCGTTAATTTTGTTTTTTTCTTAATGCAAAAGAAGATTCCGTTTTTTTTCGTTGTAAAGGCTTCTGGTTTCGTTTTATTGGCCTTTTTATGTTTTGTTTTTTATTATTTCATTTTATTTTATTTTTATAATTGTGTATTTATATCATGATTCCTTTATAAGGACTTGTTATTAAGTTTAAATGTATAAGTACAGTGTCTACTCGGACTAGGTCAATTTTAAAATGACATGCAACATGCAAGATTGGTGGCCCTACAGCAGGTTAAATTGCCACAGGTTTTAAGATGTATAGCCTCCATTATAAGAAATAATTCCACATGGCATTTTGATCACATCAGAATGTGTAGTATCTAAACAAGCATATCGACTTTGACATGCGGCGGTCTTGCTTTGATCACATCTACACTCTACGTTTACTAATGGATCACTCACCTCTTTATTTATGCTTTCTAGATTTAACCCTATGAGTCACAATTGAGTCTCGAAGTTGTAAATCTTTGATGGTAAATTCAGATGAGCTAGCAACCAGTCGAACACACTAGAATCGATAAATAAATTGTCAAATATCGGGTGTTTCAACAGGGACTTGCGAACTTTGACGGTTGCTAACGGCCATCTTGTTGAAATTACATTTGTCAAATGAGTCATAATTTATTGTCTGATTTTCCAAATTACCACAAACGGATATTGCACTTAACAACACATGCAAATAATAAAATTTTTTATCAAAAGGGATCCTTTGCTCGTGCTCATCGCCCAATTTAAGATCGCCAAATCGTCCTACCGAGAAGCCTTTTCGCAATGTGATGAATAAATTTGGGTTCACTGGTTCTAACACATCGCCGTTGTTCGTAAGAGTTCGCAAAGAATCTGAACTCGGCATTCTGCAGAATTTTGTGTCGTGAATTCGTCCTGCAGTCGTCAAAAATCAACTGACACATGAACTAAAGTCAAACAACCATAGACAATCACGTGAGTTCTATTTTGGAGAGCTTTTTACCCCTATTTGGCTAGTACTGTGCCGATGGTAGACGTAGAGTTATCTACTCATACAAATAAAGTCTTATTTGTAGTACCGTTTTGTTAAAGTCACATATCAACGAAACCTTCTTCCATTTTGAGCCCACAAAATTAAGTAACTGTGAGTGACTAAATGACTATACTTAGTTAAGAGTTGTAATGACCAAACTTTTAAAAATTTGGCTGATGAGTACCATAAGCAAGGTGGTCGGCTAGTCTTATTTATCTTCTAAGATTCTATGGTGTGCTAAATTCGAATGCGACCTTAGAATTGCTCCATCACTCCAGGTTTTTTAGTTATCTAAACTAAAATTGTAAAAGACAGAAATTTACGCTGTATTCGAGTGAATATTACATTGCGGATAAATTTCCTAAAATATCGTTACTGCATCTGCAATTTTATCATTAAAAACAATTTATCGATACATATCTCTTTTGCCTAGAATATATCGTTGAATGAAAATTAGTAGTTTAGCATTTCTGTTTACATATTTGGATTCGGATTCAATGCACAAAATAAGTGAATAGAAATTGTGATAATAGATTCAATGATTTATAAGTTTTACTGGCAGCTTGGCAAACCACATGTCATGAATTTCCATTTCCAGCCGATATTTCGCTGATATCTGGAGATCCTGTAAATATTTTCTTCGTTTTCAGTAAACGTCCCACAATTATATAAATTGCAGTCGCCGTAGTCTAGTAGGTAGTGTGTTGGCAAAGACGTGAGGCCACGATTTAACACCCATGTCAGACAACTCGAACTAACCGAAATATGAAAAATATTTCTTCGGCGACTGCCACTCCACAGATGTTTGGCAAAAACTTTCAGAACAAATAAATTTGCAATGAAAATTTTCTTAAAAATCTGTCATTCGGAGCCGACTATAAACTGTAGGTCCCTATACTCAAAAATAAATTTAACATACACAACATAAGTTGTGTGAAAGACTTGGTCGTAATCCTGACTAAATGGTTGTAATGACCAATTAAGTAACTAAGTAAGTCAATTGGTCATTGGCGTGTTATGGCGTCTTTATGTAATATTTATTACCTCACCTTAATTTTCTTAAATTTTACAAAACCCATTCACCGATTTTTAGTTAAATAATCTTTCACAAAACCATTTGGTTCAGATAACCAAATTCTAAGATTATTTCAATTCTCCTATAAATTATTTTTAGCCGTTTAGCATATCATCACACAGAAATATTCAAAAATAACGAAAGACTTAAGACACAAACACAAAGTTCGCTAAGAAATTTTAGAGAGATTTTAATGAATTTCTATATTCATGCTGCACTGTAGCGCTTTAAGTAATCCTTAATGTTGGATTACATTATTTGTACCTGTTATATATTTTATTCATATTTTTTTTGTTGTTCTCTCAAAAGTTTGCTGGCTTGCGTGGTATTTTGCTCCATATATTTCTTTATTTCTTTATTTTTTTTTCATTTCATTTCCTTGACAGCAGATTATCTGCCACCGGGCTTGAATGACTCCTTTTTTTTGCAATATTGTTGCTTAGTGACTTTTGTTTTAGTGCACTGTAAAAAACAAATAAGAAACACATAATAAAAGAAAAGAAAAAATACAATGAAACCGAAAGAAAAAATGCGGTTGCTCGACTGGTTTTTCCCAAAAGTGTGGCAACAATGCATATTCAATATTGTGGCAGAGAACATCAAACAAACCAACTAAAAGTGGTAGAAATTTTTTAATACAAACGGTAACAAATGTTTGTAATGTCACATAAACTGAAACGGTAAAACAAAATGAAATAAATATTTATGAAATTTTTTGTAACGAATAATAGATTTTATAGAGGTACCCTATAATATCCACAAAAAAGATATTGACCGGAAGGAAATAAAAGGCTAGAATCTCTTAATATTTTTGAAAGTAGTAATGTTAAGCTAATACCTTCAAAAAGTTGAAGCTACACTGGTAATTGATAGTTGTGTGTGAGCTAGACAGGAATTAACTTTATCAGTTTATCAATGGTCAGTTGTATGACTGAGGTGTGGCGGGGTAGAATGGTCCATACCCTGTTATGCTCAAAATTGACTTCTCCCCTGAGGTATAAAGTACTTCTGCTAAAGATTGCATTTGGTGGCGGATTCCTTATCAGAGGCCTAAAGAATTGGCTTCAAATTGGGTGGTAAAGGTAATATTTTCCAGGTCGACTGCTGTAAGCATTCGGAGCATTTTGCAGTCGTGAAAGTCTCCGTACTCAACAAAAAATGCAGGTTATCTCTAAAAGAGAAAGTATGTATTTCATCTACTACCATCACCCATTAAAATGGTGTCCCGCTCTTCTTAAATTCAAAATTTAAACTATGTCGCAGGTCACAACCAGCATATAATATGTCAGTGCAATAAGCATGGTTGTTGACCGCATTACTTGTCCTGTTAGTCTTACCTACTTAATTCGTTATTACAACCGTTTAGTCAGGGTTACAATCTAACTTCTAGCATCACCCATGTTGTGTGTGTTAATTTTATACTTGATTAGCAGGGCCTACAGTTTAATATTTTATTAGAGGCTTTTCATGGCAATTTTATTTGCCAAAAGACTGCTGAGTGAACATCATCCAAAGATATATTTTTTTATACATATGTACATAATTGGTTATTACAATCCTTCAGTTAGGATTCCGTCCTAGCTTCCCACACCACTTATGTTGTGCGCATTAATTTTATACATGAGTGGCGGGACCTACAGTTTTAAAGTCGATTCCGAACCACAGATTTTTGAAAAACTTTTAATGGCAATTTTAATTACTTTCAGAGTTTTTGTGTTAGAAATCTGCTGAGAGGAAGTCACTGTAGTTTTGAAAAAAAATATCTGAACTGGGCTTGACCCTTGGCCTCACGTCTGATAGGCCAATACACTACCTACTAGACTACGGCGACTTGACTTTGAAATTAACTCTTCCCCACAATGGTATTTGCAGGTGATGTAATAAAGTGAAGGCGAATGATCTCATCACTCAGCATTACTATTTTGGTCTTCCATATCAGCAGTCATAGAAAGCTTCCTTTATGGAGTTTTTTTAATGAATTGTTTAATCAAACTTCTTCATACGATAGTATACTCCGTAATTTCATTAGAACATGGTTTGATCGTGATAATATCACTGACGTTATCCGTTTTATGATTGCTATCGCTGTTATAGACATTAACAGTGACTTAGTTTTAGGATTATTTTATTTGGATTGAATATTTGGATACGACAGTTTAGTAACTTTTTAGGAAGCTTTCTGCATCCTACATGACTATCAAAGTTTGTTGAAACAATTATTAAAAAGCGCTCCTGTGAAATACTAGATTTCTCATCGTATGCAACCCACCAACTAACAGCATATGTTCCAAAGAGTTTAAATTAAATTTATACACTAATTTTGTTTTCACGTCAAGTTTTGAAGTCATAAAACAAAAATAATGTTTATAATGAAATACTTTCTTGCAAAGTATAGAGTATTCAATCAGGATGTCTCAGCTGTGTTTCTTCGTTGGATATATGCTTGTAAGCAACAAAAGCTGTCACCTCTGTCAGAGTCTAGTGAGACGAAAAACTTGCCCACATTTTCTCCTGTATCACCTGTAATGATGATTGTGAAAACCAAAACAACATTCCAGCAACAATAATACGAAATCAAAGACATTTATGTCATGCAACTTTGCAAATAGAATTTACAAGTAAAATTTAAAAATAAAAACTTAAGCTTAAGCAATTTATTTCATTTCATTAATTGCTACAGAGCTACAAACCTAATTTGTTTTTTCCTCCATCTTCATGTCAATTATTGGATGGAAAAATGCAAATAGTTTTAAGTAAGCCATCGATCGATCGTTGGCTGTAGATATTAAAAATTTTAATTTTTGTATGTATTCTTTTAGCTTTCAAAAAAAAAAAAAAATTTATTAGCTTTTAATACGACTATTATAATGCTAATATCATAATTTAAAATTTGACAGTTTAGTTAAGATCTAAGACGATATCTTCACCTGCTGGGGATCCATAACATTTTTTCGCTTTTTTCTTTTTTTTTCTTTTGGACAGCAAAAATTAAATATTTTATCTGCTTCTTTACTTTACTACTTTTGCCTTCTTGCTTTTTTTTTGTTGTTATTTGTTGTAGCTGTAATAATTCATCAACACTGACTGACTGACTGTATATACTATAGTATACATATATTATTAATTAATTTTAACAACAACAAAATACTATAAAACAGTAGATACCACACACATGCCCATATGTATACAAATCTTCCTGATGTAAGCAACAATATTAAGAAATTTGCATGATGATCAGTTTATTAGAATTGTTGCTATAATACCCTACATCACAACAGGTGGCAATTGATTGTTGAACTGCTTTAATAACACTTTCCAAATCTTATTTCGAATCGTATTATTTTTCACATTTATTTTAATTTGAAATGTTGACATGTTTCACGAACGAATGACTTTTTTCGGTTTAGGCTGGAAAAATTTGAATTAAACTTGATTGAAACAAAACAAAATAAAAAAATATTAGGAATGTTCCTTACATTAACGTAAAGTAATTAATATAGTGTCTTCCAATGTTGACATTTGCTAACGGCCGACTTGTTGAGGCCACATCTGTCAAATTAATTGTCTTTTATTTAGTTTGTTTTGCCAACTCACCATGAGCGCACACAGGCAACGACGTTTGTTTCCTGAATGGACTCTGGAGCAGATAGCAACTGACTCTAGTTTTTATTTTATTTTTCAACTTTATTATCTCCAATAAGCAAATTGTTATTTTCATACATTTTGGTTTTTTGTAAAGTTCAAAGGTTTAGCTTCGACTTTCTTAAATTTTTTTTTTATTTTTTTCCTATTTTTGCGATTTTTAAGCGATTTTCTTTCCTCCCTTTCCAAATTTTTTAATTATGTTAAGTTAACAGTGTCTGTTAACATAACATTCACTGTAAAAAAAGAATATAACTTTCGTAGCTTACTTCACACACATTATTCACTTAACCCACCCCTTTATATCCTTTAACAACTCTCTCTTCGGAATGTCGTTAAGCATTGCATCGCAGAGGCCTGAATAGCTTAAAAGCTTTTTAACATCAAATTTAGCCTTTGTATATCCAACTTTTGGAGTTCAAGTGTAACTTTATCCATACTCTGACTGTACTGATGCCATAGAATTTTAGAATTCAATATCTTACTTATATACTGCTTTGGCCTGGGCCTCCAAAATTTCTCTTCATTATGTCCAAATCTGTGCAGGCATTTTCCGAAGCAACCATGTCCAGTCAAGAACCGGTTGACGTAGAAATTCAGTTCGAAGTGTTTGGTTTCCAACTAAGGGGATATATTAGGGATAAGGTGAAATGTACATTTACTTAATTCGTCATTACAATCCTGCTATCAGGACTACGACCTATCTTCTCACAACACTTAAGTTGTGTGTGTTTATTTTATCTATAAGTGGCGGGAATCAGAGTTTAAAGTCGACTCCGAACAACAGAAACTTTTTGAGAAACTTTTCATGTCAATTTTATTTACTCTCAAAGCTTTTCCCGGAATTCTGGTGACAGAAGGCGAATTGTGGGAGATGCACATTTCGCCTTTCTACCATCGTGGCTGCCATTTGCACATGGAAGTCCGTCGTTGCTCTGTGTTTATAGTCGTAGTTTGTTCTGGATCCCAGATACGTAGAAATTATATACGGTAATTTTTTTTTAAAGGTAACTGCATGACACTGCATGGTGACTGTCACTCATGCAGTGAATTGTTTTGGAATAACCCAAAGATTGTTATAGGAGAAAGAAAGAGGGATTGTGTGTGGAAATTTTTTTTTTTTTTTTTATTTTTCGTTATTATTTTGCTCTAGAGTAGCTTTGTAATAATTCACACTTTCTTTTTCTATCATCATTAATCATATTGTTATGTTTTTACCTTTTTAAAGAAATATGAAATATGAGTTCGATGATTGCAAACAAAATAAAAAAAATAAATTTATGTTTAGTTTCAATTAAATTCTTTATTGTTCGCACAATTTTTGTGTGCCACTATTTCTTGATGAATACAACACTTGATGAATACAACAATAATTGTCTTTGTTCGCTAACAACGCAGATCTTTACAACGGAGATCTTCAAAACACGACTGTTCTCTTCACACGCAAGGCTGACTGAATTCTTACTACTGCTTGTTCTTGAAGTCGAATGTTCGTGTTTTTGCTTTCTCGAGAAGACTATCGCGACTTCATTGTTGTTTGTGTATTTTGTTCACATTGTTTGTTGTTGCGTTCGCTTACTTGTCTATCCCTTTTTCTTTCATACTGATGTTGTTTGTTTACTTGTAACAAGTTCGTTGTATTTGTTTGTATACCTTTTGTTTATCGTTTTAATGTACACCGTTTCCATTTTCGTAACAATATTTAATGTCAATTTATAATGTGGTAATCGAATACACGCCCTTGGCACTTGATGTATATTACACTACCAACTAGACCATCGAAGCACCGATCTTATCTCATCCGTGAATATATCTATCGGTGCTATTTTTTGTCAATAAAAATACTGCTACTAAAATGACTTATCCATTTAATTGCTCTTAGGCAATACACCAATTAGAGTTTCCTCCTTGTCGTCCCCATGGAAAGTCCGTCCGAAAATATTGGGTAAGCATATAACATTATCGACAATATGATCGTTGGTATTGTCCTCTTTATCTTTATCTTTAACTTTAAAAGAGAATATCTGTTATGAAACCAACATTTCTTAAGATCTCTATTATACGAGGAACTGTGACAATATCGTGATTTAATTTTCATGTAGCTTATGGTAGACTGGTGATTGATACACGATTCTTCATTGATTTCAATTTCAAATTCCACATAAAGAGAAAAATATGTGAATATATAATTTTATTTTTATGTAATTAATAAATATTAAAATTTAATTAAAACTGAATGCATATGTTTGCCATGAATACATTTTTAATTCAGTGTTCTACATGGTACTGTAAGGTATAAATCCTACAACATTCCTCAATGTTCTTTGACTTTGTTTTTAAGGTCTTTTATAAAGTTTTCAGTTTTTTTTTACTTTTTCGCATTCGATCATTAATTAATTTAATCTAAAATGCCGCCAAATATATTGATGATACAATATGTTTGTGTGTGTTGGAAATAAAAGAAACCTTCAATCTATTGTACGATTACGTCTTTTATTCACACCCTAGTCTTACACGTGCTGCTGCTCTCGGCAGCTACTTGAAAAGCAACAAAATGAGCCTGTAATAAAACTTGTAGTTTACACCGATCATCCATGGCTGATAAGTAACAATTTTAAATTAAATTACTCCGATAACGAAACGTTAAATAAATGGGGTTGTTTGTAAAATTGTTTCCGTAAAATATTGTTTAATTTTGTATTTATTTACGAAAACATTCATCAATGATTGATTTACTTTTCATTCATCTTTCCTTTTCATTCACCTTCCCATAAGAGATAAAAACGTTGAGATAACACTTCTGAAATTTTTTAAAACAAATTTTGTACCGCAGCATTATGTTTTCAAAAAAACTGAATAAATGTTTTCTTTTCAATCATGCAACGCATTTAACTTGGTAGCATTACCTCAGAAATAAGTTTCGAAAGGCTAGTGAAACCCAAATTTATTTGCAATACGCCTATTACATACGTCCATACATACGTACATAATTGGTCATTACAACCCTTAAGTCAGGATTACAATCAAGCTTCTGTCATCACTTAGGTTGTGTGTGTTAATATTAATCATAAGTGTCGGGACTTACAGTTTAAAATCGACTCCTTCGAACGACAGTTTTGAGAAGCTTTTCATGGAAATTTTTTTTTAGTCTGAGAGAAAATCACCAAAGAAAGATTTTTTCATATTTTATTTTGTTGGAGATATCTGACCCGGGGTTTAAAAATGTGGCCTAACGTCTAATAAGCCAACACACCACTTACTAGACTACAGCGACTGTACATGCATCAGACTATCAAGGAAAAATTTGAATTTAGTAAGCGACCTTTCTAAGGCTTCTAAGAGAAAGAGCCACCGAATCATTTATTTGTTTAACACGCTGCGTTATGACTTCAGTTGAAATATAGCATTCAGCTATTGCTGAATAGAAATTGGCTTTTGTGCTCTTACATTGCCCAATTACCTTCCATGTTAGACCTGAAATCCACTCTTTTATGGAGTTCCCACTATGGACCAGTCGCCGTAGTCTAGTAGGTAGTGTGTCAGCTTATTAGACGATAGCCACGGTTCAAACCCCAGGTCAGACATCAAAACGAAATTATAAAAAAAAAAAAATATTTCTTCGGCGACTGCTTCTCAGCAGATTTCTGGCAAAAACTCTGAGAGTATATAAAATTGCCATGCTTCTCAAAATTCTGTCATTCGGAGTCGACTTTAAACTGTAGGTCCCGCCACACATGTATAAAATTAACGCACACAACATAAGTGGTGTGAGAAGCTAGGTCGAAATCCTGACTGAAGGGTTGTAATGACCAATTATGTATGTATGACTATGGACTAGGATTCAAAGAGCAGGTCGAAAAAACATTGGTTTCACTTTTTCCCTGTAAGTACTATAAGATACTCTAGAGAAAGCGCATGCATACCAAGTAAAACATTAATTTTTAATGGGAAAGTAAAAACATTTTCTTAAAAGTATTGACCATTTCTGGCTATACATTTTTCCATCTTTCATGTAATTCCGCGCTAATTAAACTGTTCGTGTTTTGAAGCGAACTAATTTCTGACTTCCTTGTAGGAATCGTAATGCTGCTCGGCCAATGCGTGTCCCATTGATGAAAACAAATGGTAATCGGAAGGAGCCATGTTTAGGGAATACTATAGGTGGGGTTGCAGCTCCTAGCCTAATGCCATTATTGTATCCAGAAACAGTTTTGCTTTGTCTGCAAATGTAAAATTACCTGGTCGAGTCTGGTGGTGGCTTTTTTGGGCGTTTTGCATGGTTCAAATTGATCATTTGTTGACGATAGTGATCTGTATCAACGGTTTTACCAGCTTTGGTATGGTACATCACATATTTCTAGTCAAATTGGATACACGGCACTGTCTCCCTGCGAATCAATTTGGTCTTGAAGCCGAAGTTGATGGTTGCCCCAGATTTCTTCTATTTGGGGTTCTGAAAATAAATCCATTTTTCATCGCCAGCAACAATTCAATGTAACAGTAATTTTATACCGTGTCTTTGAAGCAAAATATCACAAGAGGTTTTTCGACTTTCTATAATTCAATTCATGGGGCACCCGTTTCTCAGACTTGGATCTTTTCCATATGCTTTTAAGCGACCACAAATTGTTTGTTGTGCAACATTTAATATTTCTGCCATTTGTTTTCTGATTAAAGCGTTTTCTTCGTACAAGGTTAGGTTAGGTTAGGTTAGAGGACGTGTACTTGTCCGTTAAGACAAGTACAATACCCGGAGGTCGAAATTGACCCATTGTACAACGTCCTTGGAGAGGGAAGGAAATAGAGGGAGTAGGATGAAAGGAGGGCATAAGGGTAAGGGGAGGATGGGAATCACACAGAAAGAAACAGACACAAACAAGGGTTGAGCGCGCGACTACACTTATGAAGCCCTAGCACCTCTCAACCAGCTCAAACTGCTAATGAATCTGTGGAGAGCCTTGATGTCGGCTCTCGACACAGAACTCAAGCTCTCAAAGAAGGCTCTGCCAAGGGTCCTCAACCTCAACTACCAAGGGCTGGGCAGTTACAGAGGAGGTGTTCGATAGTCTCTAACTCCTCCTCATCGCAACATACCCTGCAATAGTCCGGCTGGGATCTGTTCCAGATCCCCGTCAGCGACCTAATCTCGCAGTGCCCTGTGATAAAACCGACAACCAACCTTACGCTGGCCTTAACCAAGCCCAGCAGCCAATCTGTTCTCTTACTGTCCACAGCAGGCCATAGACGTCTAGAGACAGAACAACCTGATCCGTTCCTCCAACGCCTCTGCTCTTCCTCCCTGACCCATCCATCGATGAGGCCATAGAGGTGGCAGACTGGGGGTTCAGGACCAACTATTAAATCGCCCCCCGAAAGGGAACCTAACCTAGCGAGGGCATCCGCCGTCTCATTGCCCAGTATTCCGCTATGACCCGGAACCCAGCATAGACGGATACGGTCCGGTCCAAAAGACCTCAACGACTCTTTGCACTCGCGAACCAGTCGTGATTTGCACCAGACCGACGCAATGGCCTTAAGGGCAGCCTGACTGTCAACGAAGATCATGTAAGGTTCCGAATCCGAAGATGGGCCACCAGCTATGGCCTCAATAGCCTTCAGTATTGCGAAAATCTCCGCCTGAAAATCGCTGCAGTCATCATTCAACCTGAAGTGGAGTTCAAGACCGAGTTCCCTACAGAAAACCCCAGCACATGTACATCCACCTAACTTAGATCCATCTGTGAAAATGGGTACCCCACCATTCCATTGTGCCCTATCCGGTATAAGTGTCCTTAAACCAGGTAGAAATATAGCCTCGGGCACAATGTAATCAGTGGCTTTTTCCGAAAGTCCATACCTTCCGTCAGGAAAGACGATACTCAGAACTCTGGAGTGACCTATCGAGCGCTGCTTCCAGCAACCCGATTCCCTCAGGCGTATGGCACTCTTGACATATAATTCAAGCGGAGTCAGACAGAGCATAGTATCAAGAGCAGCCTGAGGGCAACTCTTCCTCACTCCAGTGATACTCAAAGAGGCAATCCGCTGAACCTTATCCAAGATTTTCCGTTGAAAACTCTTGTCTAAGGCACACCACCAGACAACACAACCATAAGTAATAACCGGTCTAACAATCGCCAGATATATCCAGCGAATGGCCCTAGGCGGAAGACCCCAGTTCTTACCTATGGAGTTCCTACACTGGTAGAAACCATTCAGTCCCTTCTTCATTCTTTCCTCGGTGTTTCGTTTCCAGTTCAGCTTACTGTCCAGGACAACACCCAAGTACTTGACCTCAGAAGACAACGGCAGCTCCCTACCAGCTAATCTTGGCAGCCTGAAGGTTTCAATTTTGTACCTACGCGAGAACAGAACGAGATCCGTCTTATTTGGATTTATCCACAGGCCACAGTTCGTTGTCCAAGAGGATAAAATTCCAAGAGCAGACTCCATCAGTTCCCCCAGCGTCGGCAAAAATTTTCCACCCACAAGAATAGCCACATCGTCGGCATATGCCACAACCCTAAAGCCCCTACTTTCCAGGAGCCTCAGACCAACATTTGCGACCAAGAGCCACAATAGAGGGGATAGGACACCCCCCTGTGGTGTACCCCTGGTCGCACGCTTGACGATAGAACATCCACCCAGATTCGATCGGATTAGTCTGTTACCCAACATGTGGGCGATAAACCGCACCAGAAAATCTGGGGCATGTATATATATCCCTTAGTGAATTCTCAATAGAAGAAGTGGTAACATTATTGAAGGCCCCCTCTATATCAAGGAAAGCCGACAGTGTGTACTCCCCCCTAGCCAAATTCGCCTCAACAAAACCTGTCACATCATGAAGAGCACTCTCAACTGACTTACCCTTAATGTAAGCATGTTGCGACCTACTCAACAAAGACCGGTCCATGTTTGACCTCAAATATAAATCGATAAGTCTCTCCAAAGCTTTCAAGAGAAAGGATATCGGTCTATAATCCTTAGGGCCGATGTGACTGGGTTTACCAGCTTTTGGTATAAAAACCACGAGCACATCTTTCCAACCATCAGGTATATCACACCACCGGAGACAGTCCCTATACACGTCCACCAGATATTCGTGTAATATATCACCAGCATGCTGAAGCAAAGCCGGAAAGATACCATCCGGACCAGGCGATTTAAACGGCTCAAAGCTATTAATAGACCATTTGACCTTATCCCTGGTAATGATATCCTCCAAAACGCCAACATCACAGAAGGGATCAGCTACACCCAATGGATAGCTTACTGGATCCTCACAATCGGGAAAATGAGTGCTCAACAGAACCTCTAGGGTTTCTTTTCTCGAGGATGTCCATGTGCCATCGTTCTTTTGGACGAAGCCAAGGACTTTGGGGTCCTTCGACAGCGTCCTACGGAAACGAGCCACATCAGCAACATCCTCGATACTCGTGCAGAAACTCATCCAGGTGATTCTCTTTGAGCGCTTTATTGCCCCTTTGTAATCATTAAAACTGGATCTATAAGCAGACCAGTCAACATCCTTGCCCGACCTCTTAGCCTTATTAAAGAGTCTCCTAGTACAACAGCGGAGTCTCTGGAGTTCCAGAGGAGAGGACAAGCAGCTCTATAACAAGACAACAAAATATCCGTCAAAGATCCAACTCGATCATTGATGCCAGGAGTGGAGCGTCCCCGAAGGGCTCTAAGTTCCCCTTCCACAGCACTCTCATATCTGATCCAGTCGGTTCTTCTTGGATTTCTAAAAGGCTTGTTAAGGCCCCCATATAGATGAAGGATATCAGTTGGTGATCAGAGAAGGAACACTCCTCTGAAACCCTCCAGTCTCTAATCATAGACCTTTCCATGTTAGAGAGCGTAATGTCAATTACCGCCTCCCTAACACGGTTTCTAAACGTTGGCGTATTACCGACGTTACAAATGTTGAGCCTATTAAGAATAATAAAATTCAAAATCGACTCACCCCTAGTATTTATGTCAGCTAAAACTCTCTTCGTACAAGGTTGTTTGGAATTCAGTGTCTTTAATCTTTTTTGGTGGTCTTCCATGTTCTTCACTTCACATCAAAATTGTTGTCTGTGAACCGTGGAAACCATCCTCTGCAAATTGCTTCTGATAGACCACGGTCACCATATGTATCGACAAGATTTCGGTGTGACTCACCAGCAGTTTCCTTCCAATGAAAACTAAAAATTAATGCTTTCGGCGAATCATCATATTCTGGTACAAAATTTTCTATCTTTAACGCGATGAAGCACTTAGGAGCTCAGTTCTAAAAATCTTCCGAAATATATCGTATAAATAATTGAGCCGACAAAGTAGCCAGCGTGCTGTTTCGAAATCCTATGCAGTTTTTCATTCCATTACTACATTTCAGTGATACCTTTGGCATCATTTATACAACCACTAGAACAGATTCATAATAATAATAAAACATATTAAACTTCTAGCATTAAAAATTATTGTTCAAAAGTAGATTGTCTAATTAAAAGCACATAAACTTTGATCATCAGCATTAGTTTACTGCGTTTCAAGTCCAATGGAGATTTTTAATTAAAGATAATTTGATGATATTTTTCTTATATTTTCAATATTCTGCCACAGCTATTAATAAAAATGCTTTGACTTTTTTCGCCTGTATTAAAAGACAACAACATCAACAACAAAATATTTGATATTTATACGGACGAACATGAAACGAAACGATGCAATAACCAAATCTTTGTCTCCAGCATCTCTAGCGACTTTAAAACAAACAAACAAAAAAAAATAAATCAAAGTATTGTTTCTGCTTCATTTTTGTTTTTCTTGTGAATTCTTTTTTTCTGTGCATTTTAAAAATAAAAGATTTTGCTTTAATTGACTTTTAATGTGTTAAAATTATTTAATGAAATCCATTTAGACCGTTAAGTAGTTTGTATTTATCAATTCGGCGGCATTTTTATGTTTTTTTTTCTCTTATTAAGAGTAGAAAAAAATATTGTAAAAAATAACGCAAATAAAACTAAAATTAAATTAAAAAAAATAAACAACGAAGAAATAAGTATTTTATAACCATGTTTACCAGTTCGCTAATTAATTAGTAAAAACTCGTTAAAATAGTATAATGTGGGATACTAAACGAAAATTAAAAAGCTTTTAAACAAAATAGGAAATTGGCAATAAATTATAAAAAATAAAAAAACACACACACGTAGAAGTGAAAAAAAGAAAATAAATTATACGCTTCCACTTTTTTTTTGGAAAGAAAAAGGTGCGATTTACATAACGGTAACAAAAAATCAATGAAAGAATATGAGAAAATATTCCACATTATTTTTTAACCCTTTAAATGTTAAATTTTGTTTCAAAGAAATTTCTTCCTAATAATTTTCCAGCGAAGACGTGAATAATCGTCATAAACTGAGTAAAAACTTTCTGACTGTAAAAGTAGGCAATTATGACCATGTAGTCGTCTCAGGCGACTTCCTCTCAGCAGATTTCTGGCAAAAACTCTGAGAGCAAGTAGAATTGTCTTGAAAAGTTTTTCGAATATCTGTCGTTCGCAATTGACTTTAAACTGTAGGTCCCGCCACTCATATATCAAATTAACACACACAACATAATTGGTGTGAGAAACTAGGTCGTAATCCTAACTGAAGGGTTTTAATGTTCAATTATGTATGTATATAACTGTTAAATTTTGTTTCAAAACACATTTCCTGCCTTCCAATAATTTTCCGGCTAAGGCCAGTATACTCGACATAAGCAGAGCAAAATATTTCTATCTGTAGTTGGTACTTTAGCAAACACATAATAACTTGTAAATATAAATTTGTATAAAATATGTACATAAATCACTTTTTAAAAGATATTTATTTGACCTTTCTCAGAACAAAACAATTCCAGTCGATTCAATGAATAATAGTACGAATGAAGTTTCTTTTTTTCTTCTAGACGAATATACTCGTCACTTTTCAAAAATATTTCGTTTCGTATACCCGATATATATAACCTGTTAAAGGGTTAACAAAGAATAATTGATTTGCCTTTAAATTGAACGACATTTTATGCTTAAATTTTGATTCTTGCCAGCATACGGTTGATTTTTAATTACGTTATTTGGCAGTTAATGTTTATTGTTTTGAAATTATTTTAAAATTGCCGCGTACATCAACAAAGTTTTTTTAACCAAACGTTATTACTTATTGGAATTGAATTGGTACATAAAATCTAATATTTAAAAGCAAATTTAACAGAGTGTTTCGATCTAAATTGACTTTAACTTAGAAAAGTGATGGATGGGTACTAAAAATGTTTCTTGCTTATGACGCAATTTTCTATGCAGTTTTCAATGATATTTCGTTTAATTTTACTTGCATTCTTAGTTTTTGTTTCGCAAAATATCCTACCGGTATCATATTAGCGTTTTCCGTGAAAATAAAATCTTAATTTTTAATGGAAAAGTATACAACCTTTTGTTCAAAGTATTGGCCATGGCTGGCTCCCTATTTTTTCCATCTTTCGAGCACTTTGTGGATTCCACCCAATTTTTAATTTCCTTGCAGAGATCGAAATGCTGCTCAGCCAGTGCGTGTCCCATCGATGAATGCAAATAGGAAAGAACCAAACATGCTGAATACGGCGAGAGTGATGGCAGCGCCCTGCAGAATGCTTTGTTGGTATCCTGACTTGCTTTGTGTGTAGGCACATTGTCAAGTTGCAAAATTACCTTACCGTGTCTTGTGTCCCATTCTGATCGTTTTTCTTTCAATGCATGGCTTAAATTAAGCATTTGTTGTCTGCAGCGATCTGCACAAAAGGTTTTGACAGGTTTTAAGAACATGTGGTACTCCACCCATTTCGAGTCAAACCAGACACATAGCACTGCACTGCCTTCCTACCTTCCTAGGATTCTAAAAATAAATCCATTTTTCGTCGCCAGTAACAATTTAATGCAACAGTGATTTTCTACAGTGTTTTTGCAGCAAAATTTAACAAGAAGTTTTTCGGCTTTCTATCTGTCTGTCATTTAATTCATGTGGCACCCATTTATGACAGTTTTGGATCTTTCCTATAGCTTTTAAATGGTCAGGAGTTGTTTGTTGTTTGAACATTTAACATTGCTGCCATTTGTTTGTGACTCAAAGTGTCATCTTCAGCCAATGTATTGTTTGCAATTCAGTGTTTTTAAACTTTTTTGGTGGTATTCCATGTTGTTCATTGCTCACATCAAAATCTTTATCGTTGAACCATCGAAACTATATTCAGAATATTGCTTCTGATAGATCATGATCACCATATGCCTCATCAAGCTTTCATTGCGACGCTCTAGCAGTTTTCTTCAAATGAAAACCGAAAATTAGTGCTTTTCGCAAATCATCATATTCTGTTAAAAAAATTTACCATCTTTAACATGATGAAAAAATATGATGTAGTTTGTTCATTGATTTGATGTCTATCGAATAAGTTTGACAGATTCCATTGCAAAAAAAAAAGAAAGAACAAATTTAAATCCCGTTCAAAATAAATGTTCCCTATGAAGACATTTGTATCTCACTTCATAAAGGTACACCTGTTACATTAGTACGTTCATGAGAGTTCAATGCAAACTGCCACACAAAGAAATCAATTAGTTTATAGTGAAAGAGATACTTTTTGATGCCGTAATGTGTGGAATATATTTACTTAGTTGATCATTGCAACCCCATAGTCAGGATTATGACCTAGCTTCTCACACCACCCATGTTGTGTGTGTTAATTTTGTCTATGAGTGGCGGAACGTACAGTTTAAACTTTTTCATGGCAATTTCATTTAAGCCTAGAGTTTTTGCCAGAAGTTTGCTGAAAGGAAGTAGCCGCAAAAAATATTTTTTTCATATTTTGTTTTATTCAAGATCTCTTGACTATCGTTTGAATCAAGGCCTCATGTGTTATAAGCTAATGCACTATCTACTAGACCATTGCGAATATAAATGTCTAGAAATGGCTGGGTGGGGCTCATCGGAAATATTAAATTTTACATGCCTCAGATGCATATATCACGCTGAATTTAACTGATGGCATGGAGTAAATTTTTCGAGAATTTTATTTATTGTCTTGTACTTATTCATCCAGAAATGTTACTTGTTGCCGAGAATGACTACATAAATTTTGCTATTATTTCTATGTACTGTTGACTGCAATAGGCGCCTACGATGATTTAACAAAACAGACTTAGGGCCATTATTACAACATGCCGTTAACTAAAGGGAGGATTTTAACGGGCAAATAAATTGTTTTTCATTATTATAAGTGGACAATATTGTAGAAGTGAGCGTTAAGCTAAAGGGAGGATCATCCTACCGGTAACTTTTGAAGTTAAGTTTATATTTGAACTTGCCATATTATATATTATTTGCAATATGACAACTTCAATTATAAACAAAATGAGCCTATACAACAAAAAAAAAAACGAAGCACGTCGTTGCCACTGCGTTTAAAAAAACTTGTTCAATTGAGCAGTGTTTTCGACATTGCTCCATTTATTTTTGAATAAAGTTAACTTTATTTTATCTGTATGTCATAATAACGAAAATAAGTTAAAGGTAACTTTACAGTTCCCTTTAGCTGAAGGTACCTTTTACTAAACCCAAATTTAACGGCAAGTTGTAATAATGGCCCTTAGTTAATCACAACTAATGTGACAGATATAGCTTCAACAAGATGGCAAGCCCCTGTTGGTGGAAACAATATAATGGAAATGGAAAAAAAGTTGAACTATGTACTTGACTTCATTTATTTTTTTTTCATTTTTCTTTTATTCTAAACTGATATATTCGAAGAAAATGTCAACATGGTATACCAAAAAACAGCAATAACTTATTCATTTGTTTAGTTAAACATTCTCTTCATTATATTCAAGAATGTATACAAAATTTACGAATTTATTCGTTTCTTTTTTAAAAATACAAACAAAAAAAAAAAAAAAAAGGAAAAAAATCTTTTGTACACTTCTCTTAATAATGCCGGCAATTCACAGCAATTATTTGTAATTGTCAAAAACATCATTACCTATTACCACTAATCTTTAAGAAAAAATTATTTTTTTTTTTAATTTTTTTATGACCAAAAATGGCTATAAACAGTGTAGCGTGGATTCACATTAAAACGATTACATATACTTATTGATGTTTGTTTTTTTTTTCTTTCATAATTAAAATTGTTGTCATTATAAATGTTTCCCAAATATTTGCTCGTATAAATAATTGTCATTTATTAAAAGTTTTTAATATGATTACTTGTAACACAAATTTAGTTTCAAAACTATTTTTCTATGTTTTTTTTTTTAGTTTTTTTCTGCAATTTTCCTATTTTCTTGTAGAACAATTAACTATGCCACACATTGATGCCTAGTGACCAAATAGAGGCGAATCAAAAGCCAAACCGCCAGCTACTTTACCCGACCAGCATAAGAATAAAATATAAATTTATACTATTCGAAAACGGGCTATTTAAGGCAATAAAAATCCAAATGAAATTCATTTAATTTTTTTTTTTCTTTTTTTTTTTTTGTTATCAAACACAAAAGTCCGACTATATCCATTGGTTAGTTGGCTAACTGGCTGGCTGACTAACTGGCTGGCTTACTGACTTCAGAAGCAAAGTGTAATGGCTTAATATGAGAAACAACAATTAGCACAACTTGGCTCTGAAAAACATATTTGCAATATTTTAAGAGTTATTAAAAATACTTATGGAAAACTAAAAAGAATTTCCAACCCAAGCACAAGGAAAACATACTAATGATTAAAGGCTTACAATGGAAAAATATTAGAAAAAAAAGATACAAATAAAATAAAATAAAATTCAATTTATTAACTAATAAATGGAGTATATGGCATGGACTAATAGAAATGGCTACGGTTAGTTAGCTTTAGTTTAAGGTCTAAATTATTTAATCTTTTTTTGTTTTTATTTTTATTCTTGTCTGGTTGTTTCTTAAAACAAAACACAGTTTAGTCACGTTTTTAACATTTTTAAAATACACACCCGCTATAGCTATTTTTGGTTAGAAATTTGCACCCGTCAATAAAAATCCCAAGTTTTGAACAAAAAATTTTGTTCGCAGCAAAAACAGAAATAAAAATACAATTTATTGTTTTGTTGTTGCAAAAATATACCGAAAACTGAAATTATCTCTTTAATTTTCATTTCATTTCGTTTTATTTTTTAATAAAAATTTCTATAATTTATATGTATTGTAATGGGTGCATTTTCAAGAGCTTGAGAACATAATACAAGCCAAAGGTATGGGTACAAGGCATTAATTTTTTAAATATTTTTATTGGTTTCCAATGTTTCAAGAATTGCTAGTTTGTAGGCATAAATCAACTCAATGACTTAACACAGCGCCCTATATAAAGGAGTCCAGAGGCTTTAAGGCATGTGAACGTTTGAGAAGCAGTTCTGAAAGAAAGTTGTTGTCAAATTAATTTTGCAATAAAATATGTATTAAATGAGCTATATTATAATTTGGCGCCACGTAAGGCTACGGTTCAATCTCCAGCTCAGACATCTCGATCGATATGAAAAAATATTTCTTCGACAAACTTCCTTCCACAAGATTTTTAAAATTACAATGAATAGTTTCTCAAAGAGTTTCTGTCGTTCGAAGTCGACTTTAAACTGGAAGTCTCGCCACTTATGTATAAAATTAACACACAATAGTGGTGTGAGAAGCTAGGTCGTAATCCTGACTGAAGTCTTGTAATGAACAGTTATATATATATTTATGCATAGCAATTTGAGTGGATGATGTTTATTTTGGAGAAATAAATTCAGTCAGCATGATGTCGCCATTAGCCTAACGACAGCTTCGTCCTCACGGTTAAAAGAAATGGCTAATAGGAATTTTTAACCATATGACTATTGTTTTTGCTCCAAAAATAACAATTTTGTTTATTTATTACAACACGAAAAATGCTTCGTTTCTAAGCACCATTCTTTAATAAAGCTACTCATCTTTCAACATTTTTTAATGGGCCCAACTAGCAAAAATGCCACGTACCCTAGCGTCGAATTTTCTAATACATGTGCGAATAATCGAGTCTTCCAACAGGAACTTTAGATATTTGATAGTTGTTGATGTTACAATTGAGTGCTGCGACCTACAGTTTAAAATCGATTCCGAGCCCCAAATTTTTGAGCAAGTTTTAATGGCAATTTTTTATTTACTCTCAGAGTTTTTTTCAGAAATATGCTGAGAGTAAGTCGCCGAAGAAATATTTTTTCATATTTCGTTTAGTTGAAAATGTCTGACCTGGGTATGCACCGTGACCTCACGTCGAAAAATCCAACACACTACCTACTAGGCTGCGGAGACTACAATTGTCAAATTCGTTATCATTTATTAAACCTTTTCTGCAAAAACACCATTGACGGACATAGAATTCAAGAAAACGTGCGAATAATAGAATTGTTTTATCAAAATAGTTTTTACGATCACCATAATAATCCGATCGAAAAGACTATTTGCAATATGGTAAATAAATTTGAGCCTATGATCGACCAACAGCCGTGCTTAAGATCTGAGAATGTGGAATAGTATACAAGGCAGTTGATTTCGCGACGCTCACCAGAACATTGATATTCGTAGAGATCAGCTTGACTAATTTCGTGTCGTGACTTGGATCTGCACCCGTACAATACTGACTTAGGAACTGAAGGTCAACTTTTGTTCACTGAATGTGTTCTTGAACAGTTGACAATTGACATTAATTTCCATTGAAAAATCATCTTCAGCGATGAGCCTTATTTCTGAACGAAGCGGTACGTTATCAAACAACATTGTCGAATTTAAGATGATATTAATCCACATAAGACCAAAGTGCGTCTAATACATACCGAAAAAATCACTATGTGATGTAAAATTCAGGGCGTGTAGCATCATCGTTCGATATGTCTTTGGGAACGACGTTAGCCTGGCTATCACTGTCAACTGCACGTTCTGAATTGGATGATCTGGACACCAACGTCATGTAGTTTCAATAAGATGGCGCTACGTGCCACATAACTAATCCTACACTACATATGTATTTTGCACGAACGATATCTATTTCACTTGAAGATGGCCACCGAGGCTGCGCGATCTGACCACATTTGAATTTTTCTTGTGCAGTTTTCTAAAGCGGCAGATGTACGCGAATAAGACATAAACTACTGTGTTCTTCAAAGCCAACATAACTCATGCCATTGATCAACTTCAGTCTGAGGCTCCATACTGAGATGCCGTGATGGACGTTTGAACCATTTTATATTCCACACATAATGGCAAAAATAGGTGTTTGAAACGTATGATATCTCACATATACTTTCTTTTAATTAAGTGTAAACATAGAAAACGCTTAATGAAAGAACTGTTTATTTTACAGGCTGTTAATATTACATTGTTATGTAAAATTTTCGAAGCAGTCAAAGGCCAACAAGCTGAAAACGACAACGAATCGACATTTTGTCGTCATATTCTAGGCTTGGTACTGCAGTACACACATTTATTTGTCTTGCTAATGGTTTTGTAACAAAAAGAGTACAATTAGTGCGTAAAAGATCAATAACTGCACAAATTACTTGCTGACTAGATTGATTATGTTGAACGTAAAATGGATGAAGTGCCATCTGAACTTGTTTAGTTTTTTTGCGAAGACAATTTTCACAATATGAAGTAAAACAATTCAGGTTGACCTACCACACCCTACTGAACAGACATATCAACATCACGTATCCAACTACATTTACCGCTATTCATAGTCCATGTGTACCCAAAAATAAACACCCGATATATGTCTTTTGAAAATTTTTTTCTTTCTCGTATTAAATTTTCGTAAGTAACCATTATTGTTTCAGTTTGAAATTTTTTGTTTTTTTTTCAAAAATAATATTTTTTTGGCTGTTTTCAACAATATATTACCACCTTAAATGCTGGTATCAGTATCAAAAATTTCCTCTACTTTATTTTATGAATTATGAATATTCACAACAGCTTAAATAATATACACTTAAAGTATTAAATTTTAATACAACAAATTGATCAAGATTGAAGTCGACGTTTTATTACTTTGGCTTTGTTTTAATGTGTGTAATAAAATTTTATAAAGAAAAAAATAAAAATTAAAAATAAAAATGAAACAAAATTAATTCAACTTTGATCTTAAAGCTTTTTTAACAAGTTACCATTTAACTTGGCTGGAAAATTTGCTGATACAATGTATTTAACAAGACGTCAAAAATTATTTTTGATAAAATACTCAATATGGCGTATATGGTTATCCGAATGTTTGAACTGTTCTTTGAGGAAATCCATTAATTTTTTTTGGTTTTTTTTTCATTTCAAAAGCTATATTTAATAAAAGATAAGTAATTTTAATATATTCAATGCCCCTACTTACCTCATTTGCAATTTAGGCAGTTGTTTGTAGCATTTTAAAATGTAGTTGTTTTCATAAAATTTAAACTTCTGTTATCTATTCAGAAGTTATGAAGCCGCCGTAATGAAGTCGTTAGATTAGAGGACGTGTACTTGTCAATTGAGACAAGTACAGTATTCGGAGGTCGAATTCACCCATTGTACGGAAAGTGTAGTCGTTAGTGCGTTGGCTTATTAGACGTGAGGCCATGGTTCAGCAGTTTTCTGGCAAAAAAAAAATCTGAGAGTAAATAAAATTTCCATAAAAAAACTTTAAACGGCTTTAAACTGTTGGTCTCCCTTTTCGTGTTTAAAATTAACACACACAACATAAATGGTGTGAGAAGCTAGAACGTAATGCTGACTGAATTATTTTCTAAGGTATCCTATAATGGCTACTTCTAGACAAATCAACGAAAAATGATTCTTCAAACTCTTGTGAGTGAGACTGAGATTCTTGAGAGCATAGATACATACATTAGGCACTACGTGCAACTTAAAATCTCTGGCATAGTTGAACTAGATAAGCCTGTTGAGTTCACGGCACTTCAACCCGCTTTCGAACCCTGTATTGCAACGAAAATTCCGGATAAATAATTTTATGTTAATTGGTATACACCTCCCAGAGAGCGCCATTCACTGACATATACAGACAATGTGACAAAGTTGGATGTTATATCATATATTATCCTGTGCAATATCCGATTTCTATAATCCCTTCTTATCTTTCTTAACTAGTCATTATCAACTTTCGAAGTTCAACAATCCACTTTGAAGGCATACCAAAGGTGATGTACACATATTTACTGACGGTAAGATTCTTAGAGAGTGTGTATTGTTTTTTTAATAATTCATTTCAACACTTTAGTTAGGATTACAACATAGCTTCTCATGCTTGTATGAGTTAATTTTATTCATGGGTGGCGGAACGTACAGTTTAATGTCGACGCCGAATGACGGATTATTGAAAAACTTTTCATGTCCATGTTATTTAACTCTCAGAGTTATTTTTTTCAGAAGACTGCTGAAAGTCGTCGAAAGCAATATTTTTTTTATACTTCGTTTCATTAGAGATATCTGTGCCAGGCGTTGAACCAAAGGCTCTCGTCTAATAAGCTAATACACCACCTGTTGGACTACAACGAGTGTGTATAATACATCATAAAATTGTTAAGGGATACCAAATATCTCTGGAGCAGATTGCAAGACCTTCGACAGTTATCTTCATATGGATTTCTAGACAACACATAGCTAACACATGTGAAAAGTCCTATAGAGCAGAAAATTTAAATGAATTCAAACATAAGATTGGCAGTCCTGTCTAGAGGGACAAATAAATGGTCATCGTTCGTTTGCAAAAGAAAGAGAAAAGAAAGATTTGCCCGATATAGGAATATGGTGCACAAAATTCTCTTTTAATCTGACCAGAATTCATTTCTGAAATGCCATAGCAGCTGTAACTTTACACTGGCATCTGGGTGCACTGGACAGTATTCTGAGATCTTGAGCCATTCCCTATACATTTCAATTTCCTTATTCTAAAGCCTATATTTATGGACGATTGATGTGTTAGGTGAAGAGGATCTATGCTACTTATGGTATTTGGGCAAAAGCAACTGATTGCTTAAGATCAGGGTCATGCAGCCACAAAGAAGATTTGGTTTTAACAGATGTATCAAATACTCTTAGCTTTAAATCACGCAACGTTCACGTTTTTTTAAAGCTATGCATTTACTAGGTTTGTTAGATCTTCACCAGAGTCATCTCTTACTGCAGCGAAAGTAAAAAAGAACTTCTTATCTCTAATATGCCCAGATAAAGCCAAGGACACAGTCATTATTAGTGTTATTTTATTACTTTTGTAATTTACAGAATCTTTATTAATTCATTTCACGAACCTTAAATTAAAAACATGAACGTAACCCGCACTTTTTATTATAATTTTTTGTATTTTATTGGCTGTCAGTAATGACTGACATTATTGTCGTTCGCTCTGTTTATACCGCTTTACTTTATGTCTGGCAACTTTGCGATCTCTCTATGTGGTATTGGTCTTGTATTTTGATTTTGGTATTCTTTTAAGCTCATACTACATTTTGCAACATAGGATTTAAGCGTTTTTATTGTTTGTCTTCTATGTCTGTGTCTTATTCCTATCATTTTTATTCCTATCATTTTTGATGCTCACATACCTCCACCAATAATTATTTGTATTAATTTAAGTT
Source organism: Sarcophaga caerulescens (assembly GCA_927399465.1). Lineage (NCBI taxonomy): Eukaryota > Metazoa > Arthropoda > Insecta > Diptera > Sarcophagidae > Sarcophaga > Sarcophaga caerulescens. Next base: position 117,343,729 of record OV656872.1, on the reverse strand, counting down.
CTCAACACAAAGTTATTGACTTCTGACTGTCTACCGCGTCAACATAAATTGTAGGCTTTAGTTCATCTGAAATAGTTAATGACAACATAAAAAAAATTGTCCATTGGATTTTATAATTTACAATGTTTATCAGATTTGTATACAGATTCCATACGCATTTAAATACTTTTCCAATAAAAATTTCAATGTACTTGCATTCTTGTTCTAGTGCCATCCTATTTTTGTAACTAAAAAATTCTCACAAAATTAAAAAAAAAAACCTGATGCTACCACTAATTTAATTGATTTTATATTTCTCTTTCAATTTCTCGCTTAATTATGAACGCTGCTATGCAGTAAGTTTAACAAATGTAGCCAGCATTATAGACATTTAAAGTTGTATTCAACAGAAAACTTTCCCACCAACACCTGCTGTGATTTCCAAATAAATTCGTAATTAAAACAAAAGACTTAAGACCCAAAACGCTGTGCTAAAATGGATATTTAAACACTTTAATTGACAGCTTTCAAGACAAAAATATAAAAATTAAAATGAAATGAAATGGAAAGATCAATTGTGAATTTTATTTAACGGTTATTAAACACCAAAACACAAAAATTATGAAAATGAGACTGCTGGCATTGCAATTAGATTCACTAATTAAAAACAGTAAGTTTTTGTCACCATAATATCATATTAAACGTTTAGCAAACGTCTGTTGTACTCTCTATGAAATTTAAATTGAATAAAATTAAAAAAGAAAAAAAAAATCACTTTCAGCGCCCCTTTTTGTATGACCAATTGTTTAATTTGTTTTTAAATTATTTAAAAAATAAACAATAATACCCAGGCCAGCAGTCAGATTTAACAATTAAATTTATGGAAATCAGTTCTCGATACTGTTTTAATTCGGGTGCTACCCAATATGACTGAAGAAATTTGATTCTACAAAGTTTGTTTCCCATTTTTTGTGATAAAATTGTTCATCGCACCTTATAGTCTACTGTGCATTTTAAGAAACAAATTGATGAGCAGACTTTTTTTGTATATAGGGTGGACCATTTTTGAACCATCTGTTATTTCGAATCTGGCAATACTTAAGTCATTCTATTCTGTCACAAAATTCAGTATATTATCTCCACTGACCGTAATGCATTGATTTACGCTTGAGGAACACATTGGGATTGATTGGGCCAACGAGAAACTGAACGATGATGTCGACTTTGCCAAAAAAAAAATCATCTTTTCGGGTGAAGCTCATTTTCAACTTGGTGGGTATTTTGCTGTATTTGGAGCTCTGACATCCCACACGTGTTCTTACAGAAGCCAATGCACTCATTAAGGGTGCCACTTATGGAGTGGAGGTATCATTGGATCATATTTTATTGAAAATGAGGACGGTGCAACCATTACGGTCAATGGAGACACCTATCTCACCATCATAACCGATTATTTTGTACCCGGTCTTAATGATATTGATGTGAACGATGTATGATTTCAACAGGATGGTGTCAAACGTTTAATGCCGGCGAAACTGGGATTTGACACCGTTGGACTATTTTCTGTGGGGCGCCGTTAAAGAAAAGTGTTATGCCGACAAACCAGAAACAATTGAGCATTTGAAGGCCAACATTCCTGATGCCATTACCGAGATACAACCCCATACACTCAAAAGAGTGCACGAAAATTGGTCTGATCGAATTAGTTACTGTGAGGGCAGACGCGGTAGCCAATTTAATGATATAATATTCCATTTCTAACGGGAAAAATTGTACTTCACAAAAAAAAAAAAACAAATAAATAATTTTGAATTTAAACTTTTAAGTTTCCCACCCTATTCATAGAATCCCATTATAAAGACACGTTACTTATTAACCCAAGGGGCCCATTGTGATACCACAGTTCGCGTTAACTATCCCCTAGTCCTGGAACCACCTAGAGCTTACAATGAAGCGACTCATATTGCCGACGTCAATGTTCGACAAATCACTCATCATCACCAAGATGTTTCTTTCTCCTTTGACATAGTGCCGGGCATGTTCCCAGTAGATGAAGAATCGTCTCTTCGTCCTCCTCGTCCCATCTACAGAAATCGTTCTCCGAAGCTGCCCACCTGCGGTTGACAGAGTCCGTGATCTCGCTATTAATCATGAGCCTGCAGGTCCCCAAAGGGACCCCAATACTCAAGAATGCGTCTTATTAAGATTGCTCTTATTACAGTGTGGAGCAATAAATGGGTGGTTTTTAACATATCCCTGGCTTGCCATGTGATAAAATCTGGTATTTATTTATTTATTAATTACAATACAATTAAAAATTATTTTTAATTTATTTAACGAGCCAAGTAACATGGACCATATGCTCGGTGTAGTGTAACAACAGTCCAGAGTCTTTGGTGGTTATCGAACCCACAACCCTCACGCTAATGTCTAGCACACTACTCGCTATATTAACAGCACTCCCCTGGACTCTAGTAATATAGTAGAATTCGTAGCAATCGTTTGGCCTTCTGTAAAAACTCCAATTTAGAGATGAAAATGAATGATGAAGTCGCCGTTGTCTAGTGGATAGTGTGTTGGCTTATTAGACGTGAGGCCTCGGTTCAAACCCTAGGTTAGGCATCTCCAACTAAGACGAAATATGAAACAATATTTCTTCGTCGACTTCCTCTCAGCAGATTTCTGGCAAAAACTCTGTGAGTAAATAAAATTGCCATAAAAAGTTCCTCAAAAATCTGTCGTTCGGAGTCGACTTTAAACTGTAGATCCCGCCACATAAACAAAAAAATTAACGCACACAACATAAGCGGTGTGAGAAACTGACTAAAGGGTTGTAATGACGAATTATGTATGTATGTATGTAAGGAATGATAAATGAACATTCCTACAGACGGCGTTGTTAGGAAAAATTGGTAATGTTAGCTAATCAGATGGATAGTAAGTAAGATCTTGTATTCATAATAAATCAGATTTGAAAACCAGATGGATTTTTGAAGTGAATAAAAGTCGCCGTAGTAGTAGGTAGTGTGTTGGCTTATTGGACGTAAGGCCACCGTTCAAACCCCAGGTGAGACATCTCCAAAAAAAGGAAAAATTAAAAAATATTTCTTCGGCGACTGACTCTCAGCAGATTTCTGGGAAAAACTCTGAGAGAAAATAAAATTGCCATGAAAAATTTCCCAAAAGTCTGTCGTTCCGAGTCGGCTCCCGCCACTCATATATAAAATTAACACACACAACATAAGATGCATGAAAAGCTTGATCGTAATCCTGACTGAAGGGTTGTAATGACCAATTATGTATGTATGTATGTATTAAGAGTATTTTGGGATGACGTAGATACTGCAATGTACTGCAATTTTCGCAGGAACATTTCCACTTGGATGATGGAGAAGATGTCTTCTAGTTATTCGAATTTTTTTGCCACACCTAGCAAAGCTTGCAATCGCACTCAATTGAATTGGTTTCCTATCCATCTGTCCTTATTTAATTCGAACCAAATTTAAATAGCAATTTGGAACTGATGAATGAATTTATACATGCAGGGATGCACACTTGCCTGATGAAATTTTTAGTCGCATGGATAAAATAATAATTATTGAAGAAATTGACATAAAAAAAAAAATTCAACCCGAACCAAAGAAAGGTGAAAAGATCTCTGGAGATTTCTTTTATTGCTCGTCAAAGATGTGCCAGGTTTTTTATAATAACCAATGACCAAACAGCTCAACGGCTACATCCCCATATGAGTTATTTAGCTTGAGATTTTTAAAGTAAAACAAAAAGAAATTAAATGCTTCAATATGGTGGATTAAGTCTTTGCCTTGTCTTTAGGATGTCTTACAGCCTTTACTCTTTTTTTTCTGTTTTTGCTGTGCACATTTTATTGCTGCTGGTTTTTGTATTTTGCAAAAAGCAAGTGTTTACGTGCGATACGTGTTTAAAAATTTAATGAGATTCCAAATAATTACAAATGTTAGCTAAAATAGCAGCAGTAGACAACAAAATCGTTTTTATTTAAAATGCTTTGCGGGTTGTCTTTTAGTTTTTTTAATAGTTTTTCTTAAATTTTTGCAAATCGCATTAAGCAACCACATTAACGGACCATGCCAGCATTAAGAAAATTCGTCAATAAAAACTGAGAAGAAGAAAAAAAAAACGAAAAATGCTTCAAATCGAACAAAAACTATTTTAAAGATGACAAGCATTTCAGCACAGGACATTCGTAACGAATTGTAATGTTACTTTACGATGCAGCTCAAAACATAAAAGGAGTAAAAGTAACAATAAAAGGAAAATAAAATGGAAAAAAATAAAGAAAATGTTAAGCAGTAGCCAAAAAGTGCCCGTATTTGGACACACAGTAGCTGCTTTATTATACTTCCCCATAAACCGTAACCAAACGTAATGCAGCCATTAATTATTGCATGAAGTTTTAACCTCCAAAAACAAAAAAAAAGACACAAACTTTGCAAAGATTTCTAAAGATTAGCTTACGGTTTATACGGATCTAATGAGGATTTGTTTTTTTTTTTGGGTTTTTTGACTTAACATCGTTTAAATTTCATAGTAAATACCAGCGATTTTGCGCTATTAAAAGTGTGACTAAAATTAGTTAGAAATTAAAGAAATATTTACTACATTTGAGACATATTTTAAAATAACACAAGTGCCATACATACTATTCACCAATGAAATGCTTTATGAAAGCTTAAGTAAAACAATTCTTCTACAAATAATCTGGCATAACATTGACTTTTGTTCTACAAAGAAGGCAACATATTAAAATATTCATAACACTGTTGTTGGTGTTTTTAAAAACCACCATAGAAAAATTAAGTCCAATAGAGCACATTCCTTAAAATATAACAAAAAAAAAAAAAATCCAATAGAACTAAACAAATTATTTTCATATGGTTCGTGTAAGAATAAGGAAAATATTTTTTCTTCGGATTAGTCTTAGTACCATAAAATTCTAAACAAACCTATCGTTGTGTTGATTTGTGGTATGTGGTGATCGTTAAAATAATACACAGACATAAAATAGAATACAATTTAAGTTACCGAAACTGAATCAGTGGAATTATTTTGAGGACAACGGGAGATTGTCCACAAAGAAATTTTTTATATGCGCCGTGTGTCATGATGTGGCCCGACTTTGTTTTCTTTGCTTAATTCAAGTCTAACATACATATTCACATATATAATTGGTCATTACAACCCTTCAGTCACAATTGAGATCTAGCTTCTCACACCACTTATGTTGTGTGTGTTAATTCCATACATGAGTGGCGGAACCTACAGTAAAGTCAACTGCGAACGACAGATTTTTTTTTTTTTTGAAGAACTGTTCATTGCAATTTTACTTACCCTCAGAGTTTTTGCCAGAAATCTACTGAGAGGAAGCCGCTGAAGAAGTATTTTTTATGTTTCGTTTTGTTGGAGATGTCTGACCTGCGGTTTGAACCGTGACCTCACGTCTAATAAGCCTACACACTACCTACTAGGCTACGAAGACTTTTATTACAGTCTTATTAATCGTTAAGCATTTGATTGGTTTACTATAGCAAGTCCTAGGATGATAGCTTTACCATCCGTTTATATGTATCGAATCTTTTGAACTTTGACAGTTGCCAACGGCCATCTGGTTAAAATTACATCTGCGAAAAAAATTATCATTTATTCAGTCTATTTTGTCAAATCATCTATAGCAGACAACAACACATGCAGATAATAAAATTGATTGATCAGAAGGAACGTTCTGTCGCCCATTTCACAATCGCCGTAATCGTTCTACCGAGATACCGCATTTGCAATGTGGTTGTTAAATATGGGTCAACTGGTGGTTCAGTAAACGGTTAACAAATATATGTACGTCGACGAAACGAAAGTACTGCATAACACATCTGAGTTTGTGTCAGAATGTGCGCTTACAAAAAATCGGCCTTTCACAGACCACAACTTGACAAATATTTTTTGTTTATTATAAAACCAGCACTCAGGAGATGGCTCCTACTCATGCAGTACATTATGGTGGAATAACAGAAAGATAGTTATTGGAGAAGGAAAACCTTCGTCACCTATATTTTTTTCAAGATTTGTTTTTTTTTTTTTATTCGAACGTCCCCGGCCTCACACTAACCCACCCTCACCCGACCGCTTAGGGCTCGTCCCCATTACGTAGGGACACGTACACACTTCAGTCCGGACTGTAGCAGGTAAGGGAAAAATAATGGCACTAAACAAAACTTTGTAATTCTAAGTTTTTTTGCTGTTGCGTTTAACCGCATATAATTATTATCAACAATCAGACAATCAGCAAACACCCAGGGTCTCTGGTGGGAATCAAACACACGACCTCGGCACTTGAAGTTTAGCACACTACATACTAGGCCATCGGAGCACCCGTCTTGCTTCTTGACTTGGGCCTACGTCCGTACAGAATTCGACTGACCCGGGAACATATTTCTTTTGGAACAATATTCAGCGGCGAACACTATATGTCGATGATTACCATCTTTCTTTGACGTGAATTAGATGACCTGAACACCAACAGGACGGCATACATATCACACAGCTCATGCCACATTGGATATTTTGCGCGAACGATTTTGAGGAATGGACACGTGAGATCATACTACTTGACTCTAGTAGACTTCTTCTGGTAGGGTATTCTTTAGTCGCGGGAGTATCCGAATAAAACACAAACTACAGATGACCACGTCCTCAAAACCAACATAAGCCACGCCGTCGGTCAAATTCAGACAGATTTATGCTCCAGAGTCATGGACAATTGGGCAGTTGGAATGCATCGCATTCAGAGAAATAGAATTCGCTTAGAAAATGGCCCGATGTATGGGGCTTTATAACATTTATAGTCATTTGGTCTAAAAATAAAAACCTTTATCTTAAATTAAATTTCCGAGTCGTTTTAGATTTCAAGTCTCATAAAGGCTCAAAGAAATAAGTTGAAACGTACAAAAAGAAAGAACAAACGATCTGAAACTAAACAAACATTAAGACCTATACATACGCCCTATGACACTACTTTATACTGACTACCTCTATAAGTTTAAATGACATATGAAACGTAAACTAAACACTCTTTTAAATGAAACCTGCAACAAGCTTGGGAGTATCAACGAAATTGAAATTTCAACACTAAACAAAACTAATTAATCAAATTAATGTCATACCACTATGCCACAAACAAATTTAAGATAATATTCATAAAATGGCACTGAAATGATGAAACTCTAAACATTATGAAAATTAATAAATTATTAAATAAAATGTATTGATTTGTCAACATATTGACAAATCAAATAAAAAGACACACACAAATATTGTTGCGTTATACTTCATCCTACATTAACTTTGAATTGAGTCGTGTTTTTTGGCGGTACATATTACGTACGCTTAACAAAATTTAAATGATTTGGAAAACACGAGACTAGATTTCGAAACTGAAATACATTTTTCGTTTCTTTCGTTTTTGAATAAAGTATCTAAACATGCTTGGACAGATGGTGGCTGTAATTTAAAATGTGCAACCGACTTTATTATGACGACACTTTTTTATGGTATTTTGAATTCAAATGCACTACAAAATTTGTGAATTACGAGAATAAAAATAAAATGTTTGTTTTTGAACTAAATTGACTTTGTCCATAAAAACAACCATATTTGCACCGATTGGCTTATAAAGGCTGTCACAGTAAGAACAACATGTACAAAGACTGGGCTCTAATGACAGCCCATTACAATTTTCATGACTATTCCTATGACTTTATCACATATTCATTTAGTTGCATCTCACCGATGATGCATTTAACCTCTGAGTTGAAATCAAGAATTGTTTTTGGTGTATTCATATATTCACGAGATTTCACAAAACCACAAAGACAAAAAAATAACAAGACGTTATGCGTCGCCTTACCAAAATACGCACCAGGCAGTTGTAAGTGTATTTGTTTCCCATGAATTGCATGAACATTTTCTGAGCCACAAACTCAACAATTTGTTTTTGTATTCACTGACCCACACATGCATGCATAATTTGTCATTACAACCCTTCAGCCAGGATTATGACCTAGCTTCTCACGCCACATATGAGTGGCGCTACCGACAGTTTAAACTTGATTAAGAACGACAGATTTTGAGAAAATTTTTCATGGCAATTTATTTTTTCTCATTTTTTTTTGCTAGAAATCTGCTGAGGGGAAGTCGTCGAGGAAATTTTTTTTTAAATTTCGTTTTGTTGGAGATGTCTGACGTGGGATTTGAACCGTAGCCTCACGTCTAATAATCTAACACACTACCTACTAGAAGTCGCCTACTGGTGAAGTCGCCGTCACCACATTGACACGTGTCGGCAACTCGTTGAATGGGTAATGGAGAAAAGTTAATTCAATGCGAATTTTTAGAAAAAAGTAATCCTCTTCGATGAAGTGCATTTCATGGCTTAGTGAACACACAACATAGATGCTGTGAGAAGTTATCTTATATTATATATTATATTATATCTGGAGTAAATGATTGAATGAATGATGAATGCGTTAATTTTTATACATAAGCGGCGGGACCAACAGTTTAAAGTCGACAAATTATTTTTTTTTTTTTTGAAAAAACTTTTCATGGCAATTTTATTTACTCCCAGAGTTTTTGTCATAAATCTGCTGAGAGGAAGACGAGGGTTTGGACCAGGGCCTCACGTCTAATAAGCCAACACACTACCTACTAGACCACGGCGACTTCTTAATTTTAGGAAAAAGTATTAAAGAAGTCTAACAGTATTGCGGTTGAATAAACGTCACACTACTTGTCTAAAGCGCCGAGGCACCTCTCGTTCTTTAAACTAGAATTTTTTATATTTTTTTGTGAGACTATTACACATACTTATCTGTAATTAAAAGCAATTAAAAATTAATTTTTTTTAATAAAATTTTCATTTCAACAAATATTGCACACGTACCTCGTTAGAGTCATGCATTGAAATTATATACAAGTTTTTTTTATTATTTTTTTTTTCTTTCAAAAACTTTAGCTTTTTTTAAGAAAATTATTTCATATTTGCCAACCTAGTTAGACGTACAAACATTATTGGAAAAAAGCAGATTTCCTTTGCTCGACAAACCATAAGTGTCAATCATGTTTAACATTTTCAAATTTTATTTCAAAGCAATTAAGGAGGGGTGCAAGCAAGTCTGTGATTTTATTGAAATTATTACAAATTATTTTTTTTCTTGAAATACATATACAACAGGAAATTAAAAATATTTAAACTTCAATTAAAACGCATAAAAGTATTTGAAAAATTTCATTCGATTTTGTTTTGCAAATTCAAATGCCATGTGCAAAAAAAATCTTGTCCATCAAGGTGTTACACTTATTTTGCTATTTTTCAACGCTACGAAATTATGAAAACTCTAAGAAAATTATTATATGGTATATGCAAATAACATTTAATTATTGTATTTATTATTAAATAAAAAAAAATTGTACACAGTCAAGAAAAAAAATAGATATGCTTTGGAAGTGCAAAAAAACTAGTCAGGGTGGCACGTGATGATTATGCCAAAGTTAATTTAAGTTTTTTATTTTAATTTTTTTTTAGTGTTATAAACAATATGAACGAGCATGGATAATAATATTTGCTTTATCTGTTGTAACTGACTTTTTATTATTATTTTTTAATTTTTTTCTTTTTTTTTCTTTTATTATAGACAAACAACGATTTTCATCATACAACAGCAATCTAATCGAAGAAAATGCATAAATAGCGTTAATGTCGCCAAACATAAGCTTGATTGCAAACAGGTGAGCCAAATAAATTTTAAATAAGCAATGGTCGACCAAGAGTTCTTATTAATCGTTAAATTATATTTCAAGTTAATAACTGTTTTATTTAAATATTTCAATACTTTACTGTGTAGTATTGTCAGATTAATTACAAACAAAACTTAATTCAAGCGTATATCACATAGAAGTCGAATGTGAACAAGCATCTTTTATTATTTCTTTTCGTCTTTTTTTTGCACAACTTATTACTACTGTGCTTTGTATCAATTTTATTAATCAAGATTTTCCAGCAAAGCATGTGATTGTTCGCAGCATTGTAGCAGGTCCTAGGACGATAGGATTACAATTTATCATTGCCTAGAACATATGGCCTACAATGAAAACGCCTGGTAGCTTCATTATTTTTTTCAGGTGGAGCGCATCCGAACTACCAATTATCCAATACTCTGGCTCAGAATTCAAATCGAGTTTCAGCGATGACATGGCATATTTGGTATTTGCGTTACTCATATACAATTGCAACAAAAAGCTTAAAGCAATCAAATCGCATGATATCGATAGCCAGTTCACATCACGTTCACGTGAGATAATTATGTCCTCATATATCTAATTCAGATCAAAAGGGTTAAGTAATCATCGACCTAAAGTGTTTGCGGTTGGCACTGATGGAGTGGCCCTGAGATACATACATAGTTGGTCATTACAACCCTACAGACAGGATTACAATCTAGTTTCTAACACCACTTACACACCACTTGTGTTGTGACGGGACTTACTGTTTATAGTCGACTGCGAACGACAGAGGATGTAGATGAAGAAATATTTTTTCATATTTCGGAGATGTTTGACCTGAGGTTTGTACAGTGGCCTCACGTCTAATAAGCGAACACACTACCTACTAGACTACGGCGACTCTAAAGGACCCTAATTTATTGGCTCTTAGACCGTGGTTCAACTCCTAGCTCAGATATCTCAAACAAGATGAAATACAAAAAAAATATTTCGTTCGGAGACAGCCTCTCAGCAGGCTTCTGGCAATAACTCTGAGAGTAAATAAAAAAAATTGCCTCTTTCCTTTCTTCTATGTATAGGTCTCCTGAGTATTGGTTAAAAAAAAGCCATGAAAAACTTTTCAAAAATTAACTAGAAACTGTAGGTTCCTAAAGGATTGTAATGACCAATTAAGTAAATAAGTAAGTATCTTTGATTTTTTAGCTTCAGTCCCTTGGTCTGTTGAATTTTGCAAGTTTCGTAATTTAATTTGAGCTCCTATTTCCTTCAATTGTTTAGGCTATAAAATCCGAAGTTTGCAGTAATAGTACACAGAAATCTTTAACCACATATTTGTAGTTCTTTCTCTAGCAACCTAATGTTAATAAACCTTGAGTACTGAAAACATATTTGTTGTCTCAAACTTTACTCAAAATTTTTAATTGTGTTTTGAAGATATTGTTTTAATTACATATTTAATTGGCCGTTAACAACCCGATTAACGGATTTCGGCATGCCTTAACACATCCTTCCAGCCACCTCTGTTTCTTGCACGTTTTCGCAGGTTGGTCTCACCAGTCGATGACAAAGCTTCCTCGATCTGCTCCTTTCAACACAAACAAAGTTGTCTTCTTCGCCGACTTTCGAAAAGCGCCGCATGAAATAAACGTCTCGCCGGAGCATCCTCCTCCATTCGAACGGGATGACATAGCCTGCGCAGCTAGTTGAAGAGCTCGTGCAGCTCACTGTTGGATCGGATGCGGAAATCATCCCAAACTCGCAATGGGCTGAGGATCTTACGTAGGACTTTTCTCTCGAATATTTTCAAGGCTACTGCATCAGTGCTGTTAATACTGTCCATGTTTTACTTTCAATTAAATTTTATTTTCAGAACTGTCTTGGAGTAGTGTCCAAAGTACTTGACAACAAACACAAGCAAATAAGGAGAAGTCTTTCGATTTGTTGACGTAAATTACAAACTCTTTTACATCAGTGTGATTAAATGCTCAATGCAAAAAATTAAAAATAAGGAAACTAAATTTTAATTACTTTAGCTACTTTCTAACTTAAATTTTATTAAAAACCACGCAAATTTAATTCAATACTCCTCAATTTAGATCATTCCAGTTTATGACTTTTTTAATAAATTGCAGTTTGTCTGTAATAAGTTCTAATCCTTATTAACTTACTGCATTTGTTACTAGACTATCATCTAACAACGATCACATCTTAATGCAGCAATTTACTGTCAATACCTTGCTTATTTGTGTGCTTATGTTGAGACCAAAAGAATTCCGGCACTATTTTTGTTTGGAAAGAAATTCCCTCACAGTTATTGCAATTTCAATGAAATTTTTTACAAATTAAATCCATTAAATCCATTTTAATTAATTAAAACGTAAGCGAACTATTTCTGAAGTGAGTGGTTATGAGCGTTGAAACATGGATCAATCAATAGCTGAAGCTTCACAAGTGGTACCAAGGCGACCAAAGAAATTAGAAAAGCATGACATTAGTTTTGATCTCTGCTGAACTCTTTTATGATAATGATGTAAATTTGAATTCCGTAGAAGCTTGAACAAGCCTACCATTGAATTACTTTTTCGACAAAAAACCCGAATTGTCCAAGAAATATTTACACGGCGTAGGATACTGATTAAAATTCTTGTCTTCAAACACGACCAAGCCAAAATCGAATCTGGTTGAGGAAGAAAATATTTTCATCTTTGAGCTTTAATTTTAAAGAACAATTGAACTCAAAGCACTTCAAAATCTATCCATGAAACCCTTGACACCACATACCCCAACAAGAAAAGTTCATCAACAATAATCACAATACTACAACCCAGTACACATTCTCAAAGGACGATATGGTTAGGCATTGAAAGATAATGCTACAGTAGCCCTGGTTAGCAGGAAAATCTTACTGAATTTAGTGCAACTGAAACAAAAAGAAATAAATATAAGGAGACGGACGTAATGCTACGTCAAAGCCTTGTGTTCCTTAAAATAACGAAATGTAATGGAAACACTCAAAGTACATAAGTAACTTGTATGAGTTGATTTATAATTCTATTCTATCATATCATTTTATACGAAGTAATGAGTATATTATATACGAATAGAGTCAAGCGTAATACTCAGTGTAATGGTAAAACCAAATTAAATTTTCAGTTAAATTTTATTCTGTTCTTAAAGTGTGCACTCGTCTCCTTCAGAATGTATTGTTTTTACTATTCCTCAGGATTTAAGCTTTATTGTAAAAATTAAATAAATTAGACTGGTCAATGTTGAGAAATGTGATCAAGTCTTTAACGTTTGGCCTAATCAGAAGATAGTATTCAAACTGTGGAAATTTGGAATGCAACTCTCAGAGTATGCAGGTTGAAATGCAGTTAAGTTTCCTTGTTATAAGGTTTCGCACGAGTTCTAAATAAATATGTTTCAATATTTCGTTTTGTTCGAGATTACTGAGCCGGAGCCAAAACTAGCACACTACCTCCCAGGCTACGGCGACTTCAAGTTCTAAATATCAATCCATAAACATAAAACATATGTATGTTTGAAAAATACTGTTGCAGAAAATGTAGGCCATAATGAGTAAAATTGCAAATTACGTGCGATACAATCATTCCTATGCCATATTTTCCAACAAGGCAATGAACATAACATAACAGAATTTGGCATTAATTCCTTCAGTCAGGATTACGATCTAGCTTCTTGCACCACTTACGAAGAATGTTTTAATTTTATACATGAGCGGCGGGACCTATAGTTTGAAGTCGATTTCGATTGACAGATTTTTGAGAAACTTGTTTTTGACAATTTTTTATTTACTCTCAGAGTTTTTGTCAGAAATGTGCAGAGATTCAGACGCCGAAGAAATATTTTTTTTTTTATTTCTTTTTGGAGGAGATGTCTGACCTGGGGTTTGAACTATGGCTTCACATCTAAAAACCGAACAAACTGCCTACCAGACCACGGCGACTCTAAGCCAACGTGTTTATTGAAATGATGAGCTTGAAAAGTTTGATGAATGAGGTTGGAATCTAACAAGTAAAAATATTAAGAAGATGCTGTGTACTTTCCTTAGAATAAAGAATTCTTAAGAATGCTTTTAAGAATATCTTTAAGGGTTTAATAGCCTCCTAGTACAACAGCTCAGGACTACTACAAATGTGGAAAGAATATAAATGCTTAGCCACAATGAGTTTTGAAATAATTTTAACATCTCAACCAAAGTAATACATTTGTATTAAAAATATCACCTTAAGCGTTATGGTAACAAGTCGGCTATAGCGTACAACTGCAGAGAAAATAATCAACTCGAAACAAACAAAAATTATCAAGAAATAAAAAAGGCATTTGCAGCGTGTCAAAAAGTGGTCAATTGTTAATAATTATTATAATTGCTTAATTGTTAGTTAACAATAGCAACAAATAGTAGCAACAACTAAAACCAAAACTGCATTAAAAAATAATACGGCATAATAAACAAAACATAAATAAAAAACAACAACAACTACAACTACAACAATCATCGTAAAACATTACTTACTTACAGTTACAGAAGAATTACAGAAATACAAACACATTCAGCAACAAAGCTTTAGACATTAGAAAATAATCATAAAGAAAAAACAAAACAGAAAACAAAGAGAGAAACAAAAAAACAAACAACAGAAAAATTACTGAAAACCACTTTGTTTAAATGTTTAAATATTACGTACAAGCATAATGCCTCACTCGCTTGTATTCTTCTATTGTACTGGCAACGCAATTATGCGCGTAGTTTTGTTTTTATTATAGTCTCTGTGTGTTGTTATAAAATTTTTATTTATTCTTGCTGCTAATGCTTGTTGTAATGGCTGGCCGCCGTTGTTATTTTGAATATTTTCCGCAATGTCTGTTCGTTACTGTTAATTTTCTCGCAATGAGCCTGGTTAATTGCTGAGACAAGGCATGTAAACATTAATCGCACACACACCGTGTTCAATTGTACGATATTTTGCGGAAATAAAAATCTGGGCTTGCTTAAATAGTGGAAATAAGCAAAATGTCAATATAAACTGCACAAATGAAAAAATGGAAAAAAATTTCATTTAATTTTGAATTCTACAGACATTTTGACGTACGTTAACAAAAGACTTAAGCAACAAGCACTAATTGATTGTGTATAAATTAGTGTGTATATGTATATATTAATGTATGTTATCATGACTAGTTAAAAAGAAAAAATTGACAAAAGCTGACTATTAGTTTAGTTTCGTTCTACGTAAAACATTTTATTACTCTTGAGGCTGTTAATACATTCTGAGCTCTTAAGTAATAGTGGTCATTACAACCCTTCAGTCAGGATTATGACCTAGTTTCTCACACCACTTGCATAGTGTGCGTTAATTTTATACATGAGTTGCGGGACCTACAGTTTAATGTCAACTCCGAGCGACAGATATTTTTGAGATACTTTTTCATGGCAATTTTATTTACTCTCAGATTTTTTGCCAGAAATATGCTGTCGCCGAAGAAATATTTGTGTTTCGAGATGTCTGACCTGGGGTTTGAACCGAGGCCTCACGTCTAATAAGCCACTACGACTGATATTGGACAAGTACAGAATATATTATTGTCGCCCACAAGTGAAGCAAACTCGTTGGACACTAGTTTAAATTTTTTTACCTCGTCAGAAATATTACCGAAAGCGGTTGATTAAGATAATACGGATGGCTTGACAGAGCTTAGGCGGTTTAAAAACTTTTTGTAAAATCATCACACTTATTGTCTTCTACGATCATTCATTGCTATCAAACCTGGAATATCGCTTCCGGTGGTAGGTAAAGAGTTCAAGTAGTTGTAAATCAAAATCTCCGGCGAATAACACCAAATATACCATATGGATCTGTATGAACTGATCGTCAAGATACATATGCTTTTGTAGAGAATATTTATTGTGAACAAGACATTCTTTTTTGTATTAGCTAATCAAATCAAACCAAGCAGCATCATATGCCTCGATTGTGTTAAAGATGGCAAATTTTGTACCAGAAAATAATGTTTTGCGTAAAGCGTTAAATTTTTGTTTTCATTTGAAGAAAAGTGCTGAAGGGTTACATCAAAAGCTTAACGAGATATATGGTGATAATGCTCTATCAGAAGCAGTATGCAAAAGATGGGTTCAACGATTTAGAGATAGCAATTTTGATGCGAGATATAAAGAACGCTGAAGACAATCCAAAGAGTTTGTAGACAATATTGGATAAAGATGATACTTTGAATCAGAAACAAATGGCAGAAATGATGCACAACAAATAATTTCTAACCGCTTCCAAGCAATTGGAAAGATCCAAAAGTCAACAAATGGGTGCCACATGAATTGAATGACAAACAGATTGAAAATCGAAATAACACTTGTGAAATTTTGCTTCAAATATACTATGGAATAACAGTGTTCCATAGAATTATAACTAAGGATGAAAAATGAATTTATTTTCAAAATACTAAAAGGAAAAATTCATGGCTTAACGGGGGACAACCATCAACTTCGTCTGTGAAAGCAGATTTATTCGGCAGGAAGAGACATAGCTGTGTGTCTGGTGGGATCAAATAGGTGTAGTACCTGCTAAAACCCAGTGAAACCGTTAATAACGATCGCTACCGGCAACAAATGATGAACTTGAACCATGTATCGATTGCAAGACGACCAGAATGGGCCACAAGACACGCAAGGTAATATTGCAACATGACAATGCACCTACATACGAAGCAAAACTGGTTCAGGAAACAGTCGTAACATTAAGTTGGGAGCTGGGACGTACCCCACCCGCCATTTTCACCAGACTTGGCTCGTTCCGACTACTATTTGGTTTCATCCATGGGACACGCATTGGCTGAGCTGGAGTTCGATTCCTACGAGAAAATTAGGTGATTAAAGAATTCCTTTCAGTAGTCTTATTACAAAAACTCTGAGAGTAAAAAATATTTCTGTGTAAGGTATAATTTCTTAAATTCGTCATTCGGTGTTGACGTTAAACTATAGGTTGTGCCACGTTTCCATCCTGACTAAAGGATTGTAATAGCCAATTAAGGTAGCAAATAATTTCACCGCCTTTTTACACCTTACTAGGACAACATGTATGCTATGAGAAGCTTATCCTGAATGAAGTGTTAATAGGTGGAATTGTTACATACATACATACATACATAATTGGTCATTACAACCATAGCTGCCAGATAAATGAAGCATCAAATCGTCAAACATTTGAGAGAAAATCGTCAAAGACGTTCACTGAAATCGTAAAAAAATCATCAGAAATAATAAATAAATAAATTGAAAGGTTTTTAAAAACAAAAACATATAAAGTCAATGTTAAGCAGCAATAATATTGGATCATCTATACCGACGTGTTGTGCAAATATTAGGGAGTCAGAAGATCTTGACGTTATGGGCATGAAAATTCAGTGTGATGCTCGGTAGAACTGACACATTTTTCAGTGCCTTGGTTTCTTAATAAATGTGCAATAAATACTTCACTTGGTCTGATCTATTTACCATTTACACCATTTATAACCGACCGAGAATGGAATACAACTCTCATGTATGGTTGGTCCTTAACGTATATTTTGAGACTTCTCAACCTTTTAGAGGAGAGGCCGTAGTAGCTCGTTACGATAGTGTGTCCAACTCCATTGATTCATTAGAGCATCGTTGCAATGTGGATGTGTTTCACTGTTCTATCGCTACTACAACGGATATTGCTCGACCGAAATAAGGGGACTTGTTTATGAAAATCTTGTATTGCTACGTGTAACACTCGCACATTGCATTACAGACAAAGTTCGTTTGTTAGACGGACTATTCATATGTGGAACTCCCTTCCTGCAGAGATCTTTCCTGTTACTTATGGTATAAAAATATTCAAACCTAGTGTCCATAAACACTGCTCCCTCTTTCCTCCTTCCTATAAAATATTTTCCTAATTCGAAACACAATGCCGTGTTAGTCGTATTAAAAAAAATAATGGCACTTGTCTTAGGTCTTCCTAGGGTAATATTAGAAGCTAAAATTGTCTGCAACGGCAAATGATAAATTATGCTCAACTACGATGATATTTGGGAGTTGAAATTTTTTGGGTTTTAAGGGATTAAAAAGGCATAAATAAAGAAAAATCATCACAGGTATTCGAAAATAACTTAAAAATATAATACTTTACTCCTTACTATTACTAGCATAAATTTCCAACAGTAACAACTGCAAAGCAAATACAAAGCTTAAGGTGGCTTTTAATGTCCTGAAGTAAAGAAACTTATGTAAATTTTTTATTTCTAAAAATCGTCAAAATAAGGGCATAAATCGTCATGTCGTCAATATGATATTTTTGGAGCTCAAAATCGTCAAAATGACGATAAATCGTCAAATCTGGCAGCTATGATTACAACCCTTCAGTCAAGATTACGACCTAGCCTCTCACACCATTTATGTTGTGTGCGTTAATTTTATACATGAGTATCGGGACCTACAGTTTAAAGTCGACTCCCAAGGACAGTTTTTTGAGAAGCTTTTCATGGCAATTTTATTTACTCTCAGAGTTTTTGCCAACTCTGAGAGTTGGGTGAGGTTATTTCTGCTGAGAGGAAGTCGCCGAAGAAATATTTTCATATTTTCGTTTTGATGTCTGATCTGGGATTCGAACTCGGGCCTTCAGTCTAATAAGCCAACACACTACCTACTAGACTACGGCGATTTGTTAATTTCCTTTATTTCAAAGAACATATAACTCACATAACATATTGTCATATCAGCTTTATTAATCGAGTTTTACCAGGTAACTGGTCTACTGTAGCAGTTGTCTTGATACCATCTCTTTGTAAACATACATATATTGGGAGTAGTGTTGAGTAACTTTTATTGCTTGTAATCTACTCATTCTCCTATGATATTTGTTGTTGATGTTATTGTCATTGAGGAGTAAGTAGTGGACGTCTTCCGAAGTAGATTATGTGAATGGGACTGAAGCCGTTTACTCCTATGAATTTTTAAATCATGATTTTTTTATTCTTGTCTTTCTTCCGTTGTTAGTTATCGAGCTTTCGTGCCCTGCATAACTTAATTGCATAAAAGAAAAGTTGGAAATAAGTTATATTACGTCTTGTAGATGTGTTTCAGGAGTCGCTGTGAACGATCCCAAGTGGTCTTACCGAAGTCAAGGCACCTATTACAAGTGAGTGACTGTTTGCTGCGGCTTGTGGAGCGGAGGCATCACTGACCCATACTTCTTTGAAAATGAGAACGGTGCAACCATTACGGTCAATGGAGACACGTATAGCACCATGATAACCGATTTTTTGTACCCACTCTTCATGTTATTGATGTGCACGATGTTTGGTTTCAACAGGTGCAACTTGCCACATATCTCATGCCACAATCGATTTAATTAGCTGAAATGGTGATGCCAATTGGCCGTCAGGAAGCTATGATTTGAAACCGTTGAACTATTTTCTATAGGGCGTCTCTAAAGAAAAGTTTTATGCCGACAAAGAGACAATTGAGCACTTGAAGGCCAACATTCGTGTTGCTATTTCCGAGGTGGCCGCGTCAGCCATATAAATAAAATAATATTCCCTTTCTAACCGGATTAGTTGTACTTCACAACAAAAAATAAATTTTGCAAAATTTCAACCCTTTTTTGTCCCACCACACTTTGACCCACCCTGTACATGATTGCGGAACTCTTTCAATTTGTACCACTCATTTGAAAAATTTGTGCTATGAAGGTCTTGAGCTGTGATGTGAACACTTGGAAGAAGGTCTTAGCAAAGTGCACTTAATAAAAGGGTTCTTTAAAGTAAAGTAGCCTTGTTTATGATTAATTTTATTTGATTTAGTTTTAGAAAAATGAAATTGTATTAATTATTTGCTTGAGTTAAATGCAATAGAACATATTAAATTTGATTAATTGTTCTTCCAAAAAATTAGAGCACTTCTGTTGGCCTTGACTCTGTCTAACCAAAACAATTTATTATTTGATTTTTAAAATTTATTTAAACATATTTGTTGCAACTGTTTAAACATAAATAAATACTTATTTTAAGGCAATTAAATCATTTAACACCAACATTTTTAATTAATTGTAGTTTAGGCTGCAAAACAAAAGACTTAAGACACAAACTCACTTAGGTTTTATTACAATCTTGGATTAAAATTCAATTAAAATTCCATTTATTGCATTAATTTCTGTTTGGTTGAATTTAATTTTTATTATGATTTCCTAATATCCATTCAACATACATATTAAGCAGCCTTAAAATGTTCAATTTCATTTATAATTTTATATTTCAAATTGCATGCTGGTGTACGTACATACGTTGTTTGGATGTTTGTTTATCTGGAAACAAATTATTTATATTACTACCGTAACTTATGTTTAAACATAAAATTGCAATTAAACTTAAAACTTTATTTGGTTACAAAGCCATTAACAATATTTCTTTTTCTTTTATTTTTTTTTATTATATTTTCCCAGATTTAGGCCTTTAATTAAAGCTAAAATATAAGACACATGCACACACACTTTACAAAAGCATTTACAAAGCAGTTAAACTTTTAATGGAAAAAAAGAAAAAGAAAAAAAAGAGGGGAGCAAAAGAAAAAAAAAGGAAAAAGTTTAAAATTATTTTTAAAACGTTTTTGCGTTGTTAAACTCTAGTTTTAGTTTTCATTTGATATCAAAATCTACGCACGCATTTCACAACAAAAGATTCATAAAAGCGATAAAAACCTTCAACAACTATAACTGCAGCAATGAAAAAAGTAGTTGCTACAGAAATTATTATAAATTGAAATATGAAAATGTCGGAGAAACACTAACAAAAACAAAAAACGAAAAAAAAAATGAACAAATCTTGGCAGCAAAAAGCCAACAATTGCCAGCGTCTAGCCGCAACACATATCACAAGTTACACTTCCAAATGTGATTAACAACACAAATAGAATACCAAACCCATTGCATGGAAAAAATATTATGATTATAAAACTATTATGAGTGCTGGCTATTGCTGCAGTTGCTATTGAGATTACAAAAACAGCTAAGAAAATTCGCAATTTTATTAAGGGATTGGCAACAATGTTTTCAATTTACGGTACAATTAATGACGTTTGCTTGCATACATCAAATTAATTTCGGAATATAAATTAAAAACTTGTTTGATTGGACCCAATTAATAATTTTTTAAAGTTCTTGGACATCACTTTAAATGCTATTTACAAATGTAGTTATATGACGGCTAGATATAGGATCTTTTTTAAATGCTTTCTATTTTTAAATTTAATTAAAACAACGTGTGTGTGAGATATCATCGAAATTTTGTATTCGTTTGAAAGATCTTTTGAAGCCATTATGTGTTGTATATAACAACGATCAAATGTTCGCCAAAATTTCTCTGGATGGAGCGCATTCAAAATGTTCAGTTTATGTTGGGGTTACATTAGGTTTGGGGTATACACCTGGGACTTAAGAATTGTTAAATTTTTTTGTTTTTATGTCATTTATGTAGCCTTTTTGTTGTTGTTGGAATAGAAGAATTATTAATAATGCAAAGATCCTTACTTGTTGGACTCGGTGTCAAGGAGATCATATAGAAGCACATGTTAGTTCTTAAGAAAACATCTCTCCCCCAGAAAAATGATGTCTGTTGCCGGTTTACCTGAAATGACAATGTGCTCGAATCTCTCGTGCAGTATATCTTATGTGGCATGAGCTGATTGGCTCATTGTTGCCATCTGTTGAAACTACTTATCGTTGGGGTTCAGATCATCCAATTCGTGCCAAACGAATTGGAATTAACCATCCTATGGTGCTCACCGTTGACAGTGACAGTGATGGCCTGGACAACATCGTTATCAAAGAAATATGAACCCAAGACACTGCCAGTCTAAAAGCCACACTAAACAGTGACTTCTTCGAAATGTATTGGATGCTCTTGGACAACTTTTGTTGTTCACATAACCCATTCATCTAGAAATGAATCACAGAAGATAATTTTTCGATTAAAATTAAGACCAGACAGAATACCTATTTCGATAGAAACGATTTTATTATTTGAATGTCTTATAGAATGTGATTTTCGTCAGTGAAATATCGAAAAACTAGTTTTAGCAACGAACTTAATTTTTCATTCAATTGGTATGAAAAGTAGCCAGAGGCAATGCATGCATTCTGTCAATGCATGGTGCGACTCATGAAGAATTGAGCTTGGTTGACATGTGATTTCAATGAGACGGTATCACTCGCTACTCAGCGACTTTTAATATGAACTTGCAATGTGTCTTTCGAGACTATTTTATGAGAGAATAGGTGAAGTATGTGAAGACGCCATTGTCTAGTAGGGCTTATTAGACGTGAGGCAACACGAAATATGAAAAAATATTTCCTCTCTGCTGATTTCTGGCAAAAGCTCTGAGAATACACAAAATTTCCATGAACAGTTTCTCCAAAATCTGTAGCTTGGAGTCCCATAGGTCCCTCCACTGATGTGAAAAACATAAGTGGTCTAAGAAGCTAGATCGTAATCCTGATTGAAAGGTTGTAATGTATTGTAATGTGTATGTATGAATACGTGAAGTATCTCACATACAACGAAACAGTATGCCAAAATTTAAATTTTTGGATGGACCAAGTATAACAGCGAGCAACAACAGCTTCTTTGTTCAATAAAATAAATATGGCATGCACTTTTTAATAAATTTTAATAAATTTTTGCTTCTAGTCAACCGCTGGCTAGATTTACCGTAGTCAAGTAGGTAGGGTGTTGACTTATTAGATGAGAGGCCGTGGTATAAATCCTGGCCCAGATATTTCGAATATACCGAATATAGCTGCCAAAATCTCTGAGAGTAAATGAAATTGCCATGAAAAGTATCTGATAAAATTTGTTCGGATTCGATTTTAAATTATATGTCCCGCCGCTCATGGATAAAATTAACACACACAACATAGGTGCTGTAAAAAGCTAGGTTGTAATCCTGACTGAAGGATTGTAAAGATCAATTAAATAAGTAAGTAAACGCAGGCTTTACGTAAATTAAATTATAAATCATAAGTCTGTAACTCAACAACCGATTGCATTGATAAATTCTTCAAGAACCCCAAATCGTTGTAGAGTACATTTCCATAAAATCATAACGAATAAAAGAAGACTAAGTCACCAGTTAAGAGATCTACATGCAATTGATAGCACCCCAAAATACATTTTCATACACACATTAACCAACTAACTTAGCTGTGCTAAGCGAATGATAAATATTTCTGCAAAAATTCACTGTAATACGACAAAAAGGTGGGCGTGTTAGTTAGCTGTGCCAAATCCATAGAAAACCTGCCGTGAGATCAAAAAGAAAAGAAAAAAGAGAGCCACACACTTTTTTCTTTCTTTTATAAAAGCAAACAACAGCCATCGTTACATTTATTTGTTACTCTGGCATTAATATGCTGAGTCCGCAACTGACAATTGTCATCAATAATGATTTGGGGAAGTGGTTGAGCTCGAAATAACCCCATAAAAATGATATAAAACTACAACACACACACTTACAAAACTAAACCAAACCATGCAACAGACATACGAATTCATGCAAAAAAAAAATAGCATAAAAGAAAAAAAAAGAAGAAAATTTATTTAAAGAAATAAAATTAATGTGGGTTGTTTAAATGCAAGTACTCATACGTAAAGAAAAAATAGATATTTGCGGGTTTAGACTTAACAGCGCCATTAGGAATGCATTTAACAAAAAAAAAAAAAAAAAAAAAAAAATGAAAAACTTTTTTAAAAAATTTATTTAGTGCATGTAAGGGGTAACGTACCGGACGACGGCGACAAACTAAACTAATGGTCAGATGTATGTATGTATGTATATGCACACGAGTAAATTTTAGTTACTTAGATTAAGTGCGTGTTTTTTTTTTCTAAACATTCCTTTAAAGTTTTATTTGTTTGGCCACCTCTTAGGCCAAACAGTTGAAATTGAGCAATTGTTGAGACAAATTTTTTTAGTTTTCTTTTAAATCAATTTTTTCTTCGTCTCTTTTTGTTTCCAAATATTGCATAGAAACATAGAGAAGAAAAAAAATCTTGTTACCATGATTTATGGCTTTATTTTGTATAAATTTATATGCTGATTTTAATCATTTGTAATCGAAAATCTTTATGTTTAGTCCGTTAGAAAAAAAATTATAACAATATTCTACATAAACATTTTAAGATTTTCTAACAGCCACAACAGGAAAAATTATAACGAAAATTCAATGGACAACAAAAAAAAAAACAGAAATCAATTTTATTGCATAAGAAGTTGTGGTTTTTTTATGTGGAAATTGATCCCAAGAAATACGCCTCGAATACAGGCTAAAAAATGAAAAGAAAAAATTAAAAGAAACACGGCGATTAATGTCACATTCCTGCTGACATGTTAAAATATCTTTAAATTGACATTAATTTAGTGTTTAATCTATTGGCAACTTTTGACATTTAACATAATTGAGATCAAGTTTTTCTTTCGTTTTTTTTTATCTCTTCATCTAGTATTCTCTATTTCGGGCTGATTGCCTCTGTTGGTGTTAAAAAATACATTTAAAGTTTTATGCTGCAGGAATAATTAAGTATCAAATGTAACAAAAAAAAAAAAAAGCCAATTCCAAGAAAAAGTTTATTTCTTAAGTCTTTTATTATAGAAACACTTTATTTTGTAAGGAAATGTTGTTAACTTTAGCAGCGGCTATGCCATCAAATTTCTAATACATACTTACATACATAATTATGTAGTTATTACAACCCTTAACATCACACCACTTTTGTTGTGTGTGTTAATTTTATACACAAATGGCAAGTCCATCAGTTTAAAGTCGACTCCGAACGACAGATTTTTTTTGAGAAACTTTTTATGGCTATTTTATTTACTCTCAGAGTTTTTGCCAGAAATCTGCTAAGAGCCAGTTGCCGAAGAAATATTTTTCATTTTGTTTGATATATCTGAACCTATCATCTTATAATCCAACACACTGCCTACTAGTCAACGGCGAGTTTATTTTATTGGCTTGTAATGAAGGCATATTTCCGCCGCCACGTTTCTGATGACAGCCCAATCCTTTTTTATAATATTTTCCAAAACTATTAATTAAGCTTAGGATTTGATTCTCGTCTTAAAACGAGCTTTTTTTAAAACTCCAAAGATATAAATCGAACGGTATTAAATCACTTGATCTTGGTAATTAGTTGACATTAGAACTTCTTAATATAATTAATTTTGGTAATCATTGCTGCAATAAATCAATTGTTACACGCATGGTGTGTCAGGTGGCGTCGTATTGCTGCAAGCAAATATCGTCCAAATTCATTCCTACCAATTGCCTGCACAAAAACTCCGTTTTCAAGTTCCTGTAACGAATACCATTCAGTGTGGCAGCAATTTTGGCCTCAAGTAAAAACCTGGTACGCCGCCTAAGCAAAATTCAAACCAGAAAGTTAGTCGTTGTAGGTGCATTCACTAAGCCATTCAGACGGAAGTGAACTTCTTCGAAGAAGAAAACTTTTTTAAAATCTTGGTATCACCCTTTAAACAGATTACCGGCGCTTTCTATGATCTGCGTGTTAGAGCTCCTCAGTATGCTGAATTTTGTACGCATGAAGGTGGAGGTCTTTTGCCAATCTTTGTTGCGAGTCTTTTGTTATCATTGCTGCTATAAACGCACATTCGAAAAATGTGCGTTTATAGCAGCAATGATAACAAAAGACCGATTATTACGTTAACACTCAGGAGTCTTACTGTGTATAAACAACTGAATTTTTTAAAAAAATTTGTGACCACTCTCTGACTGGTTGATACATTAGGTGCACAGTTTCGACCAGAAATTGTACGAAGTGTGCGAGCGTTTTCAATATAAAATTCAATTTTTTTTTTATATTATGTTTTCACAATTATAACCCCCACCATTTTAATAATGGGAATAAACATATGTAACAACTGCCAAATTTTAGAGTTGCCACCTTCACAAAAATTACAATAAATTTAATACTAGAAAATGTCATATGGACAAGGGACACAAAGTATGTATGCAGACTTCTCAAACTTGTAGAAAATGGCTAATAAACTTATTAATGAGAGTTTTTAGGTAGACTTTCAATAATTTATAATTCTTGATCGACTTGATCCAAGATTTCTGATTTCTCTTATTATCTGCCAACAACGATAGAATTAACATCTGGTAACGTTGATCTCTTCTAACTGTTTGCCGGTCTTTTTTTGTTTTCTGTACGCCCAACGTTGCTATTTGCCAAGTTTTCCCTTTTTTTTCAAGTTTTTGGAGATGTGAAAAAGTTTTCATTAAATTTGTTTTCTAACAAAACAAGTTTTTTCGACAAATTTGAATTTTAAATTTTTTCAATAAATTCAGTATTAAAACAGGAAATATTTACATTTTTAAATAAAATATTGTGTATTTTATTAGTCGCCGACAAAAAACGCAAAAAACGCCAACAGAGGGCACCGGGCTCCGGAATTTCCTTTAAAAATTTTGGTACTTTTGTAGAAAACAAGTTTTTTTTTGTAAAAAAAAGTTTTTTTTTTAAAAAAAATCTGGGAACGCTGGTTACGCCACAGGCTATAAGATAGAACATATTACCTAAGATGGTTTGCGAAATGTGTATCCGATCCATATAAATTTACGTCTTTGGATTTCAACGTTTACATTCCCTACGTTACAAGAGTAACCAATATAGTTCTTCACAGTGACGTTCTAATATGCTGTCCTGACGTCAACTGTAGAACACATATTGCGCTGTATAAGACTTTAAAGTGAATCCTCAGTTCATATGGCTGTACGATGGTGAACTTTTCACAAGTGACTCGTACAAATGAGGTAAATTTTTACGTTATTAAACGCTCTTTCTTTTTCTACATAAAAGGCTATTAGACAATAAAAGTAATACTGGCTTTACAGATATGCATTTAATAGTTGCCGTGTGTGTTTACTGTTTAATACAAGGTGCGGCCTTTTGGGAATTATTTTGCAGTGGCTGTGATGAATATCTAAATTGTGAGAAAGTAATTAAATATAGGATTATCATGACATATTAATTAAGTACGAGTCATTACAATTTTACACAAAGTCTTGATGTAAAGTTTACTATTTTATATAATCGAAATCATGTTAAGAGGACTTCCTTACTTTGGTGTAACTTTTTTCAGTTCTTTTAATTTACGTCCACGTAAACTCAAGTATTTATTGTAGTGCCCTTAATTATTGTTTATTTCACCATACATCTATTTCATCTAACTCTTCGATCAGCACATACAACCAAACTTAATTAGCCATATAATAAGCCATTAAACAGTCATGATTTCATTCGTCAGTGCGGCATTTGTTAATTCGTTTAAGCCAAGTACGTCAAAATATAATTACGTTTTAGGAAATTTTATGGTCAGGTTCCTTTTTTTATCACCTCTAAATTGATTCAATGTTTTTCTACATGCAATTGCATTTAACGATGTTTAATTAAAATACGCAAAAGGAAGAACAATACACCTGCTGTTCAGCTTCCGTAAAACTAATTATGTATAATGGTTGCACTGAAGATGCTTAGGAGTACTCACGGTAAGCTTTTAAATATAGAATAGACAAGTAATTTTGTGATCAATAGCAACTGGTTTGAAAAGTGTTACTAATTGCAACTATCGATTGGCTATTTCATAAAGTACCTGACAGTTCAATTAGGGTGGCTCAAAACCTGTGGTGAGTAAGCTATTAAATTAAAATTTATAATCCAATTACTAAAGACATACTGAAGTTATTATTACTGGGATATTGGCGTTGTATTCGTAAATTTTACACAAAAACTGATAGTATAAGAATTTTAAGCTCCAATATGCAGAGTAAACGATTGTGATAATATTTCATGCTACATTGTTTAAAGAAGCACTTCATCACTTACCATTGCGTTGTGCTTTCTATGAAGTTATGCGGACTTTTCACAAAATGCCAAATCATTATGCTCTCCATGTGAGTTCTCCACGAAAGTTTAATAATCAGTACAATTCCCAGATGTCTAGGAGTGGAACATTGTTCCACTCATACAGTTACCTCCTTCTCGTAGATAATTGTCTATTCAAAAATATTTCTTTGGCAGTCAGTGCCGTCTCTTACAAATTCATCAGAAGTTCGTTAACAACTTGATTCTACTTTTATGATGAAAGAACATACACTTGTGAGAAGTTTTTAGGTGTACTGTTCTTTCTTATTCGATTACCTGCGTTTGCTGTGCAGATTTTGTGTGCAGAAACTCTAACAGAAACATACACACGTACATAACTGGTCATAGCAACCCTTCAGTTAGGATTACGACCAAGCTTCTCACACCACTTAAGTTATGAGTGTTAATTTTATACTTGAGTGGCAGGACCTAGAGTTTAAAGACGACTCCGAGCAACAGATTTTTGAGAAACTTTTCATGGCAATTTTATTTATTCCCTAACCTAACCTCTGTTGGAAATTTTTGACCTGCGGTTTAAACCATTGCCTCACGTATAATAAACCAACACTCTGCCTAGTAAACTACGGCGACAACAGTCCCTTATAAAAGTGGCCTTAAATCTGAAAGAAAAGATGGACTTGAACCGTATTTGGTTCTTTGTGATGCTTCAGTTAATTTTTCTTCTCTGACAGTGCTCAGTTTCCATTTTCAGCAACCCATAAAATCATTCGAATAATAGAAAACCAAGATTTTCCTGTTACCATAACAACGCTGGACCATGTATGTGACCAATAGGTGTCTCTGTAAATCTTCCTGCAAGATTCCTGCCATGTGATCAAGGCAGTTCGTTTCAATTGAGTTCTCAGAGTGCATTATGTCCAGTACTAACTCCAACAAATGCCTTTTTAGAGTTCGAGCAGACTTTCCATATGATTTATGTCGAATGTTGGGCGCATTTGCTTCACTATCTTTCCTGTATCCGAATACATCTGAATATATTGTGAATTCTAAGGTTTTAGATTCTTATATACAAACGGAATTGGTCATTACAACCCTCCAGTCAGGATTATTGACCTAGTTTCTCACATATGTTCCGGCAAATACCGTCGTTGCGCGGCTTCTGGCTAATTTATTTGCAGCTTAGTGGACAAAGCCGTGTGTTGGCACTGATATAGTATAAATGTTGACTCGCAACAAAAGCGTCCTCGAGGTTATTTTGTGAGGTTCTAGTGTCCCTAGCCGGATTCAAACACATACTGGCTCAAAGTATGCCTGGCAGTATGTAAGAGGAAGTCCTTTAATCTCTCTGACTGCGGGGGAATTTTTGACATTTATTACCTGTACATAATTGCCATTTAAAACAGGCAACGACTCTTCTAAAGATGCCATAACAGTATTCGAGGCTGTACCTACCTAGAGGATAAGACCTCCGTACAGTTAAACAATAGTTTTTGACCGACAAAGTCCATGATTGCACACTCGAATGTTACAGAAAACTCATTGTATTTCACACATCACATGCCTTAATATCGCACAAGAAAAGTTCCATCTTTCAAATGAACTACCTACGGCGTTCAATCAACCACTGAAGTCTGCAGGCAGCTGTATTGAAGTACCTGATTTTAAGTGCCTGTAATATCGGATATTATTGGAATATAAATTACTTTTTAAAGTTTCTTAAATTATTTTTACGATCATTTTAATACGTGTAATCTCTTTTTTAGAGGAGCAGCCTTAAAGAAATACCGTATTTTACATCATGGTATTGGATAATGTTAGTGTATATGTGTGTGTGTGTCTGTAGATTACAAAATTACCATATACTTTACCAACGCTAAAGGGGTAATTTATGTCATGTTAAGTTAGGTAATGCAATATCTAAACATTACAATTTTTATTTCATGTTGATTTGCATGTGTTCGTTCGTTCGATTTAAATACAAACAAATACACGCACCACTTATATACACATACATACATACTTATGTACATACACTGTGTTGTTGAATATGTATGGGACGTGCAGATAAATATTTAAAAGCCAACAATTTAAGTGAAGCTGTCATCAATACCAACAACCAAAAACTACAACAAATATTAGCAATAATAATAGTAACAACAATACAAACAAGAGCTTAAATAACAGACTACAACATTATTAAGAATTTAAGGCACATGCCAGCCAGCCAGCCAGTTGAGTTTGAAAGACAACGCCTTTAAGTCAATTTTCTTGTTATTTTAAGCCGTAGCTTTTCTTCATACACTGCTCAACGTTTTATAAACTCTTTGCTAAAAACGAAAAAAAAAAAACAAAAACAAAATAAGAAAAAGAATTGAAAGAAAGTTTTCCAATTTCAAAACACCGGTTTTAATGAAAGAAAAATGAAAACTTTTTAGAGAACGAAAGTTTTTTTCTTCTTGTAGATGCGGAATTATCATCTGCTGCTGGATAAAATTTAAGATTTTCTTTAATGGATAATGAAAGTGGTGGTTAGAAAATGTTAAAAAAAAGGTTAAAAGTCATTTATATATCGGGCCTTTGATTTAGAGTTTCCTATCTTTAAATTTAAGTAAAACATAGTGTGTGTGTGTGAGATATGATAAAATTTTTTATTCGTTTAAATACCTACTGTCAGCGTTATGGATGCCATGGAACGTATCCGAAATATCAAAATTTCCTTTACTCTGCCGCATAATTCAGACTGAATTTGGTCGATGGCATGGTAATCCATCCAAGTAATCTTAGCTTTAAGGGTTTGTGGCTTCTTCGAAGTCGCACATGCGACTTAAGGGAACGCTTCAAGAACCATTTCAACGGGGTCCAATATGCCAAGGGCATAAGGTGTGTAACACAGAGTGCTGTTCTGTTAAAATTACATGTCGTTGGTGATCAGATTGAAGTCGTCGTAAAATACTTCTTCGGTGACTTCCTCTCAGCAGATTTTTGGCAAAAACCCTGAAAGTAAATAAAATTTCCATAAAAAACTTCTCAAAAATCTGTCGTTCGGAGACGACTTTAAACTGTAGGTCCCACCACTCATGCATAAAATTAACACACACAACATAAGTAGTGTGAGAGGCTAGGTCGTAATCATAACTGCAGTGTTGTAAAGACCAATTATGTATGTATGGTGTCCAGATTATCCAATTTACGCCAAAAGAAGTTGTGTAATCGCCAACCTATAGTGTCGTTCTCAATGAAATATGGACCGATGACGCCGCCAGCTTAAAATCCACATCAAATAGTGACTTTTTCGAGGAGCATTGGACAGATTGGTATCTACTCACAGTCAACGATTTGTACAGAAATCGGTCTCATCGCACAAGATGATTTTTCGATAGATACAGCTACAGAGTATATTCAGCAAATACACGCCGTTGTCTATAGACGTTTACCTTCAGTTCCTGTGTCAATTGATTTTTTTTTAAGGGTAGAATCACAAGTTGTGGTCTACGAAAAGTCGAATTCTTTTGAGTGATGCGAAATTGAAGTCCTTGAATTCTTCTGCACACTCTCACGAACAGCAGTTTTCGGCAGTTCTTGCATTTCATCGACTTACAAATGGTTATCGATCGTTTACTGAAGCACCACCACATTACGAATAATCTCCACAATAGGACGATTATGGCGATCGTACAATGGACGAATCGCACGTTACGTTGCCCGAAGAGAACACCCATTTGCATAAAAATAGAGACTAAACGAATCACAACTAATTTTACAGACATAGCTTCAAAATTTCAAAAGTCTTTATTGGAAGACCCAATATAAGTAAGATAATGTTTGAAGAAGCTTCTTCGTAACTGACTATTGAAATTTGTCTCTCTAATCTATTTATAATTTTGTTTTGAGCATACGTGAGCTATCTTTATGGTGGCACCATACCGTATTAAGCACGACATCAAAATAATTTCAACAGCTTCTACGTGAGAATTAACTTTTTGAATGAAAAATTCTATTTTGTTTTCTATTAAAGTACTTCCTTTTCTATGAATCTAATCAAAAACAGCCCGAAACGTTACCATAGATAGCTGACAACTTCCAATCAAAACTCATAGAGTAAATAAAATTACCATGAAATGTTTCTCAAAAATCTGTCGTTCGGAGTCGACATTAAACTTTAGGTTCCGCCACTCATATAAAAAATTTAACAAGCACAACATAAGTGTAGCGAGAAACTAGGTCGTAATCCTGACTGAACAGTTGTAATGACCAATTATGTATGGTAAGAAGAAAGAAATGTCATCACAGTCTGTGAGATCTTCTGGTATACACAGGCACAACTTGATGTACCAAAGATCGGATAAATGTGCAAGCACATGGGACTTGCGGTGAATGTACAGCATCCATTTTTAAGGAAATTTAGACGAAAGTGCTTCATACACTACTTCTAGAGAATATTTACTTATGTTATGGCAAACATAGCTTACATTATTAATTGTTTCGCTAAGAGCCTATCGAAACCCGGATGATAATGCTAATCTAAACGTTTAATCTGAATGAAATTAGTATTCCACGAAAAAATTCTTGCGTTCCATTTAGAAACTTTTTTGTTTAAGGAATATAGTGCTTGTGTTCACAAAGCCTCTGCCTTATTGCGTCATTTATATTCATTTATATTTGCTTTAATCTAGCTTCATCAAAGCAAGTGGTTTTTATCAAGTTTTTACAACTATTGGCATATTGTAACAAGTTCTAGAGAGATAGGGTTGCCCTTTTTTGTTGCCTAGAACAACAAAATCTAAGAATTTTTTATTTTTCTTGTTATATTTGGCATAGTACCGAGGAACTCTACACATTAATTTTCACAGTTTTTTAAGATGCGACATTGCATGAGCTTCCTATGATGTTCATTGCTAAAATTACGCTCTCTGGAGGACTGAATGTGTGTGGACTTTTTGAATAAATTGTTTTAACGGCATTGACGTTTTTTTTTTTATTTCTGAAAATATTTAGAGTTGGTATCCTGCACACTTATAGAAAGTGGATTAATCGGCTTTGTTGTTAAGTACTTACTTACTTACCATATTAAGTGAAAGAGTAAAAGAGTCAAAGCCTACAGGATTAATTTGAATTTCTTTAGTTTTCATAAAGTTTTCTGACACTGTCCAATTTACTATTGAAAAATTTTGTAAAAATCAAAATCGGTTTCTTGGTGGTCTTTCCTAATCTCAAACTATATGATGGCGTTTTATTTACACATGGTTTACATACATTATACCCTCTACAAACAATTAAATACATGCACAAGAGAATATAAATAATTTTTTTTTAAATTACATGAAAAAGACAACGTTTAACAAAAAAAAAAATATTGAAAAAACTAAAGACCTGCATGCAACAATTTTCAATGAAGAACTTGATTTGAAAAACCAATTACGCAAGTAGCTCTACATTTAGCACCTCAATTGTTGCAGTTGTTGTTTTAGTTTTTAGTATAAAGACACCATGCCACATCACATCACACTGTGTGTGGAAATACAGTGATCGCATACACGTTTCTTTAGCTGTTGATATGATACAATTACCAGCTAAATTCATATTGTTTTACTAACTACGTACGCGTATGTGCGAATGTGTATCTTTCTAAATGGGCACGCAAAACATCCACAGATATTTAGATAAACAAAAATATATGTATGTGCGAGCGTTACTTGGAGTGGAGGCAGTAATATTGACCAATCTATTAGGAATCAACATATATGTATGTATGTATATGCGTGTATATACCATACACGTATGTATGTATGCATGCATGTAACTTAACTACTTACTGCAACTACCAATGGTTAAATATGTTTAACTTGGCTGTCACTTGTAAATGCTCGAAGCATTATCGACTATTTTAAATAACTTTATTATAGAAGGCTGGCCTCAAGTGCGTTTACGCATAGAAATAGCAAAAGGACAGACACCAAGCTAGACCGTACGATTGACGTACAGTCTAGTCCAGTCCGTTCATCCGTCCGTCTATGCAACATACATACATATTTCAGCATGTTAGAAACTGCATACAAAAGGAAAATGCTATTAAAACAACATTTATTGACAAGTAAATTGAATAAAAACAGTGTAACTGTAACGTATGCATACAGAGTGTTAAATCAAATGGGAATTGTTTCCATCACTTAAGGGTAAAGAGCCAGTCTTTATGGTACATTTCTATATGGTTAATGATAAATAATTAGCAAATAATTGAGTAGGCCTTCTTAGCATATGGTTTACGTTTAGAGCCAGATAAAATCTAGTCAGCGTGAAAATGAAATACAAACACATGCTTTGAGAGTAATTTCAATAGTTTATGGTAGGTACGTTTTAGGATGCCGAAGGTAGTAGAATTTGTAAACATTTAATTAAATTTTGTATGAAAAATGTCAAGGGATAGCTTTAAAATTTGATAACTTTTTATTATTAATAGTCTAATGCTTTATAATAGAAAAATGCGTCATTACTGTTAAAATTTAAAAAAAAGAAATAGAGAAAGTGCACCCATTCGAGGAGTGATCGAAATGGTCGATAATGGACATGCTGGGTCAACGTACCACTCGTACCTTCTTCTTTGTGTATAAAAAACTCGCCTCACTCATGAGCTCAAATCAGCAAAATTAAATCAAATCATTCATGCAATCAGCGGTTAGAAATGAAATATTATTTCATTCATATGGATGCTGCTGCTGGCCTCACAGTACCTCATTCAATCGGACCAATTTTCGTGGACTTTTTCGAGTGTATGGGGTCGTATATGAGCAATGGCATTACGAATGTTGGTCTTCAAATGCTCAATTGTCTCTGGTTTGTAGGCAGAACAATTTTCTTTAACGGCACTCCACAGTAAATAGTCCAACTGCATCAGCTTTTTGACTACCAATTAAGGTCAACATTTCTCCGTCCTCATTTTTAAAGAAATGTGGGCCAAGATGCCTTCGGTTCACAAGCCGCACCAAATAGTCACTCGTAATGGGTGCATTGGCTTCTGTAAGATCACAAATACGGCAACTTTGCTTGTTAAGGTACACACCAAGATGAAAATGAGCTTCATCCGAAACGATGATTTTTTATTGGCAAAATCGACATCATCGTGCAGTTTCTCGTTGGCCCAATAAATCCCAACGTTGCTCAAGCATAAATCGATTCATTCCGTTCAGTGGAGATAATATCTTGAAATTTGTAACAGACTAGAATGACATAAGTATTGCAAGGTTCGAAATAACCGATGGTTAAAATTTAAACCTATAGATGGCCCACCCCATAGATACCGCCCTTAAACGACCTTCCTTTTATTGTTTTTTGATTTTATATAAGCAATATTTGCCACAACATGGTTGAGTACAGTTGGGACTTAATTCTTCGCGCGTGAGTTTGTCGGTTATATATTCGTTGCCTCTAAGAAAGCCTTAACAAAAAATACTTTGCAAATCAATTCTTTCGGTATATCGAGTAGTTTGGAAAGATCAACTTGAACGGCTTTAACTGTTGTCACAGTATTACTAGCTGATGTCATGGTAAACATAGGTTACAATCACAGAAAGTGTATTATAGTCCATAATGAACTAGAAAAAACCAAGAGAGCATTGACTTGGCGCCATATTTATTAGGCTTTGACTAATTGTCATATAAAATAGTTCCTTGAAAATCTTATAACGATTTTGCAAGAATCCTGGCATTGTTAAGTAAGATGCAGATACCTCCTGCAGAGACAGATGCTTTACGTATTACACCAACCTAATACTCTTCAAGTGATTCTCGATATACAATCTTTGGGTTTAGTAAGTAACTAAATGACGTTGAACACTGCAATTCGCTTTTCTATGTTCATTTCTATGTATTGAACAATGATCGCCATGTGGAAAGCGGTTTATAAAACTCGAAATATTTTTATGATCGTATTTTATACTGTACTGTTTCCAAACTGGAGGCGTGAAAGAAGGAAAACAGCTGCTTTGTTCACAGCAACGGGGAGTTAGTTTTGAATTATTCTCGAAACAGCTTAGACTGAACATATGAAAGAGGGATGTAGGTCGTTCAACCAAAAACCTTCGCTATCAAGGAGTTTGCACACTGGCCTAGATAGGGTGTAGTTTCTACGAATTTGGTATGAATATTTACGAACAGCCGTTTAAATGGGGAAGCCCTCAAATTACCGATTTTATGGTCTAAAACTGCTCTAGATTGTCGCTTGTTTCTTAATAAGGTGGTTAGACAGTTTAAACTTAGTACCTATCGATCCCGGCAATAGGAATATAGAGGGACGTTTTAGCGAACTAGGCCATCACCTTATAAGTTTCTACCAAACAATGCTCTCTTGCTAACCTAACTTTCGACGTTAATAATAGGTTCCAAATAATAGATGAGCGTCTGAAAGTGATTGGTCGCTAGGTCTTCATCTTGACATTTATGGTTCGAGGAATATAAAAACAGGAGAGATGGTTTTACTTGTGTTTGTAAATACATACTGAAATTGCTTCAGCACTTGGCAGTAGGTAGTGTGTTGACTTATTAGACGTTCAAACTGCAGCTCAACATGTATAACAAAAAGAAATATGAAAAATACTTCTTCGGCAACATCCTCTCAGCAAATTTCTGGCACAATCTCTGCGAATAAATAAAAAAATTGCCATTTAAAGTTACTCAAAAATCTGTCGTTCGGGGTTGACTTTAAAGTTTAAACTGTAGGGTCCTGCCACTCTTGTATAAAATTAATACACACAACTTAAGTGGTGTGCGAAGCTATGTCGTAATACAGTCTGAAGGGTTATAATGACCAATTATGCTAAGCTAATGTATGATAAGCTACTCTGTAATTATGTATGTATGTATGTTTGTATGTATGTACTCGTATGTATTTGGCAGCAGGGTTTTAAAACTAATATAATAATGGTACTGAAGAAGAGCACCTTCTATGTTTATATGCTGCTATCGCTGGTAGATGTCTGGCAGTAATATGAAAAATCTCTTCGGAATATCGGTTCATTGTGTTCGATTTGAAACTGTTGTACTCAATCCTTGCTGGAATTTTCTTTTAGATTTTGCATGATTAATGAACACACGGTGTTGACACATGATCTGTTTTTAAAATATATACTTCCGAGCTTTAATTTTCAATAAAAAAGCGCGTGTGTGAGATATCACCGATATTTTTTTTATTCGTTTGAAAGACCTTTCATCATTATAGGTGGACTATAACATCGGTCAAACAGTACAAATCAAAACTACTGAGTCCAATTCCATATTCGGCATAAGATAAATTAATATTCAGATGATTTTTTTTATTGTGATTCAAAATTGAAATTCCTCTTTGAACTGTTGTAGTTCATAATACTTGTTCCATTGTAGAGATAAATTTCGGAACAACACTTTTTTCTCATCTTTTGACTATCGTCACCTGCAAATATAAATCTCAGTTAACGGCTGGTGATCTTTAAAGGTGTCTCTAAATATTGGTGTGTATCGTTTAACTAAACTAAAGTGATCTTTTAATTTATGCGAATTTAATAAATATTTAATAATGCATATTTATCAATAACTACCACTAAACTATACTTTGATAAATTCTACTTTAAACAACAATATGTTGCTTGTTTTCTTTAGACTATACAACGATCTCATAAATTATTTATTTTTTGCGCAATTTATTAAAAAAAAAAAGAGAAATAAAGGTCCATTAAGATAAATGACAAGTTGGTTTTATTATCATCATTGCTTTACATTTAAACATGTTTATTTACTTTGTATGCGATTATTTACCACAGTTATTATTTGTCCACATTATCTAACAACGATGGTAACACCCTCACATTTATTAACCCTTTGTAGGTTAACGAAAAAAAATAAAGCGTGGGTGTTAGAAAAAATTTTTCAAATATTATAGTCTTGCCATATTTATAAAGGACATTTCGTGTTTCGTTATTAAACACATCAAATTATATAAAAAGGATTACAAATTATTAATCGACCCTCAAATGATTAACTGTGTAAATAAAGATCTTAAAAGAAATTCCATTGAAGTACCAAACCCATAATTATCACTGGACTGGCATTTGGTATGCTGTGCTTAGATTTCTTCGCATGCTCTGAAGGTGATATAATGCAGCGATTACATTTCCAATCTGCATTTACTTCTCTTGCCTCTTTCATGATAATTTAATGTCTCAAGTATTGGTTGCAGTAATTTGCAACATTGTATGCCAGAAATGTTACTGTTTGGCTATCATGAGGAAGACTAAAATGGACTTGTGTATTAGTATTGTGTCTTGCCAAAGTAGTTCCAAATATAAAAAGAATAAAATACAAAAGAAGAATTGAAATCATTAATCTTAACTATCTCAAGTGAAAATACCGTATAAAGATATGATTTTAAGGAGAATTTCGAGCATAACATGTATTAGGATAAGCTGCTCAGTAAATACATAAAATATCATGAATTATTTGAGTGTGAAAGAAGAAAATTTATGTTTAGATCTTTAATAATCGAACAATCATATTAGTTTGGTTTGGGATTACACCCACGATTCACTTTCAGTGATAAAATATCGCAATGAATTAGGATTTCCTTCCCGTAACTCAAATCACCAGAAACAGAGTTGTTTTCTGTCAGGATTCTTCTGATTGAGCGAGCTTCATTTTTAATTTATTTACTCCCCAGGTTCTGTAGCGTGTTTCAAGCGGAGGTAATGGCCTTCTACCGGACCGCTCCTTTCACCAACATCTCCATCTTCTCTGATAGATCTCTATCGAGGGTTATGACTAACTCTAGGGCGTTTCAGTGTCTCACTTGTCTGGGTTCCTAGGCACAGTCACATTTTAGGAAACTGAAGGACTGGAGCACTCCTTCCGGAACATTCGTCAATCGATTTAGGTATGCCACTTACCTCGATTAAATTGGCAATTGGGCGAAAATTCTTTCGGAACGCCAACCTATCCCGCGTCAATGAAGAATCTTGCACCACTGGCGGTCTCATTTGGCCCTCGATGGATAGAAGGCGCACCAACCAGTTACTCGGACTTGATCGTAAAATTATCTCGCTAGCAGTGGCAATGCTTAGAGGTCAGAAAGACTCCAGCTCTCATCTAACGACTTCTGTCGTGGCTGTAGATCCTTCTGAAGCAGCACAATGTTGAATAACTGAAGTGATAAGGGTCGTTCGTCCTTAACTTCATATCTTAATATCTTCTAAATTGCCCCAAATAACAGGCTTGCCTTTTACAGTATCCTTTCCATCCCCTCGAATTCTACATCATATATCGTTAGCATCGTGGTGTATGATCATTTCAAAGCCGGTTTCGCTTTTTAGGACTGCTGTTTACCTCAATTTTTATGTCGCCATTGGTTGTTACTATACTGGAGGAGCTACATGAGTATTCAACGAGTTAGTCCTGTATCATAATAACGAGAGGATTAACATTGTTAATTTTCATAATATATTGTTACGAAAATGGGAATGGTGTTATTAAAATAATAAACAAAAGCTCCAAAAACAAAACAATGGACTTGTTCACGTGATCAACGAATA
Organism: Sarcophaga caerulescens; assembly: GCA_927399465.1. Classification (NCBI taxonomy): domain Eukaryota; kingdom Metazoa; phylum Arthropoda; class Insecta; order Diptera; family Sarcophagidae; genus Sarcophaga; species Sarcophaga caerulescens. Next base: position 117,304,430 of record OV656872.1, on the reverse strand, counting down.
AGTAAGAATATAGCAACAACATCAGTATAAAAAAATAAGGGATCAAGATGTAAACAGCCAACAACAAATTGCAGTATAAAAAAAAAATAGGGGATAGACAAATAAACAAGCAAAAACAACTCCGCCTGGACGAACGTAAACAAGATACACAAACAACAATAAGGAAAACAACTTGTTTACATTTTTAGATATTTCTCGAAGACATTCTCCTTCAAGTGCATTCATCAGACTGCTGACCCTTGTGATATAAAAGGCAAGACAGAGCAGGCAACGGAATTCAGTCAGTCGTGTGTGAAGACGACAATTGGGATTCAGTAAGAATTCGGTCAGTCGTGTGTGAGACACGTGAGTTCAGAAAGAATTCAGTCAATCTTGTGTGAAGATCTCCGTATTGTTGCTTAAAAAAGGTTGTAAGCAGAGAGAGAATAACGAACAATTGTTATTGCGTACGCGGAAGAGAATCGTGGTTTAAACGAACGAGTGTGAAAGAAGAATAACAATTAAAATAAATTGTTATTGTTTAAGTCAAATCATTAAAGGTGGCACACGGAATTATGCGAACAATAAAGAATTGATTTAAAACTAAACACATATTTATTTTTATTTTATTTGCAATCTACGAACTCATATTTTTAACGTTTTTAAAAGGGTGAAAACGTAACAATATTCAAGTCTAACTTTGACTATATGTGTACATAGATAATTCCAAATGAAAAATATCAACGGATTTCTTTTTACTACACCGTATATTTTTTAAATTATTTACTTCATATCGTGTTTCATCAATGCTTAAGGGGGGAAATAGTATCACACAAAAGGGCATTGCTTTTATTTTGTCCGACACTGTAGATTTATTTTTTAGTAACTTGTACCCACAATTAGGGTTTCTCTTTCGCTATTCCATATAATTTATGCCTGCTTGTAATTGTTTTCTCTGGGTTTTTGCTCTGATGATTGTCATTGTTTTCATTGTTTCTTATCATTGTTGTACAATTAGTACAAAAATTCTTGGTAATTTAGTTTTTTTTATTTTATTTTTCATCATATTTACTGAGTTTTCTTTTCTGAAAAACTGAAAAAGGTATACAGAATTATTAACATGTGGTTTATAATTAAAATTTAATTTGTATTTTAAACAACGAATTACTTTGCTGTTGTTGGCATTAGACTTGACCATATAAATATGGTATAAACACTGATGACTAAGTCAAGTTAAGCATGTTTTGTTTTTGTTTAAAAATTTTTTTTTCTGTTTTTCTGTTAATTTGTGGTCATTTACGTGTATTTTTGCAGTCAGTAATTAGTAATTAGCTTAATTAACACTATAATAATTAAATACTTTGTTTTGTTTTCGTTTTCAAACTGAAACAAGAAAAAAAATCCAAATAACACAGGGGATTTTCACTGTCTAGCTGTATTGCAGCATATACAGAAATATTTTACTTGATTTCATTTCATTACATTTCCCCAGATGACATTGTCACTGCTCTGCTCTGCTCTGGCGGTTAATGTTCGTAACGCTGAGTGGATTTATACTGTCACTGCAGCGCATTGTTAAATATTTCCTGGGGAATTTATTGTTGTGACATTTAAAGTCTAAATATGTACGTATGTAAGTAGAAATGTATTAATTAGAGTACTTTTCTGATTACGTAGTTTAAAGTTTACAGAGATACTGGCCAACTAACGGTTTGATTCATCGACTAACAGTTCAAATACGTACATTTTATAATTTGACACGTGACTTATGGTTTTTCTAGACCTACAATCATTTTTCTTAACACGTTCACGCCGGCGCTTACAACCGGTGGCCCGCACTAGACTGCCTCATCGGGCGCAATTTATCATGCTATTAGACGATATACGTAATACCAATTATTTGGATCTTTAACAGTTCAACTGCCGAAAATTCAAAAGATTTAATGAAGATGAGACGAATTCAGGAAGAAAAACAGAAAACTTTACACGATACCGTTGTATTGTTGCAAAATAGCTGCCGTCCGATAGAGCGAAAAGCATTCAGCGCAGCCGCCAGCAGGCGACAAACATGAATTAAAGCGCCGTGTTAATAACGAAAATTCGAAAGGATAGAAATATAAACGATTGAAAACTCTTATGAAATTAATACTTAAGCCATGTGTACACTAGCAATGTACTTGCGCAAGGTACATAATATCAAAGAAGACATATTAAAGGGATAGATGATGTTCCTAAAAATCCAGGCACTTTCCAAGTATTATATACACAATCTAAACTTTTGAAAATTTTGAAAATAAAGTCAATATGACCCTTCTTCAGTCGCCAATATTTTCATCACGTGCAACAAGTTTATTAATTAAAGTAAGAGGGAAACTTTGAAGTCACCGTAGTCTAGTAGGCAGTATGTAACTTTCTCTCTGACAGAAATCTTTCTGTCAAAAACTCAGACAGTAAATAAAAATTGCCATGAAAACTTTCTCAAAAACAATCTGTCGTTCGGAGTCGACTTTAAACTGTAGGTCCCAGCACTCATGTATAAAATTAACGCACGCAACATAAGTGGTGTAAGAAGCTAGGTTGTAATCTTGACTGAAGAGTTGTAATGATCAATTATGTATGTAAGAATGTATTAGAAATTTAATGTCATATTCGCTGCCAAAGGTAACAGCATTTTCTTACAAAATACAGTGTTTCTATAATAAAAGAATTAAGAAACAAACTTTTTCTTGGCATTGGCTTATATTTGTTACAAACTGTATTTGTTAAGGCCACAATATCATGGGTAATGACCAATTATGTACATATATGTATATATTCTAATGAAATAGAAATCAAATCAAACACATCTTCAGGACTTTGGCCACTTGTTGTCCTTTCTTTTGTTATTTCTTGACTATAATGCGTTCGAATGTTGTGCAATTTTGATCCTAAAAGCTCAACAGGCTGAAATCGTGAAAGGTCTTCCTTAATCCATGCTATACGCCAATATCTAGAACACTACAAACTTGCATGTAAAGGTCCAAATTAATTTGTGTCAGATGCTGATAGTGTGCGTATCACAGACATGATATACGAATTTTCACTGACCACTTCAATGGTAATTTCAGCCTTTCAGTCATTAGCTTGTTTCACACAAACCTAATGTTCTGTGTGTCAATTTTATGCATGAGCGACGGGACCAAGAGTTAAATTTCAACTCCGAACGACAGATTTTATAAAGTTTTCATGACAAGTTCATTTACACTCAGAGTGTTTTTAGAAGCTCTCGTCTAGTAAGCCAACCACATAATAGCCTACAGGGCCGTAGTTTAGTAGGTAGGGTGTGGCTTATTAGACGTGAGGCTACAGTTCAATCCCCTGGTCAGACATCTCCAACAAAACGACGTATGATAATATTTTTTTGGCGACTTCCTTTCAGCAGATTTCTGGCAAAAACTCTGCGAGTAAACAGAAAAATTGCCATGAAAAGTTTTACAAAAAAATCTGTCTTTCCAAGTCGACTTTAAACTGTAGGTTCCGGCATTCATGTATAAAATTAACACCCACAATACATAAGTGGTGTGAGATGCTAAGTCGTAATCCTGACTGAAATGCAGTAGTGACCAATTATGTAGGTATGTATGTATTGGTGGAGAAATGATGTGTAGGGTATTAGTCAGCGAAGTTTGTTTGGTGATAAATTTTTCGTCTTGTTTATAATCGATCATAAATTATTTAAACTCCATGTGGCAAAAGTATATAATTTTTTTAAAATTTATTTTAAACATAAAATTTAATTATCACTTTGTATTACGACACAGACAGGTCTTCAAATCAGATTAGCAATCCCTTGAGTTTAAATCTTATTTAAAATTTTAAAAGATTTCACATCTTAAAACTCTCTATAGAATAGCAGTCAATTATACTAAAAAAATTTTATAATCAATTGAAGTTTTTTTTTGTTATTTTTTTGTGAATATTTTAATATTCTTTTATCTAATTTTTTTTTTAATTTAAATTTTATTGCCAATAAAGCATTTGAGTTTGAGGAATTTAATTATTCATTTATTTAATAAATTTCTAGTTTTTATCGAAATGCTAACAACTAATAAACAACGATCCCCTTGTTATCGGTCTCTGGAGATCATTATTGAACCTGTTGATATATAAGCCCAATAAACTAATTAATTACGTGGTTAAGTTAAATAAATCAACATTGTTTTCAATAACCAAATAAGGACATGGACTTGATTTTAAGCTTAAGCTGCTAATTTAACACAGCGGTGACAATAGAATTTGCAAGAAATTAACACAAACCGTAATTATCTCTCTGCTTAACAACAACAACAATTTATTAGAATTTGTATATTTTCTACTGTATCGACCATATACACAATACTCTCGTATAAGCAATTTGCATAATTAATAAAGCATTTTTTCAATATGATATATGCTTTATTATCATAGCAAACTAATTGTATCATTTGATAATTAATTATAATTCTATTAAAGTTTTAAATTGTCTTGCGCCCGCCAATATTTATTTACTTAACGCCAATACATGTGTACGTACCATTTTTGATTTTGTAGGGTGGACCTTGATTTTGAAATTCAACAGATAACGACAATGAAATAAATAGCACAGAAATAATTTTACTTGTTTATGAAATCAATATATTCGTGATTAATCTTTTGCTTCGATACATATGTATGTACCAGTATAGATATCTTACAATAATAAATTGGATTAACAGTAGCTCTGTAATTATCAGTTGGATACGAGCTATTAAAAAACATACAACATACACACATCCATTTGACTGAAAGTAGATGAATAATATATAAGAACTTTAAGTCTGATTCTCTAACAACTTCTGGGTACAAACATGCCATAAAACTAATTCAAGAAGGGATTTAATAAGACATCACATTACAAAATTCCTTGTATTCCCACGGAAACGATTCTATTTCCCAAAATAAACGATAATTTTTGCGGTAATATTGCACTCTATTGCAGAGTAAATTTTGCAAATATAAGCAGTACACTCGAACGACCATTGGCCATTACAACCATTTAGTTAGGATTACGACCTAGCATATCACACCACCCATAAGGGATGTGTTAATTTTATTCATAAGTGGCGGCACCTAATATAATATAATATAACTTAAGAACCTTTCGCATGACATTCTCAAAGCTTTTGACTGGAGACTATTGACTGTAATACTGGCCGTAAGAATTTTTTTTATTCTTTTTTCGACTTGTTTAGTTATTTAACGCACATTCTATTACATACTTATTGGAACTAAACATATTGGTTGACAATTTAATCGTTTGAGTTTTGAAAATTAGAAGAAAAAAACGGAAATAATTTCTATCTATTACGATAAATAAATATCACGTCTAAACAGTTGGTGACAATTGTTGGGCTCTAACTTTGATACACTTTTTCTAGCACTTTGGTGTCTTACGAATGATGACTGTAATGTTGGCTTTTTCCAAAGATTGAATTGTGGCTTGTTTCTCCTTGAACCTGTACCTCGACGAAAAAATAGCCTAGTGGGGTTAAAATGTATTATTTTGGCGGCCAATGGTCTGCTGCAGCAAAACGTGATAATAATTTTCTCAACAAACTCCGATATCTACTACCTACTTACTTAATTGTTCATTTCTCACACCATTTATGTTGTGTATTAATTTTAGCCGTAGTTGGTGGGACCTACTGTTTAAAGTCAACCCTGAATGAGAGATCTTTTCTAGCATGGCAAATTTTTTTATTTACCCTCATATTTTTGCCAGAAATATGTTGAGCGAAAGTCATCGAAAAAGTATTTGTTTCATATTTCGTTTTGTTTTGGATGTCTGACTTGCGGTTTAAAACGCGACCTCATGTCTAATACGCTACCTACTAGACTACGGTGACTCCTTTAATATTACCATATATTTTGCTCAATTGACAGCGTTGCAACAAGAGCTGTGCAATGCTGTCGGAATACACGCAATAAAGGGTAGATTATATTGCTCCAGAAATGCTTATCCTCCACCCTCCATTTGACAGAATGAAACTATTCCGACTGAGTGGATGGTAAAAAGGAGCGACAACGAATAATATAGAATATGAAAAGATGCCGGTCAAAACATTATTGTCTAGGCCATATTGCGTGCCTGTGAATCTTATTGATACAGATTCACTAGTTCCAGAAACCTCTGTAACGAAAACTATTTTCGTTGATTTCGAGAAAACTTTCGATCGGATGAAGCACCGAAATATATGGAGTGCACTTAAGAGAGTTCCAGACGAATTAATCCGTTTCATACAGCTCGAGTATAAAGCATTTCAATTCAGAGCGTTGCATGGCTTCTGACCCTACTGAGACTCATCAACGACTATCAATGACTAACGAATGTAGTTTTAACGTCCGACCTTGTCCATGCATGTCAATAAATTCGCAGGGGGATTTTGAATCATCTTATATGTTTGCCGGGACATAGGAAATTGCATTGTTGATGAGCTGAAAGAGCAGCTTCAGGACAGGCACTAGTGATTCTTATGGGTCATTATCCTTTTGGTGGGCATGCCAAAAGACTTAGCATTATGGTAAATAACTTATGCTGGAGTTGTGGGTCTGAGAATTAGGAAGACACTGTCTCTCACCTCATGTGTCAGTGCCCTGCTCTTGTCACAAAGAAACGCAGAGTTTTAACCTCTCACCTTCTCTCATCTCGCACCGATCTCTCTTATATAAAGATCGCTGCAATAGCGAGATTTATTATAGATTCAGGTTGGTTTTCATTAAGGAATATTTGATCTCCGGATAGGATTATTTGTTGCACAATTGGCATAAATGCTGACCTAAGTCGAACCTATTCTACCTAACTTACCCTAGTCCACGAGGTACTTCGAACGAATATTGATTACACTCTCAATAACAGTTTCTATCAAACATACGTACATAATTGGTCATTACAACCATAACTGCCAGATAAATGAAGCATCAAATCGTCAAATATTTGAGAAAAAATCGTCAAAATCGTCAAAGACGTTCATTGAAATCGTAAAAAAATCGTCAAAAAAATAAATAAATAAATTGTAAGGTTTTAAAAACAAAAAAATATAAAGTCAATGTTAAGCAGCAATAATATTCCATCATCTATACCCATGTGTGGTGTAAATATTAGGGCGTCAGAAGATCTTGATATTATGGGCATGAAAATTCAGTGTGATGTTCGCTAGAACTGACACATTTTTCAGTGCCTTGGTTTCTTAAGACGCTGCAATAAATACTTCACTTCATCTGTTCTACTTACCATTTGCACCATTTATAACCGATCGAGAAAGGAATACAACTCTCATGTATGACTTCTCGACCGTTTACAGGAGAGGCCATACTAGCTCGTTAGTCACGATAGTGTGTCCAACTCCATTGATTCATTGGAGCATCGTTGCAATGTGGCTTGTGTTTCACTGTTCTATCGCTACTACAACCGAAATAAGGGGACTTGTTTATGAAAATCATGTATTCCTACGTAACACTCGTCTATTCGTATGTGGAACTCCCTTCCTGCAGAGATCTTTCCTGTTACTTATGGTATAAAAATATTCAAACCTATTGTCCATAAACACTCCTCCCTATTTCTTCCTTCCAATATATATTCCTAGTTCCAAACACAATGATATCAATGCCATTCCCTGAGTGTTGGTCATATGAAAATAATGGCACTTGCCTTTGTTCTTCCGATGGTAATATTAGAAGCTATAATCGAATTTTTAAAATTGTCTGCATTGTTGTTAAAATTGTAACAACTGCAAAATAAATACAAAGCTTAAGGAGACTTTTAATGTACTAAAGTAAAGAATATGATGTAAATTTTTAATTGCTAAAAATCGTCAAAATAAAGGCATAAATCGTCATGTCGTCAATATGATATTTTTGGAGCACAAAATCGTCAAAATGACGATAAATCGTCGAATCTGGCAGCTATGATTGCAACCCTTCAGTCAGGATTACAACCTAGCTTCTCACACTACTTATGTTACGTGTGGTAATTTTTCACATGAGTGGTTGGCCCAACAATTAAAAGTTGACTCCGAATTACAAATTTTTAAGAAACATTTCATGGCAGTTTAATTTACAGAGTTTTTGCCAGAAATCTATTGAGAGGAAGTCACCGAAGAAATATTTTCTCATATTTCGTTTAGTTGAAGATATGTGACGAGGGGTTTGAACCATTGCCTTACATCTAATAAGTCATCACACTACTAGATGACGGCTATTTCATAGAATATCGACTGAAATCCGCAAGGGACGTTAAGACATAGTTGGTGACAAAGAAGCTTGTTAGACGCGATAATTTTTGTCGATAAAAATCCAAGCTAATCGCAGATCAAAAGTCAGACTCAAAACGTTAGTAAATTTAAAGAATTTTTGTTCATCATTAGCACTAATTGAGCAGATTTATAAATTGTATTGCTTGCACTATAACTTTTTTTTACTAATTTGTTATTCATGTTTCTAATATTGTTCCAAATCTAATTTAAAAAAAATACTAAAATTGCAAAACGAATTGAAAACGAAGAAAAAAATTCAATGTTCAGTATTCCCTTAACATTTAAAATCTGGAACAATTTGCAGTTATTCTAGATTCCTACTTAGTTCTGGCACTTAACATGCCATAACTATTTAGTTTAACCGCTTTTTAATGTTTTTTTTTAACATTTAAAATGTTTGCTCAAACATTTTGTTGTTGTTGTTATTTCTGTTTTTATTGTGTTTTGTTGGCTAAGGTTTCCAACCAATATCCATATCATGTCGAAAATGTTCATTCACATCGTAAATCACCAGCATAAATTGTAAATTATAACCATGTATGACTTGTTTTAATAACAAACCAAGCAATTGAATGTGAGAAGAAACAAGAAACAAAAAACAAAGCAACACTTATTAAATAAAACAAAAGAAATGTACAAATAAATAATTGTTCACAAAAAAAAAAACGAAATCAAAGAAAAAAGTTGGAAAAAAAATAGCAAACGAAACGAATAAAAAAAAAATTTTTAAATTCTCATGTCAACGTTAATAAAGCCCACATTTTGTAAATCACGCCTGATCAGCAAATGGAATAATAAAAAAATCTCTTTTTTTTAATACAATTTAATTCAGAAAGTGTCAAATCCATTATGCTAATGCTGTCACTAATAATAACACGCCTAATATACATATAAATAACAATAACAACAACACAAACAAATGCTTACATATCCAATATACACAAACGTGCCTTTATTTACATACGCATTGTGTTCTATATGTGTTTTGCATAAGTAATCCATATTTCATTTGATACTCTCCAATACCCTACTTCACCTACGATATCCAGGTGATTATAATGGAACTTGTAACAGCTTAACATCTATAAAGAAAAAATGTTTTCCTTACAATCGAAAATTTTGTAAAACTTGTTCATTAAGCGTCCCTTAGTTTGAAGAAAAAATGTATTTAAGGGTGCCTCAATAAGAGGCGACATCTATGACATTTGGCAGTTTTCCCACACATATTTATTTCGATTACTTGAAATGGAACGTTTTGCGAAAGACAATCTTATTACAAACATTTTTAAAAATAAACAGAGACATGCGTCTAGTAGGTAGAGTGTTGGCTTATTAGACTTGAGGACACAGTTCAAACCCCAGGACAGACATCGCCAATTAACCGAAATATGGAAAAATATTTCTTCGGCGGCTTCCTTTCAGCAGCTTTCTGGCAAAAACTCTGAGAGCAAGTAAATAATGGCTATGAAAAATTTCTCAAAAATCTGTCGTGCGGAGTCGACTTTAAACTACAGGTCCCAACACTCATGTATAAAATTAACACACACAACATAAGTCGTGTGAGAAGCTAGGTTGTAATCCTAACTGCAGGGTTGTAATGTCCAATTATGTATGTCTGTAAGTAAAGGGCGTTTAATGTGTTGACCATTCGAGGTGTGGTCAAATAATTTGCAAAACTTGGCTTACTTACGGTTCGACAAAGTACTCGTTGGTCTCTTGAAAACATTTCTCCTGCAAACGAAAAATCAATTCAACATTGTCCTCAACAACTTTAAGTTTCACAAAGCCCTACGCAGCGAATTTTTACAAAAGTTCTCCAACCTCATTCGCATAAAATTCAACAAACCAAGGAAAGCGCCACCAAATCGATGCAAAGTAAAGTCAATGCCAGGTTTTCGAAGAAATTCTTCATCTTCAAAGATGCGTATTTTCATTTTAATGGCTAAGTGAGTATACAAAATTGTTGAATTTTAAGACTCAGAAAATCCTCATATGATCCATGAGAAACAGATGCAACCACAACGACCAACTCTTTGGTACGAATTTTGGGCAGGCAGTGTGATTGGGCTTTTGTTTTTTTGAAGATGAGACCAAAATTGCAGTGACTGTGAACTGTATTCGTTTCAGGAGCACGATAACAGAGTTTTTGTGACCACAATTGGTTAGCTGGGATCTAGACGGCATGTGCTTCCATCAAAACGGCGCCAATTTCAGAACAAATTATTTCAAAAAATTTTGATTTCAACTGGTCACAAAGTCCATGCGATTTAGCGTGATTTTTTGAGACCTTGGAAAAGCAATTCATGATCTCGAATTTGAGACGCCACAACTGTGTGAAAAATTTATTGAAAATATAATGAAGAGCATAAAGGTCTGTCATCAGAGACGTGGTGGCTATTTAAAGGATTTTTTTGAATCCAAACCAAATCGAAGACCACTCCTCTTCTTTACGATGTTTGTCTTTCAACTGGCCAGCAAGAACATGCGACATTGAAAATTTCAGGAAAAGAGTAGTGGCCTGTCATCAAAACCACGGCGGCCATTTAAGGGATCGAAAACATCTCCTCTCTACGATGTCTGGCTCAAAACACAAGTGTTTTTATGCATTCTTACACCCAGCATGTGGCTTAGAATTAAATCATCACCCTAACTGAATCGATTTTCTATCAGTTACGCGACTAGCCATGATGAAAGGCATAGTGTTTATAGGGTGCCATCTACTAGTCTTTTGCTTTGTTGTTTAAAGAAACATATTGACAGACCTACTGATTGAAACTCTTCAACAATTGATTTCATTTAATTGTCATCAATTTTCTTTCAATTCTCTACAACTACGTTACCATGTTAACACATGTGCATGTGTGTGTTCCCTTAATGTGACATAAAATTCCGTAATAAAATTAAACAAATAAAAAACAAATAAAAAATTGAAAATGTTTTAAATGTTTGTGGTTTTCAAATTTAACATAATGCTGCGTTTTGTTTCATATCATGCCACTGTGGTATGGAAAACAATTTTGTGTAGGCGTGGAAGATAAAGATCTTGTATGAGAATTGCTAAGAAGATAATCTCTTTATACTCTAGGCTTTTAATTTTCTAAGTATGTGGTAGTGTGGTGAACTATTGAACATTTTGTGCCTTGAAGAGAAGTTTTATTCATCATTTTGATATATACCCATATATATATAGGATGTTTTTAAGAGCTTGAGAACTCAAAGGGAAGATATGTTATGGGAATGATATTTTTTTTTCTTTAAGATCTACATGGCCAACATGGATGGCCTCCATTCTTGTAGTGTATTATGTTGGAATTAGAAATGTAGGTTATGGAAGAGAGGAAAGAGAGAGAGAGGTAGAGAGTAGTGCTTGTGAATATTAGATTTGATTCTCTTTATATTCCAGACTTCTACGTGAAAAGAGTTCTACTTTCCAAGAACGATTTCTGTTTGTAATACATACATACATACATACATTATTGGTCATTACAACCCTTCTGTCAGGACTACGACCTAGTTTCTCACACCACTCATCTTGTGTGTGTGTTAATTTTATACATGAGCGGCAGGACCTACAGTTTAAAGTCGATTCCGAACGACAGATTTTTGAGAAACTTTTCATGGCAGGTTTATTTACTCTCAGAGTTTTTGCCAGAAATCTGTTAAGAGGTCGTCGTCGAAGAAATATTTTTTCATATTTTCGTTTTGATGTCTGACGTGGGTTTTGAACCCGGGCCTTACGACTATTAAGCCAACACACTACCTACTAGCCTACGACGACTTCTGTTTGCAATGCATTGAGCAATCCAGTGGCTATTCGGCCACAAACGAAAGTGCTCTACATGGCAGACGTGCATTACATAAAATTTTTTAAATAATTTCATGGCGTTTATTTCTAAATATGATTTCCGATATATGTTCTCCGCTGCGAGTTACGTGTTGTGTTCAGTCAGTCCAACTTTTAACTAATTTTTTCCATAAATTTGGCCAAATAGAGTCATTGCTCCAATACTTGCTAAGTTGCTGGCATATACCAATACATAGCCCAGTAGCAGGTATTAAATTGCACGAATGGAATAGAAAGTGTTGTCAAAATGAACTTGATCTCACAATAAAAAGATTGTTAAGCGCGCCGTTTTTTTGTTTGTAACCAAATGTCATTGGTGTTAAGCTGACTGATACTTGGGAATAAAAAAATCAGTCAACGTGGTTTGCCAGCCACCATAGCGGCAGCTCGTTGTTGATTTCGAATAAAATAAGAACCAACGATGCCGCCAGTGTGTAAAACTTATCAAAATCAAATTTTAATGTTGTGGTGATTCGTTTGAAATCGCTGTAGTATAGTAGATATTGTGTAGGCTTATTAGATGACAGCCGGACAAATCGAAGTATGAACAAATATTTCTTCGGCGACTTCCTCTCCGTAGTCTGTTGGAAAAAACTAAAAGGAAAAAAATTGCCATGAAAATTCTCTCAAAAATCTGTAGTTCACAGTAGGTCCCGCATGGGTAAAATTAATACACACCACATGGGTGGTGTGAGAAGCTAGGTGGTAATGTTGACTAAAGGGTTGTAACGACCAATTAAGTAAATGGTGATTCATTAGCGGCTTAGGAATTGTTTTTTGCTCCAATTTGGGAAAGTGTTTCAATATTCGAAAGGAGCTCCATCAGTATATACAATTCTTTGATACAAATGCTCCTCTTCAGACAGTTTTGTACGATCATTTAGCTTTAACGAACTGTATTTTAAAGGCACGTAAGTCAAGGTCCTCTCTAAATGGTCATGTTGAAGAAAAAAATTTATTCGTTAACGTTAAATACATATACACATGCATACATAAATTTTTCATTACAACTCTTCAGTCAGGATTATGACCTAGCTTCTCACACCACTCATATTTTGTTCTGATGGCCTATGGTTTGAAGCGTGGCCTAGGGTTTGAAGCGTGGCCTATCATCTATTAAGCCAACACGCTACCTAGTAGACTACGGCGACTACTCTTGTGAACTTTTAGAACAAATTTTTCTTTTTCAGTTTTGACGAAGCATTGTTCTGGTGTCAAACGATTCGTGATGAGTTGTCAAACGTGTTAAAACAATTTGTCTGTATGACGCAAAAAAAAGGAAAAAAACTAACACACAGTACGGTAAAATAAAACATTCTGAAACTCAGTATGTTATTGATTAGAACCTAAAAAAATTTACTCCATTTTAAACGAAATATTGTGCATGGCTTTACTACATGGCCAAACCTCAAAATCTCATTTCAAAAAATTTTGAAAACTCAGCTTATGTTTTAGCATTATTCCCACTGTATTCGGGCGACATTTGTAATATTTTCAAACAAAGAATATTGATATGCATACAAGCGCCTTAAGGTGTTATACTTCATGTGTTTCGGTTTCGATGTGAATTGTATAGAATTTGATGTTTGCTACGATATTTAGGTCTCCACCAATAATATTAACTTTTATATTATATTTGTTGTTGTTGTTTCTTTTATTATTTATATTTAATATAGATGTAGTTTTGTATATGACGGTATGTGTTGGTATAAAACGGTTTTATAATTGTATTTAACATTAACATAAAATTAATCGGATTTTATTTATTTACTATACCCCCACCGCTATAAACAGTTCAGTGTTTGGTATTAGTGCGTACGCTTTGTAACATCTTATGAATCGATTTAGAAACAGTTTTTATTACAATTGTTGCATACATACATACATACTCCATAAGCCTATAATGAACAAAATCCTTGGTCCACTTACGTTAAACAAATACTATAAATTGTAAACCGAAATTAGTGAAATTAGTCTGGCCTCTGGTCTAAGGGACCAATAATGTAATCCAAAGAAATGTTTTAAAAATCTTTGTGTGGTACCCTACGCACTTGCGTACCTATTGGTCATTACCACCCTTTAGTCATGATTACAACCTAGCTACGCACACCATTCATATTGTGTGCATTAATTTTATTCATGAGTGGTGAGACTTACTGTTTAATATAGACTCTGGATGACAGATTAGAGATAATTTTCATGGCACTTTAATTTTACTCTCAGAATTTTTGCCAGAAAACTGCTAAGTCAAAGAAAGAAATATTTTTTCATATTTCGTTTTGTTCGAGATGTCTGGTTGCGGCACAGGCTCGCGTCTAATAAGCCAACACACTACTTACTACTACTACTACGGCAACTTCAATATAGCTTCCTCGTTACCATTGACACCCACAACAAAATTGTGGTTCTCACAGTTTACTATTGGTGATCGTGTTGATAGTGTCAGTATTCTCTGGCATGATTCTTGCAGGGACTTTAATTTGAGAAAGAGAGATGAAATTTTTCACCTCATATGTCTCTCATTTCTTTCAAAATCTCCAAATTTAAGGTTCTAGCAAGAGTGCGATTTAAATTTGCGCAATAGTAAGATTTATTATAGGTATGGACGGATGGAATTGATTCCTAAGGAGATTGGCTGTTCTCCGGGTCGAATATTTGCCTGTGGTGTAAAAATGATTCCAAAATTTGGATTCTCTTCAAGAAGGGACTCATCACCTAATCTAATTGAACGTAAATTTTGTTGGGTGTATATATCGAATACAATAAGTTCAACTCCTTCTCAGCAGTTGTCACTGTACTGTTAGTTAGTTAGTTAGTGATGTTACGTTAGTTTATGATGTTATCAACTTTGTGGATACACGTTAAATGTCCAGGAGTGAGCATTCAGAGCGTTATTGTATACTTATAATAAATAAAATATAAAATTTGATTAATTTGCTGAGGTTTGTACACAAGCACTTTAATAGTTACATCATGGCAAGTCGTAAATAGCATTGTTCCTTTCCATAAGGACTATCCATAAGTCACTGTTTGTTGTGGTGTTTGAGAACAGCGTTAGGCAATAGGTAAGTGATTTGATGACGTTATACTTTTTGTGTAGGTTTTGAGAATAAGCCGCAGGTGTATGGGAATAGAGAACCATAGCGATTCTCTAAGCCAACACAAACCATGCCATCGGTCAAATTGAAACATTGGAGATTTCGAATGCTCTTCTCACAGAGAATCCGTGCTATATTCCATACACAATGACATCAATAGGTCTTTGACACAAATAAGAAATTTCACACACACTTTGTTTTATTGATATTTTAAGATAGGAAGTGCGTAAGAGTATATCTCGTACGGTATATCACGGTCAATCATGAGTATGGTTGACTGCGTTGACTCTACCTTCAAGACTATGGCTCGCATATAGCAAACTTTTAATTCATGCCCAACAGGACGACAATTGAACGCTCTGGATAAGGAAATTTCGGCCAATAGGAGATCATTGATTCTCTATTGATTGTGTTCTTGTCCGTAATCATTAATTCCTCAATAGATTTTGTAGCTATCGATGCGTTTGATATATCCTCTCTCGAGAACTATTTTGTTAATTCAACATGATAACCTTTCAATTACATTGCATTTCTTGCACAAGAGTCCATGCATTAGATACCAAACTTATCTTTCTTACTTAATTGATCATTACAGCTGTTTAGTTAGGATTACAACCTAGCATCTCACACAACCATGGGTAAAATACTTATAAAATTGTTATTAAACAAATTCACATCTATGATTTCCGACTTTATCGAAACCTGTTTTCATTTATATGACGATCATATAATTGCCGAATGAAGGGTAACCTATATTCGACCTCAAATCTTTGTAACTTTTTAAGTGTTTTTTTTTTTCTATTAAATATAAAGAAATAAAAGAAGAAGAAGAAATAAATATTTTACGGTTGACTTTTTTTTTTTTGTGTTTATTGGTGTTGTTGTTTGTTGAAATATTCAGCTGTAGATCTGGAGAAGAGAAATCATATAAAATGTTAATGGCTTTTAACACCTGAACATACACATGTCAATCTGACTGAGCGTTGTATTGATCAACCGCTATACGAAGATGATCATTATCGTGTGATTAACATTATAGTGATGTGATGATAATCATGATATGGTGACGATAAAACCATTTGGTAACTTGTTCCATTATAACCATACATTTCGGGTCTGTTTGGTTTTTTCTGTGTTAAATCTTCTTCACTGGGTTCAATTTGTTTTTTTTTTTTTTTATTTCTTTCTTCAGATGTTATAAATGCTTCTCACGTTTGTCAATCAATGTGTTCAAAATTGATATATAATGCCATCAATAAGCCGGGCTTGTGTTGTGTTATTATTATTATTATTATTATTATTTTTTTTTTCATTCATTTTTTGTTTGCCATAATTTTTAATTCATAAATTTATAATTTTATTTGAAATTTATTTATGATACTCGCTCGTATTATTGTGTATGGCATTAAGTGGTCTATAATCATAAAACCATTTTCAAAAAGGGCAGATTGATACGTTAATGATATGTTAAATAATTTTTAACCCAAAAAAAAAAAAAAACAAAAGACGAACAAATATTCGAAGTAAATAAACAAACACATGTAAACTTTAATGTGGTTATAATGCTGGCGTTTATTTTGTGTTTATTAGAATTTTTTATTGGCAATAAATCATAATACAACGGCTTTTATAAGTGATAACGTTAATGGTGGGCTTCCTTTATTTCTTTTTTTGAATTTTGTTGTATTTGAGTTTCTTTTTTCAGCATTGTTTTTCACACAAATTTTGTTTTCTTTACGGATTTTTTTTTCTCAACCGATCATGAATGAATAAAGAACTGCTTAAATCTGTAATGTGGGTCAAATAAATACTTTCAAACATTATAATTATTATACAGTAATCGTTAAGTTGTTTGTTAATTATTTTAAATCCTTTCAGTAGATTACACAAGAAGCATTTAATATCACAAATGTTCCCATGCCTTTATAATACAGTGCGAACGCAAATGATGTTAGCAGGTATTTATGTAGATGCATATCAACTGCGTATGTGATAAAAATATAAAAATTTTGGACTTGACGTCATATTATTTTTCTTGTTTCTATTAATTCTTTAAGAAAGCAGGAATACATAGAAACATTTTATTTTAAATTTTTAAAAATTAAAACAGATTTCTGTTTTACTTTGAAACAGTAGTGGAAAATTTTTACAAAGATGTATGGAATACTTAGAGGATATTGGAGATATTTACTTACCATACTTAATTGGTCAATACATACATACATACTACATACATAATTGATCATTACAAACCTTCAGTCAGGATTACAACCTAGCTTCTAACACCACCTACATTGTGTGGGTCTTTATTTTATATACGCGACCTACATTTAAAGTCGACTCCGAATGACAGATTTTTCACAAACTTTTCATGGCAATTTTATTAACTCATAGAGTTTTTGCTAGAAATACGCTGAGAGGAAGACGCCGAAGAAATATTTTTTCATATTTTGTGATATATGGCCTGGGGTTTTACTGTGACTACGGTGACTTCTACTTAATTGATCAATACAATCGTTTATTCACGATTACAAACCAACTTCTCCTAACATCCACGTTGTGTATTATAAAAAAGTAGCGAGTGCTACAGTTTAACGCCGACTTCGAAGGCCAGATTTTCGAGATACTTTTCACGGCAATTTTATTTTCTCATAGAGTCTCTGCCAGAAGACTGCTAAGGGGAAATTTGTTTTCGCATTTTGTTTTGTTCGAGATGACACTTGTCTAGTAAGCCAACATACTAACGATTAAACAGCGGCGACTTCTATTTAAGGTTCAAAAATATTTTCATACTCCCGTTTGTAATCAATCACTTTAACCACTATACCACTACGGTACTCCTCCCACTACTTCTTTAAATGCTAAAATGTACTGAAGTTTTGACAGCAGTATTGTTCAACTACATGTTCGTCTATAATAATTACGACAGTTACGCATTTTTCATTAAGACAACTTAAACACAAAATAATCACTTGGACTGTGGCTGTTCTTGAAGACATAATATCATAACCGCAATGACTCTTAGAAAGCTCTTAGATAGAAAGTTATAATCGTCTGTCATATTAAAAGCCTACTTGTGCTTGGGATTAGTTTATTGGTCCACCGACCTTTTGCAACAGTATTTTCCTACATTCTTTTGCATCTTTACAAAAACCTTAATCTTCCGTTCGTGCAATAGTTTTGTCTCCAGACTTTGGGAGTTTGTTTTCTTGCTGCATTGTAAATAAGGATAATGCATAATGTATTGTTTTAAAACTTAATCAATTGATGTATGTGTAGGCAGTTGCTCTTAGTAAGATTTCACAAAAATGTAGTTTGTAATCTATTACAGATAATTTATCACCGCTGGAAGCTTTGATTCACTAACTGCTGTAGGGAAGGTTAACTCGGTCTCCGAAATTCTTGTTAAGAACTTGCCTGGCGAACTAGCGAAAGGTGTGATGGCTAATATAGCGACGGACGTGCTTGATTAAGTAATTCTATTCAGTATGGTCAACGGTATGGGAAAATTTCCATGACTCTGGCGAATAAATCAAGCTGAATATGAGCGATGATATGCGTTAGATTGACTTTCAGGAACGTTGTGGTCTGTGACTTATTCGCACACACTTGTGGCTTACGAAATCCTTAAAAGAAAAAGAATAACCACAATCTTGGTGGCCAATTCACATTACCTCCACTTGAGATAGATATAAACGCTCCTGGATAATATAGAATGTGGCATGATATGTATAACATGTAGCGCAGTCTCGTGGGAACTACATGTCGTTGATGTCCAGATTATCCAATTCAGCCTAAAAGCAGTTGATAGTCATCGAACTACACCATTGCCATTGTGCTCGTCGCTGATAGAGATGATGGTTTGGTAATCTTCACTCATCGCCAGTCCAAAATCCATACCAAACAAAAACTTTTTCGGAATGTTATTCGACGCTATTGGATCTCCTGCGGATTGGTATCTTCCCAAATTCATTAATTTTGTTTGTTCACGTACCCATTCATCTAAAAATGGACCTTGCCGCTGAAAATGATTTTTCGATGTGAATTAGGGTCAGTTGCTAACTACTCTAGAGCGTTTTTTAGCAAACGCAGGTTGTTGTCTATGAGAGTTTAATATCTACTGCTGAGAGGCTGTGTTTTCGGCAGACCTTGAGTTTCGTTGACATGCGGGTGTTGGTCGATCGGTTATAGTGGATAGGACGATAATGACGATCATAAGATGATCAAATCGCGTGGTACGTTGATCGAACAGAATACCTACGTACATACATACATAATTGGTCACAACCATCCCTCAGTCAGGATTACGACCTAGCTTCTCACACCACTTTTGTTGTGTGCGTTAATTTTTATATATTAGTGTCGGGACCTACAGTTTAAAAGTTTAAAGTCGACTCCGAACGACAGATTTTTAAGAAAATTTTTCATGGCCATTTTTTTTACTCTCAGAGTTTTTGCCAGAAATCTATGGAGAGGAAGTCACCGAAGAAATATTTAAATTCAGTGCCTGCCTTAGATGCTCTGCTGCTTTAGATTCCCTTGCACACCCTTACAGACATCGGCGGTAATTTAGGTGGATTTTGATTTGATTTGTAAACAACATTGTGAGTAAACCTTTCTGTAGGACGTTGACAGAACAGGGAACCTACTTTGTTAAAAAAAAAATGTATCTGCAGGTATTGCTGAATGCTATATTCCTTCAATCTGATTAGAAGGAGACTGAAAAAATCTCAATTAATTTGCAAGATATAGGTTTAACAAGCTGGAAGTTATCATTTGCCAAATTTCGGAAGTCTATGTTGGAAAATCTCACATACAGATACATACATATATATACAGATAGTTTTAGATTTTTTATTACTGTATTGAAGTAAGTAAAGATTTATATTTAAAACTGTGAAAAAACACGATGATTCTAACACATCAGAGGCCTATTTTACAAATGTTTTTACCATAGATTTCACAAAAAAAAAAAAACAATTTTTTTTAATTCTTTCAAACATGATTGTTTACAGCTTTATAACAAGCCTAAAACTAATTTGATGTTTTTCTATTGACATTTAAATTTTTAAAACTATTCAACCAACCAAGATTATAATGGATAATATATTATGAAGATTTTAATTGTCTTTTGGTTTAGGGGCATAAAAAGAGTTGAATGAAATTTTTGTTTTAATGGGAATACAAGGGAAATTTTATGAGTTTTTTTCTCCATACAGATTCATTCATTAAATTAAAGTAAATATGTAGGCATGTATGTATGCATGTACATATATTAGAGAAGCTAGCATACATATTTAAATTAAGAAAATAAAAAATAAGTTAATTTTTTTTTTTTTTACATATTTTTACACATCTGTAACGATGAGACGAGAGAAATTTCAAAACAATTTATATGCTTGTGTTTATTTTTTTTTTGTATTTTTTTTTCTTAGCAAAACCTACTAATTTCCCATACCAACCTATATTTGTTTTCGTTGTTGTTGCTATTGTTATTCTTTATTTCTTTGTGATAAATAATATAATATTCATATACAATACATATCTGATGATGATATTACAATAAGTTCCAATGGCTGCTTACCGTTATTGTGCTCAGAAGTTGTGGAAAGAAGCAAAAATAACACCAACTTGCATTTTACAATCAAAAAAAAAAAAAGGAAAATATTTATTAAGAAAAAATCAACAACAATAATAATAATAATAACAACAAAGTGTAACAATAAACCAGTAACAAAACATCAAACAAAATCTTAAGACTTAATGTTGAGACAAAGACGAAGGCATACACACATCTGTATATGCCAGCAGACAGACAGTTGGGTGGACAGACGTATGTATGTATAGATGATTGAATGAATGAATGAATGAATGGCTAGCTGGATGGTTGGATGGCTGGGTGGAAAGATGTTCACTTAACAAAACTCACAAATTAGCAAACATATCAAAATCATACAAACATATCATAACATTTCAAACAATACAGAAGACATCTACTAATGGAAACATGCTCACATGTACACTTTATAGTACTCCAGCACTTGTAACTGTATGGTATGGTGTGGTGTGGTATGGCATGGTATGGCATAGTATAGCCTGTATTAAAATAAATACAATTTGAAATTTAACACCTTCTTTCACAAGCTCAAGCATTGTTCGATGGTGGTGGGTTGGCTATTTGTGTTTAAGCTGTTAAGTTTTGTCGTTTTTTATATTCCTTTTCATTTCATAGTGTTTTCCCCAACTGTTGGCAAAGTTGTGTTATAAAAAAAAAAAACAACATTGCCTCTGTCGTATGGTTTTTACTTGTATTTCATTAAAAATTTCATTCATACTTTAGTTTTATTTTTTATGTTTATTCGTGAGGTTTCTTTAATATAAAGTGTACAAAAAAAGTACACAAGTACACACACATAAAAGAAAACGATATTTTTTCTATTTCTGTTACAATTCATGTCTGTGCAAATGAACATTTTATTGCAGACCTCAAATTCAGTACAATTTATTTTTTATTTTAATTTTTTTTTCCTATTTCTTATTTCTTGTCTTTTTGTTTTTATTTTTATTTTTATTTTATTATTATTCTTTTGCTTTAAAGTGTAATGAAGAATTTGTAATTCATTTCATGCCAATCACTCAATCAAAACGTCACTTTTCTTAGCAACTTCTATACCGTACTGTAACGTTAGTGTTTTAAAATCAGACTAAAAACTTATAATAAAATATTAAAAAAAAAACAACATCAGCTGGCTGTCATAAGTAAACATTTAAATACCCTATGTAAACAATTACTTTACAATTCTTTCAAAACTCCCCAATTACTAGCGATACTCTAAATGAATTGCTAACTAAGATTAGGCATATCAGAAATCTAGCCTGTGATACTATTTGTTTTCCTGTTTTGATCAGATAGTAACCCCTTGTTAAAAATTACTCGACCACTTAGCTATTAAACTCAATGTCTTCCGCACCAGTTGTCACAAACTTTTTATCATCTACTGCAAGCAGGAACTTACTTTTCTATTATACTGGCATGAGCAACGGCAAGATGCCATGCCATATGTATGTACATATGTACACTAGAGCGACTCAAGTTGTATGGAAGCTAAATTCGTGCTCAATGTACCCCCTAAAAATGAACCTTGGACTTGTTTAAGATGACATTTAAAATATTTCGGCTCCAGCTTTGACCTCTCGTGAGCTGGACCATTTTGAAAAAGGGTCTATTTTTGGTTTTTTTAAGGCGCGTCCAACTGTGTATACAATTTTTCCAAGGACGATCATCCATGTCCTTTTTTTTAAGGATATTCTGTAAAAAAAACGGTTTTTGAATTTTTTGTTCGGGGTTGTTTGTAATAAAAATGCCAAATTAACATATTTTAATCTTTAGTCGATTTAAGTAAATACGGGTCTCAGCTTTTTTTGAAATTCACGCTTAAAAAAACCTTTCTTATGATATACATATTGTATATGTTGGTAAGGAAACAGATCCTCAAATTAACAAAACATCCAAAAATAGACCCTTTTTCAAAATGGTCCAGCTCACGAGAGGTCAAAGCTGGAGCCGAAATATTTTAAATGTCATCTTAAACAAGTCCAAGGTTCATTTTTAGGGGGGTACATCGAGGACTTTTTTTGGTGAGTCGCTCTAATGTACACCAAATGTTCGTTAATACCTTATGCAGTTTAGATCTTTATAGCACATATGTATGTATGTAGGCCTAAAGTCATGCCAAAGAATATGGATATAAAGAATGCGCATCATGTAGAAGTAAAATTTCTAATGGCGGGATGTACCAGTAAGACCCGATCTCACCAAAATCTCTTTTAAAAATCATTTCTTGATGAGGGAGGGAAGACAGGAGAAAAATAAACACAAACAAAGAGCGTAACAATGTGTTGCTCTCATCGTACGTATGTATATGCGTATGTACGATTATGTATGTATGATCGTGTATTTAAAATTGACAAAATATTGTGCTTCTTTAGGATGAGGGGGTAGGTAACAGGGAAAGCTAAATTGTCGTTCTCACTCTCATGTTAACTGAGAGAAAGAAAACAAAAAAGACTCAGTGCACTTATTGTACTCAGAGAACTTATTATACTTAGAGAACGTATTGTTTTTATCTCTAAGCAATTTATTCTCATATGCGTGTATACGTGTGTGTATACATACATTGCCAAATAAAATAATAAACAAACTGAAAGAATTTTTGTTTTCACAAAATATATGTGAAAATAGCCTGTGGAAAAAATAGTACCGTTTGTTTTATTGTAGGGTAAGTATATGTGTTTTATTGTTGTAGAAATGAAATTATATCGATTCGCACCGAATTATAATGTTATTTTTAAACTATTCAATTATGTATGTACATATTTACCATATGTGTCTATTTTTGTATAGAATGAAGTTGTAATAAAACGAATGCTTTTTTTGTTTAGTATTTATTAAATTTCAGTATGGTTCAAAATTTTAAATTTTTCCATACTGGATAATTTGAATTTGTATGTTTCCCATGTGGAATGCTTCCGTAGTAAAACAACAATTAGTAAATTAAGCATCTCCATTCTGTGTTTATAACATTCGTTATTTTCATCAAACCAAAAGGAATAAATTGTATTTTTTGTGCAACTTACGCATTGGCCAACTACAAATGTTTTTATGTTTTTTATAGATTTATTTTCTAAAAAATTTTTTTCGAAGATTTATATAAATTTTGCAAACTTCAAAAAATAAATCAGATGGAGCGATGGATTTGCATGAACGAACATTTCTGAAGGATATGACAAAATTTGCGCTGGTTTTATTATATCCACACGACATTTAACGCATGATATTCGTTGAGCTATGTAACCAACAAAATATCGACTTGATGTTAATTCAATTGGCACATTGTTGGACGTAAAACAATCGGTGCCTTCATTAAAATATTCTTTATTTTCATCGTATACATATATCTGCGACATCTATATCAGGGGTTTGGGTACTTTCTGATATATTTCCAGTCCTATCAATATCTTCTAAAAATATGATTTATGATTTTAATTATATATTATATTTATTAAACGTTTTGTTTGAGCATGCACTACAATTTTTAAATTCACACTTTTTATAAAACAATTTTTCAGTTTCAAATGTCCACACAAAATGTGGATTTTTTATTTCGGTGCGAATCGATATAGTTTCATTTCTACAACAATAAAACACATATTCTTACCTTACAATAAAAGAAACGGTAATATTTATTTTTAGCAGGCTATTTGCACATACATTTTTTGAAAACAAGACATCTTTCAGTTTGTTTATTATTTTATTTGGCAATGTACAAGCACACACGTATACACGCATATGAGAATAAATTAGAGAAGAGAACAATACGTTCTCTGAGTATAATAAATTCTCTGAGTACAATAAGTGGAAGTAGCCGTACTGCCATCGACAAATTTGGCACTGGCAGTGCAACATCTTCATATATTTATAGTCTTTGATCTCATCGTGATGAGAGCAAAGAATGAGAGCAACGCATTGTTACGCTCTTCGTTTCTGTTTACTTCCCTCCTATCTTTCCCCCCGCGTCATGAAATATTTTTGAAAAATATTCCAAAATATGTTAACATGCACATTCTTTATACTTTATTTTCTTTGGTCATGCTCAATCTACTAATCCAATAAACTTTTTTTGCCAAAAGAAACAGAAGAAACAATTTTCATTTAGAATATGTTCCGATGATTCATTCTCATCGTCACGGACTTTACACGTTGGAATTTAAACAACCGCCATTTTGAATAAGTGTACTTTGAGCCTATACTTCCCCGTCAAAAGACTGATTATCAACCTCAGGTTATTCCCCTATAGTCTGATTCAGGACTCAGATCTCCTCTTATTGTAATTTCCCAACAAAAGCTTTAATTGTCAGGAACCAATTTGGCTTGAAAAAAATCTTTACCTCTGCCTACACTTCCTAGAAGAGTTCTGGCACCAACAACGGCATTTTAGCTCCCCTTCTCTAAAGCTTGGTCATTACAACCCTTTAGTCAGAATTACGACCTAGCGTCTCAAACCAATTATGTTGTGTGTCTTTAATTTTATACCTGCGTGGCGGAATCAACAGTTTAAAGTCGACTATGAACGACAGATTTTTTGAGAAACTTTTCATGGATATTTCATTAACTCTCAGAGTTTTTGCCAGAAATCTGCTGAGAGGAAGTGGCCGAAGAAATAATTGTTCATATTCAGTTTAGTTGGAGATATTTGACCTGAGGTTTAAAGCGAGGCCTATGGCCTGCTTCCTCGTTGCCGCAAAACCTGGGACTCAGTAAAGGCTGAACGTATATTCCCTACGTAGCCGATACAGTTTACCCAGAGTGTTTAATGCTATCTTCGATTAACCCTCATAAGAGCCGAGTGATCGAATGGTGGCCTAATTGCTAGATAGTTTCTTATATCCTGTCTTTTGAACTTCCTATCCAAGTTTAATTCAATACGCCTTTCAATGGCATAGACTTCTGCGAGTTTTACCATTTGCACGGCATACTTCATTCTGGGATTAAAAACTCCTGCTCCTCTATACACCACAAAATAGTCTTTCTTTTAAAAAAGTATGTAGCTTCTAAGTTACTGCATTCATTTTTGTTACTAAATCTCGTTGCAATATTTCTAGTTATCGAAGCTTGGCTAGAATATTGACGAAAATTTGAGAATGAAAATACTTTTGGGAATCAGTTTTTGACGTGTTGCACGTATTGCAGAGAATTTCATGGAGAACAATGTTGAACTGACCAACAGCTTTTCTAAACGTGGTTCAAAGATTTGTTATTTTAATTTTCATCAAATTTCATAATTTTTTTTCTGAGGACGACTTGATAGTTGGTCTTGACTCTCCAATCTGCCACTTCTATGACCTCAGCACTGGATGGGTGAGGGAGAAAGAGCAGAGGCATTGTGGGGATGTACCGAGATATTATGTCTCTGGGAGCGTATACAGTGATAGAACAGTTTTGCTGCCGGGCATAAATGTGGCCAGCCTGAGCTTAGTTTTTAATTTCAATACACGGCACTGCGAGATTAGATTGCTGACAACGATCTGGAATAGATCCCAGTTGGACTATTGCAGTGTACACAAACACCTCCTCTGCAATTATCCAACCCTTAGTAGACTGTGTGTTTGTACATACATACATACATAATTGGTCAGGATTACGATCTAGTTTCCTACACCACCTCTGTTGTGTGTGAAATTTTATGCATGAATGGCGTGACCTACAATTTAAAGTCGATTCCGAACGACAGCTTTTTTAGCAACTTTTTCATGGCAATTTTTCTTTTTATTAGCAGAGTTTTTGCCAGAAATCTGCTGAGAGAAAGTCGCCGAAGAAATATATTTTTAACATTTTGTTTTGTTGGTGATGTCTGACATGGGATTTGAACCGAGACTTCATGTACAATACTTCCACCGTCTCTAATATCCTTCCTTTCCTACCTCTTTACCTATTTCTATTTCACTATCCTCCCGCTCTTCTAGAACGCATTCACAATGGGTTATTTTGACCTCTGGGTATTGTACTTGTGCCAATGGCATGTACACGTCCTCAAATCTAAGCTAACATAACCTTCTTCTGGATCTCAGATTACGGACCGTAACTATACTTTCGGTATAGTCAAAGAATTTATTTATCTTGGCTCCGCCGTTTGCGATGGAAGGACCAAATCGAGGAAGTCCTGTGATCGATTGGTGTGACCAACTGGCAGACGCTCCAAAAAGGATGTGTTAAGGCAATTAATTAAGTAAGTAAGTTACATTCAAGGAGAACTTTTAACTTCTTATACAATAATAGCAGCCACTCGTTTTAGTGTAGGGTATTTAATCAAAACCAAATATTTATATGAAGAGAATAAATAAATTGTACGAAGAAAAATGAAAGAAAAAACACAGAAACAAGTGGAAATTGAAATAGAAACGTCAGAATTTCTGCTCTAATTATAAAGTGGTATTTATGCCTTGTCTTTTGCTGCCCAATACCAGTGTGTGTATGTGTGTGTGTTTGTATGTATATGTAAGACTATAAGTGTATAGACATTTTTGGACGCATACATCTGTTGATTTACAGATACATACACCTGTAAATTATACTTCTTGATTATTTTATTTTATTTTTCTTTTTTTTTTTTTGATTAATTTTATAAAATCGTTGTGGTTTTTTTTATTCTCTTTTTTATTTGTTAAATATTATTTATACAAGAATAATACATTGTTTAGTGTGTAATATAAGTGTTTGGTTTTTTTTAATTTTTTTTGGTTTAAATTGTGTTGTTGTTATAGTTATTATTGCTATTTTTGTTACAGTTACTATTATTGTTGCTATGGTTTAAGACGTCTGGATGGTTTAATGAACTCACGTAAAAAACTTTGATGGTGGCTTAAAATACGTGACCAACTAATTTATGTGGCGTAATAAACTAAAATTAGCAAAAATTTGATTTTTAATACCATATTCCTTAAAGGTGTTCAAGAAACTTCAAATATGTCTTAAATTAAATTGAGAACCTATTAAATTAAATTGAGGACCGTTGTTCTTTAAAATAGTACCCTCCTAGCGTGTGTATAGTAGTTAATGAAATTAAATTTTGTTTGAAACAATTTGAAAAACTATTGCATACCTTGTAAGGCCTTTTAGTTGGTCGTATTTCATTAGGAATTTTTTTGGCGTGTTTTTTTTCTGTTTTGACTTCTTATTTGAAATGAAATAATTACACATACGAATTGAATTTAATATTTTCTTGTGTTTACTTTGTTTGGAAATGAATTTATTTAAACTTTAATTGATTTTGTATTTAATATTATTAATAAAAATTTCATAATAAATAACATTTCAATTAACTATGATGGATGGAAAAAGTAAATGTCTTAATAACTGCCAAATATTATTATTATTAAAGGCATGAAATACAACGACGACGGCCACTAAATTAAATTCAATTTGTAATTCATGTTGAGAAAGAAGTTTATAAATTATTTATATCATACAAACATACATACGCTTATTAACAACCAAAGCGGTAAGAAAGTTATGGTCGATTAAGTCCTCTGTAAAGATTTTAGATTGAAAAAATCCACAAAAAAGGGAATAACTTTTAATTGTGAAAGCAATTAACTCCTAGGGATAATTCCCAGTGACATTTTATTAAAGCACATATAGCTTGCTCAGCGATATGGAAACTTCCTTCCATCAACCAGAGACATCAACAACCGAGAACAAAGAAAGAACTTGTAATGCCACCTCTTGAAAAAAAGTTACACCACATGTAATACATGTTAAAATGTAGTGTTCCTGTACATGACACATGGCAAATCTCTCATCTTAAGAACTTCTACAATACACCAATCATCTACGTATGAAGACTTGAAACTGAAATATTATTTTAATGAACAAAAATTGTTTGGAAAAAAAATACCAGTTGGTGATATATGTATCATGCATGCACTAATATGTGTGCCTCGTTTAAATTTATTTGCCTGGAGTCCAACTCTAAAAAATGTCCAGTCAATATGAACATTTTAGTCAAATTGCGTGGTAGACAACAGAACATAATTGAACAGATTTTCACAGTATCAGTTTACTGAATGAAATGAAGCACCAAGTCTTGTCATATGACATCATTTTAAGTTTTTAGCACATCACCTTAACAGCAACATGACCTGTATATCTCAATTCCACTTAATCAGACTGAAATACGTAAGGTAATTGTAACAAGTAATTTTCCAGAAATTATGATATTACAATCCGTCGAAGGTAACATCCAATCAGCTAGTGCCGAGTAAATACCGTCATCAATTGAAAGACGTCTCCACTACTGTGATCTAAAAGAGCCCTAAAACACCCATCCTATATAGGGGTCGGGAACGATACTGCTTATCCGATTAATTGAGATACGTGTACGATATGAGGCAGCACAGATAGTGTAGGAATTGGTTCAACCAGAGACACAAATTCTGGCACACTGGACGAATACTCGTTTAATGCGGAATTGTTCTACAGAATACCTAATTTAATCCCAATGTCTTTTGATGCATTCAAAACCTGGCTTCAGAATTGGTTGCAAATTCCCTTCGAATATGTATTGTGTCACAATGAGCCAACAGTAAGAATTGCAAGGCTATTCTGGAGTGATTCTGATGAAACAAAAATCATGAGTAAATTAAGACCAATTAAAAGCGACTTGGCGGACAGATGGTGCATACATTGGAACAATGGAACTCTTCTTACGTAATTTCCCAGGTTTCTTAACCTCGAAAACCCAATATTTTTGAAAGAAGTGGACTGAAAGAAATTACGGAAATTTATATCGCTTTGATGGATTAAACGTATGCTCTTCCCCATTAAACTACCTAACCAGATGGCTAAATAAACGGAACGTGTATTTATAAATAAAAGGAAGGTGTATTTATAAATATAAATATATTTTAGCAATTTTTAATACACTTTTATTCTGTCATTTTTAAAGTTCTGCTGGCTTAAATGCACTTAATGTGTTACCAATACAAAAGACTTAAGAAACGAGCACGAAAGTATAATAAATTCAAAAACGTGCTCATAATCTCTTCACCGAAATGTATTTAAACGCAATTTCACGCTAAAAACAAAACAAAAATAAAATAAAACAAACGGAAAAAAAAGAAAAATACCCAAAATGCGAAAAATAAACATCAAACTTTTGATTTTTTTTTCAAGCACTTCAAAAACAAAAATCGATCAAACTGAAAAATATACTTCCAAAAACTGACAAAAACATTTAATGAACTCATCATATCAAAATGTCAAAATCTTAAATGATATCTGTCAAAATATTAAACATTAACGTAAAATATTTTAACAACACAACTGCGAAAACTTCAAAAAAAAACTCATGTTTATTTAAGCAAAAATATTTCAGAATAAGAAAAAAATTAAAACAAAAACAAAATAAATTTTACGAAATGTCACGCACATGTCAATTACTTTTGTAAATGGTAAGATCAATTAAAAATCAAAAGAAATGTTAATTGTCTGACTATTATTTTGATTTTTATTGATTATGTGGGTTGGTCCACAAAACCATAGATGGGTATGAGAATAAAAAAAAATTTAATCTTAAATGCTACAAATTGGAGTAAAAAGAAAGCAATTAAAACTGAGTTGTTCATAATCGACATTAATTGTGATCAAAAAATTTTTGTTGTTTTTTAAAGGAAATTATATTTAAAAATTAGAAATATTAACACAAGTATTTATAGTCGATCAGTTGTGATTATTTGTTAAGTTTTTTAACGCTCGAATAAATCAGGCTGTATTCGGTCGATGGTATGGATTATTTTACCTTCGAAGACCGCTGAAGCTTATTACTAATTCCCATGCCCCTGCGACATAAGGAAACTCCATTAGAAAAATTCTAACGGGGCCATATCTCGGGGGCCAGTTTACATCACTTCCATTGAAAAAGACCATGGACTTAAATCGCTTTTGCAAAATATATAATGTGGCTTGAGCTGTGTGGCACATAGCGCTGTTTTGTTGGATCCACATGTCGTTGGTGTCCAGATCATGCATTGCAGAATAAAAAAAAAATTGGTAACTATCGGCATATATAGTCTAGCAGGTGTTCAAACCATAGCTCAGACCTTTGGAATCATATTTCTTTCGGCGACTTCCTTTCTGCAGCGTACTTTCAAAAATTCTAAGAGTAAATAAAATTGCAATGAAGAAGTTTCTCAAATCTGCCGTTCGGGTCGACGTTACAACTGCACATCTACTTATGGGTAAAAATAGCACATACAATATGGGTTGTGTGAAAAGTTTCATTGTAATTTAAACTAAAGAGTTGTAATGGCCAATTAAATAAATAAGTTAGCAATATGTAAGGCTATTGGAAAATTCAAGGTTCTGGAATTAGATGAATAGATTAATTTATGTTATTTATGTGTCATTCCCTCATCTAAGTGTGTCTATCCTTTGGGAGTTGACAGCCACTTCGACCTACCTACATACATACATAGAATCAAAGAAATTATATATGATTTCTGATTTAAATTTAATAAGGTTAGGTAAGGTTAGAGGACGTGTACTTGTCCACCGGAGATCGAATTGACCCATTGTACAATGCCCTAGCTTCTCACACCAATCATGTTGTGTGCGTTAATTTTATACGTGAGTGGCGGGACCTACAATTTAACGTCGACTCCGAACAACACATTTTTGAGAAACTTTTTTTCATGGCAAATTATATTTACTCTCAGAGTTTTTGCCAGAAATTTGCTGAGAGAAAATCGCCCAAGAAATATCTAATAAGCCAACACACTAACTACTACATAGACTACGGCGACTCCAAAAAAATTTGAATAATTAAAATTTAATTACTCACTTCATAAAATATTGCGTCTTCTTTTAAAAAAGAGCATACTTCAGTTAATTTCAAAGGATTTTTCTTAGAAATTCAAGCCAGTGTATGTATTATGGAAAACTTTTTAATTTCGTTATTTAGACATCTATCACTGGGGGTCTTCCACATTAGCATACATACATACATCATTGGTTATTACAACCCTTCAGTCTGGATTACAACCTAGCTTCTCCAACCACTTATGTTGTATGTGTCAATTGCATACTTGAGTGGCGGAATCTACAGTTAAAAGTCGATTCCGTACAGGAGATTCTTGAGAAACCTTTTCATGGCAACTTTATTTACGTCCAAAGTATTTGCGGAAATCTCCTGAGCGGCAGTTTCCGATGAAATATTTGTTCATATTTCGTTTTGATGGAGATGTCTGACATGGGGTTTAAACCTTGGCCTCGCGTCTAATAAGCCAACACACTATCTACTAGACTACGGCGACTTTCCCTTAAGTTTCTGGACCAGCTGATTTTCTTTTGTTCGGGTACAGGCTCAAGTATAAAAAGCTGTGTTCTTGTGAGCGACATAAAATTGAACTGTTTGACCTGGTGTTTGAATCTTTTCCTCACGTCTTATAACTACTATTGCGACTACACATTAAACGAAAACTGACCCCTCTGAACCCGCCTCTGAACCCCTATTCACAAAAGACTCCAAGGAGAAGCTTTTATATATGAACCATTGATTTTTTATGCTTACATTGAGTTTCCAACCATTCAATCGGTAATTTCATCTTCATTAAGATTGTTTATATAATTTGAGCGATTCGACGCCTCAATATAAAAATGGTAACCCCTGTGATGGTGTGGTCAATTATAAGTTGAGTGTCAATTTTATTCTTTACCCATCCAAAGGGCAAAAAATTCTGTTCCATTTTATTTTTAACAAAACTTTAGCTAAAGAATAACACATAATTGCTTTTTAGAACCTTAATGAACCCTGACTCTATAATGTAGAGTCTACATAACTGTCAAAGTAAAAATCCTACAATGGATTCTAATATAAAATTTTGTGGTTATGCTTGAAATAATACAATAAAATCCATTTATAGTTTGATTATGTTTTTTTTTTTTCTCATTTGTTTCCTAATTAGATCAATTCTTTTGGTCTGCACTGTTGCACGACGGCATTTAGCTGTTGTTTAACAAAAAATTTTACCGTTATCATTCGCTTTTTTTGTTTTGATTGCTGATTTGTATCAGTAGCTAAATTCGAGCTGGACAGTAAATTAGCACAAAGTGTTTCAGGTACAAGTTTTGTTCCACATTTTTTCTTAAGGTAAATTCTTTTAAATTTGTGGCATTTAAATTAATTTTTGGGAAAAATGGGACGTGGAAAAGATTGTACATCAGAGGAGAAGCGCATTATCGTAAAGTTGTGGAAGGATGGGAAAAAGATGGCTGAAATTGCCAATATTTTGAATCGCTCGCGAAAACAGATTTATAACGTAATCATTTCCTTCAAAACAAATAAAAATAATATCGCAGACAACAAAAAACAGAAGCCACGTGTCGTGTCAAGAAAACAACCAAAGTAGTGGACCGTGCTATTGTGCGAAAGTCAAAGAAAGACCCTTTCATGTCATCACGCGATATTGCAAACGAAATTAACTCCCAATTTGGGTTAAATTTACCGTGCGACGTTCTAGCCGAAAGAAGCCACTTCTGTCAAAAAAAAAAAAATATAGTCAAGCGTTTAACTTTTGCTCGCACCTACAAGGCTAAGGACCTTTCATTCTGAAAATTTTTTCTAAATAGACTTAAAATACTATAACAACACGATTGTTTTTTTGACAAAGTTTTGTGCTTATTTAATGTCCATGGCTGTATGTGATCAAAAGGGCCATTTATTGCATGGATCTCAACAATTTGGTTGCAATATAGGAACGACTTTAGAACATTATTTTTTTTCAGAGTTTGTTAGATATTAAATTGAAAATCTAGTTTCTAAGATGTTTCATATCATATAAGCACCGGCAGAATGCTCTCCTCCCACTTACAGCGGTGTAGGATAATAACAAATGGCTCATTTGTAAACAGAACACCTACAATGTCACCGCTTTGAAAGATTCAATTAAAATCTTTTTTTTTATTTTTAATTTACGAGATAAACTTTAAAGCAATTACAACAAATTACCTGGCATCAACACCTACAAAATACATTCAAGTCTTAAGATACACGTATTTCTATTTGATTTTTATATGAACAATTAGAGCCGTTAATAGAGTTTTACGTGTCGCATTATGGCCTCTTGAATTATAATTTAAATTTATTTATTTTAAATCGAAAACGAAAATAGAATATTTTATAGTTTCTATTTAATAGATCACTCTTGTTGTTCTCGTTGTCGTTGTTTTTTTTTTTAATATTTAAAACTATTAACGGCATAAATACCGTTTGTTCTTTAAGATGTAAAACAATAATTGCTTGGAAATATGTGGGTACGTTCTATATATGGACGCTAACATCTGTATGGCTTTTTGATTTTAATTTCAATTTTTTTTCCTTCTTTTTTTCTTTTGCATTTTACATCACCGTATCTAAGCTGGGGTTGTGTACGTATTTAACTTCCAGTAAATATTTCACTGCCATTAGTGTATGAAGGCACCACACCCATTGAACTTAAAATTTATTTGCATACACATTACTTACCATAAGTATTGCATGTTTGATAAACAACATGTACGAGTAAATCTAATTTGTAGTTTTTTTTTTCTTTTCTCGTATATTTGCTGCGATTTGTTCTAGTAAACCCATTAAAATTGTAATTCGTTTGAAATTATAATCGCACACAAGAATTAATGCAAGAACATAAAAAATTAATTAATTGTGTTTAGAACTTATATAAGCACGTAATTATCATTAGATTACCTGCATAAGAACACGTATGGTATGGCATAGCAAAGAGGCGAAACAATATCAAACAAATGTATCTACTGCTTGTAATGGAATCAAGCAACAATAAAACAAATTATGATTTAAAGCAAGTACTTTAAAAAGAATGATAATCAGCACAATTTCTAATAGACGTGCACCACAGTAGCTCATCTCAAACGATGTAAAATATTGTCCAACATTAGAAGCTGTTATGCGCTTCTTCAATTTGTTTGAAAGTTTTGAAAGTTTTGAAAGATAAGCAAAGCCTGTGTTCTTTAAATATAGAATCATAGAAGTTCGTTTGACCACAATGGATTTTTTTTTTTTTTTGAATTTTAGATTCGATAACATTGTTCAAAGTTTACTGCTGCTGCAATATTTTTTGTAAAGTAAATAAAACTTAGGCAGGTATTAGGTGGAACAAACAGATGCCAAGAAGTAGAGTGAAATTTAGAAAGAAAAGTAAAAGCAATAAATTATTATTATTATTTTTATTAAAGGTAATATAATACAATAAATGAAATTGTATTTAAAATTTAAAGTACGAGTGTGAGCAAATAGGTTTTATAAAAATTATTTTAAACTAAATATACACATGTATATACATTTACTAATTTTACAGATTTTGATGGAGTTTACATTTCTTTATAAAGGTAGAAATTTTATAAATATTTTCAATTGATGATATACTAAGCAGCGAGCTAGGAATGGAATGTTCAAAAATTCTGAATCTATCCTGAGAAAATAATTGACAGCTATCCAGTATGTGTTCTACAGATTGTAGGATGCTACATGAATTGCATATTGGTTTGTCTTCCTTCGATAATAAATATTGGTGTGTCGTTATGGTATGACCGAGTCTTAGTCTGGAGAAAAGTTTTGCTTCACAGCGGGATGCTGTTGATGGATAAACGATTTGTTCGCCCTTGGTGTTGATTGTTTTATAGCGGTGATTGTATGTTTCCCAATCGTTACGTTTAGTAACATACATATGTTTTACTAATTGTGATTTTAAGTCTTTATTCCCTTGAGTATGAGAGTAAACGAATCTTATTTAGTGATTTTATCAAATAATTACGGATATTTGTTATTATAGATTCTGAGTTCCTTGCATGTGAAATAGCAGATAATGTAGATTGACTGTCAGAGCAAATTATGAATTAAGTTTAAGGCAATGTTCTACAGCTAATTTAATAGCAAAAGCTTCCGCAGTATAAATGCTGCAACGCTTCTCTTGTAAATTGTCAATTGATTTCCAGTAGTAATGGCGAATAAAGTATATAAATCTGTTTTAAAAGTAATAAATTATTCACTTCTATATGATGGCAGATTTCTGACAAAAACTCCGAGAATAAATAAAATTTCCATGAACAAATTTTCATATCTCGTGTGGCCTGGCGTCTAATAAGCTACACTACCTACTAGACTACGGCGACTTCTACGGTGATTTTATTTACTCTCAGTTTTTTAAATCTACTGCCAAGGGAGCATGGCGATGAAATGTTGTAGTGGTTAAAGAGCTTGCCTACAAACTAGTACTAGTTCTGTCTCAGAAGAAGATGAAAAAGTTTTAACATTGTTTTCTTTTCTTAATCGATTTCAAATCACTTCAAATAAATCATCCTGGTAATGCCACCTTTTGAAAAAAAACTGTTGCGTTGCGTTCTTGGCAACGATACACGGCAACCCTAGCAACTTGTACAACACAACAATTATCTACACATTAAACTGAAATGTTGTTTTAATGAACAAAAATACCAGTCAATATCAACATTTTAGTCAAAGTGCATGTTAGAATACAGAACACTCTTTTTTATTGAATGGTGTACGATGCATCAAGTCTTGTCTTATCATGAGATATCATTGCCACATTGCCACAACAGAAAAATGACGGGTACAACTCTACTCAATTTAATCGGATCGAGATATGTATGTAAGCTATTTGCAAAAACACGTAACTTTTCAGAGATGTTTCCACGTTATGAATGCGGAAATTGCCATGAATAAGTTTCTCAAATATCTGTCGTTCGGAATCGCCTTTAAACTGTAAGGTCGTTGGGTCGAAATCCTGACTGAAGGGTTGTAATAACCAATTATGTATGTATGTGTATGTGATGACAGATTAGATGGATGAATTAGGTATCCTAAAAAGAGTTTTTTTTCTCATGAACATAATGCTGGCGAGTTGGCAGTAATGTTTCTACACAAGACACATTTCCTCCGGTAGTAGGTTACTGAGCCACGCAGTCTTCACGATAAATGAAAATTCCACGATAAGTGTTAAGTGCTATAACGATCTAGCATATGTTGCCATTTGTTTGGTTCACCGATTCCCCAAATGCAATGGTCGCCAGGAAAAAGTAAAAATATATTTTCCGTTTTGTCTTCATCCTCGCAGTACATTTCGCATGTGCAAATACGTAGGTAGCAAAATTATTATGACAACTAAAAACTATAATATTTCTGATTTTGGGTTTCTATTTCTAATATTCTTCATGATAATTTCAATGGGCAACAAGTTTTCATTTCTTATTACGATCGTTACTTTCTGTTATCTATAGTCATAGGTGGCATTAGCCTTAACCTTCTAAATTGACCACTACATCCCTTAGTCAACCTAGCTTCACAAAGCACCCATACTGTGTGCATTAATTTTAA
The DNA here is from genome assembly GCA_927399465.1 of Sarcophaga caerulescens. NCBI lineage: Eukaryota > Metazoa > Arthropoda > Insecta > Diptera > Sarcophagidae > Sarcophaga > Sarcophaga caerulescens. The sequence continues at coordinate 117,267,238 of OV656872.1, read as the reverse complement.
CCATGAGTGGTGGGTCCTACAATTATAACGAGAAACTTTTCCTGGCAATTTTATTTACATTCAGAGAAATATTTTTTCATGTTTTATTTTGTTTAAAATATCTGAACTGAGGCAGATATCTCATAGAGGTAGCTGAACGATATGATGTCCATATCATATGGGTGCTATGATAACTATAGAGCGCATGCGCTGGCCAGTTGTGGTACAACCATCTAGGTAAGGTTGTAGTGGTAATATTGATATCAAAGCTCAGTTAAGCGCAGTTTCTATACTGATCAGGCTCCACCGAACTCATTGCAGAAATTGGTCAGGCTGAACACTCACAACCATTTAACTCTTCGATGAATTCTCAACTTTGGAAATCCTTCTGAAAACCCGTAAGCTAACAATGCCATCGTCGATTCTGTCAGCAATAGATGGGCAATTTGACCAAATTGGATTGAGGGTGCACAATAAGGCTATATAAACTGCAAAGAATCCATGCATAGTATGGATGTTGGGGTAATTTCTGGGCAATGTATAATGAGCACGCATGCGATCGTATTGATTCTTCAATATCATGCAAACAATTTCTGCACATGCTACAGGGATAAAGTAAAAGAGAAAACCGTTCTACAGCTAGGTTATGTACACAACCGGCACTATAATCACAGGATAAAAAGGTAAAGTGGTGTCTACTACATGGATGATCTGAACGAATTGTGAAATGTTGACATTGGCAGTCTTAGCTACTTCATCAGAAGTTCCGAGTGGTTCCAGAACTAGAGAACATCAGAAAACTGTGGTATCACAATGGGCCCTATGTGGCCACCTTTGAATCGATAGCAATCTCTACTTACCAAATGAAATTTTCAGTAAAATTTTGTTCTGTTCTTAAAGTCTCCACCCGTCGTTTTTAGAACGTATTTTTTTTTTAGTTTTCCTGAGGACTTTAGCTAATGATGATGGTGTTTATTTATTAGTATTAGCCGAAGTCGCCATAGTCTAGTAGGTAGTGTGTTGGCTTATGAGACGTAAAGCCAGGGTTCGAGCCCCACACCAGACATCAAAACAAAATACAAAAAGTATTTCTTCGGCGATTTCCTCTCAGGAGATTTCTGGCAAAAACTCTGAGAGTAAATAAAATTGCCATGAAAACATAAGTGGTGTGAGAAACTAGGTCAATAGGCCTGACTGAAGGGTTGTAATGACCAATTATGTATGTAAATATATTAGACTGGGAAGTACTTAGAATATGACCAGCAAAGTTTTTACGGTTTGACCGAATCAGAAGAGAATATTAAGACTGCTGAAAATTGGATTACGGCTCCCAGAATATGCAGGTAGAAAGGTAGTCAATTTTCCCTTTGGTATGAAGTTTCGCATGAGTTGTAAATAAATATGAGCATGGCCTATAGAGCCTGTTATTGTGGATACAACAACCATTGGCGAAAAAGTGCAGTGTTTTCCCTTTACGAGCTGGTAATGATACGTTATAATAATGAACATAACTACAATGTTTTCCTACCTCACACCACAATATCATTATCAAGTAATTTACTTGCCAAGAATACATACAGTGAATCACAGTGAAAATGGCCCACCAGTATTTGGTTAGGTTAGAGGACGTGTACTTGTCCGTTAAAACAAGTACAATACCCGGAGGTCGAAATTGACCCATTGTACTTTGTACATTGTATTGGTTAATATTTATTAAAAAGGAAGAAAATAAAATAAATATTTTTGTTTAAAATAAAGTTTATTTGGTATTCAATATAAGGAACTAAAAATTCTCTTAATTAGATTATTAATTCATTGATTTTTTACATCAGAAACAAAAACTGTTCAAAAAAATTTCTCCAAGAAAATTAGTAGAATCCATTCCTAATCGTTTAAAATCGGTAATAAGTCAAAAAGGCTTTCCTACAAAATATTAAAAATAAAAAAACGTTATTTCTTTAATAATCATATACTGGGCCATTTTCATTGTGAGATAAATTTGAATGAATTAATAATGTAATTAAAAGAATTTTTTAGTTCCTTATATTGAATACCAAATAAACTTTATTTTAAACAAAAATATTTATTTTATTTTCTTCCTTTTTAATAAATATTAACCAAATACTGATGTAATTTCATGGTGGGCCATTTTCACTGCGATTCACTGTACATACTTATGTATATATATAATATATAATACAATTTTTAACCTTCACAATGCCTTAGTTTTGATAAATTAATTTTTAAATGAGAATCTTTTAGTTCAACCCATTATTAACAAATTAAATACGTAAAGAAAATATGAAAATTTATTCTGTCGTTCTGCCCTACACCGACAACAACAATGTACTCTTAACAAGTTTGTTAATTATTAGCAGCTCTTAACACTTTTCTTATCTCTGACAATGTATTTCAGTATCTTTGTATGTCTTGACTTTAGTTTTTCTCCAGCCATTTAATAGTTGAGGAAGTTGTCTCGTTGTGTTGCCTTTATGGGAACATCTTCTTTAGGAATGTAAAAAAGAAACCCCATTGTATTGTTGTAAGTTTATGGGTTTGTTTTGGGAGTTTCACTTCTGTTCCTCAAAACAAACAAAAAAAAAAAAAAAAAAAACAATAAGAAAATAGATTCAAGTTAAATAAAAATAAAAATGTTATCATAAACTTTGCCATAATTGTACTTTGTACTAAATATAATACTCTTTAGGTTTTCTCTTTTCCCTACCCTACTACCATAAAACAAAAAATAAAAAATTTTAAAGCTCTCTGTCTGATTACATTATACCCTAAGATATCATACACTTATAGGTATAATTTTCATTAGAAGTTACAATAAAGAAAAAGAGTTACGAAAATAGAATGGACCTCATTTGATTTTAAAAAATTAACCAGGACCACTTTTTGTTTAAATAAGATTTTAATAAACTACTTGAAGAATCTTCTTCATTTCTCTTCAATAAGATTTGGTGAGTCATAATGAATCGTTTTACCCAAGCATAATGCTTCAAAGTAAATCTGTTTTCGAGGTTTCGAGAGCACATAGTATCACCTCTGTTGTGATCTATAACTTGCAATCGAGATAAACCATTGGTTTATATGTTAAAGTCATGAAGTCGCCATAGTCTAATAGGTAGTGAGTTGGTTTGTAAGACGAGAGCCCCCGGAATAAACGTCTCGAACAGAATGAAAAAAAAAAATATTTGATATGAAAAGCTTGTCAAATATTTGTTGTTCGGTGTCGAGTTTAAACTGTAGATCCCGCCACTTATGGATAAACTTAACACACACAGTAGGTTGAAATGTCCAATTAAGTAAGCATATTCAATAGGCTCATTTGAGAAATTATTTGCTTTCACTTCTCAAGTGTTTCCAGAAATATTATTGGCCCCAGAGACCTATGGCAGAGGCCGCCTTCAGAGTTTATATTGAAAATGCATTGGATATCGCTCCTACAATGGATTTCACTCGAACAAAATAATGGGACTTGTTCCCAGAATCACGTACTCCTACTTAACACTCCACTTTCTCGCCGAACACATCCGTTTGTTGTCGATTGAAGAGTGGATCGCACACAACATTGCAGACAAAATTCGTTCTTTAACTGCACCATTCGTATGTGGAACTCTCTTCCTACAGAGGCCTTTCCTGTCTAGTATCCACACACACTACGCCCTCTTTACTCCTTCCCATATTTTTCTAGTTCCAACACAATGTGTATTAGGCGGCACACAAAGTGTTCATGTGCGGGCATCTGTATGTTAAACTCTTAAAATAACAATGTTTTTCGAGGGAATTCAAGGGCAACTGTGTGTGTTTTACATGAAAAAAAATGAAAAACTTCAGTGGGCATACCAAGCAAAATGTTACCGCTTTAAACAGTGCTATAGAAAGGAAGTCTGTCAAGATGGATGAGGAAGTAAATGAAGTACGGTCTACAGCTGTAACTTCACTGTACGATATCATTCAAATTTTCTTGTCAAAAGATGCTTTTGTGGTCACAATACGCAATTGGATAGCGGATACCTTACTTTTGTTTTACAATTCACTTAACCTTTCCATGCTTCTCTAAGGCGTGGATGCATTGGTTACTGTTAAGCAGGGATGCAGTTGCCTTAAATGTATTCGGATGAAATATTCTATGCAAAATTGGCGATGATTTTCGCATCGATACGAACGAAGAATTATAAGATAAACAAAAACACTTTCTATTTTAATTCAAGTGCTTATTTAAATTGAATTCTATACCATTCAAGCCGCAGGTCAGATACCTCCAACAAAACGAAATATGAACAAATATTTCTTTGGTGAATTCCTCTCTCAAAGTAAATAAAATTGCCATGAAAACTTTCACCAAAATCCGCCGACTTTAAACTGTAGGTCTCGTCAGTCACGTATAAAATTTACACACACAACAAAAGTGGTGTGAGAAGCTAGGTTATAATCCTGACTGAAGGGTTGTAATTGACCAATTATGTATGTATGCATGTATGTATTGTACAACTATTTTAAAGTGTTACACATAAACAAACACTTTTGTAATACTTATGGTATGGTAGGGTACAGATAATATTCTGTTTGAAAACAACAACAAACGGAATAGCTGCAAAAAATAAATGTTTTGAATTTCTTTTTAGTTTTTTTGTGCAATTCAAGATCTTTTGTTTTTCCATTTTCACATTTTTATTTTCAATTTTGTTTGTAAGCAGATGTGTTGGCCGTTTATTCCTGTGAAATTTAAAGGTTTATAGATTTTTGCATTTCAACGTTGTTTTTCTTATTTTTTCTTACTTTTTTATTTTATTTTATTAAACAATAAAAAATGGCTAAAAAGCTCTGAATTTTAAGTGCTTGAATTTTTTGTTTTTCTCTAACAGTTCTCTAACGAAGAACGGTAAACAACTATTGTTTGTTTGTTTGTTAGTATGTCTGTTATCATAATGACGACTTTTGTTTAAATATTGTTGATTTAAAAAATTTCACAACATTAAATTTTATTTTTCTATTTTATTAAAATTAGATTCCAAAAAACAAAAAAAAAAAAACACACACAGAAAATAACATTTTAAAAAGAGGTTTTTTTTCTTCCTCATCATCATTTTAGCATTTATAAAATATTTAAATAAAGTTTGTCAGCGGATGTGCTAAGTTGTCTTGTTTATTTGTTTTTATATGAATATGGGAAATTATGTATGTGTGTTGTAGGGGAAAAACAAAAGACTTAAGAAACATACTTGCTTAAGTGTATTCAGTCGATTTAAATAGAAAATTTTCATTTTATTTAATGCCAAATCAAAATGAATTCATTTAATACTATGTAGAGAATGTCATATTTATTGTGTGGGGCAATTGTAGGACAATTGTACATACCATAATATAAGATATTTCAGTCCACTCTGTAAAACAACAAGAATAAATTGTTTTCGTAAACATTAAATAGATTTTACTACCAGACTTGTTTATATAACAAAGGAATGCATTTTAGAATTTTAGACCTCATCTTTCCTTCTAGAAATACGACGTTCATTTTGAGTTATGCTGTTAAAAAATCTTATCTTAGTAGCTTAGGCCGACGACTATGCTTTCGATCTTGTCAAGTAATTTATTAACTTTACTTATATCGTTACTATGTGCTCAATTCAACTTGGTTAGGAGCTCCAAAAGAGAGTGATTCGCGGGGAATTGGGGTAATAGATACAAAATAAAATAGTTTACTTGAGCCACAGAATAAATAATACAAAAGTATTAGAAAAATGCAAAACAAATATTGCACAAAAACTTACCTTTTACCTCAATCAACCCCAAATTGAGGAATAATGAAAATTCTCTTTTCTTTTATTTTATTTTTATTTATTTTATTTTATTTATTTATTTATTTGTCAAAACAATACAACAAGAATAAATCTTATATAACAGTATTGCTTAGCAATTGTTATTAACATTAATTTTGAGAAATTTACCTTAACTAACTTAACAAATTTTACAAAATTAAATTTTATTTAAAAAGAAAAGAAACTTAAAATTTAAGAAAAAATATGGCATAAAAATCAAAGTAAAAAATAATATTAAAAAAGTTCGAATAAAAATGGTCGTATTTACATATTAAAAATTAAATTAAGGTGCCCAGCGTAAACAGAGTAGATAAAACAAAACTATCTGACAGTCAGGCCAATCTTCAAGCACTCTGTACTTATTATGTAAATACGAAAATTAAAAGGAATGTCCTAGGCAAGTTGAATCAGCTGGGTGTAGGAAATACGGATTACCCTCAGCTATGTAAACCAATGAGCCTGCGCAGACGTGAGCTTTAACTCCACTAATCGGCCCAGAACCCATCTGTGGAGATGAGGCGTATATTTAAAGAAATATGCTCAACGAAAGGGAAGATAAAGACGACCAAAGACTTTTCTCAAACCAAGTGAATTTGAGGCAATCAGAACTTTTGTTGGAAAATTACAATAATAAGGGATCAGACTGTTTAGGAATAATCTGAGGTTGGTAACTGATCCTTTGGCAGGGCTCTTTATACTCAGACTACACACATTCAGAATAATTGTTGTCTCAAATTCAACGTTTAGATCCTGTGACGATAAGAATGAATGAATCATCGGAACACATTTTTCTATAGAGTACTTATGCATCCCAAAAGTAAACATCTGCCATTTAAATAATAGGTAGTGTTCTAGTTTATTAGCGAGAGCACGTACTTCAATTTCTATCTCAGTCATCAAAATCAAATATAAACAATATCTCTTCTGCGACTTCCCCTCAGCAGTCTTATGACAAAATCTCTGAGAATAAATAAAAGAGCCATGAAAAGTTTCTTAAAAATCTATCGTTCGGAGTCGACCTTAAACTGTAGGTCTTGCCATTTATATATAAAATTAACGCACGCAACATAAGTGGTTTGAAAAGCTAGGTTGTAATCCACATTGAAGGGTTGTAATGATCAATTAAGTAAGTAAGTAAGATTTGTAGGAATTCATCATGACCAGCATGTCACATACATAGAGCTGAAAATACTAATCCCTTTTGCATGACCCATTAATCAATCGATCAAAAATTGATGTTCTCCACAAAAATTAGTTTCATTCCAAAGCAAGAAGAACAAGTTCAATACTACAATTCTCTAATATTGCAATTGGTCTCTGGTACTCTACCATACAAATCAAATAAATTTAACAATTTTTTGCGTTTCAAATTATATATATTATTTTGACCTGTTCCCTTGATAATCCAATCAATAAAATATTCTAGCTCGAGGTCAATTATTAAATTGAAATTAAATTGAATTTTGCATTTTTTCTTTTCAATAAGAAAAATAATTGAGAGATTCTTCAAGCAACTGAAAAATAATTGTAAAATAACTGGATTGCAGAATAAGTAGTTAAAAATTCAAGACGATATGACCACATTCCTTGTTAATATCTTTGAAATATTTTAAACCACAATCTTTGTCTACCTAATTTATAGGCCAGTTAGTGTCAGTTTCTATGCAATATGTTTGATATTTCTTAAGGTAGCAATTAACCCAACCTTCCATACACAAGATCACTTCGAATGAAATGTGACTGAGTCTCACAGATGACGCTTAGTATTCCGGAACTGCTTCTGTTTCCACAAAACGGTTCATACAAGAATAATATTTTTTTCGGAAAATGAGTATTGACTGCACTCTGCTCCATAAACCATAGAACGAATTGTTAGTAACTTAGAGTTTATTTTTGTGAATTCAGAAGTCGCCGTGGTCTAGTAGGTAGTGTGTTGGCTTATTAGACGTGAGGCCTCGGTTCAAACTCTAGGTCAGGCATCTCCAACTAAACGAAATATGAAAAAATATTTCTTCTGCGACTTCCCCTCAGCAGATTTTTGGCAAAAACTCTGTAAGTAACTAAAATTGCCATGAAAAGTTTCTCAAAAATCTGTCGTTCGGAGTCGACTTTAAACTGTAGGTCCCGTCACTCATGTAGAAAAAAATAACGCACACAACACAAGTGGTGTGAGAAACTAGGTCGTAATCCTGACTAAAAAGTTATAATGACCAATTATGTATGTATGCCTTAAAACAGTAAGATATGTCGAAAATGCTGCTTATCGCACTCCATATTTAAAAGGGCAACAACCAAAAACTACTGCGTAGAATTAATTGGAATTTTTCAAACACAAGCTTTACTATATGAGCTCTTATACGGCTTAAGCGTGAAGTTGGTTGCAAAAAAAAAATACAATTAAATCCTTTGTCGGGAAAAAACGAAATTACTTTCCGAACAACCCAATACATATAATTATCTATCAGGTCTTCCAACAGGGACTTCCGAACTTTGTCAGACGATAAGGGTCAGCCTATGGAAGCTACATCTAACAATATAATTGTCATTTAGACACCACCATACACGGATATTCGGTCTGATCTTAATTTTCTGTTCTGCGCGGACAGAGTAAGGGTGCGAACAGAGTGGGCGCTGATGCCGAGCGGAGCCGAGCCGAGCTTATTGACGCTTATTTTCATGCGAGAAGAACATTTGGGTATAACACAGTGAATGCGAGAAATCAGCGCTAAAATTCTGTTTATTGCATGTGTTTTGCTTTTATGTCATTTAGGCTTGTTGTTCATTTGTGTTTATATAATTGCTGTACACTGTAATGGATTCCTCTGATGAAGAGTATTTTGCTTCTCCTAGTGTGATTAATGCAATTATTAACAGAAAAGGATTTGAAAAACATCTAATTACACTAAAAAGGAATGAATTTGGTGAATTTCATCATTTATATAATGATTTAAGAAAATTTCACTTATTATTTGTTCGATATCCATTTTTTTTTTATTTGAAACCATAAAAAATACGCCTGCACACTAAAAAGTAAACATCAACAATGCAAACAGGCGCGCAAAACGCTTTGAAACTGTTTTCTCGCACTCATCGGCTTTGATCTCTGCTTTTGTCGGCGTTCACTGTGTTATACACAAGCTTATTTGTATTGACTTGTATGTAACCAGTTTTATCGCACTGACAATCTTTATCGCACTAACAATCTCGGCTCGGCTTTCAGCGCGCACTCTGTACGCACCCTAACGCAAAGTCCGCTTAGAACATCTTACGATCATCGTAATCTGCATGTCGAGAGGATAATTTGCAATGTTGTGGATAAATTCAAGGCTACTGGTTTAGTATGCCATCGACCAACACCTGTTTGCCGACGAATAAAAAGATCTGTCGAAATCATCGCATTTATTCGAAAGAACGTGCATGGAAAGTTTCTCAAAAAAAATTTGTCGTTCAAAATCGACTTTAAACTGTAGGTCCCGCCACTCATATATAAAATTAACACACACAACATCTATGGTCTGAGAAGCTAGGATTACGATCCTGGCTAAAGGGTTGTAATGACCAATTATGTATGTATGTATGCGAGTGTGCAAAAGAATCCGAGGTTTCGATTTCGCGTCGCTCACCTTTTCGCCGTCCACATTCTTTACTTAGCGAATTTTCCTTGTGATATAGACTTGATCCCGTATACAAGTCGACTGATCGAGGAACTGAATATAAATGACCATAGATAACGATGTGTATTTGCCGAATGGGATATAGAGAAATTATCAAATGATCTCAATTTTAATTGAAAAATCATCATCAGGGATGAGACGCATTTCTGGATCAATGCATTCGTTGTTCAATTCATCACGCAATCTCACTGTTTAGTGTGGTTATAAGGTTGATTCCTATTTCTGTGAGACCGACGGTGTCTAGCCTCTCACTGTCAACTTCAAGTCCTATAGGTTTGATGATTACCAACTTCTTTTGGCCTGAATTAGATGATCCAGAGGTATTTCAAACACATAAAAAAATTTCAATAAAAACTTATGCACACTTTGTTGTTGTTGTTACTTCAATACAAAGATGGACAGCGCTTAATATAAGCATCATAGTTGCCATTATATTGTTGCTATTTCATCATCAATATTTCTATAAACAATAGCAAAAAATATTATTTTTATAGTTAACGTAAGAAAGCGATAAAGCCAAAAGAACCGGTGGTCAACTAAATCCTAAATAATCTTCAATAATATCTTCATTGCTTTACAAATGAAGATGAGAAGCGATTTGAAAATAATTACGTTATACAATACTATTTAGGACTTATGGACTTTCCAAATAGTATGAACAGATGTGCTCTTAAAACAGAATAAAAAATCAATGTCTTTATGTTCTAAGCTACACAAACAATAATGCATACATATATTTATACATACATACATACATACATATATAGTATATGTATACATATATATATATTTATTGCAATTAATTCATATTCATTTATCGCAAATTTCCGTCTTACAGTTTTTCCAAAGTCTAGACCATACCAACAACAGCAACTATCCTAATTGCTGAGTGCAATTTAATTTTTACTTTAATTTTTTTGTTCATTTAGCCATAAGGTGTTTTGTTACCTGCCTTATTTCCTGCTAAACAATGACATTAATAAGCTTAAGGGTTTAAAATATATATTTTATTATTTCAGATTTTATTTATTTTTATTTGTTCATTTTTCTTTTGTTTTTAAATTAGTTTATTTATATTTTTTTCTCTAAGCTTGAAGTCTCTGTTGAATGTTTATATTCAGTGATCTGATAAAATTAGGGTTTGGTGTGATTCGTTACGATGGTATTGTTCAAATCAAGGAAATGAACTTGGCATATCAGTTTGGAATTCGTTGTTTAGCAAAACCTAAAGATGTTGAAAAAGGAAGATTTGTATTTATTTTAGAAAATAATTACTTATTTCGTTGGCATCTCTCTAAGCACATTTTGCTTTTTATTTTTTCTTTTCATTTTACGTTTTACGAACGCTCCTTATTATGCTAGAGGCTAAAGCAACTAATGAAGTTGCTTCAAGAAAATTCAAGACGTTGTTGGGCTTTTCTCTCTCTCTCTCTCTCTCTCTCTCTGTCTCTGTCTCTCTCTGATACTTTAATTTCTGTAATAAAAATCACTTTAAAAATAAATAAATATGTTGAAATATCCAATGAACACCTGTTTGGCAAAACTAACAAATTACCCTACTAAAGCCAACGTATACAAAAATCAGCAGGTTATGGAATATTTTAAAATAAACAATTGACTACAAGAGAACAACCTGGATTCTCACACCAACCAATTTGTGTGTGTTAATTTTATCTATGAGTGTTGGAACCGACCACAAACGACAGATTTGAGGAACTTTTCATTGCAGATTTACTTACTCTCAGAGTTTTTTGCTGGAAGACAGAAATATTTTTTTCATATCTCGTTTTGTTCGAGTTGTCAGAGCTGGGGTTTGAACAGCTAGCTATCGTCTAATAAGCGTACTCACTAACTACTAGACTGCAGTCGCTTCACTGCATTATTTTAATTTGTTTCAAACCCCTCTAGGAATATAAGGTTTTAATGTATTGTGTTAAATATCATGCGGACAATTCAGATCCTATACCATATATCGAGTCTTTCTTGAAGCAATTCCTGTCTTCAAACTAAAAACAATATCTTCGAAATTTTTTATTTCATTTGAAAGATATATTGATGCAGTTATGTATGTAATGTTTTTCTGGATAGAACACTTTTTCATGAATCTGGCGCTATACCAGACTGAATTGGACAGATTGTATGGGTTATGTTGGCTTTTAGGGCCGATGTGGATTGTTGCTTATTTACATACACTTGGAACTTAATAAAACCTCACAATAAAAAGTCAAATCACAGCATGTCGGTTCACATAACCTCTACGTGAGACAACCATTCCCAATTATTGCTCGCGCAGTACTTCCAATTATGGATGTATTAGGTGTATGGTATTTACCGCCAAGCTGATGAAACCACATGCCATTGTTGTCAAGAACAGCCAATTTAGGCCGAAATGTTTTAGTGATTTTAGTGATGGCTTGACCAATATCGTTTTCAAAGAAATATGCTCTGAATTTGGAGACGTCGCCAAAATTCCCCATCAAACTGTAACTTTTTCGGGTATGGTGGATGGGTATCAACACAAATTCCTCAATTTTGTTTGGTTCACCTACCCTTTTATACTTAAATGGACTTCACTGTTGGAGATGATTTTTCGTTGAAAATTAGTGCCAGTTACCAACTAATCCAAAGGCCATTCAGCGAATACATGTTGTTGTCTATTGTCGTTTAACCGTTGTTTAACAGTTCCTGACTTAGCTGATTTTTATATTGGTGTAGACTTATTCCATGACATAAAATTAACAAAGTTGTGGTCTGAAAAATGTCAAGTTCTTGTAAGCGGCGTGTAATCAACTGTCGCGTATTCTCCTGCACATACTCACGAATAAAGTTGATGTTTCCGGTAGATTTTGAGTTTCGTTAACGTATTTGTCGATTATTAATTGAGCCATTGGAATCGAGTTTATTCACAACATTGCGAGTAATATTCTGAATAGAACGATAGAGCGATCATAAAATTTGAGAAGCACTCGGTACGTCACTCGAACAGAAAACATTTTGGTAAAAAAAAACACTTTTACTTGCACCTTTTGTTGAATGCAGTATTCATCAATGGTGGTCTTTGGTTTTGACTTCTATATTTCAGATTCAAAATTCCTTTGTGTAAATACTCCACCGTGATACCTACAAAATTGGTCATTACAAACCTTCAGTCAGGATTACGACCTAGTTGCTCACACTACATATGTTGTGTGTGTTAATTTTATCCAGAAGTGGCGGGACCTACTGTTTAAAGTCGACTACGAACAACAGATTTTTGATAAACATTTCATGACAATTTTATTTACTCTGAGAGTTATTGCCTGAAGTCTGCTGAGAGGAGAAATTGGAGAAGTCTGACCTGGGGTTTGAACCGAGGCCTCAGGTCTAATAAGCCAACACACTACCTAGTAGACTGCGGCGACTATCCACCATGATAGCTTTTCTGTATTTCATTTATAATCAAATGCTTTTGGCGTGTCTAAGACTAAATAGACATAGATAGACGGGGTATACGTATTTACTCGGTAAAACAAGAAAATGTATTTCCAAGCCATTTCATTTGGTAGACTGATTCATCCTTTAAAGAGAATGAAATCACCATCTCACTGGCAGAGCGATGTATTTGAAACAGCTGTTAATGTAGGGTATAAGGCTTAGAAAGTTGAATGTCCCCGGGAATGCTTCAATCTTATAATATTGCAGTACGATTTTTAAAAATCAAACATAAATGGTTACATTAGTATAGTTTTGCTGTTTTCTTATTGCTATTTTAGTGAAATTACTGATATTTGATGCTATTAACACAAATCTTCTAAATGAAATTCAAAACTTCATATATTTTCAATATCTTCATGATGGTGTTGCTGATGTTTTGATTTTAGCTGCAGCAACTTGACTGTAGATTTTCAAATACAACTAATTCGCGTTTTTAGTTACATACTCTTAGCAATTGTCTGCATAGAAAATCTCTCTGCACAGCAAATACAAACAACAATAGCTTGCAATAATAGCCTACAAAAAAAAAAGAAAACAAAAAATCTCATCACCGTTGACAAGCCAGTTGAGTCAGGCAGCTTATAAGAAGAAAAAAAAAAAATTATACCCAACGATCGCTAAGATTTCATTTCATATGACCAACGCTTCAAGATTTTCACTGACTGTTGTTCATTCACTCGCTGTTCATGTTGTTTTATTACAAAGACTTCTTTTATGAGATAAATTGTACGTTACAATAGATCGTATTCACATTTGTACTAAACAACACAAATTAAGAAGAAAAAAAAAATAACAAAAAAAAACATACATTACACAGAAGAAACACCAAGACAATAAGTATTACATTTGCATGTCCGGCAAGCACGCGCCGTAATTTATAATAAATACTTAAGCAAATACGTTAAGAAAAACAACAAAAAAAATTAAAAATAAAAAAATAAACTAATAATAAAAGTATGAAATCCACAGAGAAAAAAAAGAAACCGAAAAAAATAAAAAGAAAATATTGTATGAAAAATAATATAAAAAATTATACGTTATTGTCTGATGGCAGCGGAAGAACACACGTTTTCTTAATAGCCAATATTTTGCTGAATTTTTTTCTTACTTTTTTTAAATACATACATAAGATGTTCTAATGATCAAAGAAAATCTATGTTTTTTACACAGAATAGCTTACTGTATGTACAGTGGACAACAAAAGTCTTAGTACGGCAATATATTTTAGCAATTTTATGAATTTTAGTCAAAAGTTTGTATAAAAAATTAAGGTTTTTATATTTATTTTATTAATTTATTTCCGTTTTATTATAAAACAAACAATTTTTTAATGTTTTTCATAAAACAAGAGAAAAATAAGGAAAAGTTTCAAATGACTCCATATGTATCCCCAAGGAGAACCCTGAGTAAATTTAAAATTCAAAGGCCTAATATATGAAAATGTTATCCCTTGCATTTGGTAGAATATCCCTTAAGGTCAAGCACTCCATTTAACCCATTTGGAATTGAATGTACAAGTTTTGTTCAGTGTTTTCAAGTGGCACCATTAGCAAGTTTTTCGGTTGACTTTTGTTTGAGGTTTAACGATTATGTAACCGTTCTTTCAAATGATCTTCTAAATACTCTCTTGTAGTCATATCGGGACTTTGTGCAAGAGTATTAAGCCTGTGGGGCCTTTTTTTTGTCAAAATATATTGAAGTACTAAGTACTTTTGCTGTCCACTGTATGCACATTGCATTGGCTTTGAATCATCTTAATGTCAATTTACAAATTGTTATGGTTTTCTAGGTAAACGTCCAAGTGGGTAAAAGTATTTCCTAAAGAGATTTAGTTTTGCATGAAGTCTTTTAGTGTACAATAAATTTGAATAGCAATTGTGGCGTTATTTGACTCACAGTGCATAGTGCAAATTAGGCACAAACTATAGCTGCTCATTAGGAACTGAAGAGTCATATATGTACATAACATACATAATTGGTCATTACAAGCCTTTAGTCGGGATTACGACCTAGTTTCGCACAACACTTATGTTGTTGTGTCTGTTAATTTTATATTAAAGTCGACTCCGAACGAACATTCAAATAATAACACAACGATAGTGGGTGATAATAAGGGATTGGCATTGCTTAACATCGATTTTTATTATTTGTAACCATTATACCGTGAATCAATGATGAGCTACAGAAAAAAAATTTTTGTTGAAAACTTTCTAAATGGTCGTCCCTCTCAACTTCAATCTGTTGATATTTTATTTAATTATATTTAAAGCTGATATATTTTTCCCTTATCTAAATCACACAACTATCTAGGTCATCTGATATCGAATGGTTATCTCCACTTTTTAAGTTCGCTTCAAATAGTGTCAGCATCTTTGCAGGAATACTAAATTCTAACATTGTTTGATTTTCGATATTCTTTCATGGCAATTTTTTATTTATTTACTCGCAGAGTTTTTGTCAGAAATAGGCTGAAAGAAAGTCGCAGAAGAAATATTTTTTTCATATTTCGTTTAGCTGGATATGTCTGACCTGGCGTCTAAAAAACCAACACACTAGAATACTAGAATACGGCGACTGCATGAAGAGTCATATAACACGTGACTATTTAATCACGGAAAAAAGTAGGAATCAACTATTAACAAGGTTCCCAACCACTACCGCACATATTCAGAGGACGTTGTTTCAAGGCAACGAAAGATGTTAACACCATTATCCTAGGACCAGTGCTACAGCAGACCAATCACCTGCTTAGCTGGAACAAAAATATATGAACGAAACGGAAACAAGGCAGAATAACAATCAACCAGAACTTATCCCAACAACAGCAACCAACCAGATAAGATGAAAAATGCTTTGTGGAATGCCATATGCTTCCAAGAGGGACAATGGAAAAAAATTAATCGTTGGAATTATGAAAAAAAGAACATAAAAAATTTACAATAGTATCAGGTCTTTCAGTAAGCGTAATTTAAATAAAACAAAGTGTGTATGAAATATCATCGAAATATTATTATTCTTTTGTAAGAACTATTGATGCCATGCTGGTTTCCCTGGGTGGAGCGCATCTAAAATTTCCAACTTTCCAGGACTCTGGCGCTTAAATCATGCTGAATTCAAGCGAAGACATGGGCTACGTTGGCACGATCTTGCCATCACAGATGTCCTTGGAAAGATATCCATGACTTCAAATGTGAATGTGGCATATACCATTATCCTATTGAAATCACATGTCGCTGCTGTCCATCTCATCCAATTCAGACGAATTCCTTTAGTATTCACCATCGACTGCGACAGCATGAACAACATCGTTTTCCGAAATGAATGAAACCCTACGAAATTAATATCTTGGGCGCAATTTTAAAGAAAACTGTTGATAATAAGGCTTGTGAATTGGACATTACTTCATTACACGCTCGAATAAAATTAATGGAATGCATATATATGTATGTACATGCATACATGACTTTTGGAAAGTGGTTTGCAATCGAAGCAAATAATTAGAGATAGAGGCGATAGGCGTGGCCGGTTTTGATGAAACTTGGCATGCGTCTTTAATTTAGTCTAGTAAGCATACGTACTGAATTCGAAACAAAACATAAGAGCTGAGCAATAGCCGTGGCAGATTTTAATAAAACTTGGCATGCGTCTTTAATTTATTGTGGAAATTTGAAGAATTTTGCTTGAAATAGGAAAAATTGTATGCGAAAAATTCAATTTGGATTGTATTGGCGGTGTGTGATGCGCCTGATTAATATTGATGAAATTCGATTTTTTCTTAAGCAATAAAATGCATAGCATCAATTTTCAATGATCTAGCACCACTCCTTCCATTTTTTACAAAAATATGTATGAAGGGAAAACACTGTGTACCATACACGATATTTGTTGATTGCAGCTTTAAAAATTATGATGGAAAAATGCAAACACAAGCAACAAAACACTGTGTATGCACGGTCGTCTATGATGGTTCTACATCACACATCTATAGTCAGGGTTTGGTAGATTTGCCCTTACGATGGAGTCATACATACATACATAATTGGTCATGGCAGTCCACTTCAGTCTTTATTACGACCTAGTAACTCACACCACTTATTTTGTGTGTGTTAGACAGAAAGACAGACTTCTGAGAAACCATTCATGGCAATTTTTATTTACTCTCAGTAGTTTTGCCCATAATCTACTGAGACGAAGTCACCGAAGAAATATTTTTTTAAATTTCGTTTTATTGGAGATGTCTGATCGAGGGTTTGAAACATGATCTTACGTCTAATAAGCAAACACACTATCTACGGCGACTTCATGAGGTCTGGCATGCATTTCTGTGAACAATGGTCAAGGTAGTTAACTATTCTGTATTCAAAAATCAGCCATGAATATTGCAGTAAAAATTTGGTCCAACTCCTAAAGCTAAAGAAATCCAAACTTGAGAGCGACACAATTTACCAGGTTTCAACTTCTCTGATACTGTACAACAATGCAACATGCCGAGTATTACATGAGAAACAACTGGGTAAAAGCATCAAAATAAAAACCGGAGTCCGCCAAGGCTGTGTGCCTTGTCACCACTCCTCTTTAACTGTGTCCTCGATGTAGTGATGCAAAAGTCAACAAGTCATAGTAGAGGGATTACATAGGGTTTGCAAGACAGATTAGAAGACCTGGGCTATGCGGATGATTTATGCTTATTAAGTCCTTCTTTCTCCGACATGCAGTCAAAGCTAGATCTAGTTAGCGAAACCGCAAAGCTAGTTGGACGAACCAAAACACTCAGAATGAATGCTAACGCAGCGCGAAAATTCCTAATATACGACAAGGAATCGATGAAGTGGAGTCCTTCTGCTATCTAGGCAGTATAATCGATAAATCCGGTAGTTCATCAGCAGATGTTGAAAGCCGCATTAATAAGGCACGCAATGCTTTTGCACAACTTAACCCTGTTTGGAAATCATCTAACATATCGAGAAGCAACAAAATTAAAATTTTCTTCTCCAACGTTAAATTCACATTACTGTACGGTTGCGAAACATGAAATATTGCACAGCTGGACTCCCAGTCTCTTCAGGTATAATATCCAATGCCCAACTCTGGTCACATACAAACTAGCAACCAATTGAGAGGGAAATAAGAAGACGCAAGTGGGGATAGCTAGGGCACACTCTTCACAAACCATTAGATGATATCACAAGGAAAGCCAAAGACTGGAACCCCCAGTTAAGCAGGAGCATCGGACGACCATCACACAGCTGGAAACCCCAAATCACAACCGAACTATCCAAACTACGTCTACAGTAGAACAAATTCAAACATCGCGCTAACGATCGAGTACATTGGAACCAATTTGTTGCGATCTATGCTCCCTGGAGGAGTAAAAGGAACATATAACATTTATATAACTTCTCTGAAGAATAGCTTATAAGCATTTGCTTTAGAGTCTATGATTTTTTTTTTTTTTTTTTTATTTAAAAAAAACATCTATGGATCAAAATCCTTACAGACTATTTACATTTACAAATTATTAATTAGAATATACATTTTCAAATGTTCAAAGAAAGTATAATATTACGTTTTATGATATTAACATTCAACGAGTAATCAAAATAAGTGTAAAAATAATTAAAGTTTCTACATAATCTCCTTAATGAATCATTGTTAGCATAATTAGTTTGATAATATTTAAGTTGAAGGTGTACGAAATTTCTTGTTGGTCTAGAAGGAACATTGAAGCAGATATTTCCCAGTAGAAATTCCGAACAAATAGAGCCATTCAATAAATTTATCAGAAAAGCTTATATTCAGTACCAAGCGTCTACTTTCCAACGTAGGTAGTTTAATTAAAGCAAGTCGTGAAGAATAAGATTGTAGGTTCACATTTGGATTCCACGTCGAGTTTCCCAAACAAAATAAAAGAAACTGCTTTTGAACAGATTCTATATTGTTTTTCTGATAGGAAGTAGAGGGATCCCAATTAACCGATCCATACTCTAAAATATACCTTACCAAGGCAGTATACAATCGAGTAGTTATTTTACGATCAGTAAACTTCTTAGCCCAACGTTTTATGAAAGCAAGCACCCCAAGGGCTTTATTAATCATCATAGTTATATGTTTATTAAAGTTTAATTTGCTATCGAGGAGAACTCCTAAGTCAAGGAACTCAGTAACTATTTCCAGCTGAAATCCGCCTAATGAAAAATGACCTTCTGTAATCAAGTTTCTCGAGAATCGCATATGTTTACATTTCTTTAAATTAAGATACATTAGATTAATATTACACCAATCGTAAAACATATTCAAATCATATTGTAGCTTCTTTCTCTCGTGAATACTATTATAGCTCAGGAAAATTTCCAAGTCATCCGCATACATTAAAATATTACAGAATTTTATTACATATGGTACATCATTAATAAAAAGGGAAAATAATATAGGACCCAAATGGCTACCTTGTGGGACTCCGGAACTTACGACGATGTGTTTAGATGTTACATTGTTAAAAACTACGCACTGCTTCCTTCCAGTTAAATATGACCTTAACCAATTCAAAGTAACAGTTGTAAATCCCAACAGACGAAGTTTCAGTAAAAGCAAGTTGTGATTTACTTTATCGAAAGCCTTACTGAAGTCGGTATAAATTACATCAGTTAATTGTTTGTTATTAAAACCATTATATATGATTGTAGTTAGTTGCAAGAGATTTGTGGTCGTTGAGTAACCTCTCCTAAAACCATGTTGATGACAGGATATTAAAGATGATAATTGATTAATAATATTATCCGTTATGCATTTTTCAAAAAGCTTTGGTATTGCGCTAAGTTTAGCAATACCTCTATAATTAATTATATGTGCTTTATTACCAGACTTGAAAAGCGGAATTATGGAATCTTTCTTTGTGGAAAATAACCAAGTTTTATTGATCTATTAAATAAGATCTCCAATGGCGAAGCGAGAGCATTTGCACAATATTTCAATACACAGTTTGGTATACCATCAGGTCCACTATTAAAAGAAAGTTTAACTCCACCTATAGCCGATAGAATCTGCGTTGTGGAGATCGGAGGAAATTGAATTGACTGGCTTTCCTTAATTGTATAAGGATAGGAGTTACCGTCGTATTCAATATCAGAATATGTAGTTGAAAAAAAGTCAGCAAATAAAACAACAAAAGATGCATTCATTCTCTTAAGATTTATTCTTTTGATTCGTGCTGTGGCTAATTTTCTAATCTCCGAGTTGCGTGTGTCTATTGTCCGTTTTAAGACGTGCATGAAGTCCAAAGGCGAACGATTGGAGTAAATATTTGAAACACGTCTATTGATTTAATTTAATTTCTATTTATGGCAGAAAGTCTATGTAAAGAATTGATTTAGAAACTGAGACTCTTACAATCTTAGTATTATATGTACGAACTAATGGTTTAAAGTCATTCAATATGTTGTTAGAAATTTATAACGTATAACTTATTTAAATTATACTCCAAACAGCAAGCCAAATCTTTAGATATTAAGCGCTGCTTATATTTAGTAAATCAAGAGCAAAACCAACATAAAATATTCTTTGAGACGCTATCACCGTCAAATCATTGCCAAAGTGGTATTAAATTTTCATTAATCGCTGATAAACATAAATTGTTTCATTGAACCATTTCAATGGCTACGAAGAGTATGCATACTCCTTTACAGCATGTATGTAAGCTTTACATATATCCTTGTATACATAGTTTACAATTAATTATGTGATATATTTCATAAATCCATTTAATAAATTCATTAATTAATGCAGATAAAAATCTCATGTGGTGACTAAATTAATGTGCAATTTATTTTAAGATTTCGTTCACCAGATATGCCTGAGATTTGTATGTAGTTTTGCGTAATAATTTACAATCAACTAAAAGCGCTACACACAAACCTGTGTACACATGTATTTGCTTACACTGTTTAATTGAAAAGTGTAACCCAAGAAGACCCACTGGTAATACATGTTTTAAATACATTTACTTAAGATTTCTTTACATAGTATATTAATTAATTCACTAAAAAAGTGTTCAGCTATTGCTAAAGGACCTCCTGTAGTTGTAGCATTACACACTCTACACACAAATAATTTCCATATTTTCCTCTTTTTGTGAATAAAATATTTCCAATGTGTTTCAATAAAATGAAATTCAAATGTATTAGTGCAAGTGCATAACAAAAAATCGGACAAGTATTTCCTTTTTGTTTAATGATGATTACTTTTGTTGTTCACCAGATAACAGATTTATTTCCAAGCCAGCAAGCAATTGAAGTGGAGAAAAAAAAAACAGCTGGAAGCTCATACATTTGCTTTAGAGAAACACACAAATCGCTCTGTATTCTTACGATTTTAGTATGTTTTCTGATCGCATACTATTGAAATGTTTTTTTTTTTGCAAAAAAAAATAGAATTTCTGTTTCGTATGCAATAAAATTGAAATTAATTAAAAGCAAAGTATAACAACAAGGTGTGGTAAATAATTATTTTTAACTAAAGCGGATCTCTTTTAAAACCTTTAACTTAAGATTATTTGTAAAACGAGTATAAATCGTATAAAATAGGTGTGCTACAATAGATTATTTAAACGCTAAAGTTTTAGCAGCGTAAAGTTATACGATACATTTAAGTAGCAGTACACTAGTATCAATAAAAAAAAAATTAAAGAATTTATAGCAGCAGTATTGGTATACATACATAGGTTAGGTCAAGTTTTATTGACAGCCGCTGCAATCAGCATAACCTATGTCAGTCCTTTGAGATCCTACTCCATCAAACAATTACAGCTTTTGGTTGCCACCTGTCACTCGGATGGTTTGATGAGTGCATGGATTCTATAGAAATCATTTTTGGCTAGACACGTAATATCAACAAATTCTAGGAGTCCAAGAATTTTTTTCTCCAATTCCCAAGTGCCGGAAAATGAAAGAGAAGTTTTTTCAGACGTAGTTATATGACACTCTCCGTAGTTATATGACACTCTACTAGACTACGGCGTGTCTATCACTATCTATCTTTCTTTTGCAAATGTATGAAGTTTGTGTACAGACCATTTGTTTGCTCCTCTACATACATACCATATATGTGCGAATTTTAATTTATTTTTCTGGTAGTCTTCCTTAAAAATTCCATTCTATCGATTATTATTTCGTAAAATGTTCATCCTCACCGCTTCGTAATATTTTAGGGGAATTTTCTATGTCGTAGTTTAGTGATTAAGTTGGTTGGGTGACTGAATCGGGGCTCAGGTCTAATAAGCCAACACGCTAGCTACTAGACTATGACGACTTTGTGTGATCAATAATTATCCAAGAATGCCGTGTGTCTCTAAAGGTTACCCTGGTGTTTGTTCCTAGATAACAATATAGTTGCTCACATACTTGCAAAGTCTGGTACAACAGATAATTACAACGAATTTTCAGATCAGATTGGTATTCCTCCGTGGGCCTAGCAACGAATATGATTAGTAGGAAGAAGAGATTTTAAATAATATTCTTCGTCATTGACCGGCCCTTGGAAATCTAAGGCAATTGACTTTTGGAAACTAAAAATTCGAATAGGTCAAGCCAAATGTGATTTGAACGAAATACATAGCTTTATAAAATTATTACAATAGATGGCAAATGGTAGCGAGAAGTAATTCAAAAAAGTGCGAAATAAGAGTAACTCGTTATTAGAATGGGATCACATGAGTTATTCCGTTTCAGACGATTGCAAATTTAAGATAACGTCCGATCAAGAGAATTTATTAAGGGACTTTAGAGTCATATAATAACAGACGCCTTGACGGATACAAGCGTATTTGCTTTCATTCAATTTTATTTGCATGTTGGCGGATGGCGTTTGCATTCCAGCATATTCTTAAACAGTACTAATTGTCGCTTGCAGCAATATTGACTGAAGTATCAGCATTGACTGTATCAACTGTGGTTAACACAGGAGGTTTTACCATGTAGCTTTTGTGATGGAAGAGGTTTAAGCGTTGAAACAACGCCAATCTCCACAGCATAGGCATAGGAATGTTAAATAAAGTTTTTTTTTTTTTAATTTTGTAAAATGAATGCGTTTTGTACCTACTTCCACATATGTTTTTTGAATGTCTAGTGATAAGAGATCATCTGGAAAATACTTGTATGTAACTCCTTTAAATCTCAAACTAAAAGAATATTCTCTCTTGCAGTAGTACATTTTTTCCGTCCTTCGAAATAAACTTTTTGTAGCGTTCCAGTGGTTTTGAATTTCCTTATAATACACGTAGCAATTAATTTCCCATTTTGTAATATCTGTAAGACTGTTATGGTATGAGATTTAATTTTTTATATCTAAAATGCATCTACTTTCCACCTTTATTATGTGTTTTATGGTGACTATGTTGTCTCTCGCACTTATGCTGTGTGAACGATGGAAGCCACTAGTCAAAATACTGATTGGATTGATTGGATCAATGCGGCTTCAGAGAGTCCGCGAAATGGCGGAGAGCCATGACAAACAAATTGACACACACTATCTTTTTGTCGATCATAAGACAATCTTCGAATGGCCCTGTAACGAATCTTAATTCTGCTGCAATGTCTGAGCTTGCAATAACGTTGAGCAACTCCGTTCAGATTGAAATGAATCTTTCCGGTTTCAGAAAAGACGATCGCTTAGCATGCAAATTCTTCAACTTCGTCAAGGAGAACGTTTTGCAGCATTAAAACGGCTCTATTTTCCACAAATGTGTTCAATTGCTTGCCAACATTGACATCATAGAGCATAACAAGCGAGATATTGAACGGGAGTCTATTAAGATGGGTCTGGCAGTAAGTGATAAAGGAGGCATGAGGTGTATGTAATCCCAAATTACGGCCAATAACTATACTTTTAACGTTGTGAATGAATTTGTTTATTTTGTCTCCAGCAAAAATGATGTCAATTTGGAGATCAAGCATAGAATTGCTCTTGCCAACAGGTCCTTCTATAGACAAGAAGCATGGACGCCAGCGTTGCCACGACCAATAAAATTTTATAACCAAAATTAAAATAAAAAATAACCAAATAAGGAAAAAAATAACCAAAAAATTTTTTTTATATAAATGTATTTGTTTTTAACAAATTTAAGGTTTAATACAAAAATTTTATTTTTTTCTGTATAGTTAACCTCTCATGCCCGAATTAAAACGGGAGTGGCTAAAATTTTTTTGAGTAAACATATAAGATAGAGTTGACCTCAATATCAACTGACAAAAATTTCAAATTTGAACCAGGACACCTAGGTTCAAGAGCTACAGGATGTTGTGTATAGTCAACATTGGGCAATGGTGTTATAAATTTTAATACAAGTTGATTTTTTTTTTTCAAATGTCTTTTATTTCAATTTATGTATGCAAGGATACAAACCAATTTTTTTGAGGATTGGAGCACAAGTGCACATTGCATCTGCTGCATTTACAGGCTTTCCAAAGTCTACATCTGCCCCTTATTCCCCATTCCGCCTAATGATTATCACCATCAAATCGTAGGGATTTTGCAGGCTGTGCAACATGTGCTCTTTTATAGGGAATTGATTCAGAACCCGTAGAAGGAGCTGGTGATGACGGGGTCGATGGAGAAGGTGATGAAGTTCCTGAATTCATTGTCAAATTGTAAAAAAGGAGTGATGATGGACAACTTCTCTTTTGCGACAACTACAGTTTGACTTGTACAATTCAAGCATCATGTCCGCAAGATCACCACCTCCCATGTGCATTCTTCTATACCTGGACGAGGTATAGTTATGAACTTCTTGTCTTTGTGGTACCATCTCTTGCATTCACTTGCATTCTTACTTGCATAGTTTGAAACTAGTTGTACCCTCTTATTACATCTTCTTCTTCTTCATTTTCCTCGTCAGCCGAATAATCCCAATCAAATTTTTCAATTTCATCCTGTGTCAGACAGTTTGGGCGCATCTTAGTATGTGAATACGCATATACGCAACACTACATTTATAAAATTATTACAGACAAACTAAATAATATTTTCAAGCCGGGTTTTTTTAACACGTTGACTGCCGCGGCAATTTTCAAAAAACTAGCCAAAAATGACAACTTGATTTTTTCACATTAGTGAGTACGAGATAACTCGTAGTTTGGCTCCCTATAAGGGAACGCAATCTACGAGTTATCTCGTAGTCGGCAGTCAACGTGTTAAATTACTCACCTACCTTTCATTATTTAGTTGTCGAACTTCTGGGTTTTAGGATGACTTAATTATATTAATGTGTTTTAACACTTTTTAAAATAAGGTTTATTTTGCAAAATGAATTTGTCAATTTCGCTCTCGGGAGAATAACTACTAAGTGAGCACGTGCACAGCTGACTACCAACCAATTAGCTGTAAGCTTAAATAACACATGAGGCTATATTTTTGCGAAAGATTCAGAATAAAATATTTAAAATAGCTGTACTTAGAGGCTTATAAACACAATGTTGCATATACGCAACATCGGGAATGAGAGGGTTAAACTACAAATAATAAATTAAGGTTTTTATTTATTTGTATTAAAATTTTTTAATATTTCAATTGAACGTAATAAAAACGCTTAAAGAATTAAAACACTTTGCTAACGATTGCAAAGCTTATAATGCAAATTTTCAAATAAAATTAAAGAAGTGATTGCTTTATTAACCATAATAAAAAAAATAACCAAAATGAAGAAAAAATACACATTTACACATTACAAAAAAAAATAACCAAATTTGGTTAAAAATAACCAAAACGGCAACGCTGATGGACGCTGTTAACTGGCGATGCAGCAGTATTGAGAGCATTCGAGAGGAAATTCCTACGTAAGATCTTTGATCCAGTGCAAGTTGGCGGTGATTACCGTATCCTCTACGTCATGGACGTCGCGCAGCGTATTAAGATCCAGCGGCTGCGTCTGCGCTGAGGCGATTATTTGATGCGGTGATAAGCGGAATTTGGCGGAGAGTCTTTGCGTTTGAATGACCTAATCGAGGAAGCCCTGTCATCGATTGGTGGTACCAACTGGCAAAGGCGAACAAGAAGCAAACGCGCTTGGAAGAAAACCGATAAACAGTCTGTTAATGGCCTTCAGAGCGCACTTTATATTATAGTAGAGAGACTTACTTTAAACTATAATTCCATAGATAGCCTAAAAGTTATTTTTCAATACATTTTTATTACAATTAATTACGGAACATTTCTACATGTAAATAAGCAAGAAAATATCTGTATAGCATGAGTAACATGAACTAATTTATTTCTCTCTCTCTCTCTCTTCTATTGCAGGTAATAAAATTGTTCTATTAACATAAGTAAGTTAATAAATTTCTTATTTACACGCTTTTAATAAAAATATTTAAAAAAATCTAAACAAATTACAAAAGAAATTCAGAAGTAAAGCAGAAAGAAAATTTAATCATCAGCGCAGATTTGTTTATACAAGCATTTATAGTTTGCAAACAACATAATCTATGGTGGATGGTGGATGTGGACGGTGCAAAACAATAAGAGGCAGCCCACATTTTAGAAATGTTAACAGTAAAGATACATTTTACAATCAGCTTTTAAGCACATTGTTGATTTTGATTTTTTTTCTTTTGTAGATTTTATTCCGTTTGTATTGTTGTTTGTAAACAAAGAAGCATTTGCAGGTTTTTATAAATTTTTTTTTGATTTTTTTGATTTGAAAATATTTGTTTAGTTTGGCTTGATTTTTTATTTGGCATGAATGAAATGTGTTGACTGCACCTGTTTTTTTTTTTTTTTTTTTTTTTTTGTAAACCATAAGGAAGTATAGATTAGTAACATAAATATGACTTAGTTTTCAGAGAGATATGATTGTAGTTTTACCAACTTTTATTAAAAAAGAATTTATTTTACGTGGTCTGCTACAGAAGTTTTCTTATTTTCAAATATTTTACGCTTCACCCACGGTATTTGCATTTTTGTGCAAACAAACCTTAGTTTATGTCTGCAAGAAAGATTCACAGTCTAGCCTTTTTCTATGGTACAGTATAGTAACATTAAATAGCCGTTCTACCATGTTATTCTATTTTCAAAAGTAATTTTTTCTCTTCAACTGCAACAACGCCAACACTCTTTTAAATGCTTAGTTTGAGGATTTTCTTTACGAAGAAAGAAACCAAAAAATTCTTTCTTAACTATGGTATGAAGACATTATTAAGTGGGCTTAAAATATTTTCTTTTTTAGAGAATTTATTTTTTATATTTTCCTTATTATTACACAAAAAATTAAGACATGTTATTGGCTTAAGTTTGGCGCCTCTTTTAAAGCTGTACGCTTTTCACATGGAGGCGTCACTTTCAAGGTAGATTTTGTTACAAAACATAAAAAAAATAATTTCCATGAGAGTATTATCATATTGTAAAATGGGATTTGTTTTATAAATAATACAAAAGAAAAAAGAAAAGTAAACATAAATATATGTAAATACGAATAAAAAAAAAATTATGGGAGACTTTTTAAACAATTTTTTAAGCTCATTTCTTATAACTTTTGATAAAATTTTATTAAAAAAAAAAACAAAAAAATTAGGGAACAAATAGAGTAAAGTGTTTGGCAATGGGCTCAAGAAAGCAAGGATTTAGTTTTAGTACCTGTTCAGTGACAAATACAAAAATTTCTGGAATACTATTGCGTGCTGAAAAAGTGATAAGAAATTGCATAAAAATCAACAAAACCTATAGAAATTAAATTCCAACAAAAAGTATTTCCAAAAGGGAAACCAGGTTAGACAGATGCCGCTAAGAATCGTTTATCATGTCATTTACTACGAGATCTATCGCCTTTGTTTTCAATGCTATCGCGTCGAATGAATGGTCTTAGTATCTAAACGATTACACACATACATAATTGGTCATTACAACCCTTCAGTCAGGATCTCGACCTAGCTTTTCACACCACTTATGTTGTGTGCGTTAATTTTATACATGAGTGGCGGGACCTACAGTTTAAATTCTACTCCGAACGACAGATTTTTGAGAAGCTCTTCATGGCAATTTTATTTACTCGCAGAGTTTTTGCCAGAAATCTGCTGAGAGGCAGTAGCCGAAAAAATATTTTTGTTTTTCATATTTCGTTTTGATGCCTGACCTGGGATACGAACCCGGGCTTTACGTCTAATAAGCCAACACACTACCTACTAGACTACGGTGACTACCACCCCTTATATTATGCCTGTTAATCTTATACTGTAGGTCCCAGTTTAATGTCGACTTCGAACGACAGGTTTTTGAAACATTTTTCACTGCAATTTTTGCTTCCTGCTGAGAGGAAAGCGCCTAAGAAATATTTGTTCATATTTCGTTTTGTTTTATATGTCTCACCTTCGATTTGAGCAGTGGCCACACGTAAACATACTACCTACTAGGCTACGGCGACCACAACCTTACAGTTCAACAAAAGAATTGGAAATTTTAATATTTCCCTGTTTTCAATTTTCTATGGATAAATGGAAACAACTCTTTGTAAAGTGAATTGTACATTATTATCTGTCTAGTTTTGCAGATGAAGCATACATATGAGGTGATTGACATATCCAAAGAGAAATTGCCTAAATACACTACAATGTCACGATATCTTATTACCTGGATAGTTGAGTGGAATATAAAGCGGACTTGTGGCTTTCATAATGCTTCCCAAATAATCGACTTTTAATCATATTAAGTATTCCATTGCATCTTTCTGACACCATTAGAAAATTTTTTCCCATGCGTTGATAGGCAACGAATTCTCCCTGTAACTGTGGATGTAATATATCCATACGAGTAACCACTAAAAACAAACAACAGATGTGTGTAAATCAATTCAATGTGGGGTGGGAAATTTAAATTTAAAAATGTAATAAAACAAAAACCGTTTGAAAATTTCCCAAATTTATTTTTTTGTTGTGTTCCGGTTAGAAATGGAATATTATTTCATTCATATGGCTGCCGCGGCTGACCTCACAGTACCTCATTTGATCGGACCAATTTTCGTGTACTTTTTCGAATGCACAGGGTCGTATCTTTGCAACAGCATCACGAATGTTAGCGTTCAAATGGCCAATTGTCTCCAGTTTATCGGCATAAAACTTTTCTTTAACAGTGCCCCACCAAAAATAGTCCAACGATGTCAAATCATAGCTTCTTGGCTGCCAATTGACATCACCATTTCGGCTTTGAGGGTCGTTTACTCAATCGTTTGATGAAATAAATCGATTGTGTGCTGTGATGTGTTCAAACCAAACAACGTTCACATCAATACTATGAAGAGCGGGTGAAAAAGTCGGTTATCATGGTGCGTTAGGTGCCTCCTTCGTTCTCATTTTCAAAGAAATATGAACCAACGATGCCTCCGCTCCACAAAGCGCATCAAACAGTCACTTGTAATGGGTGCATTGGCTTCCGAATGATCACTTGTGGGTTTCCTGAGCTACAAATACGGAAATTTTGCTTATTAACGTACCTACCAGGATGAAAATGAGCTTCATCCGAAAAAATAATTTTTTTTGGCAATATCGACATCATGGTGCAGTTTTTCGTTGACCTAATAAATTCCTACGTTGCTCAAGCGTAAATCGATTTATGACTTTCACAGTTTCAATTAAATTCTTTATTGTACGCACTATTTATGTGTGCCACTGTTTATAACTTTTCGTATACAACAATAATTGCTTGTTCGCTATTCTTCTTTGCTTACAACGGAGATCTTCAAACCACGACTGTTCTCTTCACACGCAACGCGTCTTCGCACAAGACAGACTAAATTCTTACTACTCGTTGCCTGCTTTCTTTTGCCTTTTTATATGCCCACGTAAACAGTCTGACCAACATTCTTGAAGTATAATGTTCGTGTTTTCGCCTTCTCGAGAAGTCCATCGCGACATCATTATTACTTGTGTTTTCGCTTACTTGTCTATCCCCTTTTCACTCATACTGATGTTGTTGGTTTACTTGTAACAAGTTCGTTGTATTTGTTTGTTTAGCTTTTGTTTATCGTTTTAATGTTAAACGATGGTACACCGTTTCCATTACTGAATTTTGAGACAGAACAAAATGTCGTAAGTATTATCAGATTCGAAATAACCTACGGCTCAAATTTAAAGCGATAGATAGGTCACCCTATATTATTTATTCATACACATACACAACCTGTATCATGGAAGATTATCTCCATGTGACCTCATCTATTGTGAATTGCCATGAATTCTAACATGACCTTCGCTCAAGCAGAAGTTGACCCTATTGGCTCTACCCACATAATTATATTCTTATCTCAGCCACATTCTCTCCAGGACACAGTTAAGGAGAGAATTGTCAATTAATCAAATAGTCAGCTCACAATACATTTGTCTATAAGTGGAGTGGTTTTTAAAATATCGATTTAGTATATCCGCCCATCACACCATAAGAATAAATCTCGATATAGTTTTTGAGTACTTTTATTAAAGGCAATTTGAGATAAAAATCCTTTTTAATTACATTTCATTTTTAAATTTTATTTCTTCATCTTTTTATGAATTATTAGTTCAAATATAAAAACAATGATGGCAACTGAAGTGAATATCATGTAATAGAACCAAATCCAATACAAATCTTGTACGGCCAGGGGCTTCTGGCCTTCGGCGTGTGGAAATTTCATTTGAATTACTTTACCTTTTGCTACTACATCTTCGAATGATTTCCTTCGCCTCCAAAAATTTAAAAGTCCTGATTCCCAAGTAACTAATGTGAGTTCGTGCAGACGATTTCGAAAATGCGAGTTCTTGCTCAGAGGAATATGAAATTGAGCCATTGTGCTGGGACACATTTTGTAGGAAAAACGAAAAACCTTGTGATGATAATAAAGTTCCAAAGCATCATAGTACAACAGTTTAGAAGTGATGGTAAGATATGCATAACGTTGATCGAAAGTATCGCGTAAATTTTAAAAGTCTTCAAAACTTGGTAAAGCTTAAAATTTTTTATATAAAAATGATGACGAACCATTAGTTAAATTGTGAAATAATACAAAAAATCGTTTAGTTACGACCACTTCTAAATCTGATGCCAAAAGTAGTTGATAGTTTTGGATTTCCGGTTCGAAAGGTGGAAAGTGATTGTAAAAA
Organism: Sarcophaga caerulescens; assembly: GCA_927399465.1. NCBI lineage: Eukaryota > Metazoa > Arthropoda > Insecta > Diptera > Sarcophagidae > Sarcophaga > Sarcophaga caerulescens. The sequence goes on along the minus strand of OV656872.1, from coordinate 117,236,173 downwards.
GCAATCGAATATTGTAGATATATTCGAGCCCGATAGCAATAACATTAAAAAATTTTTTTAAATGATAGCCGGGGAAAGGCAGTGAATTCAAAAGTTTGGCCCTATACTCCTCTAATTGCCATGTCATTTATTAGGATTTCAGGCTAATGATAAGTACTACGTCTACAATATTTGTTGCTTAGATAAACTGCGCATAAAATAAGTGAACATGCCAAGATTAACACCACTGCATTACTTGGGAGTGCAGTATCATTAAATATATTTTCTTGGTTTCAATACGTTTCTCCATCGATAGTAGAAGACAAAATTTTCCAAATTCAATTAGATATGAAAATTCATCAAATTTTTCAAATATAGAAAATGCGGTGACAGGTATATCCAAAGAATAATTTTTTAAATAACCCTGAATACTATCAAAGGACAAAATCCCGTCAAATGGTATTTTAACTGAAATATAAAGTGTAGCATTTAACACTTTCGTTACGGCTTGCATAAAGCGTCCTAAATATCCAACTAAAACGGTTTTATTGTTTTCATCGTAGTATTCCATTGCACGTGGCTCTATATGATCAACTATGGTGCGTAGTTTATAGCCTTTTAGATCTCTTAATCGATCTGGCAACATTAGAAAATGTTTACTGTTGGATCGATAGACTCGAAATTCTAGTTGAAATTTCGGAAATATTGTATATTGTAGGTATCTGTGCGTCTAATAGAAATTTTTCCAAATTACAACCACATTTAGCATTTTCAGTTTCTGGCAATGTTTGAAAAAATCCTTTAACAGCTGTATGTCCTTAAACAAACTGTAATCATCCATTATTATAATAATTCTTGTATAACGAATGTTATCTAAGATTTCTGCTAATTGCTCTAATATTTTACGATGATACAATGATGTGCAGGCAATAGCCAAAATTTCTTTATTAAAATGGTTGCGATACTCAAACGTTTCATTCACTGTTATGACTGTAACAGTCTTTCAAAGGATTTGAGCCATTGTAACATATAATGGCAATAAGGGCATTTGTTTCCTTCGTTAACCATTAGAGTTCCATTAAAGGCTTTTTGCTGATAGAATTTCTGCAGTAGGCCTCTATGAAATATTTCCTCATTTTCACCTTTTGTTGTCAATTGACTTGTAAGTTTACTGTCAACGCTTCTAATATTTAATAACAGTACGAATATATATTTTAACATTATTTTCATTTGCTTTTACTAAGAATATATTTAAGAATGTTCTCACTGCGTAAATTTTATTTTCGAAAATTTATTTTCAAGTTCACAAATTTATGTGAACTTTGTGTGTAACACTGAGTCAAAGGCCACCTTAATTTGTATTGAGTATTTGGTTTTATACATACATTACTTTAAAATGCAATATTTATATTGCATTTAAAATAATTGAGTTTGCATAATATGCAATCACGTACATAAATTAAATAATTATGGTAATTAATGTATTAAGTAAGTTTTAAGTATATTAAAAACATATATATTTAGGCTAATAGTGTACTTTAAAAACAAATTAAAAGAAGATATTAAAGTCATCGAAAATAGCAAAAAACATCTAAGATTTTGTGTAGAAAGGATATACCTTCAGTGCGTTGCAAAGATGAATTTTGTACGGCGTCACTAAATTCTTTACAGAGTCATTGAACTCAAATTTATTTACTTAGTCTTCTCGGTAAGACTATTTAATTGATCGTAAAATTGGTGAATAGCACGGTACCGTACAGGATACCAAATAAACCCTAGCAGTTAACAGCTGACTTATGATTTTCATAATGCTTCGCAAGTAATCGGCTAAAACGGTTTCATTCTTTTAATCATATTATTTCATTACACTTCCCTCTATACACATCAAATTTGGCTTGTAACTTTGGTTATATTACAAAAAAAAAACTAGAAACCGATAGCTTCAAAACACATCCTGTATCTAAGACAGAATCTGGCGACATTTGGCGTCATATAAGATCGTCTATCTGCGAGCTCATCTACCTGCCCATTGCCGTGAATTCTAACATGACCTGCGATTAAACAGAACGTGGCTCTATTATCTTTTACCAGATAAGCCTATTCTTATCTCAATCATATTCTGTAAAGGACATATTTAAAGAGAGAGTTGTCAGCTAATCGATTAGTCAGCTCAAAATGCTTTTGTCTATAATATCCACAGTCGAGTGGTCTTCATCACAATAAATCTCAACATAGTTATTGAATGCCTTTATTAAACGCTAATTAAGTTCAAAACTCTTTCCTTTTACATTGTGTTTTAAAATTTTATTTCTTCATCATTTTATTAATTAGTACTTGGAGTATGCAAACAGTAATGCCAACTGAAATCAATATCATGTAATAGTACCAAATCCAATATAAATCCTGTACGGCTAAGGGCTTCTTGTCTTCGAAGTATGGAACTATCGAACTCAAAGTTATTCACATTCTATATTCCATTTTAAAATGGGTAACCGCACTGTAACGAACAAAATACAAATATTGATAAAACAAATTTATTTATGTGTACGTGTTATAGGCGAATCCTATATCCATCTAGCGCGATTCTGCAAAACAAGCTGAATAAATAATAATTATTTTGACAAATATAGCTTTAACCAGTTGATAACTACCATATCAACTGTCAATGTTCAGAAGACCCCATGATATATCGATGTACTGATGAACAAGCAGTAACCAAAACTTCTTATTTCTGATACTACCACGGTAGGTAGGTTCATTAAAGTCATTCTAACAAATTATGGCAGTCGCCTTCGGTAACAGTTTGAATTTAATTAAAGGCTTTTTGTGTACAGAACCTCTTCAGAAGATTCTTATGAATTAATACTTTAGTGTCATGTTCAGTAATAAATTGACATATCAATGTGTTTGCAATGCTTTAATTTAAATAATTAATATCAAATTATCCAAATTAAGTCATCCTAGTCTAGTAGGTTGTGTGTTGGCTTATTAGACATGAGACCTCAGTTCAAACCCCAGGTCAGACATCTCCAATAAATATATACATATACATCTGTATAAAATTAACGCACACAACATAAGTGGTGTGAGAAGGTAGATCGTAATCCTGATTAAAGGGTTGTAGTGACACATTATGTATTATCCCGGTAAGAGGCGTTTTATCTAAGCCATTTCATTAAAGCCATTCTAACAAAGTATGTCGATTATCTTCTGTAACTGCTAGAATTCCATTCAGTAGAGTCTTATGAAACAATAATTCAGTGTCGTCAGTATCTACATAATCTAAGCTGTGTATTTAGTTGAGTAGAACTTAAAAATACTCTTTTTATATATTTCGAACCCTTCAAACTTGTTTCATTTGACAAAAACTTTTCTTAAATTGTTATAATAGAAATAGAAATAACGTGTAAATTAATATCACAAGTACATGTCAACAGGTGTTTTTTGGTACGTTGAAGTACCTCATTCCATTTATATGTAATTAATGTGTAACGTACATACATACATATGTAGAAATATTTTCATTGCTATCATGCATTTGGTAGTGTTCGGTTCTATGTATAAACAAATTACTTTAATTAAGTTTCGTTTATTAGTAGTAATGGACAACTAAAAGCTTGTGTATAATTTTTTTTCTACCTTTGGGAATGTATTTACCATAGGCGTTAACCATTAAATCAAGCGGATTACATGCTAAAAATAAAACTTAAAATTGTTTATAACGTAAAGTAGCAATTACTTTCTTTTGGACGAAATTAATTCAATCCTAATATATATTATAAATCTTTCTGTAAGTCTGTTTTTTTGTTTGTTTGTTTGTTTGTTTGTTGGTTTGTTTGTTAGCCAATCACGCCTGAATGCCTGGACCGATTTTCTTGAAATTTGGGATATAGATCGAGCCATTGCCGGTGCAGGTTATAGGCTATAAATCTTTTCAAAATTTTGACCAAAAGGGGGAAAAAAATGGGACAAAGTGAGAAAAAATGGGCAAAAATTAGTACTTTCATGCATAAAATCTGTATTTTATCTGTTTTATAGGTAATTTTTTACGATTTAGCTTGGTTAAGTTTCCCAAATAGCTATTGGAGGTGTTCCGTTTCAAAAGTTGAACCAAAAGGGGTCCAAAAAAGGGAAAAGGGGCCAAAAACGGGCAAATTGAGTGTATAGCCAATCACGCCTGAACGCCTGGACCAATTTTCTTGAAATTTGGGATATTGATCGAACTTTTGTCGGTGCAGGTTATAGGCAATAAATCTTTTCAAAATTTTGACCCAAAGGGGGAAAAAATGGGTCAAAGGGGAGAAAAAATGGGCAAAAATTAGTACTTTATGCATAAATGCTGTATTTTATCTGTTTTAAAGGTATTTTTTACGATTTAGCTTGGTTAAGTTTCCCAAATAGCTATGGAGGTGTTCCGTTTCAAAAGTTGAACCAAAAGGGGTCCAAAAATGGGGAAAAGGGCGAAAAACGGGCAAATTGAGTGCATTTATATTTAGGACTTAGAGTATTCAAAAAACTGGGTTGTTTGTTAAACCGGTTTCCGAATAATTTGAAAAATTGCATTTTTTAAGAAACCGGTTTCAAAACCGGTTTCGAAACCGATAAACCGGTTTTTTATTTATTGTTATTTTTAATGCAAAAATTACCCAATAATTTTTTTTAATTTTTTAAACTAATCCAAACTACATAACCCGCGCAACGCCGGGTACAATCTGCTAGTTGTTTAATAAAATTAAGAAAAATTGATCGGAGATTGTAGTTTGATACTAAACCTTCTAGATTTTGAACTACAGAAAATCAATAATAAGGTACTGGAAGACAGAAGATAGGATCAGTGTAGGGGTAACAAATTTTCGTTCAAAAAAAAAAAAAAATTAGATGAGATGGCAGTTAGGATAGTATGGTTACTCCCATACAACGTACAGTTAGTGAACTAAAGCGCATTGTAATAGCAAAAGTCCCAATAGAAAACTATTATCACTTTTTTTTTTGAAGAGTTAGCCACTTTTTAACCAGATCCTTCTAGCAGAGCCTAGCTATTTTCCATTTTTCTTGGGTCGAAAAGTTTCAATATTCAGTTTCCATGCTTTGGCGGTGGGTCTCTTAAAATAAGTTTACTGTCACTTTCATTTCTGCGAAGAAGTAGTCACAACCTTGTCCTAAGTTTACGAAGCAATCGTTTTGCTTTTGGTGTTGCAATAGCTCCGCCATTCTATATTCCCAAATTAACAGCATTCTTCTCCTCTAAGAATGACCTTCTGGTAGTCTTGAGTTGATCTCGCATACATATAAAAAATTGGTCATTACAAAACTTCATTCAGGATTACGACCTAGCTTCTCACACCACTTATGTTCTGTGTGTTAATTTTATACATGAATGGCGAGACCTACAGTTTAAAGCCTACTTCGAACGAAAGATTTTTGGGAAACTTTTCATGGCAATTTTTTTTACTCTCAGAATTTTTGCTTGAAATCTGCTAAAAGGAAGTCGCCGAAGAAATATTTTTACTTATTTGGTTTTGTTGGAGATGTCTTGACTTGGAGATTGTACCCTAGGCCGCCCGTCTAAGAAGCCAAAATACTTCCTACTAGATTACAGCAACTTCAGGACATAGTTTGCCACAAGAGATAACCCAACATTGAATCCCCTAAGACAACTTTGGTTCGCGCTGAGCTATTGATGATTTGCCAATCCGACTTAAGGAATGTGCGAGCGCCAAAGAAGGACATTTTGATTAAATATATGTATACTTCTTATACGCAATAAAAAATGCTTTTAGAATAGGGGAAAAGATATTAAATCTTGTTGATAAGGAAATCAAACTTGAAAAGCTATAAAATCAACAACATTAAAAGTTTAGTTACTAAATACGTTTAATTTTTTGCTATGTTTAATTATATTTTTCAACACTATTAAAACATCAATGTCAACGTGTAAAGGCAAGGGTAAATGCAAAATTATTATTTATTATTATTGTATGCAATATTTGAAACTTTTAAAGACACATTTTATGAAATGTTTAATAAAAATGTTGTACAACAAAAAATTCCCACACAAATCATTCATTTTGGACAACTTTTTTTTGTTTTTTTTTCTGTAATAATTACTATGAGTTTTATAAGCTGTTTGGCGGATAAGGAAAACTTGTCAATATTCCAGCGAAAGTGTTAAATCATAAACACCCACCCATATTCGTTGAAAAAAGCAAAAAAAAAAAATAAAAACTAAAGGCCGTGCCCATTTCAACACTCTAGTATTTTGTGCAACAAGTTTTTCCTCAATATTTCAAGTACAACAAATTGTATTTTTTTAGGTGTTGAAAATTAAACAAAAAATAAAACAAAAAGGTTTGTTAGGTTTTTTCTATCACAAGCCAAAGTAGAAGTTCTAATATGCAAAAAAAAAATTGGAATGAAATATAGTGCAACCTGGGTAAGTATTTTACATGCATTTTTCAGTGAGTGAGTGTTGGGAGAGAACAAAAACTGAAATTGACAAAATGTCACAATTGTTACAGCTTTTGGTGTTTCATTTAAAACGTATGTCTGTAGCTGTTGCATTGGCAATACGTGTCAGATTTAAATCAAACGATAGAGGCTAAAAAACCAAACATCGCGTTTTCGCGTCAAAACTTTGAAATAAAAACACTTTTTACCACCATTTTTGGTTAAGACTTTTCGATTGTTTTTCTTTTTTATTTTTTACATCTTTGGTACCATGTGTAGTCATTACATGTGGCAGACACTTAATTAAAATAGACATACATTTTGTACACGTTGTTGCATGTGTATAAACAGCAACATAAAATCTTGCACGTCAAACACACCCATTTTGTTACATTTTTTTCGGGGGTTTTTCTTATTCCAAAAATTAATTTCATACGAGTGTCGTTTTTTTTTCGTGTGTACATTTGTGTAATATTTGAATGGAATACACAAAATAAAATAAATTTTAAAGGAACATACATATTTTTTCTTTGTGTTTTTCTTTTAAAATAACCAACTTACTAACAGTTTGACAAAAAATTATTTGATTGTTACTGTTCGTTTGGTTTTTCTATGATGTCTTTGTGTTTCTCTGTTTGTTTTCAGAGCTGGTGTGTGTAATTTATGGTTTTTCTTAAATGTTAATGGTCAATCAAGTAGGTTAATTGCAATATTTCTTTAGTTTATTTATGTTATTAATTTAAAATTAAAAAATAATAAACAAAATCAATAATTTATTATACCCTTCCTCAAAACCAGTTTACCATCATATTTATTCAAACAAAATTTTTTTCAGCAGTCCAGATATTTTTGTTTTAAAACACATAAAACAAAAGACTTAAGACACATGCTTTTTTTGTTATGTATTAATTTATTGTTTTTTTTTTTTTTGTTTTTTTTTGCTATTTTTTTTATTGGAAAAATTCCAAAACTTATTGTATATCTATCGAGTTGTCATCATTTGTCCACATAAAACAAAAATTTATAATCTTATTAATCGAATGCAGTTGGTTTTCCAATTTTTTTCATTTTTTTTTGTTCGTCTACACACTAATTCTATTATAAAGAAGGAAAGAAAGAAAATAATCAAAAAGGAATTTATAATTAACAATTTAAATTAATTTATTTAAGCTTAACATTTATGTCTTAATTAGTCTTGTTCAGTGCAATTTTGTTTGACAACTTATTGAAACCAGTCGCAACTAGGAAAACAGGGTTTTAGCGCCAATTCGTCTAATATTGATGACTTTGGTCGTTTTTTTTTTCTTTTTTCTAAAAATAAAATTATTAATTAATTATTTAATATTATCAGAAACAATTAAAATAAATATTAATAATCGTTTAAATATTCTATGGCAGTTAGAGACCACATGTCATAACAAATTTAATATCCCACTGCTATGATAATTATGAATTAAAACGGTAAAAAAAAATTGTTATTAATTTTAATCATTTGTGAAATCCCCAATTCGCAAAAGCCCAGAAATACAGGCCCAGCAACAAATTTTTAAACTTGCAGTTAAACTCTTTAAATATCGGCTTTTATCTGAACGTATAAAGCACGAAGTCGCCACAGTCTAGTACCTCGTGCATAAGATGGGAATTATGAAAACGAATTTGAAATAAAAAAAATATATTTTTTTGTGACTTCCATTCTGTGACTTCTTCCTTTTATCAGAAAATCAAGCAAATAACAAAAAAGGATACTAAAAATAACATAAAAGACTTCAGTTCTATGCACTGGATATATGTCATGCTGGTCAGATCATGGTAGTTAGGTAGGCAAATTTGGCTGTCCATCCAAAGAGTTCTCCACTATCCCTAGTTCCCGTACCATTCAGGGTGACATTCACTGTGACGGCCTATTTGGACTGGTGACGCTTCTCAGCACACAATCAACACCAAACGTTGACTTTTTCGAGATGCCTTGTATGCTCTTAGATCAAAGTTCACATATCATTATCTATATTCGTTCATAATGATTTACCAAATCAGACTAAATAAATGGCAACTCATTTAAATGGGCAACAAAATAGTAGTTGTATCGGGTAGGCAGGCCATCTATAGGTTTAAATTTGAACCATCGGTTATTACGAATCTGGCAGTACTTAAGTCATTCCATTCTGTCACAGAATTCAGTATATTATCTCCCATGAACGTATCGAACCGATTTACGCTTGTGCACCATTGTTATTTATTGGAAATTTATTTCCAAAACAGACAGATCCGAAATATGGTCGGAAATTGCATGAAAATATCGTACAAAAGTACCAACACTGTCCGGTAATATTCTGTAAGTTTATTAAAAGGTTATTTGGCAACATTAGCATTTTTTCTTTCTACGCTACTAATTGTCGTAAGCTGCAGCCTTTGCTACAACTACTTTATTCTGTTCCAGGTCTGAAAAAAAAAATATTGTGTTCTATAAAGGTGCCCATTACTAAATGCAAATATCGAAATTGCTTGTTGGAAGACCCTATATTATGAATATAAAAGTACTATAGTCGCCGTAGTCTAGTAGATAGTGTGTTGGCTTTTTAGACGTAAGGCCGCGGTTCAAATCCCAGATCAACGTCTCCAACAAAACGAAATATGAACAAATATTTCATCGGCAAATTCCTCTCAACAGATTTCTGGCAAAAACTGTGAAAGTAAATAAAAAATTGCCATGGAAAGTTTCTCAAACAAATCTGTCATTCGGAGTGGACTTCAAATTGTAGATCCCGCTACTCATGTATAAAATTCACACTCATAAAATAATTGGTATAAGAAACTTGGTCGTAATCTTGGCTAAAGTGTTATAAAGACCATTTATGTATGTATGTATTATATGTTAGGCAATATTTCTTTTTTCCGTGTACATATATTTTGTAGGCCTATTTTGAGTCGAAATTAAAAACAAAAAAAAAATTTATTCGTTATTAACATTTGTTATCTTTAATAATAAATAAATGCAAACTAATTGTTCTACTTTTATTTCATGAAAATAATGTTAGAAAAATATGACTTAAGTGTCTTATAAAGAAAAAAAAAGCAAACAAGTCTGGTTATCTTAATATGTGTGTATGCAAATGACCGTAGGGCAATGGGTTTTTGTTTTATTTGTATATCGGCTTAAATAAAATAACAAAAGATAGATTTCAATTTCAAATGGTTAACGCCTTACGAATAGGCCTTATGCCAAATAAATTTACAATATAACACCCCTCCTTTATAACAAAAGATACAAAAAAAAAAGAAAAACATTAACAAAATAATAGAAACTGAATTTAAAAATATTTTTTTTTTGTTGACCGCCACCTTATTCTCCCGAAATCAACGTATTACTAGCAAAACAACAACAAAGTTGTATTATATTGTATTGTTTTTATAATCAACTTTGAAAAATGCCCAAACATTAAATAAACATACAGACAAAATACAATAATAATAACAATAATAAAAAAAAAAAAGAAATACTTTTTGTTTCTTTTGACTACGGCCACGATGTATTTGGATCATAGAGTTGTAGCGCCTTTTTTCTTCGTTTATTTTCTTTTTTTTTCATAGCCATTGTACAGAGATGGTGCGCATAGACACACAACAAGACAACAACTTTAAATGTTATTACAACATTAACGCTAGGATTGTATTTGTTGTTAATGTGGCTTTATGAAGTACACACTTCATACATTATTAGCTGTTTTTTAGTGGCAAAAAAAACCTAAAAAAGAATAAGAAACCCAAAATAAAGGGCAACAATAGCCAAAATATTTAGAGCATTGACATTTGATTGATGTTGGCATGGGGTCAGTTTTTATGTTTAAAATTTATCGTCTCTGTTTTTTGTTTTTGAATATTTTTTTCAGGTCTTTCAATACACACACACTCATACACACATAAATATTTTATTAAAAAAAATTTGCCTTTAAAAGGTATCGATCTGTGTAGTACGAGTACATTTAAATTTTTAAATACTTTGGATTTTATTATTTCGCGAATTCGTTTTTTTTCTCCTTTTTTAACATAAATTACTGTTTGACGTCATGAAATAAATTTATTTTATTGTGCTACATTTTTTAATTTATTTATAATAATTTACTAATAAAGTGTTAAGTTTCAAATAATTTTATTAAATTAAACTAAAATAGAAAACAAAAGATTTAATTAAGAAACATAAAAAAATTATGCTCTTATATTTATTTCATATAAGCCGCCTTTAATTTTTCAACCACTAAAACAAAAGACTTAAAAAAAAAACGTCAAACGTCAAGACATTCATAATAATTCTACTACAAGAATTCACTGAATATATCTTAATCGAAACTCATTAAGCAAAAACAAATGGTGGGAATTTCTATTTTTATTTCATATGTATGTCGACATATTAAATATTATAATCCATTTGTCTCTTGATTGTAACCCTATTTTATTGATTTATAATGAATGAAAAAAAACAGCTTTTTAATATTTTATAACATCAACTTTCAAATTTTCAATGATTTCATCACTTGCAAAAAAAAAAAAGAATTTGATTTTTATTATCACTTTATGGTACAGAAATGGAAATATGTAAACAATTCACTTTCACTGGAATTTGTATCTACAAAATGGCAGAAAGATGTATTTTTTGCAAAGCAACATGGTTTGGAAGATTCTCGGAGCCACACTGTTTTCCTTTCTGTTTTCTTCTTTCCTTTCACCCTGTTGTGTGGGATACAGACTTGAATTTGCAAACTAGGCAACTAGACTGAAACAACCTCTTCCTGTTAATTAAATAATAAATATACGCACTTGGGCCAAATGTAGTGCATTGCAAGAAAAGGTTTACATTCTGCCTTATTTTTGAAGATCTGATATAATCTTTTAGTCTCTCAATGTCCACCATCGCCATAACAATAAGAGACTTTCCAAATTTTACAGCTCATAATGACCATTTTTTATGCTACATCTGTTAAATAAGTTGCCATTTATTCAGTCTGCTTCGTCTAATCACGGTGGACGGCAGTAGACAACGACATATGTTCACAAAATGGGATCTTGAGCATTGGCTCAAAATCCTAATTTTAATTGAAAAAAAAATTTCTGAACAAACAACATTGTAGAATCTGGGGCCATACCACTCCACATGAGATTGGAGAGTAGCCAATGTACTCCAAAAAGATTTCCGTTTGGTTTATATTTTCGGTTGTAGTCATCATCGCTCCATACTACTTTGATAACGATGTTGATTAGGATATCGCTATCAACGGCGAGTGATACAGGTCGACGATTACTAACTATTTTTGGCCTTAATTAAATGATATAGACGTCAATGAAGTCGCCGTAGTCTAGTAGGTTGTGTGTCGGCTTATTAGACGTAAGGCCACGGTTCAACCCTTTAGTCAGACTTTAGCTGCTCAAACCACTTATGTTGTGTGTGCTAATTTTATACATGAGTGGTAGGATCTTTAAGTTAACTCCGAAAGATAAACTTTTCATCTCAATTTTATTCGCTCTCCGACTGTTTGATAGAAATCAGCTGAAAAGAAGTTGCCAAAAAAATATTTTTTCATATTTAATTTTGCTGGAGATGTCTGACCTGGGGTTTGAACCGTGACCTCACGTCTAATAAGCCACTGCACTACCTGCTAGACTACATAAGATATAAGAACCATGCCACTCCTTAATCGCCCAGAGCTGCAACACTCTAGCAATTTTATAAATTTTAAGTGGCAATTTGTACAAATAATTGCTGTTTTTCATATTTATTTATTTCGATTTTACAACAAAACAGCAACATTTTTAATGTTATTCACAAACCATGAGAAAAATAAGTGAAACTTTCTGGGTGATTCCATATTTTTTTCAACGCAAAAGTCTAGGTACCCGCAAGAAGAATTCAGAGTCAATTTAAAATTCAAAGGCCCAGTATATTAAAATGCTATACACAAATTTGAAGTCGCCGTAGTCTAGTAGGTAGTGTGTTGGCTTATTAGACTGAAGGCCTGAGTTCGAATCCCAGGTCAGACATCAAAACGAAAATATGAAAATATTTCTTCGGCGACTTCCTCTCAGCAGATTTCTGGCAAAAACTCTGAGAGTAAATAAAATTGCCATGAAAAGCTTCCCAAAAAAACTGTCGTTCGGAGTCGACTTTAAACTGTCCCGCCACTCATGTATAAAATTAACACACACAACATGAGTGGTGTGAGAAGCTAGGTCGTAATACTGACTGAAGGGTTGTAATGACCAATTATGTATGTATGTATACACAATATTTACAGGGATATCCCTTAAGCTCAAGTACTCCATTTAAGTCATTTAATTTTCATTAAACGTTTTCTGTTGATGCACTAATGAGTAAGTTTTCCAGTTGACTTCTGTCTGAAGTTTAGCGACTGCGTAACTTTTCTTCCAAATAATCTTCGAAATACTCTCTTGAATTCATATCGGAACTTTGTGGGTTTTGTATGAAGCGTGTGGGGACTTTGGTAGGCAAATCACATCTTTACGTATAATTGGGTTCATTGACTTGTTGGCAGTATTAACCATTACGAATTCTTAATTCTTCTGAACTTTTGATGAATTTGTTCTTTATAATGTTTAAATTTTTTGTAGGTGCCGTAGCCTGTTAGGTACTTTGTTTGCTTATTAGACGTGAAGCTCCGGTTCAAACCCCAGGTAAGGCATCTGCAACAAAACGAAAGACGAGCAAATATTTCCTCGGTAACTTCCTATCAGCAGATTTCTGGCAAAAACTCTGAGAGTAAATAAAATGGCCATGAAAAGTAAGAAGCGAGATCGTAATCCTGACTAAAGTGTTATATGTATGTATGTGAAAGTTTTAATACTCTCTCTCTCTCTCTCTTTTATTCATTATTTCTTCTATTAATTCCAAACTAAATCCAATATAATTATTAGGTTTCAAAGCTAAAAATAACCAAATATTGCTTGTGATTTAATTTCTTAAGCTTTCCAAAATAGTTTCTAAAACGGTCTAGAATAACGGTTGTTACAATGTCATTATGAATACAAGGAAAATAAAATTCAAAACGTTTAGGCTCTAACCATTAGCAGGCAATTTGTGCTTACGATGCTTGTTGCTTAAGTCTTTCGTTTTCATATTAATAAATACAAAATTTTAAAATCCCATTAAAGTTAGTTATTGACAACTTTAAACAAACACAATCAAAAATTGCAAATTAATTTACGTCATTTTATAGTGGCCAAAGCCTACTGTCGCCAGGGTTAAAAATTATAATATTTTTGCGTACTCAATTAAAAGTAATAAAATTATTTTTAACATATTTTGTTTAAATTTAAGAGGAAACAGTTCTATTTTTAATTATCATAACTAACAGTCTTATTTTAGCACGCCTGAGGCTTTGTTTTGATTAGAAAGTTTTTTTTTTTTTGTTTTTTGTCAGACTGATATTTATAAAGTAATTTTGAACGCAAATTTATGGAAATCAAATAAAACTGTCTAGTCGGCCTATTGCTAATATTAACTTTACATGGGTTTTTGATTATTTTTTTTTGAATACGTTTATAATATTTCAAAAATTTAATTGTATTGCCAATCAAAACAATAAACTGACAGTACAAGTATTTACCATCACTTTAATATTATACTAAATGGGGTAATGTTTGCAATTACTTTGCTTAACAAATTATTTTTGTTTTCAGACAACTTTCTATGGCAATAATTTTTGTTTTATTAAGCATTTGAGATTTAATATTCGGGTAAATTTATTGTCATAATTTTTAGGCAAATGATTTGAGTCGAAGATCCTAATGCCTAATGAAAATCTCAAAAGAAAATAGAAAACAATTGGTTTTAAAGCATAATCTGCATATAAAGAAATAAGCTTTCCTCTGAGGCTATTTATCACCTCATAAACTAAGAGCTTAAAAATTTATCTTTAACTTCAACCAGAAGAAAAATTTGTAAGAAATATTACCATTTTCCACTTTATTTAATTTTTTTTTTTTTTGTTTTCTACTTTAAGTGCGAATAATTTCAGGTGTGTTTAAGGCATTCATGTTCACGTTCACGTTCATATGCAATCTGTATAAGTTTTTAGCATCGAATGCGAGTATGAAAAAAACATAGAGCAACAGACAAAACAAAAATCATTAACATCGTAAATCAAGTAAATAAATAAATAATAATGCATAAAATATGCTTTATTAACTAAAAGAGAGGTCAGTTAAATATATATATGTACAACAAACAATCGTATAACCGTCTATATCATACGAAGACACCACTGACTGACTAACTAACTGACTGACTGAATGAATGAATGAATGAATGATTTAAGCCGGCAGACAGACAGACAGACACATACTAATTTGTACATTCGAATAGTATTTAAAATGCACCATACCATGCTGTAGACAAGTACAGATCAATGCTGCTTTTATGCAATTATTTATGAATAAAAAGAAATTACATTTCTTAACATCTGCAACGATAAGTGTGTGTCTTCTTCATTTGCATGGCAAAAAAAAAAAAATAACATGCTATATGTAGATAGTTTATGAGCCTTACCTTATAGAGTATAATTGCCGACATGTCAAAACTTAAGCTCAACAATTATTGTAAAAGTAATATTGAAATTATATTTCATTTCTTTAGGGGACAAGATAATAATTTGTGGAGACAGTAGAATAGTAAATTGGAATTGAATTATATTTTTTCGAAATGTTTAATAAATAGTTGAATAATTTTATAGACAGCTAAGATAAGGTAACTATTTGCACAGTAACCAAAGCGTTAGATATTTTTAACAAATACTATCTTAGCTCACATTGCTTGGTTGCATAGCAAATATTTAAAATATCTCAAAAAACGTAAGTTGAAAAGAGTGCTCAAGTCTCTCTCCATATTTTCTTTCGCCCAATATAGCTTTCCAAATTACTCTTTACACTCGACTTCGAACGATAAACCTTTTAAGGTAATTGTATTTACTCTCAGAGTTGTTGCCAGAAATCTGCTGAGAGGCAATCGCCGAAGAAATATTTTTTTATTTCGTTTTGTTGGCGATGTCTGACCTCGGGTTTGAAGCGTGGCCTCACGTTAAATAAGCCAACACACTACCAACTAGACTAGACGCCTTTATTTAGTCCTAACAAACTTATGGTGTCTCTTCTATCAGAAATCCCTCTAGAGTATATTGGCAACTATCCCTATTCTGTCATTGTTCCACAATAGTCAACGTGACGTTTCTGCCTGCTTTCACAGCTGAATTAGTTGTTAATCACCTTTTCGTATTCCAGAACGTTCCGATACGGTATTCTTGTATTGTCCTAATTGTCATTTGGTAAATAAAACAATCAAATTCGATTGACTTCCATGTGCGAAAATAAGTCCAGCTAGTTAAACAATCTAAAAATCAACACCGCAAACGGTAAAAATAAGAAAATGTTCCCCCATATTTTAGAAAAGTTTGAGTGAAAGTAGACCTATGGGAAAGTGTTATGCTATAAACCCAAAATACGCAACTCAGCAATCACAGCAATCTCTGAAAATTAGAACAAATGGGTGTATATGGAAGTGATTATTTAAAAGGCAGCGCGACAACAGGCAAATTGTTGTCGAAAAACTTCTGTGTTTGCTGCATTGCGTTTATTGTGTTTACAGCATTAAGTAATATTTTATTTTTCTTTCCTACAATAATAATAGCGAACAAGGAGCAAACAAAAACAATTACAAAAAGAAAATTGCAACTGATGAAGCGAACGTTCATACTCTACGAGTCATGACTTGATATTGAAAAGTTGTAATAAACTGAAGATGAATTAAAATTGAAATAATATTTGAAGTTGCTAAATATGATCACTATGGACACTTAAACGCTCATACGCTCATTCATTCATTTATTTTTTCATACAATATATCGGATGGGCAATCTATCGGTTTAAATTTGAACCATCGATTATTTTGAATCTGGCAATACTTATTTACGTCATTCTATTTTGTCACAAAATTTAGTATATTATCTCCACTGAAAGCAATGAATCGATTTGTGCTTGAACAGCATTTGGAATTTATTAAGCCAACGAAACTGCATGATGATTTCGATTTTGCCAAAAATCATCTTTTCGGATGACGCTCATTTTCATCTTGGTGGGTACATTAGTAAGAAAAATTGCCATATTTGGGGCTTAGAAAACTCACATGCGGTCATAAGAAGCCAATGCATCCATTATGAGTGAGGCTTGGAAAGCGGAGACGTCATTGGACCACATTTCTTTGAAAATGAGGATGGTGCAACCATTACGATTTTTTTGTACCCACTCTTCATGGTATTGATGTTAACGTGTGGTTTCAACAGGATGGTGCAACATGTTACACATTTCATACCACAATCGATTTATTGCGTCAAACGTTTGATGGCCGTTTAATTAGCCGAAATGATGATGTCAATTGGCCGCCAAGAAGCTGCGATTTGACACAGTTGGACTATTTTCTGTGGGATGAGAAGTGTTATGCCGACAAACGAGAGACAATTGAGCATTTTAAGGCTCACATTCGTGATTCCATTGTCGAGATACGATATCATACACTCCAAAATTGCACGAAAACTGGTCCGATCGAATGAGGTACTGTAAGGCCAGCCGTGACAGCCATATGAATGAAATAATATTCCATTTCTAACCGTAAAAATTGTACTTCACAAGAAAAAAAAATAAATTTGGCAAAATTTCAAAGCATTTTTGTTTTATTTCTTTTTAAATTTAAACTTTTGTATGGCCCACCCTTTATAATATGATGCAGAAACACATTAAATGATATGGGTTATTACGTCTATTGAAATTCAAATTTGTCATGCAAATGCATTCATATTTTTGTACTTGGACGAAAATAACCTGAAATAATTAATAATATTTAATGATATCCTTTTAATAGTTACGAAACATTTATCTTGGAGTTTTAGAAATATAAAAAAAAAATTACGTTTAGGTGTGGATTGACCCATATATAGAAACTGAGTACACTTGTAGACTTGTAAACATTCCTACACATAAAAACGCTTTAATTTTTATTTTTATTTTTTATAAATTTTTTTCAGTTTCAAACCATTTTTGATGAAATAAAATAAATAAATATGCTTTACAATGCTAATGATGCAAAATGACTTTAACGGTGTTTCATGAGACAGCATGCTGTGCAGCCAGCAAGCTGTATTCATTCAATATACTGCATTGTAGTGGTAAAATGTAATATATATAGTGCACTCTAACCAAAAGCAAAGACATTTTCCTTTAGTTTTTTTTTTGCATTGTACCATATGCCTTGTATCAGCCTAAATAGATGTGCTGGTAGTTTTTCATTTTCCTGTTTTTTTCTTTTTTTTTTTTTAACTCGCATCATTCATTTTGTAGCGCAGTGTATGCAAGCCTACTATACCAAATAACAATTGTTGCTATTGTTGTCATTTATGTTTGCATTTTGTATGTTCAATTTAGTCGTTTTTTTTCAGTCTACAATTTTCCTGGCTTAAATCAAATGTTTTTTTTTTCTTTTTCTTACTTTTTTATATTTATGTTGCCGTATTATTTATGCAGCGTATAGTATTTGGATGTCTCTGCTTAGCGATATTTGCTTTATGCTTTTTTTATTGTAATTTTTATTTTCCATTTCCATTTTTTTCTCTACTAATTTCTATGCTCATTGTTGTTGTGATGATAATTTATTTTGTGGCGCGTATTCCTATGTGTCGTTAGGTGTTTCGCATTTTGTTTTTCATTTCTTTGTGTTGCATAAAGTGTGATTTGTTAACTGGTTTTAATGATCGCACAGATGCCATTTTCTCGAATAAAGGTCAATTTATTTGCAAAGATTTCTATTTTAAAACAATTTTTTCTTCATCTATTTTTTCCATTCATTCCATTATCGTATTCATTTATTTTAAACTTGTTTTGTGCCGTATTAATTATTTGCAATTTACAGTAAATATTATAATGGATTTGGTCTAAAGTGTGTAGATGCTATAGCAAATAGTTGCTAAACAATGTATGGCACAAGTATTTAAAGAAATGCCATTTTTCTGAAATCGTTTGGTAAAGCGAAATCATTTTAGTCTTAAATTTTACTTAAGATTGTCACTTTTGAAATGTCAATCCTCGTTTTCTCTGTGCTAAAAATATTAAAAATTGAACATTTCCTTAGAAAATAATACACTTGAAAAATTTGCAAATATTTAAGCATGGAACCAATTCAGTCTTCTAATAGTCTAATAAGAAAATGCAATAATAGTTGAGAGCATAAAATATTGTTACGTTTTTACCCTTTTAAAAACGTTAAAAATATGAGTTCGTAGATTGCAAATAAAATAAAAATAAATTTGTGTTTAGTTTCAATTCAATTCTTTATTGTTCGCACAATTCCGTGTGACTTTCTGCGTACACAATAACAATTGTTCAATAGATCTTGATAACAGAGATCTTCAAACCACAATTATTCTCTTCACACACAAAGTGTCTTCACACAAGACTGACTGAATTCTTTCTGAACTGCCGTTGCCTGCTCTGTCTTGCCTTTTATATCGCAGGGTAAGCAGTCTGATGAATGCACTTGAAGGTAATGTCCTTGCCTTCGCGAAATCTCTATAAATATAAACAAGTTGTTTATTGTTATTTGTGTATTTTGTTTATGTTTATCATTGCAGAGTTATTGTTGCTTGTTTATCCCTTTTCTTATACTGCACTGTTGTTATTGCTTGTTTACTTCCTTATCCCCTTTTTTATTCTGATGTTGGTGCTATATTTTTGTTTATTAGTCGATCATGTAAACAAGTCTATTTTGTTTTTGGAGCTTTTGTTTATCATTTTAATAACACCATTTCCATTTTTGTAACAATATAAATAATTTTTTTTTATATCTAGACTTACTTACTTAATGGGTCATTACAACCCTTTAGTCAGTATTAAAACCTAACTTTATACAGTGCTTATGTTGTATTATTAATTCTATGTTTCATGCGTGCAGTCGCCGTAGTCTAGTAGGTAGTGTGTTGGCTGATTAGATGCAATGCCTCGGTTCAAACTCCAGGTCAGGCATCTCCAACTAAACGGAATATGACAAAATATTTCTTCGACGACTTCCGCTTAGCAGACTTCTGGCAAAAACTCTGAGAGTAAATAAAATTGCCATGAAAAGTTTCTCAAAAATCTGTCGCTCGGAGTAGACTATAAACTGTAGGTCCTATCACTAATATATAGCATTAGTGGTGTGAGAAACTAGATCTTAATACTGATTAAAGGGTTGTAATGACCAATTTTATATGTCCGTATGTCTGTATGGTAATTCACAGCAGAAGTGACAATATACTGCCTTTGGTGTAACTCTCTGAATATTTTCCCTTGTCTTCAGTTCATCCCTTTGCTATTATATAATCGATTCAGTCCATTAGCCCCCATTAAAACTGAGACTCATCTTAAATTAAAATTATTATTCAAAAAAAAAAAAAAAAAAAAAAAAAATAAAAAACAAAATAAGCATAATTTATTCACATCTTAAAAACAAAAGTAATTTGTTTTGACAATTAATATTGACAATATGTTTTAAACTGTCAAGCAAACTGTCATTCCAAAGAATATAACTATGCGTTTAGATGTGCACATACAAACATATGCTCATACATAAATTTGTTAAGTCAACAACTGAATATTTATCTTCACAATATAATAAAACTGTAGGTGGTAAACAATTTATTGTTTTTTTTTTTTGTTCGTTATTTAAATGAACTTTTGAACGACAGTCAATCATATTGTCAACCGCCCATATTGTAAGATTTCAACACTTTTATCTTTATCACTGTTTTAAATTAAATTAAATGTAAGAAACAACAACAAAAAAATAACTATTAATTATTATGAACAACACATCCATAAAATAACTTTTTCTTATCAAATAGGAAGCAACGGAGATCAAATATCACAAGCTTCGCGTGTCACCTTTATTGTATAAGAATTCTTAAGACGGTGGGATCTCAAGCCCAGTAAAGTGATTGAATGGACATCGGGCAATATTTGTTAAGTCCAGCGAATTGGCTAATCCTCACGTTTATCAACTTGAGGTTAGTAGAAGGAAAGAAGATCTGGAGCCGTCTTCAACCAGACACGTATACGGATACACATCCATGTCAAAAAGTTTAACTTTGTGTTTGAGTACAAAATTTTTAATAAACATCAAAGACAAGAATAATTGGGAGCACTGAGTAACTGAAAGTTGCTCACCACAACACAAAAGGAAAATATATTTCAAAGCTTGCTTTCAACAGTCTTTTGATAAAAATTCTTAGAGTAAAAAAAATTACCCTGAAAACTTTCTCAAATGTGTCGTTTGCAATCGTTGTTGAAAACTGTAGATTCCGCCACTCATAAATGAAATTTACCCACACACAACATCAGTGATGTGAGAAGTAATCCTGGCTAAAGGGTTGTAATGACCAATTAAATAAGGAAGGAGTCGTGTAGAGTTAATAAAATATTGCGATCAACAAACCTATTCTTCTGTTAGCATCCTATATGTAAATTTCAAATGGATGATGTTGATTGGTAGATTGTAAGCGCTGGAATGACTTCAAAGTCGTACAGGTTCCAAGTATATGTTTGCTCTTATTATTACAGAACCTATGTATTCGTATGAGTACAAATAATTTTTGAGTTTACCGGTTACTATTACCGAAAATATTATTCCACAACGTTGTGGAACACCCTAACTAGCAAACTTATTTATCTACTTATTTCTCCATGGTTTCATGAGAATCTCTAGTTATTGCCTTTGAATTTCTTATTTTTTGCCGGGCTCTAAGCGCTTTGGGGTGACATAGCGGCCACAGTTCGATCATTTCTATCATTTATTGTATGATATTGTCATAGGTAGGTAGGAGTAGAGGTAGCTTTCCACCCAATTACTTCACATTGACCCACTGCCATACTTCAGTTTTCCGATACTTTCTAGTCCTGGAACCACTCAAAGCTACCTACGAAATGACTCAGACTGCCAATATCAATGCTTAACAGTTTCTCCAGATCTCCTTGGACATAGGCATGTACTTCTTGTTCTTCTTCATTTCTGCAGCTTCTGCAGAAATTGTTTACAAGATGTTGAAGACTAATGCGCCTCCCAAGTGCGCCCATTCGGCAATGCTCAGAAATGACCCTGACATTCACACTAAGCTTGCTTTTTTGCAGTTTAAACAGACTTATCGTGCGTCCTCTATCCAGATTGGCCAGATTTTCTGCAATGCACTGCAGGCAGAAGGTTTTATTACATACATAATTGGTCATTACAACCCTTCAGTCAAGATTACGACCTAGCTTCTCACACCACTTATGTTGTGTGCGTTAATTTTATACATGAGTGGCGGGACCTACAGTTTAAAGTCGACTCCGAACGACAGTATTTTGAGAAGCTTTTCATGGCAATTTTATTTACTCTCAGAGTTTTTGCCAGAAATCTGCTGAGAGGAAGTCGCCGAAGAAATATTTTCATATTTTCGTTTTGATGTCTGACCTGGGATTCGAACTCGGGCCTTCAGTCTAATAAGCCAACACACTACCTACTAGACTACGGCGACTTCACGGCGAAGGTTTTATTATTGGAATAAAAAGAAGGCAGCTCTGTTTCTCTATTAGCATCGAATGAAAGATCAAAGTCTATCCTTTAAACATAAGCAACAATACCATCACCAAACAAACTTATAAGTTTTCTGTAAAAGATCACAAACATTGCTTCAACAACCGTATGCTGTATTTGTAAAGCCAAGCCATACGAAATGAATAATTTGGGCGCAATTTTACAGAAAAATGTTATTAATAATGTGTGTATTGGACATTTTTACTATATTAAAAGTTCGAATAAATTTAATGGAGTATATACATAAAGCTTATAATATGCCTTTTAAAAAGTGGTCTGCAATCGAAGCAAAATTTAAAAGCTTAGCGATATGGCGTGATCGATTTTGATAAAACTTAGCATCTACCTTTAAATTATTCTGGAAATTTAAAGACTTTTGCTGGGATAGGAAAGGTTTTATGCGAAACAAATCAATTTGGATTGTATGGGCGGTGTAGGTTGGGCCTGGTTACCTTTTATGAAAGTCTATTTTTTTTTTACTAATTAAAACCAACTGTTTGATCATTTTATAATTGGTTACATATCACTTATTAATGGCCTATGTTGAAGTTAATTTAGTTTCTGGCTGCTGAAAATGGATACACATTTGTGTTTTAAAAGATTTTCGGCAACTACAACTTTTAACGCAACCGAAGCTCAGTTGCCATATATTTTCATTTAATTCATATTTTCACGTATCTTCATAGATTTGATAGACTTCAAACATATATTTATTTCATTAGTTAGTGTTGATTATGAGATGACAGGTTGATACCTGACCAAATAAATTCGGGTTCTCACCGAAATATTTAATTTTCCTATACAAATCTGCAATTGATTTGTGTACCATTGTTCATTCAAAGTGTACTAATCTATTGATGGAGTATCTGTCTCATAAAAAAACGTAAAGTAATTCATTAATTTTATATCACAAAACGTTTCGTATGAATGTGTTACCATTTTGATGTTTGGATAACAAAAAACCGTTTAGTCCGGATTGTAACCTAGTTTATCACATCACCCATGTTGTATATTTTAATCCAATAGTACCGGGATGTACACTTTAACATCGACTCTGAACAACAGATTTTTTTTTTTTAATTATTCTCAAAGCTGAGTGAAAGATGTGTAAATAAATATTTTTTTTTTATATTTCGTTTTAAACGAAATGTCTAAGAGCAGGGGTTTGAGTCATGGACTCTCGTTTAATAAGCAAACATTAGACCAGCCTATTAGACAACGTCAAAACAAGGCCCGAGTTCGAATCGCAGGTCAGACATCAAATCGAAAATATTTCTTCGGCGACTTGCTCTCAGCAGATTTCTGGCAAAAACTCTGAGAGTAAATAAAATTGCCATGAAAAACTTCTCAATAAAATTTGTCGTTCGGAGTCGACTTTAAACTGTAGGTCCCGCCACTCATGTATAAAAATTAACACACACAACATGAGTAGTGTGAGAAGCTAGGACTGAAGGGTGCGGGCTTCTTGGGGATGATTGCTGTAGACTGTCTAATGGTGAAGGTATAGCACTGGCCATTTTATAGTCACCTAGCAACAAATCGTTTCCTTGCCGTTCGCATCTTGAGATGTCCACAAACACTCTCTCTTCCACCTTCCTATAACTCATTTTCCTAAAAACCTGCACAATGCACTGCATGAGTAGGGACCATCACATGAGTGCTGGTTTCACAAAAAAAAAAAAAAAAAAAAAAGGTGGTTTAGTACGTCATAAGCGTAATAACATGTTAATTTGTAGGGTGATCACATTTTAAAGCCCATAAATAATATTTAGCATTTCGGATTACACATCATATTAATGCTAACAGAGTGTTTGACTGATATAAACGGTGCGTGTGGCATGTTCTTTTCTTTTTTTGTTTTTATTTATTGTTTTTTCATATTTTACAACTATTTTACGTTTACGGTTACAGTTGTTACTTCATTCTACTAGTGGGTAATGGGTATGAAACGGCTCATTAATGTGAAATTTAGCATACAGAATATTTACATAAAATATTAACATACACCTGTGAATATTTATTTTTCAAACTTATTTTACATGTGTAAAAGAGGTTTTTTATTCTTTTGGTTTCTTGTTGTTGTTGTTTGTTTAAGTCTTCATCATTATGATCAACAATATTTGCCATCATTATCAATGGCGCGTGTCTTGGAAAAATGTAAACAAACAAATGTAAACAAACGAAAAAAAAAGTACAAAAACAAAAAACAAAATAAATAAACATTAAGTTTTAAACAGTAATGCCCATATTTAACTATGACAATAACAATAGTACAAAACGTTTAACAATATTAACCACAACTGCACTAGCAACAACAAAAAAAAAACAGAAAACAAAATTGTTTATTGACAGCTCTTTACGGATATGATGTTTGTTTGTTTGGTTTTTCCTTTTTTTTTTCTTTGAACAGCATCACCAGATTTAATGCTACTGCGGTATTGCCACCACCAAACCGTTTGGGTACGGTTCTTCCATTTATTTAACGACGAAAAATAAACAGTAGCATTTAAATACATAAAAAAAACTTTATTCGAATGTTTAAAAAGAACAACAATAACTTGGTTAAACAGTCCATTAAAAAGCGTTGACAATTTCAATGGCCATTATGGCATTTCTTATAGTAGTTGATGGACCAAAAATAAAAAATAAAATTAAAATAACATTTCAGAAGAAATGAGAAACATAAACTATCCTCGCTGTCACTGGCATAGTTTTTGAACAAGTCTCGATAATAACTAGCATCTGACAAGAGCGATCAACACTTGGAATAGTCATAAGTTTTGGAAGAGTAGTTAAAGATCAGTAGCTATCGACTGGCATCATAAACTTGGAGATTAAAAACAAAACTATAAACATTACTTGGGGCTTCAAA
The DNA here is from genome assembly GCA_927399465.1 of Sarcophaga caerulescens. Lineage (NCBI taxonomy): Eukaryota > Metazoa > Arthropoda > Insecta > Diptera > Sarcophagidae > Sarcophaga > Sarcophaga caerulescens. Next base: position 117,211,223 of record OV656872.1, on the reverse strand, counting down.
ATCATTAAAAATATTTCCTTGGCCGCCATAAATTTGACCATGAGTAACAGAAACAATCGTTTATCAAATTCAAGTGAATTCGAAAATTCTTATTGTTTTCTACTACACCGAGTATGCAGATACAGTAAGACCTAGCTTAATGCTGCTTCGCTTAGTATTATTATATTACTTCGCGGCGACTGCCTCTAAGCAAATTTCTAGGAAAAACTCTGACAGTAAATAAAATAATGATGTGAGAAAATAGGTCATAATCCTGACCAAAGCAATTATGTATGTATGCTTCTTCACCGTAAAGAAGCACAGAAAGGTTGAGCGACTTGCAGAGTATAAGTTTTGTTGTATGAGAGAAGTTTCTGTTATAGACTTTCCTATTGCCACAATAGTAGCACCTGTTGACAATTATGATCCCTGATCTCCAGACTGATATCATATCTGCTAGAAATGGCGTAGCCAAGGTAAACGAATTTACTGAGAACAGCGAAAGTATAGTTATCGGCCATAATCTGGAACAGAAAATGCCACATATCCATGTCGATATTATATACTTCGTTGTGTTCTCATTTACTGCCAGACCCATTCCGAAAGACTCCCGCTCCATAGCACCAAATGCAGCAGTAACATGTCGATTTACTGTCAGACCCATAGACCTGATAGACTCCTGGTCAATAACACCAAAGGCAGCAGTAATATCTCGCTTGGTACGCTTGGTATGGACATTTTTTAACAATAACTCTTAAAAGATGCAAGCAAAAGCTTTTTTGCTGCCGCTCTATTAGTTTAGAGCATGTTTTTTAATTAAAAAAAAAGAGATAAAGAAGAATTTCATATTTGCTTTGCTTTTTAAAGAAAAAATAAATCGATAGAGGATAAATATTACTCGGCCTACAACTAGCTAATCAGTTGAAATGAACATCCAGGACATAGTATTAGCCTATGCATTTGAATGCCTATGTAATGGCGATGGCACGAAAGGAAAAGCTAAGAAAACATTTTAATTATAATAACTTAAATAATTATTTACTTACTTACTTAATTGGCCATAACAACCCGATTAATGGATTTCGGCCTGCCGCAACACATCCTTCCAGGCGCCTCTGCTTCTTGCGCGCCTACGCCAGTTGGTCACACCAATCGATGACAGGGCTTCCTCGATTTAGTCCTTCCAACGGATACAAGGTCGTCCTCTTCGCCGACTTCCGCAGATCCTCGCATCAAAGACTCGTCTCGCCGGAGCCTCCTCCTCCATTCGAACGACATGGCCGAGCCAGCGAAGCCGGTGGATGTTAATATGATGTACAACGTCTATGTCGTTGAGGAGCTCATACAGCTCACTGTTGAATCGGATGCGGAAATCATCGCCAACTCGCACTGGACCGAAGATCTTACGTAGGACTTTTCTCTCGAATACTCTCAAGGCTGCTGCATCAGTTCTTAATAGGGTCCAAGCTTCTGCGCCATAAAGAAGCACAGGTAGGATGAGCATCTTGTAGAGTATTAGCTTTGTCTTACGAGAGAGGTCTCTGCTACTCAATTGCCTATTGAGACCATAGTAGCACCTGTTGGCAAGAGTAATCCTGCGCTTGATCTCCAGACTGACATCATTTTCGGTGGTAACGACGGAGCCAAGATAAATGAATTCCTTGACTGTATCAAAAATAATTACCTTTAGTTAATAACCAAACAATATGATGATAAGATTTAAATTGTCCACGTAAACCAATCCTTATTAACCCAATAATTTCAATTCCTAAAATATTACATTTCGATACAGAGTGTTTTCATTATGATTTCATTTAGCTTTCATAGTTTATTTCTTCATCATTTTATGAATTAATAATTCGAATATAAAAACAATGATGGCAACTAAACAGAATATCAAGTAGTATATCCATATCCAATATAAATCCTCAACTACTAAAGGCTTCTTGTCTCCGTCATATGAAATATTCAGTTTGAATACTTTGCCAGCGGCTACTACATCATCGTATGACTTCCTCTTCATCCAAAAATCTAAAAGTCCTGATTCCCAAATTACTAATGTGAGTTCTTGTAGGCGCTGGCGAAAATATGAGTTTTTTCCCAGTGGAACGGCAAATTGCATCATCGAATAAAAGCACATGCTGGAGGAATAACGAAAAAGTTTTGTCCCATGGTAGAGTTCTAGGCTATTATAAAAGTATATTTTGGAAGCTGTGGCAGGATATGCATAACGTGGATCAAATGAATCACGTAAATTTAAAAAGTCTTCGATTTTAGGCATGATCCGTAATTTTTTATATAGAAATGCAAATGAACCATTAGTTAAGTTATGAAAAATTTTATAATCTTCTCCATAAATTGCCACTTCAATTCTTGATTTTAAAAGTTCTTGATAGTTTTGAATTTCCGGTTCATAAGGCGAAAGTGTTGCAAGTGATTGTAAATGCGAACTAAATATTGTGGTAATCGTTAGACCTGTCAGTAACAATACAACATAAATCTCTTTAATTGATAGTGTGGGATGAAGAGAAAAAACAAAACCTTGTCCCAGTACTCCTCTTATTGCCACATCATTTACTAGAATTTCTGGCCATCTATAATGCCTTCTTGAACAATATTTATTGCTGACAAATGCCACGAAGAAAATTACGGTAAACACAGAGATAAACGTGAATATTATACACATTACTTGGGAATGTAGAATCATTAAAAATACTTCTTTGATTGCCTTACGTTTCACAATGGGTAGAAGAAAACACCATTTACCAAATTCAATCGGATAAGACCATTCTTCTTGTTTGCTATAAATAGCAAAACTGCTAAGGGGTATATCAATCGATGAATTGTCCCTGTAGTTCACAATGTCCTGAAAGCCCAATATCCTATCGAATGGTACTGTAACTGGAAAATAAAGTGTAGCATTTAACATCTGATTTACGGCTTTCACAAAGCGGCCCATGTAGCCTACTAAGACTGTTTTATTGTTTTCATCGCAGTACTCCATTGAACGTGGTTCATTATGATCGGCTATAGTACGTAGTTTATAACCTTTTAAATCCCTTAATCTATCTGGCAGCATTGATAAATCGTTTATCTTGGGTTGATAAACACCAAATTCTATCTGGAACTCTGGAAATATGGTGTATTGGCTGTATGCATGTGTCTTATAGAAATTTTTCAAAATAACAATAACGTTCAGCATTTTCATATTGTGGCAATATTTGAAGAAAGTTTTTAGCTGATCTACATCCTTAGCAAAACTCCTACTATCCATCATTATTAGTATTATTCTCGTATAAAGCATATCGTTTAATATTTCAGCCAACTGTTCCAATACATCATAATGATAGGCTGTAGTGCAGGCAATTGTTAGAATTTCGTTATTAAACAGTTTGTTATACTCCAGCGTATGTTTGCCTGATATCATTGTAATTGGTGTTTCACTGATTTTAATCCACTCTAGTAATTTATGACAGTAGGAGTATTTGTTTCCTTCATTAATCATTAGTATTCCATTGAAGGCTTTCTGTTTGTACAATTTCTTCAGTAGATCCTTATGAAATATTTCTTCATTTTCATTTTCACTTTCATTTATAAATTGTTTAGTAAGTTCACATGTAAGGGCTTCAATAATTAGTAGAAGAATTAATATTAAAAGAAATTTGAGCATTTTTCTCTTCGTTTTATTCCAGTGTGCTTAAAAATGTCAACTGATTGGCATTTTTCATCACAACTATACTTTACAGTAAACGAAGTTGACTGTTGACTTGTATTTGTACCTTCAAATCCTTATGTAAATAATTGTTGTAATTCAACTAATGGATGGGCTGGTTGCAATCAGTAAAACACATCCTTAAGGCACGTATAGAGTGGTAGAGTGGTTTAGTGGAATTTGCTTCATTCATTACTTAACCTTTGAAACCAATTTTCTGTTAGTGAATAACAGCCTGTATATTTCCTATATGTTGACCACTGGGAATTGATTGCAATTATTTGCATGAATTTTTTGATCACCCTACATATTTTGAACAATTTATTAAAAATTGTTAAATGTCACTACAATATACATATATACGTGTATAGGCGGAAAGACTGTGTTTGACGCATAAATTGGTTAATAATTGCAAAAATAATTTTTATTTATATGGGGACACCTGTGCTAGCAATTAATTTATGTCCATGTTGGGTGTAATAACAAGTATTTCACTGGAAAACTAATGATTTAGCAGACCTTTTAAATACACATATAAATCGTGTAAGTATTATATTGTTATTATTGTTGTGGTGTGGGGACTGCGATCATACGATCCAATTTAATCCCCCACCCGTACTTCGTTGGGTATCCCTATAATACCTCCTCTAAAACTATTGTCCCGACAAACTTCCGGATAATACACTGTGTTAACTCTAACAATACCCTGTCCACCATCTCGAATGAATTAATGCCTCTCATGTTCCAAGAATGTGTTCTGATATCTTTTTTATTGTCGTAGAATCTACATGTTGGACTAGAGACAACTTCCACGCTGAATATATGAAGTTCGAATCTACAGTGCCCTAGCAGGTACCCTACTCTATGATGCCTCCTGCATTGCCCTGACAAATTTCAGGATGGTATTCGTTTTAAACAATGCCAGTTTCCTGTCCAGCTTTCCAATTATTTCCAGCTGAGATGCCTTTCACATTCCAAGAATGTGTTCTGGTGACTCATTCTCATCATCATAAAATCCACCTATTGGTCTCGAGACAGCCTCCATTCTGAATAAGTGTACTTTGAGTCTGCAGTGACCCGTCAAAAGTTCGATTCCTTCCCTCTTATTGCAATTTTTTAACAAAAGTTTAGTTTGCATCAAACCCATTTGATTTGAGACGAGCCTTTATCTGCCTTTTTGTTGAGCATACGTTTGTGCAAGTACACACATACATACGATCGATACAATCCGTCATTACAAACCTTCAGTCAGGATTATGCTTTAGATTCTAACACCACTTATGTTGTGTGTGTTTATTTTATGCGTGAGTGGCGGGGCCTTTAAGTTTGACTCCAAACGATAAATTCTTGAGAAACTTTTTTATGGCAATTTTTATTTACTTTCGAGGTTTTGAGAGAAATCTGCTGAGATGCAATCGCCGAAGAAATATTTTATCTTTTCCGTATTGTTCGATTTGCCTGGCCTGGGGTTTGAATCGTTACCTCATGTCTAATAAGCCATAATCGTAATCGGTTGTAATCCTGACTCAAGGGTTGTAATGACCAATCATCTATGTATGTAAATAGTAAACTTATAGGCCAATATGGCTCTACTTTCACATGATCTTTGTCAGGCTTAGATATCATTTAATAAGTCCAACTTTACATTATTCGGAGCCATATTTATGATGTAGAATTGCGTTAAAAATCAAAAGTAGAATCTTTATGGCTATGTGGAGCAGCTCTTTTGGCATATTGTTACAGATTTGGTCTATACCGGAAGCATTCTATGTTGAGTTGAGTCAGGCAATAGTGTCCATAATCTCCCAAAACTCAAAACTTACTGATTGGGAAAACACGTTACAGCAAATTTGGTGTGCAATCGTCCTGATAGTTTATTCAGCATAACTTTAGTGCTATCACTTGTATAAAATATATGTACATTAAACTCTCTTCTGCCACTGATAGCTTTTTAAATCTGTTTTCATGTCAACCATTAAGTATTCTTTGTTGTTTCAATTAAGTCCATTATAAACAAAAAATAAAAAATAAACAACATTTACATGAGGAAAACCAACAGTGTCTGCTTCTATTAAAAATCAATTCAAGCCTTTTAATTAATTGGCTTCAGCTAAGTGGTTGAACTTTAGCATTTTGAATAAAATGGTAAAATTTGAGTGGATGTCATAAACAACAGAGAAATTAAAGAATTGTGTCTCGTAATAAAACTCTTTAAGTATTAATTTAAGTATTAATTAATCGTTTAGAAAATGTCATTCATTAAAAGCTTTATTTGATATCAAATTCAAGGAATTTGTTAAAAACTTTTATTGTTAATGCTGCTCAACAGTAACATTACAAAATCAATAAATTATTGCCAATCCATATAAGATTGAGTCTTCCAACAGATACTACCGAATTTCGACAATTGATATCGGCCAACTTGTTGAAATTGCATCAATCAAATTACTTTGGACAGCCATTCAAGTGCAAAAATTTCTGTTCTGTTCGGGCAACATACCACACGCTTCCCCCGTTTTACGGTTGCCATAATCGCTTTCCCGCAAGCGCTATTCGCAGTATGATAGATAAATTTGAGTCCACCGGTTGAGTATATAATCGTTGAGGAAACGAAACATATTTCGAAAACATCGCCGTTGCCCGTTAGATTGTACAGGAGAATACAAGACAAGAGCAAGACAAACGTTTGTGTGATAACCTGGGCCTATGCCCGTACAAAAAAAATTCTACTGACCTAGAAACTGAAGATAAACGATCACATACAACTACGTATGCTTTCTGTCGAGACTTCCAACAGACACTTCCGAAATTTGACTTGTTGAAGCTATGTCTGTCGAATTAGCTGTTATTTTTCCAATCTGTTTTGAAGTCGCCGTAGTGTAGTAGGTAGTGTCTTGGCTTATTAGACTGAAGGCCCGAGTTCGAATCCCAGGTCAGACATCAAAATGAAATATGAAAAAAATATTTCTTCGGCGACTTCCTCTCAGCAGATTTCTGGCAAAAACTCTGAGAGTAAATAAAATTACCATGAAGAGCTTCTCAAAAAAACTGTCGTTCGGAGTCGACTTTAAACTATAGGTCATGTATAAAATTAACGCACACAACATAAGGGGTGTGAGAAGCTAGGTCGTAATCCTGACTGAAGGGTTGTAATGACCAATTATGTGTATGTATGTATGTATGTTTTACCAAATCATGTATGATCGCTGCATGAGCTCTGGAGTAGTTGCCAACTGACCAAAATTTTCATCGAAAAATTATGTTCAGCGATGAGGGCCATTACAACATGAATGAATGAAATAATGAAATTGGAATAATATCAATGCACTTGCGATCCATAAATATGCAGTGCGTTTACTCTTTTGTGTGGATTCGAAGCTGGCGGCATCATCAGTGCATATTCCTTCGAGAACGACGTTGACCAGACCCATCATTGTGAATGGAATGCATTGGTCACAGCACAGCAAGTCTGCCTTAACGCAATCAATTTTGGAGTACCTTTAATGGAAAATCAGGACCTCAGAAGCTCTCTTCAATTTTTAGTCCTACTGGTTTCAAATCAGTACAGCTAGAGGGTCATTCAACAAAGGATATTCATGTCGATAGATTGTTTTGGAGTCAATTCTGTGTCGTTTTATCTATATAAGCATAATCTTCCTCCAAAATCGTTGACTGGATTTGTAACATAGAACAGTTAAGCTTCCATAGTGCTTTGCAACTAAACTTTGACCCTCGACTCGTTCAAATTCTAATCATCGACAAGATAACTGGAATCGATAAGATAAACCTCAACAGTCCATGAGAGACGCTTTTCCGACCCGAGCTTAAAGTTCAAAAGCATCCTTAGATAACCGTGCGTACACTCTATCACTTTGCTTGTTAAATTATTCTCGCATGCTAGAAATTTTTTCATCAGTAAATATAATAATGCCCCGTGACGACGCCGATAACTACACTGAGCGCGAGTCTTTGTACGCCCCTCATCCAGCCTTGGCCAGATTTTACGTGCCGTTCTACCCGTGTCCGAGGCCGCCCACCTGTCGTTGACGGAATCGACGATGGCATTATCAATTATGAGCTTGCAGGTCCTCATAGGGATGCCCAGATTCGAGAATTAATCGGAGAGTTCGATGGTCGTGCCCCGCCTGGCAAGTTCATCAGCTCTGCAGTTACCCGGTTGACGTCTTGTGATATATTTTAAAATTCATGTAATAGTAATGTGGTATGTTGATTTAACAATCTTCAACGATAGTTTAAAAATTGAATGTGGAACTGCATCTGGGGTCTATTCCGATAAGGTGGGTCATACAGTTTACCTAACCAGGTCAGCGTATTTCAGGCAGAGATGGCGCGTGTTTGAAACGAAGGACCTACCTCCTCGAACTTGATCATATGTGTGGACAGTCAAGAAGCAATCAAAGCGCTGGGATCTCATCTCGTCAAATCAAAGAGCGTCAGGACTCTCTACAACGCATACGTCGACACAACACCCTCCTTCCAAAAAGCGGTCGAACTGGCACGGAAGGGATTGAAGAGTCTGAGGTGGAGACGATGGAGGGCACATATATCGCTCTAACAAGACTACTTTTATAAATTGGAAAAACAGCAATTTAGCAAACCGTGGGTGGTCTAACATGCTTCGTTTGCGAATTTCAAAACTGCTATGTCCTGCAGTGGATAGCGGAAGAACCAGGGCCCTACTTGAGTTCGACGAGAGAACGCTTCGTATTCTAAGGGGAACTCTAAAGCGACACTGCGCTATTGGCAGTTTGCTGATAAGCTCGGTCTGCTGCACCAGGATTATTGCAATAGCTGTCATAAAGTGAAGGAAACGCAATCGGTAAACATCTTTTATGCTAGTGCCCCGTACTTCAGAACAAACGTCATCGGTTTTTGGGAGACAGAAGGTTTGAAGATCAGGGCATGGTGGCGAACAATTCACTAAGGGAACTGGTCGGTTTTATCCGGCAGCGGTGATTTTCAACGACAAGGCTGTGGTGACGACAAGGCGGCTTACCTCACACAATGGGAAACACAATGGGCCATATGGGCCACCGTGTAACATAGACTACAAACGGCAAGCTACCTGCTAACCTAACATGGTATGTTCAATTCTTCTGTTGTAATGAGTGTGTTCAATGCTTAGATCTCTACTAAGATACGGAGGAACATTGATTTTTTTGGATAAAAATATTATAGCAAGTGTGTGTTAGTGATACTAAAGTTGTAATTTACAATTTAAACAATTTAATTAAAATTATTGCAACCATAAAATTTTTTAAGCACACTTTACGGTGTAAGTGCCAAACAAATATTGTCGACAAGATAATGTTTATAACATGAATGGAATTTTATTTTGTATTTAAACAGATTTTTTTGTTGATATTGGTTCGATTATTTTATCCATTTTTATATTTCTTCTATAAATTTTATATTTAACGGCTTCATATATATGTATGTATGAGTATGATTGCAGAACTATGTATGTATATCTGTAATCCATAAGAATGTATAAATAAATGAATGATTGTCTGATTGTCTGAAATGTAAAAAGAATACAAATTCTTAATAAAGGCATTAAAACATCTACAATTTGGCTGTTGAAAACATATAAAATAACTGTTTGTCTATCTGTTTATCAATATATTTGTTGCTCTAACTTTTTATACATACCATGCAATATATTTTTCAATATTTATTTTTTTTTTTCTATTCAATAATCACTATATATGCGATATTTAATGCATAAATGCGCCAAACAAATCGATGTATGAAATTCAGAAATCAAACACGCAAAGCTAATGGCAAAAAAAAATTAGGCTTAGTATAGCACATGAATAAAGCAATGTTGTTAACTAGAAATTTTAAAAACTGCTTTTGTAAAAGCACTTGTTTTTTTTTAAAACACGAATCCTACTAGGGCACTGCATGGAAATAGAACAATAGAAGTGAGTTGTGTAACATGTTGAGAAAGATATCGATTTCGGTTTGTTGGCTATCAGCAAGGTAAACGCAAGAACTTTATTTCACAGGCAAATCGCAATTCTCTTAGATCTTTACAGTTTAGGCTGAATGTCTGTTCAGCTTATTACCCGTCATCCATTCTTCATTGTTTGCGGTCTTGAGCACAATCTTCCTTCAGGATCTTGACCACCTAATTCTTCTAAATCATTGGATTTATAGTTTAACATCCCCTTCCGTCCACCATAGCCGTTGTGCTTTTAAGAATTTGACTGTAAACGCTGCTATATACATTTCCAACAGTTCATTAGCAATTTTTATTTGCTTAAAAGACCATTATCTATAGAATATAACTTCGTTCAAATATCCCCCATAGCTTTTCTGGATGGAGCGGATTCGAAATTTCGCGCTGAATTTGATCGATTTGCTGTTGGCTTTGAGGACCGCTTATTCGAATACATTTGTCACTTAAGAAAACTCCACAAGTAAAAATCTAACGGGACCAAATTGCACCTTTCACACGTAAGATGAGCCTGCCCTCAAATCGTTCGTGTAGAATATACAATGTGGCATGTAGCGCTGTCCTTTAGAAGCCACATGTCGTTGTGCTTGATCATCTAATTTAGGCAAAAAGAAGTTGGTAATCATACCTATTTAACTACGGCGACTTCAACTGGACTTAGTAATAAAAATTAATGGAATAACCTTGAAGACGCATAGTCTTTTAAATGAAGGACAGAAGGATCATATCATGGGGAAACTCGCGATCTCAAGTCTATGCCAACGAATGTGTTCAACTCATCTTGCATAAGAGGTATAAAACACAGGACATAGCAATACTACCTGAAAGTCTGGCCACTATTTGAACACTCGGCTATTATGAGGTTAAATCGAAAATATTATGCGATTGTCTGAGGGGCTAAGTGAGCTAGGTAGACAAAATAAAGTTACCCTCTACTGGGTCCCAGGCCATGTGTTAATTGTTGTGTAAAAATTGGAGTTCAAACCTCAGGTCAGACATCAAAACGAAAATATGAAAAAATATTTCTTCGGCGACTTCCTCTCAGCAGATTTCTGGCAAAAACTCTGAGAGTAAATAAAATTGCCATGAAAAGCTTCTCAAAAATATGTCGTCCGGAGTCAACTTTAAACTGTAGGTCCCGCCACTCATGTATAAAATTAACGCACACAACATAAGTGGTGTGAGAATCTAGGTCGTAATCCTGACTGAAGGGATGTAATGACCAATTATGTATGTATGTATGTATGTTATGTATGAAAAGTTTCGCAAAAAAATTTGTCTTTCGGAGTTGACTTTAAACTGTAGGTGCGGGCATGACAAGCTGTGTTGTAATCCAGACTGATGGGTTGTAATTTTCTTTGCTTTTTTCTAACATTTTATATTTTATTCTTGAGTGTTGGCATTACTGTTGTAATCGACATTTGTTAATAACTAAGGCAGTTAAAAGCCAAAAAATATTTTTAGAGGCAATGTGTTGTTTCATTGCACTTTTAAGCAAAAGCAATAGCAATAACAGCGAAAAACATAAAAAACATTGATTACAACCAGCAACATCTTGTAACAGTAACAATACACAAACAGCAACAGAGAAAATTAAAAAAAAAACTATAAAAATTGGTGGCAATATTTTTACCTGTTGTTGGCTAAAGTTACAAGTACCTGTCAATGCTCTCTGTCAATAATGTGTAACAAATAGATGCGTATCAACAATATTTACTTTATTTTATTTGTTTTTTTTTTTCTTTTTTCCTATAAATATGGAAGTGAATTGTTTTTGTTTTGTTATATTATTTATGTTGTATATACAAACATATATATGTATGTATAGGTGTGTCTATGTATGTAAGTATTTGTTTTAAATAGCCAAGTGTCAGACTAATCTTTTCAAACACTCTTTATGTGCCATAACAACGTACGAACATGTTGCTTGGTTTTGAACAATTGTAGTAGTAATCTAGAGCGGCAATTGTGTAAATGAAAATAAACGTTGAAAATAAAGTGATTAAAAAGCTTAACTTGGTCTATGATTTAATATTTGGAATTTTTAACGTAACACAAGAATTTCCTAAAGAGATTATCAATAACCTTTTTTATAATGAAACTATTTTTTGATGTTGTTCACACAGAGGCGTTTCATATGTGTGGGGGTCTAAAAACGGTGGCCGATCAAAATATTTATAAACATGTTAAAAAGAATTCAATTGTGTTATAACGACTTAACGGCTAAAACAGAAATAATTTCTTCCTATTTGGCACAATTTTCATTAGCGGTACAGATTATCACTCTACAACAATAGCCTGCTTTAAGAAATATCTTTCAAGCAGCAAAGGAAATTAATTAAATTTTTAACACACACACACTTCTTATGTCTACGTTTAGGAATCTTATTGTTACGCACTATGTGTACGTATGTACATATAAAGTATTTTAGTTTTGCGCAAACCGTATGACATTGAATATTTTCTTTAAAAGAACCAAATGATTTAAATAGGAAGTCGTTTAAAAATATTTTAACTTCCAAAGTTATGGTACAGTATTACCACATTATCTGCGCCATGTGGGTGTAGTAAACTGTACAAAAAAAAAAAACTTACAAAGTTAGATATAAGTACTGTAGAGTAGTGTTTATGGTCAGCCCTAAAATGGTATTCACTTGTGTCATTGAGTCGATACAAAACTATTTCATCGGTTAGTACATACGTTAACAACTAATGCATGTTTAGTTTGTTGCTACAGGGAACTTTTCCGAAGTTTGACAGTTGATAACTGTCATTCTGTTAAATTAGTTGTCAATTATTCATTCATATATACATACATATGTAATTGGTCATTACAACCCTTCAGTTAGAATTACGATATAGCTTCAACTACGACCTAGCTTCTCACACCACTTATGTTGTGTGCGTTAATTTTATACATGAGTGGCGCGACCTATAGTTTAAAGTCGATTACGAACGGTACATTTTTGAGTAGCTTTTCATGGCAATTTTATTTATTCTCCTAGTTTTTGCCAGAAATCTGCTGAGAGGAAGTCGCCGAAGAAATATTTTCATATTTTCGTTTTGTTCGAGATGTCTGACCTGGGGTTTGAACTCGGGCCTTTAGTCTAATAAGCCAACACATTACCTACTAGACTACGGCGACTGCATTATTCATTCTGTTCTGTCTAACCTTCATGGACAACCATTTACAAGTATGTACAACGATTTTCGCTGAATAGGCTCTGGAACAGTTGACAACTGTTGCTAATTTTCATCAAAAAATCATCCTCTGCGGTGAAGCCCATTTCTGAATGAATGGGTACTTGATTGAACTAAATTTTTAAATTTGGGACAATACCAATTCACATGAGATCCAAAAGAATACAATGCATTCCGAAAAAGCCAACTTATCATTGTCACAACGGCAAGCACTGCATAAATAATTGGTCATTACAATCTTTCACTATTGGCCGATTATTACTTCTTTTGACCTAAATTGGATGGTCAGAACACCCGTGGATTTTATACATGCTTTACTTACTTACTAAATTAATTTGTCATTATAAGCCTTCAGTCAGGTTTACGAACTAGTTGCTACCACCACTCAGGTTGTGTGTTTTAAATTTATACATGAGTAGCGGGACCTACAGTTTGAAGTCGATTCCGATCGACAGATTTTTCAGAAACTTTTAATGGAAATTTTATTTACTCTAAAATTTTTTGCGAAAAGACTGTTGAGAGAAAGTAGCCGAAGAATTCTATTCTTATTTGTTTTATTGGAAATGTCTACTAGACTGTACTAAACTACGGGGATTTAAATGTGTGTTATTGTTAACCTTGATTTAAGGTCGACTCCAAAGGACAGATTTGACAAACTTTTCATGGAAAATTTAATTAATTTTAGACTTTTGCTAGAAGATTGCGTACGGAAAGCCGCCGTTTGCGGGTGCTGTGGATATGAAGAAGAGAAGAATTAAGGTTCTTCTGAATTTCGTGGCATCTTAAATTATTACCATTTAGAAAAAAATAAAACCAAGCTGACATGAAGTGTTTGATTTTTAATTAAAAAAAACACGCTGAGTGTACATCATGTCAAAAATTTTGGAGTATATTTCATAAAAGTTATAATAAAATGTTATAATATAAAATAGTTTTATTAAATTGAATTAAAGTAAATAAAAATATTTAAATTTTTAACAAAATCTATCAATAATCGTGGAAATTCCCTGTATTACAAGTATGTACCAAAAGAGATACATGAGCTAGAAATTTTTTTAAGGCTCGATCTACGGTTAACTCTAGCAAATGAAGATTACCGAAATTTTGTTTGGAATCGTGCCAGTAATATATAAACCTCAACATACACATACATACAAATATAATTCGTCATTACAACTTTCAGTCTGGATTACGACCAAGCTTCTTACACCACTTATGTTGTGTGTGGTATTTTTATACATGAGTGGCGGGATCTACGACCGATCGACAGATTTTTGAGAAACTCTTTATGGCAGTTTTTGCCAGAAAACTGCTGAGAGGAAGTCAGGAAGTCTGACATGAAAACTGGGCAAACTTTATAGCAATGCTTTGATCGTTATCCTACATAAATTATTGTTTGATGATTCGAAGGAAATCATCTATGAGGTATGACATTCGTTAGGAATTGGAAATTTGTGGTAAATTGGGTCTTGATAAGACCCAAGACAGCTTCAAAATTTATCCTCACCTACCCTTTAGCATTCTGTTAATTTGATGGAAATTTTTTATCACCCTATTCCGTATATCATGTACATGAACGTAGGGTGGCTTAAATTCAGTCTTGACTGAAACGACTATCACCTTTCCCTAGGTTAATTTAAATCAATAATTTCAGAATTTTTATTTCCCATTTTATGCGCTGAACGACGAGGCATAATTGTTTAAGCTGTGCCTAGAAACAGAAGCAATTTTTCACATTTTTTTTCTATTATGAAGGTTTTAAATGCTTTTTATTAAATTATTTATAAATATTTACTTTATCTATGGCTATGACTATGGCTATGGCAACAATATTGATTGCACTTAATTGCTTTTTGCCTTCAAGTTAAACACGCGTATTGTGTCTTTTCTTTTCTGCTACATATTCAGACGTTTAAATGCTATTTTCTGAATTTCTAGAGATAGAAAAAATAGAAAAAAAAATAGAAAAGAAAATCAAAAGAAAACATTAAAAAAATATTTTTACAATTTCCTTAACTTTGTAAGCAAACGACAGCAATCATATTCACGGTTGGACATGAGAGAATACAAGAGAAGTGGTCTTAATAATAATAAAGATTTTTAATTTGTAGTATCCATTGCATATAATGGATTTCTGCGAATTTTAAGTTGTTTCTCTCTAAATGCTTCTGTTTCTTTCAAAACGTTTCTTAAAAATGTTCCTCTTTTCTCTGCACTTTGTTTGGTGACTTCTTTTGGTATTGCGTTCTGCTAGTTTGTGTTTTTTAATGATTGTGATGATCATGTTAATTGTTCCAAACGACTTATTTTTCAAAACAACTAACCTGAGAAATCATCATCATTTTGCTTCTGCCATGGCATTGTGTTTAGTTAAGTCATCACAACATATTTCAAATACTATACTAAGCATTGAAACAGAGGATGTTATCATTAACTGTGTTGGTCATTGTATTGTATTGTATTATACCCTGGAGATAGTGTAAGAAAAACTTTATTCTACAGGAGTTAAATATTTTGTTTACATGTGTCTATAAAATATGATGTTAATGCTGAAAAACAGCTGTCTTTCGGTGATAGTATTTATGCTACCGGATTTACATATACTGACAGACAGTTATTTTTTTTTTTGTGGCATAAAGTGACTTGCTATGACTTAAAAAGAACAGAAAAATAAAATTAAATTAAATTTTATGTTGTAAAATAATTATAAAAAATTGTAAAAGGTTTACAATCATTTTAAAACAGCTTAAGGTCTACTATTTTGATTCGCCTATTGTATTAAACTAGGCTGTCAAAATTTGATTACAGACGATTTACAGATTTGTATAGAATCTTTTTTTAAGCCTATCTTCCTATCTTTAAATTTAAATAAAATAAAGTATGTTATAAAGCATTGAGTAGCAGTAGTCTACGATCCGCGATCCAAACCCCAGGTCAGACATCTCCAACAAAATAAAATATGAAAAAATATGTCTTCAACGACTTCATTTCAGCAGTTTTTGATAGAAACTCTGAGAATAAATGAAACTGCCAAGAAAGTTCTGGTTGGTTCAGTTAAATTGGGTCACACGCAGTATTTCTAGGGTCTACAGAAATCATATGTATAAAAGAGGAAAAAGATTGCCTCTCAGTTCCACTTTGCTGTTGGAAGGCATGCCGATAGAGTCACTATAACTAGCTGCAGAAACTATGGATCTGAGGAGTAGGAGAAGATATTATTTTATCTCAAATTTCAGCAGTCCAGGGAATATTCGAGAGAAAAGTTCTACGTGTAATCTTCGGTCCAATGCGAGTTGGCGATGATTTCCCCATCCATTCTAATAATGAGCAGTATGAGCTCATCAACGACATAGACGTTGTGCAGTCCATTAACATGCTGCGAATGCCCGACCATGTCATTCGAATGGAAGAGGATGTTACAGCGAGTCGTGTATTCGACTTTGTCTACGTAGGAAGGACCAAATTGAGGAAGCCAGGAAGCCCTGCCATCGATTAGTGTGACCAACTGCCGAATGCGCGCAAGAAGCCGAAGGGCTTAGAAGAATGTATTAAAGCAGGCTGAAATCCGATGAACGGGTTACTAGTGGCCAATTAAGCAAGCAAGCAAGTTTCAATGCCCATCGTAGGCCAAGAAGGGGTGGATGTGTTTGGCTTCTAAATTCTGTATTTTTTTTACCAAACTCTTCAAAATGAAAATAACTGAAATAGCAAGATTTGTTCTGGTGTCAGGACGGTTATTGCCTTGTGGTATAACTATGAACCTAACCACTATCCTAAGGTGAAAGTTGACTTAGTCAACAGCACGGTTTTACATTCATTCCTTATATACTTACTTACATACATAACTGGTTCTTGCAACTCTTTAGTGAGGATCACAACCTAGCATTTCACACCACTCGTGTTGTGCATGTTTA
This sequence comes from Sarcophaga caerulescens, assembly GCA_927399465.1. Taxonomy (NCBI): domain Eukaryota; kingdom Metazoa; phylum Arthropoda; class Insecta; order Diptera; family Sarcophagidae; genus Sarcophaga; species Sarcophaga caerulescens. The sequence continues at coordinate 117,194,434 of OV656872.1, read as the reverse complement.
GTTTTGTCTATAACTCGCGGGACCTATAGTTTAATTTCGGACTTCGAACTACAGATTTGAGAAGCTTTTCATGGCAATTTTATTTACTCTCAGATTTTATGCTAGAAATCAGATGAGAATATCTTTTAGATGACCACCATATAAAGCTATCATTTAAATTCGGTATAAATATATGAAATCAAAGCTAATCTTTCCTATCATCAATTTCATATCATCTCATGCCCACCATTTGTGGTCAAGTTTTTGTGATTGTTTTTTTTTTTTGTGTATAACGTTTTCAATCTATTAGTGTGTTAGCCTACTGTCAAACAAAACAAAAAAAATTTTTTTTTGTTCACAACTACAATTGCCATATACTGTATGATCCAACTAAACCACACCTTATCATTGGATTATTATACGAGTAAAGGAAAGAAAAAATTGAACTCCTCTGGTGGATTCTTTGTTTCAAGTACCGTACCTAAGCTGTATGTATGTAAAATAACAGTTATTGTTTGTTTTTCTATTATACAAATATTTTAAGAGTCTTAATAATTTAACCCTTTAGGTACATATGCAGTATTGGTTTTAAATTAGAAAAAAGTCTTAAATTATTCTAATCAAACTACATGTTATTAATAATTTTTTCCTTACTTAAGATATCCTATCGTATAAAGTCTCCTCAAATCCGAATGCCGTGACAAACTTCAAAATGTTTTTCATTGTCAATAAGGAGAATTCTCTAAACAGTGGGATGCAATAACGACGCACTGGTCCTAAGTATATATTCTGTTGATTCATTATTCTCGACAGAATTTACACATTGCTTGGGAAATGATTCCCATTCTGCGTAAACGTTCTTTGAAACTCTACTACCCTGTCCAAAGACCGTTTACCAACCTCAACTAATTTCTGTATGGTTTCTAATCTCCTTTTATATATAATTAACCTGTCCCTATCTTTTTTTTTGCTGAGTATACCCTTCCAAACACACGATACAAAAGTTCTGACTCCATTAGAGGCGCACAAAAAATCTTATCCACATGCTCACTATTTGTAAATTCTCTTATGACCTGGGATCTAGCGAAGAATAATTTCTATATCCACATCTTAGCGGATACCGCATCACGAGACTGTCTCATACCATTTACAAAGTAATTTCATAAGAGCCAAGTGCATGGATGACAGTCTGACTGTCAGGTGTCCTCTGCAAGCGAGTTTCCTCATGGGTTCAGAATATTTCATTCTGGGGCCAAAAACGCTTCTGTTCAAATATCTGGTTTTGAACCATGGTTACTCCACTCAGTTTTGTTGCTAAATTTCGTTGTAAAGAATTTTCCAAAATCTAGCGTCTGCTGGTTCTGCCCACGAGATTTTTCAGATAACAGGGCCCTCTGATAAATCTCGAATTCGACTTAACTCTCATTATCCTAAAAATAGCCTCTATAGCCTCTGATCTATACCACCACGTCCAACGAACATAAAACCAACAGAGACAATGCTGTAGGACAGGTTCTCATTACTGTTGTTATACCAACATACGCTGGACTCTATTTTGTTCAACTCCATCTGAGCCGTATTTAGATTTGTTTCTCCAAACTATGGCTATATAACTTATCTCCGATCTGAAAATCTTGGCATATGTCCAGTGTCGAATACTTAGCTTATATACATTCATAATTGGTCATTACAACCCTTCAGTCAGTCTTACGAACTAGACTTTCACATCATTTATGTTGTGTGTGTTAATTTTATACATTAGCGATGGGATCTACAGTTTACAGTCGACACCGAACTATAGATTTTTGAGAAACTTTTCATGGCAATTTTATTTATTTACCGAAATTTTGCCAGAAATCTGTTGAGAGGCAGTAGACGAAGAAATAATTTTCATATTTCGTTTTATTGGAGATGTCTGGCCTGAGGTTTGAATTGTGACCTCAAGTCTAATAAGCCAATACCTTACCTAATAAGTGGGTTATATCCCCGCGATATCAATGCAAACCAGATATTGTATTACACTCGGGAGTTGTATATCTTTTCATTTAGGAAATGTTTTTCTTTATCTCTGTTAACATGCACCCTCAATACACCTTCGAAGTTTTAGTTTAGCCATCAGATCAGTATTTTTAAAGCTTTTCCAATCATTAAATTTAAGTAAAACAACATGCGTGTGAGATATTGACGAAATATTTTCTCCATTTTAAGGACTTTTTATGACATTCACGGTCAAAGGAAATCGGTAATCATCGCCCTATAGTGATCGCCGTTGAAAACAATGTCCAGGCCAACGTCATTCTCAGAGAAATATGCATCACATTAAACAGTGAAATTGTCGGAATGCACTGGATACTCTTGGATTTTATGTGGATTGGCATTGCCTCAAATTCGATAATTTTGTTTGGTTACGTTTCCTTTTATAAAGAAATAGTCCTCATCACTGAAGATGATTTTGCGTTGGAAATTGGAGTCAGCTGCAAACTGTTGCAGAGCCCTTTTGGTGAACACATGTCGTTGTCTACGGTACTTTACCTTCAGAGCAAATTTGGAATTTGCAAACAGGCTGAGCAAATGACAGTTAATTTGACAGATGAAATTTCAACAAGATGGCCGTATGTTATATGCATACCCTAGGCAGTCAATGCCAACCTCAGAGAGTTTCATCAAGAGTTCATCCACAAATCAGATCCATATTATTGGAAGCCTGTCCTGTGGATATTCTCAGATTGTTTTGACACTTATTATCTCATTCCCTGCGAATGTTTCCATAGGCCATGTGTATAGGATCGGTGGCATTCAAATCATATATTTCCCTTCAATTTAAAACTCTGTTAACGGGGCTTATAGGCAGATTAATCCGTACTTATTCTGGTGGGTTAAGAAAGTTTTACTTTTTTTGGGGGGGATAATGTTGGAATAAAAAAATCTTTAATTTCATGCAGTGCGTTTGTTTTCAATAAAAGCCTGAAGCCAAACATTTACCAATTGTTTGAAAATTTTACCGAAAAACTAAAAGATACTGTGATAAAGATATAAAATCCTATAAAGAAGAAGAAGAAGGAGAATAAAAAAGAAGAAAGAAAAAAACCAAAAAATGAGGTCGATCTACAAAAATATTATTTGCGATTTTTTTTTTTTTTTTTTTTTTCTTTTCATTTTGTATTGAAATTTGCGGCATCATTCATGAATTTGTATACGTTTTCTAACGTTGCTATTGCTTTAAAAATTTAAATTTATTTTTTATTTTTTTCCTGTTGAATTGAATGCAAAATTAGAGTATAAAAATAAATAAAATAAATCGATGATATTAAATGTATCGATACAAAAAAGCAAGTCTGCTAACATGATAATGAAGATCAACGAAATGATAATGATGATGGAAACGATTATTGTGAATTTTGGTGTTTCAAAGAAGTTATTATGTACAGTGAGCATCAAAAGAAACTGTACGTTAAAAAGTAAACATTAATAAATTACCGTTATTTTTTTAATATTGTTTTATTGCCAGTTTTTAAAATTGAAACAAAAAAAATTACAAAAATTTAGTATTTGTTCGGGCAATGTCCTTAAAGCTGAATTCACCCAAAAATTTTGTTCCGAAACAATATTTTTTATATGTAGTTTGACGTTTCTCTTTTTGAGACAGAGGGAAAGAGAGTAAGCTTGCTTCAAAACAATTACAGGTCGAATTGGTTTAATTTTAATTTTTGTTTCGAAACAATCAAACTGTGCTGCCAGCTACTTTAATTTTTTAAGTAAAGTTGAACTGAGCTGCCACATCATATTGTATGTACATTTGTATGCATGTATGTACATATGTATGTATAATAAAATACAAAGAGGTCGTTTAATACTGTTTGTTTATTTTGTTTAATTTTTTTTTTACTAAGATTTGTTTTAATTTACAATTTCTTTGTAACACAATAAAATAAATATGATCACACTCAAGCTAAGAAAACAAACGAATTGCAATCATCTGCTACTGTGCTGCCTAATTGTAAAACTAACACGCATCGTTTACAAAAATATTTCATTTGGTAACCTTGTTTTTACAGAACAATTGTTCAATGTGGGTGAATCGTTTTGGAACAAATTCTCACAAAACTGAAGTTATCTCGGAACAAGCATTTTGTTCCGAAACAATGTGTGAATCCAACTTAAGTGGTAAAAGTTGAAGAATTCATCCTTAGTGTAGTTTCTTTTGGCACTCACTGTACATACATACATATATACACATGTTTTTTTATCGTATTGTATGGCATACAAACAAACAGTTTTAATACCATTTTTTAAGGCGGGTGGTAAATTAAAGCGGAAATGATAATTTGAATGAAAGACTGAAAAATAAATCTCTCAAACGATCATATAAAAGCCGCTGAATATTGATGTTCGCTGTTGTATATTTATTTATAATGATTTGAATTATTTGTTATTTGTGATTTAATATATACCATATCCGATTTTAGACTTTATCGTTGACAAAATTCATTTTCGTTTCTGAATACATAGCCATGCATAACCTCTTTCAAATAGTCAGTCCATCATCATGCATAAATATTTATGATCAAGCTGTTGATAATATTCATATAATTTTATGAAACTCGTTTAGAATCTATTTTCGATATTTATATTAATTGCTTTTGCTTGATAATAAAACATTTTAGGTTGTTTGTTTTTATTTTTTCTACTATTATTTTGAATTTTTAAAAATATTTTGTTTATACTAAATTAGGTTTGTAATTAATTTCTATCAATTTATCAAGCCATAAACAAAGATGGCCAATCTTATTAAGGCTATAAAAACCAACAAAAAAAAATAGTTTTTTTGTTTTTGTTTTTCTATTGGTAATTTTTTGTTATTAAGTAAAAAAGAGATTGTGGAAGACGAAATATTTTTATGGCCCATAAAGTAAATTAAATTACTGTGCATTTAATAATTAATTTCCGTTTGACAACAAATTAAAATTAACTTTTTACACACTTTATAATAGCAGTCTGATAACTAATTGGGAGCAATATTTCGAATTACTAGTAGGATTTTTAAATTTTTCGCTTTCCAAACTAAACTTACGTAAAACACACATAAAACTATGATTTCATTGATATGCTTACTTTATTATAATAGCTGTATCTTGTCAATATTTATGAAATACAATTTCATATTGCAGACCACATCTCAATTGGCTACAGCAATCAGTTCTGATAATGTAATTTTCCTGTAATCTTTCCCACAAGTCGAGCGGTAATTCGTTGCCATGTTAACGGATATTAGTTTTCAAATGCTCCACGATCTTTGGTATACGAACTCAATTGGTTATTACAACCCTTCAGTCAGGATTATAATCTGGTGTAAGTGGTCCTGAATATTGGGTCATACAGTTAACGTCGACTACGAACAGCAGACTTTTCATAACAATTTTCCCAGAAGACTGCTGAAAGGAAGTTAGCGAAAGAAATATATTTTTCTTTTAGATTTAGTTTCGTTCACGATATCACATATGCAGTTTGAACCACGGACTATCGTCTGATAAGTCAACACACTATCTACTATACTAGGGCGTCTTCAATTCTTTGGACAGAGTCCCACTAAAAAAACTTTAACGACATGAAATTGCATGATCGTGGTGGCCAATTGATTTTAGATTAACTAACAAGACACTTCCCATACAATTAAATTAATAACATTTGGCTTTTAGACTTCAATTTCAGGTCAAACAAAAATCTGTTATCCTATGAGCTAATGATCCCTGTAGAGAATTTAGTTCTGCTAAATTCGTATATCATAAGGACATACTTCAAATTCAAATGTATTCCCTTGTCAGTCACTGCCCACCTCTAATAATTTCATTAAAAGTTCATCCACAAACCAAGCCCATGTTAGCGATGAAAAAACTTCATCCTGTGGGTGTTTTCTGGCTTGTGCTATTATTTTATTCCCTTTGAATGTAGAGAAAATTTCTCATCCCTATGATATCCTGATATGATCTGAACCCTATGTAGAAGTGGCCGTAGTCTAGTAGGTAGTGTGTTGGCTTATTAGACGTAAAGCCTGGGTTCGTATACCAGGTCAGGCATCAAAACGAAATATGAAAAAATATTTCTTTGGCGACTGGCTCTCAGCAGATTTCTGGCAAAACCTCTGAGAGTAAAAAATTGCCATGAAAAGCTTCTCAAAAATCTGTCGTTCGGAGTCGACTTTAAACTGTCGGTCCCGCCATTTACGTATAAAATTAACGCACACAACATAAGTGGTGCGACAAGCTAGGCCGTAATCTGAAGGGTTGTGAAATAACGAGTGTTATTATAAGCAAACTCTCTGGTGGAAGATTGGTATATAGGGGTTGAACGAAAGAGTACCAAACTTCCAGAGAGAGTTGCGATTATAATTACGAGATGTAATTATAATTAGGGTTAAATGCGAGAGAAAACAAAAAGAATTAGTATTATTCCTTTTTATTATAAGGCAAAATATGGGAAATCTTACCTTATGTGTTTTGACCGTGTGTTACCAATGAGAATGGAGAGGATGTGTTGATGTAATGTTTTCAATTTAATAATTTTTAGGTTTATAATTAAATCGCAAATGACAATTAAAATAAATTTAAGATTGATAATTCAAGTTTACAATATGGAAAATTTAACGTGGATAATTTAAGCGAAAAAATGAGAAATAATTGATTAGAGCGTAAAATGAATAGTTTAAGTTGATAATTCAAACGTAAAAAGCGAAGTGAATATCAAATATAATTTTTTCTTTTAGGAAAATTTATATCTGTGTATAAATTTACAGGTATAAATTATCTATGCGGTTATAGATACTTTTAGAACTTAATTAAGTGTTGGTAAATACAAATATTTTCAATTCAGTTAGGTAATTCATTGGGTTTGAAATTCATTAATAGTAATTTATCTTTAACAGTTTTAAATTCATGTTAGTAAAATTTTATTGTCCAAATGGTTATTTGGACAGGTTGTAATGGTCGTAAAGAATGCGTTATCAAATGTAGTTTCTCTATCAAGAAAAGCGCACATAGTCACTTCGGGCAAATTAAGGTTGAAAACTCTAGAATTCTTATTTACTTAATTTAAACTTACAATATGTTGTGTAATCAAATTCGTCTTCGAACGCTATGTTTTTAAGAAAGTTTTCACAGTAATTTTATTTTTACTCTCAGAGTTTTTGCCATAAGCTCGCTGAGAAGAAGTCGCCCAACAGAAATATTTTTCTGCTTTATCGGGAGCCAAGGTTTTATATTTGAATTATTTCACACGTGGTTATTTTTCCGTATTGTGTTTTTAATCAGGTGGAGTTGAATGAGTTGATCCAACCCGGGGCCATGGGAGGATGTCCTTCAACAGCGCTCTGATGAATTTAGTCAGTTGTATATGGCATTAGTATATGGCAGTATTACCCATTGAGGTTGTGGTGACCGTAATTATAGACAAAAAGATTTTAAGCTGACATATCGATTAGCAGACAATTTTCTTCTTAACTGCTCTCTGGACAGAATTAGCAAATGCCTCGTAACGTAACTGTGGAATAAAAATTAATGAAGCAATTTGGTTGCTAAATATTGTCTTAAAGGAGGTACTGTTCTGTGGTACACAAATGGATCGACGACATGGTATGAATGAATGGGGCCAGATCCTCCCTTTAGAACAGACAATCTAAACTAGTGAAGTAAATAGAAGATGTGTGTGTATTTTTCATTAGACTATCCAGAAATGGCCTAAAAATATTATCGGACATTAGAGACACAAAGAACATTGTACAGAATAGAAGTCAGTTCAATCCAAAGATTGAATTCTGTGAGGAGGAGAAGGTATTACCAGAAAACATACTTGAAACCTGTGCGGCAATAATGCATACGAAGGTAAACAGTTGGATGCATGTCAAGCACTATGTATTGGGTGGAATATTATAGGATGACCTCATATATATTGACGGCAATGCAATAAATTGTCAAGTCATTGTACTCTAGTACCTACACGTTCAATTTCTTTATAAGAATCAATTAATGTTCAAAAAACATTGATATATTTTGTAATAAATCGATATTGCATCGATGCTGCTTGGCGATGCATTACTTCGAAAAAACTTCGTTGTTTTATTTTAATGTATAGGTAAGGTAAAAAGTCTACATACACATCTTCTTTACGGCGATTTGTTTTTTCAATTTAATAGCTTTCTTTAAAGCAGTCACAATTACGAATGTTTGAAGACAAATTCGAATATAAAAAAAACCTACAAATTATTAAAAAAAAACAATTGTCGGAAATAAAGTCTATATACATACAACGGTCTACATCACTAGTTACTCCATTAACTACTGTGACAAAAACTCGTTGTAAAGCAAATTATTTACTACGCACTATTCATTTTGTTTATAATTATAATTATAATTATAAATATTATATAATATTAATGGTTATAATTATAAATATTAACCCCTACAAGCCTGTTGATTGACACTGTTTAAATTATGTTTCGTATGTCATGTGGCCAATATAACCGAAATCTATTTATATATGCAACTGAAGAACACTATTATTTTTTTTTGGTAGAACATTTACTAGAAATTCCAGCTACTGACTGACCTTAAAGAGGCTAACACAGCTTCAAATTATTTGTTGATATTAATAAGCAATAAAATTTTAATTTAATTTTTTTCGAAAATCGATAAAGAACATAAGCTGTTATTAAGCTTCTTAGAATTTTATGTACGTATTCTGTAATTTTGTTTTTTTTTTTTTTTGTGTGCTTTGAAGATTTCTGGAGATGCACGTTTTACTTGTGTCTGTTACAAAGATTTTTTTGTTTTCGTTTTTCCTTCAAAGAAGTGGAGATTCTTTTTTTGTTTTGCGCAGGTGTTAGATTGATATCGAAATAGTGCAAAATCGTGCATACAAAATTTGTACGTGATTTAATGTTGTAGGAGTTACATTAAATAACAAACAACATTAAATAACAACAAAAGCAACAAACAAAAAACATTAAACTACAGCAGCATTATCAAACACATGCATATACAGTGATTATACATATATATTCCGATTCTATATCTAAATGAACAACAACAACAAAAGTAGAAGAATTTTTTTTTGGGTGAAAAATAAAAAGAAATCAAAACAAAAGTTACGCTTAAACTCTAAAGCATTTATCATTGTGGCATCTTAAAATGTTTTGGGGGATTGGAACCAGCAATGGCACACCATCAAACGAAATCTAAAATAGACAAAAAGCTACAGAAAAAAGAAAAAAAAAAGATGCTTAAAACTTTTATTTTTAGTTTAAGGAAATTTAATTTAACAACAACAACAACTAAAACAAAAAAATATACAGAAATGAAGCAAACTAATCTAAACAAAACATGAAATACGTGTTCATTTTAATAAACATTAAAATTGCTGATGCTGTTGCTGTTGCCATTGTTCTTGTTGTTGTTGGGAGATATTAAAAATCGACACAAAAAAAGAAAAAAATTAAAAAAAATTAATGAATTTAAAAAGAAATAAAATTATAATTAAGAGCAGGCAATACGAAGATGTGCCCACATCTTAGGCGACTGGCTTTTTACGCTAAAGAACTTTATGAACAAATTTTAATTTCAATAAAATCTGTAAAAATCGGATTATAAAATCTTTTTTGTTTTTGATTTTTTTGTTTTGTTTTAATTAATAAATAAAAAAAGAAATATAAATAAACAACCAGAATTTTAATTAAAAAAAAAAAAATATTTTTATTATCACTTCCAAATATAATTCAATATGCGTAATCGACTGAAAGAAAACCTCTTAATTGTTTGTGTTGTTTTTGTAAAATAAAAATTTGTTTATTCCATTATTGTCCATCACAATGGTTATTTTTATTTACAATAAATTTTAAACAATAATATATTAAAAGTTAATTGAACATTTCGTTCATTATATTTGTCATCTTTATTTACGCCTCTTGCCAGCCGTTTAATACTTGTCATTTTCACAAAGACAATTTAAATAAATTCATCACATGATTGCTTTAAACGTAAACTCAGGATCAATTATACACTAATTTATATCGAAGTTGATTCAGTGGTAAAACGCAATGCGAAATCGAGTAAATTACTTTAAAGAACCTGTTGCATACGAAAGAAATCTTATTATTTAACATTCAGAAAAAAAATATTATGACTACATAAACGGGTGTAGGTATACATTACATTATCATCATTACAACCCTTCAGTCAGCATTACGACCTAGCTTCTTATACCATTTATGTTGTGCGTGTTAATTTCATACATGAGTCGACTCCGAACGACAGATTTTTGAGAACCTTTTCTTGGCAATTTTATTCACTCACAGAGTTTTTGCCAAAAATCTGCTGAGAGGCAGTCCCCGAAGAAATATTTTTTTTTTTCATATTTCGTTTTGAAGCCAACACAGTACCTACTAGACTACGGCTACTACTATACATGCATATCTATGGTATATACCAGGTGTACCAATATGAAGTGAGCATCAAAGTACGAATGTATTCATAGGGAATATTTATTGTGAATGAACCTTAATTTCCTTTTTTTTTTAATTTTGTTTTTTTTTTGTGCTGGAGATTATTTATTTCATCATGTTAAAGATGGTATGCAGTCGCCATAGTCTAGTAGGTATCGTGTTGGCTTATTAGACGTAAGGCCTCTGTTTAAATCCCAGGTAAGACATCTCCAATCAAACAAAAAAAATTAAAAAATATTTTTCCGACGACTGCCTCTCTACAGATTTCTGGCAAAAACTCAAAGAGTAAATGAAATTGCCGTGAAAAGTGTCTCATAAATCTATCGTTTGGCGTTGGCTTTAAACTGTAGGTTACGCCACTAATGTATGAAATTAACACACACAACATGAGTGATGTGAGAAACTAGGTCGTAAACCTGTCTGAAGGGTTGTAGTGACCAATTATGTATGATGCATACAATATGCAACTTAAAGATGGCGGATTTTGTATCAGAAAATTATTTTTTACGGAAAGTATCAGTTTTTTGTGTTCATTTGAGAAATGGCTATATCAGAAGCAACATGCAAAAGATGGCTTTGACTGTTCTGTAAAGAACTTGGAAAACCACCAAAAAATATTAAAGACACCAAATTGCATACAATATTTAATGAATATAGCAGTTTTAGTCAAAAACAAATGATAGAAATGTTAAATGTTGCACAACAAAAATTGAGAAACAACGGAAAGTCTGGAAAATGGATGGCACATGAATTAAATGACAGACAGATGTAAAGCAAAAATTCTCTTTTGAAAGTTTGTTTCAAAGACACGATAGAAAATCAATGTTGCATCGAATTGTTAGTAGACATGAAAAATAGATTTATTTTCAGAATCCTAAATGGAAAAAATCTAAGACAACCATCAACTTCGGCTGCAAAAACAAATCGCTTTGGTAGAAACACAATTCTGTGTGTTTGGTGAAACCAGAACAATGTGGTATACTATGAGGTTCAAAAATCTTTTAAAACCTTTAATACATATTGCTCCTGACTACAAATGATCACCAGCATTGAGAGAAAACGAACAAGCTGGAACACAAGTCACGCCAATTGTTCATTTCATACCGGTACACCTGATTTATGATTCAAGATTAATTCATATGAAATATTGAGCGATTACTTCACAAGCCTTTGCACTAATTTAATGTTACTCCGCAATAGAATTTTACCTTCTGGGTATACTTAGTCGTTTGTTTAGACCTTACCTACATACATATATGATTGGTCATTGCAGGTCTTTTTTACACATGAACGGCGGTACCTACAGTTTAAAGTCGATTCACAACGACAGATTTGTTTAAGGCAATTTTTTTATTTACTCTCAGAGCCTGCTAAGAGAAGTTCGTCGAAAAAATATCTTTCGTTTTTCGTTTTGTTGGAGATATCTAACCTGGGACTTGAACTGTGGCCTCATGTCAAATAAACCAACACTCTACTTACTAGACTACGACGCCTGAAGACCTTGGTCCAAACGGTGGTCCAAACGTCTATGATCAATGAAAAGGTTGGTCTTCACATCCCTTAATGGTGTGCCGTAATTTGTCAAATCGGTTGTCTCCGTAATCTGAAGAAATATTAATTCGTAATGTAGAAGACCTTATCTGGATGTATTCTACCCTTATTTGCCTTTGGTTTACGCCCTAAATATAATGATACTGCTATTTGCTGTTGCCTAGAAGCAAAGATCTCAGTGTGTTTGTGGATGAGCCTTAACCAAATTATTGATTGTCTTCTGGCAGCTCTGCCTGATCTACTAGTGATGTTGTTATTCTCTCCAGAGGTGATGGAATCAGGGGATGGAGTCACTTTAAATCACAGTTCACAGTTATTTAAAAGTTGTATAACTGCCTTATGCGCAAGTTCTTTAACTAGTACACAATGCCATACTGTCCAAAAGATTACTGTTAAACGAGAACCCGTGGTCACAGCTTAGCTCAGACATCTCAAATAAAACGAAATATGAAAAAATATTTCTTCGTTCTTCGTTCCTCTCAACAGTTTTCTGGAAAAAATTTTGAAAGCTAATAAAAGTGCCAAGAGAAGTTTCACAAACTTGTCGTTCGGAGTCGATTTTAAACTGTAGGTCCCGCCACTCATGGATAAAATTACCATACACAACATGGGTGGTGGGAGAAGCTAATACACGTTTAATAAGCTAACACACTAGATATCTACTAGACTCCGGCGACTCCTCGCTGGATTAATAAATAATTTAATAACAATTCAAAGATACAGCAAGACACCGCTTTAAGCGGGGGATACGTTCCAATAAGTTCTAAGCGCTAAACGAAACAGCGTTAAACGAGGCAACTTAACACGTACATATGCAAATACATTGCGACTTCGGAAAAAACAGTTGGAATCTTTATTCCGGACAGACTAACAAAAGAGCATAGTATACACCGTCGCTATATAGTGCATCGCTTTTGATTGGTGCATGGCCGTTTCATTTGCACACATATACAATAAGTATCAATACAGTGTGCGATTTAGGGGAATCCCAATACCACCGCGTAATACCGAAACAGCGTTAAGCGGGGTCTTACTGTAATGGCTGCTTTATAACATTACTTGTATTAATAATATCTGCATGCGTATAATAATTAATTAAAAAATTTGTTTTCTTGATGTAGGGTACACTTCCAGACCTAATTTATTTGCCAATTGTCTATTTTATAAACGCTTTTTCTGTTACCATTTTATTAATATATTCGTTTAGGTTTTTAAAAGCATTAAAATTCTTTTACTTTTTTTTTAATTTTTTGATTTTTATAATCCATATTGTAAATAGCGTTGAAAAATTTGTATCTGCGGCTTATTTCTATTGGTAGCCACTTTGTTGTCATTATTATGTAAAAGAGTTATTGTTAAAGATAATTTATGATCGGCCTATTGTAATGAATCTCTTTTGATTATGAATTTTATATCTGATGCTGACATATGTGGCACACCTTATTTACCATGTGAAGTGGTAAAAAAAAAACATTTTATAAAAAAAAAAAATTTCAAAACAAAAAATAAAACTGGGATAAAATAAAAGCAAAGAAATGAAATGAAACGATTATGCCCAATACATTATTTCTCTGTATATTTTTGCACGTTTATATTAATTTATTAAAACATCTTCGAAGACAACAATATTAAAATTTATATTGTATAGAATCTGTTTTTATTTGAGATTATTTATGTTTCTAGGGTGACTTTAGTTCGTTTTTTATTATCTCTTTCAATGCCGTATTATTTGTTTTGTTAATAAAGTTTTAACCATCTGGATTAAATGTTGAAATATTTATGATATTTTGTTTGCATTTTTAATTCATATTCATATACGTATAATTATTAACACGTGGGAATATCGACAAACGAGCTGTCATTCAAGAACAATGCATTAATATAATCAGAAATCATATGTATTTGAAAATAAAAAAGAATCACAAATGAATCCTAATGACACCGTTAAACACTAACAAATTTGTGTAAATTTTCCATCAGCGTCTCTTCATTCCATCAATATAATTTTCAAATATTTCATTCATCTTATAGAAAAAACACTTATGGGACCTAATAGATAGATGAGAAATATAAAAAAGCAAACCTAATTATGCTACACTACGAAAATCTTTAGAAGAATATCGTATTTGCCCAACAGACTCGTGGAAAAAAGCCTGGGAATAAAGCAATTATTCACACATCGCTGTATTGCTTTATAAAATATATTCTATTATTTTATAATAAACATTAACTACTTACTTAATTAATCCTTACAACCCTTTAGTCAGGATTACAACCTATCTTTTCACACCACTCATGCTGGGCATGTTAGTTTTATCAATGACTGGGCGGCACCTATAGCATAAAGCCACTTGCGAACAACAGATTTTTCAGAAACTTTTCATGATATTTTTTTATTTACTCTTTGAGTTATTGCCAGAAATCTGGTGAAAGAAAGTCGCCAAAAAATATTTTTCATATTTTGCTGGGGTTTGAACCATGGCCTCACGTCTTATAAGCAAACACACTGCCTACTATATTTCAGCGACTAAAGAGTTGTAATTAACAAATATGTAAGCAACTTCAAGTGTAAACATTAGAACATCGGAAGGGGCTATTAAAGAAACAAAATTTATCCTCATAAAACTGTATTAATAACCTAAGGTAACGATATTATATGAAATGTAACTGAAAAATTTTATTTTGTATAAATATTCATACATTTGGAATTCTGACAATAGCGATTGCGATTGTCGATCTACTATTTCAAAAGGATCTAAACATCTTTAGAGAAGATAACGAAGAACCGAAAGAAATAGAAGATGTAATACCGTATGGCAGTTCCACAGAGTGTAAGGTTGATAACGACGTGTGTTCGTTGAATGGTATCTGCAGCGGTTGAGAACTGATCCTAATTTTTATCGAAAAATCATATTCAACAATGAGATTTTTTTTGAATGAATAGGGACGAGAACAAACAATATTGTCGAATTTGGGACAATACCAATCCACGTGAGATCTTTGAGCACTATGTTGGCCAGGCCATAACTGTCAACGTTGAGCTTTTCAGGTCGATAATTATCAACCTCTTTTGGCCAGAATTCGATGATCACACAGCTCATGCCATATTGGACGTTCTACACATCACATGGAGGTGATGTTGATTGGCCAACGAGATTATACGATTTAACGTGTTGGGTTTTCTTAAATAGCAGGAGTTTGCGATTAAATGACCTAACACAGCGATCCAAAATGCACCCAGAAGGTATGACGAATATTTGAACGATATTACAGTCCACATATGTATGTCTAGTAGGTGGTGTGTTGGTATGAACGTTTGGCAGTGGTTCAAACAGCAGATAAGACATCTTAACATACACACATACATAGTTGGTCACTACAACCCTTTAATCAGGATTATGACCTATCTGGACAACGAGAAAGAAGACTGCAAAATATTCGAATTAGCGCCACTCGAGCAAGACGAACACTGCACGCTAATTTAAATCTTGCTGTATTTTATACTTAAGGTATAAAAATCGTACGAATTTTACTTTTTTATACAAAAAATATTAAAAAAATTAGTGCGTAAAAGATGTTTACACCCACTAACCTTTATTAACCGAATTGCTTTATGGGTTCTCTTAATAACTTAAATACTCAACATTTGAATACAGCAAACTTCAATTTTAGTTTTATTTTATTACTGAAAAAATTTTTTTTGTCCCACTATACCAAAAAATAAAAATAAAATATGTCTTATTTTTCTACATTAATAAGCTTTATTTGTGCAAAATCTAAAATATCTACATTTTTAGAATATATGCCAGAAAAAAACTTAATTTTTCCAATAGTGCAAAGTCAAATTCAAAATCAATAAAATGATTCAAAATTAACTGGGTATTTGTGTAATGCCTTCCCTTCAAATTTATTTTAGTTGGTGGCGCAGCAACGCGCCCACGGTACAGCTAGTTCGAATATAAAAACAATAATGGAAACTAAACAGAATATCAAGTAGTATATCCATATCCAATATAAATCCTGTACGGCTAAGGGTTTCTTGTCTTCGGGGTATGAAACATTGTGTTTGAGTACTTTGCCAGCGGCTACTACATCATCGAAGGGCTTCCTTTTCATCCAAAAATCTAAAAGTCCTGATTCCCAAATTACTAATGTGAGTTCGTGTAGTCGCTGGAGAAAATATGAGTTTTTTCCAAGCGGAATGGCAAATTGCATCATCGAATAAAAACACATGTTGGAGGAATAGCGAAAAAGTTTTGTCCGATGGTAGAGTTCTAGGCTATTATAAAAGTATATTTTGGAAGCTGTGGCAGGATATGCATAACGTGGATCAAATGAATCACGTAAATTTAAAAAGTCTTCCATTTTAGGCATGATCCGTAATTTTTTATATAGAAATGCAAATGAACCATTAGTTGAGTTATGAAAAAATTTATAATCTTCTCCATAAATTGCCACTTCAATTCTTGATTTTAAAAGTTCTTGATAGTTTTGAATTTCCGGTTCATAAGGCGAAAGTGTTGCAAGTGATTGTAAATGCGAACTAAATATTGTGGTAATCGTTAGACCTGTCAGTAACAATACAACATAAATCTCTTTAATTGATAGTGTGGGATGAAGAGAAAAAACAAAACCTTGTCCCAGTACTCCTCTTATTGCCACATCATTTACTAGAATTTCTGGCCATCTATAATGCCTTCTTGAACAATATTTATTGCTGACAAATGCCACGAAGAAAATTACGGTAAACACAGAGATAAACGTGAATATTATACACATTACTTGGGAATGTAGAATCATTAAAAATACTTCTTTGATTGCCTTACGTTTCACAATGGGTAGAAGAAAACACCATTTACCAAATTCAATCGGATAAGACCATTCTTCTTGTTTGCTATAAATAGCAAAACTGCTAATGGGTATATCAATCGATGAATTGTCCCTGTAGTTCACAATGTCCTGAAAGCCCAATGTCCTATCGAATGGTACTGTAACTGGAAAATAAAGTGTAGCATTTAACATCTGATTTACGGCTTTCACAAAGCGGCCCATGTAGCCTACTAAGACTGTTTTATTATTTTTATCGCAGTACTCCATTGAACGTGGTGCATTATGATCGGCTATAGTGCGTAGTTTATAACCTTTTAAATCCCTTAATCTATATGGCAGCATTGATAAATCGTTTATCTTGGGTTGATAAACACCAAATTCTATCTGGAACTCTGGAAATATGGTGTATTGGCTGTATGCATGTGTCTTATACGAGTAGAAATTTTTCAAAATAACAACAACGTTTAGCATTTTCATTTTGTGGCAATATTTGAAGAATGTTTTTAGCTGATCTACATCCTTAGCAAAACTCCAACTATCCATCATTATTAGTATTATTCTCGTATAAAGCATATCGTTTAGTATTTCAGCCAATTGTTTCAATACATCATAACGATAGGCTGTAGTGCAGGCAATCGTTAGAATTTCGTTATTAAACAGTTTGTTATACTCCATCGTATGGTTGCCAGTTATCATTGTAACTGGTGTTTCACTGATTTTAATCCACTCTAGTAATTTATGACAGTACGAGTATTTGTTTCCTTCATTAATCATTAGTATTCCATTGAAGGCTTTCTGCTTGTAGAATTTCTGCAGGAGATCCTTATGAAATATTTCTTCATTTTGACTTTCATTTACAAATTGATTAGTAAGTTCACATGTAAGGTCTTTAATAATCAGTAGAAAAATTAATATTAAAAGAAATTTTAGCATTTCTTTTTTCGTTTAATTCCAGTATGTTTAAAAATTTCAACTGACTGGAGTTTCTCATCACAACTATATTTTACGCTAAACGAATTTGTATCTTCATATCCTTAGCAGATAATTATTGTAATTCAACTAATGGATGGGCTGGTGGCAATCCATAAAACACATCGTTAAAGTACATATAGGGTGGTAGAGTGGTTTAGTAGAGTTTGCTTCACTCAGCATTTTACCTTTGAAACCAATTTTCTGGTGGTGAATAATAGCCTGTATATTTCCTATGTATTAGCCACTGAAAATTTATTGCAATTATTTGCATGAATTTTTTGATCACCTCTGAAATGTCACTACAATATACATACATATGTGGGGAGACTGAAAATCTAATTTTTAAAATGTGTTTTACACGTAAATTGGTTAATAATTGGAAAATTATTACTATTATTTCCTTTTTGTTAAGCAATGTTTTATATACGGTCACCAATGCTAACAATTAATGTGTTTCCATGTAACAAGTATTTGACTTGAAATCTAATGATTTAGTAGACCTAGTTGTTAAAAGATTTTT
The DNA here is from genome assembly GCA_927399465.1 of Sarcophaga caerulescens. NCBI lineage: Eukaryota > Metazoa > Arthropoda > Insecta > Diptera > Sarcophagidae > Sarcophaga > Sarcophaga caerulescens. Next base: position 117,176,093 of record OV656872.1, on the reverse strand, counting down.
AAATATTTTATTGTTATTATTATTGTGGTGAGTAGGGGTGCCTTAGTACTGCGACCACACGATCTATTGTACTACTACCCCTAACTTCATATAATACCTCCTCTAAGGCTATTGTCCTGACAAACTTTCGGATGATACACAGTGTCAACTCTGCCAATACTCTGCCCAGCATTTGGAATATATTAATGCCTCTCATGTTCCAAGAATGTGTTCTGATTCATTCTCATTGTCACAGAACCTACATTTCGGGCCCGAGACAACTTCCACGCTGAATATATGCAGTTGGAATTTACAGTGACTTCTCAGAAGTCTCAGGGTTTCTCTCGTTGTTACTTTCAAATTAAACTTTTCATTGTCTCAAACTCATTTGATTTTAGGATACCTTTTCAACATACCTTTTCAAACATACACCCTACTCCACAGAGGGGTTCTGGCCTCAAATATGTGAAAGCAACCTTCCTCGCAAGCTCTTCTGCTTGCTTATGGCTAACAATTAACACATGTCCTGGGATCCAGTAGAGGGTAACTTTATTTTGCCTACCTAACTTACTCAGACTCCTCAGACAATCTGGGTTATAATCCTGATTAAAGGGTTGTAGTGTAGTGTACGTATGTTGGGATGTCTTTTCTGCTGTTTGAACCACGTTGAACCAAACGTTGCATACCATCACACCACCTACTAAACATATGTGGACTGTAATATCGTTCAAATATTCTTAATACCTTCTGGGTGCAGTGCATCCGAAATGTTTAATTTTCCATAATTTTAGCTCAATTTGTCGTTTTGGATCGCTGTGGTAGGTCATTTAATCGCAAACTTTTGCGATTTAAGAAAACCCAACACGTTAAATCTTACAATCTCCTTGGCCAATCAACAACACCTCCATGTGGTGTGTAGAACGTCCAATATGGCATGAGCTGTGTGATCGAATTCCGACCAAAAGAGGTTGATAATTATCGATCTGATATGCTCAACGTTGACAGTGATGGCCTGGCCAACATAGTGCTCAAAGGGTGACTTTTTTGTAAAGCAGTTCACGCTCTATTATCTCACTTGGATTGGTATTATTCCAAATTCGACAATATGTTCATGACCCATTCATTCAGAAAAATCTGATTATTGAAAATGATTTCTCGATAAAAATTAGGATCAGTTCTCAATTGCTACAGATCCCATTCAACGAACACACGTCGTCATCAACGTCACACTCTGTGGAACTGCCACACGGTATTACATCTTCTATTGCTTTCGGTTGTTCGTTATCTTTTCTAAAGAAGTTCAAATCTTTTTGAAATCGTAGATCGATAATTGCATACGCTATTGTCAGAATTCCTAATGTATGAATATGTGTTCAAAACAAAACTTTTCAGTTGCATAACACATAATAACCTTACCCGCAGTTAACCTTACGTTGTTAACACAGTTCTATGACACAGTTCCTCAGACCACTTATGTTGTGTTTATGCCTGAGTGAACCGATAGTTTAAAGTCGATTCCGAACGACAAATTTTTGAGAAACATTTCATGCCAATTTTATTTACTCTCAGAGTTTTTGCCAGAAAACTGCTGAGATCAAGTCGCCGAAGAAATATTTTTTCTATATTTTGTTTTGTTTGAGATGTCTGAGCTGGGATTTGAACGGTCTAATCCTTGACCTTAGCCTCATGTCTAATAAGCCAACACAATACCTACTAGACCACGGCGACTTTCGACATCTCAAACAAAACAAAATAAAAAAAAATATATTTCGTCGATAACTTCGTACCAACATTCTTCTAGCAAAAACTCGAATTTTCTAAAAAAAAAAAAAACTGTCGTTGGGAGTCGAACCGCCAGTCATGTATAAAATTAATACACACAACATGGTTGGTGTAAGAAACTAGAACATAATGCTGTCTAAAGGGTTAAAATGATCAATTAAGGAAGTATGTATATTTTACACATAACGGCATCAACCGGTATTTCAGAAGGTATTTCAGAAGGTTTTTCAGAAAAATAAAAAATGACAACGATATCTCACACGTACTTTATTTCAATTCAGTTGCCCCATAGCCAGATACAGATTCATATTTCTATTCTTTCTGCTCTTCTCCTTTTTTTTTATTGTTTAACGATATTAATCACTAACGTCATCGATGGGTGAACAATAGATTGGATTTGTGATTTCTTCATTTGAAATGTTTGTTTGAAAAAACTGTAAAATTTCCCGTTTGCATAAAAGGCTAATGCCATCAATTTATGATTATTTATTTTTTATAATAGTGACATAGGAAATCAAAGAATACCAAAATATCACATTATTAATACAATAAAATATAATAATTTGTTTATAATATAATAAAAAACAAAAAACTACAACAGAAAACAAGAGGTGCCATGAGGACAGCTGGCAACAATGCAATTTTTAATTTAAATTAATTGGAAATGTTTGAAATAAATTCAAGAAATATTTTTTAAAGAACATTTTATGTTCAGTTTAAATTTAAAAACTTATATTGCCCTTAAAGGTATTGTGTTGCCATAATTCAATTAATTTCTGCATTACATTACGTTTGTCACAAAATATGCAAGTGAATGTCGCAACACGTGTGTGTGGTCCTTTAGTCCGGCTTACAACCAAGCTTTCCACACCACCCATTTTGTGTGCTAATTTTATTCATGAGTGGCAGAAATGTCACGAGCTGCAAACCATTCAGAAGAAAATAACAGTGAATTAGCGCTATCCAAAGTAGTTCAGATGCGATTACACAACTGTAGACCAAGATTTATCGACTAAACTGCAAATAACTGAATACCATTAATTGTCTGAAGAGCACATTCAAAACGTAAACAAACAACTCCTGCAACAGTACCGGAAACTAATGGCAGACTTACATACAAGGGTTCTGGCAGACACATGATCTGTATGATGAGTTGAAGAAAGGAGTGATGGTTAACATATCAAAAAAGGGTGACTTACATACATTATTAATAATCGTGTCTCTGCCACCTTCTTATTCGTCCACTAAGATCATAAGTAAGATTAGCGATGTACGTCACCGCCTTTTGAAATAATTTTTGCTGGTAATGGCGAATCCAAGATATACATGTATATTCACTGACTACGCGCAATCTGGGATCCAATATGCCGTATAACCCTAGTAGACAACAACATATAATTGTGAGCGCAATTTATTGCTAGACCCATCTTGAACGGGAGTTCAATAGCCCTAAAGGCAGTAGAATCATATCGCTTGGACGCCCTATGATGTCACTGTCATCAGGGTACGCAACTGAAACAATTTTGTAGAAAGTAGTGATGTTGCGCATCAGAATACAAAAAGATGGTAAGTGTCGGTTTGCATTTCATGGGTGGTTGGATGGTGGACTTAACAGATCTGAAGCCGCACTGATAAGGTCCAATCAGTGTACTGACGGATGGCTTCAGTCGTTCACACAATATGCTCGTAAGAACCTTATACTATGTTCAGATATGCACTTTTATTGTGTCAATATTCGGTTAATTGAATAGAATATTTGAGTGTTCAGGTATAATAATATACGCAATTCAGCTTACTCAATTACTCATTTAACAGCTGGTACACAACAATATTGTTTTTATTTTGGACGCGAAAATTAGTGTTGTTGGTTAGTTTATTAGTGTTTGTTTGTCGTTGTTGACATTTACAGAAAGTGTTCGGTTAATTGTCATATGCTTACTAAACACAATTATGACAGCGTTGCATTTTAAGTTTTACTCAATATTACAACAATTTGCGTAGTTATTGCGCAATAATTAATTGAAACTTTATATGAAATATTGAGCTCAATAAAGGCGTTTATTGCGATTTACACAATAAAGGTGCATATCTGCACACCGTATTACGTGCGTTAGGAAAAATATGTCTGTAGTTGCCCTATATCGTGGGGAAAGAGTATTTGAAGGGATATTATAATATGTATCTATAAAATTTCATTTATAAAATTTCTAGCCTTCATCTGCCAACACATTATTTTAAATGAAAAACAAACAAAAATTTCATCGATTGAGAATTGAGAATAGCAATGTTAAATGTTGCTCTAAAAACCGAAACAAAATGATATAAATTGAAAGAACCTTTAGTTTCAAAATTTGTTTGATTTTTATTTGATCTTTTTGTTATTATTTCTTATTTTTTTTTCTTTGCCTTATGATTTCTATAGAAATTGGCAACGGGTCAAAACTCATAAATTTTGTATTTCATTTTTTGTTCAACGACTCTATAAATGATTGACAATATCAGAAAATTATGGATGATTTGTTCTTTTTTTGTTTGCTTTTTGATTATAAAAGCTGGCATAAATAAGAAAACTGAATGAATAAAGATAAAAAATGTGGTTTTAATATTTGTTGTAAACAAAAATCTTTATAAATTATTAATTTCCATAAAAATTTTGCAAATCGAAAAGAAGCCAGTAGATAATGGATTCTTTTGGCAATGATAACTTCATTTGATTGGGCAGTAAGCATATTTTGTTTCTAGCATTTCTAAACTTATGATACAATTTCTAATTTCAGGTAACTTGCCAACGTTGCTATCAACAGCTTGAATAAAATAAAATTGTTGGGTATGTAAAGAACTAATTTAAATTAATTACAACAATAAAGATAAGTTGATATAGGCATGTGAACAAAAAAAAATAAATTTAATTGAATTAGTTAGATAGACACCGACCTTACAAAAAATCTTACGTTTCAGCTACCCAAATGCTGGAAAATTATAGAGAATATGCGTCTATATAGTAACCGTTATAAGATATTTTCATCCTTTTGCTGCTGCTTATAGCAATAAATAAACGGAGTCATTTTATTTACTTAATTAGCCATTACAATCCTTTTAGTCAGATTTATATTCTATAAACTAGAATCCAACAACATGGGTTGTTTATATTTTATGTAAAGGGTGGAACATTTAAAAGTTTAAATTTAAAAATGCAATAAAACGAAAAGGGTTTGAAATTTTGCCAAATTTATTTTTTTGTTGTAAATTCCAATCATTCCGGTTATAAATTGAATATTATTTCATTCATATGCCTGCCGCAGCTGGCCTCACAGTACATCATTCGATGGGACCCATTTTCGTGCACTTTTTCGAGTGTATGTGGTCATACATCGGCATTGGCATCACAAATGTTGGCCTTCAAATGCTCAATTGTCTCTGGTTTGTCGGCATAACACTTTTCTTTAACGACGCCCTTCAGCAAATATTCTAACGGTGTCAAATGGCAGCTTCCTGGCGGCCAATTGATATCATCATTTCGGCTAATTAAATGGCCATCAAACGTTTGACGAAATAAATCGATACTAGCATGAGATGTGTTGCAAGTTGTACCATCCTGTTGAAACCAAACATATTTCACATGACTACCATGAAGAGCGGGTACAAAAAATCGTTTATCATGGTGCGATAGGTGTCTCCATTGACAGTAAGGGTAGCGCCATCCTCCTTTTCAAAGAAATATCTGCCAATGATAACTCCGCTCCACAAATCGCTTCAAACAGTCTCACGTAATGGTTGCATTGACTTCTGTAAGACCACATGTGGGTTTTCCGAGCCCCAAATATGGCAATTTTGTTTATTAACGTACCCAACAAAATGAAAATGAGCTTCATCCGAAAGAATGATTTCCGACCAATTGTTCTTGTTTTGGAAACTAATTTCCAATAAATCGCAACAATGCTCAAGCGAAAATCGATTCATTGCATTCAATTTTGGTTCAAATTTATATCGATAGATGGCCCACCCGATATAAGTGGTGGAATTTAATATCGACTTTGAACGACAGATTTAAGAAGCTATTCTATATCATAGGCTCAATTTGGAACTGGAGATCGTTTTCAGATTTCTAAAGAGCTTAAATTCATTCAACATTGAAAACTGTGTTTAATTGGGGATAATCAAGATAATACAATCAACATGTGGACCTAGCCCATAACAGCAAACAAATTCAGTCTCTTAAGACCGGATTAGCATATTGAAAAAAAAAAACCTGATAAATAAACGCTGACATCAAACGTCAAACATATTCAGTATATATTCAAACATCAGTGAGCAAACTACATAATATTTTTTATCGTGCTAAAGATGATGGCTGATGGTTTTCATATTCTACCAGAAGCAATGTGCGGAATATGGTTTGATGTGAGTAAACCAGAACATGGAAGACCAGCAAAAAAATTTCAAGACGTCGAATTACACATAATATTGGAGAAACTGACACTTTGATTCAGATACAAATGGCAGAAATGTTAAATGTTCTACAAAAAATGGAGAGATAAAATTTTTGGAAAAAGGGGGTGTCGCATGAATTGAATGACAGGCAGATGTAAAATCGAAAAACCATTTGTGTAATTTTGCTTCAAAGACACGTTAAGAACACTAGTGATAACAAATAGATTTATTTTCTGAACCCTAAACAGAAAAAATCATGTGCTAATCCAGGATAACCATCAACTTTGGCTGCAAAACCAAATCGATTCAGTTGGAAGGCAGAGCTGAACTAAAAAGTGTGTCGTACAAGGAAGTCGAAAATTGTGTGGGTAATTGGCTTCAAAAGAAAAACAGTTTTATTGGCGTGGAACATTCAAATTGCCTGAAAAATAGAAATAAATGTGAAGCCAGAAATGGTCAATACTTTGAATAAAATGTTGTTTACCTTTCCAATTCAAAATGAATGTTTTATTTTCATAAAAACGCTTATTTCTGGTACTAACAGGTACTCTACTATTAAAAAAATTTTTTTTTGGAGGCAACTGCCTCTCAGCAGATTGCTGGCAAAAACTTTGGAAGTAAAATAAAATTGTCATGAAAATGTTTCTCAAGAATTTGTCGTTCGCAGTTCAGTTTAAACTGTAGGTTCCCGACTATCATGTATAAAAAAGAAGACACACGACATAAGTGTTACGAAAATCTGCGTCGTAATCCTGTATGTATGTGTACTTATTATATACTCAGATAAAAAAGTATTAGAAATTGATATGCCAACACAAAGGAACTTTCAATTCATATTCCTCATATTGAAATTTATACGAAATTATTCTTATGAGTGTAATTTCCAATATTATGTTATTATTACCATTAACATACGTTCCATATGATGATATAATAGATGATTTTAATTTCAAAGAAATTACTTTCATTTTTAAATTCCTTGTACATAGTACAATGAAATTTTTATCAAGTTTGTTGTCTAAGTCTTTTGTAATAGCAATAGATTTATTCACACTATACATACTAGCGTGCATGTATATTAACTGTAATTGATAAACAAAAGAATGAGGTGTAAGCAAATATTGTTTTCTGTTTCAAAAGACATTCGCCGCTTAATAATTAAAGCGTTAACAATTAATGAAAAACAACAAAAACAAAATTCGTTTAACAAACGTATGGTTAAAGTGATACCACCCAATACACCATACCATACCATGTGCATATGCCGAAATAAATTAAATGAACATTTATGAACAATAAAGAAAAACATGAAAATAAATTTTATAGCAACCAGCATCCATCAATAGTACGATTACATACGATTAGTAATTTTCAATTTAAATTTTTTGTTTTTTTCTTTCTTTCTATGAAAAGAAAGAATTATCTTTTGTAGTTTATTTATCTATCCATAGAGCGGCATAAGGCGGCTGACGTGAGCTGACAGCCGTTAAGATGACCGTTACACTGGCAAATGCAACTAATGAAGTGCTACAATTTATTTCACGTGTGCCTTTAAGTGCTTCTCTCTAAATGTATGTACAAGCACTTCTGCTACTCTAAACATTATAGAAATAAAAAAACACGTTGAAAATCTCTATTGGAGTGTCTGTCTATGAAGGTTTCCTACTTATTTCTCTGTTTTTTATGCTTTTAAAAATGTTTAAATGGCAAAAACGAAAAAGAATATCTTTAAAATTGAATATTTTTTTGTGTGTTTTTTTTTTAATTTTAGGTTTTAGGCAAAACCAAAGAAGAAAGAAATTTTCAAATATTTATGGCTTAAACAACAGTTGCTCTGTAACACTTTTCAGTTAACGCCCCAATACTCCCTATATGACCTACAATAAACACATACGTGTTGTACCCCTTTTTCTATTGTTCCTACTCCAGCATTTTCTCTACCAATTTCTATTGCATGGTAAGTACTTATAACTGAATGTGTTAAACATTTTGTTTGTATAAATTAATATTTGTTGAGCTTGGTTTTTTATTTTTCTTCCACTTTATTGTTTTTTTTTCATTTTTAATATGTTCCTATCAAATTATGAGTGTGTTAAGTTTGGGGGTATAATTTTTATTCAATTTCCAAATAAACAAAAACCGAAAAAGAAAACCATTTTTTTTTTTGTTGGGGTCACTTTTGTAATCAATCATAATGTGGTACTGTGCTCCGTTTTTGATTTTCTTAAAAAAATTTTTTAAAGAAAAATTCAAATTCATAGAAGCATTAGTTAAGCAGGCCTTCTAGTTTTCATTCTGCACAATATTTATTTCAAGTGCTCCATTTACCATATTTTCTTCTTCTTTATTTTTCTCCATATATTTTCAGGCTAAATTGCTAAGTCATGTTTTTTGTATTTGAATTTTGTAGGTATTTTTCCCTCGTGTCAGTTTAATGCATTTTGAAATATTAGCAGCCATTATTCAATGGCAAAATTATTGTCTATTTTTTTTTTTTTCTTTAGGTTTTGAATTCAAGGTAAAATAAAATTTATGAATTCAGTTAACTTTGCTTTACCAAAAACCGATAAAATTTGGATCATTTGAAATTCTTTAATAATTTCCGTCCTACTTGTATAAGATAATCTTAACACTCGCAGTTTTATATCATTATCCTGAAGAAGATTAAAAAACTTCTCTGAGACATTTAATATTTAGTAGATTATCAAAATTAATTCCAAATACAAGGTAAGAAAATTGTGATATATATTGTCTTGACGTCCTATAAAAGGACAGAAATCATATACGTTTTAGCCAGTTGCCTACGTATGGCAAAGGGAGTCGAATCTATAACGGTCCATAAGTTTCTAAGCATACCGTAGACTCTACCAACGATGACATTAATATGGTTAGACCACGTTAGCCGACCTTTAAACACAATTCCCAGATTAGATGCTGATTCAACAAAATCAATTTTATTCCCCCTGATAATAATATTTGGCACATCAAATGTTCTCCTAGTTCTGGATAGCAATAAACATTTAGATTTAGTAGGATTTATACAAAGTACATTGGCCTTAGCCCAGATGTAAATTTTTTGCAAATCATCGTTGATTGAGTCTATACATAGTCTAGTATTCTCAATACGAGTGCTCCTACAAAGCTGAACGTCATCAGCGTACATATGTAAACTACAATTAACCAAAAAATTAAGTAGGTCGTTAATGTATATACAGATATATACAAATTTACTGAAATGCAGACTTTATTTCAAAGTAAAGTTGTGGCGCTGTCGTCCTCACTGAAGACCTAAGAATTTTTCAATTGAAAAGACTTAAAGCTGCTGTTCATACATACCTAACATACATAATTTGTCATTACAACCCTTCAGTCAGAACATTAAAACCTCGCTTCTGACATCACTTATGTTGATGATTTTTCGATGAAAATTGGCCTTAGTTACCAACTGCAGCTCCTGAGCCCATAGTAATTTGGCAAAACAGACTGAAGAAATCACAACTACTTTTACAGATTTAGCTTTAATAAGATTGCCTATACATGCATACACACAAAATTCGTAGCTTCTCACACCACTTATGTTGTGTGTGTTAATTTTATACATGAGTGTCGGATCCTACCGTTTAATGTCGAATCCTAACGACAGATTTGTGAGAAACTTTTCATGGCAATTTATTTACTCTCATAGTTTTTGCCAGTAATCTGTTGAGAGGAAGTCGCCGAAGAAATATTTTTTCATATTTCGTTTTGATGGAGAGATCTGATGACCTGGTCTAATAAGCCACCACTCTACCTACTAGACTACGGCTGCTGTTCTGCTAACAGATCTTTCAGATCAGTTATATTGTAATCAAATAGAATTTATATTAGATAGGAAACGTTGTCTGTGATTATAAGACTTTTAAAATTATTCCCTGTCATTTCTGTAAGGCACGTATATGTTACCCATGTTCATGTAACCAGCTAAGCACGTTAATGTTCTACTGCAGCTTGTCCTGGGATGATAGAGTTGCCAACTATCGCTGAATAGTAAAAACATCCCCTATTCAGTCAAGTTCACACAATTGGAGCTAATTTTGGGAAATTTCGGACAATTTATGTCATAATTAAGAACATAAGTACATGGAAGCATTACGCAGCTGACGATTACAAATTTCGCTAATAAAACTCTCCAATTGTCAGTCTACTTAATGTCAACACAATTTGGTTATTTAGATTGTAACTGCCTTAGTAACACTCTTTTCACACAAATTGATGGTTTCAATATATTGCGATAAAACAGGGACTCAGGGTTGAAAAACCAGGTTTTTTCTTGTTTTACGAATTTTGCTAAGACAGTTCAGAAACCTTGAAGTCGCCGTGGTCTAGTGGGTAGTGTGTTAGCTTGTAGACGAGAGCACGTGGTTCAAACCCAAGTTCAGTCATCGTGAACAAAACGAAATGGGGAAAAATATTTCTTAAGACGACCTCCTCCTCCTGGAAAACCTCTGAAACTTTAAGCTGTAGATCCACCACGTATAAAATTAACGCACTCAACATAGGTGGTGTAAGAATCTAGGCTATAATCCTCACTAAAGGGTTGTAATTATTGATCTTGGTCTAGTTGACGGTTATACTTTCTTCAGGTTCTGTAAAATAGGTTCTGCGAGCAGATTTTTCTTTCTTATTCTTATTTAATTGGGCTTTACAATTCTTTAGTCAGGATTTCGAACTAGCTTGTCATACCACTCTTGTTGTGTGTGTTAATTTTATCCATGAGTGGCAGATCCTACAGGTTAAAAGTATTTTATATTCATACATAGAAATGACGGACTTTAAATTATTTCAGTTTTCTTAATATTTAATTGATATTATGTATAAATAAAATTATGAACATATTATATCGATTTACAATAATACTTCCTAGCCTTCATAGCCATGTTTTTCGATTTACTTTATTTGTCAGATTCATTATGACAAAAATATTTAATATCAACTGCAAATATTAAGGAAAAGTTTTGTATGAAAACTCATACGCCAGTTTTATTAAACACAAACACACAGCAATTGGACATTTCATACCTACAAACGTATGTATGGTATATAAACATACATACATATGTATATGTATGTGGATAGAGATTAGTAAATAGATTGAAAGCAATTACTACTCCCAAAAAAACCAAAAGCCCCAAATTGTCTGTCACAGTTTTCTGGACATCTTGTCCAAGACAACATTGTAGCACAAAAAATAAGTAAAAAAAACCCAATAAAGCCTTACCAACGAGCTAACGCTCACGCATTATTTTTTTGTTCTAAAAATAGGGGCTTATATGGTTTATTCGATTTAATCGGTAACTAATCTCTTACGTAGGGCAATAAAAGTATCGTAGGCATTACAATTACATAAAAAATGTTGTTTTTTTCATAATAATTTAATAGAAATCTTGATTAAAATCTTGTTTACAGAAAATTCTGTCGCTTTAAAAAAGCTATTGAATAATATTTCTTAACAAATGAATACTTATGGTATTTATTGATCTTAGAAAACAATGTGAGAACAATAAATTTTGACTTCGATGGATACTTACAGCTGTTGTAAAGTATTTCGATACACTTGGGCTGCATATTTCTTCCCAATTTTTTTCTGTAATTGATCATCAAAGTCGCAGTAGTCCAGTCTTTTTTTTTTTTTGTAAAACCAGCACTCAGGGGATGGCCCCTACTCATGCAGTGCGTTGTGCGGGTTAAAGAAAATAGTTTATAGGAGGGTGGAAAGAGGGAGTAGTGTTTGTGGACATTTGATTTAAATTTACCAATATCGTAACTGACGGGAAAAACTTCCGCAGGAAGATCATTCCACAAGCGAGCAGTGCGGGCAAAAAATGAATTTTCTCTGTAATGCATTGTGCGGTTCACTAGACAATCAACCACAAAAGGATGTGCTCTGCGATAGGTACGAGTACCACGTAAAAATATGTGATTATCGGGAACCAAGCCCCTTATCTCTCGAGAACACCTCCCATTATAGTACCGATAGAACAATGAAACACACGCCACATTGCGACGATGCTCCAACGAATCAATAGAGTTGGATACCCTACTGTCATTAATAAGCACCTTCGACCTCTCCTAAACGCGGTCGAGAAGCTTCAAAATAGACTTTGAAGCACCGGCCCATACATGAGAGTTGTATTCCATGCTAGGTCGGATAAAGGTCCTGTAAATAGTAAGAAGGTCGGATGGAGTGAAGTATTTTCTGCACCGTTTCAAAAAACCAAGGCACTTGAATGCTTCCTTCGACACTCGAAAAATTTGATCGCTCCAACGACCATCACAACTAATTCTCATGCCCAGAACATCAAGAGCATCCTCCTCCTCAATATTTACATTACCCCTGAATTTATCCTGAACTCGTCGAACATTGAACATCTGCAACAAAACGAAATATGACAAAATATTTGGCGACTTCCTCTCAGCAGATTTCTAGCAGAAACCCTGAAAGTAAAAAAAATTGCCATGAAAAGTTTCTCAAAATTTGATCGTTCGGAGTCGACTTTAAACTGTAGGTCCCACCACTCATGTATAAAATTAAGAGACACAAATGGTGTGAATGAAGGGTTATAATGACCGATTATGTATGTATGTAATCTTTAGAACTAGGAACAATTAGGTCAATTCATATATATTTAAAGATTGTCTGGTACACTAGACTTTGGTAGACTTTTCAAGTTTAATGTCATGTTTTGTGTAAGTGGCAGCTCTGAAATATGGTAGTTGTCGGACATATGCATGTCCTTACCAAATACAAAAAATGAAGCGTTTTAGAGAAAAAAAGCTCGTTATAATTGTGAAAACTTATTAGAGAAGCTCGGTATTTCACGTTAAGAAGATCGGTCAAAACTTTGAAGAAATTTTCAGTCGAGAAATTACACCCAATGTGCAAAATTATTTTTTTGCCAGCTGCCGCAGCTGGCCTCACAGTACATCATTCGATGGGAATGCATATGCTCAATTGTTTCGGGTCTGCCGGCATAACACTTTTCTTTAACGGCAGCCCACAGAAAATAGTCCCACGTTGCCAAATCGCAGCATCTTGGCGTTCAATTGACATCAGCATTTCGGCTAATTAAATAGCCACGTGTGGGTTTTCTGAGCCCCAAATACGGCAATTTTGCTTATTAACGTACCCACCAAGATAAAAATGGGCTTCATCCGAAATGGTTGTTTTTTTTTGGCAAAATCAACATCATTATGCAGTTTCTCGTTAGCCCATCTAGCGAAACGAACACGAAGTGGATGGTCATGTGACTTTAAATCTTGAACCAATTGAACTTTGTAATGCGGCATACCGAAATCTTTTCGCAAAATTCAAAGTAAACTGGTGTGTGAAATGTTCAATTCTTGAGAACGACGACGAGTTGATATTGATTGATTCTCACGCATACACTCATTCACAGATTCGATATTTTTTGGTGTAAGCACTGTACGAGCACGCTCAGCAATGAAACCAGTTTCACGAACTTTAGCAATAAATTTGCGTATACCGAGCTCTGTTGGTCCTTCTCTGCGATGAAATTTTGTACGACATTTTCGTGCAATTTCCGATCAATTGTCTTTGTTTTGGAAATAAATCCCAACGTTGCTTAAGCGTAAATTGATTTATTACGTTCAGTAGAGATAATATACTGAATTTTATGACAGAATAGAATGACATAAGTATTCTAAGTATATCCAAATTTAAACCGATAGATGGCCCATCCGGTAGATAAAGGATATTGTTTTTAATGTAAAAAGCTTTAACAGATAACGCGTTAGCTTAGATTATTATTAAGAAAGATAACATACCACTAACATAACAGCAACATATCTTCGGTCGAAGACGAAATCGCTTCAATCGACGTGAAAAAACCTTTCAGTAAGTCAGTTCAGAAGTGAGACAGCATAATTGTGATTTATATCCACAAGTGTGGGTATGTGAGTAAATAATGGTACAAAGCAAAAGTGTTATAGTATTAACGATAAATGATAAACACGATTTACAGAATATATATAAAGTTTTTATTTATTTTTTTAATTTTTTTTTATTTTTCAAACGTAAAACTGTCACTTTAAGTTTAAATGGTCAATTTGACATGAAACTATAATGCCACACATGCAACACACGATTATGAATTAAGACAAAAACCCAAGAATAACAACAACAACAAAAACAATAAAAAAAAACTTACAATAAAATGTAATGAAAATAAACCAGGTGTTAAAAATTAACAACACACACACACACACAAATACACTGCTCAACGTAATGTATTGAACGCATTTGAACATAAGCGGCAAGCAAAGAAAAAAAAAAACTGAAAATCGACCATAAATGTACAACAATTTGAACTTGACATTAAATGAAAAATTTAATATGAAATAAAAAGCAAAATGAATGAAAACGAAAAAGAAATGGAAATGGTTAACTATAATCGGTTATGGTGATATATGGTTACGAATGTAAAATTAATTTTGCATTTATAACCATATATACATTTGTTGCCTTTTTTTTGTACACTTTTCCTGATGAGAATAAATACCATTCTTTAAAAACCGTAGCATAGAGGATACGTATGTAGGGAATTCCTTCATTTTGATAATATCGATAACTATATCGAACACTCTTGTTTCCTATCGAAACCGCTTTTCGATGGCTCCCATTATGGCTATTTCGTAGCTCCCAGTAGAATTTGGCTCACTTATTCTACTCTCCGTAGTCTAGTAGGTGGTGTGGTGGATTATTAGACGTGAGGCCACGGTTCAAACCCCAGGTCAGATATCTCCAACAAAACAAAAATATGAAAAAATATTTTTTCGGCTACTTCCTCTCAGTTGATTCTCAAAACTCTGAGAGTGAATAAAATTGATATGAAAAGTTTCTCAAACGTCCGATGTTCGGAGTCGACTTTAAACTTTAAATCCCGCCACTCATGTATAAAATTAACACGCACAACATAAGTGGTGTGACTGAAGGGTTGTAGTGAGCAATTATTTACGTATGTAATCAATGAATCTTACTCCCTTAAAAATACAATAATGCGGGGTTTACCCAGGTTCTCCGAACAAAACTTTTGTTCGGCCAAAATTTTGTTAGTAAAGCTGGATTCATCCATGTTGTTCGGTTAAAATACTTGCCCCGACAACATTTTTTTATATGCAGTTTAAAAGCTCTCTTCTTAAGAGAGAAAATATTTTTTACGGACAACTCTCAGCTCGATGTGGTTTATTTTTATATTTTATTCGGACAAACTTGAATCGATTTCCCCCATGTAAAATTTGAATTTCTTTTAATTTTTGATTTTCTGGACAAATTTTTAGAAATGAGTGAATCGTGCTTCATAAAACTTTCAGTAAAAAAAAAAATTAAAAATTTTTGTTCGGACAACCTAAATAAATCCAGCTTAAGGTGAATGGCATTTTTTTTTTCATCCTGTTTAATTAAGGTAATCTCTCCTGAAGGCATATGACTTCCATAAAGCATTTCCATATTCTGGCTTTTCGGCAGTTCTTTTAAAAAGTATTCATATGTGTGATCGTACTGCCGCAGCATAGGAGTATAGCAGGTCTCCCGGTGTTTTTTAGGCTTCCACTGCAATGCCATCTTCGTTATACTACATGAGTCTTACTGATACTATGGCCGATCCACCTGTGTTTCCTCCATTTTATTTGTACTTTTGTGTTATGGATTCCACAGTCGTGATTAAGTTTTCGATTTTCCCGATTTTCCAAGGTCTGCATATTCTGCACATTATTCTGCGGATATCTACAGTTTTGACGTTCTGATGTTCAAAACCAACCAGATTACATTGTCGTACAGCTGAGTTGCATATTCTAAGTTAAGCTCGTCGGGATTGAAGTCGCCGTAGTCATGTAGGCAGTGTTTAACGCAAGACCTCTGTTCAAACCCCAGTTTAGACATTATGGACAAAACTAAATATGAAAACATTTTACTTCAGCGACTTCCTCTCAGCAGTGTTCTGGCAAAAACTTTGTCGTTCGACATAGACTTTTGACTGTAAGTCCTGCAAGCCATGGATAAAATGGACTTTACAACATGGGAGGTGTAAAAAGCTAAGTTGTAACTATTACAAAAGTATTGTAATGACCAATTAAGTAGGTATACTGGGAGGGTTGCATAATATATCTAAGATATTGTTATGTTTTTACCTTTTGAAAAACGTTTAAAATATGAGTTCGTTCATCGCAAATAAAATTAAAATATTTTGGTGTTTAGTTTCAATTAAATTCTTTATTTTCCGCACTATTTTTGTGTGCCACTGTTTATAACTTGACGTATACAACAATAACTGCTTGTTCGCTATTCTTCTTTGCTTACGCCCTTTGCGCAAACAACAACACTTGTTCGTAAGATCTGTATAGCGGAGATCTTCAAACCACAACTGTTCTCTTCACACGCAACGCGTCTTCACACAAGACTGACTGAATTCTTATTACTCGTTGCCTGCTTTGTCTTGCCTTTTTATAAGCGTAACACGTAAACAGTCTGATGAACATTCTTGAAGTGTTCGTGTATGTTCGTATGTTTGTGTTCGTGGATTCGCCTTCTCGAGAATTCCATCGCGATTTAAATTCCCTTTTCTTTTATAACGATGGTTTTTATTTTTGTAGATTTTGGTTATCGTTTTAATGTTAAACGATGTTACACCGTTTCCATTTTCGTAACAATATTTTCTGCAGGAACCTTTTTTACCAATTATGTTTTGCTATTATGGAAACTACTATAAGGCAACGTTACTGGTTTCTTCATAATATTCCCTCCACTATCTCTTAAAATTAAACAAAAATTGTGATAATCCTAATCATCAAATACTTATTAATAAATTGTTATTCAGTAGCCAAAACATATTGATTTACGTCTGTTAAATTTTAAACAATCTTAATGGAAATTTGTGTAACTATTTATACAATTTTAAAAAAATAAAAAAATAATTTTCAGTGTAAGAAAAAATTTCATGGATGGAAGTCAGCAGAATCTTAAATTCTGATGGATAAATACTGCTCTTGAGTATATTACAATTTCAAAAATTTTGTCATAAAAATGTTGTAAGTACTGTAAGCTAACGTTCATACATCATGCTCAATTTGTTACTAAATGTTCCATTTTTTGTTTGGAAACCAACAGACATATGGGTTCATCTTCACATAGAATGGAGTTTTTAAACTCAGCAAATTTATGGAGTATTTCTAAAATAAAAATAAATAAAATAAATTGAACAAGAAAAAAAAGTTGAGTAAAAAAATCGATTTTTTTCTTATTTTTTTAAATGTTGTTTTGATTTTTGCCGCCTATTTGTCTATGTTGCGGTTTAAGTGTAAGTAATCAAAAATCACAACATGATATCAAACAAAATTTAACACAATTTTCATTAAAACCGCTACAAATTTACATTCTGTTGTGTATTCGTTTTATGAATTTTTCAAAATTGAACACTTCAGAAGATTGTTTCTATTTTTTTTTCTTTTTAGGTTTAGTTTTTGGTTTAGTTTTGTAAGTATAAAATTTGTTTCATACTCTACTCGTCATAGTGTTACATTTAGTTTTCAGTCATAAATGCTCTAGTACCGGACCTACTACTTAGATAGACACTCTATTTTTAATATATGGTTTAGTGAAACTGTAACAATTATTTTAAAGGTTTTAAGCTGTAAAATGATATAAGTTTTTAGGGAAAAACTGCACAACGCTTCTTTGCCATGAAGTGAAAGCGTAAATATTTTCAAAATTGTAAATAACTTGCTTTAATATCGTTAATGGAAAGCATAAAATTAAACGGAAAAATTTGCTTTCGAAAATATTCAATCAATTTAAATTAAATTTGCATTGTCTTATAAACAATAGTACAGAAGCAAATCAATTTATTAAATATTATTTCCTGCAATTGGAGAAGGAAACCAAATGGAAAAATTTACAAAATATCAGCTTCAAGTAAATTAAAGATTGGCTTTTTAACCCTTTAAATATTGACTGACTGTTTAGTTTAATTTTCCAACAAAGACGATCATACTCGTCAATGTTTCTACCTGTAAAACTAGGCAATTATAATTACTGATTACAATCGTGGCCCCAGCACTATTTGGTGTTGCAACAACAGTGTTGTAAGTGTTAGGTTAGTTTAGGTCGGTGTGGTAGCTCTGATATCACAAAGCTCATTTTAGCACGCTTAGCGGCCCGTTGTGACGCCACAGGTGAACGCAGTCCTCGTACTGACCAAGTTCTATCAAAACCAGGGAAGAGGAAGAAGTTGGTCAGCGCAAAAGGCTGCACGTGTTGATTTCGGGGAAGATTCGGGAAGTAATGATGAGGTCCAAAAATAATATATTTCAATAGAGTTTGGGAAAAAAAAATACAAATCAAAGGCTGCGTATTGATTTTAAAAAAAAAAAAATATATTTTTATTTGATGTTAAAAAAACAAAATTTATTTCATCAATTGATTCATTTATTAATTCATTCATTCATTCATTCAAAAGTAAATTTTTAATAAGAACTCTCTCAGGGATAAAATTCCAGAATATTCGTTTAATAAGCAATTTTTTTCTTTCTTCAAGACGAGTATATTCGGCGCTAAACGTAAAAATTTTCGTTACGCTCTGACGAGTATACTCGACATAAACAGTTAATTGATTGAATACATACATTGAGATAAAGCAATATTCACTTTAACAGGCCTTATTCATTCAATTAATTAAGCACTCAATAAAGGTGTGTGATACCAGTTCGTAATCTTGCTTAGCTTTTTTGGACTTGTGGAAATACAGAAAACAGTCTTATGAAAGTATAATATTTTGTGTCATGTAAGCTGCATAGGACACTCCCTTAGTGACCATTAAACTTACTATTCCTTTGTTATACGAGAATAAAGTAGCAGTTATTACTCGAATATGTTGCAGGCAAAGTTCAGTACAGAGAATGAGAATCTCTAACAGGGCGTCGCTGGAAGCCCTTTAAAAATAAATTCTTTTGCATCTGGTGGGGAAGATCAGTGTCAAAGAAACTAGGGACAGGATAAGAAAAAAATAGTGTTGCTCACTTCTTAACTATCTTCTAGAGAGGACCAATAAAATCGAATGCCCTAAGAGGCGGAGATTCTTCTCAAGACTGGCAGTGTAAAGACAATCTAAACTTTTGTCGGGTAATAATATCGTGAAGAGTGTTGTGTCAGTCTATACAGGAAGATCTTGAGGATACTAAACTGAATATTTACATTGAATAGGAATTTTATGATGGGGAGAATTATTTCAATAAGCACTTCGTATTTTTAAATTGAAATAAAACAAGGTGTGTGCGAGATATCGAAGTCGCCGTAGTCTAGTAGATAGTGTGGTGGCTTATTAGACTGAAGGCCCGAGTTCGAATCTCAGGTCAGACATCAAAACGAAAATATGAAAATATTTCTTCGGCGACTTCCTCTCAGCAGATTTCTGGCAAAAACTCTGAGAGTAAATAAAATTGCCATGAAGAGCTTCTAAAAAAACTGTCATTCGGAGTCGACTTTAAACTGTAGGTCCCGCTGCTCATGTATAAAAATTAACACACACAACATAAGTGGTGTGAGAAGCCAGGTCGTAATCCTGACTGAGGGGTTGTAATGACCAATTATGTATGTATGTATGCATGTGTGCGAGATATCATTGAAATTGTTTATTCATTTTAACAGCCTATTGACGCCATAGCGTTTATGGAATATAACATCGTTTAAAAGTACGTCACGGGTTCTTTGGGTGAAGCCAATATAAAATATCTAATTTTCCATGACTGTGGCCCATAAATCAGGTTAAATTTTATAATTTGCATGGGTTACATACACCTGTGACTTAAGAGAACCACACAAGAAAAAGTCTAAAGGAGCCAAATCGCTCGATACCTCGATACTCAGTTTATGTCACCTTCACATCAGCCAACCACACTCTCAAATCACTCGTGCAGAATAACAAATGTGGCGTGAGCTGTGTGACACGTAGTGCCGTTCATTTGATACTACATATAGTTGATGACAAAATCATACAATGTAAGCCAAAAGAATTTTTGTAGTCATCAACCTACACCGCTCGACATTGCCAATGATGGCCTGGCCAACATCGTTTTCAAAGAAAAATGGAACAGTGACGGTGCCGGTGCCGGCCCTAAATCCACATCAAACAGGGAATTTTTCAGGATATGTTGTACACTTTTGGATCTCACGAGTATTTGGATCACTTTCAAATGCGACAATTTGGTTTGTTCACATACTCCTTCATTAGAAAGGGGTCTCATCGCTGAAGATGATTTTTCGATGAAAATTGGCCTGAGTTACCAACTGCAGCTCCTGAGCCCATAGTGATTTGGCAAAACAGACTGAAGAAATCACAACTACTTTTAAGTAGATTGCCTATACATGCATACACACAAAATTGGTAGCTTTTCACACCACTTATGTTATGTGTGTTAATTTGAATACAGGAGTGGCGGAACCTACAGTTTAAAGTCGACTCCGAACGACAGATTTTTGAAAAACTTTTTCATGGCAATTTTTATATTTATTCTCAGAGTTTTTGCCAGAAATCTGCTGAGAGGCAGTTGCCGAAGAAATATTTTTGCATATTTCGCTTTCTTCGCGATGACTGACCTGGGGTTTGTACCTCGCTAATGAGCCAACACATGATCTACTAGACAATGGCGACTACCCTATAGATTGCTTATATCAACTTTTATTTATTGCCTTAATTATTAAAAAGGCTCACTAAAAATATGTCTTAAAACCCGGTAGCTTAAAAATAGGATAAAATTGGATAAAATAACTCTAATAGATGAAAGAAATTGAACGTGCATTGTCTGGCAAAAATATGAAATACAAGAATACCTTGTGACTCATATGATTTTCGCCGTTTTGCTTTGATTTAATTATACGGCAATGGGAAATATTATATTTTTTTTGTTCTATTGTGTGCAATGTGGGACACTTTCTTAAAGAATCTTTGTTGGGCTGAAGCTTTAGGAAATCATTACATATATTACTTGACTATTTTAACTTTTTTTCCACATAAAAATAGTGAGTTACAGCGAAAGTAATATCATTGTTTTTATGAATAGATATTAACAAATATTTTAATTGAAATTCATATTTTTCATATTCTTTCACTGAATTGCATTTTAAACTTAATGACTTGAGTCATAATGCGTATATAAACAAAAGACTTAAGCAACAAGCGCCATCATATGAAGTAGAACAGAACAGCTGCAAAGTTCCTAACAAACTAAAATCACGATAGAAACGAATGCGATTAAAACTAATCTTAGTAAATGGAGATTAAATAAAAATATTAAAAAATATTTTCATTTTTAATTAAAAACAATAAAAACAATATGAAAAAAAAAAACTGTTAACTTATAAATATTTTATAAAAAAAAAAAAAAAAACAAAGAAAATAAAAAACTTACACACACTTCTACGCTCATAAGAAAACAGAATACAACAGAGCTTAAGAAAATGAAAACAAATTCAATGAAATGGAATTAAATGAAATGACAATATAAGAGAATATTGATTTATTTTAAGAGCAAGTAAAACGGGAAAACAAAAACAAATACAAAAAAACATGCTCTTACCAGATCGATTTAGAAAACTGAAAACAACGGTACTTTTCTCTTTTGTTTGAAATTTGTAAAGTAAAAAGAGATTTTCTTGCTTTGTTTTTGTTTTTGTATTTGCTTTGTAATGTTGATGTTGTTATTGGTGAATTTTTACAAGTGAATGAGTGAGCTGTAGTCTAACTAAGAGTGTGTGTTTGTTTAAGTATTTCGTTTCAGTTAAGCTGTTAATGTTTTATTTGTTGTGGTTGTGGTTGTGGTTGTTGTTGTTTTTTTTTTTTTTTGTATAAAGTAAGTATTGCTTACAGCTTGACCAATACTTTAAAAGAAGCAAAAAATACAAATGAAAAAATTGTATAGAAATATGAGCAGTTTGAGTATGAGGCAATAATATTGCTCTTAAATTTTTCTTAACCAGCTGTTTTGTTTGTTTTTTTTAGTTTTTATTTTTTTTTTAACTTTTTTCTGACGGCGACTGCTTTAGCTAATGCTGCTGCTGAGGCTTTTTAACGTTTTATTTGCTGATATTGGCCAGCAACTTCTTGGACATGATTTGTGATTTAGTTTTACTTCAAGTGTTGTGCGTTTCGTGCACGTTAGCGGCTTGTTAGTTAACGGTTTAGTTTTTTTTTCTCTTTTCTTTTACTATTTATTTTTTCATACGCTTATAAAACGACGTCTTTACGTATGTACGTTATTTCGTTTCGTTTTTTTTTGTTATGATTAACGCGTTAGAAAATTACCGCCGCTTTTTACACTCAAAAAAAAAAAAAAATAAAAAAATGTTTTTAAGTTTTCATTTTTTTGTAACAAAAAATATGTAATGTATGCTAAAGAAAAAGGAAATAATAATAAAAAAATTAAATAAAATAAAACAAATTTAACTATAACGATAACTATAACTATAATGTTGAAAGCAGAGATGAATTACATATTTTAACAAGTAAAATAAAAAAATTGAAAAAAATGGAAAAAAACAAAAATTGATTTATTTAGCAGTGTTTTGTTGGATATGTTTTCATGCCTTTAGTAATTCTATTATTAAAGAAAATAGGCGTTACGTTTATAAATCATATCATAAATGTTAAATATTTTACTCTTTCCTTTCATCTTGATAACATAAATATATAATTTGACATTTTTACACGCAATCTTTCAAACGGCATCTTGTGGTAACGAAATGAAATGAAAAAAAAAAATGATCTCCTCAATTCAATAAGTGAAAACGAAAAAAAAAATTAATATAATTTGTTTATAATAAACACCTTAACGCCTCTTTTTTTTGCATCTTCTAAAAAAACGCTGGAAAAAAAATCTGAAACTCAAACGTGATATCTTAACAAAACGGAAACAATTTATTTTCTGTGCAGCAGCAAAAGTAAAAAGGGGGCACAGATCTGTTAAATTAAAAGTTCAACAACGGAAGTCACTTGTTGAAATTGAAATTCAAAAAAATAAAATACAAAAGAAAGAAACAAACAAATTTATTTATAAATTGTTAATAATCAAAAAATAAAAGAAAACAAAAAAAAAAAAAAACACTCGTGTTATAGTTTTGTTTTTTTATTCCTAAACATCAAATGCCTATGAAAGCTACTCCAAACCAAATTCGTTAAGATAATATGGCTAAAATGCTGAAAATAAAATAATAAAATACACTTTAAAGCCATTTGTTAAAATATTTTTTTTCCTTCCTTCTAACTCCAACTAAATTGAGTTAAAGCTGGGTATCATACATAATAATAAGTGAAGAAAAGAGAGAGAAAGAAAAAAAATATATAAATTTACAATTTCGTGAAGATTATAAATTCAAATTAAAAAAAAAGGAAAAATAATAGAAGAAAAAATCATAATAATTTTAATGAATCTACTGCTACAGTCTGCTATTAAATGCATAATTTTGTTTCGGTGTTTTTTTTTTTTGCTTTTTTTTTCTATTTTGTGTTTACAATTTCTAAAGGCTTGAGAAAGGTGCTTGGCACAGAAAAATATTATAATCATAATAAAAATTAAAAAGAAAAAGAAAAAATTGTAATAAAAAAATTAAAAGTAAAGCATCATAGCGGTGTTTAGTGAACCCAGTGCGCTCAGGTGTCTTTTCCACAACGCTAATACATTTGAGAGTAAAGAAATGCTTTGGCTGTCAAAATAAATCTTTAGCTATAAAGAAATATAAAAAAAAAAAAAAATAAAAGAGTAAAAATATACATCCACACTAATGAAATTATGTGCGAAAAAAATTTCTTGGCAATATTTAACAACCGTGGGAATATTATTAAATATGTTAATAAAATAAAACGAATTTAATGTTTTTAAATATAAAAAATATACACAAAAAAAAAGGAAAAACTTAAATAAAATTAAACACAACTATAAAGTAGTTAAATTATAACTTCAATATAAAAAAAAAATAAATAAATAAAAATAAAGAAAATAATTAAACTTGCCAAGTAAAAATTTAAAACTTAATAATAAAAAATAATACATTATCTATGTATGTCACTATTTCCATAAGATTGTATTATTATACGAGCAGTCATCAAATGGATAATCTGTAAATAAAGGTAAAATAATATTTTTTGAATTTTTTATTTTATTTTATTTTAATTACGAAAACATTAAAACGCCATTATAGTCTTTACACAAAGTAGTTCAGATTAAACGTGCTGCTGTTTGAAAAAAAAAATATTACGATTTATGCTTTGTGATTTAGTTTTACCAAAAAAAAAAAAAAAGGAAAAAAAGGATGACTAAAAGAGTTTTAGTTTGAGTTTTTATTTTATTCATTATATTCGTATGGATGTTAAACTGGCATTTTGAATGGAAATTTTTCACGTCTACAATTGAAGAATGGCATCTGAAGAACTTATGTATTATACTCGCTTATATCTGTTTACATACATACATAATTGGCTGTTACAACACTTCAGTCAGAATTACGTTAATTTTATACATGAGTGGCGGGACCTACAATTTAAAGTTAAAAATTTGTTGAGAAACTTTTTCATGGCAATTTTATTTACTCTCAGAGTTTTTGCCAGAAATCCGCCGAATAATTATTTTTTTCATATTTCGTTTTGATGTCTGACCTGGAGTTTTGATCAAAAGTTGATATACTATTAATATAATTTTAAATTGATTAAGAAAATTCAAATGCATTCATGAATCAAAATTTTCTTCTGTTTTTATCGGCTTATTATTAACTGACGTTGTCATGATAAAATTCAAAATAATTTCTGTTGATCAATTGTGATCAATTTAATTGGGTTGCTTGTTTTAATCTAGTTAGTTGTTGATCATAGAGTTCAGAATCAATCCTATGACTAGGTTTAGAACACATACATACAGTCTTAATTGTTATCAATCCTGATTTTCCCGTAATCTTCTAAAGCATATTATTGCAATATATAATGTGAAATAATTCGTAATCACTGGTTGATTTTCATTCAGTTTTATTCGCATTCAGTCAATCGCAATCAAAAATTAGGTTCACAGATTCGGTTTCCTGTTCATTAAGGTACCACCCAAACATTGAATTTCTTTGTATACCTAGCTTTCTAGAAATGATTCTGGTTGCTTATGTTATTGAGATAATTTTTTTTTATAATTTCATTGACACTAACCATGAAAATTAAAAGATTTCGTTAGTTAACCATCGAAATTAGAAGATCGAAGGCAAGGAAACCAATTCTTTGCTGTTTTTCTAGTAATCTGTGTCAATTTTAATAATATTTTCAACAGCCTGCAATACATACATAAATAGCATTTTACTAAATTCTTAATTAACTCACATAATTGGCAATTACATGCATACATCCATAATTGGTTATTACAACCCTTCATTCAGAATTACGACCTAGTGGCAGGACCTACAGTTTAAAGTCAATTCTGAACAACAGATTTTTGAGAAACTTTTCATGGCAATTTTATTTAATCTTAGAATTAGTGCCAGAAAGGAAAGAGAGGAAATAGTCGAGAGTTGTTGGAGATATCTGACCTGAGGTATGAACCGTGGAATCACGTCAAATAAACCAAAACACTACTAGACTACGGCTGCGGATAATTACAACTATTTATTAGCTTCTCATACCATTCTCGCTGTATGTCTTAATCTTAATCTTATCCATTAGTGGCAGGACCTACAGTTTAACGTCGATTCCGAAAGACCGGTAAAATTATTTATTCTCAGAGTTTTTGCTATAAATCTACTGAGAGAGGTGGTCGCCCAAAGAAATATTTCTTTTTTTTCATGTCGAGCCATAACCGCAAAAATATCTCAAGCGACATATTTTTCATATATCGTTTTTTGTAATAAATAAATTCATTGGCATCATTTGCACCATCTACAAAAATTTAAGGTTACACTCTGTACCATTATGAATTTATAACAAAAAAATTTTAGCTTAAGTACACTTTATAACTTAATTTGAACAAGAAATAAATAATAAAAACATTCAATGTAAAATTTCGTTTTTGTCGCTTGAGCTTTTTTTTGCGGTTATGGCTCGATATTTCATTTTGTTCCAGATATCTGTGCTGGTGTGGTGTTTTAATCACTATTGAATTTGCCTACTAGACTCTTGCGAGTTTTTAATTAATTATTAATTTTTAATAATAACTTCTAACGACGTGAAGTCTAAAATTTAGGAATGCCTACTGCAATTAATACAACTCGTTGTATTACATTTTACGACCATCTAATGATAACGCAGACCTGCATGGGTTTTGCAAATAAGATGGCTCCAGGTGTTTCCGAAGATATCTTGTGCGCTGAACACGAATCTAGGTTCAAAAACAAAAAAGGGGGTTGAAACCCCTAAAAATAGCGTTTTTGGTCATTTTTGAAAAATTCTAGAGCTAAACACTGACGTGCTAAAACCATCGCTATTGTCATAAATTGACAATTGATCTTTGCTCTTTAAGCCCAAAGCCAAATTGATTGCATGCACCCTTAAAGTAGGGGATGGGTTTATGTTAAGGGGTGCAAGAGAAAAAGAAACACATTACGGAGGTCCTTAAAAATTAATCAGATTTACTTGAAAATTGTTACTCAGGGGTTTTTGGGGTCGCTGATTACAGATCTTCATTCAGATCTAAAAAATTCAAAATGGCGGATCCAATATGGCGGTCGAGGTAAATCTGATTAATTTTTATAAACCTCGACCGCCATATGGGCATGCAGGGCTGTGTAATTTGTATCCAACGAACTCTTTCGAATACACGATACATAAAATATTTACATTTATTACATTGTACGCTTAAATTAGATTTTACTGTACTATTGAGATTTCACTATCCTAGTCTTAATAATATTTAATAATACTTTTTATTTATAATACATTCCCGTTTTAACTATTTATCGCTTATTAAGCGAGTTCGTTTCCTATACGTTAAGTGTGAGCCACACATTAACTATATAATTTCAAATATTTATTTTTATCAAATAATAATAATTGAAAACAGTTATTATGTGTTTTTCTTATTAAACAGATAACTTTGAAAACAAACAAAAAAAAACTCAACCGTAAAAAATTTGTTATTTTAGATATTAAGACAGTGATTTTGCAAATTAAAGTTTTCTATACAGCGGCTAAGCTAACAAGTGATTGGTGAAAACGTATTTCTTACATTTAGTTTTGCTTAAATAATTATTTATGGTTATCCAGAAAGCTTAGTGGATTAACATGTTAAGGGGGGTATTACAAGCACATGAAAGAAATATGCTCTCAAATGAAACAAAAGACTTAGGAAACGAACTTTCATTGACAAAAAGGCATTTTGATTTCTTTCATATTTTATTTACAATTTTTGTGTTTTTTTTTTTTTTTTTTTTTTTTTTTGACGTTTAATAAAGCATAACTGTAACAAAAATTTATTTGAAATTTATAAGCAAAAGAAAATAAATTTTTTTTTCAAAGAAATAATATGACATGACTGAAAAAAATTTCAGTCAAATGTGGTAAAGAAAAAAAATTGTCATTCTACAAACAAACAAAAAAGTATTCAAGTACTTGAAATCCACACAGAAGTACAAATATTTATTATGTTTGTATAAAATAAAAAATAAAAAAAAAATAATAATAATTAAGTAGAGTAGAAATATACAAAGAAATGTGATTTATCATGCAATAACAGGCATACATAATGTTTTGGAAAAAAAAACAGTTTAACAACTATTTAAGGAGAAATTTTTGTCTTATAGATCAATCCGTAAAACTAAGCTACAATATTGACCCAAAAATCAAGACACTTAACATAAAGTGTTATAAAATCACAAAAAAAAAGAAAAAATACGAAATAAACACATTGATCATGGACATGTACAAATTAAATTTGATGGCGGCATAAAAAAAAATAAATTAAATTAAATTAAAAAAATGTGTAACAAAATATTACAAAAACAGAAAAAAAAACTACAAAATTTAAAGCCATAAAATAAAGCAAGTCAAGTGTACAACAAAAAAAATGTATATATAAACTCCCACGCCAAATTAAGAAAAACAAAGTGTGTTTAACCATACAGAATATACGGCGTATTTTTGTTTGTTTTCATTCACAAATTATATTAAATTTGTTTTTAAGAGCGAAGTTTTATTGTATTCAAAACATTTAAATTTAAAATAGCCACCACAAGAATTAAAATGAAAAATTAAACGAGTTCGTAAGCTTAAAATTTGATTTAGTGAAGCTGCTATTTTTTAAACTGAACTACTTCCTTAAATGATAAAAATATTTAAAAATATGTTACAAATGTGTGAGTGGTAGGCATTATTATAATTGATTAATAACGAATATTTGTTACACTATAGCTGAAAAGAAATTTCAAAGCAGTTGAATGCATAAGAATAAGAATTTTAAGAACTCAAGCTCAATATGATAACATATAAGACTCTTAAATACTAAAGCAAAAGGTTCTAGTAAAGCCTTTTCTGTTATCTCTTTTAAGTTTCTATTAGAATTTGAATAAAGTGTCTGGGTATCACTATATATGAGGACCTGTAGGGCTCACTATACAGTTCTCTGCTTAAATGTTTATCTTAGTTTGATGGCCAGTTTATTTGTCTTTGTGAAGCAAACCACTATAAACAATAATTTTTAAAAGAAAATTTCGTTGATATTTTACAAAATGTTCTAGGCTTTTTTACAGAAAAAATAACTTCATAATCAACAGTAAATCTCTTCTACTGATAGCTATTAGAATAAATTGCTATTCAACCTACATCAACAGAAGTTGCTTTCTTCCTTAAGTCGTCACTACAATACTTTAATCAGAATTACAACATATTCTATCACATCACCCAAGTTATGTGTGTTAATTTTATGGACTGCGAAAGGAAAATTTGAGAAATTTTTTCTGGCAATTTTATTTACTCTCACATTTTTTGCCAGAAGATTTCTGAAAGGATGTCGCCCAAAGAAATATTTATTCCATACTTCGTTTTGAAGCCGCAGTAGTCTAGCAGATAATGTGTTTACTTATTCAAATCAGATATCACGAAGAAAACGAAATGGGAAAAAAATATTTCTTCGGCAACTTCCTCTCAGCAGATTTCTAGCAAAAACTCTGAGAGTAGATACACATTGCCATGAAAAGTTCTCAATAATCTGTCGTTCGGAGTCGACTCTAAAACACAACCACTCATGTATAAAATTGCCACACACATCTGACAAAAAATAATGTCTTAAATGAGTTCCAATCAGGGTTCAGGAGTGGCTACTCTACAGTTGACAGTATATTCAACCTTGTTAACATTGTTGGATTGAACAAATTAAAGAACAAACATACATATGCTCTCTTTGTAGATTTTTCGTCAGCTTTTGACATGATACCTAGAAATAGTCTATTTTATAAACTAACGTGTATTGGAATGTCATCTAAAACTATAAGAGTACTTCAATCTTTATATGAAAACAGCGTATGCCGGGTATGGGATGGATCTTCTTTCTCAGAAGATTTTGCAGTAGAATCAGGAGTGAAACAAGGCTGAATTCTAAGCCCGATACTGTTTTCATTATATATAAATGATCTTCCTGATAATCTACCCGGTGGCTTACATGTGGCAAATGTAAATGTCAAAGTCTTGCTGTATGCCGATGATATTGTCATTCTGTCGGAAACACCTAATGGTTTGCAAGAAATGATTGATGCTCTTCATAGTTACTGCCAAACATGGAGTTTGAAAGTTAATATATCTAAATCTAAAGTTGTGGTATTCCGTAACAGCCCAAGAATTTCTGCTGACTTACGATGGCATTATGGTAATGAGAACTTAGAAACTGTCAACAGCTACACCTACCTTGGAGTGGATATAACATATAATCTCTCTTTTAAAAAACACTTACAACAAAAATTATCTGCTGCTAAAATTGCCGTCTCATCTACCTGGTCTAAATATATCAACCATCCAAATATTTCAAAAAATAACAAGTTAAAAATTTTCGAAGCATGCTCAAGATCTATTATGTTATATGCTGCGCAAGTTTGGGGATATAAAAAATATGATGACGTTGAGAAACTATTTCGATTTTTTATAAAGAAAATGTTATACCTTCCTGCTACTACACCCAATTACATGCTATACTTAGAAACTGGTTTCAAATCATTAGCCCAATTCACGATCTAGTGTAAATGGTCTTTCATCATTGCATTTGCAAAATGGTTTAGTATATTTTTACACTACAATAACAAAATATACAGAAATACTCTTGCTACAGTTTATAAAATAAACAATACTCAAAACCATAGTTTATATTTACTCAACATTTTGCAACACTTAAGTAAACTGACAGCTGACAATTTATTTATTAAAAATAATAAATTTCGTTGGCGAATGGAGACCCAAAATATAAAAAAAGAATAAAAAGGGATAAACCCAACAAAAAATGGTCCGAAGAGGATGTTAATAGAATAATTCATAACCTCGATGAACATAATCTCTTCGGCAGCCTCGTCTATTAAAGAGTCCAATATTTGTTCCTTCAAACTTCCATTAGACATTTTTATAAATTGTTAACAAATATCATAAAATTATAATCAAATATTTATTTTTTATTTTTGACAATCAGCTGTGTATTTGTGTATTACAATTAGTGTTGCAAATGCAACCAGTAAAATTTGTTCACAATTAATAGGAAATATTTACAATTGCATAAATACAATTGCAAAAATACACGAGATTGTGAATTGGGCTATTGTTTATTTCAACTTTAAAAATGCATTTTTGCTATATTAAGAGAGTACTCTCTTTGGGTCCGGAAAGATTACCAAGAATACTTGCAGAGAAAATTATAGAACTCAATATTTTCTGGGCAAAAGAGTGGGTAAATCTATGCAATGAGGTGCATTTTTCTTCGCCTGATGACAGTCGTCCTTTATGTTCATACTGGACAGAAATTGTTCGCCTGTTGGAGTTGAAAGACGTAAAAGTCTTCAAATTAGCTGCACTAAGCTCACAATATCATGATCTTTATCCTAAACTTTATTACGATGTAATCCCTTCACTTACTGAAGAATTTTCCTCACGAGCAACAAGTTTAATTATAAAGGCTAGAGGTGGTCTCCTAGATCTTAATGCTAGATGTTTTAAGAGTAATACTGATGGTATATGTAGTATTTGCAATATGGATGAACCTGAAAACACATTTCATTTTATTGGCATTTGCCCTATGTACACAGAATTTAGATACATATATTTTGAACAAAACACACTGACCTATAATGAGGTACTAAGTATATCAAATGGCTCCAATTTTAATTGTCTTTATGGTTATCTTGAATCCTGTATTAAATACAGAAATCTTATATTAAATGAATTTAATACTTAATACTTTAAAACTAGGTCAATAATCCTGACTGAAGGGTTGTAATGACCAATTATGTATGTATGTATTAGGGATGCCAAACGGGATCGATTTTTAAAAATCCCGGGATTCGGGATTTCGTAATCCCGATCCCGAAATCCCGGGATATTTCGAGATAATTCGGGATCCAAAAACCCCGAAAAATCCAAGATTTCGCGATTTTCTCTAATATATTATTGTTTTACATTATTTTTTAAGATGATTAAAGCATATACAGTGAATCATGGTGAAAATGGCCCAGCATTAAAAATTACACTTTCTCAAAATTTTTTTATATAATATTTTGTCAATTTTAAAAATAACCTAAAGTAGAGTTTGGAAAAATTAGGATTAAAGAACAGTATTCTGCTTTTGTTTCTGATGTAAAAAATTTCTTCTTTTATAATATATGTATATTAACTAAATACTAGTTGATTTCATGGTGAGCCATTTTCACTGTGACTCACTGTAACATGTGATCTGATAGCCTTGAACGAATTTTGTTAACAACATACGCTGCCGTCGAAAAACACTTCTCGCAATCAACACTTGTTGGTAAAATAGTTCCAAGATAGCTATATGCAGCTTGTAAATATTCACCTCTACCACCTCCTGATGTAAATAAATCTATTTCTTTGGACAATTGAGTGTCTAAATCAGTAAATCTATTAATTGATTTTATATGGCTTTTGCATTCTTCGATGGCATCAAATAACTTTTTAGCAATGGAAGTAGGATTCTCCTCATCTGAGATGCTATTATCGAAGTCGAGTGATATAGAATTTTTTTCAGGACCTTTTACAAGGTCAAAGTACATATGAATTCACAATCCCTATAATCCCGAAAAACCCCGGGACAAGTTTTAAAAAATCCCGGGATTCGGGATTTGTGAATCCCGAAAATCCCGGGATTTCGAGATTCGGGATTTCCCGATTGGCATCCCTAGTATGTATTAAATCATAAGATAAATTAATTATATTGTCAATCAGGCATAGAGCAATATTGCTACGCCTTATATAGTTTGTGATATATGCATATCTGGAATGAATATATATATTGTAATACGCAAAACTATTAATAAATAATAATAATAATAATAATAAATTGCCACACACAACATAAGTGGTGTGAGGTGCTAGATCCCAATCCAGACTGAAGGTAGGTAAATCTAAATTAGACTGTATGTAGGTATACTTCGTTTTGTTCGAGATGATTGAGCCGTAATTTGAATCAAGGGCTCTGGTTTAATAAGCCCTAAGACCTACTAAAATACGGTGAGTTCTAATGAAGTTACGTCTGACGAATTCCAAAATTTTTATATTACAAAATGCGTTTCTATGTCGGTCAGTAAACTCATAAACCTGTACCCAGAACTGCATTTTTTTGAAAGATAAAACGCTTAAACATAGTCCTAAATTTTTTAAAAATATTCTTGTTTTGTAGTGCAGAAATAATTTTCAAATACGTAACTTCAAGGCAAATCTTTCATTTCCCTTAATCTGCGTGCGAACGTGTCATTCTTCCGTTCAGAAATCGATTTTTTTTTTTGGTGGTCGGATTATAAGTTCATGTTCCATCAGAGTCCTTGCACTGTTCTACTTAGTATAAGAAAAAACTTGATGAAGATATAACAAGATTAACAGCACGGGGAAGATATTTCTTTGACTTACCGTTCGTTGAAGGATTATACGGTAACAATGCATATCTAGCATACTAATCGCCGTAGTCTAGTACGTAGTTTGTTAGCTTATTAGACGTGTGGCCTTGGTACAAACCCCAGGTTAGACATCTCCAGCAAAACGAAAGAAAAAAAAGAATATTTCCTCGACGACTGCCTCTGAGCAGATTTCTGGCAAAAACTCTGATGGTAAATAAAAATTACCATGAAAAGTTTCTCAGAAATCTATCGTAAGTGGTGTGAGCAGCTAGATCGTTATCCTGGCTCAAGGGTTGTAATTACCAATTATGTATGTATGTAAGCATATCCTCTATCTGTTTATTGTTTCTGTGGTTTGTTCCTGTTCTGGTAGACAAGTTCTTCCAGCCTAGCAGGTTATGGGTGTTCTGCTGTAGTCAAGCAGAACATCGTTTTTGCACATGTAAAAGATATGACGGTAAAAAACCATCGATTAAATCCTTCTTAGACTTAAAATCTAACGCTATTTGTCTCCCAATGTTATTAGCTGTTGATGTTATTTTCTCTAGGAAGCTGAGGTAATAGGTCTTACGAAATGGATTATTTAAAGGGGATTGAACACTTTTCATTTTTAAATTCGAAAGCTTAGATTAACAGTGTATGTTTTCCCAGAGATTTGAAATTGTTTTTCTCTTTAACTATTACACTACTTCTCCCCATGGTGTTGGCGTCGACAAAGACAGTTAGAATTACATATGAAAACATGGCAAAGTTTATAGCTTTACGAGTTAGTAGTTTAGATTTTTAATTAATTAAAATTCATTCATTAAAATAGTTTGATTTCAGCTTTAATCAACTTTATTTCAATGCCACCTTTTAATTCAATTCCTTCAATTGCAAGGAAAAAGCAACAGCTTCTAAAAAGTGTTACCAGCCTTAACAAGAACTTAATTTCATACTCTACCAACGCTGGTATGTATGTAGCCAACAAGCAGCATTTAACGCTGGCGAAAAATATGATTAAAATGATTTACGATTTATTTATGCTGAAGCTCTCAGTATATTTTAAAATTTTTTTTTTTGCTTCTGCTTTTAATGATAAAGTTGATGAGAATTTATAACTTCCGTTCTATGACGAATTAACAAACTCAGTGTGTTAAAATGCTTAAAAATATCCACAAGCAAAACAAACCAAACACGCAGAAGTGAAATTTTGAATTTTTTGTCTTTCAAAAGAGAAGTCTTTATGCGGCAACAAACATTTTTTTTAGCACCTTTAGGGTAATTTTAAAGTTCATTATTTTAAAATGCTTTTTCTGGGTTTCTTATTTTTGTTTTTGTAAAAAGCTATTAAAAATCGCTATAACCAACTAAATTGGCCCGTAACGGCTTAATTAAATTGTCCACTTTAACACTTTATTTAAATAAAAAGTTAAAGTTTTGATTGTAAAGTCATTTCGCTAATGAAATTGTTGTCATTATCTGAACGGAGTGATTAAAACCGAATACTTTCCTATAAAAATGAAAATTAAAAACAAAATTAGAAAAAATACAAACTTCCGTCAACTTTTATGAACATGCTATTAAAACTTATTCAGTAGTCAAGTATTTAATTTAAAAAAAAAATTTCTTTGTCTTTTGCAGTCAACCTAGTTTAACTAACACCTGTTAGTTTAAAAACTTATTTTATTTCGTCTTCTTCGTCGTCAATATTTTATTTTTAGATTTTTCTCTGAGGCTGCATGTGATATCCAATTGAATAACCCCTAAAGCTGATAACGATCGAAGAATATCGTTCATCGCAAATTCATCACATATGGTCCGTACATGCAGAGGACTTAATAGGAAGAGTAATTTTTTTAAGATACGTTTGTCAACTATACGTCTGTACTATTGAGTATATCTAAGCATGCGATGAATGTAACATTGTTTTATATCCTTATAAAACTCTTGAACTTCAAAGGTTTTGTTTATTTGGAAATAATAAACAAAACATAGTTATAACTTTTACAAGCGACTGCTTCTAGCGATTCAATCAAACACGGAGCTTGTTTTATAAAGAATGAAGTCACAGTACACCACTTATGTTGTGTGCGTTAATTTAATACATGAGTGGCGGGACCTACAGTTTAAAGTCGACTCCGAACGACAGTTTTTTGAGAAGCTTTTCATGGCAATTTTATTTACTCTCAGAGTTTTTGCCAGAAATCTGCTGAGAGGAAGTCGCCGACGAAATATTTTCATGTTTTCGTTTTGATGTCTGACCTGGGATTCGAACTCGGGACTTCAGTCTAATAAGCCAACACACTACCTACTAGACTCTGGCGACTTCATGTATTATTACTTAAGTATACGTCAACCTTTTAAAAGATAAAGAGTCGCAAACTATTTTATTAAACGATGTTTTTTATAAACATTAAACTTCATAGGGTTTAGGCATTGCGTTTTTTAATACAATAGTTTGGCAACGTCAACTTTTGCTCTATTTATACTTTATTTACTTTCTGTCCGGCAACTTCTAGAATCTTAATGTTGATTTGTTATTGTAATGCAAAAGAATGCATACACCGCTTCAATTCAGTACAATTTTTAGTAGCTAGCTTCTAAATTAACGAGTGGTTTTTTAGCCAAGTGAGTTTTAAAAATTTGCAAAAATTTATTGAAGTATTTATTTCAGGCGATAAATGATTCTTGCAATTTATTTTACATGTGTGGCATCAGGTATCACACCAATTGCAACTGTAATATTAAGATTCGAAGCTTCAATTGTGGTTGAATACGACAGACTTCATATATCTTTGTAAAAAATAGTCTCCAAACTTATCTGTTAATAGTTTCATTCTGTTGAAACAATAAGTCAACGAATGTCAGTAATTACCTACTGACTGTAGCCCTGCGTGCATAGGCAACATATCGAGTGCTCTATGGCATGTCAGGATTACGACCTAGCTGCTCACATCACTTGTATTGCGTATGATATTTTTATACATGAGCAACGGTATCTAAAGTTTAGAGTCGACTCCAAACGACAGATTGTATAACTACACAATATATTATTTCGAATATATTTTATTACCCAATGTTTTCTCTTCACTTTTAATTACTATTTACATAAACTAATCTCATAATGATTTTGTCTACGTAAGAAAACACGATTGTAATTAGTAACAGCATAATAATGAGCTTCCTTATTTAGATTTCAACACTTACATGATTTATTGTGTAAAAACAATTGTTAACATTAAAAATCGTTGTTCAGTATATGATTCATAAAATAATTAAAAAAATTCTTTTTCACTTATATTTGTAAAAAATTATGATAAATTGCATAATTGGAAACAGAAGGCACATACATAGAGAGCATATGAATTAATTATAATTTAAAATTATAATTGAACATAAAAGAACTAATTAATCATATAAAAAAGAAATTTCAATTTTAATTTTATAGTATACATATGTACATGTTTTAATACATACATACATTCATACATACATATGTAATTGGTCATTACAACCCTTCAGTCAGGATTATGACCTAGCTTCTCACATACTACATTGATCATTTATGATGATACAGACAAAAACATAAAAAAAATTTTAGTGTAAAATAAATAACAAAATAACAAAATATTGAATACAAAAAATAATGTTTTTTCTTAACTCTTTTGATTTTTAAAAGAAGCCACAATATTTCTTTAAAAATTAAAATTTTCAAAAAAATAATAAAAATTAGTTAAAAATGTTCATTTTTAAATGAAAAAGTTTCTTAAGTATTTTGAGTTGATAAAATTTTATAAATAGTTATTGCCGACATGTCTAAGCCAGGGACTGAACCACGTGCTCGCGTCTAATTAGCCCAAAATAGTTTAATGTTGTCAAATGATGCAATATTGGTGTTCACTATACTGCTCCTAAACAGGAGATTAATTGTTTACCAAACTCGCCTCCCAATAGCCTCAATAATTTGTTGAAATCACTACGCGATGAAATTCAATCGTTTCATTTTTGCCCAAAAGAAAGACTAAAAGAAGGTAATTACCGCCCGGTAGCTTGCTTCGTTGGGTGTAGCGCTGCGTGCATCAACAGCGTTTAAACTACATCTGCACTTCTCACTTAATTCTGTTTTTTTTATGTACCCATTAACCGAAAATTAAGTTTCGTCCATAAAGTGTACGTAATTTACAAGACATATTTCTCATTAGGAAGTCGCCGTATTCTAGTAGGTAGTGTGTTGGCGTATTAGAAGTAAGGGCACGGGTCCAACCCCAAGTCAGACATCAAAACAAAAATATGAAAAAATATTTCCTCGACGACTTTTTCTCAGCAGATTTCTGGCAAAAACTCTTAGACTAAATAAAATTGCTATGTAAAGTTTCTCAAAAATCTTGTCGTTCGGAGTCGACTTTAAACTGTAGGTCCCGCCGCTCACGTATAAAATTAACACACACAGCATAAGTGGTGTGAGAAGCTAGATCGTAATCCTGACTAGAAATCCTGGGTAGAAATGGTAGAATTTGATAATAAATTTCCATAATTTGTAAGCATTACTTGTTTTACAATCTATTCGTGATCTAGTTTGTCCAATTAAAAACGCTTCCTTATACGTAGTTGGAGGTCTGTTGTCTTATAAGGCGGCAGCCGGCGATTTAAATAATAGTTTGAATAAAACGAATTATGAAAAAAGTATTTTTTTCGTCGACTTCCTACCTATTAGCAGGTCTTCTGTCAAAAACTCTGAATCACCGAAGTCGATGTTAAACTATATATGTTCCAACGCTGATGGTTAAAATAAGCACACAACATGAGTGCTGTGAGAAGATAGGATGTAATCCAGACTAAAGACTTGTAGCGACCAATTAAGCTAATAATACTGAAGGTATTAAAGAAATCATTGAAAGTTTCTTAAATCTGTGGTTCGGAGTGGAAGTTAAACTGAAACTGTTAAAATGTAACTGTTGCTCCTTTCAGTTTGTAAGTTGGAAAAGTGAAAAATAAACAGATAATGTATTCCCATATGCTGTCTGCATTTATGTCTTTAAGGTCGGAATAAGTGCCGTCGTAGATATAAATTATAAGTCTTATAAGTATTATACATTGTGTTGTACATTTTGACATATCATAAGGTCCTATGCATGACTAAAGATTGCACTTTCCTGTTAAAAAAAAAATTAAAAATATTTTCACTTTTTTTTTTAATTAATTATAAACGCTTATCGTATTGTCAGTTTTTCCTTCAGCTGCCACAATATCAGTTTGTATTTTTTTTTTTAGGGAATTTCTTTATAAATTGAACACTCAATGGAGGAAAAAATAAAACCCGAAGTGATTTTATTTCGTAAAACAACTAAGACAACACAACAGTGGAAATAATTTCGGAAAAAAAAGTGTAACGAAATATATTGAAATTAATTCTGAAATTCCAGATTTGGCAATGGGTTTCAATTTACCAGTAGCCATTGCAAGCAAAGGCCGTACAAGTCCGAACAGAAAAATAAGTAAAGAAACAAAATTTTATAAACTTTAACGCTGCTGGTTGTTAAATATTTATTACAATTTAGTTTTTATTTTTGTTTTTTCTTATAATTATTTGAAGTTTCTTGGCTTTTTTCTTTGTAAAATTTTTCTGTTTAAAGTTAAGTTATGTTTAAACGGTAGTTTTTTGGTGTTTCTTGTTTTGCACTATTTTAGCAAAAACCTACAAAAGCGTTTAAAAGTCGTTAAAGTACATAAAATTGTTGGCGGTTTGTGTGCGAATATTTTTTGGCAATTTTTGGTTTCCCCAAAAATTATCGTGTTTTATATACAGTTTTAATTGGCATTCTTAAAAAAGACGAAAAGCAATAACAATACAAAACAAAAGTATTGTAAACCAAAAAAACAAACAAAAAAAAAAAGAATGAAAAATCTGGAAATTTGTTGCATTTCTGTTGTGTATTAAACACAATTTGGCAATGACACTTGCGGTCAAGTACAAAAATATAAAAACCAACAATAACAACAACAATAAAAAAAATATATATATAATTTTGTATATACAATAAAAACAATAACAATAAAACAAACATTGTTACAAATAAAAAATAAAACCAAACAAAAGTAAAAAGAACTGGAGTTAAAATTACAAAAGGAAACCTGTTGATTTTTGCACAAATAAAAATTGTTTTAAATTTCTTTACGTTTGTTTGTTTTCTTGATTAATATACTTGAAGCTGTTTTATATACATACATACATACATACTACATATATGATGTATTTTACTGTTAAGAACAGCCGAAAACCGAAAGCGAAATAATAACTTTCAGCTGTGAAATTAAACTTGAATTTTATCTCTCTCCCTCTGAACACATTTGTTTGTTATCGATTTGTTGTGGTTATTGGCATATATCGTCTGAAAAAAAAACACACACGGACACATTTTTACAAATTTAAAATGATTTTTATTTCATATAAGTATACTTCATTAAGGTGATTTATTTAATTCGAGCAAAAACCTGTTGTTTTATATGCG
This sequence comes from Sarcophaga caerulescens, assembly GCA_927399465.1. NCBI lineage: Eukaryota > Metazoa > Arthropoda > Insecta > Diptera > Sarcophagidae > Sarcophaga > Sarcophaga caerulescens. Next base: position 117,136,307 of record OV656872.1, on the reverse strand, counting down.
TTAACTTTGTAAGCAAACGATGAGATGCGTTTTAATTACACTTCCTAAAATATGAGACGTCATTAAAATAAAGAATTTTAATTTGTTTCATTTTATAATAGAATTTAAAATTTAATACTCGAATCGATCGCTTAGTATTAAATAAGCAATCAAAATTTAAATTGTATACGAGCATATGACACTGGCATGTAGTTTAAAGTTAAAATTCCTTTAAAATAAGAGAAAAAAGATGATTCCAAATAACGTACAAAGTACAAATTAGTGGTTACTCTCTAACATATGTAATGCTTAGAACTTATAGTTCAACATTAGCCTGATTTAGAATAAATTCAATAATTGAAAAAAGGATATTCACGCTTTAACCATAAAATTAAGGACATTATAATAGCCGGGTAACATTTTCATCGAGAGTTCAAAAGTTTAAAACTCAGCTGAGAAATTCTCAAAAAAGGTGTTACCTTACTATCGATCCCAAATCGTAGATAAAATTAGCAACTTAACATAGGTGGTGGTGTGAAATAACCAATTAAGTACTTAAATAACTTGAAGTCAACAGAGATATATGAAAATTGTCACACAGAGTGAAAACGCCCAAATTATTGTCTGGCAGCATTCTCCTTTATATTGTTTATATACGACATGAAGACTAGTTTCCTTTAGAAATTATAGTTAGCATGACTTTTGCCTCCGTAATCTAGAACGTAGTGTATTGACTTATTAGAAGTGAGCCCACGGTTCAAACCCCAGGTCAGACATCTCCCACAAAAACGAAATATGAAAACTTAGTTCTTCTGCGACTTCCTCTCAGCAGTTTTCTGGCAAAAACTCTGAAGGTAAATAAAATTGCCGTGAAAAGTTCAAAAGTTCAAGTTCAAATTGTAGTTCCCACCACTCATGTATAAAATTAACACACACAATATAACTGGAGGGAGAAGCTAGATCGTAAGCCTGACTTTCATATTGTCAATGTTATTTCCAAGGGCTATCTTTAATGCCTGTAACTGTACTGCCTGTATTGAGAGACTGATGTCATTGGTTCTAGTCTAGCTATCATAGTCCTATTTTTCTTGCCCTTTGTTTAAGCCATTATTGTATGTAGTCAAGTACAATATTGCATAGCAGAGAACATTCTTTCAGACTCCAATCTTAACAACGTTTAGACGTATGACGCTGCCATTATAAAAGATGCGTTAACTAGCGTTTGTTTAAAAGGTTCTCATTGTATCGATAATTTTTACAAATTACGGAATATGGTAAGATGCCGAAATCCTATTGTTAATCAATAAAGGCTAAATAGAGTGATTGCCATGTCACGGTTTATGTAATGATGATTCGTAAGCTGTCTATGTGATATGTGCAAGATCTCCGCGAGTCAGAATCCACTTTGTTGGTGGCGGCGAACAAAATTTAAGATATTGGCGATACGTTTGTTGATGATTTCATCAGTAACTTTACCTGTGAAGTTGATTAAAGTATACTTCCAAAATAATACTGTATATGGTGTGTTCTACAGTAACCGACTATTATCTCTCTTTAGTCAGGACTACGACATACCTTCTCGAGTGATGAAAGTGATGAAGTGACGAAAAGTATAGTTTTACATCGGCTACTCATGACAACTAGTTGCCATGAAAACTAGTTACTCTGTTCTTCTTTGTGGTATAGAAGTAATGAATTTAAAAGAATTTTGCATGAAGAGTTTGAGGTGTGAGCTCACACCACTGTAGTTACCAATGGAAAAGCTCTACTAAGAATATTGAAGGCAGAAAAGCAATTGTTCTCAGAATATACTACTATCAGCGGACATACTGCAAGTGAGAGATTATTTAGAAGCAACTAGATTCCGGGAATTATTAACTCAGATTGTATAAACTTTGGAAAAATAAAAATAGGCAGTTTAAAAAACTTATGAAAACAAATTCGCTGAATGATGAAATATCTCCGATTTATATGGAAAACTTAGTAGTAACTTTGCCCCTTGTAAACCTCAAATGCAGTGAAATAAAGAAAACCAAAATATTAGGCTTCATGAAGTCATTAGCAAAGGCCCCAAAGCTTTAAATGTATTCGTTACAAGTCTCGGTATAGTTTTATTGGTTTTTAACAGCCCATAATAGATAAAACCCTTTCTTCCTCATATAAAAACAAGATTTTGGCCTGTTATGATATTGCCATTATTGAAATAATTTAACTAAACGATATTTTAATTAATAATTCGACAAATTTTTTATTATAAATTCGGTAAAAAAAAGAAACCGGCTTCAATCTAGATTAAGTAAGCAAACAAAAAACAGTAAATATTTGATTAGATCTCTCAGATAGGCAATCAATTAAATTATATGGTATACGGTAGTTTTTTCTAAAATTTGTTATTTTAGCTAACTGGAGCAGTTTTGTTTAAATACGTACGTTTTGATCTTACAACGTTCTTCTTTTAATATGTTTATTATGTTTATTAATGAAACTTGTTTACTTTTTTATTATTAAAAATCATAGATTCTCATAAGTTTTAATATAAACATATAGAGAGACACAGAAACACAAAAACCGCTTTCAAAGTAGCCATTATGTATTATTATTTATTAATGTTTTTTTTTTTTGTTTAAATTAGGTTTTATTGAAATTTATTAAAGTTTAATAATATTTACATATAAAATTTCCTCTTAATTTGATAGCGATTATACATACATACATGCATACATAGGTATGTGTTATAAATTTGTGGTGACATATGAAATATAAGCAGCAGCTATAAAATAAGTTCATGTCTTAAGTCTTTTGTTTTATTACAAAAGCTTAAAACGGAACTACCGATAAAAAAAATACAAATCTACTACACAAAAAAAAAATAAACTTTCGCTACGATTTAATAAATGGAATACGGTTAAATTTTTTTTTTAATTAAAACAAAAGTTGCATTCGGTTATTCCGATAATAGCAGGTGCACCGGTATGAAGTGAGCGTCAAGATAAAAATGTCTTCATAGGGAATATTTATTTTGAATGACTGTCTCACTGTTTGTTTTTTTTTTTTATTTTGGTTATTTTCGATAACATCTGTCAAATACATTCAGTAAACATCAAATTAGTTAACAAATATCAGCATAGTTTGTCATTATGTTAAAGATAGCGAGTTTTACACCAGAAAGCGATGACTTGCGGAAAGTATTCATGTTTTGTTTTGCAGAACAATACTTGAATTCTTGTATTAGCATATTGAGATTATGCTTTATCAGTAGCAACATGCAGAATATGTATATGTAGTTTCGACGGTTCAGAAATTGAAGTTGGCTTACTAGTTGTGAGGCCACGGATCAAAGCCCAGATTAGACGTCTTCAACAAAACCGAAAAATGAAAAAATATTTCTGAAATGATTCTCAAAAATCTATTGTTCGGAGTCAACTTTAAACTGTTGTTCCCGCCACTCGTGTATAAAATTAACGCACACAACATAAGTGGTGTGAGAAACTAGGTTGTAAACCTAGCTGAAGGGATGTAATGACCAATTATGTATGAATTTATGCATGGCTCAGATTTTTGATGTGAAAGTGATGACCGAGGCAGAAGATTAGACACGCATTGGCTGCACAGTACTTCGATTCCTACGAGGGAGTCGAAAATAGTGTGACTGTTTGTTTGTGAATGGTTTTCTTCAAAAGATGAACAGTTTTATTGGCATGGAATTTTTAAAATTACTTGCATGGAAAAAATGTGTAGCAAGCTTTGACCAATAACTCGAATAAAATTTTTTTAACTTTTCCATTTAAAACTAGTGTTATAATTACATAAAAAAACACGATTATTTTATACCGGTACACTTGCTCTAATCGTTTAATATGTAATACTTACCAAGCCAATAACTATTCATATATTATCTGTTGCGCTTATTGTGTATACTCTATGTGAACGATACTTTAGTTCTGGCCAGTAATGGTTTGAAAATCTTGCCGACCTATGTTATTCTAACCACTACAATTGCTGCACTTATACTCAGCCTATATATCACACAATATGATTTCATTGCGGTTATCTCCAGTAGATAGGTGGAAGTCCATATGACTTTAATCTTTTCGGGTACTTAATTTAACTGGCGAACTGTAAAACTTGCAGTGGTTTTATATTTACCTGATGTGAGACCCAGTTTACATTTATTTATAAATATTTATAAATAAATCAATAAACAAAAAAAAAATAAATAAATAAATATATCTGCTAATTACATCCATAAAATTATCCTTTAGGCTTACAAAGCTTCACTGTCAAACTCACCTATTACTATTTAAGCTGGAGGGTCATGATTTCGTCTTCATAATCCTACCCTTCTTGTGGAGCGGGAATAGCTATTTGAAAAGAGAAAGTTTTGTAAAAGATAATGTAGATATTGGTTGAGACGCTTTTCATATCGAATCGGTTTATTAATTGTGGAGTGTGAGGAGATTTGAATCACGCATCAGACTATACAACATTAACCTGAGGTAAGAAATCGAAATTATGACAAGCTACTGTAGACTTAAAAAATACTTGTTCAGAATGAGGATTGCTTCGTAACGAATATATAGATTTTGTGATGATGAGAATGAAGTATAAGAACATATATTTGAGACCTTTGAGGCATAAACTCATTTTGGAAGAGAACACCTTTTTACATATTAGGTGTTGGGCAGGGAAGTGTAGTTTAGTAGGTAGTGTGTTGGCTTATTAGACGTGAGGCCTCTGTTAAAAACCCATGTCATACATCTCCAATAAAACGAAATATGAAAAATATTTCTTTGGCGACATTTCTCAGCAGATTTCTGTCAAAAACTCTGAGAGTAAGTAAAAAATTGCCATTAAAATGTTTCTCAAAAAACCTGTCCTTCAGAGTCGACTTTAAACTGTAAATTCCGCCACTCATGTATAAAATTAACACTCACAACATAAGTGATGTGAGAAACTAGGTAGTAATTCTGACTAAAGGGTTGTAATGACCAATTCTAGATTAGCAGTAGTCAGAACCGTAATGTTAGACATGTAGAAAGACTTTGCTTACCGGTTAATAATTTTTGTAAAGTTTATTTAGCTATCGAAAAAAACGGTTTTAGCTTAGGCTCTGCTCTTCTTTGATTCCCACTTTCTAGAGGCATTTGTGTCATTTTTTTAGATTAATCTGGTAAATGAATTAATTTTGAGTCAACTATTCTTGTGGTATTAAAATGGGCTGTTCAGTGTGCTTCAAAAATCTAGGATTTCAGGAAAACTACTAATCATTGAAAAAAGTGGCTATGAACGTTTGTTTATACCTTTTAAAACTGTAAGATATATATGTATGGATATTAGGGATGCCAATCGGGAAATCCCGAATCTCGAAATCCCGGGATTTTCGAGATTCACAAATCCCGAATACCGGGATTTTTTAAAACTTGTCCCGGGGTTTTTCGGGATTTTCAGGATTGTGAATTCATATGTATTTTGACCTTGTAAAAGGTCCCGAAAAGAAATCACGCGACTTCGATAATAGCATCTCAGATGAGGAGAACCCTACTTCCATTGCTAAAAAGTTATTTGATGCCATCGAAGAATGCAAAAGCCCTATAAAATTAATTAATAGGGTTACTGATTTAGATATTCCTGTCCAAAGAAATAGATTTATTTACATCAGAATGTGGTAGAGGTGAATATTTACAAGCTGCATATAGCTGTCTTGGAACTATTTTACCAACAAGTGTTGATTGCGAGAGGTGTTTTTCAAAGGCAGCGTATGTTGACAACAAATTTCGTTCAAGACTATATGATGATATGTTAGATGCTTTAATATTTTTAAAAAATTATTTAAAACAATAATACACTTATTTTGGAATCCAAATAATTTTCTTAAAACTAATGCATTTGCATATGTATGAATAATTTTTATTTTTGTTAATTTACGCTTTTTTGTTACTTTTTGTTTTGTTTTTTCATATATATTTTATTTTTATTGACATATAGTTCTGATATAATTGGAATATAAATGAAATTGTTAACAAAATATGTTTCTTTCATTTTTATAATTAAGAGAAAATCGCGAAATCACTGGATATTTCGGGATTTTTTGATCCCGAATTATCCCGAAATATCCCGGGATTTCGGGATCGGGATTACGAAATCTCGAATCCCGGGATTTTTAAAAATCAATCCCGTTTGGCATCCCTAATGGATATGTATGCTATAAAAAACGAACAAAATTTAACAGATTTTGATTGAACGTTTTTAAAGTAGAGGTTGTCATTTTGTTTAATTGTTTCAATTTAAAATATTAATTTTGAATTTCGTATGTCATCGTTTTTTTTTTGTCCGCTGATAGTGCGGTGCTGTTTCAAATGTTCAAACCTTTAATGAAATTCAAAAATTATTAATAACTATTTGATTTTATTATAATTTTTAATATTTATATTGTATTAAATGTAGTTTTATTATATTATTATTGCTATTATTATTATTATTGTTTGTATGTTTATTAGCGTGTAGTATGATATTTTTAATTTTATTTAATATTATAATTTAAAACACCATACGGTATCATTAGTGTCAATTTGAAATTAATTGCTTTATTACGTATTCCTTGTGTTTGACTTTGTTTTTGGGGGTTTCATATGACCCGTGCTTAGGCCAAAATCAAATCAAATGGCATACCATGCCATAGCATACGTGCATGAGTTTTTTTTTTTTTGGTTAAACAATATAAGATATTAAAATACAACCTGTGCCAGTAGTTTTACAATATATACAAACATGGTTTTCTTTTTGTTTTTATTTTAAACCGATTGAGAGTCTAAACAGAAATGAGCACTAATGGAATATATTAACCCCAATTAACTTTAACATCAAATAAAACAAAAGCCAAAACAGAACAATAAGAATAACAATAACAACAACATTAAATCAGTTAAATTATAGAGGAAAGAAAAACCGAAACAGAAAAAAAATTCAACTGATTTGCATATAAAACTCCACTACTGTTTTACAAATAAGACGATATTTTTTTTCTGTTTTTTTTTTTTTAATTTTCTACACTTTATGGTATTCCTTTGAAGAGGTCAGGCATGTTGGAATGGTTTTAAGCAAAGCAAAAAATTCTTTTGAACTAAATTAAATAAGTTCCTTTTTTATATTTAATTAATGTGTTTACTTTTAAAATGTATTTATTTGTAGCATTTTAATAATGGCAAGTAAAGTGTATAATTTTAAGGGGAGGTTTTCCCAAGAAGTTAAGCAAAATTATTCAAGTCTTAATATTAATTTTAAAATAATTAACTATATAATTAAGAAGGCAGTACGCTTATGGAAAATACATGTTATTTTGGATTTTGCAAATTTTTGCAAACTCAATAATCTTCCGGCAACACCTTCTTTTTCTTTATTTTACTTTTTTTTTTGGTAACGGTTCAAAAAAAACTAAATAGTTTAATAATATTTTAATATTTTTGCAAACATTTTTTTCTTTTTTTTTTGGCAATTTTTTTTCGCAAAATTTAAAAAATTACCTTTTGCTTGCAATCAATCATTTTTGTGTGAGAGATTTTTTTTCATTTCGTTTCTCATAAGCTTTATTGGCATACATTAAAGCGCAAAAATTCAATATTTAATGAATTATATATTAATCATTAATTAGTAGCCTGTTTTTTCTTTCTTTTAATGTTTAAATTTATTATTGATACTCATATTAAAGCAAAAAAAAATTATTTTATTTAATGGCTTGAATACAATTTTCTGTTGGTGAAATTAATCTGGTTGCCACTCTGCATGCATGCTTTGAAATTAATGGCTTTTGAATACACTCAATTGCTTAATTAAATTATTTTAAGCATTGTCATCCATTAAGCCTTCGCCAAGACTGTTTCAAGTTTATTCAATAAAATTCTCCAATTCTCACTTTAAAAATTTCAACTTCTGGTGATAGAGATTAAGTGAAATTATTCCGGTTATATTTGCATTAAAAAGCAAATTGTTTCCCTACCTTAACAACCTTGTTTTTACTAGTCGTGTACCATATTCAAGAAGATTATTTAATGAAACGTAAAAAAAATCAAGTAGGAGACTTTTCTTGGAAGCCACATGGCTTATTGTGATACCCTGAAAAATTCTCAGCATCCATTTTACATTTTATATTGTCATCTTAATAATCAACCAGTACTACCAACTTTTCTAAACAGACAGAACGTGTCTTATTAGAGTTCCCCACGAAGCATAACATTTAGCCTTGCATTTCACTCAAACAATAGCTCATTATTTCGAAGGCCAATATGTTCTAATACAAGTTCAATTCTACCCGTAATAAGCTCGATTGAATTTCTACACAGGTTCAAAAAGAGCTCTGTTCCTTTTCTGCCAGAAATGAATAAAGTATTATGTTATACTTGGGTTCGTTTCTTCTCCCTAAAAGCTCTAAATCGGGAAGTTTATAAAAGGCCACGGTTCAAACCCAAGTTCCGAAATCTCGTATAAAACGAAATATGGAAAAAATTCGACTTCCTTAACCTTCCTATACCCGCGCCAAAAAGTGAAACACCAATACCCTATATCCTTGGTACTATTTAAAAAAATTTTTTTTGATGCAAAAACGAAGCTTATTACGAATAATGAAGCTACCAGTGATATCAACTTACTGGCACTATTTTTTTACAAAAAAAAAAATCGCAATAATAAAAAAATCGGTCTCACAGACCAACGCGCGGGTATAGGAAGGTTAAACAGATATCTGGCAAAAATATGAGAGTAAATAAAAATTGTCATGAAAACTTAACTTTCGACTTTAAACTGTAGATCTCTCCACTTATGGAAAAATTGAACACACGTAACATAAGTGGTATGATAAGTTAGGTCGTAATCCTGACTGAATAATTATAAAGCATTCTCTTGGTAATACACACACACAGAGTTTCCGATGAAATGATCGACAGACGTATAGCCAATATCTTAAATTATGTTCGCCTCATCGAACAAATTGGACTTTGCCCCGGGGTGATCTTACTCACATCACATAGACAGCCTACGAATCATCATCAAATAAATCGTGATATGGCAATCATACTATTTAGCCTTTGAAAATTCGAATAGGACTTCGGCATCCTGCCACATTCTGTAATTTGAACAAACAAAAATTATCCATACAATGAGAACATTTTGTACAAACGCTAGTTACAGCATATTGTACAGTGATAGTGGCTGTTGTCTAAACATCGTTAAGGTTGGAGTCAGAAAGAATGTCCTCTGCTGTGTAATATTGTACTTGAACAGGCAAAAGGGATAACCTAGGGCTTAAGCAAAAGGCGAAAAAAAAAATCTACTATGATCTCCAGATTAGAACCAATGAAACCAGTCTGTTAAAGCAAAGATTCGTTTACATGGGAGGAAAACTGTAGTCGGTACAGTTACAGGCATTAAAAACAGCGCTTGGAATTAAGATTGTCAATATGAAAGTCATGCAATCGGTTATATCTAATATAACTATTCTTCATATTGACAGTCAATATTAAGAGGACATAAACTTCATTCTGCTTCATAAGAAACATTTTAACATCGTCTGGGCGTTTAAAAACGGATATAAAGCATATAATAAATCGAAGCAATCAATTATTTGCGCGTCTTCACAATTTACTTACTTAATTGGTCATTACAACCCTTCACCAACCTAGTTTCTTACGTCACCTATATTGTTTTTGTTAATTTCATTCATGAGTGGCGGGACAGATTTGAGAAACTTTTAATGGCAATTTTATTTACTCTCATAATATGATGATTGTGGACAACAAAACAAATAAAATTGTCGAATTTTCAATGATACCAAACCAAAAGTGATCCACGAGCGTCTAGTACATTCCGGAAATGTCACTGTTTGGTGTGGATTTTGTGTAGGCCATGACATTACCGTCAACGGCAAGCACCATTGGTCGTTGAATAGGAATTTCTTTTGGCTTGAATTGGTTGATGTGGATATTGACGACATGTGGTTTCAATACAATGGCGGTATGTGCCACATTGAGGTCGTGGTTATATCATGTAGAGTGAAAGGGATGCGACTGGCCAACAAGCTCGCGCAATCTGAGCCCGTTATACTTTTGTTAGGACATATCTGTATACGAATAAGCCACAAACCACTGCGGTCTTCAAATTCAACATAACCCACTGGTTAAATTCAGCATGTAAATATGGACATTTCAGATGAATACTGTCCTGAGAAAAGATGGCAGATATTGGAACAAAATAATATTCCAAACATAATGGCATCAATAGGTCTTTCAAACGAATAAAAATTTCGATAATATCTCACACACTTTATTTTACTAAAATTTAAAGATAATAAGCGCTTAGAAAAAGGCCTCATATTATCATAAAATGTCGGAGCTGGGGTTTGAGCCACGGCTGCTAATTACTATACTACGGCGATTTCAAATTAAAAATAATTAATCAACTTTTCTGAACGGATGTAGAACATGAACCACAACATTCATGGACAAATTTTACAAATATTTCGGCTGTTCGCTATCTCTAACCTCAGTCTCTGGCAAACAGTAAAAAAAACTCCAATAAAAACAGAAATCCTCAAAATAAAGTGGAAGTGGATTGGGTATACATTGCGAAAGGAATAATTAGGTTGCTCATATAATAAAATCCATAGAAGGGTATTAGACAATATCCGCAAGCCCAAACATGCAGACGCTGGACCGATAAAGATGAAAACTGTAATATAGAGCTGGTCAGCTGACCGATTTATATATGATTTGAATACCTTCCTCTTAGTCTTCTATGGTTCTTTAAATGAATAAAAGATGGATCATTGTCTTTACTACGCCTTTTTTATTGTAGGGAACCACGTGTTTTCATTATCAGCTAATATGGGATGACGGGTGCTTTAAATTGCTTGGATTTTCTTTTCATGAACAACTGAAGTTTTCTGAAATTTAAAGAGTTGGCCATACTGTTACTTTCTTTTATTAATTATTTTCAAATGTTATCATTCGGGTCGAATAAAAAATGCGAATACTGTGGCAAAATTGACGTATTCATACAGCAGTAGGGATATAGCAAATAAATCAATATTTTCACTTGAATTACAAGATATTTTCTCCTGTCATAATTGCATAGAATAACTGATTTAGCCAATGTATGTAACCATTACAGAGCTATTCATTTTTGCCAACACCAACTACTCTATAGGAGGCCCCGTTGAAGTGTAATGTTTACAGATCTTTTCTTTCTTTACTACTTTTTTATTTTGTTTAGTTTGATTTTTTTTTTTTTTTTTGGTTTGTGAACACCATCAATTTTTTGTTTTCCGACAAAGGCAAAATGAGGCATCTTTTCATGATGTTTTTGTATAATTTTTTGACATGCATTAATAAAGCCGCCAACATTCCAAACATCAGATACACATACATACGTAAGCCAAATGAGGCATAAGATGACTAAAAACATGCTTCATATATACACACACGGTGTATATACATTTTAGCCATTAAGACAGAATGGGGTCAATAAATATGTGTGTGTGTGAGTGTAACAGACATTAAAACAATTACAACATATCTACAATTTAACAAACATAAAATTGTTACAAATGAACGCAAAGAGATAGAAAAAAAAATTGGAATTAAAATTGTATGGAAAAGTAATTCAAGTGGCTTAAAATTTGAAAATTTTCAAAATACAGTGTATATCCACAAATAAATTTTACTTAAAATCAAACCAATTTTATTAGTTACACTCATGCGTGTATTAATGTCACTCAATTCTTGGTTTTTTTTAACATTTCTTTCCACAGATGAGATCTGTTCACGATAATTCTAGTTGGAATACAAAAAATGCAAATTTTTGCTGAAAGTGTATTAAAAACAAAAAAAAGAAAGAACCGGCAGTTTTGTTAAGCTGTTTATGAAAAGCTGTCATAACTATTAATGGATTTGAAAATAAAGATTACAAATATCTTGTCGTATTAGCAGGTGAAAAGAACACCAAACGTACATATACTTACGCTATATTCAAGCATAGTTAAGGCTTCATATACGTCTCCTTGAACGTATGAATGAGTGACTGATAGTCTGTCTGCACAAGGAAATCTTGAGAATCTTGAAATTATAAAAAAAAAGTCATAAAAGAAACTGTTGTTGTTGCTTAAATATTATTACTTTACAGTTGTCTATACTGGTATATACCACCTATACATAGAAGTATATGTAGCTGTATGTCGGTATGCTAGAAAATGATTATCGACGTTGGATTTATGTCCCGGCAAAATGATGGATTTAAAATACAAGAAAAATATTTTTATTTGTTAAATCAGAAGCAACGACAGTATCGGAATTTTTTTGTGGTTTCAGTTAGACATGTTGGTAGCTGTGAAAAGTGTTTATAAGCAAAACAACAATTTGGCTTTGCTGTCATTATTAATTTAAAAATAAAACTGTAAGAAAATATTTTCTTATTTAGATGCTCTGAATCTATAATTCATTCATATGTATGGCATATGCACACGTAATATGAATGCAGATATCTTTACGCTAAGCTTAATAAGTAATCTGCAAATCATTTAATTCTAGCAGAAATAGAAGAAGTTAACTCATCAAGGAGTTAACTCATTAGAAGTCGCCGTAGTCTAGTAGGTAGTGTGTCGGCTTATTAGACGTAAAGTCACGGTTCAAAACCTGAAGAGAGTAAATAAAATTGCCATGAAAAGTTTCCCAAAAATCTATCGTTCGGAGTTGACTTTAAACTGTACGTCCCGCCACTCATATATAAAATTAACACACGCAACATGAGTGGTGTGAGAAGCTAGGCCGTAATCCTGACTGAAGGGTTGTAATGTCCAATTATGTATGTATGTTATGTATGTAACTCATTGACCTTCCCATCCATCGGCTTTTTTGCCCTCGATTTGTCACCAATTTCACCGAAAATTAATTTTCAATTTATGACCCCAGACGGAAACATTCAGAAGTCATTAGAGTACTCATTAGGCTTATCTAATAAAAAATCATTTAAATTCAATAATTCAATCATTTTGTTTTCATGCAGTAGCCAAAATGTCACAATTGGACAACGAAATCTTACATTTTGCAATAGTATTCTAGACTTTACTTTTTTCCTAATGATAATGACACAATAGTTAGATGTCATATGTATTCCTTAAAGGGTAACTGTCTACAACCAAATATTTATTTTCATTTTAAGGTAATACAAGGTCTATTTTTAGGCCCCCGCTATATTCGAATTTAAATGAAAAAAAGTGGGTGAGATAGCATCGAAATTTTTTATGCGTTTGAAAGTCCATTATGTGTGGATGCCATTATGGGCGGAATATAACTTTTTTCAATCCTTTGGGTAAAACATATCCGAAATGTCTTATTTTACATGACACTGGCGCATAACTCAGACAAAATTTCAGCGATTAGAAGGACAGCTGTGGTTTGTAGATTCACATATACATGTGACTTAAAAGAAACCAAACAATAAAGGCCAATGGGGACAAATCACACGTTCTGTTCGGCCAGTTTACATTACATCCACTTCACACGAGGTGACTCTGCCCCACGTTGAACTTATATACTTATATGTTATTACTTATATGTCATTAATATCCACATCATCCAATTCAGACCCCAAAAGAATTTGGTTTTCATCGACATACCAAGCTCACCGTTGAGACTAATGGACGGGCTAACATTGTTCTTAAAGAAAAAGGACAGAGAAACCAACCAACTCCTGGATCTCTAGCTTTTGCTCTTGATTAGTATTGTTGTAAATTTGCTTTTGTTTGTGATGTGTTGTTGTTTTTTTATTGTTTTTTTTTTCAAACATTCCATGTCTATCGATTTTATAATAATTTTGCTTAAAGTTTATTGCTTAAGTCTTTTGTTTATTTTTGCCAATTTTTTACAACAATGTTGTTGCTTTGTTTAATAAAAAATGAATTTTGAAATAAATATATTAACCATGTTAAATGCTGATTTTAAATAAGAGTGTCCTGGTAGTCTAGTGGGTACTGTGCTAGACTACATATTAGCGTGAGAGTCGTGGGTTCGATTCCCAACAGAGACTCTGTTCTGTGACACTATACAGAGCACATGGTCGAAGTTACTCAGCTCATATAATATTAAATATAATTTGTAATTGTATTGTAATTAATAAATAAATAAAATAAATGAAATAAAAAGGATTTTAAATTAAAGAAAAATAGAAAAATGTATGTATATCATTAGGTCTGCGGCTGATATGTTTTTATTCTGTATAAGAGTAGTTAATGTGTGACATTTGTAATAAAAATATAACTATTAATTTAGTGTTATAAAGCCATTGAAAGTCGCTGTAGTCTAGTAGGTAGAGTGTGAACTTATTACACATGAGACCTCGGGTCAAACCACAGGCCAGGCATCTACAACAAAAGGAATTATGAGAAAATATTTCTCCGGCGACTTCCCATCAGCAGATTTTTGGCAAAAACTCTGTGAGTAAATAAAATTGTCATGAAAAATTTCTCAAAATTCTTTCGTTCGTAGAGGGTTTAAACTGTAGTTGCCGCCACCCATGTATAAATTTATAAGTTTAATACACACAACATGGATGGTGTGATTAAATAACTTTTAGCGCTACTGTTGGAAAAGCAATTCCAACTAACAGATCAGCGATATGTCTAATTATAAATTTAAAATCTATTTAAATCCACAATACGTAATTGATTTATTTATTTCCTTAGAAACCAAAGAATTTGTACACTTTACACACATATTTCGTAAAATGATGTCCATTAAAAGTGTACATATTTTATTCAATTCTCAATGGTGACGTATTAGCAGTCTACGTAAACTTTTATTATATTTATTGAGCAATATAATTTTAATGTTTATTGTCTGATGTGAAATTCTAATAATCTTTTATTGTTAATGTGAGCATGTTGCGTTATCGGCTTGTATAAAGTCTTCAATCTTTATTAAAATAATACGTATAGTTTTAAGTTTATACAAATTAAATGTTATCGTTTTTTAGTTCTTTTGTAATCTGACTATTAAGTCTTAATAAAAGAAAAATTGAAAAATTGAAATTGAAATAATTTATTCAATGAAACTTATTTCAATGTAAGGAAATTATTTTTAATTTTTTTTTTAAATTTTTAAACAATCTAATACGAACATTTAGACCAATGAATGGATTATAAATTTCAAATATCTCTTGACTTATAGGCTAAATGTGATGGTGTTTGGAAAATATGTTAAATTCTGTTGAAAATATGAAACGATGTGGTCTCCATGAAAGACTACATACTATTCATGCAAACATATATTCAAAATAGAATTTCATAATTGCTTTAAACAATGATTTAAATAATTACAAAGTAAAAGTTATTCTATTGCATATACAATATTAAATAAAGCACCAACAAAACCTTCACATAACTACAAGGCTAGAGTATGTTTCAATCAAATATTTTCAGATATTTATTTAATATTTATGATACTTTCAAAAAAAAAATAAACGTACCAGTTGGCATCATATTATCGGAGGCTACCAATCGATATTTTTTGAAAACATAATCAGTTTTATTTTTAAACAGGAGCTGTCATTAAAACCTTGATAAGACATATAAAAAAAATTAACTCAAACGATTTTATCATATCATGCCGCAAAATAAATTATTTATTACGTTAAAAATATATTTATAGAATCCAATAAATATAATATTAAAGAAAAATAAAAATAAAAATAAAAATATATTTTTTTCCATTGCAGGCTGAACTATAAATCTCTCATTAATTATGCCGCCGTTAAAACATCTCAAATTTTATTTTTTTGGACAAATTTATATTAAGAAGCTCATGTGAAATACTGAATTGAAATTAAAAGCAAACAAGAAGAAGACAAATAATAATAATAATAAACATAAAATAAATCTTGAAAACAAAAAGAAATTAATAAACAAGTAAGTAACTTGCCTCTGAATGATTTTAATTGTTGAGACTTTTGTCATTTGCTGTTATAACGCTGATTAGACTATCATTTTAATTGGCACTGCCTCTTTATTGCAAAAATAAAAATATATTTAAACTAGTAAACATAAGCCATTAAAATGTTAATCGAATTTCACAAACTGAATCAATAAAACAAAATTAACGTTTTTAACGTTTCTTCTTCTTACTTTTTTATTTTGCTTTTCAATTTTTCTAATATAAGTTGTAGAAAAAGTGTGTGTTTATGTATTATTAATGATATTAGCTTTCTTTGTATTTATTTTATTTTATTTTAATGATTATAATTTGTTATCTACCATCCACTATCTGAAGACATAAACATCTAATCATAGAATAGAACTTGTTTCCAAGCATGTGTTTGACGTAAATGCAAAATATTTTAAGTGTTTTCGTTTATTCAAATGAAAAAATATTTTTCTTCTTTTTTTTCTAATTAATTAATAGTTGCTCCTATTTGGCCGCAGCTGTGTGTGAATTTTATAAACGATTCTTTAGAGATGTCTTAAATTCCTATTAAAATAAGAATTATTTTTAATATAAACATTCCACAATCAATTTTCTAAAATATGGGAATCTAACACTAATTATCATATGCTAAGGTTTTAAAACACAGATTTTTGTAAAACTATGTCATTCCGTGAAAAAATATTGCTCTTTAATAGCTGTTATGGAAACAGTTGATGTAACTAAATGAATTCACCATAAAATACTTCTGCTTTCGTGACGGATTTACCAGGCGTACCAGTATGGAATGAGCGTTTTTTACTTGTGCAAAACACTAATATTTAATGGGAAAGTATTCAACATTTCATTCAAAGTATTGACCATTCCTGGATACACATTATTTCCAACTTTCAAGCAATTTGTGGCTTCCGCGCCAATCTTTTGATTCGTCTTTTGAAGCAAACCAATTAGTCATGCAACTTTCAACTACCTCGCAGGATTCGAAGTGCTTCTCAGCCAATGCGTAATACTTCGATGAAACCAAATAGAAGTCGAAAGAAACCAAGCGTGTGGAGTGCAGCTCCCAACCTATTTCTTTGATTAAATCCTGAACCAGTTTTCCTATATGCTGAAATGCATTAAAGTCTCCATAGTCTAGTTGGTAGCGTGTAGGCTTATTCCACATGAGGCCTCGGTTCAAACCCCAGATCAGACATCTCCAACAAAACGAAATACGAACAAATATTTCTTCAGTGACTTTTTCTCAACAGATTTTTGGCAAAATATCTGAGAGCAAATAAAATTGCCATAAAAGTTCCTCAAAAATCTGTCATTTGAAATCGACTTTAAACTGTAGGTGCCGCCACTCATCCATAAAATTAACACACACAGACTAAGTGGCGTGAGAAGCTATTTCGTAATCGTGCTGCAGGGTGGTATTGAACACTTATGTATGTACGTATGTATGCAAGAGCATTGCAGACCATTCCGGTCCTTATTCGATCAAGGCATGGTTCAAATTGATCACTTGTTGGCTACATTTAAATTTTCACCAGATTTTAGTAGCTTGTGGTACACTATACCTTTCTGATCCCACCAGACATACAGCATTGTCTTCCTGCTAAAGCGATTTGGTTTTACAGACAAAGTTGATGGTTGTCCCGGATTAATCCACGACTTTTTTTTATTTAGAATCTTCAACAGATCCACTGTTTAGCGCCAGTAACTATTCAATGAAAAACTTAGAAAGTTAGTTTTCGTGTCCTTGAATCAAAAATTCAGAAGTGGTTTGTCGGTTTTCCATCTGTCTAGCATTCAATTCATGTGGCACCCATTTTCCAAACTTTTTTCCCATTGTTTTTCAACTGTTAGAAATTGTTTGTTGGGCAACATATAACATTTCTACAATTTGTTTCTGGCTCAAAGTATCATTTTCATTCAATATTGTTTGCAATTCGGCGTCTTCAAACTTTTTTGGTGGTCTTTCACTTTCTACATGTCTCTCGTTAAAATCATTATCTCTGCATCCATATTCTGCATATTGCTTGTGATAGAGCTTTATCATCATATACGTCGACAAGTATTCGTTGCTGCTGTCCAGCACTTTTTAAATGAAAACAAAAAATTAATCTTTTTACATTTTCATGGCGTAGTCATCTCACGTGGAAGTGGTCATCAAGATGGTACTGTTTGACCCTTTTGGACTTTTTCTTTTCTTAAATCGCAGGTGTATAAGCTAGAAACCAGAGCGGTTTTCAAAACCAACAAAGCCCATTGCATTGGTCAAATTCTTCTGTGATTTTGTTTTAAATTTTGAAACTAAGAAATAGACGAAGCTGATGTGAAAACTAACTTTGCCAAAAACAAAGTATTACATGGGAAAACATCTAATATCGATCTCTTTACAGCCACCAATTAAAAGATTTGCAAAAAGCCCCAAAAAAAAACGGCTAAATTCTATCTCATACATCGGACTTAGTGTTGGGAATCCCGGGATCCCGGGGTCCCGAAATCCCGGGATCCCGCAGTTTTTAACAATTCCGAAATCCCGGGATTGAGCACTTAATCCCGGGATTTGACTTTTTAAGCCGCAATGAAAAAAATTGTATATTAGAACTCTTTCTAATTCGAATTTCCAGGAATTTTAATATGTTGTTTCAATGTATTAACCGTTCTGAAATTAGAAACAAAACTTCGCCAACAAAAAACGATGTCTTGCAAAACTATGTTACGGCTGTTACGGCTAACTCTAATAAAAGACTGTAAAACTAGATGGAGCAGCCTTTTGTTAATGCTGGAACGTCTTTATTTATTAAGAAATTGTGTACAAAAGGCATTAATAGACATAGCTCCACCTGAAGGTGAATATTTTGCTTTATCCAAAGATGAGATTAATATGGTATCCGCAATCATTAGTGCTCTTGTCCCAGTTAAAGCAACAGTTGACGCCCTTTGCCATCGGGATGCTAATCTGTTCACAGCGGATGTTGCCATAACTTTAATGTTAAAAAAACTTAAAGATGCTAACAATGTTATAAGTCAAAAACTACGTTCAGCCCTCATCCTTCGCATGCAAAAAAGGAGAACAGATATCAGTGGGGTACTTCAGTATCTGCACAATGGTAGAACAAATGTTCAGTCCGTATCCGAAACAGAGTTCGTAACGCTTTCTTCTTCCATAAAATGTCGCAAATTAATAGTTGCGTTACTCGAAAGACTAAATGCTTCAAGTCCAACTACATACATCACTTCTAATAGCTTCTGAGTCAGAAATTACACCTTCTGATTCCGATAAGGAATCGAATCGAAATTGTGTCAGATTCTTCTGAGCTTCCATCTGAATCTCTTTCTTGTTCTCTTGAAGAACCTTTAAATATATCAGACGAGCTCAATGAAGCTATAAAAAAAGGACATTTACCGAGGATAGCAATTCGATGTGAGACGTTGTCTGTAAAAATTCAGAGAGAAATGCTCTTGTTTGAAAATGGAGGAACACGTGGTGACTTTTTGCAAAGAGCATACGATTTTTTAATGACTATTAAGCCAGCCAGTGTAGAGTCTGAACGTGCTTTTTCTGCAGCTGGATTTTTCGCAACTAAAATAAAAAGTCGTTTGAGCGATGAAACTTTGGATGCTCTGTGCTTCCTCAAAACGTATTTTAAAAATAATAAAAATAATAACATATCGCACTTGAACAAGAAAAGAGTATATATCTATAAAAACAATTAACTCTTTATAATTAATTTAAAAATGTGTAAAATTAAAAATAAAATTAATTTTCTTATAATTTAATAAATTCTTTCTTATAAACCTATTTTTGGATGTGTCATGTTATTAATTTTATTGAAATAATATGTTAATATCTTTCAAGAACAAATTTTTTAAAATCCCGGGATAAATCCCGGGATCCCGGGACTAGGTAAATGAAATCCCGAAATCCCGGGATTGAAAATATAGAGCGGGATTGCCAACCCTAATCGGACTGGACATCGGTAAATATAATAAAACAAAATGGTGGTATGGCAATACCTTTCGAAGCCAAATTGATGACAGTAAAGCAATAAAAGGGAAGCAAACCGGAACAAGCTCATACAAGTGATGGGGCAAATTAGTTGGGGAAAAGCCAAAATAACAACGAAGTGAAGGCGTTGGTATAAATATTTGTTACGACGCATTCAAAACTAATTTTTAACATAGAAATTTTAGTTCTTGAATAGGATATCGAAGGGGATTTTTAAAGTGTCAAGCGGTGTACATACAAAACAGCCTATTTCTAAGATCAGAGATTGCTTAACAATAATTTATCGTTTTAAGACACAGACGATCAATTGTGCTTTGAAATGCTAAACTACAAATCAAACACCAAAATGAACGATAAAGAATAATTCTTAAGGGTTCTAATCAAACGAGAACAATTGTGCTGGCGTAAAATTATAGCTTATAGGCAAGAGAGGTGAATAGAATGATTTTTTGGTGGCGTAAAGTTTCAACCAGCTACAACCTCGCATTACCAGCACAAAACTACTACATGTACACTTTTAAAAATCATTTTTAAATATCAAATGAATGCAAAAAGACTAATACATACAAAGCTGTGTTTACGTATACATTTCATGCCAAATCAATATTCATCCCGTGTGATTTGAAAAGAACAAAAATTGTGTTACTAAAAATTACTCTCGTGTGATTAGAGCCAAGTGTTAAAATAAATGTAATATTCTGACTGCATTAAAACATTTTATTCATAAAATTAAAGGTTTTAACAACAGAGACAATAGTTCTCTTATTTCTCTTACACTTCCAACATGCGATGATGCATATCTTCATTTTCATAAACCACTATTACTGACCTACTGTCTACTTTAATTTGCATATTTCCTATAAAATTATCTCATAAATATCAATTTCCAAATTTTATTTCAAATCAAAAAAATTTAATTTATCGAAAATATTCATAGGCCATCATACACATGTGTGCACATGCGTCAGTCATTATAAAATAAAGACATGACTTGAAATGCATCTTTACAAAATTGGACATGTCCACCAGCAACGAAAAAAAAAAAACAAAAATAATCAGAAACACCCACAATTATTTTGAATTTCCATCATAATTTATTAAAAAAAAATTTCAATTTTTTCATTAAAGAAAGATGGACAGCAAATGAAAATATGCATAAGACAAGTGTGGTATCATAAAATTATCAATCAGAAAAAAAAACGAGAAAACATGAAAACATAAAAATAAACGAAATGAAAATAAAAATAAAAATTTTGTCATGACATGTTCAGACAAGAGACCTCATCATGTTTAAAAAGAAAATGTGAAAAAAAAACAGAAAAAACGATTTACAGAAATGTGCATGCGGTAGCTAAAAGAAAAATACTTCAGCTGACTAGATTTTAAATTGTTGCTCACGAGTAAACTAGTAGAAGTTGGTAATGATGGTGACGTTGTTGGTTGAAGGTGCATGTTGCAAATTTGTTTAGTTTACTTAGCAAAATTTAATTTTATTAATGGTTTTGTTTTCTCATCCGAACACAATTGCAATATCAAATAAAAGTTTGAGTTGACAGTTGATTAAGCAGTCTTTTGCTTTATTTTGTCATTTTAATTTAATTGATTTAAAACCAACAAACAAACTAATTTACACGAAAAGTGATAAACTACCAAAGTTTACAATGTTCAGTTGAATTTCAATGTGACCATTTCTTACAAGAACATCAAGATAGCAATATTGGCGGAGGATGGCAAATTTAAATGAGCTTATAGGAACCAGAGATCAGCAATGAATCGTTTTTTCGCTACTTATAAGTACTCATGAAATTTTGAGTATGAGTGAGTCAACACTATTGAAATTTGACTACTCTGATTCATTCGTACTCACTACAACATTGATTTATAAGAACAGGTTGCAATGAGTATGAGTACAACGTTGACATCAAACTCATAACATTCGAAATATGTTTGATTCAAACGCCTACTCATTCAGATTCATAAATTTAGATAAATACTTATAATACTCATAAATGATTCAAGGGATTCGAATCATTCATCAAAATTTACAGTCTTAGTTGCTGTTGCATTTACAAAAAAAAAAAAGAAGAAAGAAAAGACAAAGACAGGAAGCAAAGCAAATACAAAACCTTCAAGTGAGTAATGTAGTGTTTGTTCGCGAATGATATTTATTTTGTGATTCTTGTAAATGTTGAGTAAAGGAGAATCGATATCAACAACATCATGCGTATTGTTAAGTATGAGTACGATGAATACTTCAAACTTTGAATATGAGTAGTATGAGTATGATATTAAAATAAGTATGAAAGCGATAAGTATCAGAAATTATGACTATGACCCAAATCTACTTATCGTTTTGAATAATCATTGCTGATCTCTGATAGGAATATTATATGCTCTGTACACACTTTGGTCGGTTAAACATCTGTATCTTATTTTTATAGCCTTGTAAACCATATCCTTTAAATTATCCAAAATATCCGAAAGCAGATACAAATATTTTCGGAAAAAATTTCTTTACCCAACAAGCATTGCATACTTTTCAATACGGCCATGAAGTCTGCCCTGTATACAACTACACTAGCTAGGTAACCTGTACAAAAGTCTAATGACTGAAGCCTTAATATGTATTCTACAACAGCATAGCCTAGAACCATCGGATAGTCCGTTGCAGAAAAAAAAAAAATAAAACCAAACATTTGATTGGAAACCATAGGTTAGGTTTAGTTAGGTGGCGGACCTCTTCCAAGGAAATAATTTTACACGGGGCAACCATTCCTTAGAGAAAACTATCCTCAATGCAAAACAAATCTTGCTATTGCAGCAACCTTTATATTATACAGCTTAGTCAACGATTTCAGAAAATTAGAGGTCAGAAACCTCTGTCTTTTCATGGCAAGAACAGGTCACTGATACATGATACAGTCTCCCTTCTGCAGAAGCTGAAGAAGTCATTAGTTGGAATGCCGAGTCTTACGGCATGTCTACCAAAAGGTCAATGGCCATTGTGCGATGGATGGCCATACGATTTAAGGACAGAAGTTAAGGAACCACATGCTCGACAGGCATCTGTGCAGTATAGTAGAATGTTCATAGTCTAATTAGGAACGGGAATTATGTGTGTATGTAATAGTGATACTAACTTACGTACTTGATTGGTCATTACAATTCTTTATTTAGGATTACAATCTAGCTTCTCACACCACCCATGTTATGCGTTAATTTTATTCGGTATTGAAAGAACCTACAGTTTAACGTCGATTCTGAACACCAGAAATATTTTTTAAATTTTTCGTATTTTTCCAAATGTCTGTGGTTTGAAGCAGCACTTTATCTTCTAGAGTATGTGGACGGTACATATAAATTGAAAGTTGAGCTTTAAGGTTGTTTTTACATCAAAGAAAGCAATCTTTTTATAACGACATATTGGCTCTTCCAAAAGTTGAGTTATTCCCGGATATTTGAACCGTATATACTGATTCCTACAAGTAGGAAAACTACTATAAAGGCGTACTAGGTTGTCTACACTACATTCATAACGATCAACGAATTTCAAATATACTTAGGAGAGATCATGAAATGAAATTAACATTTCCCTGGTTGTAGAGATTTGCTGCCATTTAAAAAAATCATGTAATTGCAAAGCAAGTTTAGGACAACTTTTTAACTGACCTTTGGCTAAATAGGCTAGAAATTCCATGAAAGCTGAGTGAGGCTCGTTGTCATATAAAGTCCTTTTGTGATTGTCCGATATCCCATAATTTCCATAGAAGTTATAATGATACAGAGGAAGTTGAGACTAACTTAACCGGTCATTAAAATCCTTTAGAGAGGTTGAGTTTATTCGGCGTGGCGATTCCAAACGTCAGATTTGAGACAATTCTAATGGAAATTTTATGTACTCTCCGGTTTTTTGTCAGAAAACTACTGAATGGAACAAATACATACATGCATACATACATACATAATTGGTCATTGCAACCTTTTAGTCAGGATTATGATAATTCCGAATTACAGATTTTTGAGTAACTTTTTCATGACAATTTTATTTACTCTAAAATTTTTTGTCTGAAGAAATATTTTCATATTTCGTTTTTTTGGAGATGTCAGAACTAATTTTGAACTGTGGCCTCACGCCTAATAAGCCAACACATTACCTACTAAACTACGATGATTTCATACATACTTCATACATGTCATACTTATTTTATAGCTTCTTTTTGCACCGAATCTACTATATTACATGGATCTAGGCTAACATGTGATCTGTCTGAACCAATCGCAAACATTCTTCAGTCATTAACATAAACATAAAAATGTCTTTCTCTTGACTTATTGGTCAGTTTGTTTATGGCTATTTTTTTTATATATTTTTCGTGATCAAATTAGTAAAAAATTTTTTCTAACTAGAGGCTAGAAAATATTTCATTTAACGTTAACATATATTTGTAAGAATTTTTATAACTTTATTTGTACATTTGTTTGCCATTTACGTTTGTTAGCCGGTTGTCTTGAATACAGGAATGGATGATGATAATGATGGTGGGTGCATAAAATTATATGTTCAACGTTAATTTGTGGTTTATTTAAATTTTATAGGCATACAAATTTCTTTAATGTTTATTAAATATAATTATTATAAACAATATAAGATAAATTCTGTAGATAAATGGCAATAAAAATTGTCTAGTAGTGTAGCATTTTATATAATTTAAGCAAATAAACCATAACCTATAAAAAAGCCAGTATTTTTTTATTTGCATTTTTAGAAATATGCTTCGAAAACAGAATTTAATATAAATGTTCAAATAATTTGATTTGATTTTATTTTTCTTTTTTATTTATTTTTTTTTTCGTATTTAATAAAAGCGTTGCATAAATCTTTAAAAAAATTTCAACAATTTCTCTTTTCTTTTGCGTTACAGTTATACAATTTAATTTAATGTTCTAACTGTTAATTTTTGTTTATTAATAACTTTTTAGTTTTTGTGTTTATCATTTTAAACAAAAACAAAAAAAAAAGAAGCAACGAACCCCAATTTTGATTCACTTATCAAAAGACTTAAGCTGCGAACCTTATTAAAAAGAAATTTGTTTATTTGTCTGTGATAAAAATAGAGAGAGACAGAGATCCAGTTATTTTTTTAACGAATTTTGTATAAAATTAAAATAATAATTTATTAAATTTTATAGTTTCTGTTGAACCCAACTCAAAGCTATAAAATGCTATGCATAAAAAATGAAATTAATAACACACCACCTTTAATTATAATCAATGACTAAATTCTTAATTTAAACAGTGAATTTTAATTAATTTAACGAAATTTCTACAGGTTAAATACAAAACTACGTCACATTACAACTTAGTTTTATTAGTACTTTTTTTTTTGCATGTGCTGTCAAAGTAAGGTCTGCGAGTTATAAATCATTTGAATTTTTTTTTTTTTTTTGGTTAAAGTCGCGTATATTTTTGAAGAAGATTTTAATTATTTGTTATACTATACTATGTGGTTGCAGTTTATTTGAATTTCGAAATAAACGATAGTGATCTAGATATAATCCAACGTCTAAATTATATATATAAGACTTCATTGTGGTTAAAAAAAATGTTCTTCAAATTAGTCCCTAAAATCTTTGAAAAAAAAATGGTTGGATCACTATTTCAGTCCTGACGGTAGGCGAATAGCCTTGGGATCAATCGTTAGAAGTTCCCTCGAATAAAAGTCTTGACTGCACAACCTTTTCTCAAGAACTCTACAAGTATTACGCCACAGTATCGAAGAAACTTGTAATAAGGTTAAGCGCAATTCGTTTTTTAAATGCTTCTTCACAATACTCAATGTTAATGAACTTGATCTGAATTGGTTTGGAGGGGTACATATCTCCGTACTGAACTTAGCTACTAACAAAAATTGTATTTATATTCTTAATGTGAGTGTAGACTATTTTTATTGGGCGTATAATTGTGGTATCTAGTCTAGTATCTTATTGGACATGAGGCCACGGTTCCAACCCCAGGGTAGACACCTCCAGAAAAACGATATATGAAAAAATATATCTTCGGCGACTTCCTCTCAGCTAATTTCTGGCAAAAATTCTGAGAGTAAGTAAAATTGCCTCGGAAAGTTTCTCAAAAATCTGTCTTTCGGAATCAACTGTAGCACCATGGCACTCATGTAAAAAATTAACACTCACAACATAAGTGATGTGAGAAACTAGGTCGTAATTCTGACAATAGGGTTGTAATGACCAATTATGTATGTTATGTAATCTAGAGGATACTGGTTCAACGCCTGGCTCAGACATCTAAAACAACATGAAATATGAAAAAAACGACGACATTCTCTCACCAGCTTTCTGGCGAAAAATCTGAGAGTAAATAAAATTGCAATGAAAAGTTTCTTAAAAAACTATCGTTCGCTAAAATGTAGGTCCCGCCACTCATGGGTAAAATTAATACACACAACATAAGTGATGTGGCAAGCTAGGTTGTAACCCTAATGTTGGTTGTAATGACCAACTAAGTAAATAATTAGGTTACGTGAGAAATCACTTTCAAATGTATTTAAGTTTTAATCAAATTATTGCAATTGCTGATTCTGATTATGTACACTGTTTTCGTTCTAGCACTGAAATTGTAGCTAGCTTGGCCCTTTAGATGAGATTCTTTAGAAGCATCCCCACAAAAGAATTCCAGTGGAGAAAAATTACAAAAATTTGGCGTCCAATTTTTCTAACTTGAGATTAGTTTCGTAGCTAACCAGCCTCATAATGTACCACCAAGTACAATACTTTCATTTTGTGTATAAAAAATTAATAATCACGCACGGTACCTTGTCCCTCCAACTCTAATGGTGTGATATTCATAGTTCTTGAAAAAATACGGTACAGTGATGCCGTCGATTCATAGCCAGCGCCTCTCTCTTTATGTACGGACAACAATTCCTTTTGCGCTGGCTGCTCTTCGTATTAAAAGCATACTATCACTGAACAAATAACTAACATCGTCACAAGAAAGCATATTTTTCAGGCAGCAGCAATTTTCAATGATTCTAACCTAATCTTCCTTAGACATTGGCACTGTTAAAAGCAGTGCCAATAACCCGAAAACATTAATTTGGCATCGTTCTCAACAAAGTTAAATTGCACAAATTTCAGCTTACCACAACCCAGAAGACCAAGCGTAGTGGAGCAAAATAAAGCTAACGCTAATCTGAATGCAAAATTTCCACTTTCGGGATTCAGAACCGGGATTCTCATACATCCACAACAAACAACAGTTTGGTACGGGTTTTGTTCAGAGGGCTTGATTGAAGCTCACTTTTTTGAAGATAAGACCGAAATTCCTCTCAGTTACAGAGAACGCCATTCGTTACATAAATGTAATAATTAAGGTTTTGGGGACTCAAGGGGACTGCATGATGTACTTCAAGGAATTCTCATGTCAAATGGCCATAAAGAACTTGCGACTTAACGAAGTGCTATGTTTTTCTTTGGGGTTTTATAAAATCTCGAGTTAATGGGAAAATACCGAAAACGCTTCTTGGAATCCAAAGCGATATCGTTAAAATACAGCCACATCGCTGTGAAAAATTCATGGAAAATTTCACGACAAGTGTAATCCCAATTAACTGAAAAATTGTTTTCTTTTTAAACGAAAAAGGTGAGGGCACCTTTAGATTCTTCGAGCATTGAGAGAAAAATCCTTGACTAACATTGTAACTACATAAACACACATGAAATTAAGCGATAGAGCACACGCCTATATGTTGACATTAAATATCAATGTTACTTAAATCAAAAGACTTAAGAAAGAAACTTGATATATTATTGGCTTTATTGTCTTTTGTTGTTCCTATTGGCTCAACTGTGCGTATCAATATTGAAAGCAATTTCAGTTTCAATCTGCTTTTTCTCCTAAAGCAAATCCTAATATTTATTAAAGTCTTAGACAACATTTTTTTTTCAACCCCACAACTCATTAACATTAACTTTCTTGTGTTTTCTTCGTTACAAATAAATTGTATTTAAAACAAACAAAAAAAGCAGAAAATTTATTGAATTTTATAATTTAAATTTGTTGTTTTTAAGTTTTTCTCAATGCCAGCACATCTAATCTAATATTTATGTATTACCACACTTTGTTTATTGTATAAACAATATTTACACGAACAATAATTATTGTTATCGCCACTAAATCAAAATTGTTTCCATTGAAAATATGGTTGCCTTACAAAGCCTCGTTTTTTATGTTTTATTTCAACAAGTCATTTATGGTAATCAAATGCAACATTAATTTTGGCATCTAGTTTTACGCTTGTAAAGCCCGAACTGAACAGAACTGAATGAAAAAGGGGGAAAAAATAATTTTTTTTTTGGCAGATTTAAATGCAGATTTTTTTTCTTTTTTTTTTGCTTTTAGATGGTGTTTGAAATGTAACTCACTATGGGTGGTAAATCAGTAAATTTGTACAAGATTATTTTCCTTAACTACGCAGTCCAATTGTATTGGCTTTGAAGCACAGCTTGCTTTGGTATTCAAAGCGAATAGGTACACCCACTACTAATGTTAGTGTGGCTTTAAAGTATTGTTTGTTACCACAAGATCGAAACTATTGCTGTTTTTGAGGGCCTTGTTTGTTTAAAGAAAAATCATTATTTATTTAACAGAGTTTTCAATTTTTTCTTTATATTTTCATAAATTTTTTTTCTGTTTTTTTTTTTTCTTTTCCAACAAATCATGATTTTTCTTTTCATATAATTTTTTTTTTTCTCCTCTAATAATAGTTTCAATGAAATTAACACAATGAATGAAAATATAAATTATGTTTCCATTTCGGTTAGTGTTGGCCCGTTTGTTGTTTGGTATGTTAACAAAGTGCCTGTTTAATTTATTTGAAGTAACAAAGAAAACAAAAAAAAATAAAATTTGACAGAATTGTCTATAACGTGATTGCCCGAAGGTATTCTTTATTGGCAAACACACATATTTCTTATCTTATTAAATACATCGTTAGAGGCATAAAAATTATGTCAGTTTTATAAAGAGGTTAAGGAAAAGAAATTGCATATAAATTTATGATTGAAGGGTTAAAGGTCAATTAGGACTGGCCATTTCAAGCAATAATAGCAAAAATATTGGGAGATGAAACAGGGCCTTGTTAATTTACTTCGATTGATTTCGTTGATTTCGTATTTCGTACTTTTCTCTGTGGAGTCCAGCGGTTTTAAAAGCCTACGGCCAATCTAGCATTTACTCCACGTAATATTGTAATCCAGCAGTTCGCATCTATAGAGGGGATTATATTTTACCCTTGAATTAAACGAGTTAAAATCACTTCTATACAAGTCATAAAAATCGAAATATTGATTGAGTTTAAAGATTTAAACCATTTTTTATGATTAAAGCCTTTGTTAGAAATCATTGACCTCTTCTAAATCGATATTTTGCACTTTAAAATTTCTGTAAAATTTCTGTTGTTATTAACATTAAAACGTACATACATAAAGTCGATTCAGAACAACATATTTTTGAAAAACTTTTTCAAAGCCATTTTATTTGCTCCTAGAGTTTGTGCCAGAATTCTGTTAAAAGGCAGTCGCCGAAGAAATATTTTTTAATATTTCGTTTTTTAAAAAATGTTTAATAAGGCAACACACTACCTACTAGACTACGGCGACTTCAGTGCCAGTGGATTAGAGAACACAAATCTGGAGAACCTTATGCCTTTTACTGGATTGTAAACCAGGCTACCTTTAAACACAATAAATCAGTAGTCTCCGTAGTCTAGTACATACTTTATTTCACACCTAAGCTTAAACATCTCAAACGAAAATATAAAAAAAAAAACAATGACTTCCTCATCTCAGTCTTCTGGTAAAATTTAACGAGTATATTAAATTGATAAGAAAAGTTGCTCAAATCAGTTCTTCGGAGTGGATGTTAAATTGTAGATTTCTGCCACTTATGCATGAAATTAACATACACACGACGTGGCTAGTGTAAGAAGCTGGATTGAAGTCTTAACTAAACAGTAGTAATGACAAGTAAGTTAATAAGGAAGTTGTCTCGCTTTTCATGCAAGAAATTTAACTTTTAAGAGGTATTTCATCGGTGTATACTAAACTACCAAAGTGTTTTTAAGTCGGCAAGTCGTTGTTGACGAGAACTATATTATAAAGTAGCGTGGATAACATAACTAACTGTTGAACTCTAATTCTTATAGAAACAATATTGCTCCATAAGGCATCAGAACTGGCTTGCCTCTTAGCATGCCTGTACATAACATAATTGGTCATAACAACTCTTTAGTCAGGAGTACGAGCTAGCGTCTCACACCACTTGTGTTGTGTGTGTTAATTTTATACATGAATAGCTGCACCTAAAGTTTAACGTTGACTTCTAACGACAGAATTTTTGAGAAGCTTTTCATAGCAATTTTAAAAACTCTCAGAATTTATGCCAGAAATCTGCCGAAGGTCACCGAAAAGATATTTTTTACTATTTCGATTTGTTGAAGACCTCCGACCTGAGGTTTGAACAGTGGCATCAAGTCAATAAGCCAACACACAACCTACTACACTACGTGCATGCCTGTATAAAAGAATAAACAAATTTTTATAATTATCGTGGACACACCATTACATGCATTGGCTTTACAGATCGCTTTATGGCTTACAGTGTGAAATATCTTTTCAATATTGAAAAATATCATGTACAGTGGCAATTATAATTAAATGGACTGATCTCGAATTATTCATAGATTAATGATATGATAAAGACAGGATTTGAAACAAAGTCAGCCTTTGATGTTCTTTGAGGTAAAATTACAATGTTATTCGATGTTATGAATAGGATGATAGCAAGTCCATGTTTCGTTGCTTAAAAACAACAATCTCGAGGAAATATGTTGGGTGTAGTGATAAACAACTTTTGTTAGTTGACTATTACACCTGATCAAGAGTTGCATCTGCCAAATTTTCAAATGAATGAAGTTGTTAATGTTATCCTCTCTTGGCAGCAGGTGTCTCATACAATAGCCTTGTATAAACTTCTTTGTTTTATAAATTCTTTTGCTTCTTTATTGTGGGAAACCACTAAACACTAAGTGAATTACGTTAACAAGTCTATATGTTATAGAGTATTATGTAATGGTTCTTAAACGAATCTAATATTCATTGCTTTTTTATTATTAGTTTTACATAAAACTGGCACCAAGGCTATATTATGTGATTAGTTTTTCAGTCTGATCGTTATCAAAAAACCATTTCGAGTGTATATTTTTTTATAACTTTATACATAAAAACCTAAACAAAAGAAAATAATATTAAACAAAGCATTTAACACAAGAATTAATCGTGAGCTACTGTTTTGCAATAATGCCCGAATTTAAAACAGCCTCAATACCCCAAAAAGATTACTGTTCTGCAGACAGTTAAAATTGACTTGTCAAAATGCAAATTATTTCTTATTTTTCTTTGATTTTTATTTCAAATTTAAATAAAAAAATGTTAAGAGTCGTTTTTTTTATATATTTTCTGGGTCATAAAAATGTAACATTAAATTAACAGCTAAAACGCTTTAACAAAATTTTCTAAACAACAACTAAAATACTAAGTATAGTGTAGTAAACGATTGATTGACCGGGGACTGACTAAGTGTAACAATAAAAATTTGCGTGAAAAATCTCCTGTCAAAAATGAAAATGAACCCAATTGAGTAATTATTTTTAAATAAAAATTTGTGTAAATAAAAATTGGTGTTGTAGACCGATAGCCAAAATTTTTAATAGAATTTTATTCATTTTTTTTTTTTTTGTTTCGTTTATAACTTCATCATAACCAAAGTATTGAATTTATTGGAAAAGTGTTTGAGTGTTTTTTCTTTTAATTTCAAAATAATTTATTATAGCCTCTGGTCATCTATACAACTTTATTAAGAGGAAATAAATAAACAACTCAAGTTATTTGTGTTAAATAAATGCATATTAATTTATTGCATTTCTTTTATTCGTTTCTCAATTGTTATTTTCTAGTTTTCTTATTATGGAGAAATTATTCGTTTTTTTTATTTTTGTTTTCCTTTTCTGTTTGTTTTCTTCTCCATCTTAACAAATTGTCTTACAATAATAATGTCACATTTTAATTCATAGCAATTAATTTAGCATTAATTAAAATACAATATAATGCTACGTACCCTCGTAGTGGTATGTCTGGCTGTGATGAAAGAAACAGAAAAAATTATAGACGAATGCAATTAATTATGCATATAATGTTAACCCCTTATGAACTGTCTGTCTGTTACTGTCAATGGAAAACTGTTTTCTAAACAAAAAACAAACAAAAAATAATTTTATATGTAAACTAATAAATTAACAAAGTCTACTTTAAACTGTAGGTCCCGCCACTCCTTTATAAAATTAACACACACCACATAAGTGATGTTGGTCATTACATAATTGGTCATTACAACCCTTTAGTCAGGATTACGACCTTGCTTCTCACATCACTCATGTTGGCTGCCTTCCAAAATGTATCAATACAAAGTTTGTATGCAGTTCTACTACTGTACATAAACTATGCAAAGTAACCAAACAATGTATCAACTATAAATCCGATGCCTGATTGCTTTTTGACTGCGTTAAAAATACACATTGACGACGTTTTGAAATAGAATACATTGTACAAACACAAAGCAGCTAACATTTTGGAAGGCAGCCGTTTTGTGTGTTAATTTTATAAATGAGTAGCGGGACCTACAGTTTAAAGTCGATTCCGAACGACAGATTTGGTTTGAGAAACTTTTCATGGCTATTTGTATTTACTCTCAGAGTTTCTACCAGAAATCTGCTGAGAGGAAGTCACCGAAGAAATATTTTTATATTTCGTTTTCATGTCTGACCTGGGATTTGAACCGAGGGCTCACGTCTAATAAGCCAACATACTATCTACTAGACTACGGCGACTTCAAGTGATGTGAGAAGCTAGTCCTTAAGTCGGACTGACGGGTTGTAATGACCAACTATATAAGTACATATGTGTGTATATCTGTTAAGTCCGACAAGAGTATATAATGGACAGTGAGATTATATGCTCTGTAATGATAATTTTTATATAATCGTTCTTTACATTAGACCGACACAATACATCTTTCATACCTTCTTTTCAATTCATTGGCTTACTGAAGTTTCCCTTAAACACATGTTTCCAACAAAGTCAATGATCGTTTTACTGTAGTAGGTTCTAAAATGATAGGTTTACCATTTACCACAAATTTCGCAGCAATTTAAATTTGATTTATTATCGCTCACCTTGTTCAAACAGCATACCGCTTCAATTGTCCGGTCACTGCCGCAAATTTATCCGACTTTTAACGTGAATCGTGGTCGCTCAACTTAGTCTAACAGCACGCCGTGTCGACTGTCCGCTAATGAAATTTCAATAACATAAAGAAAACATATTTTAAGATACGCTTCATATCCTGAGTTTAGATTTCAATATCATCATAAATTTTAGCTCACCTCTAAGCTTTTTTTATAAGAATATCCCGTAAATTTGTCATGTACGGTACTACACGACCATTCTATTATTTGTACTGCCCTCAGTCGGTATAGGGTATCCCCATAATGTTTCCTCCAATCCTACTGCCCTGACAAACTTCAGTATGCTGCTCGATGTCAACAATAACATGAAACTATTCTCGCAAGCTCACCTGCTTGCTTATCGCTGAGAATGACAGGGCACTCAGTAGAGGGTAAGCTTATTTTGCGTAGCTAGAAGATTTAACCTCATAGAAGCCTAATACTAGGAATGGCGGCCTGTCTGTCAGATATTATTGTTATGTTCCATCCTTTTGATCTTCCATCCAAGTTGAATTGAGCACATCTTGCGATGGCATACACTTCCGTTTGCCGCGTAGCCGCGAGCTTCTGAAAGGGTTCGACGTGATTTATTCTAAGACCAAAACTAGCCGCTCCTCTTTCAAGATCCCTTCTAGATTTCTATAGCTGCCGGATTATTCCATTCATTATTATTACTAAGTCTCGTGGTAATGCACTTCCCTAAATTTTAGAGTTTACTGGCTCTTTCCAGAGCTTCAGTCACTGTGTGTGTTCGTTTTATACACGAGTGGCGAGATCTACAGTTTAACGTCGACTCCTAACGACAAATTTTTTTTTAGAAACTTTTCATGGCAATTTTATTTACTCTCAGAGTTTTTGCTACAAACCTGCTGAGAGGAAGTCGCCTAAGAATTTTTTTTATTTCTATTTGTTGAGGATGTGTGGTTTTCAACCGTGGCCTCACTTTTAAGGAGCCAATACAACTTCAGAGCCAGGGGATTATGTTAAGTTAGGTTAGGTTAGAGGACGTGTACTTGTCAATTGAGCCAAGTATAGTATCCGGAGGTCGAATTGACCCATTATACAACGTCCCTAAAAAGGAAGGATAATAGAAGGGATAGGAAAAAGGAGAGGAAGTGGGAAAAGTTTTACAGAACACAGAATCTGGAGAACCCAATGCCCTTTAGTAGGTTGAAAACCAGACTACTAAAGCGGGTGGAAACGGAATGTTATGGTTATTACTCCACAATAGGGCGTGTAAAACAAGCCGACTTGTTGTATGGCGACTGGCATCAGATCTTATCAATCTAACTATGTACATACATAATTGGCCATTACAACCCTTCAGTCAGGATTTCGACCTAGCTTCTCACTACCTACCTGGTATAATTTTAAGAAGGCACCACTTAAAATGGGTTAATATTATGAAAACATTATAAGAAGTAAACTGAAAACTTTGTGACATGTAATCGGAGAAAGAAAATGAAAAAAATTTACTGAAAGAGACATACATTTATGCTGAAGTGGCAAAGGAAAGACAAAAGCGTTGAAGTAACATTAACTTTAGCTGTTCATTCATTACAAATGCTAATTTTTCTGGATTTCATTGGATTTTTCTGCGCTTCACTTTGTGGCAACCACTTTCAATAAAGGATGTACATATTCTCAAGTTTGTTTTTCAATTTTTCTTTCAGTTTTCAGTCTTGTTGTTTTTGTTTTGTGTTTTTCCTTAAGTTATTGTACTATTGTCGTTTGTTGTCTACTTGTTAAGTTTGTGATATACACGGCGACATATAGAAGCAAATTGTTTTTTACCATAAAATGAAAAGTGAAACTCACGTTTTTCTATTTCACAGCTACAAAACTATGCGAGATGATAATGACGATGATGATGATGACGGTTACGGTGATGGTGACGGTGACGGTAACTGTGCGATAGTGTTGAAGAAAACTAAAAAAACTGAAACATTGACTAACTCTATAATAATTATAATGTCGCCGGTGATAATGACGATGACAACTAAACAAAGCTGGTGATCATAATGTTCACCCCATACACAATCGCAATCATTGTGGTGTTAGTCGTTGGGTCGTTCATTTACTTTTTGTTGTTTGTTTTTAGTTGACTGGCTTACTGACTTGATGTTTTAAACAAAAAAAAACTTACATTAAATTAGCATAATAATGATACAAATGATAGTGAGAGTAAACAAATACAAGAGGTTGCTGCTGCCTTTTGTCAAAAAGCAAGAAAAAAAGACTTCAAACTTAACTCAGTTTTCCTTTTCATTATATTTTTGAGGTTTTAGAAACAAAACGAAAAGACATAAATTTCATGTGGGTTTCGTTTTGGGAAAAACAAATTTTTTTTGGTTGTATTTTTTTTTTTTATTATTTTTTAATATAAATGTGTGCCATTTTTTTTTCTTCAAGCTAAAGATGACTTTAGAACCCTTTATAGATAGTTTAGTCTGTTAAAATAACAGGAATTGCTTAACTGACTAAAAAAAGGGGACAACAACTAAAAAACTAAAACTGAAAATTTTCAGAAAATTGCATAAATATTGTTGGATATTCATTCAACTGCATGAGTTGGTTTAGGTTTTATTAAACTGTGTTGTTAAAATCGTTTTATTTATAGCCGATATGAAATTTAGTTTTTTTTTTTGTTTTTTTACTTTCCTCTTTACTTTAAAGGTGTTGGCCTATTGCTTAAAATGTATACGTTGAATGCAATTTATGCTTAAATGTTTTGAATATAGTGTTTTCATATAATTTTGCTTTTGTTTATTGGTTTGTTGTTGTTTCTTGTTTTTTCAACATTTCATGTCTATCGATTTTATAATAATTTTGTTTAAAGTTTGTTGCTTAAGTCTTTTGTTTATTTTTGCCTAATTTTTACAACAATGTTATTGCTTTGTTTATTAAAAAATGTATTTTGAAATAAATATATTAACCATGTTAAATACAGATTAGTTAGTAGACAAATTTTAGATTTTAAATAAAAAAAAAATAAAAAATATGTTATTGAGTATGCGGCTGACAAATATTTATTCAGCAAAAGAGCGGTTAATGTGTGCCATTTTTAATAAGAATATAAATTTTAATATACGGTTATAATGCTATAGATTTAATATCTAATACCCTACTATTCATAAGAATATACTGCATAAGGAATATCTTGCAATTAAAGATCACATGCATATTGCCCTACCAAGAACCTGAGGGAAGCTTCCTTTATCACAAACTATACTCCTGATTTCCCTCAAAAGCCCAAACCAGAACAAAGTTAATGAATCAGCTCCACATCAAGGTATCTTCTTCCCTTTGAAAAGTATGTACGTTATTCGCTTTTATTATAAAACATTCATGGAGAAGTAGACTACGGGTCTAGTGTTAGCTTATTAGACATGAGGGCTCGCTTCAAAAATCCAGTCCAAACGTCTCGAACAAAACGAAACATGAAAAATATTTCTTAAGCAACTTGCAGTTTGTTGGCAAAAATTCTCAAACTAAATTAAATTGCCATGAAAATTTTTTCATAAATTTTATTGTTTGGAGTCGACTTCAAACTATAGGTCCTGCCACTCATGGATAAAATTAACACACACAGAGAGCATGAGTGGGAAACTAGATGGAATCCGGCCTGAAAGGTTGTAATGAACAATTAAGTAAGTGGTCATAGAGATAGTGTCCTCTGACTATAAAAAGTGTTCATAGCGAAATCATGGAATTAGTTGCTCCTTATAAAACGCAGCACTTGGTATGAAGCAAATAGCATGCAACCTGGCTTACTAAATCTATGCTCTAGTTTCTCATTGCTACTCTGCGCTTGTTGCATTTTGCAGTCCGATAAAAATCCAGAGAATTAAAAAAATCATTATAATCATGTACTAGCAACTTATAAAAGGTGTTTTTGAATCAGTGAAATAGCATTGACAAATCACACAATAGTCTCCTGCCTCATAGCCAGACATGGTTCAGTTTGCACAGTTTGAAAAGAATTTGACATAGGCGTGAGGCGACCATAGCAACACATTCATAAGTGATATCAATTTGTTCTTTGAAACGATTCATAACGTCGATTCCATCCAGTCTCGCTAGCTATAACGTGTCAAAATAAAATATTCTGATCCCAGGGACTCACTGGTATCTTCCAAGCGGGAAACTATGCCACCAAAAGATGTTCGCAATTGAATTTGAAATGAAGGTAAAAAAGCAGAACATAGCAATACTATTGGACAGTCTAGCCGCCATTCAATTATTCGACTGTAAGTAAGTATGGGACTGTCAACGGAAGCTGATTCAGATAGGTAGAGGAATAGAGTTACTCTCTTTTGAGTCTCAGCTCCTCAGAAACTCTCGACATTAAGCAAGCAGATAAGCTATCTAGAATCGATATTTCACGCTGCTGAACCACTCCAAGTTGTGGGAATGGAAGATCGGAAAGGTATACTCAACAAAATCGGAGATAAAGAAATTCAAACCAGGTACGGTTAGGGCAATTAAAACGTTTGGAATTAAAAATTTTGGGAAATTCCAATAAGAGGAAATCTTACTCACACATAAGACTATCATGGAATAACAAAAGGTTGGTAACCAGTCTCTTAACAGGGCACTATTACATCTCTTCAGAATGGGGTTTTTTTAGAGCCCAACATATTGTTTCTGAAACGACGAGGATGATTCATAGGACATGTAGACATTAATACTTTCCAGAAGGAAATACCTGAATGCTCGGCGGGAAAGTGTTCTTGGTAACACCGAGTCTTATCCTCTAGTTTACCATGCCAAAGGCTTGGGGGAGATATTAAAAGGATACCTTATAAAGATTAAAAGGAATACAATAGATCGGGTGGACCCAGTACTAAGGCAGTTCTTCACGATAATAATAATACCTGCGTTATTAACGAGAAGCTTTTAATCTAACATACTCAATTGAACTTAATAACCCGATTGTCGAAATGTGGCCTGCTTAGCTGCAAGATATTGTCTATTTCCATTAGGTGGTGCGATATAATGCAGTAGCTTAACCCTGGACGGTTACTCTTCGTCGAATCGACTAAGCTCATTTACACTTTATCATATAACTTTTTTATGTTTGACCAAATTTCGCTCTTTTTTTCAACAACGTTATTTGATAATAAAAGCTTGCAGTCAGTAGACGAAAAAAAATTTTTTTTTGTTCGTCGATTCGACGAAGAGTAACCTTACTGTACAAAAATGACCATCCAGGATTAAAAAAATGGGTGGCCCCGGTACGTTTACTCACTACAAGCTTTCGTAATCAATCAAGATTGTTTATAAAAAGAGCGAAATTTGGTCAAACATAAAAGAATTATCTGGTAAAGAGTAAATGTGCTTCGTCGATTCGACGAACAGTAACCAATTAGGGTGAAAGTGTTCGTCGATTCAACGAAGAGTAACCTTAATGTACAAAATAGAAGAGTAACCGTCTAGGGTTAAAGAAGTTCAGTGAGGGATGATAGTTCTTGCAGGGTATCCAACCGTATAGGGTCGATGGTTGATGTAACAACAAAATGTAAGCTCATAAGCTATTTCAGAACCTATTTTAGAAGACAAGACACTCAATTTCTGGGTAGTGCACCCTCCTAAAATCTTATTTCCTGTAGATTGACATCCAGTAAACTATTTTCGTTGAATCAACAGAATATACTACCAAATGTAGTTTGTTTTTATAAGGACATCCTTAACAGCGAGCTTTAAATATAGTTGACCATCAAAATTTATATTTTTCCTAATTGCAAACCACATTAAAAATTAATCCAATTTAGAATAATTAACCAAAAAAATATATAAAAAATGTATATATGTTTGGTATGTAAATATATAATACAATAATAAGTAAATTATTCAAAAACAAAAGAAAAATAAAAACAAAAGCATATCAAATAATTATGGCATTATGGGTGTACCCCATTGCAGACTGCTTGTGTGGTTGGTTATTGGACTAGCGCTAGCTCGCTGGCTTGCTGTGCATGCGCATTGCGCTTTATCATAATGGGTAGCATGGTGGTATTGTAGGTACTGTTTGTGTTACAATACGTTTAAATAATGCAAATTAAAGCTTTAAAAACGAAACCAAACGTATAACGTATTTTGCGCTGCTATAATTGCTTGTATCTATGTATTATTAAAAATTATTTCAATTTAATTGTACAGAGTACAGAGGACTCTCATAATTATTAATTTCATAAGAGGAAGTTTTGTTTGTTGCATTTGCTCTTTTTCATTTTATTTCTTCTGTCTTTCTTTTAAACTATATTTCTATCATATTGTTTTCAGTTGTTTTTTTAAATTATTTGATTGTATTATCGGATATTTCTTTTTATTTTGTTTATTATTCTTTTCTTTTCTTTTTTGAGTTTCTATTAGACAAATAGTGTTAATTTCGTTTATTATGTTGTTTGTTGCTATTGCTGAGCTTTAATAAATTATTATTGAAAATCAACGTTCAATCATTTGCCTTTGTATTGTGTTTATAAGGTGTTTGAACATTTAAGTTGTTTTATTATTATTTTATTTTATTGAACTGTATAAAGTATTTATTAAAGGCGGTAAATTTCTATTGTTAGGGTAAGCCGGATTGGTATTAAGCTTAAGTGTACGCTACACCTCAGTATGTGGTTTGTTTTTGGTAACTTAAATGGTTAGATGTAGTAAAATCAGGCCCAGGTTTAATTTCATCAATCCAACTAAAACAAATCTCAAGCATTGCTCATCAGATTCAATTACATAGGCTGGGAAATTTAAACGTTTAAATTTAAAAATGCAATTAAATGGAATGGTTTGAATCTTTGCCAAATTTATCTTTTCCTTGTGAAATACAATTGCTTCGGTTAGAAATTGAGTATTATTTCATTCATATGGTTACCGCGGCTCGCCTCACAGTAACTCATTCAATCGAACCAATTTTCGTGCACTATTACGAATGTAGGTGGTCGTGCCTCGGCAATGGCATCACAAATATTGGCCTTCAAATGCTCAATTTTCTCTGGTTTGTCGCCATAATACCCTTCTTTAACAGCGCCCTACAGAAAATAGTCCAATAGTGTCAAACCGTAGCTTCTTGACATCCAATTGACATCACCATTTTGGCTAATTAAACGGCCATCAAATGTTTGACTCAATAAATCGATTGTGGCATGCGTGGCAAGTTACACCATTCTGTTGAAACCAAACATCGTTCACATCAATACCATGAAGAGCGGATACAAAACTACCGGTTATCGTGATGCGATATGTGTCTCCATGAAATGTGTGGCAAGTTTCACCATCCTTTTGCAACCAAACATCGTTCACATCAATATAATGAAGGACAATGGGTTATCATGGTGAGGCAGATGTCTCCATTGACTGTAATGGTTACGCCGTCTTCATTTTCAAAGAAATATGGGCCAATGATGCCTCTGCTCTACAAACCACACCAGACAGTCACTCGTAATATTTGCATTGGCATCTGTAAGACCACGTGTGGGTTTTCTGAGCCCCAAATACGAAAAAATACGGCAATTTTGCTTATTAACGTACCCATCAATATAATGCAGCATAAAGTAAATAAAATGCGCTGTAGTACACATTCAAAAACAAAGTTGTTGTCGCCTCAATTTCAAAGTGGATTGGTCGACCGACAATAATTTCGATTACAGAAAATCACGTTATTGTAGAGAGAGATTTGCAGTTAATTTCCTAGGAATTCTCATTGGTCGACTATGGCAAAATGTTGTCGAAGCCTTTGAATCTTACTAAAGTCATGGCCTGCTTTTCCGCCTTTCGATATGATAATTTTTACTTCAATATTTAATACTTAACACAACTCATTAGCATAACAGAACTGTTGTATGATTTTTACTAAAGGTCTAAAGCTATTTGCCGGTACTAACTCCCATAGCATTAGGTATATGCGGCCCAACCCTACAGCTGTTATGCTCTTCAAGCAGTTGATTTTCTTAGTCATTTAAAGATTATCTAGAAGATCCATCAATATATCATGCTTACTTGCAGAACTTGTAGAGAATAAGGCTTCCTACCCAGCTGGATTAAAGCAATGAACAGAGTTCTATTACGGTCTCCAACTGTTCTGTTGTGCCCATGAAATTTCGGCTGGTAAGCTATTTAGATAAATAACAGATACAATTTTAAAATCAGTTGTAATTCAAGGATC
Source organism: Sarcophaga caerulescens (assembly GCA_927399465.1). NCBI lineage: Eukaryota > Metazoa > Arthropoda > Insecta > Diptera > Sarcophagidae > Sarcophaga > Sarcophaga caerulescens. The sequence goes on along the minus strand of OV656872.1, from coordinate 117,094,847 downwards.
AGAATCTCAATAAAACCAGAATGTATAAACAATTAGAAAACCCATGTAAATGTTTTAGATTTCTTCTCGAATTATTGCCAAAGGGAAGTCTTACACTAGAAGGCCGTGAGAATGGTATGTATTTCTAATGTATTTCAATACCAATTGAATTCTAATTATAGCTTGGATGCCCAGGTAGTCTAGTGGCTAGTGTGCGTAAGGGTCGTCGGTTCATCTCCCACCAGGTCTGTTACATTGCTTCATTCAAGAACTTAAGAAAATAAATTCTTTATCGCCTGTTGTGTTATGTTGACACTATCATTGGATGATGATTTGTTTTGATTTGTTGATTGGTTTATTTTTAAGGGTACCCATGTAGTCTTTGTTAACCAACTACTGTTTAATTTTATTTTATTATTAACTTATTTGTTTATATTTTCTTTGTTAAAAATTTATTGATTCTGTTAATACGCCCCATCATCAGCATTCAGACATTGGTTCATAGGCAAAATAGAAAAAATGCTTTAAATTGAACATTAAATTCAAAGCTGTATTATTGATACGATATTTTAATATGCTTAATTACATTGGCAAAAAGTGTTGGCAATTAAAATGCTCTTAAATCTGTTGATTTCTATCGTCGCCCATATAATTTTATAATTAAAAAGGATTTAAGCTCTTTTAGCTACATACACCATAAAAACTCTTTTCAAATTTAAATCGTATAGCTTTTGTTGTTAAAATTAACTTTATCTCAAGCCATTTATTTAAGAATGTTTTATTGGCTTAAGCTAAAATCAATTAAGAAACATACAATGCTTCTTGCCGAAGTCATGTTAAGTTTTATAATTAATAGGTAGCATTTTTTGGGGGTTTGAACCACACTGTGGGTATTAAATCTTATATGAATTACAATATTTATAAAAAAAAGTGGCATAAAGTTGAAAAAAATAACACAGAATTTGTGTGATACCATCATAGAAGGAAAAAAAGGAAAAACATTCAATATCAGGGAAAGCAAGAGTTTTTAAATTTTTTTAGCAAAACCGCTTACCTGCCATTCATCTGGAATATATATTCAGTCCGATGCAAAAGCCTAATATCTTTCCAATTTCATGGTCCTGTAAGTAATAGCCGTAACGCTAAAGACCACTTTATTCTTAAAATTGAATTCTGTTTAGTCTTTTTGATATCGTAACCACCTTCAGCTTAGAAACAATTGGCATTTCGAACCACAATTTTAATCGCTACAACCTTCACTCTTCTGGTGAAACAGTGCCAATTGAATAATGATCGCTAATTTTAATTAAATTTTGTGGATATCTTCAATTGTGCAATAACACGTATTTAAGCTGCATGTTGAGGTTGAAGTAGACGTAGTAGAGTGGATAGTGTGTAGGCTTATTAGACATGAGGCCTCGGTTCAAACCCCATATCAGACATATCCAACAAAGCGAAATATGAAAAAATATTTTTTCGGGGACCAATCAAATAGGTCTTTTCGCACAATGATAGAAGAATAACCATTTTAACTGCAGCAATTGTACTATCAATAGATGCTTTGGTAGATGTGAAGTTTTGATAATACCACAGTTTTCCGTTATCCCCTATTCACCAAACCACTCGGATCTTCTGATTAAGTGACTTACGCTTTAAACACAATAAACGCAATGCCGCAAACGTTGCCTTTAAAATAATAACTATCATATACTCCCATGTATTCTATTCATATACTCCCATCTGTTGAGAGATTGCAGTGTTTGCTGCGCTGCATTTCCTCCAGATCACCTATGTGATAGACACCAAGTTGCCTTTTTCTCTTCCGACTAGGCATATGCCCTATAGCTGAACAGTTTTCGCTTCTTCCTCATTTCTACAGTTTTTGCGTACTAGGTGTACGTCATCACGACCACCATAGTAAGTATGCATTTTTCGAGTTTTGAGCAGACTTTAGAGAGTTTATCAAACTTTAGAATTCATTACAGCCAGTTCATACCCACCGCACTACAGTAACTTGAAATGCCATTGTTCCGTGTTATCCATATGCTCTGTTCATCAACGATACATTGTTGAGAAATCTGCGACAACTATAGACCTTGTTGCAGTGCATTGAATTGTAATTTAGTGCTCTTATCGCAGCCTTGCCCTAGTCTAGTGTTCTAGTGTGTTGCCTTATTACACGTGAGGCCACGGTTCAATCCCCAGGTCAGACATCTCCATCAAAACGAAATATGAACAATTGTTATTTCTGTAACTTCCTCTCAGCAGATTTTTGGCAAAAATTCTGAGAGTAAATAAAAATGCCTTGAAAAATTTCTCAAAAAGAAAAAAAAAATCAATCGTTCGGAGTCAACTTTAAACTGTAGGTCCTGCCACTCATGCATAAAATTAACACACCCAACATAAGTGGTGTAAGAAAATAGGTTGTAATCCTGACTAAAGGGTAGTAATGAACAATTATGTATGTATTCATATGTTGTTAAAACTATAAAAGAAGCATTTATACATCATTTGGTAGTAATGGAAGTAATTTGTTTTTAATTCATGAATAATTTTAATTTGTTCACATTTTTGTTTTTCCAATCCAGTAGTATAGTATGCTATGAGTAACTGCCAAACTCAAACTAAATAACAGAGTTTGATTAAATTTTGACATTAACTGATACGGGCTTGTTAACAGCAGCAATATTGCACTCTTATTAAAAAGGCAGGAAATTTCAAAATTCGCGGAGTTTACGACCAGGCTTGTTAATAAAGAGATGAAGAAGATAACTTGGGCAGGGCTTTGTATGTTAAAGAAATGAAAAGGAATTTAAAGAATTTAAAAAAATACAAGATTTTTAAATTAAAATCTTTTGCTAACAAAGAGAATAGGAAGTCAATGTTTTAATTAAAAAAATTTGTTTGCAGTTTAAGAACGCATTTTGAAATCATGGCACACCATGGCCACGGAAACCTTTTCATAACTAGCTGACCGACTACAAAATAAAATTATTGTCTTTTTTTTGTTTTTTTTCAAATAGAAAACACAATAACAGCAACCGCACCCCCATTTGAAATCAAACCATAAATAATTCGAATACGAAATAGAATATTTCAATGAGATTGCATTTGATTAGCCATAACGTTAAGACGTACCTACCATACACATTAATGTGTTCTTATTCATGTTAATCTAATTTTCTAAGGTGTTGATTTCATACTATCGCCAAGTAATCTAACTGAATGACATCTTTTCCGTCATTCAATACCACCGACATTGCTGGTCATTAAAATAAAGAAAAAAAAAACAACACTATTGATAGACAGCATTTTCCTTTGAAAACAACTTTAGCTAAGGCAAGAATTTGCAAATCCAACTTTAAACTTTATTTTGCACCGACTGTACTATAGGAAATCATTTGTTGGGTTTGTGTATGTGTGTTATAATTTAGTATTTAAGGTGTGTTCCCATCCAATGTAGTGTCTCTGATGTCTATAATAAACTATATTTACAGAAAAAGCGAAAAAAGAAACACACAAAAAATGAAAAAATATTGCAAAAAAACAATAACAAAACATTGTGGTAAAATGTATAAAATAGACTACATGTTGCCATTATTATTGTTACTATTGCTTCTATTGTTGCTATTGTTGTTGTTGTTGTGGTTTGTGTTTGTATATTGCTTTTTAGCTGGTTTATTATTATTATTTTCAATTTCATTGCCTTTTTCACGTTCAGAAATCTATACAAAATCCAACACGGCAACAACAATAATAATAATTTTACAATGTATGTATATATGTAGATTAAAGATATTAAAATCAAATACAATAATAGCAACGTTAACAAACACAATGAACATGTTTGAATTCTTTTAAAGGCCGTTTGAATAATTTTTATATGCACTCACAATGGCTGAACCAATACATGCAAATCGTTATGAATACCACGTTATTTTATTTATTTTTTTATTTTTATTTTTTTTTTCCTCAACATCAGTCTTATGTTAATAATAGAAAATCTAACGGATTTTGCTCTATTAATACCCTCAATAACATTGTAATACAACAGTTTAAGATAAACTACGTATGTATGTATGTATACTGTATGCAATCAAATATTTTAATGCCTGCTTTTACACTAGCAATGGAATTATAAGGAAAATGATATGAATAAAAATTAAATGAAATTTTAAAAAAATGTTTTAATTATTAAAAGAAAAGCTGCGATTAAGCCGTAGTGCTCGATGTGGCGCAACAAATCTTTAACTGTCTCACACTCAAAATCATAATAGAGTAAGGCGTTGAGCAAATCATGGAATTCGATTAGTGATATACCCTGATACGTTGCTAATCTATAGCCTTGTAACTAAATCAGAGAGTAATATGTAGTTAAATTTATTAAACCTTCTAGGAATAGGTAATACTTCTCTCTATTTTTTTAAAAGTAAACAGGTTTGCAAGAAACTTCACTAACACAATTAACACCTGGAAACAATAAAGTCAGACGATAAACAAAAGTCAGGTAGTATTTTCTATTGGGAAAAAAGATAAACTCAATGAGCAATGTTCCTTCCTAATACATCAATCTAATAAATTTGTTAATCCATTATCGCTGGATGTGCTGGAATAAACAAATTACCTGGTTATTAAAATTAATATAAAGCAAACAGTTTCTAATTTATTTTGAGAAAAGACTTATTTTGCTTAAGTAACGAAAAGTACGCCCAAAAAAGGTAGAATAATTCATTACTTAATGGACTACAGACAAACTCAAAGTGAACGAACCATGACTATACAACTTAAATCGAATTTTAACACCAAATTATATGCCTACAGGTCAACTACACCCTGGGTCTACCACACCCTCGTTACTTAAGACTCTATTTAATTTAATTTTATTTTTTTTGTTACTTTTGGTAATCTTTTTATGCGCTTTCGTTATTGTAATTTGCTGTATGTTTGTCCCTTACTTACTAACTTAGTCATTATAACCATTTCAGTCAGGATTTCGACTTAGCTTCTCACACAACTCATGTAGTTTCAACAGATTTAAAATTACCAACAGTCAAATTTCTAAAATACCCTTTGAAAGACTCTGTATTCTATGCATAATTGCTCATTACAAACTTTCAGTCAGGATTACGACCAAGCATTTTACACCACTTATGTTGTGTGTGATAATTTTATCTATGATTGAAGATATTTTTGAGAAACTGTTTCATGGCAGTTTTATTTGCTCTCAGAGTTTTTGCCAGAACTCTACTGATCTAATTGTCTAATAAACCAACACACTACGTACTAGACTATGATCGAACACAAAAATTAAAATCCCGAAGATTACAAATTATATGCGAGAACATTTTAGAATTTTGTGTCTGAGCTAAACCTAAGGTGATCATATTGTCGACTTCAAATTCCAATTAGAATTTGAAAAATAATGAAAAAAGATGGTTTATTACTTTAGTGCAAATCAATGGAGCTCTAAGTATTTTCAAATGTATCAAGCAATTTATTCTTTCAAGATTTCCATACATGATCTCCGCATTGCTAGTGTAAACACTGCATGTTTTAAAACGTGTATATGGTACTCAACGGTTAGCAAAGCAAAACTATTTCTTATACAATTTAAACTTATTAACTAAGATACATACATACCTATGTACATATGTATGGTATGTATAGACTAAACACAGTATGAACTCGCCTTCTTAGCTTTGTTTTAAGATAACTATTATTTTTATTATTATTATTGTTGTATTATTTTTTTTTTTTTTATTGTTGTTCTGTTTTAATATGTTTAATTTTATTATTTTTTATTGCAAGCCAAACTATATGCATATTTTGCTGTTATGAACTAATATAGGCAAATCTGTTAGCAATTATGATTTATTGTTAAACAATAAAAAAAATACACAAAAAAACAAAACAAAAACAAAATATTCAACAAGTTAAGCCATAATAAATAAGAAATTCAGACCAATATGCTGTATAAATAAGCAGAAAAAAAATTATATTACAATCTGTAATAATTTATTATGACCAATAAACAAGAATTATAATGAAAACCAACAGAAAAAAATGGAAAAAAAATGTTTCTGGTCAGATAGCATAGAAGGTGAAGAAAATAAATAAAAAAACATTAAAAAACGGATGTAATTTGTTATTACCGGCAATGAAATATTTTCCACACAAAGATTTAGATTTCTTACTGCCACAATATGATTTCAAATTTACAATATGTAATCTTTATGTTTTTTGTCTTCTTCTTCTTGTATTTCTGTTTATATAGAGGAAGAAGCAAAATAAAAATTTGTTATCTTCGGTTATTATAATTAGAAAACATTAAAATGTTAAGTAATGTTTTCGTTTAAGTTAATTTAATTGCTTTACTTGTAAAGTAAAAATGTTGAAACCCATGATGATGCACGGTAAATGGGTCAAAACATCCTCGATCTCATCATCAAAGAAATTTCTTTTTGTTTTTTGGCTTAGTCATGATTATTATGATTAACAAATATTGAAATTTCATAAATATTTTCTACAAATAAAATATGATTTACAAAAAAAAAAAAAAAAAATAAAAAAGAAATTTCAAGTCATACTAACATCACATGTTAACTAAGAAGGTCACTTGTGTAATGTATTTTCAACTCTAGATTAGAAAGAAATACTTTGGTTTTCATTTACTTACCATCATTATTTAGTACTAAAGCAACTCAGTCCGTGTTGCTGGACTATTCGATAACATATGTATGTATGTGTGTTGCCATATTTACAATAAAAAAGAAAATTTATTTCATCCGTTTCCTTGGGAATAATTTTTTGGCAAATTATAGGCAAACTTCAGACAATTGAAAGTGAAATATAAACCAGCTGTCTCGAGAAACATTGTGTTGTTATTTAAATTATGTGAAGTAGGATCTTCCAACAAGGACTTAAGAACTTTAACAACTGATGACAGTTATCTATTCAGTCAAAAGTGACTCAAAATCACGATAGACGATAGGCGGATATCAACAACATGTGCAAATTAAAAAAAAAAAAAATAAAAAAGCAACAACTCGCGCACTTCGTCAATTCATCTTATGAGGACCATTCGCAATGTGGTGGATAAGTTCGAGTTCAGTGCTTCAGCAAACGACCGACTAACAAGATCTGCCGAAAAAAGTAACACTGCACGTGAGAGTGTGCCGATGAATCCGAAACAGTTGATTTTGTCTTGTTCGCAAGAACTTGGCCTTTCGCAGATCTGCATTCAAATAACTGAATGGGATTGAGTGTAAACGACCAAACGACCATCGACACGATAACGTGTATTCACTGAATGGCAGCAGTTGGAAACTGTCCCCAAAAAATCATAGTCAGCGAATATAGGCTTATTTACGGTTGAATAGGTACGTGAGTAAAAAAAAATGTAAAATTGGAGACGATATCAATCCACATAAGATCCAGGAACGAACAGTACATCCCGAAAAACTTACTGTTTGGTGTAGATTTTGGTGCTGGTATCGTTATCGGTCCATATATCTTTGAACACGACATTGGCCAGGCTATCATTGTAAATGGCTGGCGCTGTAGGTGGTTGATTAAAAACTTTTTTTGACCTAAATTTAATTCTCTGGACATCAATGACGTGTGGTTTTAATAGGACGGCGCTACGTGCAACTTACTTGTGCTCATGCACATAAGCCACGATCATCTCACGTGGAGATGATGTGAACTCACCACTGAGATGGAGCAGTTTGACACCGTCATATTTATTTTTGTGGGGTATTCTTGAGTCGAAGGTGTATGCGAAAAAGCCACAAACCACAGCTGTCCTCAAAGCCAACATAGTCCATGCGATCGGTCAAGTTCAGATTAATTTATGCGCCAAAGTCATATAAATTTGGCACTTTGGGATGAGTACCACCAAAATGCGTTTTTTGGTAGACATTTAAATGAGGTTTAATTGAAGTCGTCGTAGCGTAGTAGATATTGTGTTGGCTTCATATCCCAGATCAGACATCAAAACGAAAATATTAAAAAAATCTTTGTTCGGCGACTTTCTGTCATGGCAAAAACTCTGAAAATAAATAAATTTGTCGTTCGAAGTTGATTTTAAACTATAAGTCACGCCAGTCATGTATAAAATAATCATACACAAAATAAGTGGTGTGAGAAGCTAGGTCGTAATCTTGACTGAAAGGTTGTAATGACCAATTATGTATGTATGCAATGGCATCAATAGGTGTATATCGATGATATCTTACACACACTTTGTTTTATTTAAAATCAAAGATAGGATGCGTTTAATGAAGGAAGCTCTATTTTACGGTTGAACTGTCTCAATCATCTATGGATGGCCCTTAAAATATTATGTAATCCATAAACCAGTGTCATTAAAATTCTTTGTCACTTTTAACATTGTTTGCTTTAGACACACACAAATTTTTTTTTTTTAGAAGTTAAGAAAATATGAATTGTGAATTAAAATCAGAAAGAAAAAAGCATTTAACCAACCATTGCATTGGTTATTTTTCACAGCAGCTTTTTTATAACAAATCAATTGGTTGTACATCATTTAAATTACTCGGTAATCCCAGCCAAGTAATTATGCGCAACAAATAGGAGCAAGAAAAAATATTCATAATCTTAGGAAAAATAAATCATAAACAATTTTAAATTTGTACAGGCAATTTACAACAAATTATTAAGCAAATTACATTTAATAAAGCAAACAGAGAAAAAAATTGTACGCAAAAGCTATTAAAAATTCGGTATGTTTTTACAAGTTTTCAAGTGAAGAAATCACTCGTTTGAAAATAAATTGAAAAACTATAGCGACGACACGACAAGAAACTTCAAACATTAATAAAAAATGTTTGGCTGAAACTACAAAATTGCAAAAGAAAAACAAACTAAAAATTCGAAACAAAAATTACCAAGAAGTGGACAGCATTTGCGTGTAGCAATAATAAATAAATCGTTACGCACATATTCTGTAACACTTAGAAACAACATAATATCGACAGACAATAATATGAGGAACTGGAATAAACCCATCGATTATTAAAAATCAATTTTAATCGGCATCTGATGTTAAGCAAATGCTTCATAATTTAGTGTGTTGTCCGTTAATATTTTTGTATGCATATGTGTGCTTAACTTCAACAAACACCAAATACGCTTAAGCTGTTAAAGCAAAAAAAAAAAAAACAGAAAAAAAAAGAAACAAGAGCTTCAAAATCATGTTGCATTACAACTATGCAGCAAACATATTTTAGTTGCTGGTTTAAGAAGCCGCTTTAAAAATTGATTTACATACACTTGTATGTCTAGTTGAAGAAAAAAAATTTTCTGTTTGCAAGGAATGCGTTGTTTGCATTGCATATGTTACACAATGGGTCAATACATATATTAATTCAAATGAAAAACATTAACATTTTTGTACATTTTAAATGTTTATTTTGCTTTGATTGTTAGCAGGTTCTTTAGCTTAGCAAGTTCTACAACTACGGTGTTGAAATCTATCATTGCTTGCCATCTGTAAACGGATTATATTGGATGCAGCTGTCAAATTTTGCGCAATGACTCTTACTTTCTCTACAGATGAGGCACTGTCTGTCCTCTCTAGAGCTCGTCATGATTTAGGTTGCTTCCTCAGTATATTATTTGTAGGCATTCAATATCTCTTTTCAATTCAAACCAGTATTGCTCGGCTATGTAGTCAACCACTACCCCCAAAAATTGATTACTTTTTACTTACTTAATTGGTCATTGCAACCATTTAGTCAGCATTACAATCTAAGCTTGGCACACCACTCGCTTTTTGGTGTGTTAATTTAATCCAAGAGTGGTAGAACCAACAGTTTAAAGTCGACTCAAAACTACAGATTTGAGCAACTTTTCATAGCAATTTTATTTACTCTTAGGGCCATTATTACAACTTGCCGTTAACTAAAGGGAGGATTTTTTTTTTTAATTTTAAATTGTTTTTCATTATTATAACTAGACAATATGGTAGAAGTGAGCGTTAAGCTAAAGGTAGGATCATCGTACCGGTAACTTTTAAAGTTAAGTTTATGTTTGAACTTGCCATAATATATAGTATAGTATTTTCAATATGGCAACTTCAATTATAAACAAAATGAGCCACTGCGTTTAAAAAAAACTTGTTTAATTGACCAAGGTTATCGACATTGCTCCGGCACTGCCATATTTTTGAATAAAGCTAAATTTATTTTATCTGTAAGTTGTAATAACGAAAATAAGTTAAAGGTAACTTTACAGTTCCATTTGGCTAAAGGTACCTTTAACTAAAACCAAGTTTAAGGGCAAGTTGTAATAATGGCCCCTAGAGTATTTGCCAGAAATCTGCTCAGACGAAGTCGCCGTTTTTATATTTAGTTTTATTTGAGGTGGGGTTTGAAATACGGGCTCTCTTGTTATGGCAAACACCCTGCGAGTAAATACATACATACATACATAATTGGTCCTACCAATTTTTCAGTCAGTGTGACGATCTAGCTTCTCACACCACTTATGTTGTGTGTGTGTGTGTGTTAATTTTATACATGAGTGTCGTGATCTACAATTTAAAGCCGACTCTGAATCACCTTCCGATTGACTGCTTGCTGCTTTTTACATGTTAATGGTATAATCGTTTCTTACTTCTTTCGAAATAAGCAAGTAGCAGTCATTACGGTGAATGGCAGCTATCAGCCGAACTTCGGTAACATCTGATTTCAACAGGACAATGCAACCCGCAGTACAGCACGCTTAACCATCGATTTATTGCAAAAATTATTTTCCAGAAGTGGTTCTCTTCACTTTATTTAAGAAATAATTTTTGTTTGTAAAACATCAGTAAAGAGCTCTTTTAACACGGTAAAGCATTATTGCGATAATATTATTGTTTGGAGGTAATTTCCCCAGTATGGTGTTGGAAACATAATATCGTGTACAAGGCATTTGGAAAGTAATGCATTATGTTGTAATTCTATGAAATTTTATTCTACATTACATACATACATAATTGGTCATTATAATCCTTCAGTCAGGATTACGACCTAGCTTCTCACACCACTTAAGTGGTGTTGGCTAATAAGCCAACACACTACCTACTAGACTACGGTGACTTAACAACATGCTACATTATGTCGTAGAAAATATGCCACTTCGGTGCTTGTTCCTGCAGGATAATTAACCTAAATATACTGCAAAATGCATCAAGAAATGATTCGAACATAATAATATTAATGTATTCTACTGGACGGTACTATCTTTAGACTCCAATCTGGTTGAGAACTTGTTGTTGAAGTGTAGCAAAAATTGAGACAAGCTTTGGCAATTAATTTAGGCTGAGTGGTAAGATATACCGGATTCGGTATGGCAAAATCTTGATGCTTAGATGATGTCTCTACAAAATACTAATCACTCTAGAATGATATTAGAACTTAAATTAAATCAAATTTATTAGAAGATATTGTGTTGGCTTATTAGACGTAAGGCCACGGTTTAAACCCCACCAGGTCAGATATCTCCAACAAAACGTCTTCCTCTCAGCAGATTTCTGGCAAAAATTCTGAGAGTAAATAAAATATCACATTAAAAACTATAGGTCCTGCGACTCATGTATAAAATTAACACACACAACATAAGTGGTATGAGAAGCTAGGTCGTAATCCTGACTGATGGATTGTAATTATCAATTATGTATGTATGTGTATGTGTGCGTATATTATTATATTAATATTCTTTTATAACTGTTTTAAAACGAAAATGTTAAATAAAAAGAAAGTTTAAGACCGCTTTGAAATTTGTTTTTGTGCTATATAAGTTAAGCAAAAGTGGAATTACTTATTAACAATTTTCTAATTTTACTTACCTTCCCATCAAATCTCTTAGTATAGTATTGTTGCTCTAATTTTTTTCACATCACTGTGATGCTTAAGGTCCCTATTCATTTATTAAATACAGATAAATGAACCTGATGCCATGCCTTGTTAACTTTAATTAGATCAGTTATTATACGGTAACAATCTTAAATCAAGTACCCTATGCCATAAATAAAACAAATTTCAGTCAAATATGATGCTGTGATGAAGCAATAAAACGATTTAAACAATTACTAAATTATATGGAACCAGTTCCGATCGATTTAATTGAATATTCTTAAGTAATAAATTCCGGTCTACGAAGAAAACAAAATAATAGACAGAAAACGTGAATTAATTGGAAATTTTAAATTTAAAATAAAATTCAGACCACTTTTAAAACCCGTTAGAAGAAAGCCACACATTTTAAATTGATTTCTTAAACGTGAATTAATTTCTCACATGCTTCAACAAATTCTTTTTATTTAAACTTTATTTTACGATTTTTGTTTTTTGTTTTTTTTTTTTTTTGTTCAGTTTAAACTGTGTTGAGTTTAGTAAGCAATTTGGAGAGGAGAAAAAAATACATAGTTTTTCCCGGGAAATTTCTACTGCGAAAGTTTATCACACTTTTTTCAAATATCAAAACTAAACACAGTAAAATATTTATTTCCGCTTAAGCAAAATTTTGTCATTTCCTGTCCCATAGTATTAGTTTGTTTTTCTAAGAAAATGCGTTTTTTGCTTCAAGAAAAAGATTCTCAAACGTTGAGTATTTTTTTATTTCTTTTTTTTTTAGTTAACGTGTCTTTAGATTTCGTTTATTTGCTTTGAGTTTAGCATAGCTAGAGAGGAGTAGAGTAGAGTTTGTCAGTGGCATGAGGGTATTTGGTAAAGTATTTTGAATAATGGCCTTTTGAAGCTGTTGTTGTTGTTGTTAGTTTGTAGTGATTTTTATACACTACTTGTTGGCGTCTCTAATACCTCTTAACTGTTTAGCTGTCGATATTTGTTTTGCCTCTTTTCCACTGTCAGCTTAAGTTTGTTTTCTTCACCGTGTTCCTTGTTTAAAATAAAAAAAAAAATTTAAAATCTTTAGCTTCTGGTCGGCTTTGTTTTTTGAAAATGTTAAAAATGTTTTGGCTATCAGGTGTTGATGTCTGTTCATTTAACTTTGTAGAGTTTAACTTATTTTTTTTTTTTTCATACACTTAAATACACATCAAAGTCTCTTTTTTTTTTGTTTTTGAGCCATGTAAACTATAGCATCGATGATGTTGATGTTGTTGCTGATGATGATGATGATTTCAAAGTCAAATTTTTGTTTCTTTGTACCAGTTGTGGTATATTTTGTAAGTTTTTTTGTTTCATGAAATTTTACATTAAAAAAAAAATTGTTTTCAAATTTATTTTTATGCCAAGAATTTTAGAATTTGAATAGATGTTCGAATTTTTAGGTTTGAGAAAATCTTTTCAATCATTAAACAAGGAATGTCACTCTATTTACGTTATTTACCATTAAATAATTAAAATAATGCAAGATTAACGTTTAAATTCAATTCAACTAAAGGTGGCTATTAACAGCATTTCAATGGCCACAGAAAAATTTCTAACAAAAAAGTTTTCAAAGCAGCATTTTCCATTTTAGAAAAATTTTATCACTCTAGAGTCCCAAACTCAATTTCATTTAATAGGTAAATGAAAATCGACACAACATGGAATTTTTATCGATTTTTATGCCGCATAATAAATCAAAGGGTTGAATTATTTCCCCTCTTTCAGAACTTAGTCGGGTTTGTGGCAGTTGATGCATAAACCCATTTTGGATGATGGCTACGTGAACACACAAATTTGTAGTATTTGAGATCATAGCAATGGAAATGAGATCCAAGAACGTCTAATACATCCCGAAAAAAAAACACTGTTTGGTATGGCTGTTTGCCATGCTTCTTTGGCAAGGTCAACGATGTCAACAGTAAGCATTATACATCGGTAAATGATTCTATTTTTTTGGCCTGAGTTAGATGATCTCGACATCAATGATATGTGGTTTCAACAGATCTCCTCTACTAACAACACAGCTCATGTCATATTGTAAATGTTGTGTAAGGTATTTATGGGCATGGTCATCTCACATGAAGGTGATGTAAATTAGTTCATGCGATTTAACCTCGTTAAACTTTTTCTTGTGCAGTTTTCATAAATCGCATATGTTTTTCAAAAAGCCACAATTACAATGGTTCTCGTGGAACATATAAGAAGTAATCAGTCAAATTCAGCCTGATTTATCCAACAGAGTCCATGTCTCCATTCCACATTTTGGATATGCTTTACATAGGGAACTTATGGTGAACATTTCATGGATTCGATGGATTCGAATTAAACAATTCGATTATATCTCATACGCACACACATACATACATAAAATAATTGGTCATCACAACCCTGCAGTCAGGATTACGACCTAGCTTCTCACAAGACTTATGTTGTGTATATTAATTTTATATATGAGTGGCGGGACCTACAGTTTAAAGTCGGCTCCGAATGACAAATTTATGAGAAACTTTTTCATGGCATTTTAATTTAGACTCAGAATTTTTGCCAGAAATCTGCTGAGAGGAAGTCGCCGAAGAAATATTTAAGTTTCGTTTGGTTGGCGATGTCTGATCTGGGGTAGACTTCAAACAATAAGTCATCACAACATGTGTGGTGTTAGCAAAGGATTGTAATGACGAATTTTGTAAGTAGGATTTGCATAACCTATCATACTGGGGCCTTCGCCCCAGCCTTTTGTACTTGAAGGAACTAAAAAGGAATACAAAATAAGCCAATACTAATATTTTTAATCTTCTTTTTTGCTTTACTTAAATCGCTTTCTAACGCATGAATTATGATGTACGTGTGTTATAATTAAAAGAGCTATTTTAGGTGTTGAAAGTTTCCTAATTAAATTGAAATATTTTATAGAAAAAAGAATAAATACCACTGAAATAAAACTATAATTAATGATTAAACGGAAAATATACAGCAAATACTTATAAAGCCATGCTGAACTCCCCAAAGACATTTGCCAGAAAGATATATCATAAGAGATATTAATGGGAAAAAAGTCAAAGCATTCAATCTATGATAAAAAAAAGAAAAAAATATGCAGTAAATACCAAATATATGAAAAGACCATGTGACAAGTGGCTTTATTTAAAAAAAAAAATCAAAGTATTAAATTAAAGAAGAAAACGAATCATAAAAAGTGCACCAAAAATACGTGCTTAGCTGATGTTTGAATTAAATTTTTTTTTTAACTGATTTCTTTCTTTTTTCTTTTCTTTTCATTTAGACGCACAAGAAAAAACTCTATTGATAGATTTTTATCAGTCAATAATGATTATTGAGCATAAGTAATTCGGGGGGAATACAAATCAATATATGTATGTACATACATATATATTTAATGCTAATACCTAAAAAACTAACGGTGGCTATGGCTACAAAAAATTTAAATTGATTATCATTTTACCAGAGAAACAGAAAAAAAAATGTGAAAACATCTAAGAAACTTTACATAAATAAATGAATTTATTTAACAATGAAGAAAAAGTCATACTAACCGAAACGAAAGACTTAAGCAACAAACTTGTTTTCATTTTCCTTTAACCATTGACAACGATGACCATTTTCTTTAGACAAATAATTGAAATATTTCTTGGATTTTAATGCTATAAAAAATTTTTTCTTTTATTTATTTTTTTTTTTTTTAATAAACAAAAAAAAAAAAAAGAAAAAATAAAATCTTTTTTTGTAGATTTTTGTTTGAGCCAGTGTAAGTATGTTCATTAAATCGTTTTCTTATCTAAAAAGCTCTTACAAATTCATAATAACGAATAATATATATACAGTTTATTAATTTATTTATTTATTATGATTATTTTTCATTATTTTTTGTACACTTAAATGCAATTTGTTACATTGTTTTTGTGAAAAAAAAAAAATTATAATAAAAATAAAAATAAATTCCTTGGTTTATTAGCCCCATCTTGAAGATTTCTTTTAAACCATTTCCTACTCACTTACTCATTGAATTTAAAATATTGACACGCCATCCATTTAAAAGCCTGTTACGTACATAGTTATTTACTGGCAACTCTAATTTAATTATAATATTTAATGTTTTCTGTTAAAATTTTTGAAATCCCCATTGATAAATATATTAATTATGAGGCTGATAAATTTTATAAAATATTACATAAGACCCCCCTCCCCACTTAAACAAAAAATAAAAGCCACTCACAAGTATTTTTTTTATAAAACACCTGTAAGTAGAAAGCAAAAACCCTTTTATCTATATTATGGCATAAATAAAAACGATTAAAGCACTTTTACATTTGATTTAAGGGAAAAAACAGAAAAACGTTGAAGTCTTCACGCATGCAACGCTTTGTATTAAAACGCTTTGTTTGTATTACCAAAGTAATGGTTTCTAATCACCAGGTTGTAAAATGTTCTTTTAGCAATTAAGATACATTCTTTGAACAGTAAATAGATTAGTACAACACATAACATAAAAATGAAACATTGTATGCTTAAGGCTTAGAACAAATTATGACTCTAGACTTTCGCACACAAGAAAAGAAAATAATTTCAAATGAAAAAGCCAAGAATGTATGAGATACTATCGAAACTTTTTATACGTTTGACAGAATTATTAACGTTATTATGTTTGGAATGGCACATCGTTCAAATATCTGACACGGTCTCTCTGAAATGCCCAATTTACACCATAAATCAGATTGAAATTGACCGATGGCATCGCTCATATCGGTTTTGAGGACCACAATGGTTTCTGGCTTATTCGTGTCTAACAGCCTAACAGGCTTAAATAGCACAATCAACGTGGCTAGTTCGCGTAATGTCATAATGAGGTGACCATGTCCCCAAATCTCTCTTGCAGAATATTTAATGTGGTATGAGCTATGTGGATTGCAGCGTTGGCCTGTTGAAATCCAATATCGTTGGTGTCTAGGTCGTTCGATTGAGGCCAAAAAAATTTATTAATTATCGACCTAAAGTGTACGCTATTGATGGTGATGGCTGTGACAAGCGTTCTTAATGTAATATAGTCCGATAACGCCACCAGCCTCATGGGTCTCAGTTGGATTAAAAGTGTTTCAAATTTAATAATTTTGTTCAGAAGTCACCGTAGTCTAGCAGGTAGTATTTTGGCTTATTAGACGTGAGGCCACGGTTCAAACCCCTGAAATACGAATAAATACTTCATCGGTGACTTCCTCTCAGCAGATTTCTGGCAAATACAATGAGAGTAAATAAAATTGCCTTAAAAAGTTTCTCAAAAATCTGTCGTTCGGTGTCAACTTTATACCGTCCCTCATGTGTAAAATTAACTCACACAACATAAGTGGTGTGGTGAGGGAAGCTAGGTCGTAATCCTGGCTGAAGGGTTGTAATGATGTACACATATTTGTTCACGCACTCATTCACTCACTTCCCCTATATTCCCAAACTGTGTAGATGAGGGGAAAGATGCGGAGCATATTCTAACATGCTGCCCTAGATTTATTTATCTCGGGGAAACGAGTTTAGGACCAAACCGGCTTATGGAAGAGGTGTTAAATTCTAGGATTCTATGGAGCCAATACAGCCAGATTTTGGCTGAAGTTATGCTAGACCACCGAAGGTAGGAGGAACGAAGGCGATATTCGATTTAATGTGATAGAGCTTTAAAGCTAACCAGCCTTCCGCGAAGTAATACCTTATGGCAGTCCCGCGGGGGGAGAGTAGAATGTAGGGGGTGGGTTTAGTATGTAGGCACCAGTGATGGTGAATCGTTGGAACAAAGGTGTTTTTCGAAGATTCCCACCTCCAGCCCAAAACAAAAAAGAAGCAGCCATTCACTCAGAAATGAGTCCTATTGTTGAAGATAATTTTTCGTTGAAAATTAAGGTTCGACATAACACCCATTTTGGTAAAACAATTTTATTATATTCACGTGTTGTTGAATGCTATATCCGTCCAGGGGAATTTGGTAAAACAGAGTGAATAAGTGAAATCGAATTGGATAAATGTAGCATCAACTGTTAAAATTTTTAAATCGCAGTTGAGAGATCCTATATTTAAGGCGTTAAATTAATATTTTCCAAATACTTTCGACTACACCGTTTATTCAAATTTATTTTTTCAGCATTCCAACCGCTTGAGTTTCAAAAATGTGGTGTTGCCTTCTAGTACCCGAGATACTTTATCTATCACCTTGAATATATAGTATATTGGGGTCCCGCCTCAGGAACATGTTATCCAATGGATTACTGCAAAACGTAATACCGATGGCTCATAAAATTCAGCTCTAAAAATGGTACATGATATAGGAAACGGTTTGACATGTAAAATTATCCTGTGGAAATCACATAGCATGTTAACTTACTTCATTGACTACACGGCTACAATTATCATCGTTCCAGTGTATAGCTGAATGGTGATAAGTCGACTGACAAATGCAATGTGGATCACACAAATCCAATCTAAGCATCACACAAATCCAAGTATAAAATGAGAAATTTCAAGTGTGACGAAAAAGAGGGAACATAAACTAAACGAAAGTAGCCAGAAACATTATAAACCTTAAGTCAAGATTACACTCTAGATTGTCGTTCCAGCTATTTTTTTGTGTGTATTTTATCAATGAGTGTAGGTCCCACTTTAAGGTCGTCTCGTAATGACAGATTTGAAGAATTTTTCATGGAAGTTTTGTTTTTATTTACAAAAAGACTGCTGAGAAGGCGTTAACGACGAAATATTTTTCCATATTTCATTTTATTCCAGATATCTGAGTTAGAATATTCAGCAACTGTTTCTTGTCTAAAGACAACACACTATCTGTTAGACTACACCGACTTAACATAACTCCTATGTCAATTTTTTTTTAATAGGTTTGACATTTCATCATAGAAACTTTTCATATGAACTTTTGCTGTTCAAATGCATGATCCAATGATTTTAACTGGAACCGCATACGATTCTATCGATCATTTTAACGATTGCTTCAAGTGTACTAAGCGTAATGCTGGTAAAACTATGACTTGTCTATTGTTTTTTCTTACAACTATTCGAACAACAACAAAAAACCAAAAAAAAAACCAACGGCATTAATTTTAAACCATAGGTCTTCACCTAACGTCGACAACTTAAAATCTTCATTAATCATATGAAATTGGTAGAAAAAAATGGGAAATAAAAAAATAAAAAAAAATAAAAAAAATTAAAATAAATAATGAAATGTAAAAAGAAAATGAATTTAAAGATTTTCATTTGTTTTTTACTAGTTATTTACTTTTTGTTTCATTTTCTTGTTGGCTGTTTTTCTACTATTTTGCCAACATTTGCCAGGCAGCCAGCCAGCTAGCTAGCTAAAACGACAAGAAGAACTGTTAAGTGTTGTTTGTTTTTATGTGTTTTTAACTGTAATTAAATTTAAAGAAAAAACAACAAAAGTGGGAAGATGCAGCAGTGCAATGTGTAAACTAAATCACCTGTCGCCTAAAACTTAATGACAAACGCTGAGTGTCATAAAGCTGAGAAATTGAAATTCCTGATTAATAGTGTTTGCATAAGAAAATTAACAGCAAATAACCCCAAGTATGTAATGAAATTAAATAAACATATGGATGTTATGTTTGGAAAACTAAAGAAAACAATAAAAATTGTAAAGAAATTATTTTTAAAATTAAAAAAACAAAAAAAAAAAAAACAACTAAATTTCCAATCAATATAATTTATTAATGGTTTCTGAAAACAACATTAATTTCTTTCTTCTTTGTCTTTGGTATCACTTTGAACGATTAGATTTCAATAAATAGATTTTGAAAACCTTTTTCTCTGCTAATAATGCTGCCATAACAAATTTTGTCTACTCATAGTGGTTGGTCGGTCAATTTCTTCTTTATTATGTTATATCATACTTAAAAACTAAAGAAAAAAGAAAAAAAACGATTTTACTTCAACAAAATTTATTCATTTAATAGCCGACAGCATTGAAAGTAAATGTAGTGTTTAGACAAAATCAAATGAAATTTGAAATTTGTAGACAAATCCTACTAAAAAATCCCAGTAGTCTAGAGAGTTTAGTGTTTTGGTTAGCGAAAGAAAAGAAAAAGTCTTGTCAGTTGGCAAAAGTAACATCTTGTTTTTTCTGTTTATTGTTTCTTTCTTTTGTTTTCATTTTTGTAATGGCCTTGCTGTGGGTGCTGCATCATCACCATCATCATCATTATAGTCTTCGTTTCTATTGTCATCTGCCGGGCGTCCTTTGCTTCTTTCTACACCCCACCCCTCTCCCCAGAAAATAAGTGCTATTTTGTGGTGGCTTTTCCATTTTCCTCCATTGATTTTTATTTGTATTACTTTTACATTATACAAGTTTATTTTGACCAGAAATAACAAACTACATGTTTTGATTGTCTTTTTAATGTTGTACTACCATGTTTCTCTTCGTTCTCTCAATTGCTTTGTATTTCTTTTGTTGTATTTTGTCAAAATCATGATAATCATTTGTTGTAGTTGCTGGTTGCAAATATACATATTATAAAAAAAAAGAAAAACAAGACAAAAAACAAAAGAAATAATAGTCAAATAGAAAACATCATCATGTCGAGATTTGTTTAGAAATAAAAATAAAAATAAATTTCAAATTTGCTTCTTCGCCCATGTTGTACATGCATCAAAACAAATGTTTTCTATCATTTGCATTTTAGTTGTGGCCATTATGTTCGTATCAAACAAATGGGTTTTTCACACCGCAAATAATATGTATATTGTTTACGGGAGAGGACACTTTAATTAGGAATAACTCTGCCTTGTGTACATGACAGAATTAATGTAAATAACAAAAAATTTTAATTAAATTAAATGCAAAACGGAAAAATTAAAATCAAATAATTTCTTGATGTTAATAATTGCATAAGATTTTTATAATTCACACAAAATTTTAAGCAAAAAATTTTGTAGAATTTCCTATGGTTACCACATGCGGCCATGAAAAAGGAAGTCGGAACAGTAGGAAGGCTTTGAAACCAGTAATCGTTATATATAAACTCTGTCTATCATTATTTTTGTAAGTCCATTTTTACAACTTGCCGTTAAACTTGGGTTTAGTTAAAGGTAGCTTTAGCTAAAGGGAACTTTAAAGTCAGCTTTAAATTCCTTTCGTTATTACAATTTACAGATAAAATAAAGTTAACTTTATTAAAAAAATACGGCAGTGCCGGAGCAATGTCCATAGCACTGCTCAATTAAACAAGTTGTTTTTAAACGCAGTGGCAACAACGGGCTTCGTTTTTTCGTTATATATCGATGGCTTAATATAGAAAGGTCGTATCTCGATTTTTTTTTTTTTCAAAATCGTGGTTTTTACATATTCTGGTAGACAAAACCCCCATACATATCCGCTGAAAAATTTAGGTTCCTATGTTGACGAATAGTTGATTTACAGTAATTAAAAGAAACAGCCTAACTCATTTCAAAAAATATTTGAAAGAAAAAGCCCTAACTCATATAAAGTTGAATAAATATTTTTGACTCTTTGTACCGTGTATATGAAAGAATTTTTGTGTATTAGTCAGAATTTGTAAACATGAAAGTAGTGTTTGTGTATCAGTCCATAAGTAGTTTGTAATAAGTTTTCTTTCATAAAAAGTTTAAATAAAATGAATTGTGAGATTATTAATTCTGATATGAAAAATTTAAATAACGTTTGTATGAGGAAAAATGTGGCGAACAAATCTGTTTGGATGCAAAATATTAATAAAAAAAGAAAATAATGAAAAGTGAGCAGTATTTGGGTGTATTCAAAAAAGGTTCATTGTCAAAATACTTATAGGTAACTTGGAGAGGATTGTTCATTACAATATTGCCAAAAAAAGTGGGCTAAGAAATTGTTCAAAGTTTACAGAGGATATTCGAAAAGAAATTTTTAACTTGTTGTGGAATATGTCCTGGGAACAAAAGCGTATGTATGTATGTTACTAGTCTTACAAAATTGTCAGACAAAAACGAAATGCATGGAAAATTCAAGACGTAATCACACAATAACATATTTTTTGTGACATAACTCAAGCCGATGGCAGGTGTGCCGCAAAATGTTTCACTCAACTCTAGGACTTAATGAAAAAATGGTTAGAAATTCGATAAATAGTGGTGGTAAACACGATTCACAAGACAGTCCCGATAAATCTGCGCAAGTCTGCTAAACGATCATCGGTAATAGGACAGCGCTTTATAAAGAAAAATAACAATATCTTAAAAAAATGGGACCACTTGCAACATTTAAAAAATATTTGTAATATTTGTTCTGTCATCCATAGCTGATATCATGGCTGACATCCCTTATCCATTTCGATAGGATAATTGCAAAAAGAATATTTGTTAAGAAACTGTTCCAATCTAGAAGATATCCTTTGGCGGACCTTCTATAGCTTACAATTTTTCTTCAATATATTTTCTTCGAAATATTTTAAAGAATATGAAGCATAAGATTTGTAATACTTTTCCCTCTAACGTTAACTTAATCATAAGAGTTTTGTTCATTTAATATTGAGTTTGTAATTCATACGGTTGTGTTTATTAATAACACCCCATTAAATTTAATTGAATTTAAATTAAACAAATAATTTCTCTGCAATAATATACGGTGAATAGCTTACATACGTACGTAAATAATATAAATTTGATTCACAATATTTTCTCATTTAATTCTGTTTTTTTTTTTTTTTTTTTTTTTTGTTATTATTATTCATCAAGTATTTGCTATATTCACTACCGCATTACAGCTGTATAAATAATCTTATGTCTATACATACATACGTATGTATATAACTACATATAGAGATACTTAATTTGATTTTTTCATTTCATGTGTGTGTGTCGACATGGCGAACAACACATAAAGATAGACAGATTTCAAGCAACAACATCCAATTACACTGAATTGAAAATGAAAATCGCCAAATAATTGAAATGACTTACGTAGAGCAAAAGCAATGAAACTCTAAAAATCGAAATGAAAAAAACGAAAAACGTAAAACTCCATACGAATATTTAAAGCAACAAAAAAATTTGTATTGCGATCATGATGGGTATAAGCTTGTATGAGGTTTTTCTCTTTTTTTTTCTGTTTTTCATACATTATTTTACACAATTGCACACACACTGAAATTGTCAATTGACAAGAGTCAGAAATAATGCTGCTGCTGCTGCTTATATTGTGGCACACTGCATTAAGCTGCATTAGCACCAGCAACTGATCAAACCGTGTAAAATGTTGCTGGTAATTTTGAAAAACAGAAGAAAAAACCAAACAAACCAAATATTGGTTTTTATCTTTTGCTTTTTCCCTCAAACATTAGACTCTTTTATGGTCTTAATGAATGAAGTGTGTATTGGAGTGTGTCTGTATGAGTGATTTGCTGGCATATAGATAGTGTAGTCAGAGCGCAACAATTTGACATGTGTTTAAAAAGTGTTTGTTTTTTTCTTTTCATTCTCTACTGGAGTATATCGTTTGTGCTTTGCTTTAAAAACTCGAAGAAATCTTAATACAGTTTTTTTTGTTTGTTTTGTGTTTCATTTATTTGGATAAATTGATTTCTGCCTTCTGTTTTCAGTACAATTTCTTATTTATTTCTTATTATCCAACAGTTTTTAAGTGTATTTATTACGTTTGTATGTTTCATACCCTACATCACAATGCCAACTGATGCTTGCAACATATCTTAAAACAGAGTTCCAGAACCACAAACATCGCTTTTGATTTGGTCAGATACGCAATTCACCAATATTCATAAAATTTATTCGCTTAGGGCCTTGAACCGAACGTATTTGTTTATGGTTGGCATTGGCTTAAAATTGCAAATACCTCACATTAAACCATCAGTGATTTGTTCACCTAAGGTCAGAGCAAAAATTCGTTTAACTCACATAAAAGCCTTCATACCAGTACACTTTTTTACATCAGATAATTACATTTAGTTACTTGATTGGTCATTATAACCCTTTAGAGAGGTATACAACCTAGCTTCTCACACCACCCAGGTTGTGTATGACAATTCTAGCCATGAGTAGCGGGGGCATACAGATATGAGAAAAACTTTTCATACTTTTCATAGAGAGTAATTTTCAAGTCTGAAGGAACTGTGATCAATCTGGAGATTAGCGATATTACAAGAACTGGAAATGAGAGTAAAAATTTGTGAAAATATCTGTGAATAGTAGACTTTATCTGTCAATCAATTAATAAAAATCAGTAAATTAGGAAACTAAATTAGGAACTAAGCAGGGTTGAAATTAGCCTCTGGTATCAGTCTGTACCATCGTAATTTATTGAAAATCAGTTGTCCTTATTAGATCCTTAATGTCTTAAATGAAGATAAATTTTTTTCGATCATTATTTTCCAAGGGATTCAACAAAGTTCATGTAGTTTAGTAGCTATTGTATTGGTGGTTTATATACCAGCTCATGAACGAAATTCTGAAAGTAAATAAAATTGCTATTAAAAATTTCATAAAATCCTGTCATTCGAAGCCGATATTAAATAGTAGGTCCTACCAGTTATGGTTAAAGTTACCATGCACAAGATAAATGGTGTGAGAAGTTTGGTTGTAATCCTGACTAAAGAGTTGTAATGACCAAATAAGTAAGTTCAACAAAACTTTTCTAACGAATTTTATTTTGTGCCTAGTGTTTTAACGGTAGGGCACATACATATGTTTGATCGGTTTTAAATTATCTAGAATGTAGCGCTTCGAAGTTGTACATGCCTGTTTGGACGACGGCTGTGCAGTTCTAACCAAACGTTGCTTTGAAAATATTTCCGTGCTGTTTGCGTATTGCTTATGAATGGAGACCTTTAAAAACCAGAATAAGTGATTAATATACCGCCGATATTGTATATAATAACTGGCGATTTCTAATCTTTCTCAATCCTGAATTACACTCGTCCTTGATCCATCTAAGCATTGTAAGGCAAACGTTTTATTCTACACAATACGTTAAGTTATAGGACATCTTTCAGTCGTACATGAAGTAAGTTTATGTTTCTTTTTTTTATTTTTTTTTTTTCTGTGTAGAAATATACGATATACATATTTCGGTTTACGTGTGCCACTGGACTTGGTCAAAAAACGTCACTCAAATTGAGTAGTTTAAAACACTTAACAGCTAACTAACCAAAACAAAAACAAAACTAAACCGTCAACAGACAAACGAAGACGAAGAAAAAAAACACATACAATTTAGGACAAAATTTCAAAATAGTCTTGTGGCCGAGTTGATTTTGGCTTAAATCTTGTATTGCATTCTATGCAAATCATTGACATTTTCTGTGAAATATTTTATAGTCTGTACTTATTTTTTTTTTTTTTTTTTTTTATTTTATTACTGCTCTCACACTGTGTTTTTTGTGCTACGGTTACAAAATCGTGTTTACACTTTGTCACCCTTTTCTGTCAATAAGATTTATAGGTTTATTTTGAAATTTTTGCACATTTTTTTGTTTGTTGCATTGTTTTTTTGTCTTACAAAAATAAATTTTTAAGTGAAGCAGAGTGAATAAAACACCGTAAATAACTGGCCGTATAAGTGTTTTTAACAAAGAAAAAATAAAAATAAAAATAAAATAAAACAAAAAAAAAAAAATATTTAAATTTAATAGACAGAATATCCATTATAAATAGCATGTTAAGTAATTTCAATTATTTTTTTATTTGCTTTTATCTTTTGCAGTTCCTTTTTTCCTCATATTTTATTTTTTTTAATCGTCGCTTGGAAAAGAAAACAATTGCTGAGTGCCAAGTCAACCTGCCTAAATGATTGGCACCGATGAAATGTCATCCACTGGCATGGATATAAGTGAATCCTTTCGTCCTGAGGATATATCGAAAACAGATTTTTTCGATTTTGTTACAGCACCCGATATGGGCATTGGCCTTGGCGTCAATGTAAATCTACATCACAGTCATCATAATCATCAACAGCACCAGCAACAGCAGCAGCACCAGCAACAGCATCACCAGCATCACACACACCTACCACATACTCAGCAACAGCAACAATCTCCTCATGCCATGACCCAACAACATCATCATACCACTACACACACACATCATGGGTCACAACACCAGCATCAACACAGTGCGACAACAGATAGAA
Organism: Sarcophaga caerulescens; assembly: GCA_927399465.1. Classification (NCBI taxonomy): domain Eukaryota; kingdom Metazoa; phylum Arthropoda; class Insecta; order Diptera; family Sarcophagidae; genus Sarcophaga; species Sarcophaga caerulescens. Next base: position 117,068,813 of record OV656872.1, on the reverse strand, counting down.
CCATGACCCATGATGGTGGTGGTAATGGGAGTGGTGGCGGCGGTAATGGTAGTGGCAGCAATGCTAGTATAAGAACAAATGGTGACAGTCATAATGATGCTAGCGGTTTAAGTGATGGCAGTTCGGCGAGTACAACGGATCCAACTTTACAGGGTTATGAGGTAAGCGATATTTTGATTTATTTCTAAGCATAGCTTTAGATTTACAATTCAGTTTAAACTCAGTAGTTTTATAGCAGTTTGATAAAGGCCTATACAGTCATTAAAGAACTTTGAGCATTTCTGTAAAACTAAGTTATTGATAGTCGGGACAATGAGCATTTGTTCCTAATACACTTAGTTTAATGCAGTGCACGCGCGCTAATGTGAACACCGCATTATGTGAACACCGCTTAATGTGAACAGTTTTTTCGTTCATTGACTACTCTAAAAGATGAAAAAATGTAAAAAGCCCTATAATTTGAACAGAATTTTTTTTTAATTTGAAACGTTAGATACTGTGAAGAGAGTTTGTGAAGATTAAATTATAAATTTAAATTAAAAAAAAATCATAAATAATGAGTTTTGTTTAAAATATGGTAAAATTCTCTTAAAATTTTCGGTATTCGAAAATGTGAACAATTCGCAAAAGTGAACAACGCCAGTTTTAATTAGTTCACATTAGCGCGCGAGCACTGTATACAAAAAAAAAATTAACATTAAAGAGGACCCGTTTTAGACTTTGGACATATCACAAGCATAAGTGAAGATCTACCATGAAATTATCTTTCGTATATGTACGCTAGGAAAAGAGTAGAAGAGGAGAGCAAAATTCTAGCTGAAAGATCGGGTTGAAAACGATCTTATCGTGTGGAATTAAAGAAATAGCATTAGCGTTTGTGGCATTTAGTATACAATTCTTACTCTTGTCTGTACTCCATATGTTTGTACTATAGCCACAAAAATCGTTGCTTTAGATGCTCCTGTAACATAAGGTTTTCGTCTTAACGATAACGATAAATTCGAGTCTATGTTATACAGTTTAAAATTGGCAGTCATTTCGAAGAGCCTAGTTTACTTGGATTCTATGAGGTCACGTTGAAATACGAAAGCACTTACTTCGCTACTTATGCACAACTGCTTGCTACCATATCTCTCTCTACTTTGTGAGGTATTTCCAGGCTTCGCACATTGCACCCATAGATCTATAAGGTTACTAAGATAGAAGCTGGTCAGGTTTCATGCAATTTTGTTCTGATAACATTGATATCTAGCTATATCTGTGTAAGTCTTCTCTAAAAGTCGGTTAATTTTCCCACTTTTCATTTCCAAGTGAGAAAATCTGTGCATAATTATTTGTATGCCCATCTGCAGAGGAATGAGTTTGACGGAATTTTTCGTTATACATACTAGCATTTGCTAGTACGTTCAATGTTATCTTATCCAGGGATCCGTATCAAGGTAACTGTCTAATGGTTTCCAATCTGCTCAAGAGACACCCGGCGTTTTTGAACACTTTCCAAAGGATCCAAAGACCATTTTCTGTACTGTGATATCGAATTTGCACAGTGGTCGTCTTTGTAGCTATTACGTCAGAGAGAATAATACCACAGTAATTGTGTAGTATAAGGTTTCCACATTCGATTTTCTAGCATGATATCAATGTTTTTAGAGAATACTTGGATAACGCTCTTTGAAAGATATCAATCGCTATTATTATAGGAACTATTTAGTATTTTAGTTGCAAAATAAAAATTGGAAGCGGGTTCAGGGTTCATGTAACTAACATAATATATGTATAGTTAAGTCGCCGTAGTGTAGTAGGTAGTGTGTTGGCTTATTAGATGTGAGGCCACTCTTCAAGCCCCAGGTCAGACATCTCGAACGGAATATGAAAGAAGTTTCTACGGCTACTGGCTCTCAGCAGATTTCTGGCAAAAACTCTGTGAATGAAATAAAATTGCAATGAAAAAGTTTCTTAAAAATCTGTTGTTTGGAGTCGACTTTCAGCTATAGGAAGTCGCCGAAGAAATACTTTGTCATATTCCGTTTAGTTGGAGATCCCTGACCTGAGGTTCGAACCGAGGCCTCACGTCTCATAAGCCAACACACTACCTATTAGACCAGGGTGGCAGATTTATTAAAACTAATGCTCATTTGAGCATACATAGCAGCCAAGTATGATGTTACATGAATCGATGATCCAAAGTTAACAGACTAGTTCTGATTAGCCATAGACATGCTGATAAGGTAAACATTAAAGCATGACCCTCTTAAAATAAACTGAAAACTAGGCTGTAAGCTTATTAAACCTAGTGGCTGTTTGCATGTAAAGAAACAATGAATCAGTTAGACTATCAAGAAAGTGTGAAGCAAGTGTGAGAAAACTAAGTCAAATGAGAGAAAAACATGGACAACCCATTTATATTATTTGATTAGATTGTTTTAATTAAAAATCGGTGCAATTCTTTTATGTCAGTCATTATAAAATCTATCAATCATTTTTTACACTAAATAACCGTAAAGAAAATGGGGATAAAAAAAGAAATTCTTAATTTAATGTTTTCAAGATATATTCGTCTTTTTTTGGAGAAATTTTTTTGCTTCTTCTCTGAGCTGGTTGGCAATGTATCACGGCTTCTACTGACGGCTTGTGATGTTTGCACATGATTTACGCTGTAGTTTTTTTTTCTTTTTTGCTTCGTTTTTTTCATTTTCGTATTTGTTTTGAATGACCGTATGACACATGACAGTAAAAGCGTGTAATTTTTTATTATTTACGCAGTTAATGTTATTAAATTTTGAACATCTGTGGGCGATTTTTAAAACATCATATGAAAGCTTCACGAGAGCTCCAAAAAATTAATTATTTTTTTCTTATTATGTTTATACGAGAAAAGTTGTAAAAAAACATATTATTTTTGGCAAACTAATTAAAAACTGGCATGAAATAAACTGAAGAAAAGAAGTCATTTTTTCTAAACTGTAATAATTACTCAAGGAATTAAAAGCAAAAAAAACTTCTCCATATTAAACAAGTAGTTTTAGTTTATTTAGACAAAATTATGATATGATTTTTAGTTGAGTTTATTAATATCCTTAGCACGTTTCGGTATAACACCTTGTTAATATAGTTAAAAATAATAATATTTCCTAGATTAACAAAACTGTGTTCACATTGTACAATTCTTTTTAGTATTTCTGTCACATGGTCTAGATAACAAGTGTTAAACCACAAAAATGTGTAACACAAAATCGCATGCTTGTGACGGACAACCACAACAATATCTTATTGTGACCAGTCATAAGTTGTTTAGTTTTTGAAAACAGAAGCCTCTAAATTAGTAACAATAATGGTTTAAACAACAAAATAATACAAATTGTTAAATATATGTATGATAGCCATTGTAAGTGTACAAACACAACACAAATAACTTGACAAAATTTAATTTATGCAAGTATTTCGTTTTCAAATAGTTAAACTCCAAAAACTATTTATTTTGTTGGAAACTTTTTGAAAAGCAAGCACCTGTAGTTTAATTAAATAAAACAAGTATGTTGTTTAAAAAAAAACTAAAAACTTAAAACAAAATAAAATAAAATAAATTGAAATGAAAAAATGTATTTTTAAAGAAAAATTAAAACTATTTTTATACTTGAATGTGCAGTTTTTTTTATTATTGTATTAAAAAAAAAAAAAAAAAAACAAAACAGAAACTAAACGAAATATATTTTATTTAAATTGTTAAATTGTTAAGCAATAATAAGTGTGTGCAACTTTGTTCCCCATGTTCGCTTTTCTTCATTTATTATTATCATTATTAAAGTTATTTTTTATGAATTTCGTCATGACGAATTGGAAAACTGAACAACAGCAGAAACATTTAAAGTTTTAATTAAAATGACATTTTTTTTTAAGATCGAAATAAAACTAAAAATGTTAAATGTTTACTTTGTTTCCTGTCTAATTCGTTGATACAAAAAAAAAAATCCAGAAAAATTAAAACACAGCCATTAACACTCGCTGTATAGCATATGAAAGAAAACAAAGCAAGTTTATGTCTTAAGTCTTTTGTTTCAACAATGCAGGAGTTTAATTTTTTTAAAACATTTTATAAAATTTTGGTATTAAAACAAATATTTTAATTGACCAACAATGCAATTTATATCGACATACAAAATTAAAACTTATAATTAAACAAAAAAAAAAAACACTTTATTACACAATTTTGTTTTTTTAACATTAAAGTTAAAAACGCATTTTATGCATAATTGTGTTCGAAACTAAACATATTTCACTTCCGTACAATAGAGTCTTTGTGTACTTTAATAGGTATTTGTGAGTTTCTCCAAACTATTTGAATTCATCTGAATGAAGCTCTTGCCTTCCTAAGCCCGACATTCACGTTGATTTCTACCCTGTTTTATTGGTGCTAGAATTGTTAATTCTCTTCGCTTTGGATTTCTAGTTAGCTAATCCCTCCAAGTCTTCTAGTTTTGCTTCAATGAAGGAAATCTTGTGCGCGATTAGTCAAATATTATCTTACTTACTTACTAGTCATTACAACCCTTTAGTCAGGATTACGCCTAGCTTTTCTGGCCACCCATGATTTAAGTGTTAATTTCATGCATGAGTTGCGGAACATACAACATACATACGAACGACAGATATTTGAGAAACTGCTCATAGCAATTTAATTTACTCTGAGAGTTTTTGCCCGATGAAGAAAAAGTGGCCGAAAGAAATATTTTTTTTTATTACGTTCTGTTCAAGATGCCTAAGCCATGGACTTTCGTCTAATAAGTCAACACACTGCCTGCTAGACTATAACAACTTAGACAAATATCATCTATGCATCACAAATCTTTTAATTGGCGTAAAAGACTCCACGTTAGTCATTTTCCTTTAAGCAGACTGTGTTCGTGATCTCATGGTGAAAAGTTGACCTTATAGTAGGCATCTGTGTTTTAGCTCAGAGTTTGTGTAAATTGTTTAAATGATATTATCGTCATGAAGAGTTAACAGTTCTATGTCCTCGTACCTAAGTCGAATGATTCGAAATATTTTCTTTTTTAAGCTTTCCATATTATAGTTTGTCCAAAGGTATAGGGAAACTGTTTTGAAATCTACGAACACTAATCAGAGTGTTAGCCTAGTCTATACAGCTTCTGTTTAGCTGGAAAATTGCCGTAAGTCTTTTACTTCGGTGTCGTTTTTACTGATTTCAATATCATTTAATTATAGCAGCTATAATGCAGTCACAAGCAGGTTAAATTCTTGTCTTTAAACCCTTGATGATGGCATTCCCTACAGATAATCGCAACTTAATAGAACATCGATCCATAATATTGTTACGTTTTTACCTTTTTAAAAAGGTTTAAAATATGAGTTCGTTGATTCAAAACAAAATAAAAATAAATTGGTGTTTAGTTTCAATTAAATTCTTTATTATTCGCACAATTTTTGTGTGCCACTGTATCAACTTGATGTATAGAACAATAATTGGCTTGTTCGTTACTCTTCTTTGCTTGCACCCTTTTGCGTAAACAACAACACCTGTTCGTTAGATCTGTATAGCGGAGATCTTCAAACCATGACTGTTCTCTTCACACACAACGCCTCTTCACACAACACTGACTGAATTCTTACTACTCCTTGCCTGCTTTATCTTGCCTTTTTATATGCCCACGTACACAGTCTGATGAATGTTCTTGAAGTCGAATCTTTGTGGCTTCGCCTTCTCGAGAACTCTCGTAGTTTCATTGTTGTTTGTGTATTTTATTTACATTCATTGTTGTTGCGTTCTCGCTTACTTTTCTATCCCCTTTTCTTTCATACTCATGTTTTTGTTTTTATAGCTTTTGTTTATCATTTTAATTTTAAACGATGTTACACCGTTTCAATTTTCGTAACAATATCAATGAGTAATACTAAAGCAGAATTGTTTAACGTAAACATATGTTTTAAGTTAGTTAAGTTAAGCCTTTAGTTCTGGAAATTTCTTGCCATTGGAGTCTTTCTTTATTTTCTGTTGTAAAAACAAAATATATTGTATTGAAAAAGTGCTTCAGCGTTGTTATGCGGAATTCCGGCTTGTACATATATCCAAACTATACCGGCGCGTTAGATATTAAAGAATGCAGGTCATTTCAAGAGGAAATCAAATTGATAGAGTCCAACCGTTGTAAGACTGAAATCTCCTCATATCTGAGGAGATTACTAAAACAGCAAGAGTTTACCAAGGAAGGTTGTACATGATATAGACTTTCAGTCTTCCAGACTTAAGTCTATACCGATTGACATAAGACCTTAAGCCACTATTATCTGTCTCCTTCTCTTATCTAACAGCTTAGTAGATATATATGTATATAGGCTGCTAGATACTATCTATCAAGTATGAGAAGTCAAAAGCTTACAAAATTGTTATATTTTCCACAAACTGAAACTAAAGATGCTACGACAACGATCAAGTAAGAAAGTATAACTTCAGTAGAAGTACCGCAAGCAGTATCAATCTATGTTTGAAGTAAATCTATTAATCATTCTTTAAACAAGAATGTCATTTTTAATAAAATGATAACGAAGTGTTATGGAAATTCAATAACTGTCTCCTTATGCCAACGTTCATTCCTACCAATACAATTATTTATTTTATGTTGCAGGAGGTATCGAAATAAAATGCAAATAAAAAAGAAACTGAATAAATTATTAAAAGAAAAAATCTTTGTTCGACAAACAATTTGTATTTGCTCTCTAATGATTTGATCAAAGGCAGAATAGCTTTGCTTACGCCAGATATCTATCAAATTACCTATCTGTTGCCTCCTTTTCATTCATTCTTCAAGTAGTATGTTAACTTTTTAGAAAGCGTCCTAATCGCTTTTTTTTTCTTGATTCTGCCCTGCAACTAATTAAACAATTTAATGGCTATTATACACTTATTTTCAAATTATTATAAAACTGATAATTAAAATCTCTACATTAATACACAGTCGATATAAAAAAAGTATGTGTCTTAAGTCTTTTGTTTTAACTTATCCAAAATTAAAAAATAATAAAAATAGATGACCTTTCTTTAACATCAGGTTTTAACTCTTGTTATAGATACAGCACGTGCCCTTGTTAATATTATTTTTCATAAAACATGTCAATTTTTTTTCTAGATTTTCAATAAGAATGAAAAAAACAAAGACCTGACTGGTATATTACCAGCATGTATGTATGTACGTATGGGCATAGGTATCTTAACAACATTTGCTCCAATTTTCTACAAACAATGTAGGTTTTTTATATATATATATATTTATGAATTAACTGTTTAAAGCCAGGCTTATAGAGAAGAAAATCCTAAAACCCGTGTGGTTTTTTTAAACATTTAGAGAGATAACGTGCCTTAAGGTAACATGTATGATGTTATTGGCATGATCAGCAACTGAAAATAATCGAAGTAGAGACTCAGATCATGCCACATGTCCACATGGCGGTGGTAAAAACTTTTCTTATATTTTTTTCTTTCCATTTTCATTTTATTTGAAGTTTAGAAAATCCAATTTCAATGACATGTTGTAATGCACGTTTAAAATGCCTTTCATTTTATATGGAAGTATTTAAAAATCTTTAAAGAAACTTTTCTTTTATGTTTCTTTTCTTTTGTTTTTCGATTCGAGTCTTATGGTATATAAGAGTGTATTTGTTTAACTTCTAACACATGTCAATTGGTAGCGATTAAGTTAGATTGTTGGTTGCTTAATAACGTTTTAATGTTTGATTTTTCGTATTTCGTACAATAAGATGACATTTAACATGACAGTTACATTTGTTGTTTAAATGGGCAGCGGAAGGGGGGTAATTTCTAGCACTTAAATGCGTTGATGTTTGACTCTTTTGCTTTAAGGGGACTAAATTAATAGAACCGTTAAATGCTTGTTGTTAAAACGATATTTCAGTATATAGTGTTTTGTTTTTTGTTTTATTTATTTACAGTTTTGGTCAACGGACAAGGAGCACACTTCTACTATTTTCGAAGATTTGGATCGCTATTGCTGGCAGCAACAATCGAATACAACTGCCTCTACGAATAATTCCTCAACTACTGCAATGCATCATGCAACACCTGCCAATACATTAAATCCCTTACACTCTGCCAATGTAAATCCTACATCACCGCATAATCATCATTCGCCTACCACACCAGTTACTACGCCCTCATCGTTAAACTCAACGCCCGTACCACAAACTCAGTTAAACAGTGATGGCACCATTTCCAATATTATTTCTACCGATGGCCAGATTTATACACTGACAGTATTAAACGGTAATGAACCTTGGTTAAAACGTGATGCCGATGCTGCTGCTCATTTAAGCAACACTTTGGATTTGGATAGCCTATTGGGTTTTCCCGGTTATATTAAGTCGGAGTATCCCTATGATGATAGTGGTTTTAGTACAGACGGCTGTAAAGATGTCAGTGGGGATACAACGAACGTTTTGACACAAAACAGCAGTAGTAGTAGTGGTTTGGTTAATAACCAACGTTTACCGTCATTAATCAATACCATGTCGGTGTCTAGTACAGCTGGCGGTGGTGGTGGCGGTGGCGGTAGTGGTGGTAGTGGTGGTGGTAGCATGTCAAATCCTACAGATAGTGTAGCAACAGCTTTAAGTATAAGCCAGCAGCTGGATCAGTTTCACAATAACAATAATGACTGGCATATGACAGATCATAACAATGAGCAGGTTAGTATGAAAAATTCAAAAAAACTAAAAATTTTTGGAAATCTTTTAAAATAAACTTTTAAAGCCTTCACAATTAAACTCTAATACCTATTAAGGACTTTCGTTTAGAGTTCTAAATTAATAACTTCTTTGTATTTTTGGTAATTTACAGAACTCTGCTGAATCTCTATTACGCAGTGCCCTTCAGGGAAAAGGTTATGCCAAAGGTCTACATATGCATAATGGCATTACGTTAATGCCCTCGTCACCCACAGTCAAAGACGATGATATGAGAAGAATATTATTTCCCGTTGATACAGTAAGTGTTGCCAATTGTTTAATTCCATTTGATTAAATGGAAAAAATAAATTCTGTAAACAATTTTCCCGTTTATTACTGCAAAAAAATTAATTCAAAATATGTTTTGTGTGTGTGTGTTTCTTTGTTATTATTGTAGGACGGTTTAAATTTCTCTGATACCTCTCTAAGTGCTGCACAAATTTTCGATGATACTCAAGCCGCTAATGGTCATAATCCCCATTTGGTGGTACCACATTCACCTGTCACAAATGGTCCTCTAACGCCAGTCACAAATAATCCAAATACCAACAATACCAATAACAACAATAATAGCAATCAATCAAACAGCCTTTTAGTAGACGACATGTTCCTATCATTAGAAAATGCCTTCAGTGATGATTTCGAGAAAATCAAGCAATTTTGTACAGCTGGTGGTGGTTCAAGTGCGACCGACTACAGCACAAACGATGTGATGATGCAAATATCTCCAAATGGAAGTGGAGCAACGCAAACGACAAATACGGCGAGCATGCAGGCGATAACAACAACACACCAGCAATTGTGTGCGAGTATGCATACGACGGCGATATCAACAACCACACCAAATAATGCCTGTAGACAAGCGACACCGATCGGTGGTTTGACAGCAGCCACAATATCAACGCAACAACAGCACCAGCACCAAGCACCACCTCAGCCTTTGAAGCCGGAAGTGACCACTTCTACACAACGTATTGTCTCAACGTCGAAAGTAACGAAAAAATACAAGCGCACTTTGTCTACAATACATCATCATAACAACAATATTAACCATAACAATAACAACAACAACAATCCAAATGTCATTAATCACAATACCAGCTCAAGTAATAGCAAAAGCACCACTACAACCATGTCATTAGCGAATGGCCAAAACCGTAATGGCCAAAATAGTAATGTAAGTAGTGGTAGTAGCACCAATAGCAGCAGTAGTCCCACACACTGTAATGGCTTAATAGGCACAACTGGCAACAACAACAACACCAACTCCACTAATACTTCATCAACAACCTCAACCACCTCGCCATCGTTGTCAACATCAAGCACATCAACGACACCGGGTCAACGTAAAGAACGTTCATTACACTACTGCTCCATATGTTCGAAAGGTTTTAAGGATAAATACTCCGTGAATGTTCATATACGTACCCATACGGGTGAGAAACCGTTTGCCTGTACACTTTGTGGTAAAAGTTTTCGCCAGAAGGCACACTTGGCGAAACACTATCAGACACATATGGCCCAAAAGAACAATGGCAGCTTGGTAAAGGGTAATTCAGGCAAACATCACCGCTCCTCAAATGTTCAAACGCTCAACACGGCCACACTAACAGCAGGTCACTCACATCCAAGATCCTTAAGTATAGCATCCGCACCAAACACACCTTCAGCGTTGAGTGGTGGTGGCGGTGCTGGTGGCAACAGTGTTGTGGGTGGTTTAGTCAGTGGCATTTTGTCATCGAGTGGCTTGCCACCATTGGGTGTGGCCATTTCAGCTTCATCGGCTCCTACTACACCCACTACACTACTACCGCCGGCTAATGGTTTGCTGGCTAACAGGTAGAATTAATTTAAAATTCATTTCATGTGTTTTCATTTCTGTTAGCATTAGTGGTAACGTTTCCCCTTGAATTACGTGTAGAGTTAACATTTTTTTTTTAGTTTCATATATTTGTATAGAGTATATTTGTATGTATAGATATGTAGTATTAATAAGATTTCATTTCATTTTCAGAAATGTTTATTTAACTGTATTTTACACATTTACACATACATTTACTATCTTTTTGTTCCTAATTTTTGTGTTTTTATTTTTATGTTTTAATTTTATTTTATACTCGTATTTCGAATTTTGCTATTTTAAACTCAAAGAATTTATTTCATTTACATTTTTTGTTTATTTTAATTTAATTTTCTTTTTTATTGTTTGTACTATTAAAATACTCACACACAGTGAAACAGTGAAAGAGAAATTATTTAGAAAAAAAAATTAAAAGAAAACTGACCATAGTTTCTAAACGAATTTATTTTTTATAATTTTTTTTTATCTATTTAAGTGAATTATTTATTAAATTTTCTATTTTCAAACGTATTCTAACTATTTTATTTAAATTTACTTCTTTTTTCTATTCCTATAGTAGTAAAGCGAAGAGTTTTATGGTAAGTTTGTGCTGAAAACCAAAAAAAAATATTTCTCATGCTAAACGTTCTACCATCACCTTTAATTAGAAAATACAACCACTACAAAAATACCAGAAACGTAAAAAGATATTCAAAAAATGTATTTATTTCTTAATCACAATACTTAATTATATACGAACTGAGTAAATTCGGCCATATGCTCGGTGTAGTGTAACAGACCAGAGCCCCACGATATTAGTCTAGCACAGTACCCATTAGACTACCAGGGCATAATAAATCAATTGGACTAGTTGTACAACATATGCAAAGCAGTTTATAACACTTGTAGTATCCTGTGAAACTATTCAAGACAATGCTCTTGACGGCCAGATCTTATGCCCAAAGATGTCCCAAAATTTTTATTCCTTTCCGAGCCGTGTAAACTGTGTAAACAATGCTTATAACTCACTTCTGTAGGTAGTTAGGTTCCAGAGCGAAAATTTAAAAAAAAAGAGAGCAAATTATTTCCATCTATAGAGCGTTATGCCTAAACCATCTCACCGGCCAATTTTGTGGTCACCTTGCAAAAGATATCAATCACGTAAATTCATTAGAAATCTGATTGTGTACCTAAATTTAATTTAATCTACCTTATTTGGAAGACTAAAGTCTGGTAGAGTATCAGCCGTAAAAAACGTGATTTGAGGCACTCAAAAGTTAACTTTAACATAGAAAGTGTTCCGTCGCTTTGTATAACTCTTATCGTTATTCGTCGCACCTATGCGCTTCAAGTGTTCCGAAAGAAAATTTCTCTTATTTAGAAGTAACAGCCTCAGCTGTTAGAAAGATCATTTGTCCGTAAATTTCAGACCACTATTTGGTTCAAAAAACCATACGCTACACAGAGAAACCTTTAACACAATCCTTACAGTTTAAAATAAACCTAAAGTTTGTTTCCCCAGAAACTATTGCGTTTACTGGCAATATTTATGTATGTCTGTAGGAATATAAATATTCTACTGAAATAAATTATCATTCTAAATCCAAAACCAAAACGTCTGTTTTAAAATTTCCTAAATTTGACTGAGCATTATAATTTGCATACGAAATAATGCTCTACTTCAGCAAAGGCTCAAAAGTCGACAGGAGGACACAAAAGACTTTCACAAAAACTACCACAACGCACATATCTCATGGCATGCACAGTCTTCTTGCAATTATTTTCGTAATCCTTGGCAACACTAATAACGTTCTCAATACATAGCTTACCCAGTTAACATGAGAGATTAAGTCTATTGGCTGTACATTCTCCATCGGCCATCCCTTTTCACATGGGCTATGTTACCTTCATTTCTTCTTGAACAATAGCATCACTTTCAATACACAATCTACCATTTTCCATTCCATTTAAACTTGATGCCTGCAAATCTCTGTACAGAAATCAGAGACTTTACTGTGTAATAAAAATATTGCTATCCCTTCAAAAACCCTATAGTTGAGGATCGTTTAGACGGACGTCAATTCTATCGTTTTCATTGACACCGACCTTATGAAAAATGCAAGGACACCCACGAGGGTGTAGAGGATAAACAGGCTTAAACCAAGTATGAACCCGTTGTAATACCACAATCATTCCTGTCTCCTAGTCTTCACACGATTGGTAACTTATAACGCAATCAGTTAAATTCCCAATGTTAATCCTCTACAGAACAATGGGATTATATGCATAGGATTTAATGCTGGACATGTACCTAATCGACGAAGAAAACTTCCCTCCTTTTTCCAGTCCCTGCATATTCTGCAGAAGTAGTTAGCCACCAATGCGTATAGCATGAGTACTCAGAATGAAATGTTCAAAAATTATTCAAACAATGATTTTCCATGCGCTATCTATTCTTCACTAGATTGGCTGCAAGCCTGCCCATGTGTTGTTACTGATATCCATTACCGTCACTCGTAAATTTGTAGATAATTTGTTCAAAAATTCGGTATTTGTGTCACATCTGAACAATTCATTCGATCTGTTGTTTCCGTATTGCCGCTGTCACCTGGTATACATGTGATGTGAATGTTGTACAATTCTGCCATATTGGTGAGAGACTCATGGTTATCGAAAACAAGACCTGAAAATCGCCTGACTAATAGAAAATACGCTCATATCTTTCCCGAATACGTTGTGTTCCGTAATAACCAACAGCACAGCTTATACTGGAGACGCTTACGTTTAAACGATTTTGCAATGAATCGGTTGTCTTGCCAAATGAATTAAAGCCGTCCACTTTGAAAATATCTCTTCACACTATGCTCCCTTCATTCTCTCACTTTTTATGATGCTAGGTATCCTCTCTCTATCTGGAATACTTACTTACTTAATTGGTCTGAAACCATATTGTGTGTATTAATTTTATCCGTAAGTGACGGGACCTACTGTTAAAAGTCTAGAAGACACCTATGTACTGTTATTGTAATAAAGAGGTGATTTAGTACTACGACCAGACGATCTATTGTACTCTCCTCAAAACTTTATAAGATAGCCTATAACGTCTCCTCCAAGCCTATTGCCCTAATAAACTTCACGATGTACTCGCTGTCAATAATGATAATTCCTTGGCATTAATGCCTCAATATTCCAAGAATGTGGTCCGATTATGGATTCTCATCGTCACAGAATGTACATATTGGTTTCAAGACAATCCCCATTCTGAATAAGACTACATAGCCCTGTCAAAATACCGATTGTTAATCTCAGCTTATTCAGGAATACGCTGATGCATGATTCTTATTGTAGTTTTTCAACAAAATTTTTGATTGTCTCAAACTCATTGGCTTTGGAAGAGTCTTTGCCTCTCTTTTTCTTTCCTTTCTTCTAGCGTACGACCTTTCTAAACATCCACCTTTCTGGTCCCATTAGTAGTCCTTTATACATCCTATCCAAATTGAAATGAACACATTTTTCAATGGCGTAGACTGCAGCTGGGAAGTTATCCGCAAGTTTTTCCTAGGGCTCGATATATTTTATTCTCTAGCCAAACACTACTGCTCCTGTTGCAAGATCCTTTGTTGATCTATCTGTATACCACCAAATAATCCCTGTTTTCAAAAACTATGCAGCTTCCAGTTCACACCATTTATTGTTGTCACTAATGGTGGATTCATCCATGTTCTTTATGCAAAATATTTATGTGGGCAAAAATTTTTTCTACCTTCTTGAGGAGAGAGAACATATTTTTACACGCTATTCTCAACTGGAATTTAATTCTATATTTTTAATTGTATATTTTTTATATACAAACTTGAACAGATCTGCCAATATAATTTTCAAACAAAGTTGATACAAAATTATGTAAAATTTGAAATTGCTTTCAATGTGTCGTCTGGCAACTTTAATTTTCCGGAACGATTTTTCGAAAAGAGTGAGTCATGCATCAGACAACTTGCAGTACAAAAATAATTTTACGGACAAAAATGTTGTTCGAACAACAAGGGTGACTCGAGCTTTAGTTCAGTTGCCAAGCATTTTCCAAAAACATGGAGCCTACTGGTTCGGTCGAAGGGACATTTAAGGGGTAGCTGTCAGCTATGGTAAATGTTATAAAATGAAAAAACACCTGCAATTTCTTAAGATTAGCTTGAATTCTGAAACGATTTGAAATCAGTTGAGTTAATTCGATGATAACAAACAGCCTACAGTCTTACATTGTTTTTTAGGAAACGTGTTAATGATTTCAAATGCCAGTAACGTTAAAGACATTAATTTTTTATGGTTTTTAGTGCAATATCTGCTCCATTTTTAGTCTTCACTTTTACTCTTCAACTAAATCTTATGAAAAAAAGAAAGAAAACAAAACTATTAATATTTTACTTTAAAAATAATTTAAAATAGAATAAAAAAATAAATAATAATTTTAATAAGAAATGAAATTGTACTATATAAAGTGCCAAATCTTAAGAAAAATAAAAAAAAAAAAAATTAAAACAAATCCAAGAGATAATATTAAGAAATAAATTTAATACAAAATGAAATAAGAAGTATTTTACCAATTAAAAAAAAAAAGAAAACTTAAAAATATTTAAATTAAATATAAATTTACAAGAAAAATGTAAATATTTAATGGAAAATTGTTACATAAACAAAAGGGAAAGAAAAACTAAAGAAATATTAGCAAATAAAACTACAATATTTAGGAAATACTTGCCATTTTCAATGAACGAAAAAAAATTTTTATAAAAAAAAACTAGAAAAAGAAGACACCTGTTAGTGATTATTTGATTTTATCGAAATAATGATTGCCTTTAAAGAATATTTAAATTTAATTAATTAATAAATAAATAAATAATAACATTTACTTTTAAGTTTTATGTAAATGTTAAGGAAATGTTTAATGCCAAGTATTTTTTTTTTTTTGTTTAATATTTATATGAAAAATGTTTTAATGATACATACTACAATAATAATAATATTATAATGTATTTGTGTATCTCTTTGTTGTAATTAAACTGCCAATAATTTAAATGTATGTTTGAAGCCAGTTGTAAAATAATGAATTTATATATATAAAATAAATTAATACTACTTTATGTGATTATTTTTCGTTTTCCATTAACTTTGTTAATAATTTCATAATTCTTGCAATTTATTTCTAATTTGTTTAAAGAAAAATAAAAAAAAAAAAAACAAACCAACAAAACAAAGCAAAACAAAAAATCTCTAAAAGCGAATTTTGTTTTTGCTGTAATGTATTTAGTAAATGGTGGGGGCTTTATATTGCTATTTTTATACAATAAAAAAATCTAAAATAAAATTAAATTTCAAATTACCAATTGCAAATTAAAATTAATTAAATTAAATTTAAAATAATTTATTATAAATTTATTATAAATATTTATGTATTATTTTGTTTTGTTAATTATACATTTACAAATGATCTAACGTGTGCATGTAAATATTTATAGAAGAATCTAAAAACAAGGAAAAATAATTTGTTACAAAGAGGAAAAAAAAAAACAAATTAAATCAATTGATTTTTTGTTTGCATTCTAAAGTTTGCAATATTCGTTTGATATTCCATAGTTTAACTATACCATTAATTAGTGAATTTAATTTAAAATTTCGTAATGAGCACAATAAATATTTTCATATTTTCATTAATAATTGTTACAATATTAGCCAGTTTTATTTGAGATTAAGTTTATTATTATTTTTTTTTTAATATTTTATACAATAGTGTTAATTCTTTTAATTTTTGCTTTGAAAGTTTTTTGATATAAACAAAACAAAACTTTTGATTATAATTTAATAAATAAAAATTTTTATAATATTATCTACCATACATACGAATTAATGAAGAAAATGTTTTATTCATAAACCCCGAAAAAGGGAACCGTATTATGTATAAGGGTAAGTTTTTTATTTTGCTTACGAGCTGAGTAACTTCGACCTTATGCTCGGTGTAATGTAACAGACCAGAATGTCTGTTGGGAATCTAACCCACAACCCTCAAGCTAATAGTCTAGCATACTGCCCACTAGACTACCAGGGCATCCAAACGGTAAGTTTTTTAATGTTTTACAAATACTGCTTAAGGCTATTGAGCTTATTTACAGTATATCGCACACCATAATTTTCAATTATCATTCTGTGATATTTTATGAACGAGTGAGACAGACTAGTCTACATTGCTAAACCGCAAACCCTTTTTTACTGATTCAAAGCTCTTGGATTAAAGCCACATCCTTTTAAAGCCTAATAAGCTAGTTCGACTGATGTAGGTTCATGTGCACCATCCTCAGTCTCTTTGGCCCTCTAAGATTTAACATAGCGGAACCTCACCTTGCTAAGACCGAACTCCTCAACTTCCTCCAACCTATCCAAATCAAGAGATTTTTGATTCCCAACGAATTTTTTGGTTCGCTAATACCGTCAGTACGGTATCATCATTACTACAGATGGTGAAACACATATTGCCGCTCTTGGCCTTACAGACAGCTCAGATGCACCTATTACCCCCAGTTTAACTTAGAACAGAATTCCCTCCAAACTATCCTAATCAAGAGAATTTTAATCTCCAAAGAATCTTTCGGTTCTCTAATACCGTCAGTATGGTAGCCATCATTACTACAGATGGTGAAAAACATATTGCCGCTATTGGCTTCACAGATAGCTCAGATGTACCTACATATTACCTCCAGCTTAGGCTTAGGACAGAGGTTTATAAATACTGAACTACACAACTCCCTCCAAACTATTCAAATCAAGAGATTTTTGATCCCCAATTACATTTTTGGTTCTCTAACACCGTCAGTATGGCATTCATCATTATGACTGCTGCTGTAATACATGTTGTTACTATCAGTACCAGACCGATATACAGCAGCTGCCATCAGTACCTGACCTCTACTTGAGGACATTTTCCTTGATCTCTTTTTGAGAGTTCTTCCGATTGCCGGATGGAGATAGGTTAGAGGACGTGTACTTGTCTGTTAAGACAAGTACAATACCCGGAGGTCGAAATTGACCCATTGTACCGGATAGAGATAAGCCAGCACTAATGTTTTTGGATAAAGGTCTATTGGCCTTATGGAGGTTAGCCCCAATACCATTACGAAACTCCAACTTGTTTATTAACATAACATCTATGACAACGCCAGTTGAAGCTATCTTCGTTCCCAAAAGTTTATCGCCATTTATTGCCAGAGACAGGCATATAATTTCGTGTCGATGCTAAAACTTTACCCTGACGACTATTGCCTGTCAAAGCATCGACAGAAGTGGGCCCTCGGGAGCCAACCATTTCAAGACAACATTGTTAAGCCCGTAAATACTGTCTTCACTGATCGAGTATGTCTCCATGTACCTCCATCAGCACTGCATTGTCTTCTCCCCTAGAGACACAGTAGTCCTTTGATATTCGTCCGATTTGCATTTCTGTCCTTGTACGAATCCCTAACATCTTCCCTGTTGCTTTTAGTCAGTTGCTTTCCTACCTCACTTCCTTCAACTTTTTTTCCTGTGAACACTTCAATTTTGATGCCATGAGTATACACGTCCATAGCAACGTCCTATTAAATTCACAACCGTCGAGTTCTTAATCTGCAATTAGGGCCAAAAAAAAATCGTTTATCAGTCCACATTATTCGCCACATGTCACTAACATTAGCGATATTACTGACAACATAAATAAATCACACATCACATGCATAATATTTAACCGGCCCGTCTATTTTGAAATCACTAAATGGTTAACCTTATAGAATAAACGTAAAAAAAAAAAAAAACAATTCTATTCATTCGAACTTAGGTAACGTCAACACTAAATAAACATCGCTGGACGAGTGAAGTAAATTTGTTTTGTAACACAGTTTATTGCGCTCATTATTATTGTATTTATGATTGCACATATGTATGTACACAGAGGTATAGGTATGTTGCAACTGGATATATTACATGTTTTTTCTTTTTTTTTTTTTTGTTTCACAAGCGCTTTTCCCTAAGGAGGGCTACAATTAAATTGTCATTACGACTAAATGTAACACATGACAGCGTAAATTTCATTTATTAGCGTGTAAGTCTATCAATTACCATTTGCTTTCTAATATTTGATTTGATTTGATGACATATTTGGATTATTTCATGTTTTACTGTCAATTTAAACATTCAGTATGACAATGTCTATAATTTTATTCAATCTGATAAATACCTTAACAAGTATTTTATTGAGTGTTGAAATTGTTAAGGAGGTCCTCATAGAGGACAATAATTTATATATAAACGACATTAGGAAATTGGAAGGTGCATATCGAAGAGAATTTTATTTTAATGGAAAAATTAAAAAATAAAAACAAAAACTAAAATAAAAACAAAAGTACATAAAAAGTTAAAGAAGTATTTAAAATTTTTATATTATGAATTATTCATTATTATTATGAATAAAATATTGGGTTTTTATGCTGTAATAAGTACATGGCTTAAGATAACAGATCTATTGTCATACCCGTACTCCTATTAATATTATGGCAAGCAATTCATTTCACTTTTCAACTCACATCTGTCAAATTTCTATACAACGCTGCTGTTCATGTGTATGGTATGGTATGGTATGATGACAGACATTGAAAGCAAATCTCATAACTTGATTTGTGGCTTTTCACAAGAAATGGAACAAATTGATAGCCGAGCTGTAATAAATCAGTGTTTTGCATACAAAAATGATTACTTTTAATTTATTTTAATAAAAATTTAAAATAATTTAAAAAATTTGCTATACTTTATTTAGTATGTCTTATTAGTAGAAAGAAAAAGGCTTTTGTTTTAGAAAATATTTCTCATGTTAAGCAATTAAAAGTTTTAAGAATGAAATTACACGGCGTTAAATTGAATGATCTTTGTGGCAAGCATATGGGCAATTTCGTGTCAAGTGACCCAATTTTTAAAATCGATTACTTCCGATTTGGATGAAATTTGCACCAAGGTTAGTACTATTAGATAGTTGGCCAGACACAAATTTTCAAAAAAAAGGGCCCAAATTGAAAAAAAATTAAAAAAAAAAATTTATTTAAAAAAAAATTAAAAAGAAATTTTTTAAAAATTAAAAAAATATTTTTGGAAAGATTGAAGAAATAGCTATCTGATATCCTTTGGAAAATTTTTGCTAGGACCAATAGGTAAAAATTACACACATTTTAAAAAAACCCTGTATGACCAAAATGTCCAACTTTGACCCCCTCTAACTCCGGCAGTTCTTGACTGATGGCTTGTAACGGAATAAATCTGTGGCCATTCTTTTCAAAGAAAGCAGCCGGACTATTGTTGCATCTTTAAGGAGAAACATCAAACATATGGGCAGATTTTTGGAAAAGAAAAATATTAGCAAATGTACCAGACTGAAATCATATGATCCCATAAATGGGATAAAGTGGTCTTGCGGGAAATTACAGGACGAATAAGTTCAGCAAACAGATGAAGACAAAGTAGAAGAAAGTGATTCTTATTGAACACAATACTCTCAATAATGGAGACCACGTACACAAATACATACATAATTGGTCATTGCATCCTTTAGTCATTACAATCTAGCTTCTCACACTACTCATGTTGTATGTGTTAATTCTATACATAAGTGACGGGACCTACAGTTTAAAGTCGACGCCTAAGTACAGATTTTTTGCAGAAACTTTTCGTGACAATTTTTTATTTACTCTGTGAGTTTTTGCCAGAAAGCTTCTGAGAGGAAGTCGGCAAAGAAATATTTTTCACATTTCGTTTTGTTAGAGATGTCTCACCAGGAGACCACATGGCGGACTTCAAATAGCAGTGGGGTACCTGGATAGTAATATGAACTTTTGATTTCTCATTTACTAATAATACAGGAATTAACGTAAGCGCCGCAAGTGCATGGCGTAGGCATAGTTTGACTGGATTTCTCTACTGTCTTACATAATAGACCTATTATTGTAATAGCTTAAATCTCCTAGACAACGTCATTGAGGACCCATATTATGCGAGAATGTGGTATGAAAAATCTTTTCTGACCAAGTGAATCTTAGATTGTTCTTTTCGTCCTATTCGCTTATTTTAGTACTATTTATGCTAAAATAATGGTTATATGACTGGTACTAAGCGAGTCCGCTTTCAGAATGTATCGAGATTAGGTATACAGATATTTAATGACCGTAAAGCTGTCATTAGATCCCTAGGTAGTGTGTACACCAAATCTAAAATTGTCTTCAAATGCCGTGTGTCTTATGAATAGATAGCGATATATTCATATTAATTCCAGAACACGGGAAAATTGAAGGTAACTACAAAGCCAATGCATTTCAAAAGCCCGATAAAACAGAAAATTCACACAAATCCATACTTGAGAATGGTATTTCTTTGCAGGCGGAGAGACAAATGATCGCTCTCAAAATTTAGGGATTTGCAAAGGAAAAATATGGAATAATGAACTTGTCTATGTTCATTGAACTTGTCTATGTTCATTATTCCATATTTCCTTGCTGGATATATCTATGCAGTAGAAGATTGGTGTTAACCGTTACCAAACACGGCTTAGGACCATGGCATTAGTTACAATATAAAATTGGTTGTGTGCATACCCCCGGAGACTGAAAATACCTCACAACGATTACTATAGAAGCTCTAATGCAGAAGAAGAAGAGCAGATCACCAAATATCGTTGTCATTGTTTGACACTTGCGAACCTGAAACGAAGGACTCTATGACGCTCAGAGTCTATTGCCAGAACGATAATTTGGTAAGCATAAAACTATCGCAATTATAGCTGTATGATGGAATAAGTCTGCCGGTTTTATGACAATTTAATCTAATTTAATAATGTTAATAACAATTTGTGTGTCCGTTTAATGCATCCTTACTTAATTATTTATTTGGTGGTTACATCCCTTTAGTTGGGATTATAACCCAGCTTCACAGACAACTCACATTGTGTATTTGAAGTCGACTCTGAAGGACAGATTTTCGAGAAAGGAAATCACCGAAGAACTATTTTTTCATAATCCGTTTTAAGCGAGATGTCTGACCAGGGGTTTGAACCACGTCTAATAAGCCAACACACTACCTACTCGACTGCAGCGAGTTGTATTATTTATTCCATGAAAACAAACGATTCAACGATTTAACTAAGAGAAGTTAGTGATGATTTTAAGCATAACTTTGGAATAACAAGATTTACTTGATCATAATAATCATAGCAAACTTCCATTTAGAATATGAAACTCCAACTTGAAAGAAGCTATATTTACATACTCAAAAAAAAAAAAAAAAAATACAAAAAAATACAAAAAAATAAAAAAAAAATCAAAGAAACTGAACAACATTTTTGTATTACATCAACCGAAGAGAGAGATCAATTTCAATACAAGTCTTAATACCTCCAGTAAAAAATGTTAAAAAACAATTACAAAAAAAAGAGAAAAAGAAAGAAAACTACTGTTTTAATTTGACCATTAACAAGACAAGGCCTATCTATACTCAATGCCCTTATGTTTGTTATTACCGCTAAACATAATTTTTAGAAAACTTTGTTTCTTATTTTCTTTTCTCTTCGGGTAATGTTATGCAAAATGTGTCTGAAGAAATTAATTTAACTGCTCGTATGGTATATATATATGTATGTGTAAGTGGATAAATAGGGTACATGCGTCTCATCATCAATCAAGTGGAAGGAAAAAAAGATTTCAGCATTAGTGTCTGGTAACAACAGACCATATTAAGAGAAACATTAATTATTTATACAGGCAGCACTCTACTCCAATAAACTTTTAGCCTCTTTTGACATACATCCACAACATGAAGTTTCAAATGAAAAGATGAAAAACAACAACAACAACAACCGGCCATAACGAAGTAAAAATTACCAACGGATATTTAACTTTTATGTGATCTTTATGCATCGACATCTTCGCATTTAATCTGGTGAACAATAATAATAAAAAAAAATTTAAAAAAAAATATTATAAAATAAGAAAAGAAAACAAAATGTTTATGAAAAATAAAACTAATGATGAAAATAAATAAAAATAAAGTAAAACACCAGTCCGAACACACTACAACACTGCCGAGAGAGCAAAAGAGGTGTAGCACATGCTACATACTGGCAAAACAGCAGCGGCAATAGAGCAAAAACCAAATGCTTTTCATAGATAAATATTGTAAATACAACACAGTAGACATACTGACACATAAGAAGGCACGTTTATAATGCATTGGACGAACGTCATGCGTTTATACGTTGTACTGGGTACATTAAATGCTATACGCTTATAGCGTTGTTTGTTTCTATAGCATGTATGCATGCATGTACGGTACGGTACGTATGTACGTACCAATTTTAACCTTAAAGTTCAAACATTAAAAGCAATTAAGACGCGTGCTGTAAGCGCCTCATTGACTCTTAAATAAACCAAAGTGGTACAAAAAGCAACAGACGGACAGACGGACTGACAGATACCCAGCTACAGATACAAAAAGCTTTACTTCTATGAATGAATAGCGTAAGTATAAGTAAATAGAAATGACTGCCACGAGCAAGTCTACCCTGTAGGAAACTACCGTCCATTAGTTAATTAGTGTTAGAGGTTATAACAACAATAAGCAGATGCATACATAATTACATATTTATCACTAGATTGATTTGCAAGATTAAACTTTTCCAAATAGACTTCAAATTGTAAGAAATTGAAAGAAATTGACAACAACAGCGTGATAAAGAAAGCTAAATTAACAATCAATTGATGTTTGCATAAATTATTTCGTTAGATGGCAAGTATATCAGTATGACAATCGAAATTCAAAATAGTCAATCATGATTACTTACTAACCATATTACTAATATTAACCTAGAGGTATACATACATAGTTACTTCAAATAATAACTACAGTCGGCGTTATATAGCGTCGAAGAAAAAAAAATATGAAAACAAACAATAAAAAAACTAAGACAATAGGATAATAAAATTTCAAAGAAAGACAACAAAAGAAAAAGAAAATAACACTAACAAATCACAAATAAGGTTCTAGAAGTTGACAGACCGAAAATAGTTGAAGTATCGAGCCTTTTCTTTTTTCCTCCTCGTAATTATGGTTTGACTGCAGAGAACACCAAACTATGTTGATATTTTTATTCAGAAAATTTTGGAAAGCCATATGGAATTAATAACATAAGGAATTAATGGTTTCCAAGTTGTGGAAATATATTTTGAAAAGTTCGTGAAGATCAACATAGGTCAACATAATCAGTCAGTCAGTAAGTAAGGAATTTTTGAAATTAAACTTATTTTTCTTCTCGTTTAAAAACTATCAACAACATAAAGAAATGTGTGCACAAAAATATCCGTTGGTCTTCATTTTCAACCTAAACTATAGTAGTAGTGATCGAATAGAGTCCGAACAGACCGATAGTGAGGACAAAGATATTTTCCCGCCCGACATTCGTATTAAAATCACAGAGGACGATTTTGGTGGCATGAAAATCTTTAACCGCATCGTCCTTTTCTTCTCTCGGGGCGTGAGAAGAAATTAAGCCGATGTTATAGAATTTAGCTTTGATGTAAATCGTGGCTATCCTTTCCTTCACAGTGTGAAACCAGCATCCAAATTTGTGCTTTTCCGCATGGGAGCTGTAGTAAATATCGCACGATGTAAGTCTTTTATATCCTTTTCCTAATCGTCGCATTTCCTGGATGGCAGTGATGTCAGTCCTGCATTTCATGAGGGCATACGCTAGTTGATCCGGACGGTCCATGTACCAATTTGTTAATCATAGTCCCTTAAATATTTGCCGTGGTCGTCAATTTTTGAGGTGATCTTATTATTTATTATTATTATTATACAGTCCAGGAGATTAAACTGCTATGAACGTATTAGTTAACATATAGCGGGCGCTAGTATGCCATCCAGGTGGTGCGACGAGGAGATTGAATGTCAACTTGAATACAGAAAGACAATAATATACTTCTCTCGCAAAAATTTAGAACCAAACGAATTGGGCTCATTTCAAACTAGACGAAGAAGAGCATCAACGACTTCTTTCCAAAAGTGTTACTTTTAACGGGCAAGCTCAATTCTGGAAATTAACCACTCTGAAACACTTTTTATGGCGTTGTGTACAACTAAAACTTTTGTAAGTGTCGTAAAGTTGCCGTGGTCTAGTAGGCAGCGTATTGACTTACCAGAAGCGAAGCCGCAGTTCAAACTTTCGAATGATATGTAAAAAGAAAAAAAAAAAAATAATCCTTTGACGAATTCCTCTCCGCAGACTCCTGGCAAAATCTCTCAGAGTAAACAAAATCGCCATGAAAAGTTTCTCAAATATCTGTCCTGACACAATCTCTCAGAGTAAATGAAATCGCCATGAAAAGTTTCTCAAATATCTGTCGTTCGCAGTCGACTTTAAACTGTAGGTGCCACCACTTATGGGAAAAATCAACATACACAACATGAATGGTGTGAAAAGCTAGAGCGTAAGCCTAACTGAAGGGTTGTAATCATCAATTCAGTAACTGAAATGAAAATAAATAAAAAAAATATAAATTATGCCTTTTTGGCGAAAGAAAGAAACATTGTTGAAGCCAAGGCTTTGCTTGATTAACATTATTTGAACTTTGGATCAGGAAAATCCACCGTTGAGAGTGGTTTACTAAGTTTAAATAGGTCGAAAGAAACACCGAGTTTCACATGCAGTGAAAGCCTGAAAGAGTTTATTGCCGACGATAACATCAAAAAAGACGACAAAATAATTTTGCATCACAGCAAAGCATAGTTGATCGAGATAGCTGAGCCTCTATCGGCAAAAAAACGAAAACAAATTGATTATTCCGAGCAGTGTTTCAAGCTGCTCCTCTATAAAAAGACATGCTTTTTTGCGTCGACATCTGGTAATGAATGAATGAATGATGAACTATGGTTTCTTCATTTTACAGCAGAACCAACAAGTTCATCATCTAAGTGGACTGTACGTAGTAAACTGACGCCAATGCTCGCAATAAAACAACATTTGGATGGTGTTGACATGTCATCAGTATTTTGGAATGCTCATGATATGATATTCATCGCCTATGTTAAATAAATCAAAAGCGTTGGAACATACATATGTTGGCCAATGAGCTTTTCACCCTAACTGATAAAAGTGATATCGAAAGACAAAAAGATTTTCAAGTATATGGAAATAGGATAGAATGAAAACATTATATAATGACCCTTTTTTATAAGGGGCAGACATATCTGGACGATATCGATATATTCTGAACAAAATCTGCGTTAAGCCTAACCGATGTCCCCCTACGAATAGCACAGCAACTATAACGAGATACTGGCTTCGGAGGCTGTGAATAGCTGACAATAACTTCTGCATAAACTGCTATGATGAGAAAGAATAGGAGGTGACAGAACATCTTTTCTGTCATTGTCAGGCGCTAGGAAACCTGAAACGAAATATTTTTGGGCATCCAGAATAAATTGACAGAACATGTCAAGCTCAAGCTGCATACGCTCGAAGGCTGGCAATATCTCAAAACGACTTCTGCACAGAACATATTTTCATTTTCCGGCACTTATGGGATCCTGAAACGAAAGATTCTTGTGATGCCAGAATTTATTGACAGAACATGTATAGTCAAAGATGAATTGGATTGAACTCCCACAATTCATAAAACTATCAGGATGGCTGTAAAAAGCAATCAGGAGTTATGGGTGAAGTAGCCGTAATGTGGTAGATATTGTGTTGGTTTATTGCCTCTCCTGGCTCAGACATCTCGTACATAGCGAAAATATGAAAAAATATTTCTTTTAGCAACTTCATCTCATCAAACTTCTGACAAAAACTCCGAGAGTAAATAAAATTGCCATGGAAACGCATGAAACACGAAACGCGACTTGAAAACAATCTATCGATCGGGGTCGGCTTTAAATATGGAAGATTTGAGAAGCTTAGTTGTAATTCTGACTAAAGGTTTGTAATGACTAAGTAAGGAAGTTATAGGTGTATGAGTTACAATGTTAAATCACTATTACAATGGGACCTTATATAACCAATTAATGCTTTTCAACGTGGCTGCCAATTTAAGCCAACTTAACCGTGTGAAGAAAATAAAAATGCCATAAAAAATTTCTCAAAAAATCTGTCGTTCGGAGTCGACTTTAAACTGTAGGCCCCGTGACTCATGCATAAAATTAACACAAACAACGTTGGTGGTGTGAGAAGCTAGTTTGTAATCCTGACTGAAGGATTGTTATGACCAATTATGTATATTTGTATGTAACCATGTGGAATTAAAATTATGTTCTGAAATAAATTGATGAGATTGAAATGGAAATTATTTCGTTGCCCCTGATATGCAATATTTAAAAGAATATTAAATACAAGTATAATCTGTTAGAAAGCTCTAAACGGATTTGCTTTCACATTAACAATGTGTGCATAACTTGTGTGCAAATCAAAGCTCTTCACCGCTTGTCTTATTAAAGATATTTAAGACACTAATTGACTTTATCGTTAAAACGTCTTTCTTAATTACCTGGAATGTATTTTATGCTGTCACACATTTAAAGTTTTAAATCAAAATATGTCCGTCGATTAAATTTCCTACTGGGTGGCTAAATATGGTTAAATTTTTTTTAAAATTCTGTACACATGAAATTTTCATATAAAAAAGTATATGTTTTTACTTTGTAAAGAAAAACATACATCTTCAGCTAATGGAGAGAGAAAAAAAAGAAGTTAAATAAATAATAAGAAAAGTAGCAAAAATTTATGTTTGTTTCTCTGTTCACTGCTAAAAAACAGAAACCTGAGGGAAAAACAAGCAATCACCTGTGTGTGTTTCGCGATAAAAATTACAAAACTTGAAGTAAAAGCAACGCAGAAAAAAATTTGTGGAAAATACAACCTCAAGAGCAAAACGGCAACAAAGTTTAAACAACACTTGTTACATTGAAAGATTATTTTAAAAACACCATAACCATAATAATCATAACAACAACTACAATGAAACCAACTATAACTACAACTATAACCGTGTTATAGGAGTAAAACTATTACAAACAGAAACGCACAATTTTATGATGAAAATATTAAGATGAGACACAATAGAACAGTAGCTTAGAGGAAAAGAAAAAAAAAACCATTGGACTACATGCTCAGAATTGATTCGAGATATGAATCATTTTATTTTAAATTAAGCAGTTCACATCTAAGGACTTATTTTACATGCTTAAGTAAAGCTCCACCTCAAGTTAAGCATTTTGTTATGAAATTTCTGTGAAACAAGGAAAATTTCTTAATAAAAATCGAGTTATTCTAAACACGCTTATATATGCAATCCTTCGTTCAAAACGCCTTCGTTTAAAAATCGTTTCATTCTTAAAGTGACATGACCCATATCATCATTTCTTTACGTATACTTAACGTTAATCATTGCAACAGTATTGTAACTGTATTGGTCATATCAGCAATACTGTCAGTCTTTTTTGTTATTGTCTCTCTCTCTCTCTCTCTATGTCTCTATGTCTCTGTCTCCTCTAAAGTTAACACGGCGTATAGTCGCCTGGCGCTTAAAACTAATTCCCCAATCGACATGTTTCGATCTTATGCCTTATAATTGTTGTTATTTCATCTACAGCTACTGCGTTTGCCGCATCTCCACTTCTACTGAAAAAAATCATTCATTTAAGGCAGTGAAGCGTTCAAATTCGAGTTCAAATCTGCTGCAACATACACAAACAAAATCGTCAACTTGTTGATGTTGGAAAATCCACCAGCCACATACAAAATAAGGCAAAAGTTTACGACGAGATCTTTTGTCATTGATAAGCTTTAAGTGAAAAAATTTCTTTTTCTTTCAATTTCTTTTTCTTTAATTTTTAATCAGTTAAAGAAACGGTCACGCCAGTATTTGTTAAAGATACGCGAAAATGGCCAAGAGATTCACAAAATCAAAATGAAATATTTATCGTGCTTAACAATTTTTGGGGAGCATTTCTAGAGGCTGTTTTTCATATAAAGTCTGTCAAGAAAATGTTTTCACTACATAAAAATCATTTCGATTTTGAATTTATTTTTACATTACCTAGGAATTGTTTATTGTTTTTTTTTTTTATTTACATTTTAATAAACAAAATATAGAAAGGAAGTATAACAGAGTTCCAGTCTATAAAGGGTTTCCCAGAAATACACTTTTTAGTTTTGAAATAAATCGAGAACATCTTCCTATTAAGCATGCATTAAAATATACGTCAAATGATTGGCATCAATCGACATCTGAATTTCTTGTGATAATTTTATCTACAATTCATCGCTGCAGACCGAACATATGTATGTACATGTATGAAGACTGAACAAACTGAACATCGGCGTATAGCGGGAGACCCATCAATAGGTTCAAATTGAACCATCGGTTATTTGGATTCTGGCAATACTTATGTCATTCTATTCTGTCACAAAATTCATTATTGTTATCTCCACTGTCCCTAATGAATCGATTTACTCTCGAGTAACATTGGGATTTATTGGACCAACAAGAAACTGTACAATGATATCGAGTTTGCCAAAACATCATCTTTTCGAATGAAGCTTATTCTCATCTTGGTGGGTACGTTAATAAGCAAACTTGCCATATTTGGGGCTCAGGAAGTCCATACGTGGTCTTACAGAAACCAATGCAACCATTACGAGTGACTGTTTGGTGTGGATTGAGGAGCGGAGTCCATATTTATTTGAAAATGAGGACGGCGCAACCATCACGGTCAATGGAGACACCTATCGCACCATGTTAGGTTAGGTTAGGTTAGGTTAATGTGGTAGCTTTATACCAAAAGCTCACTTGAGCACGCATAGCGGCCCGTTGTGGCACCACAGGCGAACGCAGTCCCTATACTGACTAAGTTCCTCCGAGCCAATGAGGGAGAAATCGGTCAGCGCAAGGGCTGCACATTTAAAGCACGACTACCCCACGCTGAAAAACCAGCCAGAAAGTTTTATAAACGAGGCTATGTCCTTGACGTCAATGGACGATAGCTCCGTCAAGCTAACAAGGGTTGGAGAGCCAAATAACCTATATCTGCATCTCTCAAGAGATGGGCATTGACATAGAAAGTGGATAACAGTCTCCTCTTCCTCAGCGGATCTACATCCACGGCAGAAATCGTTAAATGGGAGTCGCACCATAATAATCGATTTTTTGTACCCGCTCTTCATGGTATTGATGTGAATGATGTTTGGTTTCAACAGGATGATCCAAGTTGCCATACATCTCATGCCACAATCAATCTATTGCGTCAAACGTTTGATGGCCATTTAATTAGCCGTCAAGAAGCTAGGATTTGATAGTGCTGGACTATTTTCTGTGGGGCAGCGTTAAAGAAATGTCTTATGGCGACAAACCATACGCAATTGAGCATTTGAAGTCCAACATTCATGATGCCATTGCCGAGATACGATCCCATACACTCGCAAAAGTGTTCGAAAATTGGTCCGATCGTATAAGATACTTTATGTATGTAAGGAGGCTGGAAAAAGCTAAATATTTTGACGTTGCAGAACTTACATACGCACATACATAATTGGTCATTACAAACCTTCAGTCAAGATTACGACCTAGCTTCTCACATCACTTATGTTGCGTGCGTTAATTTTAGACATGAGTGGCAGAACCTACAGTTTCAAGTCAACTCCGAAAGAGAGATTTTTGAGAAACATGTCATGGCAATTTTATTTACTCTCAGAGTTTTTCGCCAGAGAGGAAATCATCGAAGAAAAATTTGTTCACATTTCGTTATGCTGGAGATGTCAGACCAGGCGTTTAAGCCATGGCCTCACGTCTAAAAGCCAACACACTACATACTAGACAACGGCGACATCAACTTACAACATAAATTACATTCTTTAAATGCAGACTTCAAAAGAAAAGTGAAATTGGAAGATGAAATTGATCAAGTAACCTATTGCGAAAGATATTCTTCTTGGCAAGAAAAATTTAATATAAGTGACGAAATACGTTAAGTATGTTCTAAGAATGAGAAAGGGTAACCTGAATAGAGCATCGCTGCGATTATCATTATGATCGTGGATGGAATACGTTAAGCCTTTACCTCTATTGCTCATGTTGTTTTAAATAAAATATGTCGTCGTATGTAAGGACATTCAATGACCCGTAAATCTTTCTTACCTCGGTTGTGGGTAGGCTGTTCGTTGTAGG
Organism: Sarcophaga caerulescens; assembly: GCA_927399465.1. NCBI lineage: Eukaryota > Metazoa > Arthropoda > Insecta > Diptera > Sarcophagidae > Sarcophaga > Sarcophaga caerulescens. Next base: position 117,037,949 of record OV656872.1, on the reverse strand, counting down.
TAATGTGTGTTGGCTTATTAGATATAAGTCCGTTGTTCAAACCACAGCTCATGCAGGTCCAATAAAAACCAAAAACTCTGAGAATAAATGAAATTGCCATGAAAAGTTTATCAAAAACCTGTAACTTGGAGTCGACTTTCAACTGTAGGTACCACCACTCATAAGTGTATACATATTGCAACACACAATTAAATCAGTAAGTATATATCTTTAATATGAGCCATCGAAAAATTTAAAAATTCTAGAAAATTGCGTTTCAACGAGTGAAGCCATGACGGACATTTGAACGATGTTATATTCCACACATAATGGCATCAATAGATCTTGCAATTGTTGTATTCGTACAAGACATTGTATGAGTGTGATTGGCTTTTATTAGGGCGTTTGGACTTGTTATGGAATATTTGGTCCTTGCACTAAATACGATATGTAGGATATCTCCACTTTGGCCGACTGTAATATTCTTTGTCGTTATAATTTGGATTAAAATAGTTTATGGTGAGTAAATCTAGAATTTATTTATTCATTAATTCTCAAACCCAAGCAGACTAAGTAACAGAGTTTTTTTGGGAAATAATTAAGGGTATAGGAGTTATTGATCACAAAAGCTTTATCAGGTAAGAAATACTTCCATCGTACGCATAAGCATGCGTAAATTTATCAATTTAATTAAAATGCAATCAAATTGTTCTGAACAAAAAAGCATTTAAATGGAATTTCTCCACAAGTTTTGGTGGCTTTTATGTGAATTTTTATTTAGTTTCAATTTGCGGCAGTAATGGTAATGGGGCAACAAGCGTTGTGATCTCCATTATCATACATTGTTTACTTAATTTTTAACAGATCAAATTGGTTATCACAGTGTCTGTCCGGGAGCATGAGTATGAGTATGAGTTTTTGTATTTTCTTGCATTTAGTTTTTCATCTCATCACTTTGATTTTGACGGACAACTGCCGCTTTTTAACATGCAACAAATAAATACACAGTCATTCCAAACAATTTTTGTGTTGAGTTCAGTGTGTACTGTGTGTTATGCCAGTGATGGCAGCGATTGCTGCCAATGTTGTTACTACTGCTGACTTAGATGTTTCTGTTGTCGTCATCGTTGCTGTTGTTGTAGTTGTTGCCACGTTGTTGCTGCTAAACTGACATGTGCAGCTGTTAACATGAGCTTTTATGCGTTTCCTTAAGTGGTAACCTCCATCTCTTATTATGTGTTTTTTTTTTCCTTTTGTTATTCTTTGTCAGTTTTCTGTCGATGTTGTTGCATTCATAAGTTTTCGTTACTTTTGTTGTTAGTTTTTGTAAGCATTACATGTTGCATTTTCTTCTAAAAATACAATTTTTTTCTTTTCAAATCTTTGGCTGCTGCTCTTCAACCGCGGTAAGTGTGAGTGTGAATGCGTTTGTATGGGTTGCCTTTAAACCTCGATAAAATAATTAACGCAATGTCAGCGACGTTGTCAGCAGCATACAAACGGTCAAAAACAAAAGGAAAGAAACAAACAAAAAAAAACGCTTAAATAAGTTACTTTTTGTTATGGCGGCATGTTGATTTTGATCTTTCCTGCATTTTGCTTCAATTAACATTTTTCATTATTATCATCATCATTGTCGTCGTCACAGTCATCACCATCATCGTCATCGTCATCATACACACACAGCATTACCGATGTGGCTTATAAGGTAAGATGCTGGTATTTTTTTTTAAAGTTCGGCAGACTTGCCGCAAGAAAAAGTGACCAGCAGCCACCATTATTATCAATTAAAGCATAAGGGGATCTCGATTCTGAATGAAAATTAAAAATAAAAACCGTTAGAAAACGTTTAATTTACTAACAAGTCTGAAACAAAATTGAAATTGCATCTGAAAGAAAAAAGAAAAACAAAAAAGCCACAAAAGTCTACAAAATTTTCTGAAACTCTTATTCATTGTTTAACAAGTGTGTACATTTGGAATTTGTAAATTGACAGGAGGATGGCAGGAAAAATATGCTTTTATCCTGTTGTTATTGATAAGAATAATTGTTAAAATAGAGAAATAGTGGATAGTGTGTTGACTTACTAGACAAAGATTCCAGTGTTCAAACCTTAATTCTCTAAGCTCGAAAAAAATGTATGGAAGAAGAACTATTACTTTCCTCCTCTGCTTTCATTTTCAAAAAAAAATTTTAAGTAAATAAAATTGGCAGGAAAAGCTTATCAATCTATCATTAAGAGACGTTGGTAAACCATAGGTCCTGTCACTTAAGGATAACATTGAAGCTAAGACATCATTCAGAGCCATTATAACCAAAGGAAGTATGAAGAATTACGCCAGGGAATATAGTCCTATCATGACTTAGTGCATAAGCTGCCATTAGAACCTTCAAACCTCTTCTACATTAAACATCACAAATATTTTATTGATGCGTTGGTAGATCTGTTTTCAATTCCCAACACTTTTGACCTAATGGTCTTATTAAAACTTCTGAGTACCTTAATAGTTAACGAAGAAAAAGTCTCTGATATGGACTATCTACCATCAGTTGGCGTTAGAAGAACATTTTTAGCTTAATTGAATTCATAACTGTACATGGATTGTTAGTTCTCGCCCAACATGGGTTTCAACATAAAAACTATTATTTTGAAAGAAGCTTTAGCAACTACCGTTTTCCTACTTATTTCGCCTAATGTAGCCTAGGACTTCTGACAAAATCTCTCTAAAGTCCTTTTTCCCATCTTTCTTTTAGAAATACATTCGTGAAGGCTCTGTGAGATAATTGTTTTTCCCTTAAAGGGAGACACGCTATTTTACGTATAAATTCGTTCAAATCTGTATATCCTTATTTAATATATTTTGAAAGGAAATTTTGTCTTACCATATTGTAGGCTATCATTTGATCTGGCAGCAAATAATTCGATAAAGTTCTCTGGAAGTTGTAACTCTTTTTCACAATATAATCTTTCTGATATTCAAGTGTACTCATACATTTCTAAGACTTCGTGGCGTTTATTGTCGCTATTGTGTTGCAGTTGAGGTTAGTTAACGACGTTTTAGATAGATTAGTACTAAGAGCGAGTGTTATTATCATCCAAACCATTTTTCTAATACGTTGAAATCTGTTGCAGTGAGTTTTCTTTTGTAAACTTAACCACCAAGTACAGAATTGAGTAGGTTCGATTACAAAGTCGTATAGACATTCATTTCAGACATTCTCCTTACGCATTGCCGCTTTAGTAGTACTTTTATCCAAAATAAATCCAATATATTTGGATAATTTTGCAACGATTAGTACCCCCGTCTCCTTAACTGATCATAGAGAAAAGCGTTCCACATTTGCGCAAAAGCATAGCTGCTGAAGCACTATCTCTCATATGTATGAGGTGTTGAAGCTATTGCAGCTGTTATGCATCCAACTTAATTCGTACAACTAAGTTAGTGTAAAGTTGGTGTAAAGTTCATTCCGTTCATAATTCTTTTGACTCTGCATTTGACTTTTAAACTCATATTATTACATTTACTTATGGCAATAAGTTAAATTACGTAAAAGTGGCAGCAGATTCAATGCAACACACTGGAACCCCCGATTTATTGTGATACTAAAAGACTCGAATTAAACCCAGTTTACATGTTGGAAATAATTTGTGCTCTACAGTTTCAAATCTGAGATATGCGGGTATCTCATCCTTAAGAGAAGTATATTCCATTTTTGTCTCACGTCCATCAAATAGATCAAGGCTATGGTGCTGGTCTTTTTCATACTCACCTCAAAGCTATATAGTCAGCTGCAACGGTACAACTGCAATGGTACTAATACACTGTGCTCACACACTAACATGTCTTCATTGCAATAACAAACACAAGTTACGGCATATAGTTCCAATTACTTCTTATCAGAGAATTCATGCATCTACTCTCAAGAAGGAGTAATAACTGGTTTTCCATCACTCGATTATTCCCAGCCTGCATAATATACCGTCGAAGTATTTACGTCGGAAAGTAATGTCAGCTTATAGCAAGCATTTTCACTCTTATACTTCCTCGTATTTCCTTGTATGTATGTAAGTACCGAAAACTGTTCAGCCAGTGGAGGATTGTTCTTTCTTGCAGAAAAGCGGACATGCAGATATACTCCAAATTCGGAAAAACTACATACATACATAAGTCATGAAGGCTTCCAAATCTCTGCAGACTATTTTAGAAGGACCGTAATTTTTACGACCTTGCTTCTCACACAATTTATATTGTGTGCGTTAATTTTATAAACGAGTGGTGGGAGCTACAATGTAACCTCGATTCCGAACATACATACATACATAATTGGTCATTACAACCCTTCACTCAGGATTACGACCTAGCTTCTCACACCACTTATGTTGTGTGCGTTAATTTTATACATGAGTGGCGGGACTTACAGTTTAAAGTCGACTCCGAACGACAGTTTTTTGAGAAGCTCTTCATGGCAATTTTATTTACTCTCAGAGTTTTTTGCCAGAAATCTGCTGAGAGGAAGTCACCGAAGAAATATTTTCATATTTTCGTTTTGATGTCTGACCTGGGATTCGAACTCGGGCCTTCAGTCTAATAAGCCAACACGCTATCTACTAGACTACTGCGACTTCAAAACAACATTCGATTCCGAACAACAGAAGCTTTTAACGCCAATTCTAATTACTCTCCGAGTTTTTGCCAGAAATCTGTAGAGAGGAAGTCGCCTAAGAAATATTTTTTCAAAATTCGTTTTGTTCAAGATGTCTGACCTGGGGTTTGTTAAGTCAACGCACATCCTACTAGACTACGGCGACTTCTAGTATTTAAAGTTTCGAAAAGCTCATTTTTATTTCTATTGATGTCGTGTTAATTGAGTTCATTCTATATATAGTCTGATCATCATTACAGGAACACCAGAATTAAAAATTAAAGACTTTTATCGGCGGCTTACTAGTAATTAACTAATAAGGAGTACTAAACGTATCCATTAATTTTCTTCTAAAACAAAAACAAAGACAAAATACTTAAGGTATTGAATTTTAACCAGATGAACCGACATGTGGACTACATTCAAGAGAAGTTGCATGAGTTCAACGATGCTTTTAATTTACTAACATAGCTAGCCCGGATTCTTAATGGCATACTTATAAGATCGACATCATATGCCACTTCTTTATAGGAGATAGAGATTAAAGTGACTAGACAATTGAGAAAAAAAAATGGTATACATTACAGAAACTAATTGGATTGTAACAAAAAAAGAGTGTGGATAAACGAATACAAACGTCTACCAAAAAGAAAATCTCACTTTATTTCTTGTATAGATTGTGTTGACATTGTCCACAGCTATGCTGCATAAACGTTGGTACATTGACTACCTCATACTTATGTCAACTTTTGCTAATTATTTACACAATTAACCATAAATGGCAACTGTCAATAAGCTGCCCACAATTCCATTAAATGAAAAAGAAAAAATTATTATTAGAAAAAAATATTTTTTTTTCTGTCGTTTTTTTTTCTTCTTGAACAACTTCAATTCATTCATTAACTCGCCTAACTAAATATAATACGAATGCATTTTTAAAATATTTCTTTACTTTTTAGTTAAACATGCTCAAATTAATAATATTTGAAGCAAAAATATGCAATCGAAAATGAATTCGCAAATTTGTACATCTCAAATTTAACTGTCAAATATTATTGGCCAAAACGATACCCCACTACCTTAAATAATAAGTATATTACACCACCACCATCACACAATATTAATCCAAACGTTTAATAATCACAATTATCCTCATTACCTGAAATATGTACAAGAGCATTGAGATTTTTTACCAAAAATAACTGAAAGGCAACACAGTCTTTCAGGCCAAATAAAACTGACAGACGCCTTCTAAGGCAGATAGAGAGACACGAAACAGATGGAAAAGAAAGACAAATACACACAAAAAAACTGAACTTCTCCTCATGACTTTATTTAACTAATGACTTGGCTCTCATATCATGTGGAAATAAATAAAAAAAAACAGAAGAAAAAAATGCCAAAAAAAAATTATGTGAAGAAAAATCAGTCTGTGGTATTACCACATTCAATAAAAATTTTTATTTTATTAAGTGACTAAAACAAAAACAAACAAAAAATTATTACTTATAATGGACACTTTAATGGATATGTTAAATATTTTATTACCAACAATTAGTACAATTAGCTAAACACTGACACTTTTGGCCAATTAAAAAATATATTTATTTATATAAACAAACAAATAAACAAACAAACAGAAATACAACAACATATTATATATGTATGTATACTATTCACATCGTAAGCCATTTAGCCAAGTTGAAACGTACAAAACCAAAAAAATAAAAATAAAGAGACAAACATGACTCGAGCACTACACGCACTACATGGAAATATTGTAAATTAAGCCTTTCAGATGGACGAGAATCATTCGAAGTACAACCACAAAGACCCGTAAATGATAATACAAAAGGAGAACAAAAACAACAACCATAAAATAAAGGGGGAAAAAGAGAGAGCCCAACTTAAAACAGATTTTTTTCAGCCAAAGCGAAATTTCCCTAGGGATCCCATTAAAATAAAGTTTAGCACAAGTGTAAAACAAGCATGAAAAAAAAAACAAATCGTAATAAACAAGCGGCCATAATTCTGTTGTGTTTTAGTTTTTTTCTTTGTTTTGTAAATAAACAAATAACAGCAGGATCGCCTATATGCCTCAAAGGATTAAAAGGGGCGTAAATAAGCAACAGTTTTTTGGATCCTAATTTCTTTTGAATATGCGTATAAAGTTTGGGAAAACCGATGGTTCATATACATTTGAAAAGTCCAAGCATTCTTAGTGGCGATCTGATAGATTGCAAAAGGAGAACGGTTTAAACTCCAGATCAGAAATCTCAACCTAAACGAAATATGACAAATATTTCCTCGGCGACTTACTCTCAGCAGATTTCTGGCAAAAACTCTGAGTGTAAATAAAATTGCCATGAAAAGTTTCTCGAAAATCTGTCTTTCGAAGTCGACTATAAACTATAGGACCTACCACTCACGTACAGAAATTAACACACACAACATATGTGGTGTGAGAAGTTAGGTGGGAATCCGGACTGAAGTGTTGTAATGATCAATTATGTGTGTATGTTATGTCCTATAAATAAACTGCCTAATGAGAAAAACCGCAATTATTTGCAACGACAATATTATCATTCCACCATTTTAAGAATGTCCCCTAGCACCTTAGCTATTCACCATCATGCTAAATAGTATTACGAGCCAAGTCTGTTTACAGAGAAGGTGAATTACATATGGTATCTCGTGCCAATTTGATGATTTGAGTGACGCAGATGATATTTCAATATTCTCGCACAAGATCTCCTACATGCAGGCAAAATTAGAACATTTCGAACACTTTGATCTCGAGAAAAATATCAAGGAAATTATTGATATGCGAAATCGCAAGGTTAGTATCGATAACATCATGGTACAAAACCAAGTAATCGAGAACTTAGATAGCTTGACACAACCACATGTAAATAACAGTCTCAACTAAGCGAGATCGGCATTCGGAACATGGAAACACACTAATCCTAAAATCTTCAATTTACTTTAATTACTTAATTGATTAATACAACGGTTTAGTTAGGATCATCAATCTAGCTTCTTACATCCATGAGTGGCAGAACTCCGAACCCCACTTTCTGGTAAAACTTTTCATAGGAATTTTATTTACTCTCACAGTTTTTGCCAGAATACTGTTTAATGGAAGTCACATAAACAAATATTTTTTCATAGTTCGTTTTGTTCGAGATGTCTAAGCTAGATTTTGAACTAGGGGCTCTCGTCTAATAAGCCAATAAACTAATTACTAGACTGTCAAATAATCAGTGCTTGTATAAAATCTGCTATGTTGTGGAAAAGTGCAAAGTGGTTAGCCTCGACAAATGTCTCTGCAGGAGGATATGCAGTATATTCTGGCTTAATAACATCAACATTATTGATCTCCGGAAGTTCACCAATGAGGAACCCATAACATTACAAATAAATAAATTGTTATAAAGATGGTACAACGAGGATGGGACTAGATTTGGATATTCAGATAGTGGCTAACAGTTACATCTCTGTGTTAAAATCAAGTAAGAAAAGAGTCGTAGTGGCTAAATTTAGTTGAAACGTATCTTCCTTACAATCCATTAAAATGTCGCAACTATCTCCAAAAATACGAGTTTTTATTTTAACTTATCGAATGTCCTCCCGGTTTAAGTTAGAATGATTCTTCTCCAAGTTATTGTTATTTGATACAAAAATGTATCTTTATAAATCCCCTGCAAATGCATAGTGAAAAAATTTCCTTACCGCGACTGTTTCTGCTTTGCATTGCTATAAGTATCTCAAGAGCTGTGAAAGCGGAGTGAATCGGTGTGGAATCTACTATACGTGTGTCCAGAGTTGGCTAGCAAATGACATACTTCCATGAAAAGAATATCATTGTCCTTAAACCAATGAAAAGTTAACTCTAGTTGTTTCGGACCAAACCGAATGATATACAATAGCTGTCGACAAGAGTAGGGATAGGTTTCGTAACATCAAAACTAAATGGAGATTGTATTTCTCAGGTGAAGAAGGCAATTAACCACCACACAGCAACCATTTTGGTACTACAATATTTTAGTGACAATTTATTTATTCAATTGGGTTTTTCAAGCCTTTAGTCGGGATTACAATCTGGTTTGTCAATCCACTGATGTTGAGAAACTTTTCATTTATGTTCTCAAAATTTTTACCAGAAAACTGCTGGGATTTGCGTATTTTTTCCATCTTTCGCGTTGTTCAAGACTGGCCAGGGCATCTTGTCTCAAAATCCAATAAGCCAGTAAGCCAACACACTACCTACTATAGTAGATTACGGCTACTACAATAACGATTTCCAGAAGAAATTCAATCAATGATGAGTACAGTATTCCCTCGATTTACGTCGTAGAATGTTCCGGAAAAAGGCGACATAAATCGAAACGACTTAAATCGAATTTCATATTGCTCATATTACAAAGTAGTATGTGTTTAACAAGGAACTTAAAAAGATACAGTAATCTGTCGATTTACGTCACAGTTGGTTCCAAAAAAGGCGACGTAAATCGAATGACAACGCAAATCGAAGTTGAAGGGAATAAAATTTTTGACAACGTTAATCGAAACAACGTAATCGAGACGACGTAAATCGAGGGAATACTGTAAATGAATTATTTCAATGAGGATTGGAAAAATTCGAAAACTAGCATGAATATTTTTTACTTGTCCTGGATCATCAAGTCATTGTAACGGGGACGAAATTAATGAAAGCAAAATTGTTATAGTTTTGGAAGCAGAGACTTGGGCTACTTTTCTAAACTGTATGGTATGCTTGAAAAGTACTTGAAGGCTACATGTAATATAAACATACACACATAATTGAGCACTTCAATACTTCAGTCAGGATTACGATCTAGCTTCTAACACCACTTATATTGATTGAATCAATCTTATACGTGAGTGGCAGTACTTACAGTTTAAAATCGACTCCGAATGATAGATTTTTGAGAAGCTTTTCATGGCAATTTTATTTACGCTCAGAGTTTTTTGTCAGAAATCTGCTGAGATGAAGTCTCTGAAGAAATATTCAAACGTCATTTTTTTGCAGATGTCTGACCGGGCGATTGAACAGTGGCCTCACGTCTAATAAACCAACACACTACCTACTAGACAAGGGAATCTGTAAGAATTTTAATTTTCTAAAGATCTGAAGTCATATTTTACAAATATTTGATTTTAAAAAAAAAAATTAAATTCTTGATACTTTAACTTCAACTTCCTACTCAACTTTCTAAACATACGCCACTGTCTATCGCCACAATACTATATGAGGCCAATTTAGAATGAATATAGAAAAATAATTCTACCACTAAATAATAAAAACACAATAAAAGAGAAGATAAATATACACGCCTAAGGAGAAATCACAATTATTTCCAAGAATATTGTCGAATCTACTAAGAGACACAGAGACAACTGCATCAACGCCAGTGAGGAAAAAATTAAAAAAAAAAAAAAAAACATCAACAACAGTGAAATTCAAAAGATCTAATCCAAGCCGAACGATGTCATATGCAATGACAGACCACATTAGCATTGTAATAATTTTATTAACAATAAAAATAATAATAATTTCACTAAAAGCTATACCTGCAGAGGCCAGCAGCAACATTAGCAACTTTAGTGTCGGCAATGAACTTTATAATGATCATAGTACGGCAATCGAATTCCTAAAGGAGTTGCAACAGCATTCGCAGACAACATACGATAATATTTTAATAATGCAAAATCAAAATGCCACAATATCCAACGTTTTCTATACCAATTTAAAAGATATTTCAACAGAGCACCGAATTACCAAGCATCATGGCCAAGGTCTAAGCGTTCGGCATGAAATGGCTGCAACGACATTTGCGAAACAACTCATGGCCATATTACAGGTGCCAGTAGTGCAATTAAATGAATTGCAAAGTTTTTATCTAAAACGTCACTATTGCGAACATTTTCTATCAATTGTTTACATTGATATTAATATCGAAGGCATTCAAATGACTTTAAATGATCATCAAGGACTCTTGGAGAAATTATCACAAAACTTGTTACATATGACGACATCCAAAGTCATGTTTCTTTTGAATTTCGCATTGACTCTAAGAGATGATCCCAATGGTAGTAGTGGTACTGATGCTGGTGCTGGTGCTTATTATGCCTCAGCCACACTTGATGAAGATGTTATAAGAGGTGTTGTATTGCAACTATTTCAACAGTGTTGGCAGCAAAAGATTATAAATGTTGTAGCATTACTGGCAGACTATCAGGTAAATATGTAGTAAGCAGGAAGAGAAAAATATTCTATAAGATGGGAAATTATTTGCAAAACTTTAAAATAAAAAAAAATAAAATGATTTCGTAAATTTTTATGCGGATTGGTAGCAAATGTTGTTATAAAACGCGGAATTAAATCTATGCGGTACTTACATATTCAATTAAAATTTGAAACAGCTTTATGCAAATCTGTCATATTTACTATGGGGTGGGAAATTTAAAAGTTTAAATTTAAAAATTCAATAAAACGAAAACGGTTTGAAATTTTGATAAATTTATTTTTCTGTTGAAGTCGCCGTAGTCTAGTAGGTAGTGTACTTAGTTCAAACCCCAGGTCAGACATCAAAACGAAAATATGAAAATATTTCTTCGGCAACTTCCTCTCAGCACATTTCTGGCAAAACTGTGCGAGTAAATAAAATTGCCATGAAAAGCTTCTCAAAAATCAGTCGTTCGGAGTCGACTTTAAACTGTAGGTCCCACCACTCATGTATAAAATTAACGCACACAACCTAAGCGGTGTGAAAAGCTAGGTCATAATCCTGTCTGAAGGGTTGTAATAACCAATTATGTACGAATGTATTTTTCTGTTGTGAAGTTCAAATGTTCCGGTTAGAAATGAAATACTATTCCCTTCATATGGCTGCCGCGGTTGGCCTCACACTACTTTATTCGATCGGACAAATTTTCGTAAAGTTTTTCTCTATGTAAGGGGCCGTATCTCGGCAATGGCATCACGAATGTTGGCCTTCAAATACTCAACTGTCTCTTGTTTATTGGCATAACACTTTTCTGTAAAGGCACCCTACAGAAAATAGTCCAACGGCATCAAATGGTAGCTTCTTGGCGGCCAATTGACATCACCATTTCGGCTGTTTAAACGGCGATCAAACGTTTGTCGTAATAAATCGATTGTAGCATGAGATGTGTGGCAAGTTGCACCATTCTGTTGAAACCAAACATTGTTCACATCAATATCATAAAGAGTGGCTACAAAAGAATTTGTAATCATCGCACCATGTCTCCATTGACCATAATGGTAGCGCCGCCCTCATTTTCAAAGAAATATGAGCCAATGTAATGGGTGCCTTGGATTCTGTAAGACCACGTTTGGGTTTTCTAAGCCCCAAATACGGAAATTTCATCCGATAAGATGTTTTTTTTTTTGGCAAAATCGACATCATTTCGTTGGCCCATCTATTCCAATAAATCCCAATGTTGCTCAAGCGTAAATCAATTCATTAGTTACAGTGGAGATAACATACTGAATTTTGTGATAGACTAGAATGAAATAAGTATCGCCAGATTCAAAACAATTGATGGTTCATTTTTAAACCGTTAGATGGTCCACCCCATATAAAGATTTGTCAAAAACAGAAGCAAAGAAATAGTCAGTCCGTGCTAAAGTCCATTACAGTTCGCATCAAATCACTTTCTCTGTGAACATTAGGATTGAACTTTAAACACAAGGCCTGGCCATTCAAATTTGAGAGAAGATGAAAAATTACGAAATTCAAAATCAAAAAGTTTCAAGATACTTACTGACTGATGATTGTCATGAGAAAATCAGATAAAACTGCTTTATAGAGAGCGCAAAAGTTTATCGCAATCACATATTGTTGACAATGCAATTCATTTTCACAGAGGACTTTCCTTCCGGGGTACGATGGATGGATTATTAAACACTATTCGGACGTCAATCATTAAGAAAAGATAAGTATCGAGGTGGTGTACGATCTGTTACGGATAAAAACGTCAAAAAACATCTTCAAAATGATTTTTAATTTTTAATAGCTAAGGCTTTCGTTGTTATAACATTGGAAGTGTGGGATCGCGGGATAACAGCACATTTGAGAAAAAATAAAGTTCTCATGTCAATGAGAAACTACATAAATAGGACTTTAAATTACTTCCTCTTCCATACTATTCCCCAAATATGTTACCCTGCCACTTTTTTCTGTTTACCGACCTCAGAAAAATTTAATTTTCAAAGGAAATTAAAAAGAAATTTTGAAAATTGAAAAAATTTTTAAACTATTTTAAAAATAAAATTTTTTTTACTCTTCTACTTTCAGTCCACACGTATATTCTACAGTTATACTCACTTTCCGGAATTTCAATTGGAAATAAAACCGATTTCCTTTAGTACTGCAGCACAAGTGGAGAAAATTTATCCAAATCGTTTGAGTAATCTGAATGGCTTTAAATTGCCAATAATTATAGGAGGATCTGATCCTCGCATAATACCATATACAAACTCCAAAGGAAAAGAAATTATTGGTGGTTTTGTAGGTCATTTCATTCAAGCGTTTGCTAAAAAGTACAATTGCGAACTCATACAACCAATACCTTTCGATCCCAAGGAAACAATGCCAAGTCAGCTTTTAATAAAAGCCGTTCGAAACGGTACAGTAGAGATATCAGCTGCTTTAACATTTCCCGACATACCATTTCGTGGCTACTCCTACACGTACGAGCAAGTAAACTGGTGTGTCATGTTGCCGGTAGAGCCTAATATACCAGGTTATAAATATTTTACATCAGTTTTTAAGGGAGAGACGTACTTAATGGTTATTGCTGTTGTTGTAATCATATCGATGATATTAAGTGGTGCCTTGTATCTACATGGCTATCGGATTGATTTATTAGATATTATATGTCATGATGATTGCTTACGTGGCATATTGGGTCAATCATTTTCGGAAATAGTCAATCCACCGCGTATTATACGATTTATTTACATGCAAATCTGTATTTTGGGCATATTGCTGACAACAACATACAATTCCTATTTCTCCACTTATGTCACTAGGCCACCCAAAGAGTCCATGATTAAGACATTTGATGATATACACAAGTCTGGCCTCAAAATAGAAGCTTGGCTACCAGAGTACAATGAGCTTTTGGGGCGCGTAAAAGAATATCAAAAATACACTTCAATTTTTTACTTAGTCCCAGACTATCATGAACACTTGGAAATTCGTGACTCTTTTAATACAAAATATGGTTACATGACGCCCACCACAAAATTGATTATCATACAAGAGCAGCAAAAAATGTTTACCACACCGCTTTTTCGCGTATCAAAAGATCTGTGCGTCTTCAATAACATACCCATGTGTTTTCCGATACAGGACAATTCGATTTACAATTCAATGATTTATCGTTTGATTTTGGAAACCGCCCAATCGGGCTTACAGTTCTTTTGGGCTGAGTATGGCTTTTTGGAATTGATCACAGCAAAGAAATTGATTTTAAAAGATTTAAGCGCCAAACAAGAATTTCGAGCCATGAGTATTGGCGATTTGCAATACATCATGATATTTATGGGTGGGATGTATATTTTTGTAATATTGATTTTTATTGGGGAATTATTAGTATTTTATCGTCGTAGAATTATTCGCGGTGTAAAAAGATTTTCACGCAGAGTTATGGGAAGAAAACAAAAGTTTAAAAAATAAAAAAAAATTTAAATTGAACTTAAATACCGGAGATCGTTTAAAATAAAATTAAATGTCCTACATTGTCTAAATATTGCTTTTAATGAGAAAACAAATGCAATATTTAATAAATAATTTCACAATATGCACTTGAATATTCATAATTTTAATTTAGCACAACATCACAGCACTAACTGTGTACCAATACATGATCACTTTATGTATACTCAGATCTCAGTAAATACAAATGTATCAGCTTTATTTTATGCATTTTTATTTAAAAAAATCAAATATCAGGGCTAATATTTTAAACTTTTTTTTTTTTTTTTTTTGAACATACTTAATACTTAACTAGTCATGGCTTGGCTAAGTTCATTCTTTCAAAAAATCCTTTAATTCTCTTCACGCAAACATTGGGCCAGAAATATAATTTGTTGCTGAAACAATTTTTCGAAGGAAACTTATTTGTCACAAAGCACTAGGTTTCAACGTTGCAAGCGTTGTTCATTTGGTAGTGCAGTCAATTAAATGTTTTACCCACTGAAGGTATACATGCCTTTCCATAACTTAAAAAACGCGCTTCAATATAATAGACACGGTAGATCTAAAGGGTGTCTCAAATTTTCTTTTTCTTTAAAATAAAAACTAGAATTTTCTGAGATTGTAAACAAAACACATTCCAATTATGTTTGGAATAAAAAGTCTGTAAGTGATCGCCACAATAGTGATGACGGGTCACTACTCTGTCTTGATGAAGGCACAGGTTGTCCAGCTGCATGCCGAACAGTTGAGGCCACAGCAACTACGTTATTACGTCCCTGTATCGAATGTCATTCACAGTCACTGCAATCATCTTCTAAAAAGTAGGAATCAATCACACCACCTTTTCAAATTCGCATTAAATAGTTGCTCATTGTAGGTACGTGAGTTTCACGTGGATTGCAAGTGTTTTTTTTTTTTTGAGCCCCAATTTCGACAATTTCATCGAAGAAGATGAATTTTTTTTGAAAAATTGGCATTGAATTCACTTCGCTTCATTACTCATTGAACAAATGCCATCGGTTTTTTAACAGTCTCCAGGTTTGTGCTCATAACTAAGCTGATTTTTGTACGCATGAAGCTTAAAGTTTTTTTGTCAAAACTTTCTGAGTAGTTTAAAGTTTCAATGTTTTCAAGTGAGTAAATAGTACATTGACAAACAGAAGACTTAATCACCCCTATCGTGAATAAAATGTGAAATTTTTATTCCCATAAAATTTTCATTTCCCAGGTTGGGAAATTTGCTATCGTGAATATCATGGGAACGTTTGTTTTGCTATCAATATGTAGTGAGTGTACAATAGGGAAGAAGAAAATATAAATATACATACATAAAGTAAAAATTATTGAAAATATGTGGGTAAGTGATATAAAAAGTAATTAAATTTAAGTTTTGTAATTATTATACACAAATTTGTAGTTTAAAAGGTAAAAAAATGTTCAGAATTGGTGCCATTATATCACTACAAGAGGAGGAGATCCAGCAACAGCGGATAGCTCGTCGTGCTTTGCGAGATGCATCTAATCCATTAGAGCTGCCCGATACATTGTAAGTGAGTTAAGTTTATTTAAAGAATTTAAATCAATTTGATTCCATTTCAGATTTATTCAACATTACAGATTGAATAAATCGGCGTTTTCATACCTGTTGGATATTTTGACGGGTTCTCTCTTGCCAACAAAAAAATCATTTGGTATTCCGCCCATCGTAAAACTAAGCGCATGCTTACGTTTTTTTGCAGAGGGTGGATACCAAAAAGGTGTTGGAAGAGATTACGAAGTAGGAATGGCGCAATCCACTTTTTGCAAGGTGCTCTCTAAAGTGTTGGATGCTGTCGGTTATTTTGCATCCTATTAAGAAGCATATCATGTTGCACATTATTTATTGATTTAGACCTAAAAATAGATTTAGTTAATTTCTGTATCCATTAAAAAGTAACAAGTACTTACATTTTGTTCTAGTTCCCCAAAGAAAATAAAATGAACAAATTGACACAAAAATTTTTAATGGGAACATTTTTTTTGCATGTCATTCACCGCTGAATTACATATAAGAAAATGGAAACACATTCTATGGGAAAAATTATTCATGATCGCACTTTTGGGAAATGGGAAAAAATTTTAGGGAAAAAATTATTCATGATAGGGGTGAATGTGTATAAGCGATAAGTTTAAAGTTTTTTGACTACCACCTCCAATGGTTACATACATACATAATTGGTCATTACAAGCCTTCAGCCAGGATTACAATCCAGCTGATCACGTTGTGTGTGTTAATTTTATACATGAGTGGCGGAGCCTTCAATTTAAAGTCGAATCCGAACGACAGATTTTTGAGAAACTTTTCGGGACAATTTTATTTACTCCCAAAGTTTTTGTCAGACATCTGCTGAGAGACAGTTACCGAAGAAATATTATTTCATATTTCGAATTGTTAGAGATGTTTGAGCTGGGGTTTGAACCGGGGCTCATGTCTAATAAGCCAACACACCATCTAATCAAACAACAAATTGTTGAATTGTTAAATTCAATATTAGTCTCAGATGACATGTAAGCAATTTAACTTAAAGTCTGCCTATCAGCAGATTGGATAGAAGAATGCTCAGAGAGAATAATGTGTCAGCTTGAGATGGCATTAAGACGAATTGCGATGTTGTCTGACAAGTAATGTTGTTGGAAGTCAAATAAGCATTTCAAATCTCATCTGTAATCTATAGCAATTATTATTGACGGCAATCCACCGTTAGATTATAACTACAGAATGGATTTAACGAACCACACTCGAATCAAGTTAAAAGAGAGCTCATAACTGGGTTATATGATTGTTTTTACTGTTGTTTTCGATCAGAATATTGTCTTCAAGCATTCTGTTCTCTGTTCTTTTTTGTTTTTCATTTTTTTTTTTTATTCGTAGTTACCCGCATTGTTTCTTTTACGAAAACACCAAAGGCTTTCGAAAATCCCAGATGAAAAACTTTTACTGAACGCTCTTCGATCTTATGGGCCAAACAAACTGAATAAATGACAACGAATTTGACTGATGTAGCTTCAAACTGATGGCCTTATCGACTAACAACGTTCGAAAGTCCCTGATGAAGGAACCAATGTTTAAGGCCAATTATGCTCTGACATTTCCTTCATCTTCTGGCAATATTTTTGCATTCCAGATTTCACACAGTCACTGACGGAAGGGTAAAAATTTAAAAATTTTTGCAGCATTTTGTATACCTTTGAGTTATCTACAATTCCTTGCTGAACGTGAATTTGTTTCAATATCTTCCTAGTTGGCAACCGTTTTATCCACAAATGACCCAGAACATCGATGGCAGTATAGGTAGGTATATTAAGAATATTTCTTTTACAACCGCTAATTAAAACTCCATTACAGTGGATTTGACATGGATGCACTTGGCTGCTTAGACTGCAATCCTCCATTCCTGATATAATGCAGCAGTGGCGGCAGTAACGAATTTAATTTCTTTCATTCAAACCATAATATTAAGCATATCCTCTAAACATATACTTCACCTCCTCGTACTCCACCTGTTAACGAAGACATATGACGTCTATTTGGAATTCGAAATATTAGCTACAGGCTGTTGTCTATAAAATCAATTTATTTGTATTCGACGACATACTCATTTATTTCTATGAAACTGGTAGCATACGTAGCAGAAGTTTCTTTATCATTTTTCTTGGATGCCATCATCATTGGCGCAGACGACGTTACTCCCGAGCTCATCAACAATGTATTGGAGACTATAAAAACCATAATTTATGCAGATTTCACTTTATAACCGAACTAAATTTTTACTTCATTTTGTTTCTTCCACTTTTCTTTGTTTATTAGTGTTGTTATTTTGCAACAACAACAGCAACAACAAAACCAATAAGAAAATGAAATGTGGATCAACACATGTTTCTTATTTATTTTGGCAAATACGCCAACACACATTAGCAAGCCAAACCGAGTGTGATATGGACGAAGAAAAAAAAAAGCAAAGAATTAAAGCCAAAAAAGCTGACTGGCCACAAATGAAACACCAATCAACGAACAACCGAACATATGGAAATAAATAAACAATGTTTTTGGTCCGGTCAAAACTCATGGTAAACATTTTGTTTCGCTCCAAACATGCGGCAACACAACAAATAATTTGGTTACAATGCATTGGAAAACAACAAGTGAAATTATATTCCTGTACATGAAATATGATTTTTATTCATATTGCTATTGTTGTTGTTTTTGTTGTATTTTTTATTTGATTTGCAATTTTGGTATGTTTTAACAACAAAGTTAAAGGAAACATGCAACAAAATTTAATACAAAATTAAACCCGGCAGTCAAAGTTAAATATACTCTACAGCAGAAGTTAGTTTGTCCTTCAACAAGTCAACAAAATCTTCCGGGTAGATCGAGATCTCAGAGTACAAACATCAGCTCTAACATCTTGAAAGCAATATTTATTTTAACGATCCTCCCTCAGCAGCGTTATGACAAATTCCATTATAATTCCAGTATAATTCATTCCATTTCCTTCGGAGGCGATGTTATATTGTAAGTGCCGCCACACATGGATAAATTTAGTACAAGAAATCTGTGTATTAAGAATCTAAGTCGTTAATCTGTTCGAAGCGTTTTCCATCTTGGAATTACATTACACTTTAATACTATACATACATACATACATTCATAATTGATCATTACAACCCTTCAATCAGGATTACGAGCTAGCTTCTTACACCACCCAGGCTGTGTGCGTTGATTTTGTCCATGATGGCCGGAACCTACATTTAAAATTCGGCTTCTAACGTCCACGGTTCAAACTCCAGGTCAGACATCACAACAAAATACGGAAAAATATTTCTTCGATGACTTCCTCTCAGTAGATTTGTGGCAAAAATTCTGAGATGAAATAAAATTACCATAAAAAGTTTCTTCAAAAATCTGTCGTTCAGGGTCGACTTTAAATTGTAGGTCCCACCACTCATGTACACAATTAACAAACACAACATACATAAGTGGTGTGAGAGGCCTGCTGAGAGTAAATCGCTGAAGAATTTTTTTTTTTCAGTTTTCGTTTGATTTGAGATCTCTGAGCTGAGGTTTGAACAAAAATTCTCTTCTAATATGTGATGACATTACATACTACTTTACGACGACTTCTACTTTACCGCCTTTATAACATTTGTCAGAGATATAGGCCCAATCTAACTGGATTCGAAAACACAAAATTTGTTCTCGCAAAGATTTGACGAAAACAATATAGTGTGTATTTGTAAAACGTATTTATATATAAGTATATATATATATATACATACATACATTATATGTGTATATAAACACAATTTTAAATATCTCGTCATATATAGTCTGCTTCTGTTACATCTGTATGTACCAGTTGCACCCACATATCAGAAGGCCTTCATTTTCTCAGAAATCCTTACAGATTTCAGTTCAGAGTTGAGTATGCAATAACGCCTTGTGCAATAACATCTACTTGTGGCGTCGAATTTTTGATATTTTAGGAGTGACCACAAAGCTGCGTTGACGATCGATTAATTTGCCATATTATGTCTTTAGTTGTTTAGTTTGGCAGTAACGACTACAAAAAGATGAGTCCACATTATCTATCATTTGATTACCTACCGAAATTGATTTGACCTTATTTAGTATTGGTTCCGACGATGTCACGAAGGATATTTGAAAGAAACTGGGTGTTAAAGTAATTATGTTCCTTGCCAATTAATGTCTTATCTGATCGATGTTTCAGTTCTTTCTGAAAGAAATTTTATGTCGTATTCTCTCCATATCTGAAGTAGTTTCGCTCATTTTATAGTTGTTATATTTAGGTATTATAAGTCTGTCGGTACAAGATTTAGAGTTCCTTAATTAATGCATTGATCGAAAAAAGTTTTAGTTTCGTTTGGTATTTACTGCAGATTGTATTTCAATCCCTATCCCTTTATCCATCTTTAAGCATTTAATTACGATCTTCTCCAATCTAGCGCTTCCTTGGCGGACTAGAGCTTTCAGTGGCATGACGTTGGTACAACTTACTCTGCCATTTTTTTCACTTTCCGGCATATAACAGTCCATGCGCATGGTTTCTGTTCTTGTGGTTTCTTCCTATGGCTTCGTTTTTGTGCATGGCTAGGATATATCAGATGTGGGGCCGTCTGTCTATCACTATATCACAAGTTATTCATTTGGTTTTCGAATTCTAAAAAATAAACAGACGTCAATCACCTTTCACATAATACATGAATGAAGCTTTTTAGTCTGTGACCTCTCCTAAAAAGGATAGTGTCAACAAATCATATCATAGGAAGGTCATAATTTTTAACCGATGACCGATGGCAACCTTGTATAGTAGACAAATCTCTGCCATATGCTGGTTACAAAAATAAACACTCAAAAATGCTCACGATACAAACAATATGGTGCTGAAATGTCTGCTTTGCTTCTTACATATTCTGTAGTCCTGCTAACACGATGATGAATAAGGTAACGTTTGATTAAATCAGAATTAGCCGAGGGTCTATAAGACGCATTTTAGGATCTTGAGTATGCCTACCTACAAGACGAAGATTCTAAAAACTGCTCTAAATTTATCATAATGTAAAACGATTTCTATACGCAATGTAACTGGCGGAGTGATACAAAACGTAACATAATATCTTTTTGAATAGTATTTTTACAGCACCGATGGATTCAATGGCTTCCAGTACTGCTACAATTCTTCTGGTATTAAGGCTAACAGTTGGTTTCCAAACTATTAATTTACTTGCCTCCCGATGGACTTGCTTCCATGATTTGTTTAGATTCGAAATATAAAATGCTTCTGTTTGAAATAATAAGTTCCAAACTTTTTATAAAGTTTCAAGAAATTTTAAAATAGGCATGCTTTACTCGCCGTAGTCTAGTAGGTACTGTGTAGGCTTATTAGACGTGAGGCCTCGGTTCAAACAACAGGTCAGACATCTCCAACGAAACGAAATATGCCAACAGATTCCTGGCAAAAACTCTGAGAGTAAATAAAATTGCCATGAAAAGCTTCTCAAAAATCTGTCGTTCGGAGTCGACTTTAAACTGTAATGGCACTCATGTATAAAATTAACACACACAACATAAGCTAGAAGCTAGGTCGTAATCCTGACTGAAGGTTTGTAATGACCAATTATGTACATACATATGTATGTATGCTTTACTACAGAACTAAACAAACTTCTTTCTAACGTCGCATCGTTGAGTAGGGTATAAAAACCTAACAAAACAGTCAAAATGTTGCCTGCATACATAATTTCAGCACGTGTGTAAGAAATCGAGAAAAAAAAAGGAAACAAACGCAAGGCTTCATGTTTCACCAACAAACTCTTATATATACACACACACCTAGTTTAGCTAATGAACGTGGCACATGCTACTTGACTCCAGTATGACTGTGTTTCTATGTTGACGGGCAAGTATAGTAGAAACATATGAGCAGACATTATGGCAACATTCCTGTGGACAACAGGAATACATTTATCCAACCAGCGACTATGATCAACCGTTGTCTCTTCATAATAACAAAACAACAATAGGAAAATGAAAAAACAACAACAGCAACAACAACATAGAAATTTAAAGAAATAATAGATGAAAAAAAACAGAAATAAAATAATAGAAATAAACGAAACGAAATGCAATATTAGGAAAGAAATATTTGTATAAATGGAATGAATATTAAGAAAACAATGCACTAATAAATGCAACTAAACAACAACAACAACAACGACAATAACAAAAGAAACTGTTTGATTATGATTGCCACTGAAGAGGATTATGATTATGGCAAGATGATGAGCCGATGTTGATGACGATGATTGTCGGCGTTGAATCTGTACATGAAGAAGATGAGAGTGCCAGACTCCAGTTGTATTGATAATGCTACACCATTGCAATTCGCATTGCAGTATAGCAACAATCATATTGACAACTACTTGTATTGGCTGGCCATTGCTGTTGGTGGTGCTGTTGCTGACTCTTTGAAGTTGTTGTTGATGCGGTGTATAACTATTTGTGAATACCAGTTATTTAGTAATAATGATTTTTGTTTGAATGTTTGGACAAAAAAAAATAGAAAAAAAACAAGATGAGGATAAACTAAATACGATATATAAATAGAAAATTACAACTATCAACTACGAGGGATGGTGATAATTTCGAAAAATATTAAAGTATCGAAAATGCCTGACTTCCAAAATGTTAGTTTGGTTTGTGATTAAACCAAGTACAGTGGGACCTCGATTTTCCGTGATGGTCGAGACCGGAAGCATCCTGTATAATCGATTTTCCGGATAATTGAGTACCAATTTTGGCTAGTTTTTTAATAAATATTTTTATTAATTAATAAATGAATATGTACATATTTATATAAAAACTAAATAATTCAAAAATATAAAAAAAATAATTTTGTCAGAAAACAGTGAACAGTAGATAAGGATTTCATGTACTAAAAAGGGAATTCCCCTTTTTTCGCTTGTTTGTCCAAAATAATAGAAAAAAAATGTTTGCTTATAATCACAGATAATAGAGGTAATCACGGTTAAACGATGCAGAAAAATGTAAGTCGAACCAAAATAAAATTAATTCGATGCAAAAAATTTTTATTTTCCATCCCGGATAATTGATGTTGCCGGATAATCGAATCACGGATAATCAAGGTCCTACTGTATAGTGTTTCATAAAGCCGCTGTACAAAATGTTTACAATGTACACTATTTCAAAACGTCGTCAATGAGTATTTTTAACAAATTGAAAAAGCAATCAGGCATCGGATTAATAGTTGATGCTTTAACATTCGTTTGTTTACACGCACGTATTAAAAAACAAAAAATATGAGAATGTCCGACTCACAGATGTAAGTATTTTTTTTATAAAGAAATTAATATCAGCATCATATAAATTTTTCAGTGAAAAGAAATGGAATCATCACCATAAAAGAAAAAACAACTGCTCACAACAAGTTTGCGAAGCGAACCAGATTTCTGCGCAAAACGCAAAAATCGGACAAGTTTATTGGAAAACGTCTTGCGGGAAATTAAATAAGTGGATTATATCACCAGGAAGTTTTTAAACTTCTGTTTGATATATAACGAATTAAAAAGGCAATAACACTTCTGGGGAAGCAACCATAACATGGGAGTTTTTCGAGGAAATTGACGAAGTCTATGATTCCCAGTCTGATATATGTATCTGTCCCTGTCTCAACTGTAGAAAGTTCTCTTTATGATATTTTGACAGATACGCAAGTTAATCCTCCAGAAGTCATTATGTCGTCACCGGAAAAGAAAAAGTGTGAAATTTTACCGAATTTTTGGGCAGAGTTCCTTCCCGAACTCTGATAAACCAAAAAATTTTTAAATAAAATTTGAATAGCCGCACTTTCCATTTCAGATTTTTTTTAATATAATGCATGGTAGTGCGTACATTTCGTATTGTAAATGTAAACAAAGTCCATAGCATTGTTTGGTAACTTTACATATGTACATAATTTATATACCGTAGTAGAACCGCATACAAACTTTGTATTGATACATTTTGAAAGTCAGCCAATATTCTACTCCTTCCATATTTGAATTCAAATTAATTTGTATGTCTTTACATAGCAATTGAAACGTAAACATGTAGAACTGCTATTTTAATGTTGGGAGAAATGTAATTGAAACATATAAAATACTGGAACAAAATAGGTGAGTCAAGTTCAGAACTTTGTTGAGAAAAAAAAATTAAGTAATCCGATTTAGGAGCACGAATGCATAGAAATTCAAAATTACAGCCAACGAGGAATTCATTGGCAATTTGATGCCTTATGATTCAAAGCCAGCAACGAGCATGTTTAAATACAGTATTGTACCATATAAGTCCTAATTTCCATCCTATATTCCGTCTGAATTAAGTGCGAACATTAGAACACTAGAAAGTGTGTACACAACATCTTAGGTTATCCAACAATGCCGGGTGTTTCTGGAGGATCTTGAGTTTATAGCTATCCCAACTGAGTTATTTCGGCGGGAGCAGCCGTAGTCTAGTTGGTAGTGTATTGGCTTATGTATATGGCGTGAGGCCACGGTTCAAATACCAGCTCAAACGTATCCAACAAAACGAAAAATGAAAAAGTATTTCTTCCGTGATTTGTAGTCAGCAGATTTGTGGCAAAAACTCTGACTTTTTATACCCGCCACTCGTAAAAAAATTAACACACACACAACATAAGTGATGTGAGAAACTAGGTCGTAATTCTGACTGTAGGGTTATAATGACCAATTATGTATGTATGTGTAATTGGAGGAGATAGCGATAGATTTGTCATTTACCCTCATTTGGATTCCGAGATATGGCGACATTGAAGGCAACAACGAGTTCGACACACTTGTTAAAGCAGGTACCACGGGAAATTTAATAGAATTTCTACATGAGATTGATGCTCCTCTGCAGAGAGGCAAACAAAAGGTGCCACAAAACAGGAACTATAATTACATGCCGGAATAGGTAATATTGGACTCAAGTAAGCAAAGCAAACGTTATAAATCTATCCAAAGGATTACACAAAATGTGAAAATTGGTTACAATGCATAACTTTGTAACACTCTTTTATTTCTATCCATTTATTTAAGCAACAACGGCTATCACAAAGCGGGGAACATGCTTTACCGTATGTTTGTTTTGTTTCAGTTTCATTAATCAAAATTTTCCAGTTGTACAGATATTGACCTATTGTAGCAAGTCCTAAAAAAGACATTTGTCACATATGTTTGTAATACACGACGTGCTGTGGGACTTTTACTGGTTATTATATTCATTATTAATGTTATCATCTCCTTAGGGCCAGGAAACTAACTCAAGGAGAGGAATTAAAGCCTCTTTCTGAACTTTTTTTTTTTCACTAGCAACCATAATCCATACTCGATTGCATGCAGCAGACATGACAGCACGTCATAGTGCTTCTGCATTCATCATGTAAATAAATAGTGGTGCATACATAATAATAGTGGAATAGGGATCTCCACTACAACTAGTTTTTATAACAATTCTCTGCCTTGCACTTCAAAGCAAACGAGATGGCGGAAAGAATTAATAGTTCTCATTATGGCATTATTATTCAACTATTGAACTAAAGCATTAATGCTTGTTGAGCATTAGAACGTGAAGTCTCGGTTCAAACCCCATGGCAGACATCTCTTCTCATCTTTAGTCTATCGCTCTCCAAACTGAGTTATTTCGGCCGTAGCCGCCATAGTCTAGTTCGTAGTGTGTTGGCTTACTAGACGTGAGGCCACTGTTCAAACGTATTCAACTAAACGAAATACGAAAAAATATTTATCCGGCGACTTCCTCTCAGCAGATTTCTGGCAAATACATTGAGAATAAATAAAATTGCCATGAAAAGTTTCTCAAAAATTTTTCGTTTGGAGTCGACTTTAAACTGTAGGTCCCGGCACTCATGTATAAAATTAACACACACAGCGTTAGTGAGAAGCTAACTAGTAATACTGACTCAAGTACTGTAATGACAAATTATATACGTATGTACATTAGAGCGACTCAAGTTGTATGGAAGCGAAATTCGTGCTCGATGTACCCACCTAAAAATGAACCTTGGACTTTTTTAAGATGACATTTCAAATATTTCGGCTCCAGCTTTGACCTCTCGTGAGCTGGACCATTTTGAAAAAGGGTCTATTTTTGGATGTTTTGTTAATTTAAGGATCTGTTTCCCTACCAACATATACAATATGTATATCATAAGAAAGGTTTTTTTAAGGCGCGTCCAACTGTATATACAATTTTTCCAAAGACGATCATCCATGTCCTTTTTTAAAGATATTCTCTGAAAAAAAAAACGGTTTTTAAATTTTTTGTTCGGGGTTGTTTGTAATAATAATGCCAAATTAACATATTTTAATCTTTAGTCGATTTAAGTAAATACGGGTCTCAGCTTTTTTTGAAATTCACGCTAATTTGCGTTTTGAAAAAAATACAATAGGGTGGTAACCCTTCCTTGTAAATAGGCCATATGGGCATCAAATTTTTTCTTTTACCAAGTACATCATCTTTGTATGTAAATAATTTAGATTTTTTCAAATTAGATGCATTTTACACGGTGCTCTGGAATATATATAAATGCAATTTTGTGGTAACTCTAATATGATAGCGGATTTAGTTTCTAGATCATGTATGGATGAAAATAGGACTTAAGAAAGAAAAATAGAAATGATCCACGACTTTTTGGCGGCATTTTTGTTTCCCAAATTAAAAAAAAGTTATAAAATATTATTTTTTATATTCACAAAATATTTATATATAATATTGATCATATTTCTCATTTAGCGTACCAGATATCTGGTGTGAAATTTGATAATCTTCTGAAGATTAAATGCCTCATTCTATTCCATAAGATTATTAATACGGGACAGCCGGAATATTTATTGGGCCGAGTCAAGTTTGCTAGGTCATTCCGGGGCATGAAGATTATTCAACAACGGTACAGGACTCTTCTGTCACAGCGTCAGTTTTTTATACACACCACAAGTCTCTGGAATTCCCTACCGAATTACATACAAAAGTTAGGCAATGCAAATGCGTTCAAAAAGGAGTTATTTAAATTATTCTCTTAATGACAAGTATGTTACTTCCTTAGTATGGTTACTATATCGGTTAAATATTTATCCTTACTTTCTTACTCTGATTTTTGTAAATATTTCTTTTTTATATTTTTATAATTCTTAATTTGTTCTTTCTTTTCACTTTTTTAGTTATTTCTGTTTGTTTTCTAAATTGCTTGAAATTATATTTCTACTTAAATTTAATATTTTTATTAATTTGTTTCTTATATTAATTTGCTATTTTTTTTGCTTAATTTCTTATACTTTACAATTATTTTTATTTTTTTTATGTTTTATATCTTATTGATCCTAAGCATAGCACTATAACTTATAAGATTAAAATCTTGTTGTGTTATGTTAATTATAATAAATAAATAAATAATAAATAAATAAATAAATAAATAAAAAACTACAAACTACAACTACTACAAAACGCGAACTAGCGCGAATTTCAAAAAAAGGTGAGACCCGTATTTAATTAAATCGACTTAAGATTAAAATATGTTAATTTGGCATTTTTATTATAAACAACCCCGAACAAAAAATTCAAAAACCGTTTTTTTCACAGAATATCCTTAAAAAAAGGACATGGATGATCTTCTTTGGAAAAATTGTATATACAGTTGGACGCGCCTTAAAAAAACCTTTCTTATGATATACATATTGTATATGTTGGTAAGGAAACAGATCCTCAAATTAACAAAACATCCAAAAATAGACCCTTTTTCAAAATGGTCCAGCTCACGAGAGGTCAAAGCTGGAGCCGAAATATTTTAAATGTCATCTTAAAAAAGTCCAAGGTTCATTTTTATTGGGGTACATCGAGGACTTCTTTTGGTGAGTCGCTCTAATGTACATATGTATGTATGTATGTTGTAGATCAATAACATGTTCGTACATGTTTTTTCATATGTCCTCCAAATTGGCAAATAAAATCAAGCACACCAGATAATAGCCGATGTTATAGTGTAGTGTAGTGTCGAACGGCTCGCAAAATACTACTTCTTTCGGCGTCTACCTCTCTGCTGTCCTTTGGTAAAAATTCTGAGGGCAAAATAAAATTGCCATGAAAATCTTTCTCTAATCTGTCGTTCGAGTCGACATTAAATAGCAGATACCGACAATCATGGATAAAATTAACACACACAACCTGGGTGGTGGGAGAAGCTAGGTTTTAATCCTGACTAAAAGGATGTAGTGACTTATCAAGTCAGAAAGTAATTTACCACGTTATACATAGCAAAGGGAATTGGCAACGAAAAGAACATATTCTCCTTTATTGTAGCGATGAGGATATTTGATATCCTTTAACCATTTAAATAATTTCATTAATGTAATGTATTTTTTTAATTCTTTTTGGTTCATAATTAGAAATTAAATTTTTATAATTTACTTGAAAACAATTTGCAAACTTGCTAAATTTATTTTCCCAGCGGTAACTTAGTAATGGGAGACAAAATTAAAATAAAAAGCAACAAATTTCTTTGTTATGAAAACAATAAATTTGTTAGCCAACCCTCTTTAATTTTAAGGAGCCAAAAATCATCAAAAAATATTAAGAAGCGGTAAGAAAAATATTAAAAACAAGTTGCAAACAGCTGTGTGCTTAGTCAGGCTTACAGTAGTTGTAAGGCAGTAGCCAGTAACAGAAAAAAATGAAAAGAAAAGAAAAAACAGCAACAAAAAAGCCTAGAAAAATATTACAAGCAACTGAGTAAGAAAATCGTACAATAATAGCAACAATAATGAAAAAACTAAATAAATAAAATTAAAAAAAAAAACGTTAAAAAATGTTTCATAAAAACATGAAATATTGGACATTTAAGTGCATCTTAAGCACTTGCATTTATGTGCACTCAACTACACACACAATAACGAAGTTACATATGTATGCTGCAAAAAAAAAACAGGCAACAGGCAGCAATTGCTGCTAAAAATCACCTTTAAAGCAACAACATGAAATATCTGAACTACTCTACAAAAACACACAACCAACTATAAAAAGTTTTATTCCTTTTTAACTTTTGTTTTTTTTTTTTGGTTTTTGTTGTTGCTGAAAATACAGAAGTTAAGCGAAAATGTTTCTTCCACTTGTATTTGCAATATAGAAAATATGAGAAAAAAATGAAAATATTAAGACAGTAAAAACAAAAACAAAATATCATTAAATTTGCATATTTCCTCTTGTTTTTCATTGTAATAATGTAATTCAAAGACGTACATTAAAAATCTAAAAAAAATACAACAACAACACTGACACATATGGCATAGGTGTAAGTACGTACGTGTGTTTGCAACCAAAACTAAAAAAATATATGTATATATTCACCATACATACTTGCAACAATAACAATGGTGCTTCGCTTAACTCCTAATGTCCTCATAAAAATCTGTAGCATTATATTATCGTACCTACGTATATGCGATTATATGTATGGAACTGTGTGTATAACTGCTAGTACAAGTGTGTACAATATATCGTGCTGTTGTTATTGTTTTAACGATGATTGTTTTAAAAAAAACTTTTTTGTTTTTATGTTTTTTTTTATTTTTTTTTTTATTTTCTAAACTTTTGTGGCCTCCTAATGTTATTAAGTGCCCTGACTTTCCTTGCTACTGCATTTGCCCATACAAGGGGCACCTTAATCTACATCATACTGCAACTGCATATACTATAGGCACCACACACACATATGTTGATTTCTGTTTTCTATTTTTTTTTTACTTCCAATTTACCTGCATACCCTACACTAGATGGGTTACATGCCGTGTTGATGTGTCTTTTCTAGAGGTCGAATCAAATTGTGCAACTTGTTGCTATCATGTACAACAAGGAAGAGAAAAACTTCTTTTCGAATTATAAAAATTTAGCGGCTTCAATTCCTCTCAATAAGAAAATAACAGTAACAGCGAAGAGTATAGGACATGAAGGCTTCAGCACCTCCTAAGAATTTTGATAATACACAATATCTTCCGAACTTTGGCAGTTAATAATGGCCATCTTATTGAAGCTATTACTGTCAAATTAGGTGCCAAATTATTTAATTCGTTTCACCACATCACCACTCAACAATATGTTTCGTTCAAGCGTTTTTCATTTTATTTAATACTTCCTTACTTAATTGATCATTATAACCCTTTAGTCAGGATTACGACCTAGCTTCTTACAGCACAAATGTTGTGTCTGTTAAATTTATCCATAAATAGCGGAATCCACAGTTTAAAGTCGACTCAGAACTACAGGTTTTTGAGAAAGTTTTCATGGCAACTTTTATTTGCTCTCAGAGTTTTTTTTTTTGCCTGAAAACTGCAGAGAGGAAATCATATTTCGCTTTGTTCGAGATGTTTGGGTTGGGGTTTGACCACGGCCGCACATCTAATAATACAACACACTACCCAATAGACTACAGCGACTTTTCATTGAAAAGTCATTTTCACCAATATGGACCTTTTTGATATTAATGGTTACATAAGCGAGCACTAATCCACATGAAATCTTTGAGCATACAATGTAATGCGAAAAATTCACTGCTTGATGTGGATTCTGGTAGCCATTGGTTGATATTTCTTTCAGAACGACGTTTGCCAGGCCATCACTTTCAATGACAAACATTATTGATCAATGATTAGCAATTCTTTTGCCCTGAATTGTATGATTTGACAACCAACATTATGTAGTTTCAACACAATGGCGATACGTGACTCACAGCTCTTGTAATATTTGGATATCCTACACGAGCGATTTGAGTGCATTTTCACTTCACGTTGATATAATTTCAACTAGACGATGAGATCGTACGAGTTAGAGTTAGAGTTTATCTTGTGCGGTTCTTGTAAAACACTGGTATATTCCAAAAAGCCACAAACTACAGCGTTCCTCAAAGTCAACATAACTCATGCCATTGGTTAAAATCAACCTGACTTATGAACCAGAGCCATAGAAAATTTTACAATTCAGATGTGTTCCACTCAGCAAAGACGTGACAGGCATTTGAACGATGTTACATTCAAAACATAACGGTAATGTTATGTTCGATAATGTCTCACAAAGAAAGGAAGCGCTTAATGGAATAGCCGATAGTAATCAATCGGTAAATTCGCCGTAGTCTAGTAGGTAATGTGTTAATAAGCCAACAACGTATGGCCTCGGTTTAAACCCCGGGTCAGACGTTTCCAGTAAAACGAAATATGAAAAAATATATTTCTTTGGTGACTTCCTCTCAGCAGATTTCTGGCGAAAAGTCTCTTCTCTAAAATCTGTCCTTTATAGTCGATTTTAAGCTGTAGATCCTGCCGGTAATGTGTAACATTTACAGGCACAACATAAATCCTGTGGGAAGCTACGTCGTTGTACTGACTGAAGGATTCTAATGACCAATTATGTATATATGTATGTACACATGTAATCAATCACCAAAGTTCCAAACCACTATAAGAAGTCGCCATAGTCTAGTAGGTAGTGTGTCGACTTATTAGACGAAAGGCAACTGTTCAAACCCCAAGTCAGACGTCAAAACAAAAATATGAAAAATATTTCTTTGGCGACTTTCTCTCAGCAGATTTCTGGCAAAAACTCTGAGAGTAAATAAAATTGCCACGAAAAGTTTCTCAAAAATCTGTCGTTCGGAATCGACTTTAAAGTGTAGGTCCCGGCACTCATGTATAAAATTAACGCACGCAACATAAGTGGTGTGAGAAACTAGATCGTAATCCTGACTAAAGGTTTGTAATGGTCAATTATGTATGTTATGTATACTTATTACATTTACGTAGAGGGTATTGTTTTTAGTTGAATAACATTCTAGAACTTGCTACATAAGCTGCACTTAAACATTTAAATCTTACTAGACTACATTTTAAAAACATCGCAGCAGTCATAACGGCAATGTGTGACTTGATAACAACTTTGCGCAGAAGCTGCTATAACGAAGAAGAATAGGAAAACATCTTCTTTGCCTTGGGAACCTAAGATTAAGGCTTCTTGTTTTCCCAGAATTTTTTTGATATAATCTGTTTACCTATGGGTGCTTGCGATAAATTCCATATATTCTTAATATGTTAAAATGGTATTGGTATATAGTCTAGTGGAGTAGGAGCAATCAATATAATAACGGAATTCAAGTGAGTTATGCTTTCTTGGTCTTCTGTCAATTAAACCTAAGGTTAGGTAACCTAACAGAGTATATTTAAATTTTTTGGACTATAAAAGAGCCTTTTTAACCCTTAAATTGACTATTTGGTGTAGACTAGAGCAAGTACTACAGCGTTCATCCTCACCTAAATTCACTCGAATTTGCCATACTTTTTCAAAACTTTAAATATTGTTTTACCATCCCATATAGATTTCTATCGGTATTATATTGTAGGGTATATTTAATTCGTTGCTTACGGAGAGTATCATGTGTTTGTTTTTGTTCTTTGTAAAAGTTGCAGTTTTAAATGCAAACCTTTGTGAATGCATGCATCTTTTTTCTTTTCATTTTTATTACCTGAAATAGATTTATGAAAGGGCTTCTGAAAATATAAAAAAATATGCATAATTTATGTTAAATATGGTAATAAATTTGACAGTTATTGTAACCATATTTTTTGTTGTTTACTTTTTTATTAACTTTTATTTTTATGATTTTAATGAGTTGATAATTTAATTTTTTTTCTTTACTTTTAACTTAGCATCACGTATTAAATATGCTTCTAATGACGAAAAGCACACTTCAAATTTGCATCGGCTAATTGGATTGTTAATTAATATTGGTATATTTGAAACTTTAAGTAATTTAAGAAAAAGATGAGAGAGACGTTTTTAATTTGCGCAACCACAGCTAAAGCTGGATTCACCCATTTTGTTCGAACAAAATTCTTGTCAACACAAAAATAATTTTCACCGGAAAATCAAGGCTGTCAGACGATACATTGAAAGCAAATTCAAATTTTACATGATTTATACGGGCAAGCCCAATTCAACTTTGTATGAAAAATATAACCTATTGGCACCTCTGTTCAAATTTGTCCGTACAAAATTTAAAATTAAACAAAATCGAGTTGAGAGTTGTTTGTAAAAAATATTTTCTCTCTTTCTCTCTCAAGAAGATAGTTGGCAAACTACATATAGAAAAATGTTGTGCCGACATATTTTTGGTTTAAACAATACGAATATGTCTGAATCCAGCTAAGGAGACAAAAAGCAGCTGTTCTAGGATTAGGTAAAACAGGCGCATGATCATCTTATAATCGTATTCTAGGCGAATTACAAAATGTTTCACTAAAACAGATTCAGCTGGATGGTCAAAGAGAGATTGTTATTCAACGAGCATTAGAAATTTAGTAGCTAAAGATTGTGCTTTCTCCGAATTGGAAGCAGCGCATCATTTTTAACTGTTTAGAATTGATAAACTGATGGAACACAGGAGATATGCGGTTCATTAGTGAGTTCCAATATTCTAGATTATTTCGCCAGTTATCTCTCCATTGCCAGCAGTAATAATTTTTCATTTCGATTTTCGTTTGTAAGTGTAAGTCAAAACTCGTGTCAATACAATAGACACAGTATACCTAAAGGGTGTCTTAGTAAGAACATTATTTTCAGTTTAAAATACAAACTCGAATTTTCTGAGATTGTAAACAAGACAAATATATTTTAAATAAAATATTTGTAAGACGCCGCAATGATTGTGATGTCTTGCCACTACCCCTTCAATCAATGTCTGCAAGCTCTACGAGGCTGGTCATGCCTTCTTGATGAAACCACACTTCGTCCAGTTCCATGCTATACGGTTCAGGCTACAGGAACTATGTCATCACGTTCCTGTAATGAATGCCATTCACAGTCACTACAATTATCTTCTAAAAAGTAGGAACCAATCACACCATCTTTCTAAAATTCGCTAAAAACAGTTGGTCATTGTAGATGCCTTGGTTTCTCGTGAATTCCGTGAGTATTTTTCGAACTCAAAGTACTCTCTTACCGAGACAGCCTTCAGCAAGCCTTATTACATACATACATAATTCAGCATTACGATCCTTTAGTTAGGATTACTACAAACTCCTAGCTTCAGACAACATACATGTTATGTGCGTAAACATCGACTTCGAACCACACATTTAAGAAATTTTTCATGGCAATTTTACTATTGGAATTTTTTCCAAAAGACTATTGAAAGTATGTACCCGAAAGAAATATATTTCTTCTATATTTCCTATTACTTTAAGTGGGGTTTGAACCACGTACTCTCTCTTAATAAGCTAACATACTGTATGTTAGACTATTAAGACTCATGCTATAAACACAAAAAACGCAACACAGCAAACTATCAAAAATGAAATACATGTGTGTATATGGAATTGATTATTTTAAAAGCAATGCGACAACAAGCAAATTATTGTTCCAAAATTGCTGTGTTTAGTGTGCTGTGTTTAGTGTGTTTATGGCATTATACTAAAACCATTTCTAACTGACCTTAGATAAGATCCTTATACTACAAGAAAAAAAATGAAATGTTGCAGCCAATTTAATCGTACAACGCATGCAATCCTGATTATAATTTAATTTTTTTTTTATAATTCCAAAAGTTTGACAACTTCTTCTCAGTTCAAAAAAATCATTCAATTAAAAAATATATTTATTAGGTTAAATGAAGTTACGTTCCTTATATTCAAATAATCTAAATAATGGCTGGCTAAAGAAAATCTGTTGCTAAAAAATTCCTTTAAACATATAAGGACGAAATATATATGCATATATGTACATATACCACAGGAGAATATTATACCATGCATCTGTAAAGAATTGCTAAAGAGAAATCTGTATTAATTTACATACTTCAAGCCATACTTTGTTCAAGTCATAAGAAACATTTTTATTAACTGCCAAAATAAATATGATATCGTTTATTACAACAACAAAAACAAAAAAGTTTTATAAATAGATTTTTATAGAGAACACGTGTTACAACAGCTACCATAAGACAAATTGTCGTTATTTATAATATGGATGAAATCAAAAACCAACAAACAATGCCTGTCCAGTTCAAAAATAGGCCGCTAAATAAACAAACTCTTCTAAAGCCGACACGGCGTGACATTAAGGAAATGCTACTGTTATTGGCATTGCCAGTAGATGGTAAGTAGTATGGTAAGACTGTATATAAGCAACATACCATATGCAACATACAATATCACATTTAATTTGTTAGCAATTGAAGGTGCATAAACAAATGAAACTAATACTTAACAAATGTCTTAACATAAATTCTTGCCAGCCATATAGATTTCCAGGCAGTTTACAAAAAAGAATTTCTCTCTACAAAATGCTGGCATTAAATCTCTGTGAGAGATCATATGCATGGCATGGGTGTTTACTGGCCATGCTGTTGTGTATAGAATCAAACCTTGTTCCATATAACACCCTTAAGCTGTATTAAGCAGCAGCAGCATTGGATTTCTTTCTTTATTGTATCAGATTTGAGAGCTTGAGAAATATTGCTTGTCTTTATCTTGAACTTTACAAGAGATATCGCTGGCTATTTGAAATGTTTTAATAATTTGCATCCTGTTAGAAAGCCCCACAGACATAGAAGTTATGGGGAGTTGAGATGAGACGAACGTTTTTACACACACACACACACAAACAACAACAACTAACACCATTTGCTGCGATAACATAAAGTTGGCAAAACAATGCAACAGACAGAAAGAGAAAGAGAGAGAGAGAGAAAAAAGTAAAGAAAAAAAAACTAGCATTGGAGATGATGGGGATTGCCTAGCAAATAACTCCCAGTTTAATCTACTTTGTTAAATTTCAAGCTACGGTGGTAGTATGAGAAATGTACAGTAGATGACATTTTATGGTAGTTGAATATTTCGAAGGAAAAGACTCCGTACCTACATTGAAACAGATAACGGCCGATGTAAGGCTGCATATATATATCGGTATTGAACTTATTAATATGACAAACGCTTTCAAGTACATGGTCTACAAAGCCAAATTCTAGGATGTTCAATCTAATTCTCTCTGGGGCCTCTATTATTTACATTCAACGGCTTAACGAGATGATATTTTGCATCGTTTTCAAAATCAAATCGTTCATTAATTAAATCGGTCAAATTTATTTTTTTAAACCTTCTCACACGTACTACCTTCATTAAATTGCTTTTAGCATTTTTGTTCAAATACTTTTTAGTTAATTTTTTTTATTTTCTATTTTTCTCTAATTTTTTGGTTTTTTTTTGTGTTTTTTTTTTTTTTTGATTTAACATATTTCGTTCTCTTTACGTACGTACATATATATGTAAGTATATAACAACGTACGGTATGCAGTATTTCCATTTTGTGGATAACAGCAGTTATAAGTAATGATTACAAGATGATTTAAGATAAAAGTGTGTGTTCGTTTGGTGTTATTTGCTTCTGCTGCCACCACTCTGACTTCAAGCCGGCTACTATTTTTCTCAACTTTTCTTAGCATAGCTGTTAGACTTGCTGTTCCATTTCATGGTATTTCTAACGTTTTTTTGATTTTTTTTTTACTCTCTAGTGCTGCTGCTTGGCATTGTGGGATGTTTTTTAGCAGCCAGCCTATTACCATTAGTTGGTGGCTGTAGTTCGGTTATTTTGTACCTAATTTCAGTGTTTTTAGTATATTGCTCTACTATTTAGCAGCTATTGTGGTTGTTGTTAGATTTAAGTAGTCAAGTGTTACATGGCCAGGGTTTAAAATTTCATTGAACGCATTTTTTTTGGCTACTTAATCTATGCTCGTAGATATTTATTTTCATACTGTATACGCTATAAATCTAATTAGATAATATTAAATTGAATTTGACTTTGTAACGAAGAATTTTTTATTAATTCGTGGAATATAACAGCGTTTAAATATCCGCCACCGCTATCATGGGGGAGCGCATTCAAATTATCCAATTTTCCATGCCTCTGATACATAATTCAAACTGTATTTGACAGATCACATGACTTACGTTGGGGTTCAGGAATGCTGTAGTTTATGGCTTATTTCCATATGCCTGCGACTTAAGAAAACCCCACAAGAAAAAGCCTAACGTCGTCAAATCGCACGATCTCGGTGCCCAGCACACATTACCTAGACATGAGATAACCATGCCCTTAAACCGCAAGTGTAGAATACCCAATTGCGACATGAACTGTGTGACACGTAGGGCGTTCTGTACTGCAATTGTTGGTGTACAAATCGTGCAATTCCGTCCAAGATAATCACCAACCTAAAATGCTTGCTGTTCACAGTATTGTCTGGGACGACATCGCTCTCATGACTTTTTAAGCATGCATTGGTCGCCTTTTTCAATCTCAAATGGATTTGAATCGTCTGAAATTGTTTTACAATTTTGTTTTTTCATGTACCCTGCGCCCATGAATGGTGTGAGAAGCTAGGTTGTAATCCTGACCAGAAGATTCCCTCGGTTAACCATGGCAACGTCGAAGTTACGATGCAAACACTTAAAAACAAGAGTTCCGTGTCTGATTATCTGATCGCTGAGTTGTTTAATGCCTCTGGAAATGCGTTGAAAGGGTGCAAACGCTTTATTTGTTAAGGTAGAAAAATATCTCTCGTTTTAATACTGGGCAACGCGGACCATAATGTGTATGACAAAACGGAGTATATAGAGTCATTATGCAAGGTCGAGCGGTTTATCCCAGCCCAGATACAGTCGAAAATATCGTCAGTCTAGGTATCAAATCAGTCTTGCCAACTAGCGCTATTATAATGTAAATAGGCAACTGAGCAGGGCAGAGCTGCCCGTGCTTTATTATGGGGCGAAAACAGGAATGCTGCCGCACACTGATGCAGAGTTTTGGGAGTGTTCAAAAGAACAGTTCGAGGCAAAATGTTTGTTCCTAGTGAATTGGCAATGCTTTTCGCATCTGAATCAATATTGAGCTGTATGAACTTATCTGTAGCATAGACATCAACTACCCTCTTAACGATATGGTACAACCAGCAAAGCCGCTGAATGTCTATTCAAACTATTGAATATAAATTATTGAAATTTCGACATTGAATTTGATTTGATCTTCCAAAAATGCATTCCATGCTTTATAATTTCAGGAGCCACAGAAATAGATTTCATTTCAACAAAAAAATATCTCGAAAGGAGTAATTTGATACTCTATATAGCGTATCATTTGAACGCACTTTGCCACTCATTAAAGTCTTTATTACTTATTAAATATCCAACTTGTAGTGCTGGTGTTGATTTTTTTGGTGTGTGTGGGAACAGGTTGATCTTTTCTCTTGCTTAACGTTTATCAGTTTGCTGTACGCAACAGTTAGCAACTTAAAGATTCTTATCATTTTTAGTATAGTTTAACACAAGGATCTTTTTTTTCTCTCTCTTCTAGTCATGTATTTATTTTCTATTACATGGCAACTAAAGAAGCTTTTCAATGTTTTCTGGGCTGTGATTTTCAAAAAAAAGAAAAGAAGAAAACATACTTTGCAAACTTTGCTGTAAATGTTTTATCTTATCAGCTGAACATTTCTTTTTCCTTCAGCCTTAATAGAAAATATTTCTGTATTGTTTTTGATTTATATGTAAACGCTTCTCTAATACGTACTTTGGGAGTATTTTATAACAATCTCTCAGATTGTTTAAGGTTAGAAAAGGTCCCATATAACAAGATCAAATTTTTGAAATTTAGAAAAACCGATAACAGTGTTACAATTCTAATACAATATCAAATATGTTGCAAAGCCTTTTAAGGAGTAACACAATATAAATTATATTCAAATATTTTAAGAAAAATTACCAAAACAAAACCAAAATCTATATACGATACGTGTTCTTTCAGCAGTGCAATCCAATTAAACTTTTTAAAATGGCACGACAAAATATTTAAGACCTAATGGTTTTGAAAGTGTGATTACAAGCACATCGAGTACCTACAGTAAACGGTTAAAAACCCTCAGAGTAGACCAAAACTTGAGTGTTGAAAACCCATGTAGGCTTTGACAAAATAAAAAAAATGCTAAACGCTCTCGTAAAGTCATAGACACTTTCTTGGAGTGAGTTTGAATGGCAATCTTAAACTGGCTACCAGTTGACTTAATTGAAAAAATTTACTCAGACCGCAATCCTTAAGCCCCGGTTAGTCAAACGTAATGGCACGCATACTCGTTTTTAGCATATGAAGAGAAGTTAAATGTTTACCGAAATTACAATACGGTTCGATAGTCGATCTCATTGCCTTTCGTATTCTAAAAACAAACGTACGTTGCGTTACGTTTCATGGAAGTTTGGCTACCCAAGGCTTCAGGCTTAACACTGTGTAGTATTGGTCTGGTAGATTATATGGATGCTCTTCTATTTTAGTTGACCATAATTTATACCAGAGCAACATAGACTACTGCCTTCCACTCCATTCTCTCGACTGATTCTCTTCATGATGACAGAGAATGCATTGAAATCCCCATGAACGGATCTAAATAGAGTTTGAAAATCGTTAAAGGTAATATCTAGATAAAGGATGTGAACTAATCAATCCGTTTACATCTAAAGTAGGAACGTAGTATTCTCCCATCGACAATTTCTGTAATTATAGGGCATGCAATTGACCAAGTTATTACCGATTATGCAAAAGTGATTTTTTAAACCTCTCGTCTAGCTAAGAATCCCGGAGGGCCTCGGATGATGTTTACATGACCTCATGACATTCATAACTTGAAGTTCTAATGTTAAGCTTACATTGGTAAATAAAGTTTCTGACAATGAAAGAAATCTAGTTCCCTACAGCATAGCATGGAATGACACTAAGTTGCTTACCACAGACATTGGCCATATGATTGCGTATATTTATCCTTGACTAGATGGACAATGGATTTTTTGCTTTAACTCGAATTCAAAATAATTTCCTCCAAACAAGACATTGTTAAAATTTCTATAAATATATTAAGTCCTCCAGTAGGGAGTTCCAATCTGTGATAATTGTAAACGGCCATCTTGTTGAAGCTACATCCGCCACATTGGCTGTCATTTATTCAGTCTGCTTTCCCAAATGGATGTATAAAACATTTATAATGCGTGGAAATAATATAGGACTCACCGTAGTTTAGTAGGTACTGTGTTGGCTTATTAAACATGAGTCCTCGGTTCATATCCTAGATCAGGCATCTCCAACAAAACGAAATTAAAAAAAAAAAATATATCTTCGGCGACTTCCTCTGACTGATAAATAAAATAGGCCAGCACCTGTACAAAATTCAAATGAGCCAGTAGATAAATGCAAACGACCATAGACAACTATATGTGCTCTCTGAATGGGGCCTGGAACAGTTTCCAACTGATCCAAATTGTCATTGAAAAATTATCTTCAGCAATGAACACACAAACTTATGGAATTCAGGTCGATTACATTCTACATGTTTGGTGTGGTTTCGAGGTGTCGACGTCTACCCTATATACTATAGTAACGAAGACAAAGGTCAAAAATTTTAAGATAATTTGACAACTGATTTCTGTATTTAAATATCCACATGAGAGTGAGATGACAAAATATATACACACTGTAATTCAGATATTTACTTTATTTATGGTTTTTATTCAAATTAGTTGAATTAAAAGAAACCCAGCTATTGTTTTTCCAATTATTAAAATATTTCTTAATATATTAACTGATTTTAAATTACATTTTAAATTATGATAATTTGATTTGTGAAAATGCTTTCCAACAATTGCTTTCTATTCCCAGCGTCAATGTAAAAATAAAAGTGTGCTGTTAAATTGCTATTATTGTCAATTAGGCGAACTCAATCAATAATATAAGTAAATATTGTATTTTAAAGTAATTGGGTTACTTTACTACATATTAATAAATTAAAAATGATTCACTATAAATTCGTGTAATCTAAACTATGCGTAGCACTGACCACTGCAATCATTACTCGGTGGTGTTTCAAAGCCCATCAAAGCCAACATCGTTTATTATAAAATAAAGTTGTAATAGAAAATTGAGTTTTTTTTAAAAATCACATAAAGTTTGAAGAATAAAATGTTAAAATTACTTTCAATACTAATTTTTATGCTGACCACCAAATTTGCAAAAAGTGTACTTACAAGTCAATTTTCAATTGAAAGTGAAAATGAGAAAATATTTCACGAAGATCTACTAAAAAAGTTCTATCACAAAAAAGCCTTTGATGGCATTCTAATGGTTAATGAAGCTAACAAATACTCGTACTGTCATAAATTGCTAGAGTGGATTAAAATCGGTGAAACGCCAGTAACAGTGGTAACAGAAAATATAACGACAGAGTATCACAAATACTTTAATAATGAAATCTTAGCAATTGCTTGTTCATCAGCATACAGGCAAAATATATTGGAACAATTGGCTGAAATACTAAATGGTATGCGTTATACAAGAATAATCATAATAATGGATCATTGCAGCTTTGCTAAGGCCTTACAGCAATTAATAGAATTTTTCAAACATTGCCACAAGCTAAAAATGTTAAATGTTGTTGTCATTTTAAAGAATTTCTATAAGATACACACATACAGCCAATACACCATATTTCCAGAGTTCCGGATAGAATTTGGTGTTTACCGAGCCGACAACAAAGATTTGTTAATGCTGCCGGATAGATTAAAAGATTTAAAAGGTTATAAACTACGCACTATAGCCGATCATAAAGTGCCACGTTCCATGGAATACTATGATAAAAACAATAAAACGGTTTTAGTTGGTTTCGTAGGCCGCTTTGTAAAAGCCGTGGCAGAGCTATTAAATGCTACACTTTATTTTCCAGTTAAAGTACCATTTGATAAGATATTGAACAACCGTGAACTAATGAACTATGTGGACAATTCGTCCATGGATATTCCTATCAATATGAATAGTATAAAAGGAAAACGAGAAGAATACTCTTATCCCATTGAGTTTGGGAAATGGTGTTTCCTGTTACCCACGGTAAAACGTATGGAAACCAAGGAAATATTTTTAACAATTCTACACTCCAAAGTAATGTGTACGGTCTTCATGTTAATTTCTATATTTACCTTCGTCTTCTTCATGGCATTTCTCACCATCAAATGTTATGGCGGAAAACATTATGGCTGGCCAGAAATCCTCGTAAACGATATGGCAATAAGAGGAGTATTGGGACAATGTTTTGTTTTTTCTGCTTATCAAAAATTATCACTCAAGCAGATTTATGTAGTATTGTTACTAACGGGTCTAACGATTACCACAATGTTTAGTGCTCATTTACATACATTTGCAACACTTTCGCCTTATGAACCGGAAATTCAAAACTATAAAGAACTTCTGGAATCAAATATTGAAGTGGCACTATTTGAAGGAGATTTTGAATTTTTTCACAACATAACGAATGGCACCCTTTCATTTTTGTATAAAAAATTTAAAAATATATCTAAGTTCGAAGACTTTGTCCGTTTACGCGATACATTTAATCAACATTATGTTTATCCCATAACTTCTCCCAAAATACTTTACTATAGTGGCCTGGAACTATATTACCGGACTAAACTTTTTCGTTACTCCACCAAAATGTGTCCCAGCACAATGTTGGAATATGCTATTCCTCTGGGAGAGAATTCATATTTCCTCAAGCGCCTACATGAACTCACATTAATAATTTGGGAATCAGGACTTTTGGATTTTTGGATGAAGAGAAAATCATTTGATGATGTAATCGCCACAGGCAGAGTACTCAAACTGAATATTTCACATTCCGAAGACAAGAAGCCTTTATCCTTACAAGATTTATATTGGATTTGGTTATACTACTTGATATTCATTTCAGTTGCCATCATTGTCTTTATATTTGAATTATTAGTTCATAAAATGATGAAGAAATAAACTTAAAACAAATAATAACTAAATTGAAATCTTTCATTATTATATTTACATGGCTTACTCGGATTGCTGGGAGAAAGAAATTTTATAATGAAATTTATTTAATTGAGTCAGTGTTCAGGCATACGCATTTCAGCATACTCAATTAAAGTTTGAAAATGTGTGTCGAAAAAATAGAATGAAATTCAAGAATTAAAAAAACCTTAAATAGAATAGTCAACTTCAAATATAAACAAAATGAGCATATACAACAAAAAAACGAAGCCCGTCATTGCCACTGCGTTTAAAAAAAAACTTGTTTAATTGAGCAGTGTTATTAACATTGCTCCGGCACTGCCATATTTTTAAAAAACTTTAACATTATTTTATCTGTAAGTTGTAATAACGAAAATAAGTTAAAGGTAACTTTACAGTTCCCTAAATATGTCAATTGCCAAATTATTATTACAGTTGGCCACTAATAACTGAGCGATAAATGAGATTAAAAGAGATGTGGAACACCGATATACTGAAATTGCGACTGAATGGACAATTTGACAAGAAATGGAACAAGGCTCAACACCTGGGCGAGCTCAAATTTATAACATTCTTAGGGAGTTTGTTGGCCCCGATAGCTTATGATAAATGAAATATTATAAAATGAATTTTCTTTGATTGATTGAAGAAGAAGAATCTTTCATATGTAAAATTAAATTCATGCATTGCTTTGTTAAATGCCAAAGCGATATGTTTTTTCCTATGCCAGACACATACATAGTAATACATGTACATATGTATGTACCGTTTCAAAGAAGCTTTAATGAGAATAGGAATACATAAAGTAGATTTAATGTTAACATAAATAAATAAAAATTTAAGAACTTTCAGAATCACATCTGCAAGTGGTCATTTGCGAAAATGGTACTCAACTTACTAATGCTTCTCTATGCACTAATGCTTCTCCATGATTGCATACGTCAATATGATTTAGGTGCCTAACCAATATGTGCCGGACAATGACAGGCTGGAGGTTCCGCTGTCTTATTTTCAAACTTGTCTTTACACCTTTCTCAGTAGGCGTTGTGAGGTGTTTGCAAACAGCGTCAAGAGTCCCATCATCATTGCTATTAAGCTTCTAAGATGAAGTCTGATCAGGTTTAACGCAATATTTTTGTTCTGCTTTTTTCCATATTCGACTATATCTTTCTTTCTTTTGCAAATGAGTGATGTTTGTGTTTGAGGCCATTTGTTCGCGCCTCTGCAGAGGAATGCCAATCTCACGTATAAATTGCATAGTATTTTCTACAATAACAGCCTTTGCAACGGCTTTATTCTCAGTAAATTAGTGTTTATCTCCATTTGATAACTCTCATACTGGAGTTGCACAGCAGCTATCTTTTGTACTACAAGGGATAATCTAAAATCCAACAGTTCTGGGTAAATTCCACATTCATCTCTTTGGCTTCGGCTGAATTCGTCAGTGAATACTGGGATGGCATTCTCGGACATTCTCGGACGGTGAAAACCATAATTTTAAAACGATTTATTAGGTATCGGTATGAAGTCGTCGTAGTCAAGTAGGTAGTGTGTTCGCTTATTTGACGGTGAGGCGAGAGTTCAAACCACAGGTCTAATATCTCGAACAAAACGAAATATGAACACCATTACTTCTTCGGCGACTTGCTCTCAGCAGATTTCTGGCAAAAAAACTCTGAGTGTGAATAAAAATTGCCATGAAAAGTTTCTCTAAAATCTGTCGTTCAGAGTCGACTATAAACCGTAAATCCTGTCACTCATGTATATAATTAACATACACAACATAAGTGGTGTAAGAAGCTAGGCCGTAATTCTAGCTGAAGGGTTGTAATGACCAATGATGTACTATATGTATATATGTATACAGAGTTGTCAGGAGTATCCAGGTCAACTATATCCAGGTCAAC
Source organism: Sarcophaga caerulescens (assembly GCA_927399465.1). Lineage (NCBI taxonomy): Eukaryota > Metazoa > Arthropoda > Insecta > Diptera > Sarcophagidae > Sarcophaga > Sarcophaga caerulescens. Next base: position 116,993,157 of record OV656872.1, on the reverse strand, counting down.
TATATCCATGCTCATGTGAAACATTTACTTGGTGTGCTAAGCTACCCCGTAGATGGTATGCGTGGGAATTTTAATTTTGACATACTTTTCCCAGCATTTTAATCGCTTTCTGACGAATGGCAGATAAAATTATGATTGGTTTGATCCTGTACAGGAGGAAGTTCATGTATCCCAAAAAATAAACAATATTTTTGTGGGTCCAAATCGTATGATCTTATTCAAAATGTACGAATGCGACCTCGCCAAATTCTCCTCTCAATAGTTTCATGGTTAGTGTGACGTAAAGCTTGTGGCACAGAGCTTAATTCATCCATTTTAGATCAAAAAAAGGTCATTAATTCACGTATCAATTAAATAATCAATTAAAATATAGACTTTGGATCCCTTGAATCAATTAACATTAACCTTTGGTTATCATTTCTGACATTTTGTTTCTGTAATTGCCATAATATTCAGTAGCCAAACAGTAGCATTTAAAACAATATCAATACACTTGTTGTTGTATCATTCAAACACATACGTTCACATTTGCCAACTTAATCGATCGATTGTGTAGTTATTTTATGATTTTAAATCACAAATCCCGTGTATTACGCAAATAACAGAATTCTATTATGAGTGTTTGAGAGATGTAACCCAATGAACTGTATCGTGAGCATAAATCAGTTAATTTTGAAGCATTGCAACATGTTCCAACAGCCATTACTGATTTCAAATGATCAGTCAATGCATGTATTTATGTATGATACAGAATTGGAAACTCATATAAATACGATTAAAAGACAATAATTCATGAGTAGGAAAGAAAAAAACAAAAACAAAAAGAAAAAATTTAAAGAAATATTTTGTTTTGTTACAATTTTAATTATTAATTTGAAGGCAAAAACAAAACAAAAAAAATGTGAATTTTCAAATTTATGTCTCGTACATAAATCAAAGTTGCAAGGATTACAATTGTTCACGTAGAGACATGCATACATAGTACATACATACATATATACACAGATTATTAAACTGACAGACAGACAGACAGTTGCTAGATGATAGGAGAGAAAAACGTACGTACGTAACAAATACAAAATATTTTTTCAGTTCCATAAGACAACACCATCCAGTTACTATCAGCTATTGATGCAGTTTTATAAAGTGCGCCAGTACCCGCTCATTTGTATTCCACTCCAGGCATTCCAACTTAATTCAATTCACACATACATGCAACATTTAAACATTTATTTCCATTATATATACATACATATGCAACTTTTGAAATACGCTCGTAGTTATGACTGAGTAATACACTTATTTACAAGTATGTTGCCACACATCTTTTCCATCTCCGCTAAAGAACTGTAATTAAATGTAATTAAAGTCTATTAATTTCAAAGTTTTCACTATTTTATGAGTGCGAGACAAAAAGTTTTTGTGTTTTTTTGTTAAAAAATGTTAACAATTTTTGTTTTAATTTATTACTAGAACGACTTAAATTTTTCTACGTTAAATTCATAAATCTTGAACTGTATTTTAAGACAAGTGGCAAGCTAATTAGGCAAAATGTAATTTAACTGATTTTCTTGTCAATACAGCTACTGTGGTGAATAGCAATTGTTTTATTGAAAACACAACACACTGGCAACGCAGTCTCCTGTGAGATATTTAACTGTGCAGCTTGATAATACAGTTCCTACACACTTAGACTGCGAAACCATATGCTGGAAAAGAAACAGAACCTGAAGATGGCCACAGGGTAGTGTGGACTGACAAAACTATCTGAGACGGGTATTGAATGTCAAAGATATGCAGAAGTCGATTTATTAAAGTTGTCGTAGTGTAGTAGGTAGTAGGTAGTCATCAGACTATCAAGAAATAACCTGAGGCTGATAACCGGGACTTTTGACAGGGCACTGTGGACTCAATGTATATATATTTATTCAGAATAGGGATTGTCTCTATCGATACATGTAGATTCTATGTAGATGAGAATGAATCATCTAAAAACATTCCTGGAACCTGTAGGACATTAATACATCCCAGGAGGAAACATCTGGATGCATATAAAGTGCAATATTACCAAAGTTGACATCGAACAGCATTCTGAAATTTGACTTAAAGCAGGCATTATGGAAATACCCTGTACGACGGATGTACAATAGATTATATGGTCGCAATCTTAAGGCACCCGATAAATAAACCAATAATAACTGCCCTGAACATCAAGCTCTATAATCATATTATATTTACTTAGTGTAAATAAACCAAACAAACTCGATCCATTTATGACTGAATATAACATTAAGATAGCCAAGAACTAACACTGTAAACAGTAACGTAACATATATGCATAATTGGTCATTACAACTCTCTTCTCATACCACTTTGTGTGTGTTATCTTTAGACATTAGCCGACTCCGACAGATTTTTGATAAACTTTTCATGGCAATTTCATTTACTCCCAGAGTTTATGCCACAGAGCATGTCGCCGAAGAAATATTTTTTTATATCTACTTTTGTTTGAGATATCTGTCCTAGGTTTTATATCACGGGCTGGCATCTACCTACTAGACTACAGTGAGTTCAATGGAAACATTACTCGATCAAGATTCGTTTCAGATGCAAAATCATTAGACGTAACTCAAGCAGGCATTTTCAAAGCGTTGAAAAACAGCAGAAATCATTCCAAAGCAAGTATATTTAAAAACGATTCTGCATTGGTGTTTAATCGTTTTAAACCGAAATCATTATCACTGACCATGAAAACAGAAAATAGAAAAAATCTGCGGCATAACTGAATATCCATTGCGCCATTTGGCGGGATCAAAATAAAGTGATACATTATGACCTGCTAAAACCGAGCTAGACCAAAACATACATACTATATATGTATACAGAATTGGTCATTACAACACTTCAGTCAGGATTACGACCTAGCTTCTCATACCACTTATGTTGTGTGTGTTAATTTTATACATGATTGCTTGGACCTACAGTTTGAAGTCGACTCCGAACGACAGGTCTTATTTGCTCTCAAAGTTTTTGCCAGAAATCAGCTGAGAGGAAGTCGTCGAAGTAATGTTTTTTCATATCTCGTTTTGTTAGAGATGACTGACCTGGGATTTGAACCGTTGTCCCAACGTCTAATAAGCCAATACACTACCTTGTATTGGCTTGTCAACTTTGACAAGTACAGTACCCGGAGGTCGAATTGACCCATTATACAACGTCCTAGCTTCTCACACCAATCGTGTAAGAAGCTTTTCATGGCAATTTTTACTCTCAGAGTTTTTGCCAAAAATCTGCTGAGAGGAAGTCGCCGAAGAAATATTTTCATATTTTCGTTTTGATGTCTGACCTGGGATTTGAACTCGGGCTTTTCGTCTAATAAGCCAACACACTACCTACTAGACTAAGGAGAATTCTAAAAAATTCGTTTAAAGGATATGGAATCAGACATGAGTCCGATAAGAAGTTTTACCTCATCCGCCACCATTTGTTTTAAACGATGCAGAATGGTCTCAGTGGAATTCTCTTCATTTCTGAGCAGAGTATCAAAATTGGTTCGATCGGTTTTTTTGGACAGGATCCATGACAGTTGTAGATTTTGGTAGACAATACCCTGAATGACATGGTCTCTCAGAAAAAAGTCTTTTAAAAACAAGGAGATCTTTTATGTCCGAACAAGCTATGCTGTTTGAGTGCGACTACTAATGCAATATCACCCAACATATGGTTTTTATTGTTATTTTTTTTTTAATTTGATTAAAATGTTATCACATGGTATGATCGATATTTTAACTCTGATAAAATGGAAAAAGGGATACACAAATGACAGACAGACGTAGTATTTGCCAGACCTCATATGACATCTGTTATGTCTATGGCAAACATTTTAATTTGAAAATTTCTGGTATTTAAGCAAAAAAAAAACCCCTTTACTTACTTTCACTTGGGGTATTTGGATTATGTATCTGTTGAAATTAAATTTTAATTACCACACATGCAAGACAAGTCTAATGTTTGGCCATGGATAAAGTGGAGATTTGTGGCACAGTTTTTTATATACAAAAGGAAATGTATCTGATTTTTAATGGCCAACAATAATAGACAAAAATTAATTTCCAATTGAAAAACTCAATAAAATTTTACGTTACGTTATTTAATGTTATTTAACGTATGCAAGTTCAACGTGAATATTTGAATTTATAGGACGAAATTAAATAACATTGAATATCATTAGGTGGAACCAATTTTATGACTCCAATATGCATGTAGCATAAGTACAAATACACTGCAAAGGAAAGAGAAAAACTAAATGTGGTGAAAAGATATTAAAACTGAAAACTATACTGTGATTATTTGTCACAAATTAATGCTGAGCGCCAAATTCGGAGACACATCACATAAATTTTCAAAAACCAGAGCTCTTCGTTAATGCTGTGCTTGCCTTCCAGAAAATTTTTGTTTTAATAGGCTCTATTCACACGAGAACAATTTTTAGTCGCATAATTTTTGTTTTTTTCAAATCACACGGAATGAATATTAGCTTGGCATGAAATGTATACGTATACACAGCTTTGTATGGATTAGTGTTTTTGCATTCATTTGATGTTTTAAATTTGTGCATGTATTGGTTTTGTGCTGGTAATGCGGGGTTGTAGCTGGTGGAAACTTTACGGCACCGAAAAACCATCTTCTTCACCCCTCTTGCCTATAAACTATCATTTTACGCCAGCACAATTGTTCTCGTGTGAATAGAGCCATAGAATAGAAAAAAAAGAGCCATGATTTTATTTGACCAACCAGCCATTTACACATGCATTGAATTAAAATTTTTTTGCCTGACTTTGTTTGTCGCTTTGGAAACCACTCAGTGTGTTAAAAGCTGTTGTCATTTTGGCTCACTTCTATCTTTCTCTTTGAGGCATCGTAAAACTCTTTTCAAAGTCTGCTGGTGCAAATTATTATTATCAATTTAATTTCAGTTTAGTTTTTGTTGTTAGCAATGCTCGAGGAGTCGGACATTTATTCCAATTTCTATTGTGGGCCACTCTAAGGCCTTTGTGGAGTACACCATATTGAGGTTTTTCAAACGATCGTCCTAACTGTGGCACTTGTATTTTCATACACAATTGATGTTGTTATTGCCGACCGACAACAACGACAATAATGATGCTGTTGTTGGCAACGGCCAACGAAACGACAACGACAATTGTCATCGATTCTCTTGATTACGAATGCCTTAATAAATGAATGAATGTTTGCATTAAGCGATCTAACTTAGTTGAAAACTTTTTTTCTACTCGCTAGTATCTAATTTGCAGATGTTCTGTTATTGTGGTCGTTTGTAAAATTTTATTGAAGAATCTTTATTTTTTTTTTTTATTTGCCAACAAGTGTTTTTATTATCTGTGGCACAGCATTTTCTTTGCATTTCTTTAGATTTTCGTTTGGGACATTGTATATAAAATTTATTCAATTGTCTGCACTGAATGGCTTTTTGTATTTTCTTTTTGAATTTAAAATGTTGATTGGAGGCAAGATAATGCCGTATTAATTAGTATGGCCTACAGTATAAACACTTGTTATGATTCGATCTCAATCACCGTTTTATGGCATCAATAAAAATGTTGTTTCAACTTATCTTTGGAAATGAATAACAAAACACCATTTTGGTTTCCAATATGTATAGAAAAAATCTAAAGTTTTCAAATCAAAACTATGAGAATTATCATTGTAAGATTATGTACGTTTACAATTATGTTTATAATTGTAAACTTGTCCGCTTTCGCTAAATAAAATTACGCATATCAGATTAGGAACAAAAGCCAAAGATGCCATTAGCAATGCCGAAATCCATAGTAAGACGCAGTTAACATATACATGTTGACGAAGTCGCAATAAATGTTGATGGCTGGGGACACTGAAAGAACAGCTGTTATTGAACAAGCCACATTGTAGGCGGTTTATCAAATAAAACCATGGCTATCAGAAATCTAAACATATATACATATATACGTGATTGGTTATTACAACCCTTCAGTCAAGAGTACCTAGGTTTTCATATCACTTCTGTTGTGCATGTTAATTTAATGCGTGAGTGGCGAGATCTACAGTTTAAAGTCTATTTCGAACGACATATTTTTGAGAAACTTCTTCAACTTTTACATGTTCAACATGTCTGACCTGGATTTTGAATGTCGGCTTCACGTCCAATAAACCAATACACTACCTACTAGACGGCGGCGACTACTAAACCTTAACCCAGTGCTTTTAATTGATCCAACTGAAAAGCAGTAGAGATGGAAGCAACAGTTCGCACAGATCTTTCAAACGATCATCCAAAGTCCATCTCAAATCTACCCAAGATTTCGCGTGCGAGCAGTCAGTACACTAACCAGGCGGAAATATCTTCGGCAATAAGAAAAAAAGAAAAGACTGTCGGAATAGACGGTATTTCTTCAGAAACACTGCAGGCTAATACGAAATGAGTACACAAATTCCACCTCTGTGCACAAATATCTAGGAAAATGAATCCTTTCCAACTAAATGAATACAGGGAACTTTGTTCAAATTTCGAAAAAAGGTGCAAAAAGTTGTCTAACAACTGTAATGGCTTTATGCTGCTATGCGAGCTCAACATCTTTGTCTTGACCATATTGCGTTTCTCTGTATCATACCGGAACAGATTGGTGACCTCCAGCTACCTTTACATCTGGTTTTCGTTGTTTACGAAAAATGTTTTCGATTATCTGAAATATCAAAGATGCACCTGCGAGAAAAGGAAAAATCTGCCTCATACAGTCTTAATACAGAGCATTTCAGAATATCCGCTCTTTTACAATGACAGTAATATTTGCCATTCGTATCATCAAAATCAAATTCTTTAAAGATTTGGGAATAAAAACATAACATGTGTTCACGCTGGCCACCCTACTTTTAAGCCTTAGATATAAGTTTAGTTTAAGTGTATAAACCACCCCTGTTCTTACGTTTCTATTATTGTGAATTGTAAAGAATTAAAACGAAAAGAGATCATTTCTCGATCAACCCCCCAAACCCGAAGGTAATTAATTTTTTTGAATTAATTATTTGTGTATTATTTCTAATACATTTGTTTATTTTCCTTTTCGGCTTAAATTAAAATATTTGTTTAATTTACCCCGCACCCCCGTAAACATTTGGTCCAATCGAGCCGGATCATCCCCTATATAAAGTAAAATATTTGCGAGAGTATATTTGCAGATTTCGACCCGAAGATTGTCTCAAGGATCGCCATACTTGATTTATTTTTTTGGATAAGTAACACCATTATCTCCGCTTCGAACAACTTTATTAATATAATTTGGTATTATTTAATTATTTTGCAAGGTATGTAAAATATATTTTTTGTGGTGCGAAACAATTTATTTATTTATAAAGAATAAATTAGTGCAGTGAAAGTATAAGAATATACGAACAAAGAAAAGCATAAAAAGTAAACAAACAAAAAATATACAAACAACACAGTGTATTAATTTTGTCGTGTTGTTGTTGCATACGTTTTTTATAAACAGTTTGAAGATTGTCGCAAATTAAGGTGACCGCTTTCTTGTTAAATATATTGTGCTTTATTGCGATATTGTTGTATATTATATTCTTACACTAAAATATAAGTTTCTTTGAATATTTTTTAATTGAAATCAATACTTTTTTAGTATTTTTTTATTGACCTTTCAAATTTATATTTTAATTAGATTTTTTACTAATATTTTGTGATACGAATATTTTTTGATATTTTTGAAATTTTGATCAAATTATATTTAAATTTTTCGATTCCTTTTTTGAATTTTGTTTCGGAAATTTTCGAAAACCCTTTTTTATCCTTTTAAAGTTTATCGCGAATATTTCTTTAAATTTAATAATTGAAAGTGATATCTTCATCCACTTCTGTGTTTTGAATTTTCGGTACCCCCATTCTTTGGAGTTTTTCTTCATTAAAATTAATTTTAAATTGATATTTTCGAACCATTTTGGGATTTTTACTCTATAAATCAATTATAAAAACCCGAATTTTGATAATAAAAAATGGCCGCTTTAAGAAATTTGAATAGGAATTATAATAGTTTAGCGGATTTGGAAAGCTTTATTCAGGCTATTCCGCGAGAGGAACATTCGGTTCACTCTCTAGGTGTTCGTCGGCAGGAGTTGACCCGTTTGTGGGAAGTCTTTCGTGACACTTACAAAGACTTGTTGGAAAATGCCGATGACACCAAAGTCTCAACAAAAGACGCGAAGGCCAAATATATGTCCGGGTATACCTTGTATTTTCAATCTGCCGCGTTTATTGATGAATTAATTGACAGCCTTAAGAGCAAGGCCGCGAACCCCCCTATTAATAGTGTCCCGATTCATCTTCCCCCCTGTGACACCCCAACATTTACTGGTGATTACGCAGCTTGGCCAACGTTTAGGGACATGTTTTCGGCCATTTATGGAACTAACCCTCACATTAGTAACATCCAAAGGATGTATTATCTTTTACAGAAGACAGAAGGTGAGGCGAGGGACATTATTCGAACTTGCCCCATGACGAATGATGGTTTCGACATGGCGTGGCAGAACCTTATAGATCGGTATGAGAATAAGCGCATTTTAGTGAATTCTCAATTAAAAACCCTCTTTAAGCTCCCTTCCATATCCAATGAATCTGGCCCTTCCATTAAAGGTCTGCAACGGACAATTAATGATTGTATAACGAATTTGTCGTTGCTGGGCATAGAAACTCGGAATTGGGACATAATCTTCGTGTACATCTGCTCCACCAAACTCCCCGAACACACCTTAGGCCTTTGGGAACAATCTCAAGGCCCTTGCTCAGACCTACCCAAGTGGAGCAAGATGGATGAGTTCCTGACTGCCAGATACCGAACTCTAGAATCCGTGTCGGACATTATCGGCAGCCACAATTTTTCCCAAGGTACTGCTCAGATTAATAATCAGAGCAATCCTAGTAATCCCCGAAGACACAGAATTTACGAGACTGTGTCCCCTAACTTACCCCAAAGAAAATGTCCAGTTTGCAGTGAGAATCATCCCATTCGTTTGTGTTCGGACTTTTTGAGAATGACGGTTAGTGCTCGCTTGGCAACAGTTAGAAAACATAAATACTGCACCAATTGTTTGGCAGCCTCGCATGAGCTCAAAAGATGCCAGAGCTCAAATGTTTGCTATATTTGCAAACAAAAACATCATTCGCTACTTCATAGTATCGAATCTTCCCCCCGGGAGGAACCGAGGACTGGAACTAATCCCGCTAACTCTTTTACCCCACATAGTTCTCCAGAAATCCCTCGGCCTTCTCCTGCACAGAGGCGGAATGAAGTGGAGAACGGCCCATCTACATCCGCTACTACTCGATCTTTTCAGAACTTCGCTACCCGGCTACAGTCCACCCCGTCTTCAACAGTTCTGTTAGGAACTACCCAAGTAAATATAGAAGTAGATAATGCGATATGTTCAGCGAGAGCTCTGATAGACCCAGCGTCTCAAGCTACTTTCATCTCTCGAAAATTGCAACGGAAGCTAGGTCTTCCAACCCGTTCGGCACCTGCTGCCACTATTATGGGCCTTAATGGCGCAGTGGTAGCAAACTCTGCAAAAATTTGTATTATTTCGCTAGGATCTTCTATTGATCCATCGTTTAAATTGACCACGGAGGCATATGTTGTTGAAAGGCTCACTGGTCAATTACCTACATGCTCGTTAGCAAAGTATGCTGATTTTGATGCACCCGATCTTCAGTTAACAGATTTTGAATATGCCCATATGGATTTGCTATTGGGTGGAGATGTCTACCCCCAGATAATGCTTTCCGGATTTCAAAAGGCTCACAAAGACCCTTTGATCGCCCAACAAACCGTTTTCGGTTGGGTTGTGACTGGAAAAATACCTCAGTCAAATTCGTTTCTCTTTAAGCCTGATTTGAGTCTTGGTCCTTCTCGTTCGTTTGCTCAAAATGTGAGATCCGATTGCTACAGAGCCCCAAGATTAAAACCTAACACGAGAAATTTATTGGGGAATACCCTTCCCTAGACCATACGCGGACCATGACTCTATTTTATTCTCCCCCTAACCGAGTCATTTTTACCCTATCCTGTCGTTTTAAGTCCCAACACTTATCTTTTTTCTTAAGCATCAACTATATTCCGAATTTTTGAAATTGTCAGACGCCAGCACCGCTAAAACTCTGGGTTTTACGTTGGAATGCGAGCATTGAAACATTTTGCTTCAAGCCAGCTCCAACGCCCTATTTCTCTATAGTCACAAAAACGTTCTGTTTTGTCTCAAATAGCCCAAGCTATTTGACCCCGTTAGGTGAGTGGCACCTATAATCGTAAGTGCTAAGAGTATTATACGACAAATTTGTCAAGGCAGAACAATTTGGGACGAATGTTTGGAACCCATGACGTTTAACAGATGGCTTGAGTTTGTCGATGATTACTCGTACATCGACAGGATTAACATCCCCCGTTGGGTTAAGGTAACCCTCAGAGTGAAGTCCTTTATGCAATTTGTGATGCTTCTGAGAAAGCATTTGCTGCCATTCTGTATAGTAGAGTCCTAACCCCGTCTGGTGAATTTGTCACCCACTTGCCCGCTGCCAAAGAAAAGTTGTGCCTGTATAAGTGTAAACTTTACCCCGTTTAGAGCTCTGCGATGCAACTGTATTGGCGAAAAATTGTATTTTCACTTCTTAAGAAGCTGAATCTTACCAGATCGGAAGCCTTTGTGGGACAGATCGACTATCGTTCTGTCCTGGCTTCAACAAACACCGTGCCATTGGCAAACTTTTGTGGCATATCGAGTATCGTTTATCGTGGACCAGGTAGGCACTGACAATTGGAATCACATGGTATCTCTACATGAGGTTGATGGAATCTGATGAACATTTTTACTCGTCATAAAAAACCTATCAAAGAGATTTTGTTGTTGTCGATTCTGTTTTCATTACTTAAGACAATTTACCCCCTAACAATTGGAAACTAGGTCGAATCGAATAAATTTATTTCGCCCCTGATTAGAAGTGCGAGTGGCGAAATTCGAACTGCCAATGGCGTTCTAAGATTGTCAATTGAGAAGCTCGTGCTGCTCCCTTACTAAGAGCAAAACTAATTCCTTCTCTTGGTTTTCTCCCTGTTGCGTGTTTGTCGTTTAATTCCAGATAGTATAATACCCCGTAGGCTAATTGTCGAACGCCTAAGAGACAAACACCTCGGAAGAAGCTGGCAACCAGAAGGAACCTACTCACACCGAACGCAAAGAAGAGCGCAACCCACAACCAGGCTCTCATGATCAGTACAAGCTAAAACGATATTTCCCATACCATACCAGAATTACTGTAATTTTATGCGCAAATAATATTGTAGTATTAACCTATATATACACCCTGAATTGTAATTTTTTTGATCTTTGGCCAGATGACTTCTCGGTCCTCTTGTTGCAATGTTGCAAGGGGGGCGTTTCTATTATTGTGAATTGTAAAGAATTAAAACGAAAAGAGATCATTTCTCGATCAACCCCCCAAACCCGAAGGTAATTAATTTTTTTGAATTAATTATTTGTGTATTATTTCTAATACATTTGTTTATTTTCCTTTTCGGCTTAAATTAAAATATTTGTTTAATTTACCCCGCACCCCCGTAAACAATATGTATCAATTAATCTCCATTTAAGAACTGTTTACCATTGGCTCAAAACCGTAGAGTTGGTGTCACCTGTAACTATGCATGGCGTAATTATTTCGGAGAGCCAGAGCTCTTGATATTATGAGCATGAAAATTCAATGCGTAGTTCAAAAAGTCCATTTGACCATAAGGTATACAACTTTATAACCTACTGCCGCAATATACAATGGAATGTGTTGGAAGAAAATAATACTCGTATTTTTACGTTAAACATGTCTGACACACGTAAAAAACATCCAGAGCACACGTCTTTATAGACGATTAACTAGTGGATCACATAATGCGTTATGCAGGTTATGACGTCATAGGACAAATCTTTGTACCTGCATTACTCTTGTAAGGTTATTTGCTGGTTAAGGGATTTCCCGCAGGCCCATATATGTATGGATTCAATTAGACATCTTAGGTTAGAGGAACCATTTCTTTTCCAACATTTTTACTTCTACCCGCACTATTGCTATGCTGTAGATTTTCAAAGTACACAACACTAACAATGTAAACAAAATAAATTCAAATCTAATGTCCATAACCACTACTTCCATATTTTTGACTCCCACGTCTTGCTTTCAAAGGTTTGCCACAATGGCGGCGCAGGAGCCATCCCCTGGCATTTAAAAAAAAAAATGCTATAAGGATTTTTGTTGCAAACTATTAACCCATATGTGTGAGGCAAAGATTGTCTTACTAAATATCAATGGCAGTAAAATTGTTGCAACATATTTCTTTGAGAGCAACAGCTTCGTTGAATAACCTAACTTGAAGGTGATGTGAACTCGTCACAGAGATCGTGCGATTTGACTCTGTTAGACTTTTTCTTGTGGGGGTTTTCTTAAGTTGCAAGTGTATGCAAATCAACATAACTGATGCCATCGGTCAAATTTAGCCTGACTTATGCGTCAGAGTCATGGAAGCAGTGTTCGAAAAAATACTCTAAAGTACGCAACGTTTATATACTGTACTAAATGTCGTGAGTAAAGAACACAAACACATTCACTACAACGAGAGCAAAACTTTTCGTTTCTATTTTAATGTTTGTGAACATGTACGCAAACTCTAACATAACATACTGAACAGAGTTCACAAACACTATTTTTTAGTGTTTGTGTACAAAGTACACTAAAAAGATCAGTACACAACGAAAAAAATTGGGTTTTAGTGAACTTTTTTGAGTACACTAACATTTTTAGTGTACGCGAGAGTTCATTCAGTATTTTTAGAGATCGCGTTGTGGTTTTTGATGCCATTTATTATTCTTTAGGAATAATAGGCATATTTCGCTTAAGAATACAAATAAAAACTGGCCATTTTTCTCTCTCTCTCTCTCTTACTGAATGAGAACATAAACTCTCGCGTACACTAAAAATATTAGTGTACTCAAAAAAGTTCACTAAAACACAATTTTTTTCGTTGTGTACTAATCTTTTTAGTGTACTTTGTACACAAACACTAAAAAATAGTGTTTGTGAACTCTGTTCAGTACGTTATATTAGAGTTTGCGTTCATTTGTTGTGTACATGTTGTGTACGTAATGTGATTGCGTACGAGTTCACAAACACCTAAATGAAAGTTGAAAGTATTTTATCAGTTACGTACACAATGGTTAGTGTACAGTATTTTTTCGAACACTGCATGGAAGTCATAAGTTATTTCGGATGCGCTCCACCCAAAGAAGACGTAGCGGGCATGTGAACGATGTTATATTTCATATATAATGACATCACTAGGTCTTTCAAACGAATAATAAATATCGACTTCTGGCAAAAGCTCTGAGAGTAAATAAAATTGCCATGAAAAGTTTCCTAAAAATATGTCGTTCGGAGTCGATTTTAAACAGTAGGTCCCGCTACACATGTACAAAATTAACATACAAAACATAAGTGGTGTAAGAAGCTAGGTCATAATCCTGATTGAAGGATTACGTTACGTTACGATATCTCATATACATGTTGTCTTATTTAAATTTAAAGATAGGAAACATTTGATGAAAAAGCCGATAGCTTTTAAGATTTTCAAAAGCCTACGGTTTTATGGGCGAAAGACTTAAGGGTGTCCAAATTACTCAAATTGGAAATTACAAAAAAAAAGATTATTAGTTCAGAAGCAGTTTTAGGCATAAAAATAATAAATTTCAATAAAAACCTCTTGATTTAAAAACCCCTTACCAATGTAAAGACAAGAGGGTTAAAAAGTATGATGAATATTCATATGCAATCATTCTAAATATGCTAAACAAACTCTCAATCAACACGGTTGGATTTTTTTTAACAAGACTAGGCAATGGTATGAATGATATAATAATTTATACGTTACTTCTATTATAAGTAACTCAATATAATTATACATGGCCAGTAAAACAATGTAATTTAGTGCAAATGCTTTCATTAGTAATTCAAATAAAAATTACCAAAGAAAATATGATAAAATTTTTGAAAATGGTGGCCACATTGGTAACTGCCATAACTGCCATAATTTCGTAATCAAACATTATATAAGGTGGGCCATTTAAAAGTTTATATTTAAAAATGTAATATAACAAAAACTGTTTGAGATTATGCCAAATTTATTTTTCTGTCGTGAAGTACAATTGTTCCGATTAGAAATAGAATATTATTTCATTCATATGGCTGGCGCGGTTGGCTTCACAGTACCAAGTACGATCGGACAAATTTTCGTGCACTTTTTCGGGTATATGAGGTCGTGTCTCGGCAATGGCATCACGAATGTTGGCCGTCAAATGCTCATTTGTCGCTGGTTTACCGGCATAACACTGTTTTGTAATAGCTCCCCTCAGAAAATAGTCCAACGGTGTCAAATCGCATCTTCTTGGCGGCCAATTAACATTACCATTTCGGCCATCAAACGTTTGACCCAATAAATTGATTGTGGCATGAGATGTGTGGCAAGTTGCACCATTCTGTTGAAACCAAACATCGTTCACATCAATATCATGTACACAAAAATCGGTTATCGTGGTGCAATAGGTGTCTCTACATACATACATAATTGATCATTGCAACCCTTCAGTCAGCACTACAACTTAGCTTCTCGCACCACTTATGTTGTGTGTGTTAATACGATAGATTTTTTGAGAAAGTTTTCAGAGTTTTTGCCAGAAATCTGCTGAGAGGAAGTGACCGAAGAAATATTTTTTCATATTTTCGTTTGATGTCTGGACATGGGGTTTGAACCGTGGCCTTACGTCTAATAAGACAACACACTACCTACTAGACTACGGCGACTTCAATAGGTGTCTCTATTGACCGTAACGGTTGCGCCGTCCTCATTTTCAAAGATATATGAGCCAATGATGTCTCCGCTCTACAAGCCGTACCAAACAGTCACTCGTAATGCCTACCTTGGATTCTGTAAGATCACGTGTGGGTTTTTTAAGCCCCAAATACCGCAATTTTGCTTATTAACGTACCCGCTAATATGACAAAGAGCTTCATACGGAAAGATGTTTTTTATTTTTTTGGCAAAATCAACATCATTGTGCAGTTTCTCATTGGCCCAATAAATCCCAACTTTGCTCAAGCGTAAATCGATTTATTACGTTCAGTGGAGGTAATATACTGAATTTTGTGACAAACCAATAGATTGCCTACCCTATATTAAAAAGTTTTTCACATCCATAATAAAAACCAAATTAAATGGTCTTTTCAAAATATTCCCAACGCATACATTAAATTCAAACAAATTGAATAACACGGTTACGCCCAAAAACAGATTAAGTGCTAGAGATAATATGGTTAATATATATTTAAGTAATTTATACTACAATTTAAATACTATTCACTACAGCTCTAGAGCACTATAAAACAAAGTTGCGATAAAGAAATCCATTCAGTAGAAATTCCTGTATTTACTCGAAAAAAAACGTGAAAATAAAATGTTAAAATTTATTGTAATATTACTTTGTATTCTAAATACTAAGGCCAGTGAAAATATACTAACAAGTCAACTTATGGCAAAAAATTACAATGAAAATGAAGAAATATTTCACAAGGATCTGCTAAAGAAGTTATACCAGCAGCAAGCCTTCAGCGAAATCCTAATGATTAATGAAAACAACCAATACCCATATTGCAATAATATATTGAAATGGCTAAGATACGATGAAATACCAGTTATTATTATGACTTGGAACAAAACTATAGAGTATCGTAAACAGTTTAATAATGAAATTTTGGCAATTGCTTGCTCATCAGCATACAGTCAGAATGTATTGGATCAATTGGCTACAACTTTAAATGACATGCGTTATACAAGAATAATTTTTATAATGGATCGTTGGAGTTTTGCTATGGATTTCAGACAATTAAAGGACTTTTTCAAATATTGCCACAAATTGAAAATGTTAAATGTTGTTGTCATATTGAAAAATTTCTATAAGACACATAAATACAGTCAATATACCATATTTCCAGAGTTCCAAATAGAATTTGGTGTCTATCAACCTGAAAGTAGAGATTTCCGTATATTACCAGATCGTTTAAAAGACTTGAAAGGCTATAAATTACGAACAATAGCTGATCATTTAGCGCCGCGTTCAATGGAATACTATGACAAGAACAATAAAACTGTTTTAGTGGGTTACATTGGCCGTTTTATAAAGACCGTTAGTGAAGCGTTAAATGCTTCGCTTTATTTTCCCGTTAAAGTGCCATTCGATATAATATTGGAATACCGTGATGTTATACAGTATATAGAAGACTTCTCGTTAGACATACCAATCAGCTCATTGATTGTATTTGATGACGATAATCTGCGTGAATTTTCCTATCCATTCGAATTTGGCAAATGGTGTATTCTGTTGCCCATGGAGAAACCTTTGAAAAACAAGGAAATAGTTCTAATGATCATACATTCCCCTGTAATTTGCTTAGCTTTCATATTGATTTCAATATTTACCGTAGTATTCTTTGTGGCCTCGCTCAACAATAAATATTATGGACGAAAATGTTTCGAGTGGCCTAAAATCTTTGTCAATGATGTGGCAATCAGAGGAGTATTGGGCCAAAGTTTTGTGTTCCCCACTTGCCAACAACTGTCGGTTAAACAGATTTTCTGTATGCTACTGCTATCCGGATTAACTGTATCCATTTTATTTGATTCCTATTTACGATCATTTTCTACGCGTCCACCTTTTGAACCGGAAATTCAAAACTATCATGATCTGTTGGAATCCGATCTAAAAGTTGCCGTATTTGAATTGGAATTTAACTATTTCCATAACTTAACCAATGGTTCTCTATCGTTTTTTTATAAAAAATTTCTTATTTTCTCGGAATATGCAAAATTTTCAAATTTACGTGACACCTTTGATCCACGTTATGCTTATACTGCTGCCACTTCCAAAATGTTTTATTATTTTGGCTTGGAAGCATTTTATCGTACCAAATTTTTTCGCTATTCCTCCAAAATGTGTCTCAGCTCAATGATGCACTATGTGATACCGCTGGGAAAGAATTCATTTTTTCTGAAACGCCTACATGAACTTACATTGAATATATTTCAATCAGGATTGTTGGATTTTTGGATGAAGAGCAAATCGTTTGAAGACGTTGCAGCCACGGGTAAGGTAATCAAGGTCAATATTTCCCATGCTGAAGGCAAAAAGCCTTTACATGTGGAAGATTTCTATTGGATTTGGTTATATTACCTGATACTGGTATCAATTGCCGCGCTAGTTTTTGTTTTAGAACTTTTAATTAATAGAATGTCGAGGAAACAAAATATTAAAATAAAATGTATTAAAAATAAAAAATAACAAATAAAAACATATTAACCATTCACTTAAAAGCATTTATTTTAGTTGTCATCATAAAAATCCTATATGTATGTATATGTGTTACGATTTTCCAAGAAATAAACAAAAAAAATTTGGTGAATTAGAACGTTGTAATTGTTTGCTTTTATTTATTATTATTTTACTTACTTAATTGGCCATTAACAAACCGATTAACGGATTTCAGCGTGAAGCAACACATCACGTCTCACCGGAACATCCTCCTCCATTCGAACGACATGGCCGAGCCAGTGCAGCCGCTGGATATTAACACGCTGCACAACGTTTATGTCGTTGAGGAGCTCGTACAGCTCACTATTGGATTTTGTGGAAATCAGCGCCAACTCGCACTGGACAGAAGATCTTACGTAGGACTTTTCTCTCGAATACTCTCAAGGCTGCTGTGTCAGTGCTTAATAGGGTCCATGCCTCTGCGCCATAAAGAAGCACGGGTAGGATGAACGTCTTGTAGAGTATTAGTTTTGTCGTACGAGAGAGGTCGCTGTTACTCAATTGCCTATGCAGACACCTGTTGGCAAGATTAATCCTGCGTTTGATCTTCAGAATGACATCATTTTTAATGGTAAAGGCGGAGCCAAAATAAATAAATTCCTTGACTATATCAAAAGTATAGTTATCGGCCGTAATCTGAGGATCAATACGCCGCACGTCTCTACTTGTCGATAACATATACTTGGTTTTGCCCTCATTTAATGCCAAACCTATCTTAGCAGACTCCCGTTCAATAGCACTATTATTTATTGATTCAAATCAATCTTTTTTTAACTATACTTTCAACCCATTTTGATTAATCAACATACAACTATTGAAATAACGAGTGTTATTTTAAACAAACTCAACCATGAAATAACGAGTGTTATTTTAAACAAACTCTCTTATGGAAGATTGGTAAATAGGGGTTGAAAGCAAGTTTACCAAACTTCCAGAGAGAGTTGTAATTATAATTAGGGTTAAGCGGGAGAAATAAAACAAACAGAATTAGTAATATTCTTTTTTGTTATGGTAAAATGTAGGCAAATCTTACCTTGTGTAGAGTACCAATTTTAACCAAATGGATTAAGAGGGTGTGTATATTGGGTTTTATGTGGACTTCAATATATTTTGTAGGTATATATTTATAATGATGATTTTAATGATCGTTCAATTGCAAAAGGATATTTTAATGTGAATAATTTAAGTGCAAAAGGAGAAGTTAATGTTAATAATTCAATTGCAAAAGGAGAAGTGATTATTACAAATGATTTTATCCCTTAGGAAAATTAAAAGTTCATCTATATCTGTAAATCGATATATACAGATATAAATTATCTATACGCTAGAGATACTTTTAGAACTTAAGAACTAGTGTTGGTAAACGCAAATAATTTTAATTCATTTATATAATTCAGAAGTTAGAAGTCGCCGTAGTCTAGTAGGTAGTGTGTTGGCTTATTAGACGTAAAGCCAGGGTTC
This sequence comes from Sarcophaga caerulescens, assembly GCA_927399465.1. NCBI lineage: Eukaryota > Metazoa > Arthropoda > Insecta > Diptera > Sarcophagidae > Sarcophaga > Sarcophaga caerulescens. The sequence goes on along the minus strand of OV656872.1, from coordinate 116,974,179 downwards.
GAGCCCCAGGCCAGGCATCAAAACAAAACTACAAAAAGTATTTCTTCGGCGACTTCTCTCAGCAGATTTCTGGCAAAAACTCTGAGAGTAAATAAACTGCCATGAAAAGTTTCTCAAAAAATCTGTCGTTCTAATATAAGCGTTTTTACCGAATTAGTGAAAAAAGTGGACAAAAGCGGACATTTTGAAAATAAATACTTTTTAGAAGTTACGTGTGGTAAAATAGTGGACAAATAGCGGACGCAAAAAATATAGCGGACAGTAGGTTAAAATAGCGGACTGTCCGCTATAATAGTGGACGGATGGTCACCGTATATATATGCTATGTATTAATGAATTTCAAACCTTCTGAATTATATCTATACATACATAATTGGTCATTACAACCCTTCAGCCAGGATTACGACCTAGTTTCTCACCCCACATATGTATGTTGTGTGCTTTAATTTTATACATGAGTGGCGGGACCTATAGTTTAAGGTCGACTCCGAACGACAGCTTTTTGAGAATCTTTTCTTGGCAATTTTATTTACTCTCAGAGTTTTTTCCAGAAGCAAGTCGCGGAAGAAATATTTTCTTATTTTTTTTGTTGTCTGACCTGCCAAAAGAAATAATTTTTCATATTTTGCTTTGCTCAAGATGTCTCAGCTAGGAGTAGAACCACGGGTAGAATCAACATACTGCCTACTTGAATACGGCGCATAAATCAAACAGACTTTTACATATCGTTGGTGTTTCTTTTTGTCGCGGTAGTCTAGTAGGTAGTGTTTTGGCTTATTGGACTCCAGGTCCCGATTCAAATCTCAGGTCAGACAACTCCAAAATGCAAAAAAAAAATATTTCTTCAGCGACTTCCTCTCAACAGATTTCTGGTAAACACTCTGAGAGTAAATAAAATTGCCATGAAAAAGATTTTCAAAAATCTGTCATTCGGAGTCGACTTTAAACTGTAGGTCCCGCTACTCACGTATAAAATTAACATACACAACATAAGTGGTGTAAGAAGCTAGGTCGTAATCCTGACTGAAGGGCTGTAATGACTAACTACGTATGTATGTACATATGTATGTATGTTGGTGTTTACATGCAGCAGTTCAAGTTAAAAGAATATGGTAATCGACGACCTATAGTGCTCGCCGATGACAATGATTATCTTTCCGATATCGTTTTCAAGAAATACGGACCCAAGTCGCCGCCATCCAAAATTTCACTCCAAATAGTAGCTTTTTAGGAATGCCTTGCACATTTATATCCAGAAACTAGACACCTCACGATGAAAAGATCTATACAATTTAAACTCCAAAAGTTATACGGTATTTCAAGTGGTAATCGTGGTCCACCTATCTGTCTAATTCGAATACTTGAAGGAAAGTATCAAAGGAATATTAACATCCTTTCTATTTATCAAGGATGTATTAAGTGTTGGTTTGAATGCAAAGGAAAATAAAAGTGTTGGAGTAATTTAAAATAAAAACAAAAATAAATGCGTAGGAACACTGGATTAAACAGGTGAGGTAGAGTGTAAAATAACGTGAATGTCAGCACAGTTTGTGATCGATGAAAAAGAAACGTGGAGCAAGTAAGCAAAAATTTAATTGAAGGTTCCGCAGTGAAGTGAGTGCAAACTATGACCTTCAATTGTTGTTGTGTTGTCTTTATATTTTCATTTGGGACATTGTATATAAAATTTATTCAATTGTCTGAACTGAATGGCCTTTTGTATTTTCGTTTTGCATTTATAATGTTGATTGGAGCCAAGATAATGCCGTATTAATTAGTATGGCCTGCAGTATAAACACTTGTTATGATTTGATCTCAATAACCCTTTTATGGCATCAATAAAAATCAGCTTATCTTTGGAAATGAACAACAGAACACCATTTTGAGATCAAAACTTTGAGATGATCACAGACGCTTCATTGTAAGTCAAAGATTATGTACGTCAGATGGTGTTTATAATTGTAAGTTTGTACGCTTTCCCTAAATAAAATTACGCATATCAGAATAGGAACAAAAGCCAAAGATGCAATTAACAATGCAGACGCAGTTAACATGTACATGTTGATGAAGGCGCAATAAATGTTGATGGCTGGGGACACTGAAAGAACAGCTACTATTAAACAAGCCACATTGTAGGCGGTATATCAAATAAAACCATGTCTATCAGAAATCTAAACATACATACATAGATGCATAATTGGTCATTACAACCCTTAAGTCAGGATTATGACCTAGGTTCTCATATCACTTATGTTGTGTGTGTTAATTTTATCCATGAGCGGCGTGATCTACCATTAAAAGGCAACTCCGAAAGACAGATTTTTAAGAAACTTTTCATGGCAGAAGTGTTTTTGCCAGAAATCTGCTGAGAGACAGTGGCTGAATAAATATTTTTTTATATTTCGTTTTGCTCGAGATGCCTGACCTGGATTTTTAACCCTGGCCTCATGTCCAATAAACCAATACACTGCCTACTAGACGGCGGCGACTACTAAAACTAAACGCAGTGCTTTTAATTGATCCAACGAAAAGCTGTAGACATGGGAGTAACAGTTCGCACAGATCTTTCAAACGATCATCCAAAGTCCATCTCAAATCTACCCAAGATTTCGCGTACGAGCAGTCAGTACACTAACCAGGCGGAAATATCTTCGGCAATAAGAAAGACTAAAGTGGAAAAGACTGTCGGAATAGACGGTATTTCTTCAGAAACACTGCAGGCTAATACGAAATGAGTACACAAATTCCACCTTCTTGAATAATATCTGCGAGAACGAATCCTTTCCAACTAAATGAATACAGGGAACTTTGTTCAAATTTCGAAAAAAGGCGCAAAAAGTTGTTTAACAACTGTAATGGCTTTATGCTGCTATGAGAGCTCAACATCTTTGTCTTGACCATATTGCGTTTCTCTGTATCATACCGGAACAGATTGATGACCTCCAGCTACCTTTACATATGGTTTTCGTTGGTTACGAAAAATGTTTTCTATTGTCTGAAATATCAAAGGTGCACCTGCGAGAAAAGGAATCTGCCTCATACAGCCTTAATACAGAACATTTCAGAATATCCGCTCTTTTACAAATGACAGTAATATTTGCCATTCGTATCATCAAAATCAAATTCTTTAAAGATTTTGGAATAAAAACATAACATGTATCAATTAATCTCCATTTAAGAACTGTTGAAACATTGGCTTAAAACCGTAGAGTTGGTGTCACCTGTAACTATGCATGGCGTAATTATTTCGGAGAGCCAGAGCTCTTGATATTATGAGCATGAAAATTCAACGCGTATTTCAAAAAGTCCATTTGACCATAAGGTATACAACTTTATAGCCTACTACCGCAATATACAATGGAATGTGTTGGAAGAAAATAATACTCGTATTTTTACGTTAAACATGTCTGACACACGTAAAAAACATCCAGAGCACACGTCTTTATAGACGATTAACTAGTGGATCACATAATGCGTTATGCAGGTTATGACGTCATAGGACAAATCTTTGTACCTGCATTACTCTTGTAAGGTTATTTGCTGGTTAAGGGATTTCCCGCGGGCCCATATATGTATGGATTCAATTAGACATCTTAGGTTAGAGGAACCATTTCTTTTCCAACATTTTTACTTCTACCCGCACTATTGCTATGCTGTAGATTTTCAAAGTACACAACACTAACAATGTAAACAAAATAAATTCAAATCTAATGTCCATAACCACTACTTCCATATTTTTGACTCCCACGTCTTACTTTCCTAGGTTTGCCACAATGGCGGCGCAGGAGCCATCCCCTGGCATTTAGAAAAAAAATGCTATAAGGATTTTTGTTGCAAACTATTAACCCATATGTGTGAGGCAAAGATTGTCTCACTAAATATCAATGGCAGTAAAATTGTTGCAACATAATTTTTTAAGAGCAACAGCTTCGTTGAATAACCTAACTTGAAGGTGATGTGAACTGGCCACAGAGATCGTGCGATTTGACTCTGTTAGACTTTTTCTTGTGGGGGTTTTCTTAAGTTGCAAGTGTATGCAAATCAACATAACTGATGCCATCGGTCAAATTTAGCCTGACTTATGCGTCAGAGTCATGGAAGTCATAAGTTATTTCGGATGCGCTCCACCAAAGAAGACGTAGCGGGCATGTGAACGATGTTATATTTCATATATAATGACATCACTAGGTCTTTCAAACGAATAATAAATATCGACTTCTGGCAAAAGCTCTGAGAGTAAATAAAATTGCCATGAAAAGTTTCCTAAAAATATGTCGTTCGGAGTCGATTTTAAACAGTAGGTCCCGCTACACATGTACAAAATTAACATACAAAACATAAGTGGCGTGAGAAGCTAGGTCATAATCCTGATTGAAGGGTTGTAATAACCAATTACGTTACGTTACGATATCTCATATACATGTTGTCTTATTTAAATTTAAAGATAGAAAATATTTGATGAAAAAGCCGATAGCTTTGAAGATTTTCAAAAACATACGGTTTTATGGGCGAAAGACTTAAGGGTGTCCAAATTACTCAAATTGGAAATTAAAAAAAAAAAAAGATTATTAGTTCAGAAGCAGTTTTAGGCATAAAAATAATAAATTTCAATAAAAAACCTCTTGATTTAAAAAGCCCCTTACCAATGTAAAGACAAGAGGGTTAAAAAGTATGATGAATATTCATATGCAATCATTCTAAATATGCTAAACAAACTCTCAATTTCAAGTAAAATTAGTAGATTTCCATTTACACGGTTGGATTTTTTTTAACAAGACTCTGTAGGTTGCAATTCATATTGAATAATGTGTTTACACCCACCACTACCATTAAATGCTACAACAAAACCCTTCACATGTAGGCAATGGTATGAATGATATAATAATTTATACGTTACTTCTATTATAAGTAATTCAATATAATTATACATGGCCAGTAAAACAATGTAATTTAGTGCAAATGCTTTCATTAGTAATTCAAATAAAAATGATGACAGAATATTACCAAAGAAAATATGATAAAATTTTTGAAAATTGTGGCCACATTGGTAGCTGCCATAACTGCAATAATTTCGTAATCAAACATTATATAGGGTGTCATTTAAAAGTTTATATTTAAAAATGTAATATAACAAAAACTGTTTGAGATTATGCCAAATTTATTTTTCTGTCGTGAAGTACAATTGTTCCGATTAGAAATAGAATATTATTTCATTCATATGGCTGGCGCGGTTGGCTTCACAGTACCAAGTACGATCGGACCAATTTTCGTGCACTTTTTCGAGTATATGAGGTTGTATCTCGGCAATGGCATCACGAATGTTGGTTTATCGGCATAACACTCTTTTGTAATGGCTCCCCTCAGAAAATAGTCCAACGGCGTCAAATCGCATCTTCCTGGCGGCCAATTGGCATTAGCATTTCGGCCATCAAACGTTTGACCCAATAAATTGATTGTGACATGAGATGTGTGGCAAGAGGAAGTGACCGAAAAAATATTTTTCCATACGAGTATTTTCGTTTGATGTCTGGACGTGGGGTCCTCATCATTCAAAGAAATATGAGTCAATGATGTCTCCGCTCTACAAGCCGCACCAAAAAGTTAATCGTAATGGCTACCTTGGATTCTGTAAGATCACGTGTGGGTTTTTTAAGCCCCAAATACGGCAATTTTGCTTATTAACGTACCCGTCTATATGACAATGAGCTTCATACGGAAAGATGTTTTTTTTTTTTTTGACAAAATCAACATCATGGTGCAGTTTCTCGTTGACGCAATAAATCCCAAAGTAATGGATGCCTTGGATTCTGAAAGATCACGAGTGGCTTTTTTGAGCCCCAAATACGACAATTTTGCTTATTAACGTACCCACCAAGAGAAGCATGAGCATCATCCGAAAAATAGTTTTTTTTTTTGCAAAATCAACATCATCGTGCAGTTTCTCGTTGGCCCAATAAATCCCAACTTTGCTCAAGCGTAAATCGATTTATTACGTTCAGTGGAGGTAATATACTGAATTTTGTGACAAACCAATAGATTGCCTACCCTATATTAAAAAGTTTTTCACATCCATAATAAAAACCAAATTAAATGGTCTTTTCAAAATATTCCCAACGCATACATTAAATTCAAACAAATTGAATAACACGGTTACGCCCAAAAACAGATTAAGTGCTAGAGATAATATGGTTAATATATATTTAAGTAATTTATACTACAATTTAAATACTATTCACTACAGCTCTAGAGCACTATAAAACAAAGTTGCGATAAAGAAATCCATTCAGTAGAAATTCCTGTATTTACTCGAAAAAAAACGTGAAAATAAAATGTTAAAATTTATTGTAATATTACTTTGTATTCTAAATACTAAGGCCAGTGAAAATATACTAACAAGTCAACTTATGGCAAAAAATTACAATGAAAATGAAGAAATATTTCACAAGGATCTGCTAAAGAAGTTATACCAGCAGCAAGCCTTCAGCGAAATCCTAATGATTAATGAAAACAACCAATACCCATATTGCAATAATATATTGAAATGGCTAAGATACGATGAAATACCAGTTATTATTATGACTTGGAACAAAACTATAGAGTATCGTAAACAGTTTAATAATGAAATTTTGGCAATTGCTTGCTCATCAGCATACAGTCATAATATATTGGATCAATTGGCTACAACTTTAAATGACATGCGTTATACAAGAATAATTTTTATAATGGATCGTTGGAGTTTTGCTATGGATTTCAGACAATTAAAGGACTTTTTCAAATATTGCCACAAATTGAAAATGTTAAATGTTGTTGTCATATTGAAAAATTTCTATTAGACACATAAATACAGTCAATATACCATATTTCCAGAGTTCCAAATAGAATTTGGTGTCTATCAACCTGAAAGTAGAGATTTCCGCATATTACCAGATCGTTTAAAAGACTTGAAAGGCTATAAATTACGCACAATAGCTGATCATGTAGAGCCACGTTCAATGGAATACTATGACAAGAACAATAAAACTGTTTTAGTGGGTTACATTAGCCGTTTTATAAAGACCGTAAGCGAAGCGTTAAATGCTTCGCTTTATTTCCCCGTTAAAGTGCCATTCGATATGATATTGGAACACCGTGATGTTATACAGTATATAGAAGACTTCTCGTTAGACATACCAATCAGCTCATTGATTATATTTGATGATGATAATCCGCGTGAATTTTCATATCCATTCGAATTTGGCAAATGGTGTATTCTGTTGCCCATGGAGAAACCTTTGAAAAACAAGGAAATAGTTCTAATGATCATACATTCCTCTGTAATTTGCTTAGCTTTCATATTGATTTCAATATTTACCGTAGTATTCTTTGTGGCCTCTCTCAACAATAAATATTATGGACGAAAATGTTTCGAGTGGCCTAAAATCTTTGTCAATGATATGGCAATAAGAGGAGTATTGGGCCAAAGTTTTGTGTTCGCCGCCTGTCCACAATTATCAGTTAAACAGATTTTCTGTATGCTACTGCTATCCGGATTAACTGTATCCATTTTATTTGATTCCTATTTACGGTCATTTTCTACACGTCCACCTTTTGAACCGGAAATTCAAAACTATCAGGATCTGTTGGAATCAGATCTAAAAGTTGCCGTATATGAATTGGAATTGAATTATTTTCATAACTTAACCAATGGTTCTCTATCGTTTTTATATAAAAAATTCGTTATTTTCTCGAAATATGCAAAATTTTCAAATTTACGTGACACCTTTGATCCACGTTATGCGTATACTGCTGGCACTTCCAAACTGTTTTATTATTATGGCTTGGAAGCATTTTATCGTACCAAGCTTTTTCGCTATTCCTCCAAAATGTGTCTCAGCACAACGATGCACTATGTGATACCGCTGGGAAAGAATTCATTTTTTCTGAAACGCCTACATGAACTTACATTGAATATATTTCAATCAGGATTGTTGGATTTTTGGATGAAGAGCAAATCGTTTGAAGATGTCGCAGCCACGGGTAAGGTAATCAATTACAACATATCCCACGCTGAAGGCAAAAAGTCTTTACACGTGGAAGATTTCTATTGGATTTGGTTATATTACCTGTTACTGGTATCAATTGCCGCGCTAGTTTTTGTTTTAGAACTTTTAATTAATAGAATGTTGAGGAAACAAAATATTAAAATAATATGTATTAAAAATAATAAATAAAAAATATGAACCATTCACTTAAAAGCACTTATTTTAGTTTAGTCATCATAAAAGTCAAATATGTATTATACGTGTTACAATTTTTCAAGAAATAAAAAAACAAATTTCCTGTGGATTAGAACATTGTAATTGCTTGCTTTTATTTATTGTTATTTATTTATTTAAATCAATCTTTTCTTAGCTATACTTACAACCCTCTTTGATTAATCAACATACAACTGTGTTTATACGCTCTAGCTTTTGAGTGGCAACGTTCGCTACCATTCCCTATTTTTAAATTTCATTTATTTTTCGTCTGACAACTTCGAGATGGTATTGTATTTCTATACTTTGTTTTGTTATTGTAATTTTATCTTCATCGCCGTAGTCTAGTAGTAAGTGTGTTGGTTCAAATCTCAGGCAACTCGAGCAAAACGAAATATGAAAAAATATTTCCTCGGCGACTTCCCCTCAGCAGATTTCTGGCAAAATCTCTAAGAGTAAATAAAACTGTCATGTAAAATTCCTCAAGAATATGTCGTTCGGAGTCGTCTTTAAACTGTAGGTCCCGCTACTCATGTATAAAATTAACACACACAAAATGAATAGTGTAAAAAGCTAGGTCGTAATCCTGACTGAAGGGCTGTAATGACTAACTACGTATGTATGTATGTTGGTGTTTACATGCAGCAGTTCAAGGTAAAAGAATTTGGTAATCGACGACCTATAGTGCTCGCCGATGACAATAATTATCTTTCCGATGTCGTTTTCAAGAAATACGGACCCAAGACGCCGCCATCCAAAATTTCACTCCAAATAGCTTTTTAGGAACGCCTTGCACATTTATATCGAGAAACTAGACACCTCACGACATCTTTGAAAAGATCCATACAATTTAAACTCCTACAGTTATACGGTATTCCAAGTGGTAATTGTGGTCCACCTATCTGGCTAATTCGAATACTTGAAGGAAACTGTCAAAGGAATATTATCTAACATCCTTTCCATTTATCAAGGATGTATTAAGTGTTGGTTTGAATGCAAAGGAAAATAAAAGTGTTGGAGTAACTCAGAATAAAAGCAAAAATAAATGCGTAGGAACACTGGATTAAACAGGTGAGGTAGAGGGTAAAATAACGTGTATGTTAGCACAGTTACTGATTGATGAAAAAGATACATGGAGCAAGTAATCAAAAATTTAATTGAAGGTTCCGCAATGAAGTGTGTGCAAACTATCACCTTCAATTGTTGCAAAATTGAGATTATAGGCGGTGCTATTAGATGAATAAAAAATTTAATTTTCTTTGTAAGAAAAATCATTTTTTAATGATTTTGGAAACTAAGCGAAGTGGTAAAATAATGAATTAAAGTTTTGAAATGAATGACCATTTTTAGCTTTTTTTGGTATCGCCATTAAAGTACATTTTCAATGCAATTCAACATGAAGTATTTTAACTTATTTTCATTCATATTTTTTTTTTCTTTTTTTGGATATTTTACGCAATCATTCGTTAATTTTTGGTAACCCATCATATCCGTCTGCTGTCAATCGTACGAGACCAGGTAGCTGGTTGCATCTTCATGGTCAATTAAACGCTTAAATCGTTGGTTTTTTTTTCGAAATTAATTTGACGAAATCAAAACTAATGAATGAAAAACGCATCATTCATGGAAAATACAACTTCTTGTATAACAAATGTAAGCGCTTCTAATTATTTTCATTGATTTTAATTTTTGTTGTCATTAGCTGTTGCCAAAAATAAGCAAAATATTCATCATCATCATCATTGTCATCATAATTTTGAAAAGTGTCCGTCTACTTGGTTATGTCTTGGAGGCAATTTTCAGATGTCGCTTGCCACTAAAGAGCCATAATGCTACTCAAATGGTATGAATTGAATACAACTTAAAATATTATTGAATAAGATTTTTTCCTTATTTTTTTTTCTTTTTTGGTTTCAATTCATTAAAAAATTTCTTGAACATTTTATGGCGTTAATGAAGAAGTTAAAAATCAAAAATCTTGGTAAAACTCATTCATTATGACGGCTTGGAAAGGAAACAAGTAAAAATAATTGTACTCTGAATGAAAAATACTTTTTGGTTATGGAATTGAAAACAAATTTATTAATTTGGTTACAATTTTTTTTAAATGCTTACAAAATGGAAGTGAATACAAATTTCAAGTCAAAAATCAAGTCAAAAAGTGCATAAAAATACAGCAAAAACATTAAGAAGAAGAATAACCTGTTAAAGCTTTTGGCCAACATCCTCGCTGTGTAAAGCGTTATTTTACCCTCTACCTCACCTGTTTAATCCAGTGTTCCTACGCACTTACTTTTGTTTTTATTCTGACTCCAACACTTTTATTTTCCTTTGTACTCAAACCAACACTTAATAAATCCTGGATAAATCCTGGATAAATAGGAAGGATGTTAATATTCCTTTGACACTTTCCTTCAAGTATTCCGAATTAGATAAGAAGATGGACCACAATTACCACTTGAAATACCGTATAACTGTAGGAGTTAAATTGTATGTATCTTTTCAAAGGTGTCCTTAGGTATCTAGTTTCTGGATATAAATGTGCAATGCGTTCCTAAAAATCTAATATTTGGAGTGGATTTTTGGGTAGCGGAGTCTTGGGTCCGTATATTTTGAGAACGACGTCGGAAAGATGATCACTGTCAACGGCACGCACCAACTTCTTTCCCTTGAACTATTACATGTAAACACCAACATACATACGTAATTAGTCATTACAGCCCTTCCTAGCCCAGCCCGACTTAGCTTCTTACACTATTCATGTTGTGTATGTTAATTTTTTACATAAGTAGCGGGACCTACAGTTTAAAGACGACTCAGAACGACATATTCTTGAGGAACTTTTCATGACAGTTTTATTTACTCTTAGAGATTTTGCCAGAAATCTGCTGAGGGGAAGTTGCCGAAGAAATATTTTTTTCGTAATTTCGTTTTGATGTCTGACCTGGGGTTTGAACTGTTTCCTGACGTCTAATAAGCCAACACACTACCTACTAGACTAGGGCGACTTGTCGGCATATCTGTTGGAATTAATTCCGCTATAATGCTAACAGTTTCTTAATATATTGTTTGATATTTACATCGGTCAGGAAGGGAGAAAATGCCTACCGTTATCAGGATTTAAGATTATTAAAGATGACAATCGTAGCCACTAGTTTAAGATTCGTTGCGCAGGAAATACCATAGACTTCAAAGGAAAGTGAAAACAAGTACTTTCACCGACAGCATGTTGGAAAGACTTTACTTTTAACACATATCGATATTGAAACGTGTTGAGAACCCGGTGGCTAGTGCGCTGATCTGTTAGTGTGAGGATCGTATTTTCTATTTCCATCAGAATTACTGTCTGTAATTATCTACCAAGCCAAGTAAATAATTAGAAAAAGTACTCTCAACGAAAGTTAAGTTTTAATTCTAAACAAAATCAACTTCACTCACATGATAGTCTTTTAATATGTCAGCATCCCTGCTGAATTGTTTTTTATTATCATCATCATCCGCACAATCGTCAATCTTGTGCAGCAGTAAACTGCTGCGTGTTGCTGATGATGACAATGACATGACACAAGTTTACGTAGCACTTATTGAAGAAGATGAACAAACCAAATTACCAACAAAAACAATCAGAAAAAGAGAAGAAAAAAAGCAATAAAAACCATGGCAGTAGCCAAAAAGTTTTTGACCAGCAACAACATGAAAAATAATAAGTTGTTGCATTTGTAGCTCATTAAGAATGATCATCTGTCAAACACAAAAGCGGTCACTATAAAGTAGAATTACTTGTCATGTTTATTTCTCTTTTTTTGATTTTTTTATGTTGTTTTTCAGTGTTTTTCGGTGTTTTTTGTTTTTTATTTCTAAAATTTTTAATGTTTTTCATTTGTTTCATGTAAATACATACGAGTTGTTTTTGCTGGTCGTTTAAACTTTTTTGACAACTTTTTTTCCCATTTCAATTGATGCGTATTTTACTAGAGTGCATGTGATTCGTGTAATGCAATGCGTTTTCGGAAGATGTTACTTTTTTAACAGCCACCCTATAGAAGAAGGTTGATGTCTTAGGTTGAGCACAGACAGACACCAAATGTTTTAAGGAAGTCAAGAACGTATTTTAAAAACTATGTTTTGAACAGTATTAAGGCTTTAAAAATTATTTCTGAATATAGCTCGGGAAGATATTGGGACATTTCATTGGCTACCACACTAAGCGATTTAAAGTTGTGGCAACTACCAATGCATCTCTTGAAATGCTATTCGATGTGTTTCTTTAAAATTGTATTATTTTTGATGTCCTTATGGTCGAAGATTTGAAGTCGCCGTAGTCTAGTAGGTAGTGTGTTGGCTTATTAGACGTAAAGCCAGGGTTAGTGCCCCAGGCCAGACATCAAAACAAAATACAAAAAGTATTTCTTCGGCGATTTCCTCAGCAGATTTCTGCCAAAAACTCTGAGAGTAAATAAAATTGCCATGAAAAGTTTCTCAAAAAATCTGTCGTTCAGAGTCGACTTTAAACTGTAGGTCCCTCCACTTATGTATAAAATTAACACACACAACATAAGTGGTGTGAAAACCTAGGTCAATAATCCTGACTGAAGGGTTGTAATGACCAATTATGTATGTATGTACGGTCGAATATTACGTGGCATAGAGTTTTACAGACGGAAATACCTTTAAATAAAAAAAAACAAAAATTCTGAATTCCATCTTATTAGTAACAATAATCTTCTCTTCTGTAGTCACCATAGTCTATTAGGTAGTGTGTTAGCTTACTAGAAGATAGCTCGTGGGGTCAGAACTCAGCTCTGACATTTCGAAAAGACAACATATGAAAAATATACATCTTTCCGCAACCTCACCACAGCGACCTACTGGCAAAAGCTCTGTAAGTCAAGTAACTTCTGACGTTAAACTACAGGTACCGCCACTCATGGATAAAAATTAAACACTCACAACATGGGTGGTGTTCGAAGCTAGGTTATCGTCTGTACTAAAAGGTTGTTGTTGTAAGGGTTGTAATGGCCAATAAAGTAAATTGTAATCGCCTCTTTTGGCAAAAAGTGTGACCGATTCTGTTAAGGTTTTCCACAGAATTTTTAACAGATAAAATTATTCTCATGTGCGAATTGATAGCACTTCTGTTCAATTTTCTATTCATTCTATTACTACGACGAGGTCTGTTTTCGCTAGACTTGTTGTGTTGACATATAATTTTCTAGGATTTACAGAGCGCATTGCATCAACATTATTGAAAAGGAAAAAAACCAAAAGTGTAATCATCTAGCTAAGTGAGAAACTAAGAACGAGCGCATCTTTATAACAAGGGCAGAGAGCTGACACGTAAGGTAATAGATAGTCTCTTCCTTCTTCTCAGGCCTACTGTTACTGCAAAGTAATTTAAGGGAAAGCCAAGCCGAATCGACATGCCAACCAGTAACTTGTGAGAATCGCAATTGTGCGATGGATGGCCACACGATTTAAGAACAGAAGTCAATCGAAACAAATCGAACAGTCTTTGAAACTCTCAGAAAAACGTGCGCAGCACACCTAGTTTAACAAAGGCAAACGTAATGCCTATGCCATGTAACATGTCAGAAATTGTGGGATCCATGTTTACCATGGCCTATGCAATACAATTTCTGACACTATCTGTATGTCTTGAAACTCATATACAGTTGCCTTAGGATAATCCTAAATTTCTCTGAGAAATTCCCTGCATTCAAAAATGCATACTTTGTCGGGATGACGTTTGTTAGGGAGCTATTTGCAAATAAATTAAGACATTTTCCCACCGCCCAACAAGTACTAAGCCGTTTTCAAAATGGTAATAATCGTCGACTGGAAAACATTGCTGTGATCAGCCAGCCGAACCTCCGAATTTTCAGTCCAGAAATTCTTAAGAAATATGAAATCAAAAATTTTGTTCACAAAATTATTAGCAACCTTATAATCGACCAGGATGTATGCATCTCTTTTCGGATTTAGATCAATTTGGACAGGATTTAACTACATTGAGCTTTTCTGTCAGCCTAGCACTCTGCTAGAGAAGCCAATTAAGTATAAGGAATAATGACTCTGTTGGAGTGAAGGCAAGCACAGGGCTGAGCGTCTGTATGATCTGCCAATCAGTTTGTAGAGACATTGACTTTTGAACGCCATTTACCAGGCGTGTGCATCAAAAAGCAAAGTTGGTTCCAATACGACTTCATAGAACCAATATGTGAATGCGGGTTTAAGTCCCCAAATCTTACACGTTTCTGCCATTATGTGTGGAATATAAGATCGCTCAAATACACTCCACGGCTTCCCTAGATGGAGTCCATTCGAAATCATGCTGAATTTGGCCGCTGGCTTTGGTTATGTTAGATTTGACTACCAATGTGATTTGTAGCTTATTTGCTGCACCTGCAACTTAACAAAACCCTACAAGAACACGTCTTATAGGAGCGATTTGCACAATTTCAGTTACCAGTCGATATCTTCTCAACGGGAGATGACAATGCTTTCAAATTGCACGTGCAGAATATCGAAAGTGGCATTAGTTGTATGGCATGTAGCACCGACCTGTTGAAATCACCCAATTCAGGCCAAAAGAGGTTGGTAATCATTGACCTATAATGCCTGACCTGGCAAACGTCGTTTTCAAAGAAATGTTGAACGCTCTTTGACCTCATGTGAATAGGTATCGCGCCATATAAGACAACTTTTTCTTCAGAAGATCAATTCATCTTGATATGAATCTCATCCGTGAAGACAAGTTTTCGGTGAAAAGCGTGCAGTGCATTCACCGAACAAAACAATCATTTTGATCAAAACATTTTATTATTTGTGTTATTTGTGTGTGTTGTTGAATGCTGTGTTCATCAACGGTGATTTCGTAAAACGGACTGTATAAATGACAACTAATCTGAATGATGTGGCTTCACATACATACATACATTCATAATTGGTTATTACAACCCTTCAGTCAGGATTATGACCTTCGAGCATGTCACACCACTTAATGTTGTGTGTGTTAATTTTATACATGAGTGACGGGACTTACAGTTTTGAGACGACTCCGAACGACAAATTTTTTGAGGAACTTTTCATGGCAATTTTATTTATTGTCAGAGTTTTTCCCAGAAATCTGCTGAGAGGAAGTCGACATAGGAATATTTTTTAATATTTCGTTTTGTTGGAGATGTCTGACTTGGGGTTTGAACAGAGGCCTCATGTCTAATAAGTCAACACACTTCCTATTAGACTACGTCGGCTACACTGAGTGCATAAGGTATTTATAATTCATTAAGGCCTGCAACAAGTATGACAACTCGGCTCAATAGTTTGGCTATGATTACTTTTTTGGCTTAAATTTTAGATTTTTTTTAAGAAAATAAAAACAGAAACCGTTAATATATAAAATGTTTAAATTTAATGAGTTTTTCTTCTTGTTGTTCGATGTAACTACATAGGCCAACAGAATAAACAAGAAACAAAAAATTTAATTAATTTACAAAACTAATAAATAAAAAAAAAGAAAGAAACTTAAGGAAAAATATTTTTGCGTAAATTTACAAAGAGGCCTTAAAACAAACAACAAACATCTGCTTTAAATTGATTGTATGATGATAGACGAACATCATGGATTTTTGTTACTGTAAGTTTCTTTTTTTCTCTTTGTTTTGTTTTTTTTTTATTAATTTTTTGTCTTGATTTACGAAATAATTCATTTATTTATGTACGAGTAAGTATTCATCTGAAGACTCTTTTTTGCTTATTTTTCTTTGCAATTTTCTGTTTGTTTTTGTGTGTTTTTTTTTCGTTTAGATTTGTTTGTTTTTTCAACTCATATATGGAGATTGCATACATCAAATTGGGCTGCTGTTTGTATGCCATACAGTATACAGTATATGTAGAGATGCGGTCAAAATAATAGCACCAAGTTAAAATTTTTGTCATGTCCATTTATATCTACTAAAATGTTAGTCCAGATTAATTGAAAACTTAATAAAAAATTATTTTATGTACGTTGTTTATTAAATAAAATTAAATTTAATTAAATTGCTTTCTTCCAAAATATTAAACTATGCTAAGTAATTAATAAAAAAAAAACTAAAACTAATAGCACTTCAGGTAATTTTTTACAACAATTAGTTGTGTTACTTAAAATAAAATAAACAAAATTAAAATATTGCACAGGGATATCTTGTAGATTAATCTAAAATAGTTTTTCAGTATTTTGTAGCGTGTCCCTTATTCGCTATTACAGCTGCGCAACGTCTTCCCATCGAATCGACCAAATGTTACCATCTTTCGACTGTAATGGAACCCCAAATTTTCTGCACGGCTTTCCAAAGATCTTCAACACTATTTGGTTTTATCGCAGATACTGCTTTCTTTATGTCAGTCCATAGATTTTCGATGAGGTTCAAATCTGGGGATTGTGCAGGCCACTCCGTCACATTGCCATTTTTGCTGGTGTGTTTTGGGTCATTATCTTGCTGGATAATGGAAGACCCACACCAGCGGCATTTTGTAGGAAGCATACGGTAACATTATTTCATCAAGGATTTTAACATATACCCAGTGGTGTTGTGCTAATTTTTTTTTACCGGAACGCGTATATATAATTATATAGACAGGGCCGATCCTGGGTAGGCGGCCGCTCTGTGCGGTCTCATGTCCCAAATTTAACGAGCGGGGTGATTTTCCTTGATAATCCTGGCGGCTGCGTTTTTTTTTTTTTTGGTCTCATGTCCCAAATTTGACGACGGTGGGGAGGGAGATTTCCCCCAATTTTCGCCCGTCGCCAGGTTTTAAATGCTCAAATTCTTAAGTAGTAATTAGTTCGGGTTCGGGTTCACGTATTTGTTTCGGTTCGGGTCGTGTTCCGGTTCAGCAGAAAAAAACGTTCCGGACTCCGGTTCACGGTTCGGAAAAACAAGCCGGTTCGTTCCGGTTTTTGTTCCGGTTCGGGTTCGGTTCAAACCCTTGTTTATAAAAATACTTATAAAAATTCGTTAAAAATTAGAAAAAAAATTAGCAATTCTTTTAAATTTTTTTTTTTTCAAAACGTCAGCCAATTCTCGTTATCAGAAATCATCTTTAGTTCCGGAACGCGTTTCTGTCCAAAAAGGAAGTACCGGAACGACGTTCCGTAGCGTTCCGGCTCGACAACACCACTGCATATACTGAAGCATGCATGCATGGTAGTTTTTATCCATTGTATGGGGCCTGCACCTTGATATGAAAAACAGCCCCATACCATAACACTACATGGTGGCTGTTTGATAGTTTTTGCTGTGAACTGGGGCTTGTATTCACTATTAGGTGGCCTGCGAACAATCTGATCTGGAACCCTTTCCATCAAAAAGAACAATTTTGGAATCATCTGTCCATTTTTCCTTGGGCCAATTTACAAGTGCAACATGCTTAGAGGAAAGGAGCGGCACTTTTCGGGGACTACAAGCGTTAAGATTGTTGTCTCGTAGTCTGCGACGAATAGTTTCCACGCTTGCCGCCAAATCAAACTCTTTTTTGAGTACAGTAGCTGGCATAAACGGATTGCTTTTAGTCGATCGCACTAAACGTTTTAACATTAAGGATGACTAAATTCGTTTCCTACCACGGGATTCCACTTTTGGCTAATATCTTAAGGCATTTATTATCATTTTGTTAGAACAGTCCAGCAATTTTCTGATTTCGGAATACGATTTCCCTTCGGATGACAATTTTTTTTTATTAGTTCACACTTTTCTGGCGTACAATGCTTTCCGCGATCCATTGCTATGGAATTTTAACAAAAATATTGTATTGCACCAACAATTCTAATTCTTTTCTATTGGTTCTATTAAATTGTCTGCATGAAAAGCGAAGTGTTAATAAATGGTCTGTCATTACTAATTGACGATTACAAAATTTAAAAAAAAAATACACGCTCTCTGCGAGAACACAAAATATGTAACAGTTTTTTACACTGAAAAAAAAAAATTATAGTAAACTGGTAAAATTTTTACTTATTTCGAAACAGATTATTGTAACTGGTGCTATTATATTGACCGGCACTGTATGTATCTCGGCTTGCAGTATATGCATACATGCAGTTAGACGAGCTGTATGTATGTATTTGTATATTATATTTTACCATACCATATATGAATATTGTACAATATTCTAGTTTTTTGTCCATTGAAAAATTATCTTATTAAATTAAAATGTGCAAATAAATGAATTAAACACAGCATGAGTTCTGTATATTATTACATACGAATTTATTTCTCTATATTCGTTAACCCTTAAATGGTTTACACATTTTTCTTCTTTTTCTTTCCGTTGCATTCATTGGCTGTTTGGAAATGAGAGCTTTTCTAAATATGACGACGCACCCACCCACATGTACATATTCAATACAGAATATTTATAGATTTTTTAGCTAATTTAGATGGAAGTGATATATGGGAACTTGTGTATTTCGATATATTTTTTAAAGCAAAGATAAATTACCAATACCAATTGGTATCTGCATGATAATAAGAGCAGCGTGAATAGAAAATCATTTAATAAAGTGTTTTTGGCTTATTAGGCATGAGGCCACAGTTCAAAACATAGGTCAGACATCTGCAGCAAGAAAATATTTCTGCGGCGTATTCCTCTCAGTTGATTTCCAGCAAAAATTTTTAAAGTCAATAAAATTGCCATGAATGAGTTGACTTTATACTGTACTGGCCTATTTACAAGGAAGGGTTACCACCCTATTGTATTTTTTTCAAAACGCGAACTAGCGCGAATTTCAAAAAAAGGTGAGACCCGTATTTAATTAAATCGACTTAAGATTAAAATATGTTAATTTGGCATTTTTACTATAAACAACCCCGAACAAAAAATTCAAAAACCGTTTTTTTTCACAGAATATCCTTAAAAAAAGGACATGGATGATCGTCCTTGGAAAAATTGTATATACAGTTGGACGCGCCTTAAAAAACCTTTCTTATGATATACATATTGTATATGTTGGTAAGGAAACGGATCCTCAAATTAACAAAACATCCAAAAATAGACCCTTTTTCAAAATGGTCCAGCTCACGAGAGGTCAAAGCTGGAGCCGAAATATTTTAAATGTCATCTTAAAAAAGTCCAAGGTTCATTTTTATTGGGGTACATCGAGGACTTTTTTTGGTGAGTCGCTCTAATGTACATATGTATGTATGTTATTAAAAGCAACAAATTATAGTCTTAGCAGTTCTTTTTTATATATAATAGTTTAATGAAACTCAGCCTCATTTATTCTCTATGTTTTTCCGATTTTCGTTAGTCTCTCTATAAGGCTGTAAATCACAGAATCAGTCTGTCTTGTCGCCTTTAAAAGGTTCCTATGTGATCTTGGACTGCCGACATACATATTTACTTGACAGAGAAAGAAGTAGCCAAGAATCCAAGCATTCCTGGAATGTGGTCTAATACATCAAACGCTGTGACTCCCCCATAAAAACAAATCAAAGTTCATATCCCAGGGATTTGGCTTACTGCTGTCTCGTTCAAAGACGGTTGGTTTCCTGGATTATTTCCTTAAACGAAGGGAGCTGATTGATATTCATGTGGATGGGGTGCACAAAAATAATGACACATTCGGCATCACTAGAAGGAACATTATTATAAGGCTGAAGGATAAATGTATGACCGTTCAAGTCAATATTCTGGATCAAATATTTTGGAAGGCATATTAAAGTGCCTATTCATCCTAATTAGTAAATGCCAGATGCCTTTGACTACCTGCTTGTTGATTGACTAATCCATGCATGTAACAATCTGTCAACAACTCGAACTCTTGTTACAAACTATAGTCCAGTGAATGTGCATGTTATTAGCCTGACTAACTCTGGAAAGTTTTACAGACCTCGTGGCCTGGTCGAGATTGCTAGATATGCAAGATAAAATTGACATTTCGGTTCCTTATACTAGAAAGAAGTTTTTAACTCAATTGTGCTCTAATTCGATTCCTCTACCATAAAAGCCTTGTTTTCGAAAAAAAAAGAATTTGAAGAACTGCAAGACGTAATTGTTGGACTGTGTAAAATATGTTTTTCATTTCAGACTGATAAATAGAGAGTCAGCCAGTTCTCTTTATAAAAATTGCACTTTACATCACACCAACTACGTATGTATTTCCTATAGCCAATGCGCTTTCCCTCGGTGTTATATATATTAAAGCAGAATTAAAGCAAGTAATTAAACTTTTGACGGTAAGGCTGAATGCAATTAAATGCTGAGTCAACCGCAGCTTTGAACATGCTGGAATTCTGAGATACCACAGATATATACTGGTCGACTACTTGATTCGTTACGATTTGTTCAATAGGAGATTTGATTTTTTCAGACCTTTGGTTTGACCATCGTGGGGTTATTGAATAAGTGCTTTAATTTTATATACATGAATTCAAAATATGCTTACAGGAGTGCTAGACTGCCTAACTCCTACAGTGTCTTCTCCTCTTCCAGTCGGAAGTCATTTTCATATTAATAGATGGGCAATGATTGTTGGGAATGCTATTTTCCCTAAGAATGTCATGATTTAATCGGGTAACCAGACTGCTATCATTTAATGAATTTCATCTAAACATTTGTCCTTGTCCATGAATGCGTTGAATTTTTCAGGGATTTGAAAATTGCTAGCAGTACGGCTGAATGATACAAATCGTTGATGACAAGTGAGTTCTGAGCGATGACAGATAGACTAATCAATTCAAACTAACCTAAATTAAGAAAATTTCTCTATAATACTTGTAAACAAAGTGCTAGAAGTTTAACATTCAGATACAATATCAGCTGGAGTTAGCGTAATGGATGTAGTTATTATGGTGCTCAGTTAGAAGACCAAGTATTCGTGGTTCCAACTCTGGAGAAGACAAAACTATAAGTCTTCTATGGCTTCTAATTTCAATACATCAGATAGGAAAACAATAACAATAAACATCAGCTAAAAGAAGTCCCCCACTGGTACATTCAAAACGTAGCAATATAGGGCGTATATTTTTAGTAACGATAAATGACTCTGTGCAAGTTAACCCAAATAAAAAAGTTTTCAACAAGGATTGTAAACACAATTTACACATTCTGATTAATTTTTCCAAAACGTGTTTTCATATCGAATTTCCTTTCATAGGTTAAAAGGCTGCAAAAGAAATATCGAAAAAACAAAATTTTTGGTTAGAAATCAACAATAAGACATCTATTCTAGCAATCATTTCTATTTATTTGAATCCTTAATATCTTATAATACATAAACAATAATAAAATTTTCTTCTCTGCCTCTACACCAACCCTGGCCAGATAATTTATTTGAAGCCCATTTGTTTTTGCAACGTTTCTTGTCCCATAATAGCAGCAACAAAGTTTTGTGTCTTTTCTGATTGCATATCATCAACCCAATGCAAAATACGTTCTTTTCTTCCGTTGATTTTTACTTAAGCTTTGATGTACGGTGTACGCTACTAAACGTTATGAAAATGAAAGTCAGTTGAACTTCTAGAAAACAAAATTTAATTTCTATTTATTCAAACAAATTTCTCAAACAAGAAAATTCTACGAAATTAATTTAATATAATACAATATTTGTCAATTTTTTTTGATCGTAGGGTGTACTTAGTTCAACCATTTCTCTATAAACTAAAATCATTTCCCATTAAGTTTCTGTTTCTTTTACAGGCCATAGTAAAGGAGATGTTTGTTTTTATGTCTTTAGCAAAATTTTGTATTCTCCTATTAAACGCATAAATTTAAGATTTTCTTTTTTGCTTTAAACAAATTTATAAATTTTTTGTTTACATTGAATGAATGAATGAATAATTTATTACACAGGTAGCGTTTGTTATTCGATATCGGCTGTAGTATCAATTTTCTATGGTCTTCTGTTAAACGTTAGTTAAGCATCAACTAACGCTTCTTCATTCAAATGCTTCCTTATAATTTTTATTTAATGAAAAAAAACAAAAACAAAAACTTTTTCAATTTGTTAAAACCCAGTAAAAAAATAATTTATAAATTAAAATTGTTTGTAATTCTAATTATGTTGACATGCAACATACTGCCTTTAACGATTCGTTATGGCACTTCCTCAAAGGAACTTTCTGCAACAGGTCCCTAAAGTCTAGCAACTCTGGAACTCTTGTTTTCATGATTATTTCCACCGTCTGCTACAAGGTTACTTTTCGAATATCCGTAGCTACTTTATGTTCCTTTAAGGCATTCCAAAATTCCCAGTCACACGTTTTCTACGTAACATAGGAGCTTTCAGGTGATAATTCACTTCTGAATAGAACTCATACCACTAGATTCTATTAAAACAGCAAACAGCGCAAAGCAATTAGAAATATTAGAGCCCTGAAATCTGTCCAGGGTTTGTATGTATTTGAAATTGGAGTGCGATTTCGGTTTAAATTTGTTTATCTACTCCTCTAAAACAGTAGGTGCTTTAGTCACAGCTTACTTAGGTAACACCGATTCCATATATATATATATATATATTCCATCATATAATTATAGCTCGTCGTTGGTACGTCTCAACATGCCGAGAGTCTTATGAAGATGTGAACTTTTCTCAAATTGCCTTAAACTGGACATGTTTTTTGACTTAATTCTGGGTGCCTAAGAATTCTTCTTCTTAGGCTCCTAAAAGCCGGGAAATAACAGAAACGATATTCTGTAGTCTCCCCTTCTGCCTCGTTGTAGCAACTTCTGCAGAAGTTGTCAGAGTGGTATTAGCAGTTTCCTGATGTAAACGCCCATAGGCCAGTGCTCCGTTAGGTCGCTGCTATGAGGTTCCTTAGATGGAATCTTGATAGGTTTAATTCGAATTTTGTTTAGCATAAATCCATATCAGGACATATCTGTCTGGTGTCTCTACAAATGTGTTCATTATCCCACCTTATCTTTGTCTCTCTGCAAAGGAGTGCCTACCTCATGTTGGAAATCAATTTAATGTGCTGCCAGCCTTAGCAAATTCTTTCTCCTTCCTTCGATGCCCCCGTGTCCAAGTACCCAAATGGAGTTAACCGTCAAATATCTCCTATAGAGACACCCGACATTCTTGGACAATCTTAGCACGTTCACTGTCCAAGGTAAAAACTGGGGAGTGCCCCACACGTCCGATTTTTTTTTTTGCATAAACGGTGTATTTCGGATAAGCCCGAATAAATATAAATATCTACATCTTTTAAAATGTATATAAATAGCTAAAAGGGTGTTTTTGTTAATAGCCCACTTATGGGCTGTGGACTCCATGAAACAAAATCTTCTATAAATCGTCTTCAATATTTGTACTATGCCCTATTGTTTGCCATGTTTCCAAAGAGTTCATAAGAATATTCCGTAATAATTGTTCTGTTTTTTTCAATAAATATAATATCTTTCAACATTTTTGGTTTTTTTTTTTTTAACCAAACTGTCAGGTCCACGTCAAAAAAACGAGATTTCCTCCATGTCCCAGCACATATTTTGTTTTTTATGGTCTGTTCTGTGAAGTCCAAGTCAAATAAACGATGTTCTCTCAACGTCCACAATTTTAAAGTTCTTTAAATTTGTATGGGTAAACAGCCCACATATGGGCAGTGGACTGCTGGTGCTTTCCGTTCATAGCCCATATATGAGCTGTGGACAGTGAACGTGTTAAACATGGTGTACACACTCTCTAGGAATCTAATGGGCACTTTACTGTCGCGATATACTCTAATACCGAATTTGCGGGGCTGCAATTTTATTGGCCATTATTTCAACCTGTTCTGACAAGATTCGACATACGACTTTGTTACCCGCTCTGGAACCATCAGTAAAAACCCGATGGTATACAATACCTTGCATGATGTAGTCTGATGGGTAATAAAATCGATAAATATTGCCAAGATCTACCAATCGTGTGGTACAATTCAAAAGGCACCAAAAGCAATAAGTTTCAATAAAACTGCACCATTCCACCCACTGTGGATTGCCCTTTAAATATACATGGTCATATCATTAATCTCATCTAACCATTAGGTGGACAGATTTAACTCCTGGAGAATAATTCCAACAGGCATGGAATCGTTCTGTTATCAAGGTTTTTGAGGAATTGTTATTAGCCTCTAGAACATATGCCGGAGAAGTACTTGATTGCCCTTGGAAAGGTGATTGTTCCAAACTAGTTGCTTTAGTGTATGTAAATGTTGTTCAATATTCAATCTGAATTCCGAACAAGGTATGTCCTTATGTGAGGTCCTTCATCTTTTTTATAGTGACGATTTATATACACACGTTTTATGTACATACATATGTATATGGACATACATATTGTTAGGGATTTAGAATATCCATTTTTTTTTTTCTAGTGTACAATGCTATTTTTCGTGTAAATGCACCGCTGTTCACAGATTGGGATGCAACTCTGTCTTATGGAGACAGAGTTGTCTGAACACTACACGTGCAACTGTCTTAGTCGAAAAGAAATGTCAAAGATGCTACACGTGCGCTCTTCTGATTGGTTATCCAATCATAACGGCACGTGTCGTACGATTTTTTCTTGCATGTATGCGTGACGCTTGGTATTCTTGATTTTTCTAGAACAAGAGAAAGGAGAAAAAGAAAGAAGCGGTTTTTTTTTAGGAAGTCAGTGAGTTGAAGTCAGTCAGTAGAGTCAGTCAGTTGAGTGCAGTCAGTGGAGTGCCGAGTAGAGAGTAGTGCGTATGCGTGGTCAGATATAAAAAAAAATATAGAAAAAAAAAATGAAAATGCGATAAAACTGAGTGCACAGTTTTTCTTAATTAAAAAAAAAACTTACTCGTCTCCTAAAGTAAATTGACATAATAAAACAAAAAAAATATAAAATAATTAAAAATCTTAAAATATTTTGTGATAATTTACAAAAAAAGAAAAACAAAGAATACTTTTTATTCAACTGTAAAGGCGTTTAGTGTGAATTCATTATTATAATGTGACTGTGGTTTTGTTCCCTAACAAACAATAAAAATTTATTTAATAATGTGGTGAAAATCGAAATGTTCATGTTTTAATGTTAAGTGTATCTATCCGTGCCGTCTTAAAGGAATAAAACATATTATTGAAGATACATAGGAAATCAATAGACTTAAACATTTAATTTTTAATATATGCACGTACATACATATATTGTTTGTGACAATTATTGCCTCTTAAAAACAATCAAGATTTTTATTATTTGTGTGATATGACTGCTAAATATTGCAAGAATGCATCAAGCGGGCGGAAAAAGTGGTCGCCCCAAAAAAATAAATACACAGCTGAAGCACTTGAAACTATAAAACAAGATTTAACAAGATTCCAAGTTCAAAAAGATAATGGCATACCACAACAGATTGCAAAAATTTATAAAACAATAACAACAACAAAAATAATTAATGTGGAAGAGCCTCGGAACCGAGTGGAGCTGCGAAACTATCCATCATTAGCTCTCCAGAAACAGCACCATCATTTACTTACAGTCGACCACTTCATCAAGCAGCAGCAGGGTATCCGTAAGCTATATTTAGTAAAACAATGTAATTATATTATATTATATACAATTAAATTTTCTTAAATTATATTACATTATATTATATCATATTACATTTTCTTGTATTATATTTTATTATACTATATTTTCTTATCCTACTCTGTATTGAATTATAAGTATTATTACATATTTTATATATCATATGTTAAATAAAATTTTAAATTAGTAGAATGCAATTCTAAGAAAAAATAATTTTTTTTGTACGAAGGCGAAGGTTGCCCGGACAGCGGGGTGTGTAGGGTGATGTAAGTATGTTATTACTTTTTTTTTGCAACTCTTCATTTATTTTGGCATGTATGCATTTTTCTATGCTTACGTTCGTTGAATTTTCGGTCGGGAACACCCACGATATTGAGCTAGTCGGGACACTCTTCATACATGCCATGTTCCAATTTTGATTTTATTTTATCGACAACTGTAGACTTTGAAACGAGCGTAACAATATTTATGTCCTCTATTTCTGTTATAGCGATTGCAAAACGAGATTCCTTTTCGCTTAGCTTTGATAAATTATTTTTAGCCATGAGGTAGGAACCCTCATGCATGGGTATGTGAAGAAACGAAATTTTCGAATTCGGAGCAATACCAATTCAAATGCGATCCGAGAACGTCCTAGGGATTCCCAAAAAGTCACAGCCCAGTGTGAATTGTTGGCTGGTGGCGCCTCCCGTCCTTATTTCGTTTAAGACGACGTTGGCTAAACCATCACTGCCAATGACAAAGATTACAAATGATTTTGGCCTCAATTAGATGATCTGGACACCAAAGACAAGATAGCGCTGCTTGTCATAAAGCTCATGCCAAAGAAGCTGTGGTGTGGTTTCTAATGATAAAAATTTTCAATTATATTTCACACACACTTGTTTGTTAAGCAGTTAGTTCTCAGATAATGAGAATTGTTTTAATGAAGTGATTTGTCTAACAACTAACGCTGTAATCGCCGCAAAAAATTCTCTGTTACTTAAGGGGTGCAAAGAACTTAGCCCAGGTTTCACTATGCGAAGATTTTTATATCGACACCATCAGCGGAGTATAGCCCACACTACTTTCCCTGATCCCTAAATTGAATTTAACCATCATGTTTCCGTTGAAGGCTTTCTTGTATAAATCTCAATCAAATAGCAATCAATCTCTATTCAAATTACCGTGTAGAATGTAGGGTATACCATATACAACCATAATAATTAACTCCACACTTGAATGCTAACAACAACAACCGAGACAAATCTGTTTGCCATTGTAATGTTTAGACTTAAAGATGGTGTTATTTGGTAACAATGTCACAGCAATAACAACATAAATGGTGTTGAACTAAACATTAACACTATTTTGTCGCTTAACGAGATAGAACAGCTAAAAGCAAGAAACAAACAACAGCCAAAAGCATCAAATTTAAATCTTGTCCCATAATACAGTTCATCTCCTATGGCAGCATGGAATGTGAACTAAATTTGTTTAAGAGGTTGCAACTTTCATAGTGTTATATGACAACAGCAACAGTTTAAAAAGTTCTTCAAGTCAGTAAAGAACGCATGGAGACTAAACAAAATTCTGTAAAAAAACTATATAGAACATTACAAAAGGTCTAGTACTAGAACGCACAGACAATTTATTATAGGACTTCAGCGTTGTCCATTACACTGATTCTCCGATGAAGCACAAAAAGCCTTCCAGAAGGTGCTGGTTTCAGGGAAATATTTAGAAGACCTGTTTACAAATGAAGAACTGTTTATAAATGACAATATAAACGTGACTAAATGTTTGAGTCTATGAAATTCGATCTGTAAGAATAAGACCTAATAGAAAATGGTATACCGCCTTAAATTTTATCATGTACCGAGGCATACTGATTGATAAACGCCAAAACTTAAGGAATCATTTGATCGTTTTACAAATACTCGTATCTAATCTCGAATGATGTCTATTACTGGATGACCTAGACATATTAAAGTATTCACAATGTTAAGTGTACTACTCCCATGTCAATCCATTACTGGAAGAGACATAGACAACACAACTTCAATCAGAGGAGGAATTTGCCCTCCCAAAATGTTATCTTCCATTAAACGCATTAATTTAAACAAAACAAAGCGTGTGTGTGATATCATCGAAATTTTTTATTTGTGTGAAAGACCTAATGATGTCATTACGTGTGGAATATACTTACTTACTTACACACACAACATAATGGGTGAGAAAAGCTAGATCGTAATCCAGACTGAAGGGTTGTAAAGACCAATAATGTATACTTGCTTACTACCTTAACTCTTTCGCCAGAACTACGATCTAGCCTCTCACATCACCTGCATGTTGTGTGTGTGTTAATTTTGTCCATAAGGGTCGGACAGTTTAAAGTCAACTCCGAACGACAGATATTTGAGAAATTTTATTTCGTCCCGCAGTTTCTGCTAGTAGACTGCTGAAAGAAAGCAGTTTTTCTTCGAGCTATCTGGGCTGGGGTTTGAACTACGATCTCGCTTCTAATAAACCAACACATTATCATTTAGACTTAGGAGCCACTATTTATGGAATATAACACTGTTCAAATGTCTGCCACGGTTTTTCTGGGTGGAGAGCATGCAAAATGGGTAATTTTCTATGATTCTGGCGCAAAATCAGTTTGAATATGACCGATTGAATGAGTTACTTTGGCTTTGTGGAACACTGTGGTTTATGGGTAATTCGCATATACGTCTGACCTAAGAATATCCCACAAGAAAAAGGCAAACGGAGTCAAATCGCACGATTTCGGTAGTCAGTTGATATTATCACCACATGAGATTATAATACCCTTAAATTGCTTGTAAAGAATATGCAAACTGGCATGAGCTGTGGGCCACGTAACGACGTTCTGATGAAACCACAAACTAATTCATGCTAAAAGCAATTGGTAATCAATGATCTTTGGTGCTCAACTTTGACAATAATGGCCAATGGCGTTCTCAGAGAAATATGAATGGACTATCAGCCAAAAATCCACCAAACAGTGATTTTTTCGGGATGTATTAGACTCTCTATAATTTCATGTAATACATTTTCAGATATACACTTTTATTGAGTCAATATTCGGTTAATTGAGTACAATATTTTAAGTGTTCAGGCATAATAATATACGCAATTCAGCTTACTCAATATTCATTTGACAGCTGGTGAACAACAACATTATTTTTATTTTATTCGCGAAAATTAGTGTCGTTTGTTAGTTTATTAGTGTTTGTTTGTCGTTGTTGACATTTGAGTTGTTAAATATCAACAGAAAGTGTTCGGTTAATTGTAATATGCTCACTAAACACACTTATGACAGTGCTGCATTTTAAGTTTTACTCAATATTATAACAAATTGCGTATTTATTGCGCAATTATTAATTGAAACTTTATATGAAATATTGAGCTCAATGGTGGCGTTTATTGCGATTTACGCAATAAATGTGCATATCTGAACACCGTATAAATTGGTATCGTCTCAAATACTCCATTTTCGTTGATTAAGTGCCAATTCATTTAGAAATGGTTTCATCGCTGAATGTGATTTTCGAGAATTATTAGGGAACAGTTGCCAACTATCCCAATGTTCATTCAAGAAACACACATCGTTAACTATGGTCGTCTATGGTGATTTGGAGTGAATAAATGACAACCTTATTGACAGTTGTAGCTTTAAAAGGTGGCTATTACCTACTATCAAAGTACGATATGTGGACCACATACTGAGTTTGACATTGATTTTATATATTTTTAAAAAGGTGCTAAACTGAGTACATATAAGTTTCACCAATACACCTCCTATAGTTGAGTTGAATTGCATCTGAAGGGTATTACATAATCGATGGTGTCAGCAAGTTGCCTACATTCTGATTTTCAATTTCCAAAAGAATCAAATAAAAACAGTAACTAGGAATACGACGCCAATGCCAATGATGATGACGACAACAATGATAATGACAACGATGAACATATTCGAATCACGAATGAATTGGTCAAATTGCCCTTTTTTTTGTTGTTTTGCTGCAACCATAAACTTGTTAGCCAACACAACATTTACTTTTATATTCAACATATTCAAATTTATTTTCTTAAGATGACATCTGACATCATCATGTAGTTCTAAGGATTTTACATTGTTTTCATTCTACTTACAGGTGCTGCAGGCACTTTGGTCTTGAGTATATGGGTGTTGTTTATAGCCAGTTGCCAGCATTTATATGCATAGGCTTAGTTGACTAACCGTTGCTCTTTATACCCTACAGTCAAAGATATTTACCAATTGCAGATTTGTCTCTTGGACACCCACATATGGGGAGTTGTTATTGCATTTCAACATAAAGTATGACTTGTATTCCGAACACAAAACAATAAAAACGAATACAATAAGTTGTACATTGATTGGATGGGATGTAGCACAACATAACATGTTTAAATAAAGAAATTTTAAAAAATATGTGCCCATTAGATTAATTGTGGTGCAAGCTCAAGTGATTTTGAAAATTAAAATATTTTTTTTCTGAATTGCAATTGAATGAATGAATAACTTTGGTTTGATATTACGTTCCATATTTCGAATTGTAAGGCATGAAGTTATTAGAAAAAAATTTTTTACACTAAAAGCCGAGGTAACGAATTTGTCTTTTCAAATCCTTTCGCCACTCTATTATCTGAGCTGTTATTAAACAAATGTCACGACCTCGGCACGAAAATTCAATTGTTGAACGATGTTAATATCAAAAAAAAGTAGTCAGGGTATTATTCTTGCAGTACAAGTACCATATGACTAAGTAATGGGTACAAAGCAGTTTAGTTTCACGTCAATGTTTTATGCCCCCTGATTGGATCTACGTAGTATAGGCATAAATTATTCCCTCAGGCTTTTTAAGTGAGAATTATGATATCCTGATGTTCTTAAATCCTTTACCTTTAGCATGACATATACGTAAACTTACTCTGAAGATTATCAAAACCCACGGCATGCCATCTATGTTACATTTTGTATCTGTATTTATCTGCCTGTACAATTCCATTAGAACCCAAAGATATAAAAGAATGACAACTTTTCACTAACCATCTAAAGAAGAATTCACTAGAAACTAAAAAGATAGAAGACCATATTATTTTCCAGTAGAAATCCTTAAAATTATGGCCAAAGTGCATATTCATCTTCATCTCAACCTGTGCAATACATGCCTAAAGCAAGGAATTTTCTCAGTGCTTTGGAAAATCTAACGCTTTGTTGCTATCTGCAATAAATAATGCACCCATGTGATTAGCATTGAAAATGCAAGGAATTGATGTTGCTGTCAGTGATCAATACAAAACAATGTGGCCAATAGAAGTAGTAATATATCAGAGCATGTCTGGAAGCTAATCAACATGCAGAGCTATACAGTATGCAAGTTCATCAGATTGTAGCGTGCTGTTAATTGTTCCTCCGGCTATTCATAGCAAAGTTGTGATTTGGAAAACTGAGGCTATTTACAACGCATTGGTTCATAACTTCATTCAACTTAGAGAATCGAAATTTTCTTTGAATCGTTCCAAGGAATTTCCATACAAGGGCTGGGAAACGGAGGCACATTTATTATATGCTGTATTCAGACAACCCATTGTAGGTGGTGTATAATATGAAACCATCCAGGCCTATTTAAAACCTCCAGAGGAAGCTGTTAACCAATCCAACCGGACAGCTGCAAAAATAGAAGGAGCGGCAACAGCGACTCTCACAAAAATATCCCACAAATGTCTTGGGTGAATAGTGAATGCCGTAACCAGTTAGAAATACCTTTGACAATAAGGAATACCATTCTCACTTTGGCCTGCAGGAATAGATGGTATCATACACATATCAAAAACACTGTGTTCAGAAACATCTGGGTGAACAATTCTTTTCCCAAGATAATTGAAGTTGTTGTAGTCTAGTAGGTACCTACGACTACGAACGAAAATTTCCTTCTTCTGGTAAATGCTCTGATAGTAAATAAAATTTCTCTGAATAGTTTCTCAAAAATCTATCGTTTAGAGTCGACTTTAAATTGTAGATCCCGCCACTAATGGATTAAATTATCGCACACAATATGAGTAGTGTGAGGAACTAGGTTGTTATGCTGGCTAAATGATTAAAATGACCA
Source organism: Sarcophaga caerulescens (assembly GCA_927399465.1). Classification (NCBI taxonomy): domain Eukaryota; kingdom Metazoa; phylum Arthropoda; class Insecta; order Diptera; family Sarcophagidae; genus Sarcophaga; species Sarcophaga caerulescens. Next base: position 116,942,293 of record OV656872.1, on the reverse strand, counting down.
ATTGAGTAAGGCAAGGCAGTAGTAATGATGATGTCGCCGTGGTCTAATAGGTAGTGTGTTGACTTATTAGAACGTGAGGCGTCGGTTCAAACCCCAGGTCATGCATCTCCAACTAAATAAAATATGAAAAAATATTTCTTATTTCTTAAACTCTGTGAGTAAATAAAAGTGTCTCAAAAATCTGTCATTCGGAGTCGACTTTAAACTGTAGGACCAGACCAGCCACTCATATATAAAATTAACACACACAACATAAATCGTGTGAAAAACTAGGTCATACTTCTGACTAAAAGATTGTAATAACCAATTAGGTATGTATGTTCTGTAAGGCAGAAAACCGCTACTACTAATTAGAAAGCACATCATGCAGCAGTATTTTGAATTAAATAGCATTAATGTCTTGGCCATAACTGACATCTGTCCAAATCATGCTGGAAAGCATTAAAATCCAAGAAACTTTATAGTTCCTAGATTTGGAGTTCGTGATCTGGAAAAAATTTCGGATGATCTGAAATGTCAGAGTATCTGCAGAGCATTTGAGAGAAATCGTGTACCCAACAAATTACTCTGTCTTATACAGGCGTAATATACAGAATTTCAGTGCAGAATATTGTAAGTGACCCAAGTAATATCGCTTTCCCCACTTATATTTCTGGCAATAATTTAAAGAGTATAGATTATACCCACAATGGGTATTCTACGGCATCCAACAATTTAACTTATGCTAATATTTCCACAATGAAACCTACATAATTGCTACTTAATTTCAAACAGTTGAACAGTTTGATTCCAGAATACAGATCGACATTAGATTTGTGAATGCAAAGAGGACATAGAGCACCTTTAAAAATAATGACTATGCCGACAACTATGGCTTACGTCCTAATTACCCATATTCGAAGAGAATGTGAAACTTATATTTCGTTACAGAAGCGTAACATTGACTCGTGACAATAAAGTATAGAACAGACTGCAACCATTGGTGGCCACACAACTGGATTTCTAAATCAGCGCTTTAAAGCAGGACGAACAACACCCTTTACTCTGTAGATGATATGGATGAAATAATGGTGGATTACTCACACATTAAGGAAGCCAGCATACAATAATAACGCTCGACTAGAGCCCGCATGGACGCGAAGCCACAGTCGGACGAGTGAGGTATAAATCTAAATCTGTAAATGCATGTCAAAAAACTGGCTAAAAATCGTATGAAATTTAAAAAAATTTATGCGCCAGTACGTGACAACTAAGCAGTTTGAAAGCTATGAAAAATAATAATTATTTTGATATAGCGTTTTGTAATTTAAATTTCAAAAGTTTTTATTTCATCTACTTTTTTAATCTTTCGTATATGAACATACATACTTGCATACATAGTATGTACATATGATTGAATATGTACGCAGTAGCATTAAATCTTATGACACATTTTTATTTGCGTTCTTAATTGATTTATTGAAAAATATTAATAAAAATTCGCCAACGCCATAATTGATTGAGAAAATTAAATGCAACATTGTTGCTGAGTTTATAGTGGAAATATATCAGAGTTGTTGAGCTTTACATTTAAGCAAAACATATATTTTTTTTTTAATCAAAACTGACTGAGAACGGTCATAAAATAAAAGTTATAAAAACGAATCATTTGAAAACATTGTTTATGACATTCAAACATTTAACAGTTTTACGAAAATATTTATTGGGATTAACATGACATGAGTATGCAACCTGCCTGCACTAATATGCCAATGGCACCAATTGCATGCAAAAATTAAAAAAGCAAATGCATATTGTCATAGATATGTTACTTTTATTGTATGCAATCAGGAAGACAAAGCTATAAAAAACAAATATGCCATGCAAGAGGGAAAATATAAGTTTTTTTTCTTGTATTCACGGCTAAGTAGAGAGGACCAGGAGGTGGCAACAAACATGCACATTTCAAATAAATGAAAGATTTTCAAACGAAACACAACTCGCTGCTATTTAATGAACACATATTCATGGTCAAAAACTTATCATTTATGAAATTAGACACAAAAAATGGCAAAAATAAAACAAACGTACAAAACAATTTAAAAATCTTAGGAAATCTTTAAGAATATAATCATGCAATGGTAAGGAAATATATCCTCCATGCAATAGAAGCAAAGAAAATTTAATAAAAAAAAACTGACACACAATATTCCTTAAGTTGCTGACAAGAGACTTGGAAGCAATCCATAAGCTTCCAAATTTTTCTTTAGTTTTAAGGACATATAAAGCTATAACGGCAAATACAAAAACATGTGACCATTCTGGATAAGAAAAAGAAAGAAAGTAAAAAAACCAAAATAGAGAAAGTAAAAGTAAAGAAATTGAAACCACAATATAGATCATGTAATATACACCACACTGCTAAGAAAATCCAATAATAGACTTCCGTAATAAAACGGCAAAAACTTTAAAACTAAAAAAAACCCCTTTTACAGGATATTCTACCAAGAGCCTGCCAGTCTCTCTGTTGTTATCATCTCCATCTCAACTCCTAAAGAAATGCAATTAAGATCTATCCTCCCAGACGATCTGACATCACAATACACTGTAAGGAATCTAGTTGCCAGCCTCACTTTGGTCTTATTGAGCCTTTACAGCGAGCTATTTTATTCATTTCTTTACTTATTTTTTTGTTCGAGATGTCTGAGCCAGGCTCTCATCTAATAAGCCCATACACTACCTACTAGACTATGGCGACTAGACTACGCTTATTGACGACTGTCAATTAAATCTTCTAACGGAGAAACTGTATCAACTGAATCCTGGTTGGTATCTCTCAACCATCCCGAGAGTCTTATGAACGAGTGAATTTGTCTCAAATCGTCTTTGGCTTGGCATGTTTTGTCACTAAACTCTGAGTGTCCAAAAATTCTCTAATTTTTCCATGCTTCTTCCTCGTTGTTGCAGCTGCTGCAGAGTTTGTTATGAGGTATTCAAAGTTCCATGGCATGCACAAACAAAGGCTAGTGCGTGACCATAGCTTCCATACTTTAATGCTCTTATGGCGTTCAGTCCCATTGTGGCGTTGATACATACATATATAATTGGTCATAACAACCCTTTAGTCAGGATTACAACCTAGCTTCTTACACCACTTATGTTGTGTGTATTAATTTTATACATGAGTGGCGGGACCTACAGTTAAAAGTCGACTCCGAACGACGGATTTTTGAGAAGCTTTTCATGACAAATTTTGTTTACTCTCAGAGCTTTTGCCAGAAATCTGCTGAGAAGAAGTCGCCGAAGAAAAAATTTTTCATATTTCGTTTTGATGTCTGACCTGGGGTTTGAACTATGACCTCACGTCTAATAAGCCAACACACTACCTACTGGACTACAGCGAATTCATTGTGGCGTTCACTGTCGCTTTTTTCGCTAACATGGTAGTGGTAACGGTAGTCAGTTGAGCGTAGTAAATAACGCAGATCTGCATGGATTTTGCAAATAAGATGGCTCCAGGTGTTTCCGAAGGCATTTTGCGTGCTGAACACGAATCTTTCCATCACGTCAGGTTTTCGAGAAAAAGGGGACTGAAACCCCTAAAAATAGCGTTTTTGTCCATTTTTGAAAAATTGTAGAGCTAAACACTGACGTTTTCTTATCTTTGTGATCTTTGCTCTTTAAAATGAGCCCAAAGCCAAATTGATTGCATACACCCTTAAAGTAGGGTGGGTGGGTTTAGGTCAAGGTCCTTAAAAATTAATCAGATTTACTTGAAAATTGTTACTCAGAGGTTTTTGGAGTCGCTGATTACAGATCTATATTCAGATTTAAAAAATTCAAAATGGCGGATCCAATATGGCGGTCGAAGTTTATAAAAATTAATCAGATTTACCTCGACCGCCATATTGGATCGGCCATTTTGAATTTTTTGTGTTCAGCGAGCAAAATGTCTTCGGAAATACCTGCAGCCATCTTATTTGCACAAAAAAAGTTCAAATTTGCAGGGCTGTGTAATTAGTTGGATAATGGTCACACCACTTGTGTCGTGTGTGTGAAGTATATGCATGACTGATGGGATCTACAGTTTAATGTCGGGACCCAATAAATGATTATTTATGGTATTTATGATATCAACATCTACTAAGAGCAAGTCGTCGAAGAAACATTTTTTCATATTTCGTTTTGTTGTTGTAGTTGTCTGACCTGGAGTTTGAACCGTGGCCTCACTTCTAATAAGCCAACACACTACCTTCTCGACTACGGCGACTACATGGGGGCCATATGGTATCACAATGGGCGTAAGTGGTGAATATTTCTTTAATGGGATCTGCCACCTTACCAAACCGAGCTTTCAACAAGATGGCCGTACTCAAACATTAAAGCTTTGAATTCCTTGTTACATTTTTCTTAAAATTTTTTGTATATTTTACCACAATTTACTTTAAAGCACAGTGATGTGGCAAGATATTAAATTGCAAAAAATAAACAAAAAAATTGAAATTAAATATAGCAATTGCATAAGGTGACCCTGTAAACTGTTGCAATATTTTTATTGCACCTTGCACTTTAAGCATGCGGATATCACGTGTGTCGCCACATTCAAGAGGTTACCATTTGTAATTTATTATACATTTTCTTTGGGTATAAATGTTATTCTTATGCATATATTTATTCCGTATATTTTTTATTTTCCTTTTAGTAGATGCTGATAGTTAACCATGACTTGATTTTTTTGTTTAATTTTTTTTTTCAGTTTTGGCAATAGTTTTTCTCGGTCTATACTCTACGGGAGTTAGGTTGAGTTTATCACAGTGGGAATATCGTTTAGCAAGCAAATGTATCGTATATTCTTGATTTTAATTTATGATTATAACGTACATATGTATGTATGCTTTAAACAAAAAAAAATTGAATATTTTATGCAATTTTTCGTTTTAAATTACGAATAATAATGTTGGCTTATGTAAATGGAATGAGTTTGGTCAGTTTAGGTCAATCTGTGAATCTTATGCATTGGAAATAAATGCATGATGAAAAAGAAAATTAACAGAAACACATGGGGGTGATTGGAAAATTTGCATACAGTTTACCATAAAATAATAACAGCTTTAGAAAGTATTCCCCAATATGACTCTCACAAACCCAATGACAATAATGGGTTGTAAGAACTCCAAGATATTTCTCCACATATTTAATTCAAATTGAAATAAATTCGTATTTAAAATGAAATCCATTGTAATTAAGCAACAATTCAAAAATTTTTAATCTTCTAAAAAATGTTTCTAAAAGCCTTAAGCACACAATTTTATTATCACTCTAACAAAACAAAACTTTTAAAATGAATTGTAAAAAATTTATTCGTCTTGCCTTAAGGAAATTAGCTCCAATTATTATTGTATTTTATTGCCTATCTATCTGTCCATATGTTTGCTTTTTTTGTTTGTTACAGACATGCTAACTTTATAATACACCATCCATTTATTATTTTATATTAATGGTACATATCAAGCCTTTGAACTCTTACCATAATTCACCTGTTGTAGGATGTTGCAGACAAGTGAGACCAGAAAAGCATTTAAATAAAGCCAAACGTTAGTTTTCTAATGTTAAACGAAAAAAAAAACACACTGAAAAGAACAAATGTGCTCATAATGTTTTTAAAATAGTCACGAGTATGTGTGAATGCATTTGGTGTATGAATACAAATTTCGTTTTGGGTATTAATGTAACGACAAACAGGTAGTGCTTCAATAGCACGTTCAGAACTTGCAAGTGTTCAGAAATTCACAAAATTATAAATAATTTTATCACATCGAATTCGCCTTAGTCTAGTAGTTAGTGTGTTGGCTTATTAGACATGAGGACTGGGTTCAAACCCCAGTTAAGACATCTCAACAAAACGAAATATGAAAAAAATATTTCAATGGGGACTTCCTCTCAGCAGATTAAAATTGCCCTGAAGAAGTTTCTTAAAAATCTGTCGTTCGAAGTCGACTTCAAACTGTAGCACCTGGCGCTCTGTATAAAATTAACACCCACGACATTAGCGGTGTGAAAAGTTAGGTCGTAATCCTAAAGCGATATAAAAAAGTGATATAACTATGACTGTAAAATGTTTCGAATTATAGCCTTTGCAGGCTAGAGATCTATGGTTTCATGTCTATCGGCATTTAGCTAAGTTATCATTTGGGCTTGTTGTGCCTTCATGATTAAGGAGAACTAAATATGTTCTGTACAAACTTCTACAACTTCTTTCAGTACACTCCCATGAGATGAGTTCTGCCATAAAATATTAGTATCTGGAGCTTATGTACATAGCTGCCAGATTTGACGATTTATCGTCATTTTGACGATTTTGAGCTCCAAAAATATCATATTGACGATTTGACGATTTATGCCCTTATTTTGACGATTTTTAGAATTTAAAATTTTGCACCATACTCTTTACTTTAGAACATTAAAAGCCACCTTAAGTTTTGTACTTGTTTTGCAATTGTTACTATTGGAAATGTATGTTAGTAATAAGAAGGAATAAAGTATTATATTTTTAAGTTATTTTCGAATACCTGTGATGATTTTTCTTTTTAATCCCTTAAAAGCCAAAAAATTACAACTCCTAAATAGCCTCTTAGTTGCGCATAATTTATCATTTGCAGTTGCAAACAATTTTAAAAATTCGATTATAGCCTCTAATATTACCATCGGAAGAACAAAGGCAAGTGCCATTATTTATTTTTTCGTACGACCAACATTCAGGGAATGGATGGCATTGTGTTTGGAACTATGAAAATATGTTATGGGGAGGAGGAAAGAGAGAGCAGTGTTTATGGACACTAGGTTTAAATATTTTTATACCATAAGAAAAAAAGACCTCTGCAGGAATTGAATCTAACATACGAATAGTCCGTCCAACAAACGAACTTTGTCTGTAATGCAGAATGCGATCTACTGGCCAATCGACCACATACGGATATGCTGGCCGAGAAAGACGAGTGTTGCATAGGAATATATGATTCTCGGGAACAAGTCACCTTATTTCGCTCGAGAAAAATCCATTGTAGTAGCGATAAAATCCATATTGCAACGATACTCCAATGATTCAATGGAGTTGGATACACTACCGACATTAATGAAAAATGTGTTGGTTCCAGCCAGCATTACACCGAATATTCATGCTCAGAACGTCAAAAGCTAGATGATGATGCAATATTTTTGCTGCGGATATGTGTCAATACACAACGCTGACATAGATTGTTTAAACTTTAAAGAATTTATTCCTAAAAATGATATAAAATTTCTTAATTTTTTGGAAAAAAATTAATAAATGAGAGTGAGGGATGCTAGCTTTTAATTTCCAACAAATTTTTTGTTAAACGTTTTATTTTTGAACTCAGATATGTAAATACATTGACTTTAAACGTCTTTGACGATTTTAACGATTTTTCTCAAATATTTGAAGATTTGATGCTTCATTTATCTGGCATTTATCGAATGAGGTATTGTAAGGCCAGCCATATGAATGAAATAATATTCCATTTCTAACTGGAAATTAAGTAAACCTCTTCTTAGAGTTAGTAGTCGCCGTAGTCTAATAGGTGTTGGCTTATTAGACGTAAAGCCTGGGTTCGTATCCCAGGTCAGGCATCAAAACGAAATATGAAAAAAAAAATATTTCTTCGGCGACTTCCTCTCAGCAGATTTCTGGCAAAAACTCTAAGAGTAAAGAAAATTGCCATGAAGAGCTTCTCAAAAAATCTGTCGTTCGGAGTCAACTATAAACTATAGGTCCCGCCACTCATGTATAAAATTAACGCACACAACACAAGTGGTGTGATAAGCTAGGTCGAAATCCTGACTGGAGGGTTGTTAAGACCAATTATGTAAGCATGTATATATCTTAGAGTTATATTGTTAAATATTAACCCTTTCCACTCCAAGCCTTTTTTCTTTTTATTCCACCAGATCTACGCTAAAATTGCGTCTTTTAAATTTTAGTGGTTTTTTCGTATTTTGTAAATAAAATTGATTTTTTCTTATATGATAAACTTTATTTTATGAGTAATTACAGGATACTATATTATAATTCTTAATTATAATCTTTATAATCCCTTTTGGTATGGTATTTTTCAAAACAAATCCCGGGATGAAGCGAAGGTTTTGCCTCACATGTTTTGCAAAAATAGCATGTTTCTTCTCTCCCCCTTTTATTTTTCGGTTGGAACACACAGCACAATCCGCAAAAAGAAGTATTACACTATGTCGAGTGTCACTCGACAGTGGAGCTGGTGGAACAAAATCAATGTCGAGTGACACTCGACATTGGAGTGGAAAGGGTTAATTCCAAACACATGCTAGATTTCAAGAAAATTGTATGATTTCCTTGATTATAGAGTGTTGCCTGTATTTCGAAGCCTACCACAAACCCATGATAATAATGATGAGGATGACGTTGATTTCTGTATTCCAAATAAACAAATGGTCATCATCAACATTATTATCGTCATCATCATTATCATTATGATTATAAAAGTGTTTTAGAAAAGCAAATTTTACTACAAACATTTCGTTGTAGAAAATATGAGTTTTTTAGCCATATTTATGGATCTGATGTTAGTTTTTGGGATTTTCGTTTCTGTTATTGCTGTTATTGTTGTTGTTGATGTTTAAGTTTATCAAATACTACAATGCCATATTTGTATAAATGGACATAAATATCTGAGAGTATAATACGTTGGTCAAATAAAAAGTCGTAGGAACAAATAAAAAAAAGAAAATTGTTGCAGTAATAAAAGAAAAATTATGAAAATCTTGCAAATTTGTTAGGTTATCGAGGAAAATGAAAATAAAAACAAAAACAAAAAATAATGAAATAAAATAAGCAAATGTCTCATGTTAATCATGAAAGAAGAGTCAGCAGATACAAAAGCAAACATGCAGTATCCACATAACTTAGCTGGTGCATACACAATAAATATGAACGGATGAACGGTCGGACAGACAGACAGACAAGAAGACATGCTGCATATAGTTTACGTACGATTTGTTTGTTTTTTTTATATTTTTTTGTTCATTTTATAGAGATTCACACGCTATGTTCAAGTCATCATACAATTTAATTGTAATGCCAACCATGGAGGTGTATGAGTACGTGTCTAAATAAACAAAAAAAAAATCAAAAAAAAAAAAAAGAACCTCAACAACGTATACCAATTGGGGGGAAAAAGAGTCATATATGGTGGGTTGTTTGGAGTCGAAAATATGTCTTAGATATGTATTGTATATGTATGTATGTATTTGGATACATTTTTTATGTTTATTTGTGTATTTGCTTCGGATGTTTGAATGTTTGTTTAGTTGTCTTTATGGGATTACCAAAAAACAAAAATAGAAAATACAAAAATAGCAAAAGATAATCGTGTCTTAAAGTGTTATCTTTTGACTTGTTGTTGATACAACTACGACTACGTAACATGGGTGACAAAACAATTACTGAACTTTGACAAATTTTCTTGTTTACGTTAAAGCGTTGTGAGGTCAAAATGTTAAAAAATCAATTGAGAAAAGATTTTTCCAAGTCTTATTAGGGATTTTTATCGCTCTCTCTCTCTCTCCCTCTCTATCTGTCTATCTCTATTATTCACTTGATTTTAAATAAAGACGAAATGGTGGGATTTTAAGTCATTAGCAGCATTTGGTACATGGTTAAATGAAATTCTATGCAAGTGGCAAATACAATATACTGTGTGACAGCATTCTAATTAGCATTGAAATGTGCTGGAACTTTGATTGCATGGAGTTGGAAAAATTAAAAGTTAAAAATGCAAAAGCAATCATGCTCGGAAAAATATGCCTTTTATAACGGAAATAATTGTTGTAGTTATGATTTTTTGATGAGAGACAACTAAGACGCTGTAGCGGCTTGCCTTATCGCCATACATCCAAGACATGGTGTTGTCCATCTACTACGAAAGGCTACGTAAAATTATAGGAAATATGTGGAAATTGTAGTCGCCGTAGTCTAGTAGGTAGTGTGTTGGCTTATTAGACGTTAAGCCAGGGTTCGTCTCCCAGGTCAGGCCTCAAAACGAAATATTAAAAAAAAAATATTTCTTCGGCGACTGCCTCTCAGCAGATTTCTGGCAAAAACTATGAGAGTGAATAAAATTGCCTTGAAGATCTTCTCAAAAATCTGTCGTTCGGAGTCGACTTTAAACAGTAGGTCCCGCCACTCATGTATAAAATTAACGCACACAACAAGTGGTGTGAGAAGCTAGATCGAAATCCTGACTGAAGGGTTGTAATGACCAATTATGTATGTATGTATGTGTCATGTACGTATTCCTTAAACACATTGTAATACAATCGTCTTAGCCGAGTTATATCTGGAAAGGTTTCATCCATAAAATATTAAGATCTCTTGCGCTCAAAAGCTGAAAGTGTTTCATGCTCTCTGTTTCTTTTCTGTTATTCACCACATCTTTGAATTTATAATTCGCCTTTACAGCTATCAACTTGCTCTGATTACTTAAAAAGTTTATGGCCTTCCCTATATCTGATTGTTAACAAAAATATGAAAATCCATTCAAACCTAACTTGTCTCCATATCACTCCAATTTTTGGCAACTTTTTCCAATAAATCTGGTAGCATAGTATAAATGTTAGTTTGAATACTACCAATACTCTTAGAGTTGCTGATTTGCCGCCACAAACCGAACGTGCAGTCTAATGAACTGGACCTTTTCTAAAAAGAAAGTGATTTTACAACAAATCGATGGCTAAGTGGTTAGTAATGCCGTCTTATTGGATAATATTAGTGCCCTTCAAACACGACATACATAGTTATTTAACTAGAAATGAGCTTCATTACTGAACAAATTTTTTGATATTAAATTCTCATCTACAACTAGTTTCAGCAAAATTGTGATATCGAGTGTAAACTCTTGTATATGCTGTACTTTATAGGCACTTAGGTAATTATCCTTACGTAAACTTCTCCTAGTAGGACAAAGGCTATTAAGCTGGGGATCACAACGAATCATCATTTCGGTTATTTTCTTTTTTTTTTTTCTTAACAATGTTCTATACGGTTCACCCATTTCTTTGCTTTGTTGATGTTGTGAAGCGAAAAGATGAAAATTAATGCGAAAACGTTGAATTACTGCACGAATTGCTTGCCCACTAGGCCATAAAATTGGAGGTGAAATTAAATTTTTTTTCATTTTTAAAGTTAATTTTCACAATTTGCAAACGCTACTTACTTATTTAACTGGCCATTGACAATCCGATTAACGGATTTCGGCCTGCCTTAACACATCCTTCCAGGCGCCTATGCTTCTTGTGTGCCTACGCCAGTTGGCGACACCAATCAATGACAGGACGTCCTCGGTCTGGTTCTTCCAACGCAAACAAGGTCGTCCTCTTCGCCGACTTCCGCAGAGCCCCACATTAAATACACGTTTCGCCGGAGCATCCTCCTCCATTCGAATGACATGGCCTAGCCAGCGCAGCCGCTGGATGAGCTCATGCAGCTCACTGTTGGATCGGATGCGAAAATCATCGCCAACTCGTACTGGAACGAAGATCTAGTGTAGATCTAGACCTAGAACTTTTCTATATAGTACTCTCAAGGCATCAGTGCTCAATAGAGACCATTCCTCTGCGCCATAAAGAAGCACGGGGAGGATGGGCGTCTTGTAGAGTATTAGTTTTGTCATACGAGAGAGATCTCTGCTGCTCAATTGCCTATTGTGACCATAGTAGCACCTGTTGGCAAGAGTGATCCTGATCCTTGTCCATACTGACAACATTTTTGGTAGTAATGGCGGAGCCAAGATAAATAAATTCCTTGAGTACATCGAAAGTATAGCTATCGGCCGTAATCTAAGATTCAATACGCAGCATGTCCCTACATGTCGGTAACGTATACTTCGTTTTGCCCTCATTCACTGCCTCTTTGAGCTTTTGCCAGAAGCCTACTGAGAGCAGCCGACCAAAATTAAATACATTTTGTGTTTTTGTCTTTTTTCTGAGATATCACCACTGAGGTTTGAACTTATAATCTCCTGCCTAGAAAGACAATACACTACCTACTATACTAAGCTACTACTACTACTTAACTACACTGATTTGCATCGTCTAAGCATATTTAAAGCATCAATTTAATTTAACATTTAATTGCAGTTGTATTTTTAAATTTCCGAAATGATTCTCTTCGCTTCGTAAGTATCCTATTTTCCTATATTTTTTTCTAACTTTCATTGAAAACAAAATGAAAAACATTGTGAAGCTTTCATTTTCTTTTCGCAGCAATTAAAATGGAAATTTTTTTCTTTTCTCATTTGCAGAATGCCACATTTTCACCCACTTGAATTAAACGCGCTTGTTTCTTAAGTCTTTTGATTTTTCTAATTTTTTTAATTTCGCAATAAAACAACAACATTGTTATTAACTGAACATATTTAAAAATTAATTGAAAAATCGACGTTGTTGATACACTCTTCCTTCACAGAAATGGGGGAAAATATAAACGACAACAACAACAACAAGAAGAACTGAAATAGAAAAACATGAACATAATAACACAAAACAAGATTTTTATAGTTTTCCATTAAAAACATGCCACTCGTATTAACACCGTCTTGTCAAATAAAAATTGATGCATTTAATAGCCAATAAATGAGAACAACAGCAATAACAACGAACGAACCAACGAATGACCAAATGCGGGGTAAATCGGTAAAAAAAACTGTAACAGGAACATACAACAGCACTTTAAAACTCTGCTCTCTGCTCGTAATCAGAATATTCGCATAAATTTTGAAATATTCCGATTAATGTTCAGCAAAATAAACTCACTATGAGCTGCATGTGCTGTATGTGTGTAACGAGCATAAAATGTGCGTTGCAACAAAAAAACGCCTCCAAGTGCTACTATTTTTTCATGTTTTTTTTCTTTTTTTGCAATCTTTTGCAATTTATTAATAGAAGTCTACATTGTGCCAAGTCTTCTCCTGCTTTTGTTTGTGGCATGCGGCATCAATAAACACGTCGCCATGAAATATTTTTTGTAGTAGCTATGGAGGCTGCAGCTAAAAGTTGGGATGCTCGAAAATAAGTAACGAACTCATGTAAATATTTTTAAAACAGGGTGGCAAGCAATTTATGCCGCAATGCCTGAACTCGGATGAGAATGACGTTGAGCAATTCCTGCAGCTCCGTCAAGGTAGGAATGGACCTCTCCGAACCTTTTGATACCGTGTGAGGTTTCAGACAAGGCGATCCCTTATCATGCGACCTCTTCAACTTCGTCATGGAGAGTGTTCGGCGAAAGGCGGGAGTTCATCGCAATGGCACTATTTTTCAAAAAAGCGTCCAGTTGCTTGCGTACGCTGACGACATTGACACCATAGGCTGACATGACTTCTGCCTTCAGTGCTATTGAACGGGAGTCTACTAATGTGGGTCTGGCAGTAAATGAGGGCAAAACAAAGTATATGTTATCGACAAGTAGAGACGTGCGATAGATTACGGCCGATAACTATACTTTTGATATAGTCAAGGAATTTATTTATCTTGGCTCCGCCGTTACCACCAAAAATGATGTCAGTCTGGAGATCAGGCGCATTATCACTCTTGCCAACAGGTGCTACTATAGTCTTAATAGGCAATTGAGTAGCAGAGACCTCTCTCGTACGACAAAACTAACACTCTATAAGACGCTCATCCTACTCGTGCTTCTTTATGGCGCAAAAGCATGGACCCTATTAAGCACTGATGCAGCAGCCTTGAGAGTATTCGAGAGAGAAGTCTTGCGTAAGTTCTTCGGTCCAGTGTGAGTTGGCGATGATTACCGCATCCGATCCAACAGTGAGCTGTAAGTGCTCCTCAACGACATAGACGTTGTGCAGCGTATTAATATACAGCGGCTGCGCTGGCTCGGCCATGTCGTTCGAATGGAGGAGGATGCTCTGGCGAGACTTGTATTTGATGCGGAGATCTTCGGAAGTCGGCGAAGAGGACGACCTTGTATGCATTGGAAGGACCAAATCGAGGAAGCCCTGTCATCGATTGGTGCGACCAACTGGCGTAGACATGCAAGAAGCAGAGGCGACTGGAAGGATATGTTGCGGCAGGCCGAAATCCGTTAATCGGGTTGTTATTGGCCAATTAAGTAAGTAAGTAAGTGGCAAGCAATTGTAACTACAATACACAAATTAAATACAATCGTTTGTCGTAAATAAATTTCAGAATTTAAGCGTTAGTTGTATTCTTTAATTTGTTGCACTCTGTGGATGACGTAAAGAGTCTGGAAAATTTTTAATTAAAGTAACGTTCATCATATTCGTTTATAAGCACAACATACACATGTCTGCTCACCAGCCTGCAATGACTTTATGTATCGGCTAAATCAATAGCAGATGCAGTTACTGCAACCTCTAAAACAACAGCATACAACAAGTAGCTAAGGCAGCAACAATAACAACAACAATATACAGCATAATGAAAAAGAAACAGACAATGAGCTAGTTATAGATAGAGGCTAAGATGTAACACCAGTCTACCAGTGTTAAGCTGTGGGCGAATACGCTGTTAATTGTGTAGGTGTTCAACTGAAGATGCCTAAAGTAAGGCAGTCTCTGTGCGAAAAAATGCAAAAAAAAGCAAAACATACTTGCCTGCTTACAATAACTAACAGAAACTGGTTTAATCAAATGCCTGAATATCGTTATAAGAGATTACAACGAGAACAAATATTCGATGCTCTATAAGAAGCAACATTTTATGCAAATTTAACTTTACGTTATGGTTTGTTTTATACACTTGGATTGGACAAATTAATGGTATGTGTAGAGCAAAAAAATGTAAATATTGATATAAAACTTTAACGATCTGTAATTAAACAACACGACGAATGAGAAAACAAACAGAGAAAACTACATATATAAAGACAATATAAACTGACCTGATTAAGAGGTTTTCCTTTAGCATTTAAAATGCCCGAAGACATTAATGTCCACCAGCTAACTTGATTTATGTCTGGCATAAAAATAAAAGAGGCAACAAACGAAATATAGAAAAAGAATTAAAAATTTTATTTTTATGGCAATTTACAGTCATAAATAAACTTTAAAATGATGAAAGGGCATTTAACACTTACAGGTTACAGGTTTGCATGTGGGTGATACGCTGTTTTATTTGATTTTGCCCATCAAAAGCCGTACATAAATTTCTTTACTTTTTTTTTAATTTTTCTATACTAGGGACCTCATGATATTTGATAGTAACAAGATGAAGTGAGTATAACAGTTTTGTAAAACCATTAAACGCTTTAATTAAATTGACACCAAAACATTGATTTATAAGTGGGAATATTTCTTAAGCATACCTGATCGTAAATTAAAAGCATGCCTGCCATATAATCACACTTCAATGCCATAAAAGTAATGAGTTGAGTTGAAGACTTCTGCATATTTGTGTTGCAACAAATAAACAACCTAGAATGCTACTTGTCCAATACAATGTCTGTTTACTATACGAAATGGACAAAATCGTTAAATTCGTAAGAATGTTTAGGATTTCAAAGTAACAACATCGTAAAGGTTCTGGAATGAAAATGTTAAACATGAAGTAGCACTCAAGGAAAAAATCTACAGGCTCTAATGTGGTTGTAAAGACCTACAGATTCTTATTAAAAATTAAAAAAAAATTAAAAATAAACAACTACTAGGCTGTTGAAGTCGCCGCAGTCTGGTAGATAGTGAGTTGGCTTATGAGACGTCAGGGCACGGTCAGACATCAAAACGATTTCTGGCAAAAGCTCTGATAGTAAATAAAATTTGCCATCAAAAGTTTCTCAAAAATCTGTAGGTCCCGCCATTCATCTATAAAATTAACACACACAACATAATTGGTGTGAGAAGCTAGGTCGTAGTCCTGACTTTAGGGTTGTAATGACCAATTATGTATATTATGTATGAATATACTAGTCAGTTAGGTAAACAGATTGAAAGGAAGGAGAACAGCCATTGAGTTCAAAGTCTCATGTCTTTGGGTCGACTTGTGGGGCGCTCACCAACCATATTTCATAGAGAAATTCTGTGTTTTTTTCTGCCTTAGTTTAGATCTTTCGAAAACCGGGCAATTACATAAAATCTGATCCATTATTTCACCTACACTGTTCATTCGTTATTATCTAGCACAATTACAGGCTTCAGGAGAACATGTAGGGCGGAATGTCCTATATGGTCACTTTTAGTTACTCTTACTTTCTTCATTTCTTTCCTCCCATCTTAATCGTTTCAGAGTACCTTTTCGATTTTTTCTCTTGCGTTACTTTTTCAGAATCCATGCGATGTTTTCGTCCACATTCGTAGCCTAGTTTTCAATGAACTAAAAGGCATTTGGTTATCCAGATTTATTTTCTGTAATTCTCTAGCCTTATTACCTGCTAACTTAATTGCTCATTATAACTCTTTAGTCAGGCTTACAACCTAGCTTCTCACACCACCCATATTGTGTGTATTAATTTTATTCACACGCTTTCATAAAGACTACGATATTTTATGAAAGCGAATTAAATGATGTATGCGGTTGTGTCCTTCCACTTTTAGATTTTAGATTTCAAGAACCCTACGAATTTCAACTTTTGCGGGAATTAAAGTCAAGCGACCATCGTAATGGCCGTCTATTTGGCAAATGGAATAAAGCACAAATTTCGATTGAATTTCCATTCAAAATGTTGTTCATCTATGAAAACCATTTTTAAAGCCAAGATAATTCAGATTACTTTCATAGAATATTACTGCTTGATGCACTTTATGCGCTAGCGGAATCATGGGTCCATATTGTATTTCATATATGATTATGATAAGAATGTTACTGTCAATGATGAACGTTATGGGGACATTGTTGGAAATATTTTCATACCACAACAAGCTGACATTAAACTTGCTGACATTAAACTTGCTGTGGTTCGAACATCATGGGACCACATGCCACACATCGTTCGCTACAATTGATTTAAATAAATAAACTTTTTGATAACATGATGGTTTAATTAATTAGCCAACAACAGTGAATTAATAACTTGGATTATTACTATTTCTTTTCTTTTTTTTGGGTTGTACTTACTTATTTGGCCATTACAACCCCTTTATCAGGATTACACACCTAGCTTCTTACACCACCTATGTTATGTGTGTTAATTTTATTCATGAGTGGTGTGACCTACAATTAACGTCCATTCCGAACGACAGATTTTTGAGAAACTTTTCACGTAAATTATATTTACTTTCAGAGTTTTTGTCAGAAAACAATAATTTTTGTTCATATTTCATTTTGTTTGAACTGTCTGAGCTGGAGTTTGAACCACGGTCGCTAACCTAATGAGCCAACATGATTTAAACTGTAAGTTGTGATCACATAGATGATCGTATACACACAAAGCATTGGTACGGTTTATAATAGTCATCTATGATTGACTAAATTTTCCTTCATATCATATTTAATTTATAGCGATAATTAAACTATAATAAGGGTTTTAATAACTCACCGTCATTTATATAAAAATTTTTAAATGATTTATAAACATTAATGCCCACTACTTAGTTGCTTAGTTTTGGTTTTAACAAGCTTTTGATTTAATTACAGTCAGTCATCTATTATTTCTAAGAACAACTCTTCTAAAGACTTATAGGCTTTTAAGTTAATTTATTATTCTAAAGATGCTTTCAACGAAATTCTAAAGAATTACATGCTTGTCTTTAGTACGAGTATTACAAGCCAAAATTGGAAATGTAGAATGAAAGAAAAAAATACAATGTGTTGGTATAAACGATTTTCTGTGTTCATACTCATCATAATTTTCCATTATCAAATAAGATTTAAAGAAACAGAAACAGTAAGAAATGAGAAAAGAGAGGAAAAATTATGAAAAAAAATATTTCAAATGATCAACAAAATGGAAAATCGTTTTATAAATCCAAGCAACACTAGTTAAATACATATAAAACTATGATTGTTTGTTATTGTTTGTTGTCTCACTGCAGTTTTTTTTTTACTTCCTTGCCACACATTCTCATCAATCAATCAAAAACTAACAGCCAAGAGAAAATGCTGGCGTGCCAACTATGCGTGTGTACGTATCGTGTCATATTGTTGACAACGTATATCAGCAACATTATAACGATGTTATATCTGCTATGAATGATCCATCTTTAAAGCCAACAACTAAGCAATTATAAATGTAAACTAGCATTGGAGTCTAAATAAAGTAAAAATTATTACAAGACCTATTAATGTTGCTTGCTTTCTATCATATTTCGCTGCATTGGATGAAAAATAGCAAATATTTTAACAATTTAAATAATGATAAACAGGGAGGAAGAAACATATATAATTGATGATATTTAATAGAGTTAAAGGTAAAACGTAACATTTATCATTGTTTTATGATAAATTGTTAGAATTCTAAACATAACATTGCAGATTAGCTTTACAAAAGAAGCAAAAATTATGGCATTACGTATTACGTTTACAGTAATAAAGAAATTAAGCGGAACATTTCGAAAGAGCATAGGCAAAGAGTACACATTAAAACAAGTTATTTAAATGTAACCAAGTTGCTGATAAATAAATAAATCAATATTGGATTTTAGATTTTATATATGTTTTGCCTTTCTGCATACGGCATATTGCAACATGTTGCATAAATTTACATTTTTTGCACAATTTACCTTTGAGGCATTTTTAGCAAATCAATTTTTCAATTACTTTGGCTATACTCGTAATTGACAATTTCTTATCATCATTAAAGTTTGTAAAAATGTTAACAGTTGATCGTTCGTTGCTTCTTGCCACATTGATGTACAGCTTGCCATCCAACACAACATACATATGTATGCTGGGCAGTGTTGTATGCAGCGCCACTTGTCGTCACTTGTTAAACTGATCGTAAATTTTAAATTCCTGCGTATACAAACAAAGCAGAAACCTGGAAAGCCAGAAAATGCGTTGTTTGTTTGAATTTTAGTTTTTAATTTTTATTATTCATACACACTTAAAGAAAACAAAACAAAGAAAAATAACTACGTGCTATTGAGATATTTCTGAAAATTTATCGCCTTTAGTAAATGCCCGTTCGTACATACATATTTTAAACTTTTTTTAAATTATTTTTTATTTTTATGTTGTAATTTTAATTTTCGTTTTTATGTATCACATGACGTGAAGCTTTTCCTATAAATTATTAATATGATGTCAATAAATAAATAAATTTTGTTTTGTTTCTTCTTTCTTCATACTTATAATTACATATTTAACACCCATAATAATTTAATAAAACTGACTGGCTGACTGATAGTCATATCATATGCAATGAATGCATTTAAAAATAAATAAATTTTTATAAAATAAAATACTATATCCAGTTACGTGACATATTCCTCAATGCCTGTATAAATATTTCAATCAATGAATGCTTATTAATCACCAAAACAAAAGACTTAGGGCACATACCTTTTTTATTTATATTTTTTTTTTTTTTCACTTAAAAGAAAAACATTTTTCCTAGTTTGTTAACTCCACGATAAAGATCTTATATTACAGACAACTAAAATCAAAAAAAAAAAGGAAAAAAAGAGAATTAAAGTTCAACATTAATTGCCACAAATTATAAGCAAAATGCATAATC
Source organism: Sarcophaga caerulescens (assembly GCA_927399465.1). NCBI lineage: Eukaryota > Metazoa > Arthropoda > Insecta > Diptera > Sarcophagidae > Sarcophaga > Sarcophaga caerulescens. Next base: position 116,922,621 of record OV656872.1, on the reverse strand, counting down.
ATGCTCAATAAAAATAGTTTCACAATAAATATCAGCATTGTAATGCAAGAAAAACCTACAGCCGGTGTTTATAAACGTAAATGAATTGTCAATCAATTTGTTTATTTCATTAAAAAATTTTGTTTATTTACTAAATTGGAGTAAATTCAATAAAAACAAAATTCTTCTTAAACAGCAAGTGAAAGTAAATGAAAAAGAAATTTGATGAATTGGAAATTTATGTGCGGAATCATTGGGTGAGCGGGATTAGTGTTTTTATTTTTTGTGGCTTTTTCCCCTTTTATTTTTAATAGTGAAGAACTTAAAATTGATGAGCTCTGTTTCTGGATGAATGAATACGAGAACAAATAAAATTGCCGTATTTTGGACGATACAAATCCACTGAGATCCAATAACGTATAAAGCGTCGCGAAGAAATAATTGTTTGGTGTGGATTTTAGGTCAAAGGCGTAATCGGGCCATAGTACTCCGAGAACAACGTTAGCCAGACGGTCACTGTTAATGGCAAGCACTATAAGTGGATGATTATTAACTTCTTCTAGCCTAAATTAAGTAATCTCGATACCATTGACACTTAGTTTCAACAAAACGGCGCTACTGGTCACACAGGCTGTGTCGCGTTTAGTATTGAGCATGAGGGGTTCAAGACGTGATCATTTCATATGAAAGTGATTTGAACTGGCTACCGATATCGTGCGCTTTGACTCTGTTATACAATTTCTGATGGGGTTTTCATAAATTGCAGGCATATGCGAATAGGCCACAAATCACAGGGATCTTGAAAGTCAACATAACCCATGCCTTCGGTTAATTTCAGTCTGAATGAGTCGCCAAAGGCATAGAGAATGGCATCAGTAGGTATGTATTTCAAACGAATAAAAAACTTTGTTTTATTTACATTTTAAAATAGGAAGCTCTTGAATGAAGACCTTATAGATTCTTATTTAATTTAGTATTTACTTTAATTTTTTTATAGAACATAAAACTGTCGCAAAGCCATTTGCCTAACATCGTATTATATTTTCGCTTTCCTTCAGTTTAATAAATCAAAATTGTTTCCTTCAAAGCAGATAATTAGTCTTCTATAACAGGTCGTAGGATTACAAGCAAATTTAATGTCAGGGATTTCTCTGACAAATTTCGTATAACTTAAATGTAACTATAATTTGGGTTTCAGGACATAGGGATTTTTTGAATATTGCATTGCTGATGAACTAACCAGGACCAGTGTGGAGTGCTTAGGTATTGCCATGGGCTAAATTAAGCTAAGGTATTCTTCGGTAAATTTACAGCAATTACAATATTGTATTGCTGGAGATAACAAAAGGACTTCTGTGCTTAAATGGTATGGCCATCTATCGTACAATTGCAATTCTAATACTGCCCTATTGGCAATAGACTTGCTACGCAGTAGCTATGTAGTAAGCGGAGACTATCTTTCATCGTGCCCTGCTCTTGCCAGCAAGACGCTGAAGTTCGTAACCTCAATTTTCTGTAATTCTTGACTGAACTTTACAACTTATAGGCCATGTCTTGCAAAGCAAATTTGAATACAAAATGAAAAGAGAATATTTATGTATTATTTATTAGCAGAAAGACTGTATTCCTGATTAATGGGTTATATTGGCTATTATGTATGTATTATTTGTTACAAATACAACATTGTATGAAGTTTACATACAATTGCAAAGTAGTTTTAACCACAAACTGTAATATCAACGTCATTCATGATTTAAACACACAAAATGACGTGTGGTCGTTGTAGTATTTATTTTTCATTTTTCATTTGTTTTTTCTTTAATTTTTTATTTTGTCAACTTGAACAAGGAAATGTCAACGCTGACAAACATTTTTAATAGCAGACACAGCACAGCATAAAACGAATTGCAACAACTACAATATTAATAACAGCAGAAAAATAAATTTATACTTAGAAATTCATCATCATTTATAGGTTATTGAAACCATAAGATTGTTTAAATAGAAGGAAAATGTCAATTATTTATCTGTACAAAAACAAAAAACACAAACAGAGAAGCAGAAAAAAATCAAAACATTGTAGAAAAACTAAGCGACTGTCACATGTAGAAAGCATAAAACGCATGAAAATTTTAATTTTACTTGACTCAATTCAATGTTTTGCTTCTTTTTTTTTTGCTTTTTTAATATGAAATTGAAAAATAAATTTAAAGCCAATGGAGAAACCAAACAAATCAATGATGACAAGTTGCTAAACAATTTCAATTACTCAAAACATAAATTATTTTGATTCGTTTTACTTGCTTTAATTATTTGATTATTTTTTTTTTTTTAATTCCTTTACGTTACTATGATTATTTTATGCTGTATGCTGTGTTGGTTGCACTTGCAATTAAATTATGATCGTTGCAAAATAGTTTCATTTGAATACTGGTGCAAATTTTCATGCACCTGTATCCGTAATTTATGCGAATAATAATTAAAAATCAATTTAAGTCTACTCTGAAAATTAAGACACTTAAGTTTTTGGTCATATTCAACTGCAGTTCTGCGACTGCAATTTGCTGAATGCAAACTACTGGAACTTCTAAATGTTTTTCGCTTAAAGTCTACACAAAGTGTAAATATTAAATTGTGTTTTTACTAGCATATGATACGCTACTTTATTAGCGATGTTATTAATTTTACTAGAATACTGAGATGCTCATTTACCTGCCTATACATGAAAAAAATTGTTGAATGGGTAGTTAAAAGATGGCATAGATTTCACACAGGGTTTGTGTCTTTAATAACTTGTATGTTACGTTCAAGGGTAAACATCCTGTAAGCAATTCTCACATAGGAACGTAGTACAAAATAATGTAAACATTTCAAAAATCTAAAATTTTGTACCAGCATATTAAGATGTTAAAGTCACAGTTGAGTAGCAGATAGTGTTTTGACTGATTATATGAGATCGCGTGGTTCGAACAAACCTCAGCTTAGACATCTCGTACAAAATGAGGTATGAAAAATATTTCTTCAACGCCTTCCACTCAGCAATCTTCTGGCAAAAACTCAGCGAGTTTCTCAAATCTCTATCGTTTGGAGTTGACTTAAAATAGTAGGTACCGCCACTCATGCATAAAATTAACATACACAACATGGGGTAGTGTGACAAGCTGTGTTGTAATCCTGCCTAAAGGGTAGCTATGACCAATTTCATAGTGGTAGTAGTAGTGGTACTATATATCAAGATGTTGAAGTAGCCGTAGACTGGCAAATATTGTGCTGGCTGATTAAATGAGAACCAATGGTTCGTTTAAACCTCAACTTTGGCATCAAAATCGTCTTTGGAACAAAATGAAATATGAAAAAATATTTCTTTCGAAGAGAAAATAAAATCAAATCTGTGGTATGCAGCCGACGTCAACACACTCATTGATAAAATCAACACACATAACATGGTTGATGTGAGAAACTAGGTTGTAATCTGGAGTAAACGATTGTAATGACCAATCAAGATTTGCTTTATCCAGATTTTTGAGAAGGTTTTTGTTTTTAATCGACACCGAAACAAGTTTTTTTGCCATTTAAACACACTATACGATTCGATATAACACAACCAGAGCCTTAGATAATATCAGCAGAGCATAATTGGGACACTGGACGGCTAATTACCTAATGTGAAATTATTCCGCTGTTCAAAACCCAGCCTATATATCTTCGAGCAAAAACTCTGAGAGTAAATAAAGTTTCTCAAAAATCTGTCGTTTGGAGTCGACTTTAAACTGTAAGTCCCACCACTCATGGAAAAATTTACACACACAACATGGGTGGTATGAAAAACTAGATCTTAATCCTGATTGAAGGGTTGTAATGACCAAATAAGTAAGAGAAATTAACCCACTTGTCCATATACCAGATAAATGTGGCCCACTATAGAATAACCTAACTAGAATACATGTTAGGAAGCTCACAGTAGTTATAAAAGACTCTGGCCCTAGGCAGGAAATCCCAGAGAATTTATAAGACACCACCACAGAATATCTTCTCAGTCATGTTCTCAGTAATTTCCATTTTCACAAATTCTCTGCTGATGCTTTGGAATTGTTTCTAGTTTATTTTTACAACGATAGTGGTGTCTAGTTGGCTTCAGAAGTTTTTGATATACTTTGTTCTGGAAATCGTAGCTGCAATAAATCAATTGCCACTGCTGATGCATTGCCGTCTAGTTGCGGCCACAAGAATTCCGTTATCATGTTCCTGTAACAAATTCAGTTCACAATAACTAAAATTAAGGCCTCATCTTCAAAATCGTAAGATTCAATCATACTCTTATCTTGGTAAACTTTACATACATACATGCCATAAAGGGAACGTAGTATTCTAAATTTAATGTTTAAACCTCATAAGTTGGGGCTACAAACCAGAAAATAAATGAGTCTGTTAGTCAAAACTGTTGTTTTACGATATAGACGTGCTTGTCTATAAATTATAAAAGTCTGCTTATAAATAGTAAGTACGGTAGGGTGTCTAAAAACGAACAAACTCATGAATTTATGAAATTAAGTCATTATAGTAATCTATCATGGTTTTTACAACCTGTTGATTGATAGGTGGATCAGATGGCCTATGATTAAAAATCAATTACTTGAAATGCGATTAACCTGCAAATTTATCTTTTTTGATAATTATTATCAACAAATTTATTTAAATTGATTTATTTCAACAAGTTTCCATTGATTTATCGTAATTAAATATTCAAAGTTTTGTTCTAAAAGACTTTTTTCAGCAATTGAACAAAAAATCAAACGAAAAACAAGAAATTTTCAAATGGGTTTATGGCATGATTTTGAGATTTTATGAAGAAATGTTGTTAAAGTAGAATATTTTTAGTTAGATATGAAGAGGAGATTAAAAGTTGTTTTCCACTAAGTTGCCACAAATAATCCCTTCAAAGACGAGCACTAGAGCTCAAATAAGTCCGAATTATGTTTAAGGTTGTCTATTCAGAAATCCAATCCTATAATTAGCAAAGAATATTTCCTGGCATATTTATGTTGCTACATCTTTTACAGTCCTTACAACATAAGCTTCTTAGGGACGTATTGTTTAAAAGACTGAAGCAGCTTCAGATAGTCACTCTATTGCAGTTGCTAGAGAATGGCTTAATCACTGCGCTCCCTGAATCTCTTAAAACTGTACGATATTTACGGTAAGACTACCACTTATCTTGCATTCTTGTCATGCGAACCCTTGTAATGCAATACCTTAACTTGCAACGTCTACAATCATGGAAAGTGTTTTTGAGAAAGGTGGGCATTTATCGGCATATACTATTTTTTATAAATGTATCCTGGAGATCGCCGTAGTCTAGTAGTTAGTACGTTGACTTATTAGACTTGAGGCCACGGTTCAATCCACAGGTCAGACATCTCCAACAGAAACAGACTCCTGGTAAAAAATCTGAGTGTAAATAAAATTGCCATGAAATGTTTCACAAAAATCGGTCGTTCGGAGTTGACTTTAAACTGTAGGCCCCGCCACTCGCATTTAAAATTAACACTATATATACATATTTATATATATAATTAACACAACTATAATTAACACAATATAATTAACAACATAAATAGCGTGAGAAGCTGGGTTGTAATCCTGACTGAACAGTTGTAATGACCAATTATGTGTGTATGTATATATGTTATTTGTTATCAGTTACATGGGGTCAATCAGTTTATATCTCTTATCCCAAAGCTAGCTAGTTGAAGCCTCATGTTTGTTAATTGGATTGATGATATTAATTCAGCCTGCTTTGTCAAATCAGCAAGAATAGTCAACGCATTCAACAACACGTGTAAATGATAAAAATGTTTTAACAAAAGGGGTATTCTGTTCGGGAAACGCACCGCCGGCATATTTTACGATCCAACCAAAGGAGTATTTACAATGTGGTGGATAAATTCGAGATTGCTGGTTCTGTAAACGATCGACCAACACCCTTATGTCGAAGAAACGTAAAATCTGCAGAAAACATAAACAGTACCAGTTAAAGTCTGCAGGAGAATCCATTTCATTTGGAGGGGACGTGATTGTACGATTTGACCCCGTCAGACTTTTCTTCTTAAGTGCGGTCTTCTTAAGTCGCAGGTGTATGCGAATAAACCACAGCGGTTTTTAAAGTTAACATAACCGATGCCATCAATCAAATTCGGTCTGATTTATGAGTCATGGAATATTGGACATTTTAGATGGGCTCCACCCAGAAAATCTGTGACAGACATTCAAACTTTGTCATATTTCACACATACACAATGGCATCAATAAGTGTTTCCCACGAATAAAAAAGATCGATGGTATGTCACACATACTTTATTTTATTTAAATTTAAAGCGAGGATGCCTTTAATTACAAATCTGATATAAAACTTATAAAATAAAAGTGGCTTCAACCATAGTTTAAATGCATTATCAAGCGTGTAAATGTTTATACTAACTCAACAATTAAATTCTTCAATATGCTCGTAATTCTGGTGATATATGCCAGTATCACTCAACTAAAGAACGAGTACTTAGTGCTAGCAGAGCATAACGGAAAATAAAAAGTTTGTGTCTTAAGTCCTTTGTTTCGAGCACATATTGTTGTATGTGTCGCTGTTGTTTAATGTAGCAGCGTTAATAATTAGAGTTTTTTTTTTTTGCTTAGTAAGACGTACGGGATACAAAGCAGTTAATATAATTTCATCTAACAGTAGCCAGAATTCCAGCACAAATAACAACATCAATGGCAACAATGACAATTGAAAAAAGAAAAATCCGGTAAAAATTAAAAAACAAAAAAAAAAACAAATGAAGACAAAGAAACTAAACAATCAACAATTGTCTCCTAAATTAAACATCGAAACCGTGACGCTAAACTAACAAATCAATTGTTTATAATGCCAGCTAAACCAGTAGACACTGCTCCAAAAATTAAATTCTAATAAGAAATGAAAACAAAAAACAAACCGACAACATGGTAAATTGAAATGAAAAGAAACGAAATAAACTAAAAAAGTAGAAAAAAATAAAATTTCAAATGAAAAAGAAAGAAACAAAATAACAAAAGAAATGTCAATTGATTTTATGCACTATTTAAGAGTAACAAAAGCACAGTAGCTTAGCAACATCAACAGAAGCGGCTACAGTAACAGTCACCTTAACAATGGCCAACAAATATCAAAAGTATTGTTTTAACAACGAATTAACAGTTTTACTTTATTTTACGATATCTTACTTATGCGATATAACTGTGCTTTGTTGTGAATCGTCTACGACGAAAGAGAGCTATTTAGATATTTGCAAAATTGTATAATTTTTTTGAAAAAATTTTTCCTTCGAAAAAGAAAACCAAAAAGAAAAAAAAATTGTTTCCAATCAACATACAGTTTTTACAATTATCGTGTTTCAATTCAGGAAAATCCAAAACTGTCCATGCGCTGATAGTGAATAGAAAAAAAGTTTTCGGTTTTTATTTGCTTTTTTTCGTTTCATTTCTTTTTTGTTAAGGAAAATACTCAAATTGTTTGCTGTTAAACTGTAACAAAAAACCCAATGAACTCCGCCATGGGTGGCAAAACGAAAAGTACATGACAAGTTTTTTGTTTCTTCTCCAGGTATTGGCCGAAAAAAAGAAGGAAATCCATTTAGGTCTCCTTACAGTAGAACACCAAAATAAAAACAAAACAGAAAAAACATCTGAAATGGCCTACGGTCAAACATAAAACATTACTGCTTGCAGTTTTGTACCAAAAAACAGTTATAAATATAACATCTTTCAAGCAAAAAACAAAAAAAAAAAACCTAACAACATTTGCAACAACAATAATAACTACATGAACAACATTTATAGTAACAAGAGCAACAACAGTAATAACAGAACTCACTAGATATTTGAAACAACACAACGTAAAATAGAAAAATATGAAACCACCAGCATAATACGCTACGTTACCATATGTTAGCACAGTGGTTTAACACTATTACATAGAACTTAGAACAATTGCGCAACATAATGTCAAATATATCCTAAATTCACTTCATATAGGATCTAAGATACGGATTTTCTAATTTAAAGTTTGTGTATCGGGTGGGTAATCTATCGGTTTAAATTTAAACCATTGGTTATTTCGAATCTGGCAATACTTATGTATTGTAATTTCAGTATACTACCTCCACTAAACGTAATGAAAAACACCTCCTGCAATTGTTGAACGACTCAGACATACGTCCTGATACAGTCCATATAATGCTATAGGAATGCACTCACAAGGCCTAAGTCTAAAATGCTTTGCAGTCACATAGGTATTTTAATAATTCTCTCCTCTTCCTTATTTTAAAGATCAAACTCCCAGTGGTAATTACGACTGCGCTTAATTTTCTTATACTACTTTCACAGTCACAATCTGATTTACAATTCATGACTCACTGGCGCACTCTTCGTCGCTCTATTTATACTGTTTTTTTTATATCTTCTTTCGTTAGATTTCTAATGCTTGTTTTATTATCCTTCTCGTACTCATTTTGTTGCTTGTGGAATTATATGTACCGTACGATGTGTGTATATTGTTGTTGTTTGTTTTGATTGTTTGTTACCTAATTAAACCTGATGCCTTCACTGTAATTCAACAAATTCTCCATTTATGCAACCTAATTTTGAATCTCGGTTTGTAATGTTTTTGTACACCGAAAATCACTTCATTAAACAATCGTATGTAGGTTGTGAAGTAAACCCACTTGGCCTCGATCGCACTTGGAATCCATTTTGTCACTATCTATCTTGATTCCGGAATATCTGAAGTTGTGTAGATCGTGTAGGTCTTCCTAATTATCTACGTAGTTGCACTCGTCATCTGTAGTTGGTACATGTTTCACACATTCTAAGTCCTCAGACAACCTTAACATACATATATCCGAAGACAACCTTGGCAGGTTTTCTTGTTGCATTTCTTGTATAGCCCTTCGCTGACCGATAGGCTAACAGAAAACGCAGAATATGCCAGTCGCAATCTTTGTGTTGGCCACTTGCCGCCTTCTGCTAATAGAAGAGTTGTACTACCCTGTAGTTTCTAGCCACAATGTCCCGTCGAAGTTTAAAAAGTTTACCTTCTTGCTGGTAATGAAGGCAGTCGTTGTTCTTTTTCGTATCAACAAATTTATAGCCATTGTTTCCTCTAAGGCTACGTCAGTCTCAACAATTTTCATAAGGATAGAAAATTTTCCATTTACGTCGTCTTCGAATTTCTTTATATAGGAGTGATCTTTGACCATAAAGCCCGCATGAATCAAACTTATCCTAAATAAAAGAAGCCCATTATCACCGAGTTCTCCTCTGTAATAGCCTCCAAAGCTGAGCCTGACATTGGCAGTTCATCTGCAACATCGTTGTTAAAATCGCCGCATAACTTAATCTGATAATTCGACGTAAGGCTGCTTAGCAGTTTTTTATACTCCCAGACCAGATGTGACCTCAAAACATGTCCCCAATGCATGCAAAACCTTAGTGTTGCCTGATTACGCACATACATACATACATAATTGGTCATTACAACCCTTCAGTCAGGATTATTGACCTAGTTTCTCACACCACTTATGTTGTGTGTGTTAATTTTATACATAAGTGGCGGGACCTACAGTTTAAAGTCGACACCGAACGACAGATTTTTTTTGAGAAACTTTTCATGGCAATTTTATTTACTCTCAGAGTTTTTGCAAGAAATCTGCTGAGAGGAAATCGCCGAAGAAAATACTTTTTGTATTTTTGTTTTGATGTCTGGCCTGGGGCTCGAACCCTGGCTTTACGTCTAATAAGCCAACACACTACCTAATAGACTACGGCGACTATTTCAAACAAATAAAAAACCTTAATTGTCCTTAAATTTTGTGAAATGATTACGGTTTAGCATTGTAATTCAGAAAACTCAATTATAGGCCTTTTTTAGGTTTGGTACTATTTGCTATTCTTTATAGTTCGTAATAGTTAAAAGCTTAACCTTTCCAAAACTTGGTATCAAAAGATAAATTTACTATTTAAGAAATAGGTTTTATCTTTTCCTGTAGCATTTTTTTATTTTTTTTTTTTTTTTTTTTTTTTGGGTTGAAGACAGTAGTTGCTCATCATTTAACAACAATATTACAACAACAACAAAATTCATTAAAACCACTGTAGTTTAACTACAACTGTGCAATAATTTTGTTAACGTAACGTTGATTTAAAAACAAAACAGAATAAAAAAATATTCAAAAAAGAACACTTGCTGCACATACTGCACACTGCAATTGTGTTGTAAAGGCTACTGGTGCCATTTGAATGAAGCATGTGCTGTGTGCTGTGTGTGTGCTGTACGCCAAAGGAAGAAAATAATTAATATGCTGTTAAGATTTTTATGACAAGCGACAAGGACAGGGTTTTTTATTTCATTCCTGGCATGTCACATTTGCTAACAACCGGGAATTGTTTAACAGCCATGGCAATGAAACTCAAGAAAAATAAAACGAAAATCTGTTGCCACCGCCACCACAACCAGTGCTGCTGTCGCAACCAATAAAGACTGTTAAAAACCAAACAGCTGCACACTTTTTTTTGTGGCATTTTGTTGCCATTTTCCTAAACAGTTGAGCTGTTATTCAATTTTAGCTAATATCACTATTTAATACAAATGATAGCAGAACTTTAACCGTATATGTTTAGTGTGGCAAGTCATGGCAGTGGCAAGAATACACCGGCTATAGCAATGACGGGGAAAAAAATGTTTCTGTTTCCGCATCTCAATGTCGTTCAATCTAAAGGAATTTTCACGATGCCAACTATTGTTACAATTTTTTCTCTTTTTTGTTTTTTTTTTTTTTTAGTTGCTACTATTTCTACTGCTGTTGCTGAAACAAAATTCAAGTGCATTTTATGGGTTTGTTGTAGGCAAACCAAGCGCCGTCATTAAAATACAAAGAGAGCACAACGAAATAAAGACAACCGGGATGATACAAGAACCAAAAACAAAAACAAACAAAAAAAAAAAGAGGAAAATAATAAAAACAATATCAATCTGAAATTACTAACGACCCACCTTAAGGTTCAACCTTCGCGTTTCAAACGTTTTCCTCTTTTTGTGCTGCAAGATCAACAGCAAACTTAACATCATCTAGTTGAATGCCCCTGCTAAACTTGTGTTCATCACAGCACTTGTTGCTGCTGTAGAACGAAGGCAGCCTTGGCCTCCTGTTTTTAAGGTTTGAGGTTTTATTTTTGAAGATTTTTATCTTTTTGATCGTTTACTCCACATGTTGCCCATTATTTGTAGTTTTAATACTTTCGTTACTGCTGTTGCTGCTGTTACTACTGCTCGTACCACCAACTACTGTCTTGATTACTGTTCTATGCCACTTGAATAAATGTTGTTTCATAGTTTCATTTCTTTTTTATTCTTGGCTGCATGGCTTCAAACATTTTGGGTTTTTTGTTTTCGAATTAAAGCTAAAACTGTTGTTGCAACATTGTTGCAAATTCACACCAGTTGTACAATTTAAATATTTAATATACTGTCATATGTCGTGTTTCACTCAGGGGTTCCAAAATATAAAAAGCCCACTGGATAGACAATAACAATTATTTCATTCCATAATGTGTTGCCATATTTATGTAGAGGACTCTAAATGCTATTTTTTGTTAGTTTTAAACAAAAGGTGATATACAGTAAGTACTTTAAGGTGCGTTTAAATTTATAAAAAAGGGGTTTCACTAAGAGTTAAATGTTAGTTTGTTGTGCGAATAATAACTCTGAGATTTGTTTATGCGTATACAACTCATTACAATTAGGAGAACCCACGGTCAAACTTCATTGAATTTTAAGTCTAGGATTGCTTCAAATTTGTCAATAACTCGATAAGAGTTGTAGAAACTTTCAAATAACTGGATTGGTTATGGACACTAAAACTTATGTATGTCTCCTGAAAGCATTGCTTATGAAAATAAGAGTGTCATCGAACACCTGAAAACATCAACTCGGTATCGTTTCTCAAGAACTTCAAATCTCACGAAGCACTATACAGCGGATTTTGACTCAAAAAAAAAAAACTTCACCTTCTTACGTAGACAATTCAGCTTAGTCATGAGGCACAAACCAGCAGATCACAGAAATTTTCTGTCGAATTAGGGCTCAGAAAATCCCTATTCAATCCATGAAAAACAAATTCACTGACAGTAAGCAACTATATGGTGTGGATTTTGGTCAAGCGGCGTCATTGGACCACACATATTCGAAAACGAACCTGAAATTTTGGTAAATATGAATGACATTCGTTACTAGAACACTATAACGAAGTTCTTGTGGTCTCAACAGAACGACAAGGATTAGGACGACATAAGATTTCATCAAAACTTGCCACACTGGGCGCATGTAGCATTCAATTTATAATAGCAACGATTTCCAGAACAAATTGTTCCAGGAAACTTTGGTGTCAACTAGTCACGGACATCATGTTCCATAGCATTTTTCTTTGGTCTTGTGAAGTCTGGAGCAATAAACTCTGTGGCATTGCCTGAACTTTCTATTGAGATCGTTGCGTATGAGAATAACGCAATTTTACTTATTGACCAGAAATGAGATTCGCGACTATAAATAATTCTTTAATTAAAAAATACTCAAATTCAGCTCATTTCAAACGAAACCACTCTGAAATAACCCAGTGAGACGCAAAGTATAGTCGTTTGGATTAAATTCTTACAGCTCGTACTAAATTTATTAGACAGGCAAGCCTATATCATTACGTAAAATATTCTTGTAGCCGAGGAGCAAAGGCCAATAAGTTGGGCAAAATGACGAACTACAGCAAAAGTATATTTTTTGACACACACATTTCTTTGCCTTATTGTTGCTGTTAAATCAGGAAGAGTGCTTACTTACTATGTCGATTAGGTTGAACGAAGAACTCTCCAAATTTTTATTATTTTTTTTTTTTTTAAACAAATTTCTATTATTTGCAATCTTTATTCTGGAAGTTAACGATTCATGATGCCTTACCAAACCTTATTAAACAGAAATGCTAACACAGATTGACATTCTTAACTGTCAAAAAAATAATTAACGATAGTTCCTTTGCAGGTTAAAATACACCCAATAGTATATTACACCTGAAGGGAATTATTAAAAAAAATAATAGAATAGACGGAGAAAAACAAATAAACGTTATGTTAACTTTGTTGAATTCTATGGAGACCAAAACTTTTTCTTGCATTTAATCCTATAGAATATCGTCAAACCAATTTAACATTAAACGCTGCATTCTGTAGTAACTTTTAATTTAATTCGGAAACGGAGTAAAACAGTGTGGTCCGCTTGCATTAATGACTTATTATACAAATTAATATTCATGTCTAGTTCAGTTAAGATCAGTCTAAACTTGAATCATACGTAGATTTTAATTTAACGTACTACAGTTTCTTTCATGTTTTCTTTTCAAAAAAAAAAAATAATTTAATTGCCGAACACAATACCACACCACACTGATAGTGTCGTCTTTCTTAACTTTGCTGCAGATTTAATCATCTTTAATTGCGTTACTTTGATCTCAATTTCGTCTCGTGTTAACATTAGTCCTGTTAGCATTTACTTGTTTTCCTGTTTGATTACAATAAAAACAAACTTATTTACAATAAAATAAGTTTCGTACATTTCAATTTTAAAACAAATAATAACAGACAAACACAGCAAAAACCTTTAAAATGTACAAAAACTGTAAAACAAAAAAATGGTGCCACACACCGCTACACAAAAAATTAAATAAAGTGTAGCCATGTTGCAACCTTTTTTCTCCTGGGGGTCGCCGGTACATATACGAGTACAATACAATTATACGGTGCAGACAAAAAAAGACACAAAAGGCCCAGACATACATAAAAACAACCTGCAACGCCAGTCATTAAACTCGAAACAAAACAAAGTCACAACAATCATATGACAGCAAAAACTTAAAGCAACATTAAATATATTTAGAGGGTATACACGTATTTACATGCATTTGTCTTGTGATCTGGTTTGGTAAGAGCTAAGAACCGCAACATAAAAACCCTACATAATGTTTTTTCCTTTAGACTTTAACAAGGACCAATTGAAATTGTTATGAACGAATTATTTATTCCGAAAGTTATAACGTCTCAGGGTTAATTAAACACACGACTTATTGAATTAAATTTAGTTTTAAACGAGGTTAGTCGCCGTAGTCTAGTAGGTAGTGTGTTGGCTTATTAGACATAAAGCCCGGGTTCGTATCCCAGGTCAGGCATCAAAACGAAATATGAAAAAAAAAATATTTCTTCGGCGACTGCCTCTCAGCAGATTTCTGGCAAAAACTCTGAGAGTAAATAAAACATTGCCATGACAAAGTTTCTGAAAAATCTGTCTTCCGAAGTTGTCTTTAAACAGAAGGACCCGCCTCTTGTGAATAAAATTAACACACACAACATAAGTGGTGTGAAAAGCTAAGTCGAAATCCTGACTGAAGGGTTGTAATGACCAATTATGTATGTACGTTTAGTCGAGGTTCCCAAAATAGACTTAAAAAAGAGAGTATAGCTTGCTGGTATGTCGGTATAAATCATTGACTCAACACGTTAAATCGGATGAATGAGGGGACCAATGAATAGAACCACTTCTGAGTTTATTTTGCAACGAATCCAGTTTTAAGGGCTTTGTGTGGCACGTTGGTTTTCTCGACCAATGTGTTTAAGTCATGGCAAAACTGGTTGATAAAATAATATGCCAGGCAATAGAAGCATTCATCCCTTAAAAAAAACATAATTGGCAATCGGTTCCAGGGAGGAGACATTCGGCATAGTTGACCCTTCAGTCACGATTACGACCTAGTATCTCACGCCACTCATGTTCTGTTTGTTAATTTTATACATGAGTGGCGGGACCTACAGTTTAAAGTCGATGCCGAACAACAGATTTTTGAGAAACTTTTTCATGGCAATTTTATTGACTCTCTGAATTTTTCAGAAATATTTATAGTTTGAACCGAGGCCTCATGTGTAATATGCCAATACACTACCCACTAGACGGCAGCGACTTTCAATATCCCCTGGGAGCAAACAGTCGATATCTTAGTGTGCTGCAGCACTAAGGCGTGAAAAATATCGTTATGATCAACACCGTCTCATATTAAAACTCTTTCTTTTCCAAAGGGAAATAACGATCGTTCTACCAGAGACGTGTTGGTGTTACTATCAAAAAGATTGAAACAGTCTGTTCTATAATTTGTTGAGGATAAGACTGCAAAGCATTTGATAGGGTGTACCATGCAGCATTTCTAATGAAACTTATTGCTTTTGGTTTTGTTAGTCACTTCTTACAATTTATGTCGAGTTTGCTCAGGAATCAGGTTTCACTAAGAAGAGATCCCATCAGACGAGTTCAAGTTAAATTCGAAAGTACCTTAAAGCCCTGTTCTATTTTAATTATTTATTCTTAAATAGAATATAATTACAAATTAAATTAAAATTATTACGAAATGAATCAAATACACCCTGCGCTCGGTATAGTGTAATAGACCAGAGTCTCGGTAGGAAGCGAACCCAAAACCCTCTAATCGTTTAGCACTATATCCACTAAAGCTCTGTTTTATAACCAACTCTTTTTCTAATTTTTACTAACGATCTGTTCTCACTAACTTCTAAACTTTTCTGACTGCAGTAAAATGAAGTAACCGTAGTGTAGTAGGTAGTGTGCTGGCTTATTAGACGAGAAGCCAAACCACAGGTCCGACATACCCAACAAACTGAAATATGAAAAAATATTTCCTTGGTGACTTCCTCTTAGCAGATAGCTGGCAAAAACTCTGAGAATAAATAAAATTGCCATAAAAAAGTTTTTTAAGAATTTGTCGTTCAGAGTCGACCTTAAACTGTAGGTCCCGTCACTCATGTATATAATTAACACACACATACAATGGTGATGTAAGAAACTAGGTCGTAATCTTGAATAAAGGGTTGTAATGACCAATTATGTGTGTATTCGTTCGACCACAGGCCGTGACCTATGAAGATTAAGGCGAAAAGACATAACTTGCAAGACTCACTCAATTCCGGCCCACAGTCGAACTCTAAATGTGATCGAGTAATTTAAATCGATATTAATGTGCGAAAGAACCAATGCTGTTAACAGACACACAAGCGCGTCTATAATATTGTGTCATCTGTAACTATTGCGGATGTAACTATTACGCAGTCTAAAGCCCTTAATGTTCTGGGCATGAAAATTCAACGTATTTTGCTGTAGCTTAACAAAGGGTCTTATTCCCGAACATCATATATTCCTTCGTAACACTCGCCCTTCTCATAGAGCTCATGTGTGTGGTCGACTGACGAGTGGATCGTACACTGTATTACAAACATAATTCGTTCTTTAACTGAACTATTCTTATGTGAAATTCTCTTCCCGTAGATATCTTTCCTGTCACTTGTAGTAAAAATAGATCCAAATCTTATCTCCACAAATACTACTCCCTTTTTCCACCTTTGCATAATCAATTTTGCTCGTTGCAACACAATACACTTCATGAACAAGGGTCATCCGCCAAGTGTTGGTTGTAAATAAAAAAAAGTTGTTGGTTCCAAATGGCGTTAATATCTGGCTAATTGATTTTTGGAAACAAAAATCCAGTCCGTAATTATATTTACAATAAATGGAGGCTATCGTCTGCCCCCAATTACTGCCATAATCAAACTTTATTATTTTTAGCAGAAGTAAACTCAGCATTTCTAGAACCCCGTTGGCTCTCTAACAAAATGTGACAAAAATTTCCACTCATATCGCAGTTTCACAAGTTTTTTAAATCCATTTGCGGAGGATTTTTATTTCGTAAACAAAATAACAAAAAAAAGAAGACAAAATGCTCTCGTATTCCTTCCTCAAGTGCAAGAAAATTTAATACTCGTACAAAAAAGAATCTGACAAACTTGTTGACGTTTTTTTCGCGTTAACGTGGTTTTCAACACTTTTTTTTTGAATGTTGTAAAGAAATAACCATATTAAGTTGCCAATGACGCTAATTAAACATGATTTTTTTAAGGAAATATAGTGTCATTTGTGTTAAAAAAAAAGGACAAAAGACAAAATAAGTTAAATGATTTGCAATGCTACTATAAAAAGGCATATATGAACAAGAACTATTAAAACTATCGATTAAACCCGACTATACGATACACTACACTTATGCAAGAATTAACTACGAAAGGATTACATTTACTTCATTAGTAAGTGCTGAACGGAAAAATGATAAAACAGTGATTTTTGCGAAAACATCTGCAGAACATATAAAGGGCTTTTTAAAAGAGAGTTACCCACTCTAAGAAGTTATTTATCTTAGGAGCGTTGAAGAAAAAATTTGCGCATCTGATCTTATATCTTTCAAAAAAAAAAAAAAAAATAATTACAGTTTCTTTGTTATCTAAGGGGACTCGTATAAAATTTCATTTTGATAATTAAAGGCAAAAGGTGTCATAGTATTGCGACTCTACGATTTTTTATGCTGCGCTCAATGTATATGGAGTATTTCTGCAATATCTCCATCATATTTATATCCTGCCAAGCACCCACTCTTAAGGGTGGGCCAACTATCGGTTTAAATTTGAACCATCGGTTATTTCAAATCTGGCAATTCTTATGTCATTCTATTCTGTAACAAAATTCAGTATATTATGAATCGATTTACGTTTGAGCAACGTTGGGATTTATTGAAAATTCATTTCGGGAACAAAGATAATTGGACGGAAATTGCAAGAAAATGTCGTAGAAAATTTAGTCATAGAAAAGGACTAACAGTGTCCGGTATACGCAACTTTATTGCTAAAGTTTGTTAAACAGAACAGAAGCTAATGCACCCATTATGAGTGACTGTTAGGTGCGACTTGTGAAGCGGAAGAATCATTGGCCCATATTTCTTTGAAAATGTGGACGGTGCAACCATTACGGTCAGTGGATGTGTCTTCATCACACCATGATAACCGATTTCTTAGTATTTGCTCTTCATGGTATTGATGTGAACGATGTTTGATTTCAACAGGATGATGCAACTTGCCACACATATCATGCCACAATCGATTTATTACGTCAAACGTTGGATGGCCGTTTATTGAGCCGAAATGGTGATGTAAACTGGCCGCCAAGAAGCCTTGATTTTAGACCATTGGATAATTTTCTGTAGTGCCGTTACTGTGGGTACTGTGAGGCCAGCTGCGGCAGCCATATGAATGAAGTGATATTAAATTTCTAACCGGAACAATTTTACTTCACAACAAAAAATAAGTACTCGCAAGCTTATCTGCCTGCTCATCGTCGTGAATTTTCCTATATACTCGTAAAAGCCATGCAAGTTCAATTGAGGGCATAGACTTCTGTTTGGAAGGTCTCCACAAATGTTTTGCCATAAGCCAGGAATATCGCACTCTGACGCCGAATACTCAAGCTTACATATCTGTATCCGTGGCATAATCTCTCTTTTAGGAAAGTCTTCACGTTACTCAATTCTCTTAGTGAAGCATTTACCAAAATCACGAAATTTTGGAAATAGCAAATCTTATCACTAAAGAACACTATCGTACTTGCCGGCAACGTCAGTAAATTACATTGTGTATACGTAGTATAATACATATTTATAACCTATCTAGTGTATAGAGTTTTTTTGTATTTATTAACTTTTATAACTTAATGGTGTAAATAGTTCATATAGTTCAATAGTACAATCCCTTAGCCAGAATTACAACCTATCTTCTCACACCATCCCTGTTGTGCGTGTGTTAGTTTTAATTCTCAATTCACGAATATGTTTGTTTAAGAAATTCTCAAAAATCATGTGAGCTTAGGTAACCATACTAGCTGATGTTAATACAGAAAAAATTATTTTAAAATATGTATTAAATTTTGTGCAAAACGACATTAAGGATCTTCAAACTTTTGAAATATTCACAGAAAACAATACCATTGGATGTCACAAAGCCTTCAGTAAAGGCCAAGCAGATTCCAAAATTGAATCTTATTCAGAATAGTACGGCATGGCAACAACACTTCTAAAGCTAAGTTTATATTTTTTTCTCCTTTTCACAAATGAATGAAATAATCAAGTAAGCTCATATAGAACTAGTCAATCGAACAGGCGTTGCTTTGAAATTTTTAATAAACTGCCACAAATTGACCGTATTTGGTAGAGAAAATTTATTGGATTAACAACACAGTCCGAGCGATGCACCATATGACTTTCTTGGGCTTCCAAACCAGAGTTAGTGCAAATGGCTTAATCATGTTTTTCTTCAATAAGCCACAGCAGTTTTGCAGCGATGGAATTTCCTAATAAAATAAAAGTCATAGTTAACAACGACAAGCACGCATACATCCGTACATAATTGATAATTACAATTACGGATTACCACCTAGTTTCTCACACCACATATGTTGGGTGTGTTAATTTTGTACTTGAGTGGCGGGACCAACAGTTTAAAATCGGCCCCGAAAGACAGATGTTTGAGAAGCTCTTCATGGCAATTTTATTTACTCTCAGAGTTTTTGCAAGAAATCTGCTGAGAGGCAGTCGCCGATGAAATATTATTACGTTTTTACCCTTTTAAAAACGTTAAAAATATGAGTTCGTAGATTGCAAATAAAATAAAAATTAATTTGTGTTTAGTTTTAAATCAATTCTTTATTGTTCGCACAATTCCGTGTGCCACATTTAACGATTTGACTTGAACAGCAACAATTTGCTTTAATTGTTATTATTCTCTGCACTCTTCCGCGAACACAATAACAATTGTTCAATAGATCTTTATACTGAGATCTTCAAACCACAATTATTCTCTTCACACGTAACGAGTCTTTACACAAGACTGACTGAATTCTTTTTGAACTTACGTGTCTTCACACACGACTGACCAAATTCTACTGAATAGCACGTGTCTTCACACACCACTGACCGAATTCTTACTGAATCCCACGTCTCTTCACACACCACTGACCGAATTCTTACTGAATCTCACGTATCTTCACACACGATTGATCAAATTCTTACTGAATCCCACATGTCTTCACACACTACTGGCCGAATACTTACTGAATCACCGCTGCCTGCTCTGTCTTGCATTTTATTTCACAAGGGTCAGCAGATGAATGCTCTTCTATGAGAAAGTCTTTGCGAAATCTCTATAAATGTAAACAAGTTGTTTATTGTTATTTGTGTATTTTGTTTACGTTCGTCCTTGCAGAGTTGTTGTTGCCTGTTTAATTGTCTATCCGCTTTTTTATACTGCACTTTGTTGTTGCTTGTTTACTTCTTTGTCCTCGTATTTTTTTTTAATACTGATGTTGTTGCTATATTTTTGTTTATTCGTCGATCATGTAAACAAGTCCATTATCTTTGTTTTTGGAGCTTTTGTTTATCATTTTAAGAACATCATTTCCATTTTCGTAACAATATTTTTTTTCATATTTCGTTTTGATACCTGACCAGGGATACGAACTCGGGCTTTACGTCTAATAAGTCAACACACTACCTACTAGACTACGGCGACTATTTCAAACAAATAAAAAACCTTAATTGTCCTTAAATTTTGTGAAATGATTACGGTTTAGCATTGTAATTCAGAAAACTCAATTAAAGGCCTCTTTTAGATTTGGCACTATTTGCCATTCTTTATAATACGTAATAGTTAAAAGCTTAACCTTTCCAAAACTTGGCATCAAAAGATAAATTTACTATTTAAGAAATAGGTTTC
The DNA here is from genome assembly GCA_927399465.1 of Sarcophaga caerulescens. Taxonomy (NCBI): domain Eukaryota; kingdom Metazoa; phylum Arthropoda; class Insecta; order Diptera; family Sarcophagidae; genus Sarcophaga; species Sarcophaga caerulescens. Next base: position 116,901,864 of record OV656872.1, on the reverse strand, counting down.
ATCTTTTCCTGTAGCATTTTTTTATATTTTTTTTTTTTATTTTTGGGGTTGAAGACAGTAGTTGCCCATCATTTTGATTTATGTGCTGTCACAAATGTTGTTTGCTAGTGTTTTCCCCATGTTGTTACTGTGATTGTTGTTGTGTGTGTGTGTGTTGTTTTTTATGGTTTATTTTTATTTTAAGTACCTTAAGTACTCAAAATATTGTTATTGATGTTGCTGCTGTTACTGTTACTGTAGCAGCTTTAACTTTTGTTGCTATAACACTACAATGCATGCTCATATACTTAAAATTTTATCTCCTCGTATTCTCACTCTTTTAGTTGTTGCTGCATCTTATTGCCTGTTTTACAACAAGCAACATGCACCTGATGTTTTAAGTTTTAAGATGGTGCTGTTGCTTGATGTTCGGTCTGATGTTTCTGGTTGTTTAAATCTTTCTTCTTTCCTTTATATTCGTGTATTCTCCACTATTTTTTTTAATCTTACTATTGACGGTTTTTCACCAGTTTTTTCTCTTCTGTTGCAAGTGTTTAAAGTCAGTTCTTGTTGTTGGTTTGGTTCATTTGGTGAAACTGTTAAAGATTTTTAATTGTTTTTCATGTAATTTATTCATGTTGTTATCTTAAAGGTATTTTGCATTTTTAGGACGTCATTACCACACTACCACTTACCAAAATGGTTGAGTGTGTGTAAATCTGTATTTAAGCAGTCAATGTGTTGATGCAAATTTTGTTATAAACTATGTATGTGGCCGAATTCATAATTAACTTTAACAAGAAAACTAAAAAAAACAAATTCGGATTGGAGAGTTTCTGAATTGTATTTTTCAATAAATGAAATACGTAAAGCAAATTGCAGAGGCTTCAAACTGATTATATTGTCCGCTTTATTACAATGTTCTTAAAGTTTTAGTGTGAACTGGTGACCGGAAGAATCCGCAATCTTTTTAGGCCATATCTATCATATCTGACTATTGGTTCGTCAAGTTTTATTCGTGCGTGCATTAGTTAACCTTTCGAGTCCTTCATATCATCCTATCCTATCATATGCTAATATTTTCCCATATTGGGTGGTGGAACCTACAGTTTAAAGTCGACTCCGAACGACAGATGTTTGAAAAACTTTTCACGGCAATTTTATTTACTCTCAGAGTTTTTGTCACAAATCTGCTAAGAGGAAGTCGCTGACCTGGGGTTTGAACCCAGGCCTTATGTGGAATAAGCCAACAGACTACCTACTAGACTACGAAGATTTTTCTATCATAACTATCGATAACTTTGGTTTGACTACTGAGGATATCAAACGTGTGTTTACATTTCTATTCTTAAAAGTTTAGCAAGTGATTAACGCCTGAACAATTCTTGTGAAAGAAAAAACTTCTTTGGAAATTTCTAGAGTACTTCAACTAGTTTTCAGTACACACAATCACACTAGTAAGCAAGCAATATATGGAGTGTTTACCGACTAATTTTACTCTTCTTGGTTGACTAAGACAAGACACATATAAATCAATTCATTGTCGTTCTCAAGTTGTTGGTATTTTTCCTTTGACTTCGTGGAAAATTTTACCTAAGGGTCATGTATTACAAACTGTCGAAATAAAGCATTGAAGCCAAAAGAATATTATTTGCATAGCAATTTTGTTCACTGCTTATGACCATATTGTAAACAAAGGAAATCTTTAATACGTTAACGAATCACCATAAAATCTATTGAAATTGATTGTCTAGGACAGTTTACTTGCTGGCGGCAGGGTCGGTCCTTATGGCTCTCGAAATTATCAGAGACAGACTGAATTTTTTGCTTCAAAAAATTAATCAGCCAAACATCAATGACATTTGATTTTGATTTCAACAAGACAGGGCATCCTGCTATAGAGCGGGCTTAACTATACATTTCTTGCAAAATCAATTTGGTGACAACTTTCTTTCGAGAGGTGATCCTGGGCTCACACGCCTCCTTGTGCGTGAAATTTAACTTCTGTGGATTAACTTTTGTGGGCCTATGTTAAGCCAGTTGTTGTCTTCTAGGACCACTGCAGTTTTTTTGCTTATTCGCATATATCCTGCAGCTTAAGAAAATCCCACAAGGAAAAGTCTAAAGGCATCAAAACACATGATCTCGTAGGCCAATTCGCATCATCGTTGTATATGATGCTCTGGCCAACGCCGTTCTCAAAGAAATATGAACCGATAAGTCGCCATCCCACCATATACTCTTGGATTTCAAGTGAATTGAAATTATAACGAATTCGACACTTTTGTTTGTTCACGTACTCATTTATCATCATCTGACGATGAATTGTACATAAAATTTGCTGTGTTTTTTGATAAAACAATTTTATTATGAAAGCTACATCTGTCCATGGTGAATTCGCAAAGCAGACTGCATATATGACAACTAATTTGACGGGTGTTTCTTTAACAAAATAGCCGTTATCAACGGTAAAAGTTAGGAAATCCCGATTGAAAGATCCGTACATAACATATCATAATTGGTCATTACAACCCTTCAGTCAGGTATACGACTTAGCTTCTCCACCACCTATGTTGTGTGTGTTAATTTTATTCACAATTGGCGGGGCCTACAGTTTAAAGTCGACTTCGGAAGACAGATTTATCAGAAACTTTGTCATGGTAATTTTTTATTTACTCTCCGAGTCGTCAAAGAATACAATTTTCATATTTCGTTTTGTTGGAGATGTCTGACCTGGGATTTGAACCCTTGCCTCACGTCTAATAAGACTATATTATGGTTTCTTAAACTGAACGCTGTTATTTTATCAGTGAAGTTGCTAAGCCCAAAAGATACCCGAATTTATATCATCAATCAAATAAACGATCAATAACCTTAATAATCATTTACTCAACTTATCAATTGTGATACTCACGTTGAGACTTTTCGGTCTTAACCAAATTCTACAATAGGTACTGCAAAAAGTATTTTTACAGCTACTGTTTTAATGTATTGCTTTTTGTTGTAATTCGTACAGAACAAAAAAAAACAAAAGCTTCATTCGGCTTTCATTTTAATGCAGCAATTCACTGTATTTGCCTCAAACATGCATTCAGAAAACTTTGACTAATGCGATAATTACCTTTGCAAGTGCAGGAAATGTGATTTTTAACAGTCTGTTGTTTAAATTTTTTTTTTTTCGTTTTTTTTTAATTCGTAGATACTTTTTTCGAAATGGTAAATACAAGGTGTAGCCTACGATTTTATTCTGACCCTACACGGCTACACGAAACGTATGGCGAAAGTATTATTAAAGAATTTAAATTTCACAAAACTATTGCACATGACACATAGAGATATGAAAAAAATAAGGACACCATTGTAACACTATGGGATTTGATAAGAACCTAATTAAAATATGAAAATTATTAATAAGTAGCTGGACTTATTCTCAGCTTATATAGGGAGGGTGATTTAAAAGTTTAAGGGCCATTATTACAACATTTGTTAAATTTGGGTTTAGTTAAAGATACCTTTAGCTAAAGGGAACTGTAAAGTTACCTTTAACTTATTTTCGTTATTACAACCTACAGATAAAATAAAGTTAACTTTTTCAAAAATATAGCAGTGTCGGAGCAATGTCGATAACATTACCTAAAGAAAACAAGTTTTTTTTTTTAAACGCAGTGGCAATGACAGGCTTCGTTTTTGTTGTTGTACATGCTCATTTTGTTTATATTTGAAGTTGCCATATTGAAAATAATATATAATATGGCGATTTCAAACATAAACTTAACTTTAAAAATTAGCGGTAGGATGATCCTCCCTTTAGCTTAACGCTAACTTCTACCTTATTGTCCACTTATAATAATGAAATACAATTTATCTGCCCGTTAAAATCCTCCCTTTAGTTAACGGCAAGCTGTAATAATGGCCCTAAATTTAAAAATTAAAATTTAAATTTTTTAAAATTTTTTTTTTGTTGTGAAGTACAATTGTTTCGGTTAGAAATGGAATATTATGTCATTCATATATCTGCCGCGACTGGCCTCATAATACTTCATGTGCACTTTTTCGAGTGTATGGGGTCGTATCACGGCAATGGCATCTTTAATGTTGGCCTAATAAATCGATTGTGCCATGAGATATGTGGCAAATTGCACCATTGCACAAACATCGTCCACATCAATTCAATTGGAGAGCGGGTACAAAAACATCGGTTATCTTGGTGTGATAGGTGTCTCCATTGACCGTAATGGTTGCTCCGTCCACCATTTTCAATGAAATATGGGCCAATGATGCCTCCGCTTCACAAGCCGCATCAAACAGTCACTCGTAATGGCGGCATTAGTTTCTGTAAGTTCAAATTTAAACCGACAGATGGCCCAGCCCGTGTATTACAAATTTAATTGCGATTTTAAAATTTTAAAATCTCAATGTGTCAGATAGGAGTGCTTAGTATCATTATTTGAATAAAGGTTTTATGTCAAAAAAATTCAAACAATACGTTGGCTATAGGCCGCTGTATTTAAATTTTCAATGTATTGAATAAATTCAAGTCCACTAGCTCAGTAAATGATCAATCAACACCCATATGGCGACGAAACGCTAGTCGAACATATACAGTGGTGGTCATATAATTAAAACATTCGTAATCATAGTAAATATGTTGTAATAAATCTGAATAGAAGAGGAAAATGAAGAAAATAAATCAAAATAATCAATTGTAAAAGACATCAAGCTTATCATTCCAATGGAAAAGTTCCGTTAAAAAATTAAGAGATGATAAAAAAAAAATAGAACAAATGAGATATCAAAATAATGTTTTAATTATATGACCACCACTGTACATACTCATTCAAAAGAACTCAGACTTTCGCAGACCTTAAGTTTGTGAATTTTGTATCGTGACTCTTGTCTGCAACCAGACAATATTCAACCGACCCAGTAACTGAAAATATACGACTATAAACAACGACGTGTATTCAATGAATCAACTATAAAGCAGTTGGTAACTGAAGGTTTTACATTTATAAGCCTTCAAGGAGATACAAATTATGCTTCGGGGTACTGGCGTATTCATGAGAGTTGTGTTATTACTTCTTACGCTTATAAAAAGTATTTTACAGTCGCCGTAGTCTAGTAGGTAGTGTGTTGGTTTATTAGATATAAGGCCATGGTTCTAACCCCAGATCAGATATCAAAACCAAATATAAAAAATATTTTTTAGGCGATTTCCTCCCGGCAGATTTCTGGAAAAAACTCTGAGAAAAAATAACATTGCCATAAAAAGTTTCTTAAAACTCTATCGTTTGGAATCGACTTTAAACTGTAGGTCCCGCTATTCATATATAAAATTGACACACACAACTTAAGCGGTGTGAGAAAACTAGGTCGTCATCCTGATGGAAGGGTTGTATGTATATATGTATTAATGGTACTTTGTAAGATCCTGAGTACTTAGAATTATATTTCAAGAATTAAAATGAAATTGTTTTTTTTTTTTATTATAAACTGACAGATAAATTCATGGCATTTGATTTTAAACTATGCTCTCCAGCATATGTTGCTTGCAGCTACGGTTTACATAGTCCAGTAAATCAGTAAAATTGTTGGCTATTTTGTTCTATAAATGTGATTATATGGCATCAATTATGGCTTGAATATTGGCTGCCAATGCTGTAGGAGTTGCTAGTTTATAGGACTTATCCCTTGCAAAAACAGACCCTTAATATAGCCGCCATAAAAACTAATCAAGAAAAGTAAAATCGCAAGAATGAGGAGGACAGAAAATGGAAACGCTCCTAGAGAGAAAGTTGTCAATAAATCGATTATTAAGCGTGCTGCATGACGAGTATAGCAGAATTTTTGAACACAAAAATTTTAGTCAGCAAGTCTCGATAAATATTGGTATCTTTGCTCATCATTTATAAACATGAATTGGATTTTAATTCTTGTACGAGCTGTAATTTCTAAGCACACAAGTCAAGATTTCTAATCTGCAAGACATAGCGTCACGGCAAAAATATTATTGTCGGTATTGTTAAAGGTTTTAAATCGAAAAATAGTAAAGCTAACGCGAGAACAATTAATACCAGCACACATTGCTTGCTCTCTAGGACCACTATGTGTACCTTAAAAAGGAAGAAGTGCTCTATGAACTTCACGAAGAGATTTATTTCTTAAGGTAAATTTCCAAACTGCTCTTTCGTTAAACGATTTATAATGACTTGCCATAGTTTTCTGAACAGAAATATCAACATAGTTGATATGGACATAGAAAAATACTCGATGGGTGATGAAAATAGCAAAGAGATTAGGTGAAGAGCAGCTCCCTATAATAATTTGGAAAGTGTAGCATTACCAGCAACCACTGTTGCTGGTTGTAATTACAGTAGCATGTATTTTCTTGTGTTTTTTTTTTTTTGTACTCACAATTCCAATGAAATTTTTATTTCCACGTTATAGCCTTAACTGAATGAAAATTCTGCTGCAGGTATTGAAACGATTTTCTTTCTTGTATACATACAACAATTGAGTTTTATTGTTCAAAAATTAAGTTATATTTCGAGAATAGAAAACTAAAGCTATTGAATCCAAGTTTTATAGAATTTTATTAAGACAGGCAGTTGTTACGCCAAATAATGTCTAATTACGAAGAAGCCAAATAATAATCATTTTTATGGTCTCTAAAAATATGTACAAATTAATTTGTGTTCATTTGTTAAATGGTAATGATGTTACAAAAAAATGTTCTCAAACAAAATATTGTTACGTTCTTACCTTTTTAAAAACGTTTAAAATATGAATTCGTTGACTGCAAACAAAGTAAAAATAAATTTGTGTTTAGTTTTAGATCAATTCTTTATTGTTCGCATTTTTTATGTGACACTGTTCACAACTTAATGATACAACAACAATTTGCTTAGTTTGTTATTCTTCTTTATAACGGCGATCTTCAAACCGCGACTGTATTCTTCACACGCAACGCGTCTTCACACAAGACTGACTGAATTCTTACTACTTGCTTGCCGGCTCTGTCTTGCCATTTTATATGCCCACGTAAACAGTCTGCCGAACATTCTTGAAGTAGAAGTTCGTGTTTTCGCGTTCTCGAGAACTCTATCGCGACATCATTGTTCGTTTTAATGTTAAACGATGGTACACCGTTTCCATTTTCGTAATAATATCATAAACTTTTCCAATAAATTTGTGAATTATTTGCTCTCGAAAGGGAATTAATTTCAGAAAATTTTTAAGTGTTTAAATAATATGTATGTTTTAATATAAATATTTCATATTTATATTGAATATTATCAATCAACGGACAGTATTTTTATTAAACAAGATTACAAACTAGAGATTAAATGAATTTTTTAATTTCAAATGTGGCAGTGAAACTGTCAAGAACTCAAGAGGAAGCTCCTAATGAAGTCAACGTAATCTAGTAGATAGTGTGTTTGCTTATTAGTCGTAAGAAATACGTCAATAGAAATATGAAAGAATATTTCTTCGGCGACATCTTCTTAGCAGATATCTGGAAAAAACTCTGAGGTTAAATGAAAATTGCCAAGAAAAGTTCCTCAAAAATCTGTAGCTTTGACTTCATGCATAAAATTATTACACACAATATAAAGTGGTGCTAGAAACTAGGTCGTAATCCTGACGGAAGGGTTATAATGACCCATTTTGTATGCATGCAACTAAATAGAACAAGCAAAACTATCGAATTTGTGACGAGACCAATCCACATAACAACCAAGAAATTTCAATGCATCATGAAAAAGTCACTGTTTGGTGTGGATTTTGGGCAAGCGGTGTTGGCCGCGGCATCACTGTGAGCGGTTTGCCCAATGGGTCGATAATTACCAACTTGTTTTGACCTGAATTGGATGATCTGGACACCAACCACAGGTGGTTTCAATTTGACGAGGCTACGTGCCACACAGCTCACATCACATTGAATATATTTCACAATCAATTTGAGTACATGGTCAGATGATGGTGAATGTGATGTCAACTGTTCAACAAAACCATACGATAGGCCGCTGTGAGGTTTCTGTTTGGGTCCACAAAGCCAACATAACTCAAAGAGCACATTTGGTGGCAATTTGAACCATTCCACACTTAATGACATTAATAGCCCTTTCAAACGAATAGGAAATATCAATAATTAAATTATTTAGTATGCGTTTAATGAAAGAACCGATTTAACGTTCTTCTTACAACCTTTACCATCTACTCCATTCGCCATACATTCACATAATTGGCCATTATACCCCTTCAGTCAGGATTACGACCTAGTTTCTCAGACCACTTATGTCCTGTGTGTTAATTTTATACATGTGCGCCGGGACCTACAGTTTAAAATCGATTCCGAACGACAGATTTTTGAGAAACTTTTCATGGCAGTTTCATTTACTCTCAAAGTTTTTGCCAGAAATCTGTTGAGAAGAAGTCGCCGAAGAAATATTTTTTCATATTTTCGTTTTGATATCTGACCTGGGCTTTGAACCCGGGCCTTATGTCTAATATGCCAACAGCCATTACCTACTAGACTACGACGACTTCAATTCCATTCGCCATACATTGTACATATTTAATTCCTAAGTTTTGATGTAATGAAGTACTGCTTAGCCTAGTATAACTGAACAGTTGAATTCACGAAATTTATTCCATAATCTATTATACGAATTCACAAATGAATTCTTCCTACATTTGCGTACAATTCTAATTTTACGTATTTTTTTAATATTTTACTAAAAGCCACCACCTAAATCAACAATAAAGATTTGCATTGAATTGATTAAAATAAAAACAAAAAAACCGAAATTCCAGTTCCTTTTGCGTTCCGTTTGCTGTTATTTATGCCAAATTTGGTCGATAAATCATTTAATATTAAAGGGTCCTCCAAATTGCATGAATGCATGTGTACATGTACATATGTAGTTAAAGCAGTAACTACAACAATATTTAAACATAAATAAATAGATAAAAACATATAAGAGAGCTTTTTAACAATTTCGTTTTTTCTTGTTTTTTATTTTTGGTTTTTTTTTTTTTTGGCCAAAAAATAAATCATAAATCTCGTTAACGATTTGCAAAATGTGAATTTGTTATTAAATGCTTGAATTGCTATCATTTACAAACAAGTGAATTATTATTTTTTTGTTTTTTGTTTCTATTTTTCAGAATATTTTACCAAAGGCTATGGCATTATGATTATTTTTTTTTACCATAATGTGGGAATGAACAGTGACTACTAAAAAGAATGACAATTTGCTTAATTTGCTTTTTATGGGTGTATAAGTACTGCCCGCTTAAATCCACTCATCCATTTAGGCATATTCCCAGAGAAATCATTCATGTTTTGATACGAAAACAAAGTCATCGTGACTGAATTGAACACCAAGTGGCATGGAATTTTGTTCGCCTTAAATTTAGATCTTCGATCAGATACAGAACAGTATTCAGTTGAGCTGTGAAATTAATCTCCAGTGCTATATAGAGTATATCCCCAAGCACTTCAGAGTTCTGATTCTATTTAAAAGATCAAATTAACTCAACGTTTTATAGCAACATGTGCCCAATGACAAGTGCCCTTCAGAGAGTCTGACTGCCTGAAATTATTTATATTGCCGCTCAACTAGAATTTATGCCAAAAAAATTCTTAGTGATCGAACACTGCAATAGTGTGAACATACACACATAATTGGTCATTGCAACCCTTCAACCAGAACTACGATCTAGTTTCTTACACCACTTATGTTGCGTGTGTTAATTTTATACAGAGTGGCGGGACTTACAGTTTAAATTCGATTCCGAACTGCAATTTCATTTACTCTCAGAGTTTTTGTCAGAAATCTGCCGTTTTTGTTTTTGATGTTTGACCTGGACCTCACGTCTAATAAGCCAACATCCTACCTACTAGACTACGGCGACTTTATTTATTCTCAGAGTTTTTGCCAGAAATCTGCTGAGAGGAAGTTGCCGAAGAAATATTTTTGTATATTTCGCTTTGTTGGAGATGTCTGACATGGGATTTGAACCGTCGCCTTACGGTCAAATATTACAAATCTACAAATACTACTACACTACAACGACTTCATAGTGTGAACATTTCTACCAACAAAATTGTACATTTTAAAGCAATCAAACTCGTTTCAAAAAACAGACCGACATTCTCGGTTAAATAAATCTACTTAGAATCTCCTTCCTAAGGCATGGATTTAGCACAGAATTTGAAAAATCATTCTTCCAAAAACTGGAGCAATTTCCCAAAAAGCTTTGCTACTCGCCGCAGTTACTCTCATTACTCTCACAAATGTTGAGGTTTTTCAAATCACATAAGAGAGAATGGGTCGAATAATGTCATAATATAGCATCATTGTTGGCTTACGAACCCTTTGTTTGCTGTAATAAAAAAAAATTGTCTATGTTTTCTTAGTTTCGCTAGAAACTTTGTGCAAATCTGATGCTTATTATCTAAACCTTCTGTTGACAATAATGGAGACAATGGTACCCCGAAAACAAATACAACCACACGACGGCTTGTAAAAGATGAAAGAATTGTCTCAATTCGTCGGCCCTTAACGCCACAGTCAGAGAACTCCGAACACACCCTATTGAGCCAATATAGTAAGCAAGACATTACAATACAAAGGAAACACATCAGCTCGATGTTATCGAGTCTCCATTATAAAAAGATTTGCGACGTTTGCCAACACCAAAAATGGTCACATAGGTTTACAATTTCGCCATGAATAAACGAACAACAGAATTGGCAAATTTAGTGTAAAGTGCAGCCAAAGGCTGGCAATGCAACTTGAATGATACACTGTTGGTACGGTTTATGCTACGACAGCATTAATGGACCGTACTCACCATTAATTCGTCATTACACTTGGTTGCTTGATATATCAGTTATGGCTACCAGTTATGGCTAACTGCCTTAGCGCTACACATAGAGAATATCCAAAACGCCAAATTAATTATTATTTAATCAGTCGGTTCTCCCAAATTACCATGGACGAACACAACATTCAACAACACATGCCAATAAAAAAAACAACATTCTTAGGGCAACGTACCTAGTGTTCCGCCCATTTTATAATCGCTATAATCGTCTTACCGAGAAGGCTACTTACAATGTGGTGAATAAATTTGAAAAATCGACCAACATCTGTACGTCAACAAAACGCAAGATTTGCCGAAAACATCTCTGCAATCGGTGAGAACTATTTCACATTGCTCAAAAGAACTCCGCCTTTCTTTCGCAAACCACAACTTGGAAAATTTTGAGTCTTCACTTGGGCCTGCAGCAGCACAAAATTCAACTCATTTAGACATTTAAGGAAAACAATCACTGGCTGGGCTCTTCAACAGTTGGCAAGTGATGCTAATTTTCGTAGAAAAATTATCTTCAACGATGAGGCGCATGAATGGATACGTAAACAAACGAATTTGGGACAACAGCAATCCTTTTTGATATACAAGAGCATACAATATTTACTGAAAAAGTTACTATTTGTTGTGGATTTTGGTCTGGTGGCAGCATCGGACCATTATTGTCAACGACGAGTGCAGTAGGTCGATGATTACCAACTCTTTTAGGCATATATGGAATAATCTGGACACCAGTGACATGCGGCACTACGTGACACACAGCTCATGCCACATTAGATATTCTGATGATATTAGAACGATTTAAGGACATGGTCATCTCACTTGAAGAACCACCGAGGCAATGCAGTCGCAGGCGTATGCAAATAAGCCACAAACCACAAAGATCCTTAAAGCCAGTATAACCTATGCCAACAGTTTGATTCAAGCGTCAGCGAAGTCGTACGTAATAGATTTTGTTTTATTTAAATTTAAAAGTAGGAAGCCGTAGTGTAGTAGATGGTGTGTCGGTTTATTAAACGTAAGGCCTCGGTTCAAACCCCACGTCAGTCTTCTTCAACAAAACTATATGATATAATATTTCTTCGGCGACTTACTCTCAGCAGATTACTGAAAAAACTCGGAGAGTAAATAAAAAATTGCCATAAAAAGTTACCCAAGAAGATCTGACGTTCAGGGTCGAATTTAAACTGTAGGTTCGGCCACTTAGTGGTGTAAGAAGTTAGGTCGTAATGACCAATTATTTATGTATGTGTGATAGGATGCTCTTAATCAAAGATTGACAAAGTATTTTAGCAGAATATCTCGAATACAGTAAATGACTGATGGCAGTAGCTTTTACTGTATTGCGTTTTGAATACGTTTGTGGTTGTTGTTGGTCATTTAATAATGTTTTATATGGTGATTTTCCAAGAGATTTATTTATTTTATTTATAATTTTATTTCATTTTATTTTTGTTTCCCTTTCTTGGGAGGCTCATTTGCAATTCACATGTATTCCGTATAACCGAGACCAATATTCAGCGAAGCAGGCATGTATGTCCATATTGTAGTATTATGGTCAGATTTAAAGAAATAATCACAGAAAAATGTAAATGGATAGTGGATAATGGATAATACTGTTAACCAGGAAATCTAACTGACAATAAAGTCAGTAACGACAAAACGGATTATGGCAACGACCGCGACAATAATATAAATTAGATACAATAACAACAAGAACCACAACAATACATGCATGCAATATTGCATTGGTATGTATATAATTGTATGTAATTTGATTAAGAAATCATTCAAGTGTGGCACATAAATCATTTTATATGCAAACTTTTGAAACACATACACATACAAACCAAAAATAAAATAATAAAACAATAAACAAGCCAAGGCATACATACATTATTACATACATATGTAGTTTAAAGATATTCTAGTGAATATAATTCGTGTAACAATAAATGGCAATATTTCTTAGCCATAATTCTATTGGAATCCTTTTCCAACATTTTAAACAGCGGAACTTTATTACCATAAATAATTGTCATTTTTCATAATTTTTTTTCAATGAACAAACGACAGATAATGACAAACAAACAAACAAAAAAATCTTATTTTATTCACTTTTTCTGTTATTTGTTTAATACATGGTATTAATTTCAAACATATTTTATGGTTGTTACCGAAAATAAAATAAAAAAAAGCCAGCAAAAAAAAAAAAAAAACAAGGAAAACTTAAAAGAAACTAAACCGCGTTTTTTTTATACAAAAGAAAATAAAGACATCGCATGACACTCCTCAAAAATATTCAAATGTTCTAATATACAGTGTGATACTTAATGTCATACCCTTTAGTATTATTGCAATATTAAACCTACCCACCTACCTACAACCGTATTGTACATACAAATTTAGTTGCAAAATTAAAATTATAAAAAAAGAATTTGGTCTTTTGTAATAAAGACCTTAAAATATAATTTTTTGACAATTGTAGGTGTTTTATATTCCTCCTTGTCTAGGTAGGTAGGTAGGAAAATTGAAGAAGATGAGGCTTAACACAAGGTTCAAGGTCTCATGCTTTTCGACATACGGCTAAGCCATCATAAACGGTGCTCATTTCAGCTGTATCTCAATCTTTGCTGATAATCAAACCTGCTATTAGATACCTATTGAGCGTTACGGTCAACTCTAGACTCATTCTTTCAACATTCTTTCTGGGAGCTCCAGTGTCTCACTAGCAAAGTTTCCTGCGTACAGAGAGCCCACTAGTGTACGTAGACTCCTTCCGCAAGCCTCGCCAATCGAATTAGCTATGCCACTTACATAACATACATGCATTCATCATTGGTCATTACCACCCTTTAGTCAGGATTACGACCTAGTTTCGCACATCACTTATGTTGTGTGCGTTAATTTTTATACATGTGTGGTGGGACCTACAGTTTAAAGTCGACTCCGAACGACTGATTTTTGAGAAACTTTTCATGGCAATTTTATTTACTCTCAGAGATTTTGCTAGAAATCTACTGAGAGGAAGTCGCCGCAGAAATATTTTTTATATTTCGTTTAGTTGGAGTGCCTGACTGCGGTTTGAACCGAGACCTCACGTCTAATAAGCCAACACACTACCTACTAGTCCACGACGACGTAAGTGGCTATGCCACTTACCTCGGTTAAATTGGCAATTAGACAAAAATTCTTCCAGGACGACAAACTATCCTGGGTCAAAGAAAAATCTTGCTCCGCTGCCAAACTCAATTGGCCCACGATGGATAGAAGACAACTACGGAAACACGATCGCAATGTCATCTCGATTACAGTGGCCATGCTTACTGGTCATTGTCTTATGGAAAGGCATGCGGAAAAACTGTAGCTCCCGCCAAACGACTTTTGCCAAGGGTGTGGGTCTGCTGAAGAGTATAAAACTGTTATCCGCTTTCTTTCCTTGTGGCTCTCCATTCCTTGTCAGCTTAAAACAGAGATATCATCCATTGATATCAACGATGTAGCTTCGTTTATTAAACTTTCAGGTTGGTTTCCAGCAAATGCCAGTTGTGCTTTTGTGTGCAGCTCCTTCGATAAGTTTGGTGGAATTTGATCAGTACAGAGACTGAGCTTACCGGTAACGTCACCGGGCCGTTATGTAAAGCTCAAGTGAGCTTTGGTAATCTAAGCTACCGCTCCAACCTACCCACCGAACTTTATCTTCTTCCATTTTATTCCTCTGAGACAAATTATGTTTCGTAAAGTCTCTTTCCTGAAATATTGGCACTTCGAACTCTCGAACGTTATACAATGGCTTAAAAATTGCATTATAGTTGCGATGTCTTCACGATATATATGCAGCTTGAGTCATAGTCCGCCACGCCACAATGGTTCTTTTGTCCATTTCAAGTTTTCCAACTATACGGGTTATCCTAGAGCATATTTGTAAACTCTTCTACTTCTCTGCGATGTTTCCAACCCATTTCGTCTTCAAACCACCGAAAAGCATTGGCTTTTCAATACTTATGTATGAGATTACCATGCTCTAAAACCGTTCGTGAGTTGTGTAGCATGTAGCTCTGTCTTGTTGAAGCCAAATGTGATTAGCGTCCAGATCATTAAACTCAGGCCAAATGGGCTTGGTAATCATTGACCTATAAAGCTCGAGATTTCGAATACAACAAGTGACAACAAACCTTTTTCCTGTCTAACCATTCAGTATTTTTCCCAGAAATCCATGGCATGCATAATTCTATAAGATTTCAGTTTAGTTATGATTTGTTTTTGTTACATTTTGATTTCTTTGTTTATTTGTTCATCATTTTATGAATTAATATTTCGAATATAAAAACAGTAATGGCAACTGAAATGAATATCAAGTAGTACAACCAAATCCAATACAAGTCCTGTACGGCTAAAGGCTTCTTGTCTTCGGAATATGAAATATTCAATTTGATTATTCTACCTGCGGCAGTCACATCATCGAATGACTTTCTCTTCATCCAATACTCCAAAAGTCCTGATTCCCAAATAATTAATGTGAGCCCATGTAGGCGCTTGAGGAAATATGAGTTATTTCCCAGCGGTATAGCAAATTGTATAAACGGGTAAGGACACATGGTAGAGGAATAACGAAAAAGCTTAGTCTGATAATAAATTTCCAGGCTATTAAAGTAAAACATTTTGGAAGAAGTGACATGATATGCATAACGTGGATCAAGTGTATCGCGTAAACGTGAATAGTCTTCGAGTTTAGGAATAATCTTAAATTTTTTATATAAAAATGAAAGGGAACCATTAGTTATTATGTGAAAATTTTTAAAATCTACTGTCAACGTTGCCACTTCAATGCTTGATTCATAAAGTTCTTGATAGTTCTCTATTTCTGGTCCATAAGGCGAAAGAGTTGCAAGTGATTGCAAACGAGCACTAAATATTGTGGTAATCGTTAGTCCCGTTAGTAACAATACAACATAAATCTGCTTAAGCGATAATTATTGATAAACAGAAAAAACAAAACATTGTCCCAATACTCCTCTTATTGCTATATCATTTACTAGAATTTCTGGCCAGCCATAATGTTTTCCGCCATAACATTTGATGCTAAGAAATGCCATGAAGAAGACGAAAGTAAATATAGAAATTAACATGAGGACCGTAAACATTTCTTTGGATTGCAGAATTGCCGAATATAGTTCCTTGGTTCCCATACGTTTCAACATGGGTAGCAGAATACACCATTTGCCGAACTCAATGGGATAAGAATATTCTTCTCGTTTTTCTTTTATATTAAAAACGCTAATTGGTATATCTATAGACGAATTGCCTACATACTTAACAACTTCACCAATGGACAATATTTTATCAAATGGTACTTTAACTGGAAAATAAAGCGAAGCATTTAACGCCTCACTTACAGCTTTCACAAAGCGGCCAATGTAGCCCACTAAAACCGTTTTATTGTTCTCATCATAGTATTCCATTGAACGTGGCTCTTTATGATCGGCTATGGTGCGTAGTTTATAACCTTTTAAATCTTTTAATCTGTCTGGTAACATTTGGAAATCTTTTGCCTTGCCTCGGTATACACCAAATTCTATCTGGAACTCTGGAAATATGGTGTATTGGCTGTATATATAGGTCTTATAAAAATTCTTTAAGATGACAACAACATTTAGCATTTTTAGCTTGTGGCAATGTTTGAAAAAATCTCTTAATTGGTGTAAGTGCTTAGCAAAGCTCCAATGATCCATTATTATGATTATCCTTGTATAACGCATATCATTTAGTATTTCAGCCAATTGTTCCAATATATTTCGGCTGTATGCTGATGAACATGCAATTGCTAAAATTTCATTATTGAAGTGTTTGTGATACTCTGTCGTTATATTTTCTGTTACCACTGTTACGGGTGTTTCACTGATTTTAATCCACTCTAATAAATTATGGCAATACAAGTATTTGTTTCCTTCATTGAGCATTAGAATGCCATCAAAGGCTTTTTGCTGGTAGAACTTCTTCAATAGATCCTCGTGAAATATTTTCTCATTTTCACTTTCAACTGGAAATTGACATGTAAGTTCACTTTCTGCGAATTTAGTGCTCAGCATAAAAATAAATATTGTACGTAGTTGTGACATTTTATTCTTGAAAGCTATGTGATGGTTAAAGAACGTTAATGAATTTTTAAAAAACTCAATTTTATATCACAAAGTTATTTTATAATAAATGCAGTTGGCTTTTCTGGGCTTTGAAATACCACAGAAGTATGATTGAATTGGTCATTGCAACACGTAGTTTAGATTACATGAATTTATAGTGAAGCATTTTTCATTAATTAAATTTTAGTTCAGTACTTCAATTATTTTAACCCATTTACGCTGCCATGCTAATTTGGACACACTTCGTTATTTAGGGTGTAGAGAAAAGTATTGATTGACAACTACTAGGAAGACGTATGTTTATAAAAAGTATAGAACGAATAAATTTTATTTGCTTTTAATGCCATAATAAACTAGTCAAATTGTAAACGTAAAAATCATAAATTCCTTTATTTGATCAAATACGAACCGTAATAAATCAAACGAAATGATATTTAGTTTAATAAATTATTTATAACCGATTGTAGAACGCATTAAACAGTGCAGTACCAATTTGAGTATAATGCTTGCAAGCATAAATGTACGCTAACTCACGTCAATCGAGATTTATTACAGTCAAGCCAATTCGGTTTAACTATAAAAATTTGTTTTGCACCAAATTTCTTAGATACTGTTACTCTTCTAATATTTATTGTGGCAGATCAATTAACTCTGTTTTTTAGCTGCAATTTAATGCAATCATAACGTCTATTGTTTTAAATTTTTTACAAGATCTGATTTATTAGGTAACCATGATACGAAGGCAATTGTACTAAGAAATAATCCCTGACAATGTCAAGAACATGGTAGTCGTCATAGTGTAGTAGGTAGTCTATTGGCTTATTAGACGAGAGGCCACGGTTCAAACCTCAGGTCAGACATCTCCAACAAAACGAAATTTGAAAAAATATTTCTTTGGTGACTTCCTCCAAGCGGATTTCTAGCAAAAACTCTGAGAGCAAAAACAATTTCCATGAAAAGTTTCCCAAAACTCTGTCGTTCGGAGTCGATTTTAAACTGTAGGTCCCGCCACTGATGTATAAAATTAACACACATAAGTGGTGTGAGAAGTTAGGTTGTAATCCTGGCTAAAGGATTGTAATGACCAAATATGTAGTATGATATAATAAATACGTTGTAAATATAATGCCATTTGCACAATGGCTAACAATTGTGAGTCTCATGTGCCAGCAGGATCGGCAGGCGATGGTGCTCCCAAAAACAGCAATAAACTGCGAAGCAGAGATTTCAAACATTTTTCAAAAATGCATGAACGGCATGTTCGGCGTTTATAAAATCAATTCATATCATTGGTTAGAATTAACATTCATAGCAGATAATTATGGTGGAGTTTATTCAACACGAATCTAATTCCAAAAAGCGTTCTTTGAGTCAAAAGAGTGGTTACTAACCTCAATTTAGTCCTACATAGTCTGATGGATGGTTTTGAATCGTTGATTGAATTGATTTTGAAGTTTTGATTGCCCCAAACTCATTTATTTTGAGAAGGGTATTTACATCTTTGCATGTTTCCTTTCGTTGAGTATATATTTTCAAAAGTTCATTCCCACTCCACAGGGAGATTAGGTCTCGAATCTCGAAAACATGATAGACATAGCTACGCCAAATACTTTTATTTATTCAGCAAATGAAAAAACATGAATCAGTTATTATTTCGACGAACAATGGCTAGACTTTACCTGAAATAATTATAAAAAAGACCGTATTGCTCGTCTTTCATCATTAAATATTGTATCACGCTCCTGATAAGCTTCCGTATCACATACTTTATGAAACGTGTCATAACAGAAACCGTCGTAGTTGGAAAAATTGCAAGAATCCACTTTGCATTGCAAAAATGTGTACCCCTTTTACGTGCGAAAACAAATAAAACTTTTGTTTTTGTTTTCCTGAATTCTACAACGTTCTCAATGCCGTTTTCATTTGGCTTCAAATGGGTTAAAATACAATATTTGTTAATAGAATAATGGGTTCTGTCTAATATGTAATAAGGGCATAAGGCGATAATGGCGCTGGGAATAGAAAGCAATTGTTTGAATGAATTTTATGATTTTCTCATAATTTTAAATCGGTTTGCTTTTGCCTTCAATTAAATTAATTTTTGTTCAAATAATGTAAGAATAATCATAATTCAAGCAAATATCTGAATTAAAATACTGATATTTTGCCATCTCACTCCCACCCAAATATTGAACTACAGAAATCAGTTGTAATACATACATAATTGGCCATTATAAAATATCCCTCCCCATTAAATTCAATATATGTATACTAACAATTTATTATAGTAAAATAGAAAATAAAAGGAATCATATATATTATTTCTAAAGCACTTTTTTTTTGTCGGTTGCAAATATCTCCCATACCACCGCATCAAATTTAATGAATGATATCTCATTTTAAAGCTTATATCTAACACTAATGACGAAAAATAATTAGAAATTGAAAAATTAATATTTTCATTGATAAAAATTATATTTTATATAGAACTGCATGATAATACTGTTGTCATTATGATTATATGTGTTTGTTCAAGTGTGGTAATACATAGTCGCTTAATAGTAATGCAGTTCTACATAATATAGTATGTATTAAAATCCATTGTGGCAATACCGCTATTTACTATAATGACGTTTATTACTAAGTCAGTTATATATAATATGCATATTAAGTTGTAAAAAGCTGTTTTGGCAATACTTTGCAGTAGTTGTTAGATCAAGTGCGGTAAACAGGGTCGCTTAATTGCAATGCTATTCCACATAATATATAAAGTTGTAAAAGCCATTTTGTTAATGTCGTTATTGTCATGGCATTGTTTGTTTTATGAAGTGTAGTAATACGGTGTCTTTTAATATATACATACATATGTATATATAGTGTCAGCTGATATTTAACAGTTAAAAAGGTTTTAAGAAAAATCAGAACCGGTCTTTTCACATGGGCGGTTATACGTGGCTTTTTCTCGAGTGCGTACGTTTAAAGATATTTTTGTTTGTATTAAGGATTCGTACGGGCAAAATGTTAACGACGATCATATCATTACCTCTAACATTGTATTCAAAGAAGTATTATAAAAGCATTTAAACATATGTATGTATGTATGTAAATATGTATGATATATTATGATTTCTAATATTTTTATACTTTTAATAAAATTTCAATTAATTATTTTAATTTTATGTTACAAAAATGACAACTAACGGTGCGAAATATTCGCACGGGTCATCTAGTTAACATTAATCATATAAGTTCCTTACTTGGCAAATGTAAAGAACAAACTAAAGTTATTAATTCAAAATGCATTATGAAATAAAGAACATGAGAAAACAATAAATTCGGACAGAGGAACAAAACTGAATCGGACCAACTATATAATTTTACTTAACGAAATAATAAAATTTAAGGAGAGAAATATGAATGAATTTTTGTAATCATAACTTACAGATTATGTTTGTCCACAGCAATTGAGATGATGGGCCCAGCAGTCAATGTGTGTTGTTGTTGTTATCTAAATTCTGTTTCAGGAATGATTAGTAAAGATCATTCATATATCTTACAAATGAAAAGATTAAGCAAAATATACTTAAAAATTACACTTAAAGAAAAATGTTAATAATAAGAAAAAAGAAATTAATAAAAATTTATATTTACTGCTAATAATTATCAAAATAGTTTAGAAAATTCAAAGAGGTTTAAAATTAAAAATAATTCATTATATAAATATTTGGTAAAACATATTTAATTGATATTTTAGGTTAGTATAATTTTCAAGTTTATAGGAAAGATTATTTTTGAATATAAATTAAAATAATTATACAAAAATAAAATTATAAAGCAATAATTATAAATCAATCATTTTTAAGTTTTAATTTTAAATAGGTTATAATTGAACTAGGTATAGGTATAAATTGAACATTTTAGTTTTAGGTTAAGTTTGAGGCAATTGATAATGATTTTAAACACATTTTAATTAGGCTTAAAATTCTTTAAAATAATTAAAGATTTAAATAAATTTTAAATTTAAATAATATTTAGTATGTAGGAGATTCTTCTAAAACTGAGAAAACTTATTAGAATTCTTTATAAATATAATATGAAAAGATAATATCACTTGATTTAGAAATCCATGTGCTTCCAGAATCTTCTGTGGAAGTCCAGTTATATTTGGGCTATGGTGGAATGCATGACCATAAATTTTACCAGCACAGATGATATGATGAAAATTGATGCAGTACGACAATCAAATTATCTCCTGTAGTCTTCTGATTTTTTCTCTTTTCACTTTTCTTTTTCTTTTTTCTGTACTTTTTCACTTTTTATTTAAAATTTCATTTAAATTAATATTTAAAAATTTTCTTTTAGAAGCACTTGCAGACTTCTGCACTTGTTGAGCTTTATTTTGTAAGTCATTCTTTCTGCTTGAAATTATAATCTAGCAAGCTTACATCACTTCCAATGAAAAATATCATTTTAATAGAATATGCATTAGATATTTAAGATAAAGAGGGATAGATATAATAGACATATTAGCATTAATTGTACTATGTATATAGAAATCATACGATAATCACATGATAATCACTGATCTTGCTATAAATAACGGGACAAGACAAAAGTCTATCATGCTATAAAAAAAATATGTAATAATACAATGTAAAGGTGACAGTACGTAACAAAAGTTGTGTAATAAAAAAAACAAGACGTTAATAGTGCAGAGAGAAAAAATATTGTTTTCGTAAAATCGTAACATCATCCACAAATGGGCCTCTTGGCTGAAGGCGATTTTTCAATGAAGATTAGCATCAGTTTCAAGTACTCCAGAGCCTACGATCGGCTATGGTGATTTGAATAAAGAGATTGAATAAATGGCAACTAATTTGACAACATTCAAATGGCAACATTCTTCAATAAAGAAAGGAAAACAGCAGCGAAACGATTTGTTCGTTTTCAATTTGCTGGTTTTGATGCAAAGCTACAACTTACTGCGGTCGATAAGTCCCAGTTAAGGGAACTCGGCATATATTGAAAGTGAATTAATTAACATAAAAGCATGGCGAATTCCATCATGATAACAACAACCTTGGGTGCGACTATAAAGGCTTTGGTGATTTTGATATCTGCAGAAATGATGTAATGTAATGGTCTTAATGGTGTAAGTCTTGCTTCATAGAAGCCTCCAAAACGCACTTGGATTAGTTTTTCGATAAGAAATTTTTTCATACACCCAATACTTTTCCACAAAATATATCCTTAAAGTGCAAAGAGAAACATATCTTGGAACATATTACCCATTAAAGAACCACATTTATACCATACCATTGTCCTTTTCAAACATTTACTCCCATACGAGTATACATAAAACCTTTTTCGATTTTGTATGAAAATTTATTTCATAAACTTTTCATAAATCAAAAACAATTTTTATGAATATAGAATTTAGTATGAAGAAACGTTAAACGTTAGTTCACACTATTAACAGGAGTTGCCTTAACATTGTTTCAAACCCATCAATAATTTTTATTATAAAATTTCCCTTTTCCAGAAACCATACATCATTTTTGTTTTTATTATTATTTGATTTCATTGTTTATTTCTTCATCATTTTATGAATTAATATTTCGAATATAAAAACAGTAATGGCAACTGAAATGAATATCAAGTAGTACAACCAAATCCAATACAAGTCCTGTACGGCTAAAGGCTTCTTGTCTTCGGAATATGAAATATTCAATTTGATTATTCTACCTGCGGCAGTCACATCATCAAATGATTTCCGCTTCATCCAAAAATCCAAAAGTCCTGATTCCCAAATAATTAATGTGAGTCCATGTAGGCGCTTGAGAAAATATGAATTCCCTCCTAGAGGAATAGCAAATTCTAACATTGTGTTGGGACACATCTTGGAGGAATAACGAAATAGCTTAGTACGATAATAAATTTCCAGGCCACTAAGATAAATTATTTTGGAAGTAGTAACCAAATATGTATAACGTGGATCAAGTGTATCGCGTAAAAGTGCAAAGTCTTCGAATTTAGTAAAATTCTTAAATTTTTTGTACAAAAATGAAAGGCTGCCATTTGTTATGTTGTGAAAAGCTTCAAATTGTCCTCTCAACATTGCAACTTCATTGTTTGATTCAAAAAGTTCTTGATAGTTCTCTATTTCTGGTTCATAAGGTGAACGAGTTGCAAGTGACTGTAAACGAGCACTAAACATTGTGGTAATCGTTAGTCCCGTTAGTAACAATACTACATAAATCTGCTGGAGTGACAATTTTTGATAAGCAGATAAAACAAAACATTGTCCCAATACTCCTCTTATTGCCATATCGTTTACTAGGGCTTCTGGCCAACAGTAAGATATTCTTCCATAATATTTATTGCTTACAAATGCTACGAAGAGTAATAAGGTAAATATAGAGATTAACATGAGGACCGTAAATACTTCTTTAGAGTGTAGAATTGCTGAATATAGTTCCTTGGTTCCCATACGTTTCACGGTGGGTAAAAGAAAACACCATTTGCCGAATTCAATGGGATAAGAATATTCGTTTTGTTTGCCTTTTACATTCTGAACGCTAATTGGTATATCTATAGACGAATTGTCCACATACTTCATAATTTGGCGATCGAATAATATCTTATCAAATGGTACTTTAACTGGAAAATAAAGCGAAGCATTTAACGCCTCACTTACAGCTTCCACAAAGCGTCCAATGTAGCCCACTAAAACCGTTTTATTGTTCTCATCATAGTATTCCATAGAACGTGGTTCTTTATGATCAACTATGGTGCGTAGTTTATAACCTTTTAAATCTTTTAATCTATCTGGTAGCATTAGTAAACTTTTGATTTCTGGTCGGTATACACCAAATTCTATCTTAAACTCTGGAAATATGGTGTATTGGCTGTATGTATGTGTCTTATAAAAATTCTTTAAGATGACAACAACATTTAGCATTTTTAGCTTGTGGCAATGTTTGAAAAAATCTCTTAACTGCTGCAAGTGCTTAGCAAAGCTGCAATGATCCATTATTATGATTATCCTTGTATAACGCAAGTCGTTTAGTATTTCAGCCAATCGTTCCAATATATTTTGCCTGTACGCTGATGAGCAAGCAATTGCTAAGATTTCATTATTAAAGTATTTGTGATACTCTGTCGTTATATTTTCTGTTACCACTGATACTGGCGTTTCACTGATTTTAATCCACTCTAATAAATTATGGCAGTAGGAGTATTTGTTTCCTTCATTAAGTATTAGAATTCCATTAAAGGCTTTTTGCTGGTAGAACTTCTTCAATAGATCCTCATGAAATATTTTCTCACTTTCACTTTCAAATGGAAATTGACTTATAAGTTCACTTTTTGCGAATTTAATAGTCAGCATAAAAATAAATATTGTACGTAATTTTAACATTTTATTCTTGAAAGCTATGTGAAGGTTAAAGAACGTTAATGAATTTTTAAAAAACTCAATTTTATATCACAAAGTTATTTTATAATAAATGCAGTTGGCTTTTCTGGGCTTTGAAATACCACAGAAGTATGATTGAATTGGTCATTGCAACACGTAGTTTAGATTACAAGAATTTATAGTGAAGCATTTTTCATTTGTTAATGTTTAATTCAGTACTCCAATAACTTTAACCCATTTACGTCGCTATGCCAATGTGGAAGCACTTAGTTATTTAGGCAACTCAATTCGGTTTACCTATAAAAATTGGTTTGCATGATTGAACCTACACGACATCATTTATCCAGCAAAGGAAAGAACATGAATCAGTTATTATTTCGACGAACAATGGCTAGACTTTATCTAAAGTAATTATAAAAAAGACACTGCTGCTCGTCTTTCATCATTAAATATTATAGGCTTACAGTTCGACATCAGCGATTACTTTCAAAGAAAGCTTCCGTATCATATTTATAAAAAAATTTAACTTTTTTCTTGTTTTCCTGAAATTTTCAAAGTTTTTGTTTGGCTTCAAATGGGTTAAAGAGCAATATTTGTTTATAGAATAATTGAGTTTGTCTAATATGTAATGATGACATATGGCAATAACGGCGCTGGGAATAGAAAGTAATTGTTTGAATGAATTTTCTAATTTTCTCATATTAAAGTACAGTAGTCTTATGATTTAACGAACATTCGATTTAGTGAATATTGCATTTAACGAACACTAAAATTTTTCCTACATTTTGAAATTTAATTATTAATTATATTCTTAATTTTTACAGTGAATGTTAAGTTAACATAACTGAAAAATTTTGAAAAATGAAGAAGGAAGGCGAAACTATACCTTTAAATTGAATAGAGATAATAAAGTTGAAAAATCAAGTATTTTTACCAAATATGCCTTCCATAAATCAAGCAAAATGTGAGAAAATTTAAAAAGGTATGGTTTTCGGTGTTATTAGGTTGGATAGCTATTGGATGAAGGATTCCATAATAGGTTTCCTTACGGTTGGGCGTTATTTAAGACCGAATATATAGGTCACGAAGCTAAGTTGTACAATTTTGATTGTTCATTTACCAATTCATTTAGAAATAGGCCTTATCGCTGAAGAAGATTCTTGGATTAAAATTAAAATTTGTTGTCAACTACTCTACGATGTATTCAGTCAACACACGTCGTTGGCTGTGGTCGTTAATGATCATTTGGTAAAAGAGACTGAATAAATGACAACTAATTTAAAAGATGTAGCTTCAACAAGATGGCCCCTGGAAGACCATATATTATTTTCATCAGAAGGTTTGAAAGCTGAGAAGAAGACCGTTTTAGAACCAAACTATTATATGACAATTATTATTATCAGAATAAGGAAGGATAACAATGCGTCGAAGAGGAAACAGAGGCGCAATGAGTTCTTTTGATAATTCTGATTTCAAGATGCATCTCGCGGTGGTCGACCATTCCCTAGAAAATCAATGTAGTCATGAACAAATTTAAAAGAAACCTGCGTATAAACAGCATGGATGATTCGAGGAAAAAGTCATTCATCACAACCATTGGAAGAAAGCTCGATACTCAACTAAGATCGATTCTGGTAGAATTTGAACGAAATTATTTATTGTGAGCTTTTATAACCTGATCAAATAATCGATACTCGTTAACAATTAATGACATTGAAGCAAGAAATACAACTAAAATGGCCCCAATTTGTCAAAAAAAAGCTAATGAGTTGCGATATTGTAACACCAGACATCATATATTTTTCATCACCCGACTGCAACTGAGAGAGCTTGAATAATAAAAAAGTTGACCTGATCAAATGACCAATTCTTGTCAACAATTAATGAGATTGAAGCAAGAAATACCACCAAAATGGCCCCAATTTATCGAAAGAAAAGTTAATGAGTTCCGATATTGTAACACCAGACATCATATGTTTTGTTATATGATGTGATATATATATATATATATATATATATATATGTATATATAAAGGGTGTTTTTTATAGAGGTATAGAACTTTAAGTTGGCATTACTTTTCAAGATTTAACCCATTTAACAGCTGTCAAGTGATTTATTCTCATTCAATTCATCATGAATAGACTCACGCCTGAACAACGCTTGCAAATAGTGCAATTTTATTTCGAAAATAATGGTTCTGTGCGGAAAACGTATCGCGCACTACGTCCGTTTTTTCGTCGACAAAATCGTCCATCAGAGTAGTTAATTCGATTAACCATGGAACGTTTTCGCACCACGTTTACTCTTATTGATAACTCGCGTCCCCAGAGACGCCGTACGGTGCGTACAGAAGAAGCTATTGCTGCTGTAGAGCGTAGCATTGAGGAAGACCTGAATGAGTCCATCCGCCATTGAGCACAGGAATTGGATCTGTGTCCATCCACTTTATGGAAGATTTTGCGGAAGGTTCTTGGTTT
The DNA here is from genome assembly GCA_927399465.1 of Sarcophaga caerulescens. Lineage (NCBI taxonomy): Eukaryota > Metazoa > Arthropoda > Insecta > Diptera > Sarcophagidae > Sarcophaga > Sarcophaga caerulescens. The sequence continues at coordinate 116,874,966 of OV656872.1, read as the reverse complement.
GCGTGCTTACAAAATCCAACTCGTGCAAGAATTGAAGTCAAACGATCATCAAGTAAGGCGAAGATTCGTCGAATGGGCCCAAAACGAGATTACCGTTGTTCCCGATTTTCATAAGCGAATTTTGTTTAGCGATGAAGCGCACTTCTGGTTGAATGGCTACGTCAACAAACAAAACTGCCGCATTTGGAGTGAAGGTAATCCTCAAGTGTATGTGGAAACACCGTTACATCAAAAAAACTGACTGTTTGGTGCGCTTTATGGGCAGGTGGAATCATTGGTCCGTACTTTTTCAAAAACGATGGTGGTCAGAACGTTACAGTCAATGGTGATCGGTATAGAGCCATGATTACTAACTTTTTCATTCCTGAATTGAATACCCATGATGTCCAGGAGATGTGGTTTCAACAAGACGGCGCAACATGTCACACAGCTCGTGCCACAATAGATTTATTGAAAGACATGTTTGGTGACCGCCTAATTTCACGTTTTGGACCTGTGAATTGGCCTCCAAGATCTTGTGATTTAACACCGCTAGACTACTTTCTGTGGGGCTATGTAAAGTCATTGGTCTATGCGGTAAAGCCACAAACGCTTGACCATTTGGAGAACAACATTCGCCGTGTTATTGCCGATATACGGCCACAAATGTTGGGAAAAGTCATCGAAAATTGGACGTCCAGATTGGACTACATCCGCGCCAGCCGTGGCGGTCATATGCCAGAAATCATATTTAAAATGTAATGCCACAAGATTATGTTTCGGATAAATAAAATTCATGTCAATCGAATAATCCATCGTTGTTTTATTACAACTTAAAGTGCTATACCTCTATAAAAACACCCTATATATATATATGTATATATCTATATATATATAAATATGCATATATAATCCATAATTCTTGCAGATCTAGGATACAACAAGTGATAACAAACATTTTCTCATTTTCGACTTTTTAGTATGAATGTAATAAACTTTTGTTCATACCAATTGTTTGGAAATACGGGTTACCTAAGCAGAACATATTCTTCTATCCGAACAACATACACAAGCTAGCGCATATTGGATTGAAAGCAGAAACCATCGTTGACTCGCTCTGGACCGAAGATCTTACGTAGGACTTTTCTCTCGAATACTCTCAAGCCTGCTGCATCGGTGCTTAATAATAAAGCTTTTCAATTGCCTATTGAGACCATAGTAGCAGCTATTAACAATAGGGATCTTACGCTTATCTCCAGACTAACATCGTTTTTGCCAGAAACTGCATCGGGGGAGGATGCGCAAATTTGCAGAGTATAAGTTCCGTCGTACGAGAGAGGCCTCTGCTACTCAATTGCCTATTGAGAACATAAGAAGAAATATTTCTTTCTTGTCTCTCAGCAAATTCTTGGTAAAAACTTTGAGGGTAAATAAAATTGCCATGAAAAGTTTAAAAGTCTTTAAACTGTAGCTCCCGCCACTCATGTATAAAATTAACACACAACATAAGTTGTGTGAGAATCTAGGTGGTAATCCTGACTGAACTGTTGGAATAAGGTATGTATGTCTTTACATAAATCAATATTCAGCTGAGTTTTGTAGCGATTATTGTGAATTGAAGGAGGAGACTATGTTTTGTTGTACAAAGGAAAGGTATGTACTTGGATGTTATACTTTCGAACAAATTCAACCAGGATTAGACAGTACTGTTCTATAATACCGCATTTATATTTTTCTCTACGTCATACGGATAACACTCATTGAGATCTTATCGTTGGCTCCAATTGAGTTTAGAGGTCTATTAATATTCCTCACTTGCCAGATGTATGTACCTAATCTAACTGTAATTTGAAAGAAGTCTTGTCCATCAAATTAATTTATTGAGTAGTCTTATGAAAATTAATTTGAAGTTCCGTTTTCAATATTTAAATATACAGCTGCAGCATGCAAATGTGCAAGTAACTGTTATCAGGGTGTGTCATATTTTTGTATAAATTTTTTAAAAGCGTAACAGTTAGTTACACGGAAAACATGTTGTGATAATTGTTTAATATTTCCTCCAGAGATGTATAGTATATGCGACTAACGACTGTTGAACTTTATTCCAACTAATCTAATATGTTTCTAAACGGCACACTTCAATCATGTGTCCTACTGTTGACAGCTGCAAATCACGAATGGCATTTAAGAGCCCTTTTCACTTTATCATGGAAATACATATATTGAAACGATTTGATTTGATTTGATTTGATTTGTATTCACCATCATCATCATGGATCAATCCATCCATCCATCAACGGCATTTAAGATGAATATTTAACATTTTCCCATAAATCATATTTAATTAAGTTATTGAACATGAAAAACGTTTCGATTTGAAATAAATCAATTTAAATGATTTCTTCGAAGAACAAAAAGCAAAACAACAGAGAGCAAACAATTGACCGCAGTTGCAGGCAGATGCGACTTTTCTGATTTAGCGTGTAATGTCAATTATAAGCATTAATAATGACATAATCAAATCACTAATATGCCAAATACAAAATGATAAATTTATCAAATATTAATGATTTAGACAAACAACCATCGATCAAGAAAACCAAAAACTAAACAACAAACAATACATAACCACAACGGTAGCGGCAGCGTCAGCAGTAAAACTAAAACTGAAAGACCAAAAGAATTGAAACGAAACTAAAGTCGCATGTGGCATATTAAATGAAATAGATGAGAGCCAACAGATGAGCAAGCTTACTGCAAACGAAGAGACAGACAGACAGACAGCTAGACCATTGGACATATAACGTATCATCGAAAGACATATTTTGAATCAGCAAGAAAAGAAAAAGTTACAGTTAGAGATTTACTATTTAAAATTAAAGAATATTGTTGATTTAGGTTATGCGGTTTCATGATTAATTTCAATACCCTACAATTCTGCTGCAACTAATCGTGTAACCTGTAGTGTTTGACTGATAATTTTCAGGATAGAGGTTCTAGTGGAGTGTGATGCAATACATTGAGGTCTCAATAAAGTAATTTAAATAAATTTTAAAATTTGGAAATTTCTTTCTTAAATGCACATTACAAATCTTTGTTAGGCCTAGCCTTTTATACATGGGTGGCGGGACCTACTGTTTAGTGTCGACTCTAAAGTCCCCTAAAGAAATATTTCTTCATATTCCGTTTTTGTTGAGAGATGTCTGAGCCGGAGTTTGAACCAAGGGCGCTTGTCTAATAAGCCAACACAACATTACCTATTAATTAGACTACAGCGACTTCAGGAATTCAAAATAAAATCTCATTGTAAGAAACTCATCAAAATCTCCTTAGACGTTATAAAAGGCGACGATGTTAAAACAATGCATACATACATGATTGATCATGACAGCCATTCAGTCAGGATCACGACTAAGCTTCTAACACCACATACATATGAATAGCAGGACCTACAGTTTAAAGTCGACTCCGAACGACAGATTTTTGAGAAATTTTTTATAGTAATTTTATTTAATTTCAGAGTTTTTGCCAGAAGTCTACTGAGAGGAAGTCGCCGAAGAAATATTTTTTCATATTTCGTTTTGTTGGAGATGTCTAACCTGGGGTTCGGACCTTAGTTTATATCTAATAAGCCAACAAACAATTTACGGCGACTTCAAAACCATACAATTTTATATTTCGTATGAACAAATTCAGACTTCAGTAATGTTTCCTTTAATAAAGAGTTACACATTTCTTTCAGTTTCAGAAGTAAAGTTAAAATAAACTCAGTTAAAGGTACAATATCTACTATAATGCTTGAATCTTGCCATTATGTGTAAAACACAATGCATTTATGGACCGATTACAGTAGTCAATCCCAATCTGATAATATAGCTTTTGTTCAAGTTTTCGCAAATTTTGGACAATAACTCTTCGATAACTCCATAAATTTTGGATTTTATATGTGTCAGCTTTAGGAGATTATCCGCATAAAAATGTCTCTTAGCATAGTCCCACAAAAAAAAAAGATTCTTACGGCATTAAACCGCATGATCCTCGTGGCCAATTGTGAATTTGATTATTCTGGAAACTTCTCTTGCAATAAGTTGTGTTGCAACGATCGCGGTAAAAGGAAATCACTTAACATCCAGGAAACCAAAAATTCATATTACCCGCCACTATTTAATAGAAACGACATCTTTTCCAATGAGTACATTACTATGATTCTGATGACCACCAGCCTAATAACATCTGAAACACTTCCAGTCTCTGCAGATTTCTAGCCAATTCCTAGTAGAGTATGTCTTTTGGATCGGCAATTTTAAAGCAATTTCAGTTGTCAGGTCGTAAGATCGTAATTTGCAAATTACAGGTTCAGAATGGCGGATTTGATACTACGAAATGTATAAACTGGTACAATGAAGAAGTATGCCACCAATATGCCATTAAGTCCCTAATTGCTGAACAGATTACGTCATATCTGAATTACAATAATCTCTTGTCCCCATTCCAATCTGGTTTTCGCATTGCTCATAGTTGTACTACTGCGGTCTTGAAAGTAATTGATGACATGAGGCACGAATATGACAAAGGAAACGTCTCTCTTATGTGTCTACTGGATTTTTCAAAGGCCTTTGACAGGGTTAATCATTTAATCTTATGTCGAAAACTGGGGCACTATTTTGGATTTACAAATACCGCTTTATCTCTTATGGAGAACTACTTGTATGGGCGAGCCCAAAGAGTAATTATTGGAAATAGGCAGTCGGGGCTGAGGCGTATAACATCTGGTGTTCCACAGGGGTCCGTGTTAGGCCCCCTGCTATTTAGTATGTTCGTCAATGATTTATTTTCAGTATGCAGGTATACTAAGGTACATGCATACGCAAACGATATTCAGCTGTACATCTCAAACCGTATTGGTCTGATAGAGGATACAAGGTACAAACTTAATTATGACTTGAGGTCTACTTTAAAATGGGCTGAGGATAATAACCTTATGCTCAATCCTGGAAAATCTTACATTCTACCAATCAGTAGATGGGAATATGATTTGAGTTATTTTCCGACCATTTACTTGGGAACAAATCTCTTGTGTACGTTAGTAAGATTAAATACTTAGGATTTTGGATCAATTCCACCTTGTCATGCACTGACCATATTAATCATGTTGTGCGTAACGTAATTCGTAATTGTGCTTCGTAATTTACGAATGTCGTCTAACTTCACACCAGTTGAAGTTAAGAGGAAACTTATATATAATTCAATTAATACTTCCACTGATTAATTATTTTGCAGAGGTTTACAGTAAATTGGACTCTCTGTCACTACATAAGTTGCAAGTATCTTTTAATAATGCTACGCGGTATGTGTATGGAATACCCATAAAGAGACGGAGTTATTTGGCCTTTACACAAGTAAGTTTGTTGACCTCTCAAGATGGGACGGCAAATTTCATGTCTGAACTGCCTAAACAGTATTATTACCTCAAAAGCATCGATTTTCAGGAATCCACAAAAGGATAATATTATTTATATCCAGGCGCGCCTATAACAGTTGGTCACACCAATCGATGACAGGGCTTCCTCGATCTGGTCCTTCCAACGCAAGCAAGGTCGTGTTTTTACCGACTTTCGCAAATCTCCACATCAAATACCAGTCTCTCGGGAGCATCCTCCTCAATTCAAACTATATGGCCGAGCCAGCGCAGCCGCCTGGACGTTAATATGGTGCACAACGTCCATGTCGTTGAGGACCTCATACACCTCACTGTTGGATCGGATGCGAAAATTATCGCCAACTCGCACTGGACCGAAGATCTTACGTAGGACTTTTCTCTCTAATACTCCCAAGGCTGCTGCAACTTTGCTTAATAGTGCCCATGCCTCTGTGCCATAAAGAAGCACGGGGAGAATGAGCGTCTTGTAGAGTACACCTGTACCTCGGTTTACGCGGAACTCGGATTACGCGGTTTCGGTTTTTAAAATGAAGAAAAAAAATTTTTTTACTTATATTCTATTCAAACTGAAACTAATTTAACCATTGCACAATCTAATGGGATGACTTTATCCAGTGATGAGTCGGAAATCATAGAAATTCGTAAAAAAAGACTTGTTGTTGAAAATGATAGCGATTAAGTTAGCTTAAAAATTTTATGTTTTGTGCAATGAGGTACATAGTATATGTATGTGTATTTTTAATGGAATAAACGTTTATGTTTTTTTTTTACTTAAATCATACTTTAATAAATTATTAACAGTATAAAACTAGATTTTTTTCAATGAAAAAGCTTTTTTACAGTAGGTATTCGCTTTACGCGGTTTTTCCGTACAAAAATATAAATTTCGATTTACGCGAATTGGCCAGGAACGTATCTACCGCGTAAATCGAGGTACAGGTGTATTACCATTTCCATAGTACCATAAAAACAATCATCATAGCTTAGCAATAATGTAATATATATTATACCCCTACCACTTCTAAGGACAGGTTATAATGCATGCCTTATTATTAATAAAAATTATTTCGCCAGCAATGTGTCTTTAATTATTTTATTAACAAAATACTGATACCAAGAACTTAAAGGTATTTTTTTCCATTGTAGGGTATTTTAATAATCAACCATAAAGATTTTCGATATTTTTCTAATTCGTTTTCTTAGCAGAATAGATTCTATGTTTTGCTTTATTTCCAAAGAAAAACTTCAATAAATATAAGCAGAAGAGTTGCACGTGAAATCGTGCACTATTTATCTAAATCAGTTCAATTTAAGGCTGCAGCACTTGACAATAGCAACTTGGATACAAAAACTACATACTTATGGCAGACATACATGCATACATTCATATGGTATGTATACTAGCTAGGGTAGTCGTACGAATAAATATTATTCGGTTAATCGCGAAAAAAAACTGTGTTTTAATGATGTAATTACGATTTGTAATCTAAAAGCTTGGAAGAACAAAGATTATATAGGCGACCAGGAATTGATGATACCAACCTGGAATTTAATGAGAAATCGGAAAATCTGCACTTCTTTTTGGGCTCCAAGCTTAAGAGAAAAAAAAAAAACAGAAAAAAAACAGAATGACATACATCTTGGGGTTATTAAAATGCAATTAGTACCACATTAGAGAGTCTCGTCATAAAGCTATATTTTATCCCTTAGGGGACATATAACTGTCGTTGCCATTATTTCTGTGCTTTGTTTCAGTTTCATTAATTAAATTTTACCTGCTAAGCAGGGGATATGTCTATAGCAGCAAATTCCAGGATGATAGGGTTGCCAATTGTCGTAATGGGTATTTTGATTAGGAATTTTGTCTTCTCATTGAGTCTCTCCCAAACCAAATTACGTAGGCAGGTCAAATTAGAATCTTATATCATTTTGGAATTCAATGCAATAAAAAGACATAAGAACCATGATCGAAGCTTACAAATCTCTAACAGAAAGAGGAGTACACCTAGCGAAAGGGAAGGTTGAAAGAAACAAAGATTCTTTTCAAGTTAGATAGATTTGATTTGTGTGATTGTACTGGAAAGAGATTTGAGTCTTGAGATGTCTATCAGACTATTCGAAAATATTCAAGGAATAGTAAACGGCTGTCCTACTGTGCGTTGTAGACTTAAGGAATATAGTATGTACAGAATATTAAGCGTTTCGAACTAAATACATAGGTTCGTCGGCAAATGAATCACCAGGACACATACTGTGTGAATTTCAAGTACTAGGCAGGGTGTTATTCTTACGGACAACGAACAGCATCATGAGGCGCTACAAGATTTGTTGACTTATACGGCAAACCTATATATGTTGACAGCAGCATATATCGTTGAAACTATAAGTAGACTTATATGGCATATCACAACAGTTGTGGTTAGCCGTTCCTATGTGTAGAAGTTCCTAGTCTTTACGATCTGTCACACCACACCCCATATGTTGTGTTGCCTGTAAATAATAAAATTTAATTTGGCCTGAAGTGTTCTGGAGCGTAACTAAACAGAAATTAGTAGGACAAGTAATAAGTGGGGATAATGGATAATGGCATACCCAAAGAATGCCCAGAGACGATATAGCCAGGTCAGTGGACTGGAAATCACCAGGGAGTGTGTGGTAGGTAGTGATGTGAATACATGTAAAAGACCAGTGGAATCATAATTAGCGAGTATTTAGCTGGAAACTGCAGTTAAACTGGGCACTGGACTGCTAAATGTGGATTGACTTTGTTCTTGTCCTATGTTTCCCCATCTATGTATGTATGTTTCTCCCTGGTATAAAAATAAATAAACATATATACATACTTACATTCATAATTGGTCATTACAATAGTCAGGATTACGACCTAGCTTCTCAAACCACTTATGTTGTGTGTGTTAATTTTATATATGAGTGGCGGGAGCTACGGTTTAAAGTCTACTCCGAATGACAGCGTATTTTATTTACCCTCAGAGTTTTTACCAAAAATCTGCTGAGAGAAAGTCACCGAAGATATATTCAAATTTCATTTTGTTGGAAATGTCTGACTTGGGGTTTGAACCATGGCCTCACATCTAATAAGTCAACACACTACCTACTAGACTATGGCGAGCTACCATACATTATTAGTTTATTAATGCTAGTGTAACGAGTTTAATTAAATTTATTTTTTAAGTATGTTTTCTTTGTATAGATTATTCGATTATTATTCGAATTGTCCAATAGAATTAATAAATTTTGAGTATTCTAATATACTCGTAAACTCAGTTAAAATTTTAATTTTCAATCTTTTTTTTTTTTTTCTTATTTTTTCTCCATTACAAGTTTAAGATAAAAATCATAAATGCATTGAAATGTCAATTTGAAACAGGTAGATAGGTTTGGTCAGAAATGTTTGTTTGTGGATTTGTCTAGTTATCTCATACGTCTGTCCATATATCAGTTGCATTGTCTGTCCATTCATTCGTCTATTTGTTTAGCTAAAGAAAAGAAAGAGCATTATTATAAGCCCATCCCAAATCCTCAGTTAAACATAGGGTGTAACTTTAAATGAAAAGAAAAACAAAAACAAACAAATCCAGCTGATATGTCTGTCTGTTTATATAGTATGTATGTACGTATGTTATAATGAAAGACGTTTGTTTACTAATGCTATTCGACTATTTGATTGTAGTATTTTTATTTAGTTTGGTTAGTTGGCTTATTTATCTGTTCTATTTCTATTTATTTTTTTACTGCTCTATTGTAGCAAGATTTTTAACTACTGTTTTAAACATTTTTATTGGGATTTAATTTTGTTTTTTTTTTTTTTTTTGGATTTTCCACAAATGCCACAAAGAAATAAAGTGCTAAACATGTATTTGATATGAGAATCATGAACATTTCCTGACAATTACACATGAACTTGTAATGACACATGACCACGTTTTGGTTCCTTTTGGCAATGGAACAATCTACATAGACAAAGATTTGCCTTAAGGATTACATGTGACTTTAACAGCAGCAGCAGCAGAAACAACAGCAATAAAGAAAATAATTATAAAAATAAAATTAAAACATTTAACATAATAAAATAGTACCGGATTCTACTTCTTCATCATCTAAATTTTATTTTCTTCTACAAGAATATGAAATATTTTTAGTAATTATTCTGACTGCCAATAAATTTTAATATCATAATTGGCTACAATGGCCATATTGTTGTTATAAAATATATTGGGTCATCTCAAGTGGTATTTTAATTGCAATGATACGCTCTCACAAATAAAAAATTTCCTTGTAATTGTTAAAACAGTTGAATTAAACTGAAAACTTGTTTTTTATCATATATATTATTTCTAAAGCACTTTTTTTTGTCGTTTGGAAATATCTCCCATACCACCGCATCAAATTTAATGAATGATATCTCTTTTTAAAGCTTATATCTAACACTAATGACAAAAAATAATTAAAAATTGAAAAATTAATATTTTCATTGATAAAAATTATATTTTATATAGAACTGCATGATAATACTATTGTCATTATGATTATACATATGTTTTTGTTCAAGTGTGGTAATACAGGGTCGCTTAATAGTAATGCAGTTCTACATAATATAGTATGTATTAAAATCCATTCTGGCAATACTTCCATTTGCTATAATGCCGTTTATTACTAAGTCAGTTATATATAATATGCATATTAAGTTGTAAAAATCTGTTTTGGCAATACTTTGCAGTAGTTGTTAGATCAAGTGCGATAAACAGGGTCGCTTAATTGTAATGCTATTCCACATAATATATAAAGTTGTAAAAGCCATTTTGGTAATGTCGTTATTGTCATGGCATTGTTTGTTTTATGAAGTGTAGTATATAGGTGTCTTTTAATATATACATATATATAGTGTCAGCTGATATTTAACAGTTAAAAAGGTTTTAAGAAAAACAAGGTCAAACCCAGCAAAAGGTAGGATTGTATTTACCAGAACCGGTCTTTTCACATGGGCAGTTATACGTGGCTTTTTCTCGAGTACGTACGTTTAAAGATATTTTTGTTTGTATTAAGGATTCGTACGGGCAAAAAGTTAACGATGATCATGTCATTACCTCCAACATTGTATTCAAAGAAGTATTATAAAAGCATTTAAACATATGATATATTATGATTTCTAATATTTTTATACTTTTAATAAAATTTCTATTAATGATTTTCATTTTATGTTACAAAAATGACAACTAACGGTGCGAAATATTCGCACGGGTCATCTAGTTAAATAATAATCATGGTTTCCCCTCACTCTCTAACCCTCGCAAAGAATAGAGTCGTCTACAAGCAATGGGAACATCAGCATATCATTGAAATAAAGATTGCAACTCAATTAACTAGCCTCCACGTTATTATGCTAAGAGCCGGAGTTTTTGGTTATAAAGTGAAATATACCAAGCCCCAGACGGAACATGGTTATCTTGCAAGAGAAAGCTGTGCACAATTCATTGAACAGATAGTATATGATGAGTCCCAAGCCATGTGGGAACTTGTGATAATAAGCAGGCAGATGAACTCGCGAGAAACTCGCGATAGAACCAAAATCTTTCTATGAAGTGATAAGAGAGTTATAAGGTTATACTCAGCAAAAGGAAAGATAGCAGAACTAAACAGGTTTGTGACAATATAAACTTTTCTAGTACAATTACAATAGAAAACGATTTGAATCATGCATTATTCATTAAGGTAGTCGCCATAGTCTAATAGTTAGTATGTTGGCTTATTAGACATGAGGCCACAATCCAAACCCCTGATCAGGCATCTCCAACAAAACGAAGCATGAAAAATATTTCTTCGGCGGCTTTCTCTCAGCAAATTTCTGGCAAAAGCTCCGAGATTTAATAAAATTGCCATAAAAAGTTTCTTAAAAATTTCTCGTTAGCTACATACATAACATAATTGGTCTTTACAACCCTTCAGTCAAGATTACGACCTAGCTGCTCACACCACTTATATTGTGTGCGTTAATTTCATACATGAGTGGTGGAACCTACAGTTTAAAGTCGACTCCGAAAGACAAATTTTTTTGAGAAACTTTTCATGGCAATTTCAATTTACTCTCCGAGTTTTAGTCAGAAATCTGCTGAAAGGAAGTCGCCAAAGAAATATTTTTTCATGTTTCGTTTTGATGTCTGACCTGGGGTTTGAACCGTGGCCTTACGTCTAATAAGCCAGCACACTACCTACTACTATCTCGCTACTGATGTATAAAATTAACGCACACAACATAAGTGGTGTTAGAAGCTAGGTTGTAATCCTGACAGAAGGTTGTAATGACCAATTATGTATGCATGTATGTATGTATGTATTATTCATTCAGGAATAACGTGTGGTTAGTCACCGTTTGACAGGGTGAAAGAAAATCAATTGTCTGAACACGTATTTGAACCTGTGAGCTATTAATGTATTCCTGCGGGAAGTTATTAGCAGTACACCAGGTGATGGGCTTGAAATTGTCCTTGTTGACATCGAGTAGCATCATTAAATTTTTAAAGACAATAAATGTAGGGAAGACATTATGCTTAATTAACAATTCCATAAAGCAAAGCAAAGAAATAATCAAAAGATGGCTGAATTGCTTTATGGCAGTTGCGTTGTGTTGCGCTATGAGATGTAAACAAGTATAAAAATGTTGGCCGACATATGGCTCCTCCTTATGTTGTGCATTTTATTAGTTAAAATGGATGGAGTATTTATGAGCATTAAATGTGAATAATTGTATAAAGAGTATTGAAATATTGCAACTAAAAAAAGAGTTTTCTTTGTAATACCACTTGCAACCTACCAGCTAATAACAAATGGGTCATAAATAAATGTGCTTTACAGTAGTGCATTAGAGAATGTCTAACATAATATATAAGCATATATGGAAAATTACAAACTGTCAAAGAAATTCGAAGGAATTAAACCACAGATGTGCACAGCAGTACAATAATAGAGACGGTATTCAGGAGAAAAAATATTAATTTGCTCTGTAGTCTAGTATGAGAGACATGAACAAAACGAAATATAAAAAAAATATTTCTTGACCAACAAACTCACTGACACCATCGAAAGTATAGTTATCGACCGTAGTCTGGGATTCAAAACGCCGCATGCCTCTACTTGTCGACCACGTATGCTTCGTGTTTCCATTATTTGCTATCAGACCCATCTTGGTAGACTCCCGTTCAATAGCTCTAAAGGCACTCCCATCTTTTGTAGAACACTGTCTATGACGAAGTTGAAGAGGTCGCATGATAAGGGAAACGTCGCACGATAACAAAAGATACGAAGAGGTTCTTTTCTACCTTGACGGAACTGCAGAAGTTGGTTAACGACATTCTGGATAGCCTTATAAGCTTCGGAGTATAATCGAGCTCAGACATTGCGTCAAAAACACGATTCGTTATGGGGTTATTGAAGGCTGCCTTATAGTCGACAAAAATATGGTGTCTGTCGATTTGTTTTACATTGGCCTCTTCCAGAATTTGGCACGATAAGGAATCGCCTTGTCTGAAACTTTGCACGGTATTAAAAGTTTTGGAGAGCTCCATTTGTACCATGCTTGACGATATTCTGCATAGTTTTCACAAGAATACCATGCTCAGACTTTCCGGTAAAAACACGATTTCTTATAAGGCTATTGAAGTCTATAAAAAGATGGTGGTTGTCGACTTAATTTTCATGTGTGGCTTCCTGATCGATGAAGCCGTACTAATACAATCAATGTTTTTAGAAGTGGCTTCAGTGGTTCACACAATACGCTCGTAAGAACTTTGTATGGGATAGGAAGGAAGGACGTCTATACCCCTGTAATTGGAGCATCTCGTGGGGTCTCCAGGCAGAGAACACTAAGTTTCTAAACGCATATGGTCTGGGCATATGATGTCTTGATAAAGATATCTTATGTCATGAAAATGAGTCTCAAATTTGTTATATGGAGTCGTTGTTAAATGGTATGTTTTCGCCTCTCATGGCTAAAATTAACACATACAATAACATAAGGTACTCCCCACTAAAGATGGAAGGTACCGAAATACGAAAGAGTTTCAAAGGTTTTAAAGCCGCTATATTTATGTGAAATATAAGCAAAATAAACAAATTTATGATTAAAATAGAGGTACGTAATTAAATAAATCATTAACCTGCATATTATCTTATCTCATCAATATGCAAATTAATATGAATTTTATGGAAAATTAAAAAAAAAAAAAATAAAATATTAGTGTGTGAATATACTTTCTCCACCCGTCACTATGTCATGCCACCCATAAGCAATATGCGAGACAAAAAAAAAAACAAAACCAAAAATAGTACGTGTTTGTAAATTTAAAGATTATAATCAAATAAAATGACTTGAACAGAATGATAACAATCGATCGTCGTTTAATATGCCAATAATTACCAGGAAGTATTTTTTCGTAAAACATTTGCTCCTTCACTGAGCATAAAATGCTAAAATGATTCAACAGCCAACTGATGTACTTGGATAACTAAATAGCCATATTACCAACATTTTTTTTAATTTTTTTGTTATCTGCAACAATCAAATGCACAAACTATTAAATTGCATCAATCAGCTATTCTCGTGACCACGAAAAACAGGAACAAAACTGAATCAGAAGAAATGAAACCCTTTACAACAACTCATAAGAGAGACTTGAAAACAGAAAAGAAGATCTAAACGGCGGCAAATAAGCTTTTAAAAGAACATTACGTGAACAAGAAGAGAACAAAACAAGAACAGAATCCCAAGCATACAAAAGATAAATAAAGATGAAGAACTTTGATTCTACTGTATGAAGGAATTGCAACTCAACTTGAAAGAATATTCCACGCTTATCAAACACAATTAAATGTGATGAAGATTTATGAAAATTATAATTACAGCCTCTGAATGAATTACGTTTTATGTCAGACATAATAAATGTTAACGGTCCAGGTCGACTTGTATGATAGTCTACAAAAATATTTATGTGTTATCGAAAATAAGATCTTTAATATGAAACATACATACATACATACATGATACGTACTAACTAGCATAGGCTAATCAAAATCCCTGTAGAAACCTTAGGTCTAATATTAGTACATTTGACACAATGCCTGCAAGGTGTGTCAATGCTTTTCTAAGCCAGTCTTTGTACAACAATGTGCATTAAAAATTTAATTACAAATCATCATCGTTCAAACGCAAAAAATATTTCAGAATGCATTTTACGAATATGCGACAAATTATCTGTATAATTATTATTTTTCTATACATCCACTGTATTTCATTTCTGACATACTGTTTACAGGTACAAATATTCGGTAGTACCAATAGACAAAAGGCTCTTAAAGAATCAAAACATATCAATTTTACCAAACTGTACGAAAAAGAATTGCCCATCAACTGATTTCTGCACTACGATTTAAATATGGTGTCAGAGAGTAAGTTTAATTGTCTTTTTTAATACTTGGTTTAACTACCTAAAGATATTTGTTGAAGCTATATCAGACTTTTATTTAGTCTATTTTCTCAAATCATATTGGACGACTATAAAAAACGACAGGCTCTGGAGCAGTTGATAACTGATTGTAATTTTCATCGAATATCTTTAGCGATGAGGCCCATTTCAGAATGAAAGGATACGTGTCCAAACAAATTTATCGACCTTGGGACGATATCATTCCACATAAAATTCAAGAGTGTAAAATGCATACCAAATCTGTTAACGGAGAGCTTTAAAGTTTAATGGTTACCAACTATGTACTTTTGTCGTGAAATGGATGATTTGAACACAAACGACATGTCGTTTCAACAGTACGACTTTACGTGCCACATACCTCTTGCGATATTGCATATTCGGCACAAGCAATGTGAGGGCATAGTCAACACCCACATGTAAGCAACCGACATCGCTTAATTTAACTTCATTAGATTTTTTCTTGTCGAGTTTCCTAAGTAACAGGTGTATGGGAATTAGCCAAAAACTGCAAGGGTCCTCAAAGCCAACATAAACCAAATGATCGTTCAAATTTAATTTTTCGGATGTGCTTCACCCAGAGAAGCAGGTGTGTGGGAATTAGCCAGAAACTACAAGGGTCCTCAAAGCCAACATACACCAAATCATCGTTCAAATTTTACATTTCGGATATGCTCCACGCAGAGAAGCCGCGACAGACACAATTAAAACAATTCGATAATATCCAACACATACTTTGTTTTATATAAACTTAAAGATAGGAAATCGCAGTAGTCTATTAAAAAGTGAAGATCAGACGATAGCCCTTGATTCAAATCCCAGTTCAGACAACTCGCATAAGTCAAACTATAGAAAAATATTTGTTTCGGCGACTTTCTCTCAACAGTCTTCTGACTAAAACGCTGAGAATAAATAAAATTGTCATGAAAGGTTTCTCCAGTCTGTCGTTCGGAGTCAACGTTAAACTGTAGGTTCCGTCACTCATGAATAAAATTAACACACACAACATGGGTGGTGCGAAAAGATAGGTTGTTATCTTAACTAAAGCGGGGATATGGCCACTTTAGAGACAGGATCAACAGGAACAGAATAGGCACGATTCTTATATCAGTAGAATAATATTTAATGTTCTTGTCTACAGGACAGTAGTGTATTGGCTTATCAGATGTGAGGCCACGGTTCGAACCCCAGGTAAGACATCTCCAACAAAATGAAATATAAAAAAATATTTCTTCATCTCAGCATATTTACGGGGAAAACTCTGAGAGTAAATAAAATTGCCATGAAAAAATTTCTAAAAATCTGTCATTCGGCATCGACTTTAAACTGTAGGTCGCATCACTGATGTATAAAATTAACACACAACATAAGTGGTGTGAGAAGCTATGTCGTAATCCTGACTGAGAAATTACAATGACCAATTATGTATGTGTATGTCTACTGGACTTGAAAGCTTGTGAATGGGATTGACTAGCTATGGAGATTTGTTTTTCTTTCCTTTTTCGAAAATATTTTTTCTTCGATTTTCTTTACTTTTCCTTCCTGTTATCATTGTCAACATCTGATACTGGTTTTGGTTTAGATATGTTTTTATCTACAACAGATTTGTTTCGTCTTTTAAAGTCTACAAAACAGAGTTATTGTACTAAGGCTTACAAGAGTCACTTTGGCTTAAGCCACTACTTTATAGCTGCCATTTAAGTTCTAAATTTGTTGTAAGATTTCATACCTTTATCTCTCTGATTTATGTACAAGTGGCAGACAATATAGTTGTACGTATTGAACAAAACGTATGTGAACAAAAAAAAAACGGAACAAAAAAATCTCATAAAATTAAAACAAAACCTGGGAGTTCTCATTATATACAGTATGTCTGCATATTTGTTTAGCAAATTATTCCTGGCAAAATCTCACGATAAATATTTTACTAGTTGTATGAAAAATGATCGTATATTACTGTATTAAGACGGAAAAGAAAATGAGGTAAGAATGGGAACGAAATTTTTGCATAATTTTTCGTGTTACAAGGCCATTATGGGCCAAATGAAGGCCAGACAAAATTCCCTTAATTATTTATGAAAAGCAATGGAAAGATGATTTATGACACAAAAAAAAATGAAAAAGAAAAACTCATTTACGAAAAAAATAGATTTTAAAGGGAAAATAAGTTTGAAAAAACTGAAATTAAAAATCGTAAAGAAAGTTAACGTATTGAAACTGGTTTACATACGATTACATCGGATTGGATGTTACATACATCATATTGGAATGTTAAATTCCTAAATTCCAGTATTAATCTCCACTATATCATTACTGTACATTTCCATTTGTGTAAGAGAAATATGCTCATAATTACTTGCATTACCTGTATTACTTTTACAAGCGAAATATTCATCGTCTACTGTCTAGCAGCTGGCAGTTGGTGGGCCACATACATACCATGTGTGGCGAGACGTTAATTTTCTGAGATTCTTAGTTCTGTTATAACATGTTGGTCTATTGTAGATAAGGAATAAGTATTAAGAACATAACAGTGAAATTATAATTTCATTGGCGAAAGACACTGTTTAATTCAACTAAGATTTCTTTCTTTTAAGTTTCCACAAAACTGCATCGCCAAAAAACATTGATGTTATCTCGATTTATCACCCAATACATCAATGTTTCTCTGCATCGATAGATTTTTGCAACAGAATGGAAGTAATATAAACAGTTGTTACGTAGAGGTACAGGAAGTAGAATACGGCTATCAGACGATTCACACTACACTACACTACTTTTAACGTGCCTACATAGGGTATTCCTATAATGTATCACCTAATCCTTTTGCTGTGACAAACTTCAAGATACTGTTCGGCAGTAATAAGTTTAACTGCCTGCCAATCACTTGCCACACACCCAGCTGTTCCAAGTGCGCACGGGTTCCAAATGTGTGTTTTTCAGGTTCGTTCTTCTCATCACGGAAGCTTCATATAAAGTTTGAGGCGATCTGTATTATAAAACAAGTGCTCCTTAAGTCTACAACGACCGGTTAGAGGCTACTCTTCTCTTCTTATTGTTATTATGTTGCCTCAAACACATCCGCCTGTATTCCTTTCGCGGCGTGTGTCCTTTCTTTTTGCTCCAGAAAACGGATCTACTCTCTTCGCAAGCTGAACTGCGTGCCCTTTGCCATGAATACCGCCTCATGGCTCAGCACACAGAAGATGGTGACCGTTCTATTCTAATCCAAATTTGATAAAAGCTGTGTAATTGGATGGTGACAGTTAGATAGTATATGTCCCGTTCTCTGAACTTACCGTCTAAGTTACACTTGTCTCAGATTATTGTTACCATAGCCTCCAAGGCGGTGGTTGCCGTAGGCTAGTAGATAGTGTGTTGGCTTATTTGGCGTGAGGCCAGGGTTCTAACCCCAGATCAGACATCTGCAGCAAAATAAAATATGAGAGTAACTGAAATTGCCATAAAAAGTTTTTCAAAAATCTGTCGTTCGGAGTCGACTTTAAACTGTATGTCCTGCCACTCATGCATAAAATTAACACACACAACTAGGCTAGGCAGTAATCTTGACTGAAAGGTTGTAATGACCAGATATGTATGTATAGTTTCTAAGGCGATGGGTTTAAAATGGCCTACAGCGCCATTAGAAGACAAGGATCGTACCAATTAACTAGTTAAATACGACAATAGACAAAGGAAAGGCTTCATTTAACTGACTTAGACTTCTGTAGATTTATTGAGGAGGAAGAGAACACTGTGCCCTTATTTGTCAATCTCATAATTAGTATCAAAAGTCTAACAGAGCCAAAGTTACTTGATATAGGATCAATCACTAAGTTTATGCATAGTTTCAGCTTGATTCTGCAGTTGTTAGGCTTTAGTGAAGAACTCAGATATTGACTGCCCAGACCAGATAGTAAGAACGTGATAATTGCTTTGTCTGGTATCCCAACAGTCCACTATATGTACTCAAGTAATACGGTGTTCAGATATGCATCTTTACTGCGTAAATCGCAATAAACACCATTATTGAGCTCAATATTTCATAGAAAGTTTCAATTAATAATTGCGCAATAAATACGCAAATTGTTATAAAACTTAAAATGCAACACTGTCATAAGTGTGCTTAGTGAGCATATTACAATTAAGCGAATACTTTCTGTAGATATTTGACAACTCAAATGTCAACAACGACAAACACTATTAAACTAACAAACGACACTAAATTTCGCGACCAAAATAAAAACAATGTTGTTGTTTACCAGCTGTCAAATGAATATTTAGTAAACTGAATTTCGTATATTATTGTGCCTGAATACTTAAAATATTGTAGTCAATTAACCGAATATTGACTCAATGGTGAAAAACTTTGCTATTTGAGTACAACTATTTTCAAGAGATGTTGTGTCAAGAGATGTCGATTCCGTTGATGTTCATTATTTATGTTATCATCTCAAGGGGAGCAAAGAACTCCCAGCTTTAAAGACTGCATTTAACAAAGTCTCTAAAGCAGTAAAATTTATTGCATGATCGAATCAGAATAATTTATTATAAAATCTTATTTCAAAAAAGTATTACAACCATTAGAAAAACCTTTAAAGTTGACACCATTCAAATAATTTTATTCTTTTTTTTTTCTATTTAAATTTCATTTTTATCAAAGAACTTAAAATGCAAAATAGTTCAATAACAGTTTATTTATTACTTATAAAAACTAAAACAACAACACAAACAGCTAAGAAAAAAAACTTAAATTAAACAAAAGTAAATAAATAAACAAAAAAAAATTGTACCAAAAATTTATGCAAATTACAAATCAACACTGGAACTTGAAAAGAAAAAAATTAAAGAAAAATAAACTACGAAATCATAAGCTCTGACAAAACACCCAACTATCATACTCTAGCCCAAGCAGAGCGAACAGAAAGATCAAAATAAAAAAACAGAAAAAGAAAGAATGAAAAAAAGCATTTGCAAACTCACACTGTGTGAGACCGTGGCCAAATAAAGTAAAATAACTAATGGCACCCAGCAGTGACAAAATTTTTAACGTTCATCAATCACCCAGCACACATACCAAACGGACATGAGGCAGAGCAGTTCATTCGAACAGTATCTGCCAAACTAACCGAACTAACCAAACAGCCAATCAAGCAACCAACTAAACCAGACATCCGACCTACCGAAATGACAAGTCATATGAAGTTTTGAATTGCTTTTTATATTCACTAAATTGTACTCATATTTGTTGGTTTTTCATCTTAAAGGTAAATTAACGCTAAGCGGTATTGATAGTTGTCATGGGTCAACAAGTAAATACTCTACAAATTTCATTGCATTGCATGTACCTATGGATGGAACTTGTCCGTTACATTGTATATTATCTATACCGTTAACTTTAAAAATTCTGCACAAAACTTGATCCCAATAGATCGACTTTAGTAAAGTCCTTAAATATCTGTTCCCAGCTAGGAGCTGTTATGTAGCTGTTCCAGATACATAGTTTTTTTAATTCCATCACTACACCGATATTGGAGAACATATTGGCACTAGTGAGGTTAGCCTAAATACAAGTTTGAGTGAGGTCACATACAAAATATCATCGCAAAATATAAAATTTATGCACATGCAAAAAAATTCGATTTCGATTGCTTACTTTATCAGTCATTGCAGCCTTTTAATAAGGATTACAACCTAGCTTCGCACACAACCCATATTGAGTGTGTTAGATTTTATTCAAGAAGCTACAATTTAACGTCGACTCCAAGAAGAATGACAGAAACTTTTCATGGCAATTTTATTTACTCTCAGAGTTTTTGCCAGAAGACTGCTCAGAGGAAGTCGCTGAAGGACTATTTTTTCATATCTCGTTTTGTTCGGGGTTCGAACCACGGGCTCTCGTCTAACATAGTACATAAATGACTACGGCTACAAACTTTTAACCAAATAGACCATAACTTTTTGTTTTATCTTAACAGTTCCTCTACATCGGTAATTAAGCATGGGTTTCTAAAATCTAAGCAATCCAGACACGTAGAACTCTTCAATTGGAACACTCTCGTTGTAATTAATAGTATTCACAAAGAGCAATCTTCCATACACATAGATAAGTGAGATGATACGAGCATGATTAGCCATGTTTCTTTTTTCTTAACACGAGCAACACTAAGGGGATGGTGCCAACTTATTCAGTGCATTGCGTTGCCAATAGGAAAATAGGTTATGAAAATAGGCTGATGGAATCTTGAATCTTTCTATATTGTAAGTCACATAAAATACTTTTGCAAGGAACAGAAAATCGAGTTCTACATGCCAGTAACGAAACTAAAAAGCGATGGTGCAATCCCTTATCCAATCGATCGCCAATGAATGTACTGTACGTGCCAGATGTAGAATACATAGAAATATGGGATTTTCAAAAGCAATTCACTTTATTTTTCACGAGTACATTCCGTTAAAGTACTGTCATTATGAACAAGCTATATTTGCCCTCTGTTGTATGCGATCAAGGAGCTAGTCCATGACAATTGTTTTTTTTATTTTTGGGTCAGATATAAGCAAAGTAAATAGTAAGAAAATCGACGGAGCATACTATTTCTGTTATTATCTTAAGAAACCGAAGCAATTAAATGTTTCATCCAACACTTGAAAAATGTATCACAAATATTTCATTATATACGGCATAAAATTTTTATATTCAGAACATTAGAGACGTTCTTAGGATTTAATAATCACTGAATCTGCAAGAATTAAAGTCGAAGATTATCTCCGGATCAAGTGTAAACGAATCATTCGTATTCGTCCTTTTGTGCCTCCATTCAAATACCAAATTCTTACTGCCAATTACAAAAAAGTAAACAGAATAATTTCCAATTCTAGTAGATTATCAATAAAAACCAATTAAAGAGTGAATTTTCAGGTTCTCCTTAATTTAGGCTCAAATCATGTGATAAAATTTCATCCACAATATATCAACTTGTACAGTGCGATCCTTAAATAAACTAGGTGCGATGCAACCACGAACGTTATGACTCTTTCAAGTTTAATGGCTTACTATATCGACAGTTACGATTGCTTTATACGAGTTGATAAAGTTGATATTATAAAAGAAAATAAAGTTGTTCGCATAGCTTCATTATTTTTAATATAGTCTGAGGAATCTGTCTTAGCACATAGCACCATCAATGTACACTATTCGTGAAAGACATTTTAGGATCATTACATACATACATACATACATACATAATTACTCATTACTATACCTCAGACTGGATTACGAACTAGCTTCTCACACCACTTATATTGAGTGTGTTATTTCATACATGATTGGCGGGAGCTACAGTTTAAATTCGATTCCGAAACTTCTCATGGTAATTTTATTTACTCTCAGAGGTTTGGCCAGAAATCTAGTGAGAGGAAGACGCTGAAGAATTATTCTTCATATTTCCTTTCGTTCGAGATGTTAGACCTAGGGTTTGTACCTTTGGCTTCACGTCTAATAAGCCAATACCCTACCTACTAGGCTACGCGACTTCAAGCGTTATTATTAAAGTGTAATTCCTTGTACAGCATGTGGCAGATACCGTAATTCAAATAAATTAGGTTTCGTATACCTTTCCTAGATATTATATGATTTTATTTTTGTAGGGTCTATGAGCATTTAACATAACCAGCATATAACCAACACTTGTTATTACCATGATTTTATTATTATTACTAGCAGATTGTACCCGGCGTTGCGCGGGTTATGTAGTTTGGATTAGTTTAAAAAATTAAAAAAAATTATTGGGTAATTTTTGCATTAAAAATAACAATAAATAAAAAACCGGTTTATCGGTTTCGAAACCGGTTTTGAAACCGGTTTCTTAAAAAATGCAATTTTTCAAATTATTCGGAAACCGGTTTAACAAACAACCCTGTTTTTTGAATACTCTAAGTCCTAAATATAAATGCACTCAATTTTCCCGTTTTTCGCCCCTTTCCCCATTTATGGACCCCTTTTGGTTCAACTTTTGAAACGGAACACCTCCAATAGCTATTTGGGAAACTTAACCAAGCTAAATCGTAAAAAAATACCTTTAAAACAGATAAAATACAGCATTTATGCATAAAGTTCTAATTTTTGCCCATTTTTTCTCCCCTTTGACCCATTTTTTCTCCCTTTGGGTCAAAATTTTGAAAAGATTTATTGCCTATAACCTGCACCGACAAAAGTTCGATCAATATCCCAAATTTCAAGAAAATCGGTCCAGGCGTTCAGGCGTGATTGGCTATACACTCAATTTGCCCGTTTTTGGCCCCTTTCCCCCTTTTTGGACCCCTTTTGGTTCAACTTTTGAAACGGAACACCTCCAATAGCTATTTGGGAAACTTAACCAAGCTAAATCGTAAAAAATTACCTATAAAACAGATAAAATACAGATTTTATGCATAAAAGTACTAATTTTTGCCCATTTTTTCTCCCTTTGTCCCATTTTTTTCCCCTTTTGGTCAAAATTTTGAAAAGATTTATAGCCTATAACCTGCACCGGCAATGGCTCGATCTATATCCCAAATTTCAAGAAAATTGGTCCAGGCGTTCAGGCGTGATTGGCTAACAAACAAACAAACAAACAAACAAACAAAAAAACAGACTTACAGAAAGATTTATAATATATATTAGGATTATGTAGCATGCTTTATAACGGAATCGAAATATCTTTTTTTGGTATTATTTGCAACGAATTGTTGCCATTTTTCGCTAAAAATCTCGATCGTACATGTCATAGTGTGTGATAGATGGTTTTCATTGTAAATTTTAAGTAAATTACACATGCGCAGAAGAAAAAAAAACGTAAACGAATACAAATAATGAAATCAAACTAACCACAAGATTGAAGTTCAAAGTATGCAAAACGAAAAATATATATTACTTAATGGATATTTAAAGAATTAACCCCTTAAAAACCGCAACTTAATCTCAGAACTTATATTCATTAGTCTGTAAAGGTTGCAGCTAACGCAGACGCTACTTGACTCTAGTCTACAATTACCCTTAAAGGCCATTTACGTTTACAGGTTACCTTAAAGAGAAGCAGACGTTTTTCAAGACATCTTTACGAAATAACACATAGAAAAACTTTGAAAACACCGTGTTTCCGTGACAAATTAAAGAAAAACTCTAACAAGAACAGAAAACTATTAATGGAACTCATCGACAACGATGCAAATATAAATGTACAACAGATAATTCGAACGAATTCACAAAAGGGATTAGAATTCCTCTACAGACGAGCAAACTAGTGATCTCACATAGACTTCACTCATTGGCAAAGATGAAAAATTAAACCTATTTATAGAGAAACAAGACTCGTAATAAGATAAGATTGCTGTAAATCCATTCACAATCCATCTTAATAACTTCATGGCATTCACCCAGAAGTTGAAAATACTTCACAACAAATTTTGCAGAAACTAAAGAAGGAAGGAAAAAGAGGAGACTACAGAATTTCTCTTTTGAACCTGAGACGAAGGATTTTTGGGCACCTCGAATTTATTTAAAAAAAAAACTTGTTTAACCAGTCGCCGTAGTTTAGTAGATAGTAAATTGACGTATTAGACGTGAGGCCGTAGTTCAAACCTCAGTTCAGACATCTCAAACTAAACGAAATATAAAAAAATATTCTCTTCAGCAACTGCCTGTCAGCAGTCTTATGGCAAAAACCCGAATCGAATTGTCATGGAAATTTTTTTATAATCTGTTGTTCGCAGTAGACTTTAAACTATAGGTCTCTGCCAGACATACACAAGCTGGATCGTAATCCTGACTAAAGGGTTTTAATGGTGTATGTTATGCATGTATGTTTAGCCAAACATGAATTCAATAAAATCCAGATTTTTAAAAAATAATAAGAATGATTAAGAAATTCCGACCTAAAATTATATAAGGTCGTCCAACAGGGACTTGTAGATTTGGCAGTTGATAGCAGGCATCTTGCTCAAGCTACATCTGTCAAATTAGTTGTCCTTTATTCAGTTTGTTTTGACAAATCACCATGGTCGACCATAGATAAGGACGTCTGTTCGCCGAATTGGCTCTGGAGCAATTGGCAGCTGGCCCTAGTTTTTTTTAGCAATAAAATCATCTTCAGTGATGTGACCCATTTCTGGATAACTGGGTTCATGAACAAACAAAATTTTCGAATTTTAGGCGATACCAATCCGCGAAAAGTTCAAGAGCGTTGAATGTACCTCAAAAAAGTTACTGTTTGGCATCGATTTTAAGATCATAAGGTTTGTCAGGCTATCACTGTTAACGGCGAACAGTATATTTCGAAAACTAACTTCTTTTAAAGTCGCCGTAGTCTAGATAGGTAGCGTGTTGGCTTATTAGACGTAAGGCCATGGTTCAAACCCCAGGTCAGACATCAAAACGAAAATATGAAAATATTTCTTCGGCGACTTTCTCTCAGCAGATTTCTGGCAAAAATTCTGAGAGCAAAATAATTCTCAGAAAAGAAAATAATGTGTCGTTTGGAGTCGACTATAAACTGTAGGTCCCGCCACTCATATATAAAATTAACGCACACAACAGAAGTGGTGTGAGAAGCTAGGTCGTAATCCTGACTGAAGGGTTGTTAATGACCAATTATGTATGTATGTAACTTCTTTTGATCTAAATTTAATTATCTGAATACCAACGACATCTGTTTTCACTAGGACTACGCTACGTACTACACGACTCACGACACACTGGATATTCTACACGAGCAAATAAAGGGCATGGTCATCTCAAGTGCAAGTGACGTAAACGTGCAACCAAGTTCATTCGACTTGATTCCGTTAGACTGTTTCTAGTTATTTCTTAAGACAGGAATAAGTCACAAACTACAGCGGTCTTCAGAAATCATTCAGAGAAGTCATGGGGGAGATTTGAAAGATTTTGTATTCCACACAATGCGATATCAATAGTGCTTTTAAACGAATAAATAAGTCGATGATATCTCACACAAATTTTGTTTTATTTAAAGTCAAAGACAGAAAGCCCTTAAAGAAACGCCGTACAGATAAATGATTAAATAAGTAAAATCATTATTACCTTAAAGGTCCGAGGTGAGCAATTTAACTTAACCTACTTCAACTCATTTTAAATTCTTAGCCTACTAAGACCCGGCTATTTTCGAGTATTGCTTCGATAAAAAAGGTGCCTAATAAATCAGATGTTAACTATTAACACCCTCAAATGGTTAACTGGCCCTCAGGCTTACATACATATTTGACCAAATTAAGGTGGTCAGTTATATAAATTATATCAACGAATTGCTATTTTTATTTTTTTCTCTTGATTTTCTTTTCAGTTTTTCTAAAATACTTTTAACGAATATTGATTATCGTTTGTTTGTTGGTGTGTGTCGAGTGCATTAGCGGCACCTCCCTAATGGCGTGTTAAACACAAGTTAAATAACCGCAAATAAAGCAAAAACGAAACAAAAAAGAAGAAAATAGGAGCGTTTCTAAAACGTTTAAGTTTTCGATTTAAATAAAAATTTTTATTTTTTCTCTTTCTTTTTCTGATTTTTTGGCATTTTTCTCACCAGCTTGTGAGTCACAGCAGCCAAAACCGTTTATATTCAGAAATGTTCATATAACCCCATACGTACTGCATTTAATGCTGTTTGTCATGTGTACGTAACGTGTACGTACATTGCAAATATATGAGTGACTGCAATCGTGGCTTTAAAAATTTGAATACTCTTGTCATTTGTTGTGAAAAGTTTTGAATTTTGTTTTGATATTTTTTTCAAACTGTTTCTTAAGATAGACATTTGACTGGACGGACTTTGCAAAAAAAAAAAACACTTTAAAATTTCAAGTGTTTTACATAAAAAATGATAAAGTTTTGTAACTTTTCTACAAGAATTTTTTTTAGATCCCAATAAGATTTTTATTCTACATATGTCAGTCACACTGAGAGAAATTTAGAAGTTATTGCAAATAAAAAGATTTAGAAGAATATCCATTCGAAATGGGACACGTACCATAAACTTTATCCTAACACTAAATCCGTTAGTTTATAATCCGTATAATCAGCCGTCCCCAAGCACGGATAAAGAAAACAATATGCGTCAACATGCATCTACATGCGTCAATATGCGTCGGCAATACGCAGTTAAATAACATCAGAAGTACTGCCACATAGAAGTCGCCGTGGTCTAGTAGGTAGTGTGTTGGCTTATTAGACGTGAGACCTCGGTTTGAACTAAACGAAATATGACAAAATATTTCTTCGGCGACTTCCTCTCAGCAGATTTCCGGCAAAAACTCTGATAGTAAATAAAATTGCCATGAAAAGTTTCTCAAAGATCTGTCGTTCGGAGTCGACTTTAAACTGTAGGTCCCACCACTCATGAATAAAACGCATACAACAGAAGTGGTGTGAGAAACCAGATCGTAATCCTGACTAAAGGGTTGTAATGACCAATTATGTATGTATGTACTGCCACAGTTAAAAACTGGGATGAAATCTAACTGGTCCTGAAGAACAACTAAACCGTTGGTGTGAAGTATTTACCGACTGCTACCGTCATATGACCCTACCCGGTAGGTTTATAACTTCCGTACCTTTTACGCGAAATCAGATGAGAGAAATATCGACTAAATCGTTAACACATATACACAAAATTGACCATTACAACCCTTCAGTCAGGATTATGACGTAGCTTCTCACATTACTCATTTGGGTTTTGGGTGACAGAACGTGTGAACATCTGGACATCGTGGTATACGACGCAGTGTTATAAAGCCATAGGCAGTAAAGCCATATGGCCTTATTTCTCAATGGAATGGCAAAAAAGGACATATGGCTGTAATTCCATGTAAGGAATGTAATAAAGCTCAGCGCGCGTCGGGTTCGCTCTCCAGACGCGCTCACTCACGCCCCCCTCCCCTTCCACCTCCTCTACCATATTTTTTCAACACTTGACAATTGGAACTCATTCTTTTGGCAATTTGTAACCGTAACAATTACTCTGTTATGGCGTTATATCCACTTTGGTTACTAACGATTATGGTGATATTGCCTATGGCTTTATAACACTGCGTCGTGGCATACATGTCACTAAGGGAACTGGCCGGTTTCATCCGGAGATCGGGATGGTTTAAACCCACCACTAAAGGATAAAGGGGCTAACCTCACACTGGGTATTTCATTATTTCAGCCATTTGACCATACTTCAACAGGCACATTAATTTCTTTACTGTTTAAGTTCTTAAAGTAATGTTTTGAAATAATTTTTGAAGTGTTCGTATATTTTTTAGGGTAGTTGTTGTTCTTGTTGATTTCTTTGTTGTTTTTCTTTTATTATTATTTGTGGCAATCAGTCATATTAAGATTGTGAACAATTTACAATAAATTGCATGTCTGGATTTTTTTTTTTTCATTTTCTTTTGTTTTTTTCATCGAATTTTAAAATTTTTGTTTTTTGTATCTGTACCTCTGTTAATTTGTCAAATTCATTTGAATGCCACCACACTATTGGCGATTTGTATGGGCTTTTTGATTTTTATTTAAAATTTTAAGGCTCTTACTTGGCCAGCAAATAAATAAAGGCAGTTTTGTAAGCAGTTTTTAAATGTAATTGCAAACAATTATTCAATCGCAATTAAAGTGTGGGAATTAGAAATTTTTTGGATTTCTGTCCGTTAATTGGCTTTGATAAATTCGAGGAAATATTTTTCATGTTTCAGACAGAAACAGAAAATAAGTATTTTTTATGGAAAAAGAAAAAAAAACTTAAAATTAGTTTTTAATTTTTGTTCAAGGTATGACTAAATTTTGTCATTTATTTACCGAGACAAAGTTGCAGTTATAATTGCCTGAATAATTTGTTTTAATTACTTCAACAGCCGCAAATGGATAGTCAGTAATATATCAACTAAAACAGTAGAAAATTGTATAAGTTAAAATGCAAATTTCAGGAACTAAAAATCTCATACAGGAAAACCTATTTCAGTTAGATAATCTCAATTGATAAGTAAAATAAAAGTTTTTATTTCATTTAAACGTTAAACATGGAAGCAAACATCTTAACGAGTTGAGAAGTACAACATTTTGTAATTTAATGTTACTTAATCACTTATATTGGTCATTACAAGCCTTTAGTCAGGATTACAACCTAAGTTCTCACACCACCCATGTTGTGTTTGTGTTATTTTGTCCATGAGTAGTGGGACACACATATCTTAAAATCGACTCCGGACGATCGATTTTTGAGAAAGTTTTCATGAGAATTTTCTTTACAATCAGAGATTTCACTAGAAGGCTACTGCGAGAAAGTCGTTGATAAAAATTTCAGATGAAAGTTATTTAAGAGCTGACGGCATTCGAAAAAGTCATTGTTGGGTATGAATTTTGGGCAGGCGTGCCCATCGGCCCATATTTCTTTGGGGATGGCGTTGGTCAAGTCATTACTGTCAATGGCTAGCATTACTAACCATTTTTGGCTTATATTAGACGATCTGTACACCAACGAAATATTGTTTCAACAAGACATCGCTACATGCCTCACAGCTCATACCACATTGGATTTTCTACATCCATCACCATCTTCAGCTTGATCATCTCACGTGATGGTGATGTAAACGGGCCACTGAGATTATGTGATTAGATGACGTTAAATTTTTGCTTGTGCGGTTTTCTTAAGTTAACAAAACCAATACAATCGGCTAAATTCAGCCTGATTTGAACAATGTTATATTCCATACACCGTAGTCTATTAGGTAGTGTATTGGCTCATTATATGTGAGGCCACGGTTCAAAACCCAGATCAGACATCTCTAACAAAACGAAATAAAAAAAATTTTTTCGGTGACTTCCTCTCAGCAGATTTCTGGCAAAAACTCTGAGAGTTAATAAAATTACCATGAAAAGTTTCTCAAAAATCTGTTGTTCGTAGCCGACTTTAAATTGTAGATCCTGCGAGTCATGTATAAAATTAACACACAATAGAGGTGGTATGAGAAGCTAGGTTGTAATCTTGGTTGAAAGGTTGTAATGACCAAATGTGTATGCGAATAAGAATTTTCGATGATGTCACACACTTTGTTTTATTTAAATTTGAAGATGAGAAGCGTTGTTGCTTACATTTAATATTACAGCGACCTTTGTTGTGATGCCCAGTGGTTGGAAAATACTTTCTTTATTACAACCGTTAAGCTTCTCACTCCAGCTATGTTTTATGTATTCATTTTATTAATGGGTGGCGAAATCTACAATTTAATATCGACTCAGAACAACAAATTTGAAAAGCTTCCATTGGCACTTTTTTTACTCTCAGAGATTTTGTCTGAAGACTGCTAAGAGGAAGTAGTCGAAAGTTGTTTTTTTTCATATTTTCAGAGCTAAGGTTTGAACACAATTGATTCCATCTAGTAAGTCAACAGACTGCTTACTAGAGTGCGTGGTTGTCGTAATCTAGTATTACATACATAATTGGCCTTCAGTCAGGATTATGACCTAGTTTCTCATACTACTTTTGCTGTGTGTGTTAATTTTATGCATGAGTGGCGGGAACTACAGTTTAAAAGAGAATCCGAACGACAGATTTTTGAGAAATTTTTCATGGCAGAAATCTGCTGAGAGTAAGTCGCCGAAGAAGTTTTTTTCATATTTCGTTATTGTTGGAGTTGTCTAACCTGGAGTTTGAACCGTGGCCCCACGTCTAATGAGCCCACACATTACCTACTAGACTACGGCGACTTCAAAACCAATGCCATTGGTTAAATTTAGCATAAATTTGTGCGTAAGTATCTAAGAAAATTTAACGTTTCTAAACCCTCCACTCAGAGAAGCTAGAGGAAATTTCAACAAATGCACCTGTTTCATCTAAATACACGTATGATTTTAGGCTACCTTAGACGCATTGATCTATGAAAGAAGAAGACTGCAGTGCTCATTTTTACACAAATACTCATGCACAACATTTTAAATCATGTAATAGAGAAAATTTAAATTGTACCTATTATTTCTACCAACACTGTATCCCATACATAAAATTTTCAAATTGTTTATACCGTTAAAACTGAAAACTTAGAACATAAAAGCTCTTTCTGTGATTTCCCATTTAAAAGCTTTCATTCACTTCCGTTTCTACTTAAAAATGAATGAAAAAAAAAGAATTATTTTACGAATTTCTTTAGAATGCAAGAGTCATACAAAATAAGCGCCATAGAGACACAAAAATAGAAAATAATGCCTATGGAACACAGCCAAGTGACCTCCATTTTTCTTTGCACAAACAAACGTTTTACATCTGTTTAATGTTTGATGAACACATTTTACAAATCATATATGGATTGCGTGTGGGTGTATAAAAAAACACAACTCACAAATGACAACAACATCAAGTATATCATATGATTTGTTGTTGTATTATTTTTTTCTATTACAATAAAAAAATTTTGAAGTGTTCCTTTTTATTTTCTTGCTTTTTGTTTTTTCTTCGTATTTTTTTTATTTAATAATGGTTTGTCGTTTTGTGGTGTATTGTTGGTGGTGGTTGTTGTTGGTGTTGTTTAGTTGCTAGCTATTGTTTTGACAATTGCTACTGTTTACAATAGAGAGTTTAATAAACTTTTCAAACAATAACAATTCTTAATAGGCCTGCGCCAGAATTACTTTGAGAGCCCAAGTATAAATATTACATGTGCTGGAGAGTATACAATTTACAGAGAGTAAAACTGTTCCGGGAGAGATAGAGAGGACATCGCAAATGAGCGGTCGCAAGTGCCATTATTATTATTTACAATTTTCTCTATTTGTTTACATTGACCAAATCAAACCAAAAAAAAAATAAAAATTAAGGAACACTTCAGAAAGTATTGTATGCAGTGGAATTTTTTTTCTTGTTTTAATACTTAAATTTGTTTTAATTATTTAATTGGAAAATTAAATTTTAATATCGTAGTTTTCCCAATTGTATGATTATCTTTAACTTTTAAATGTCAAACGGTTCCTTCATTTCGATTCAGTATGGTGGGCAGTATGAACATTATTTTAAAATACATCTCACCGTTCACAGGTTGGATTTCAGATTTATTCAATAAGCAGAAGACCCTAAAGAAAAAAAATGTCACGATATTGGTAGTCATGTACAATGGGTCAATTCGATCCCCGGGTACTGTACTTGTCTGAATTGACAATTACACGTCCACTAACCTTAGTAGACAATTGGCAATCGAATTTCTTTCAATAATTTATTCTGGAAATCTATAGTCGAACACGTAATATAACAAACGATGCTGTCATGCTGAAAACCCATATCGTTCAGATGTATGCCGTCCAATTGAGGCCATAAGAATTCCGTTGTCATGTTGCTGTAACGAATACCGTTAACATACATACATAATTGGTCATTACAACCCTTCATTCGGGATTACGATCTAGTTTATCACACCACTTATATTGTGTGTGCTAATTTTATGCATGCGTGGGGGGACGTACAGTTTAAAGTCGACTCCAAAACGACAGATTCTTGAGAAACTTTTTCATGGAAATTTAAAGTTACAGTTACAGTTACACTGCTATACCAGAGATCTGCTGAGAGGCAGTCACCGTATTTCGTTTCGTTGGAGATGCCTGACCTGGGGTTTGAACCGTGGTCTCACGTCTAACAAGCCAATATACTACCTACTAAACTACGGCGACTACGTCAACAGTTATTGCAATTTGGGCCTCGTCTTCAAAAAAGTAAATTCCAATCACACAACATCAGCAAAATCCACATCAGACAGTTGCTGATTGTGGATACATTTCAGTTTCTTATGGATTACATAAAAATTTTCTGAACCCTAAATTCGAAAATTTTTTGTACAGACTATATAGGCCTTCTATGATCTGCTAGTTTGAGCTGCTAAATAAGCAGAATTTTCTGTGCCTGAAAGTGGACCTCTTTTATCAAAATTCGTTGCATTGTACTTCGTAAAATTTGAAGTTATTGCGGACGATGCCGAACTGATGTTTTTAGATTTTCGGTGACACTCTTATTTACACTCTCATTTACAGGATGCAAACAGATAAAATTTCTTAAAATTTTTTGATCACCTTTCGAATGGTTGACACATTTTATTTTCTTGGCGGAATATTCTTCGATTTTGCGAGCGTTTTAACAGAACTTTCCATATTTTTCAAATAAGTTTTTACAGCTTTAAAGCGTGTTTCTTTTCGTAAACAGAATAAACAGCTTAAAAATTTCAGAGTGAAATCTTATTGGCGCACTTTATATATATATTTTCGGTTTGTCGTAATAGAACTTTGGAAACTCTGTCGAATAAGATATTATTTCTTTACCAATTTTGATACTTCTACAATACCATCACTTGCGCCAATGCATCTTCAATCTCAAAAGAATTTCGAACCATAAATTAGCGACATTGCGATCAATTTAGAGCCTTGAGTGTATATCTTCAATTTTTTGAGAACTCATTGTAAATATGGATCAGTTTTACTCGAATTCCGAAAGCCGATAACTGAAGTATTTACATTTATTCTCAGCTACTAATGTTGAAAGCTAAAATTACGGTTTTTACTGAAGCTAAACTACGAAGGACAACAAAGCTACAATTTTGATTCCGTTTGAACCATATAAGTGGTTGGACTTCACAGATATCTGAACGTTGTCTAGACTTTAATCGTCAAATCGAAAAAAAAACAACGAATGTTGTACTATTCAAAAAGCTGGCATATTACCAAGCCATGAGATCCCTAAATCGATTAGGTTAATAGTCTTAAGATAATTTTTAATAACGTTCTACAATTTATTTAATCATACTACACTGAAACTGTCTGGATGGTACTATGACATTAGGGAGCTGCATGGAAAATAACTCTTTTATTGGGTAATTCTTTAAGAGCTTGATAACTTAAAATGATGATAGAATAAGATATTTTATTGGAAGAAAGGTAGTCAAAATATAAACCTAGCGGCAAAGTTTATACTGAGTCTTGTAGTCACAAAATCTTATCTTTATAATGAGGAAAGGTGAACTTCCTTCAAGCAATCTAACTCAACAAATAATTCATTTCGTTTTTTTTTTTTCGATTGTATTTTAAAGCCATACTATATGACTTAAATTCTTAAGTGATTTTTAGAAACTAATAAATTCAAATTAATTACAAATTTACCCACGCATAACCACCACTTCCTATTTCCATACAAACACTTGCGCTGACTCATTCTCTATCGTTCTCTCTATTCTCTCTTACTTTCTAAGTGTTTGTTATTTAGTTTTTCTTGCAATTACAATATTATTTTCCCTTCCCCCCCTCGGCATCTCTTCATCACAACAAATAATTTGAAAATTCAAAATAAATTTCAACTTTCTCTCTCTCTCTCTCTCTTTGTGTATTGTGACAATTGAATATCCCAAAAACTTATTCTCACAGTGAGTGAAAGCTATGGGGATAAATTAGTTTCGCATGTAATAAAATGAGTAGCAGTTGTACAATTATTTCCCTTCGTTTTCAACGTCTTCTGCTTTGATGAGCGGCAGCGTATCGTATAATAATTTTCACATTAGACAACAAACGTTTGAAGTTTACAAATACACGACGAATCCATAGTTGGAGCCACTGTCACTGTGCGTTAACACTGGCTGGGTGTTTGACTGACTGACTATTGACTGTCTGTGGCTGGCTGAGTGTTGATGAATAGAAATTTCAAATAGAATTGCAACGACTCAGCAGCTAATAAGAACTCCCGAAAACGTTTAGAAAATATTAATTTTCGTTTTATTTTGTTTGGAAAAAATTAAAATAAAAATACTCAAGTGTTTTAATTTTATTTGAATATTTATTTAAAATTATTGTATAAAATCAAGAAAATTAACGCCAGCAAAAGTAAAACCGAAACCACAACAAAAATAAAAAGAAAAAGGGAAACGAAGAAGGTATTGAAAAAATTCATATCACAGTGAAAAATGAAAAAAGAAAATTCTTTAAGAAAATCTTGGCTGGTAGTGAAAAATTCTTTTATCTACTCGTATAAGTATGTACGAGAAAAAAAAAGTGAAACGTTAAACGGGTACACGCCTTTTAAGTGCATACACAATTGTTGAAAGAAAAAAAATTATTAAAACGTTAGAATAATTCGTATATGGAAGTTATGGCAAAAAAGCAAAAAAAGCAACAAAAAAATAGAAACGAAAAAATATTGAATCAAAATACGATATAAAATAGAAAAAAATGTGTGTTGAAAATGTCAACGAAAGAAATAAAAATTATACTTAATAATAACAAAATATGAATAAATGCATAAATTTAAAATATTGTAAAAATTAAAAGGAAAAAAAACACAATTTTAAATAAATGAATCATTGGAAATAACGGCTAAGAATATTTAAAAAAAAATTATTAAAAAAAAAGTGGCAAAAGAAAAAAAATTATAAAATTATTTCAAAGAAATAATCGAATGAAAGTTTTATAAAAAATTTCAAAAAAAAATTAAAATTCTTTCACCTTAGAATTGTTAAAAGCATCCTTGATAACCGAATAGGGAATTTCGAGCTGTTGTGAAAAAATTGTTTAAGACAGTACCACTGGATACATTTGGGCGTATACATGTCAACATATGTACATATGTAGGGAAGTTTTTGGATTCAAAGAAAAAAAAAACAAATACCTAAACTACATGACACAAACAAAACTAAGGTGTCATTGCAGATATAAGCCTTATGAATAGTTCAGTTATATTACATAAAAATTATTATCAGTTAAGAAAATTTGTAATTTAAAATTATTCACATAAATAATATACACAGGCCCACAAAAGTATACATACGATTAACAAATTTCACAAATTTCTGAACCAATGCAAAAGACCGTCTTAAAATCGAGGAAAGTTGTCAGACAATTATAAAGATTTTCAACGAAAACGGGTTGGTTAAAAAATTTCTGAAATTTGTTAACCGTATGTATACTTTTGTGGCCCTGTATATGTGAGTGTGTGTGTGTCTCAAATAGGGTGGAAAAAATTTTTCAGGAACGAAAATAAGTTTCCAATTGAAAAAATTCAATTTTTCAAAAAATTTTAATCTGTTATGAAACACACTGATAGTTAAGTACACAAGTAATATCTTAGCTCTCGATTCCTACTGATATTGAGACAACTCAAACTGTTTTGCAAAATCACATAAAAAACACGATTAAGCAAAAATTGCAACGGATTTGGTCTATCACTACATATTAAAAACCCAGGTTTAGGTCCTTAATTTTTAACAACAGAAAATTTTGTTTTATTCCTCAAATTTTTTGTACTTAATCAGCTGTTACAGTGGACTACTAACAGTAAATAACACGATAGTATTTATCGTTTCCCAACAACTTTGAAAATGTATTGGGTTGTTGCATTGAATATAGTGGTGAGAAACTGTACTCAATAAGTCATAGTCTTTATCAACAGATAGTGCTAGTTAGCCTTACTGTGATGTACATTATTATGTATGTTATTATTGTGGAGTAAATTAAACTACTTCCTTTTTAAATCATTTGACAGACATTGATTTCTCTCAAATGTAATACAAACTGTTATCGCTTTCACCTGTATTTGCACCATAACTATCCGCGTAGGTAGTCAAGCTCTTTGACCACCGTTCCTAATTGGTGTGGTTTGAAAATGGCAGGAAAATTGCATCAAAATATTTATTTGTGGCGATAGATGAATATCTCTTACTTTCTTTTTTTTCATTCAAATATTACCAAGAGGATACACGGTAAATGGTCCATTTGTGAAGTCTATTTCTAGCATACATACATTTTCCAATATTTCGCTTGCTTTCATACCAATGGAAACTGTGATGTGAAAATAATCTAGAAAAGTCAATTCAAATGAGCGAAAATGTGAGATTAACTGCTAACCTAACTCTGTCGAGTCGCGAGCATAATAAGCATCACATGCCAAGTGAAATGTAACACTTTGTTGTTGAATTTTGAAAAAAAAAAGAATGGAGTAACCATCGGACGGCATCTTACTTCATTCACTGCAAAACTGAAATTTTCATCGTCCTTGAAGAAGTACAATTCAATCGAGCAGCTGTAAAACAAACCTTAACAAAGAGTTCATCTTTCTAGGTGCATTAGCACTTATTGAACGTTCTTCGTTTGTTGTCGGTATGTTGTATTGTGAAATAGCAAACCTTATTGAAGACTTTTAGCATGGCCACAAGTCACGAATCTTGATTACATATTCAATTATATTTTCTTAAACCTTTTGTCTAAAGATTGCTAAGAGAAAGTGGCTTAAAGAATACTTTTTTCTCTCTTCTCTACATGTCTTGTATGAGGGTTTAACAAGGATACTATTTTCCGTGCCATCTTAAGAATCCCGTAGCATTTGAAGGTTTGTTTAACATCTAAATAATGTGTTGGCTTCAGCTAATTCACAATGGACACCAAGAGCATCTCTCTCCGCAAAATTTTTAAAGTAGCCATAGTTATATGTGATGTTTTATGAAAGCCATGCTTATGAGTCAATTTTTTTTATAACATTTTAAATTAAAATGTTCAATACAAGCATAACTGATATATGTATGTATCGAACAAATGTCTTGCAGATCTATAAAGGTTAATAACTGATTATTGTTAAAATATTTCATGTATTCTTCTGCTTCTTTTTGGATTGAAGACTTAGACCTTAAACTTCAAATTTTACTTTAAGAATATTAGTTCAAGTGCTGGAAATTGCATGATCTGGGGCACATAAATGCATGAAATTTTTTAACGTTTTCTTCATGGTCACAATAACAAACACTAAGAAATTGTTTGCTTTTTCAAAACCACAGGAAATCTACTAACATTTAGAAAACATAACGTAGTGTGTGACCATCTTTAAGGAAATTCCATTTAATCTTTGATTCGTTTCTTGTTGTACATTGCGAGCACCTAATATTTGCCACCACAGTTCTTACAAATATTTGCATTGAATTAAGGGAAAATCCATAAAAATGTTTTTTTATTTTTTTTTTAAGAAACAAAGCATATCCGTCTTAAACCGCCTACATGAGTTTGTGTGCATAATCATTTCCGGTTAAGTCCTTTTGATCTAATTCTTATCTTTATATTCGAGGTTGCCTGACAAATTTTGAACGTTTTGAGCAAGCATTTCTTAACCCCAATTATTTATTTAAGGGGAAATTAAAGATTTTTTCTGTTTTGACAAATCATGATTAATTTTCTATGGAAAAATTCTTACAGCAAACGCAAATCAAAAGCTACAATGGAAATAAAAGAGACATAAAGAAAAATAAATAAAAATTATAAACATTTCCTCGGTCAATATCCTTTGACCCAAATTAATGTGTTTGTGTTGTGTGTACAACTAAATGATACGGTATGGTATGTATAAGCCAGTAAGAGTGTATTTGTGATATAAAAGAAAATTATGACAAAGTGACGGTCTGTCGTTGTGTTATAGAATATATAAATGACTTTTAAATAAAACATTTTAAACTTAATTTGCTGGTATTTTTTTTTTTTTTTTTTTTTTCAAAAATTATTTCATTCACTTCATTGTGCAGTTGCTGATATTTATGCTAGACTCTTGAACTTTTTGTATTTACATGTATACCGTACCGTATATACACAAATGGATATACTATATATGTACATATGTATGGTATATTATATACTCAGTAACATAAAACAGTAACATGTTAGAGAAACAGAAAATATGGTCATGTTTGTTATGATTATTTGCCAAAATGGTATTTATTCTGTTTGTGTTTCTGGTGTTTTATAGACGACTCGTTGAAACCCAACCCAAAAAGTCTGCGAACATAATTATCAGTTGGTGCCAACATCAACATCAGCAGCCATCACATAATATCGTCTATATAGTATGTATGTATACATATAATACTCGTGTACATTAGTAGACCGTCTTACTCAATACAAAATTGTCCCTATAGATTGTGTGACGCCAGTCGACAGAAAAACTAGGCAATACACATGATGCCGAAGAAAACAAAACACATCGACAGCAGTAGCAGTCGTATCAGTAACATGGGAGCAAAAAACACAACGCAACTTAGTCCCAATGTGTAAAACGGATATTCTATTATATTGAGCTTATGTACATACATACTACATGCAAATGTATTTATATTTTTCAAAAGTCTATGAACAAAATTCCTGTATTACTACCATACACTCATATAAAAAGTTTATATGGGAGTTGTCTCCATATCCTATTATACTCATACAGATACATACACAGTTTTTGTTCTCCGTATGTCTAGGCTCTCTTCATATTATTCATATTTACGTCTTAGGCATTAAGGCTCAGTGGCATGTCGCCAAAGAGTATTTTTCTGTAGTCTTCAAAACCAAAAAACAAAAATTGTGTTGTAGTAAATACGTTGATAATGCCTTTTTCCAGTTGTTGTTGTTTGTTGTTGTTGTTCTATAAACAAAAAAACCCGAAAAAAAACGTGGTGCGCGTAAAACAGAATTCAGAGTATTTGTATCCATTCTTCTCATCGCACTTTTAAAAAATATTCTCTCGCATACTGTTCTGCGCTCTCCCGTCATACCGTAGGGCATACATAACCTACCTCTGCTATAAGTAAAGTATCCATATTCCAGGACATTGTTTGCGTACGTACGTATGTACTCGTCTGTGTGTGTGTAAATGTAATTGCATTTGTGTATGGCATATGCGCGCACCTTTATTGTCTCGCTGTCTAACTGTTGCGGTTGTTGGCTGAAATAGAATAAAAGTTTACGTTTTTGTTATGAGTCTGAAAAAAAGCAGCATTTGTTCTTGTTCATTGTCCTTTATTTAGAATAAAATATTCATTCTTCTCTTGAATACAATATAAGTATTTGTGCTGTATGCACCTTTAAAATAATGTTTCACTACTCTCATAATGATATATGGTTAGTTTGTTATTGGCTTTAGAAATGACGTTTTAGTTGTGCATAGGATACGGTATTTAAAGGATTTTTTGTTAAAAACATATTTCTTGGGCTTCCAATTGGCTTCATTTCCACACAGAATAGTAAACCTCACATATTCCTAAATTCGTTTCGTCTTGAGATATTTGTAAGCTTCTTTATACATACATAATTGGTCATTACAATCCTTCAGGCAGGATTACGACCTAATTTCACACACCACTTATATTTTGTGTGTTAATTTTATCAATGAGTGGCGGGATCTACAGTTTAAAGTCAACTCTGAACAACAGATTTTTTGAGAAACTTTTGATAGCAATTTTTATTTTCACTTTTTTATTTTTGCCTGAAATCTGCTGAGAGGAAATCGCCAAAGAAATAATTTTTCCGATTTCGTTTTGTTGGAGATATCTCACCTGCAGTTTGAACCGTGGCCTCAGGTCTAATAAGCCAACACACCACCTACTAGACTATGGCGACTTCTTTGTGTTGATCGTAATCATCTGAATGCCGTTCTCTGTTATTGAAAAAGTTGTTCGTGTCTATTTCCATGTCTTCATGTGTTACCATTAAGCTGCCAAGATAATAGAAACTATTTCCGTGTATTTTCCGTGTATTACGTATCACTATGCTGATATATGTATATGCCATCTTGCACTTATTTAATCTGGTCTAACATTAAATGTTGTTCAAGATCTTCTCGTCTTCCTTGCTTGCTGGAGGTTTTGAGCGAAAGTAGTCAAACATAATTTGAATAATCTTAGCCCTTGAGTTGGCGTGAAACACTCCATCTAATTAGTCTCCTCTATGAATAGGCTTGTCTCATATGCTAGCATTCAAAACGATAGGGAAAGAATGTTATACTCCCGCGTTGCTACCGTCGTGAACAACTGGAAGTTCTGCATTCTCTATATAGCAAACGATTCTAATTATTATCTATTATTATCGATTCTAATTATAATATGCTTTTCATATGACAGTCCCTTTTGAAGTCCAGAAAAGTACATCATGCTATAGATTCGTCAGCAGTTTTCTGGCCGAAACTCTAAAAATAAATCAAATTGTCAAACAAACTTTATTAAATCTGACGATAAACTGTAGGTTCCGTCACTATTGGATAAAATTAACACACACAACATGACTACTAAGAGAAACTCGATTGTAATCCTGACTAAAGAAGTTATGATCAATTAAGTAAGTTAGTGGCCTGACCTTCGCAGCTTATATTTAAATTTGTCTATTTATCTTTGTCCTCAATTTTACTATCAAGTCATGCATCTGTTATGACTGCCGGCAGACTGTCTATTGGGTTAAGCCGAGTAAATCCTCTTCATGTGTTGCAGAAGTACGAGACGCTATTTTTAAGTAACTTTAATATTAGGCCGTAGTGTAGTAGGTAGTGTGTTGGCTTATTAGACGTAAGGCCACGGTTCAAACCCCAGGTCAGACATCAAAACGAAATATAAAAAACATTTATTCGGCGACTTCCGTTCAGCAGATTTCTGGCAAAAACTCTGAAAGTCAATAAAATTGCCATGAAAAATTTCTCAAAATTCTGTCGTTCGGAGTCGACTTTAAACTGTAGGTCCCGCTACTCATGTATAAAATTAACACACACAACATGAGTGGTGTGAAAAGCTAGGACGTAATCCCAATAGCCAATTATGTATGTTATGTGTTAATATTAGGCTATTTTACCCAGTGGTGAGGCTGTTTTACTTCCACTCAGATTGATATGATGTAAGGCTTTCAATGATAACGAGTAGAATTTGACAAATATTTAAGAAATCATAAACATTTCTTTTTATGTTTTGTATCATATTCTTCTGTATTAAAAATACTCGAAGTCATGAACTAATTTTAATGGAATATGAAATCGTGTCCTGGTAAAACTTAGTCACCGTAGTCTAGTAGATATTGTGTTAGTTTATTAAACGTAAGGCCTCGGTTCAAACCCTAGGTCTAAATGAACTATCCAACTAAATGAAATATCAAAAGAAAATATTTCTTCGGTGACTTCTTCTCAGCAGATTTTTGGCAAAAACTCTGAGAGTAAATAAAAGTCATGCCATGATAAGTTTCTCAAAAATCTATTGTTCGGAGTCGACATTAAACTGTAGGCCACTAGGTGGGAATCTAGGTCGTAAACCTGACTAAAGACTTGTAATGACCAATTATGTATGTATGTGTGTAGTTAATTATGGTTTACGTGAACGGAGTAACAAACAGAGAGATATATTGTACTCGACACACAAAATGATATTGTTGTAGATGTTTCAAAAAAAGGAAAGTGAACTCGGTACTATACTCAGTGTAACGAGCCCACTTCTTGACAGCAATAGAAGACAAATTTATAACGGATTTAAAAGCTCAACGGCCTTAAACAAACATAAGCTTTTATTAAATAATCAGCTGCAAGAAATAAAAAAGAAGCTTAAACTAAATAGTAACGGCCTTAGCGAAATTTGACACTTTAACATAACGCATTTAAGCATTCTTCCTACTTAAAGGCTTCAAAAATGTTAGTGAATAATGGATATGAAAAATGAGAAAAAGAATTTATTAGCCACTTAAGAAACTTAATATTAATGACGTCGTCATTTTGGTCGACTCAATCTATACCATTTTTATGCAAGCATTGTGCAAGTGAAATCTGTTTCTTACGAATCTGTTTAATATTCATAAGAGAAGCTTTCACATAACCATGCCTTATAAACTGTTATATGACGTCAATAGAAATAATCAATAATCAGTATTAATATTTTCAATAGAATCATAGTTATGAGAATATTATCAAATTACGGCAAATCATGGATATGTTATCTTGATGCTGAGCAAAAGTGTCAACATGAGGCAAAACAGCAAAAACTACATCAACTAATATGTACATGTGCGTAACGAGTGCTTTCTTTTCCAATCTAATATCAGTGTCACAACATGCCAATGTTTTTTAATGTTAACACAATACACTCAGCATTCAATTGAAGAAGACATTCGCTGTAGTCTAGAAGGTAGTATGTTGTCTTACTAGACGAGAGCTAGTAACTTCAAACTTCGTCTTTGAATTCCTCTCATAAAGTCCTAATCTTTCCCTAGAGGACGTGCTCCCAAATTTCCCTATGACATTCGCCTTCACACGGCTTTGAGCCTGTATAGGACGGATTTTCAGTCAAACACTTTAATCACAACACCTTGCCACCTTCTAACGTAAAGCTTATAAATGTTACTAGACACACTCAGTTCAAGTATAACATATTGCCGTAATTATTCCTTTCATCTACAGCTGGAAACTTACGGTGCTCCTGGTGAAACCGTTTAACCTTCTAATGTCTCAGTGACTGAGCAGTGAGATCATTTAAGATGATAAGAAGCCTAGATGCGCCCTTATATCACCACATACCGTTGGGCATGTACTCCACAGAGATGTGGAGAGATGAGAATTCACTTTTCATATGACCAAGCAAAAGCCCAGACCTAATGCAACTCGCATGAGTGTCTAGAATACAATATTGGCCGAGTAAGTGCTTCGGCCGTAGTCTAATAGGTAGTGTGTTGGCTTTTTAGACATGGGGCCACGGTTTAAACCCCATATCAATACATCTCCAACAAAACGAACTATAAAAAAATATTTCTTCGGTGACTAACTCTCAGCAGACGTCTGAGAATAAATAAAATTGCCATGAAAATTTTCTCAAAAATCTATCATTCGAAGTTGATTTTAAACTGTAAGTCACCATTTAAGCATAGATAGGGTGAGAAACTATGTAGGTCGTAATCCCAACTGAATATACATACAATTATGTATGTATGGACGTGCGTCGGTGGCATAATCTGTTGATGTTTGATAAATCCTGAAGGTTATCAATGCGATTTCCAGTGTAGAGAATGCGCTAAAAAGTTTGATGGTTGAGCCACAGTTCTGCGTTTCCCGGGAATGTCATTGCGTTTCGGTTTCCATACAATGCGAACATTGTTGGAGAACATATGGCAGCCGAAAACAGTTCTAGAGGTCATTACGGAGAAATGCACATACAGTCATCCATCTGGTTAACAAAACGATTATTAATTTCCTACCC
This sequence comes from Sarcophaga caerulescens, assembly GCA_927399465.1. Lineage (NCBI taxonomy): Eukaryota > Metazoa > Arthropoda > Insecta > Diptera > Sarcophagidae > Sarcophaga > Sarcophaga caerulescens. The sequence goes on along the minus strand of OV656872.1, from coordinate 116,831,052 downwards.
ACAAATGTTCTTAATAGCCTTAACAATGGCCAATATTCGACACTTCCACCTGCTCTATCTGATGATGTATGTCTTTGTAAAGCCTTATTTATGTAGTAAGTAGTAGTATCGACTTCGAAAAGATGCTCCCATCCATACACCTCTCTAATTCCTCATTATCCTCCGTCTGTAATAGACTTCATTCAGATATTATAATGCGGTGCCATGCAGAGGCGCTGATTAATATTAGATGCTGAGCACCTGCAGTAAAAGCTCAACGAATAGAGATATAAAATCATCTCTAGCTCCCAAATTATACAGTAATTGCTCCGCTTAACGCTGTTTCATTATTACGCGGTAGTATTGGGATTCCCCTAAATCGCACACTGTATTGATATTTGTTGTATATGTGTGCAAATGAAATGGCCATGTACCAACCAAAAGCGATGCACTATATAGCGAAGGTGTATACTATGTATCTTTTTCAACGCTCTTTTGTTAGCGTCGCAATGTATTTACATATGTACGCGTTAAGTGGCCTCGTTTAACGCTCTTTCGTTTAGCGCTGAAACTTATTGGAACGTATCCCCCGCGTTAAGCGGTGTCTTACTGTATTGGTGGGTCGTTGTATCCACCCTATCAAGTTGAGGTTAATCGTCCCACCAAACCAAGTTAACAATTCTGTGATTTATTCTTCTATTAACTAAACGTTATTTCAAATATTGTCTATCTATTTATGGTAGAAGCCTACACGCCCTATTCCAAATTTAGTTTGATAGGATTATAGAAGCTTGCATTACAAATCCCTCTACTTTTAGGCCATTTAACCCCTTTCTCGTATAGTTGTTGAAACAATTCACAGAAGAAAAGTTGTTTTCTTTTACTTTTTTTGTTTATTTTACAATTTCACCACAATAATTAGTTTGTCTAGTGTGTGTGTGTGTGTGTTTGTTTGTTTCTTTTAAAATACAAAAACAAGGAAAACTAAAAGAAAACAATGCTAAATAATGCCTTTGATAATGGACTTGTGAATTGTCGTGTTATGTTTGCGACTGTAATTATTGCCGGCAATTAAACTTAAGTAGATGATTTTATTGTTAAAAGGTTGCATTGTTTATGGTAGTTAAAGATAATACGACAAGATCGTGAGAAATAACCTTAAATTACACCTTTATGTTTTGCTTTTTATTTTTACCCCATGCCAAAGAAAATGGTTTAATTACAATTGTTTGTTGTTTTAATAACTAATAGTTGCAGGTCTTTTAATTTTGCTTATTTTTATTTTTTCTTTTTCTTTTTCTTTTCCATCTTATTGCAACTAGGAAAACAATTGTCGCGAATGTTAATAAAAGATTTTTTTTTGAAGTTTTCTTTTAAATCTTAAAGAAGTTACATAAATACATACGGTTATAACAGATCGTTTAAAATTCTTAAGCAAATTGAGTTAACAATTTTTTATTACCTTCGATAAAATATTAAAATTGTTTGTGGCCGTAAGCAAGGATTAAAACTAGAGGACAACATAGAAACGCTAAAATGTGACTGCTTTTCTTAGTAAATGGGAACACCTTGGATAACACACACATATCGCTAGTAGTATGGGATTGAGTATTTTGAGTGAAGCGACTTATTTTAGTTTGACAAAAATGGATTAAAATTCAAAATGATCGTATTCTGCGTGGACTTCATTTGATGAACCGAGTCCATGGCATGCAAAGACGCAACAGTCTTAAGATAGGCTTATATATACATAACTGGTTATTACCACTCTTCAGTCAGGATTACAACCCAGCTTCTTACACCACTTATGTTGTGTGTGTTAATTTTACACAGGAATAACTGGACCCACAGTTTAAAGTCGACTTCAAACAACAGTAATTTGAGATGTAAACCCTGTATTACTCATCGACTATTTTGGAATGGGAAAGCCATCAACATCTACTGTTACATAGCGTTACTGGAGTCCTAGAGAGTATGTTAGCCTACGAACTTTTCAGACCACCTAAGGAATATTATTACACCAAATATGTCTCGTTAAGATCGATGACATTCTCTTGCATTCTGAGCTAAAAACTAATCCAATTGAGTATCGTAGACTTCTACTTAATTGGTCATTACAAACCTTTAGCCTGGATTACAACCTTCCTCCTCACGCCACCCAGTTGTGTATGTTAATTGTATCCATGAGTTGTGGATCCTATTGTTTAAGCTCGACTCTGGATCACAAATTTTTTGAGACAGAGTCATGGCAACACCATAAGTAAAAAATGCCCACGGGCTCGTATCTAATAAGCCAACACACAACAGCGACTTCCCAGACTCTACAAAATGTAAATGTAAACCATTAAGAGAGTTCTGCTGAAATCGAATCATAATTTGAAGTTGGCAGGTCCCATAGATGGTTTTCCTTTTGGCGTACATGTCTTAACTTATCCATCTTATTGCCATCGTGCCCAATATGTTCAAAGGATTAAGTTGTTGAGCATGTTGCTATAGTGCAGTAATGCCTTAGACTTAACTGTGTAATTATTATGATAAGGACCAGTTAAAAACTATTTAGAAAACGTTTAAAAAAATTGTAATTTGATGGTGAGGCATCACATTTATTAAATTTATTGTCTTAAACTCGTTTATTGCTTGCATTAGAAAGCAGAATCAGTCGTTTGTAGGGGTTACAGAAGCTCATAATGAACAATTCTTTTACAATCTCACCAGAAACACTTTTCTTGGTGTTGGTCTATGGTTTTGCCACCATCTGTTAAGCTGGAGAGTACAGACTGAAACTAGTCCAACAGAAATCAAATAGTTTTAGAACTAAAATTAATAGATTACGACAGGTTAATATGCCAACATTCTACATATGATTTCAGCTTACTTCACTATTAGCCCTTCTAATAAATTTATAATTATTCAACATAAAGACATAATTTGATCATGTTGTTGAAATTGTTTTAAATTTAAAACAAAATTTCCTTTATTTTTAGATTCGGTCGCAATTCTAAATACAATAGCAGCAAAGGCTTACATTTCCATTTTGTGTTTCATTCAAATCATCGAAAAATCATCATAAGCAACCAAAAACAATTAACGAAATGGGTAAAGATCAAGAATTTCTTGAAGCAGCACGCAATGGCAATTTTTCGTACATCGAAAAGGTACTTAATCAGAAGGCAAAAAGAGCGGGACCATTGGCAAGTTTACGGCGAGGTACTGGCGTTAATGTACAAGATAATGGGGGTTACTCAGCTCTCCATCATGCTTGTATAAATGGATATGTAGACATTGTGAAATTATTGCTGGCCCATGAGGCATCACCAAATTTACCTGATATGAGAGGATCCTCGGCATTACACTTGGCCTCATGGGCTGGCGAAGAAGAAATTGTTAAAATGTTATTGACAGATCCGTATCGGCCAGCAAATCCAGATCTACCGACTGTAGAGAAAGACACTCCATTACATTGTGCGGCACAACATGGTCACATCGAGGTGTTGTCTATATTGCTAGCTCACGAAGCTGATCCGAATATGATAAATGCACGGGGGGAGACACCATTAGACTTGGCCTGTCAATATGGACGTTTACAGGCTGTACAAATGCTTATACGGGCTCATCCTGAACTGATTGCAACCTACACGAAACAAGCTACTGAAAATTTAGTTAACAATCGATCATCCAGACACTCATCACCACTGCCACACTCTGGTTCAATATCAACGCCATCACCATCCTCACCATCGATACTCTCTTCGCCAGCAACACCTACCCGTTGTGTATTTCCGCACACCTGTCTGCATTTGGCCAGTCGTAATGGCCATAAACAAGTGGTAGAAGTTCTATTAGGGGCCGGTGTAAATGTCAACTTATTAACACCTTCCGGCTCGGCACTCCATGAGGCAGCATTATGTGGCAAAGAATCTGTCGTGCGTACATTATTAAAAGCTGGTATTGATCTTAATGCCACCGATGCAGAAGATCGTACCGTATTAGATATACTCAAGGAATTTCCACCACACGTAACCAAACACATTATTGATGTGATAAATAGTGAGTTTAAAATATGTTTGAAAGAAACAAAAATAATTGAAATGAATACCTGTTTTTTTATTTAAGATTTCCCCAATCAAATGGATACCGACGAGGGCGAAGAGGTAATCTTTCGCCATCAACAAACTGGCCAGCAGCGTAACCACAACTCTGGCGGTCATTATCAGAAACAGCAGCATAATAATCATTATCATTTTAATTCCAATAATCATTTACTAAACCATTCACTGTCGATGCAACAATCTTCCTACAACAAACAACGATTCAGTTCAGGTGCCACATTTAATGGTGGCGGCAAATCTTTGGACAGTGGCTTGCAACTTGATGAAAACTCACCCAGTACGGGTACGGCTAATCGTTACTATCAGGACAATTTAAATTCTCCTGTTCGAAGTCAATCGAATACATCACAAAAGTGAGTTTAAATACAAATTAAAAAAAAAATTTAAATAATGATGTTCTGCTCCTTTGCAATAATAGCGATATGGGTGTGAGCCCTTCCTCATCGATGAGCAGCTTTGAACCGGCTTCAGTATCACCGAGATCGAGATGCTCAACTGGTAAGTTTAATGGTTGCCTAAGTCAAATGAAGTCAGTTGATTATTTGCTGTAACAATTTTCCCTATGCTGTTTGGGCACTCACCGGAGCCGTTCAGTGAAGGCCATAAGACCTCCTTAGCAGACAGTAGCTTGTTGTATTGACATTTGTTTCTAATGGATGGCATGAGGATTTTCTCACTCCCAAATTCGATTATGTCTTCACTAAGCCATTTAGATGGAAATGCGCTTCGTCGGAGTAGATGCCTTTTTCTTTGAAAATTTGGCTACTGCTTCACTTTGTTCTATTGCCCATTGAACGAATTGCATAATTTGCTGACTATACTGGGTTTTGCACGCATGATGGTGGAAATCGTTTGTCAATATTCTCTGCGTTATACTTGATGAAATTTGAAGATTTTGAAAAGATGTCGCCTTAACCTCAACAAACCGAATTGTTGAGTTTAATGTGTGTGCCAAAGGCAGTTTGGTCCTAAATGGAAAACTGTATCACATGACACATGACATTAGATAACATAAACCTGTTAAGAGGTATGCAATTAATATCTCGTTTTTCAGAAGTCCACTTGTAGCCAAAATCATATATTATATACAGAACTCAATGAGAATTACGACCTTTCTATGGTATGAGCAAAGACATCGATTCAAATTCATTTAACTATACGAGGTAGTAGTCGCCGTAGTCGACTAGGTAGTGTGTTGGCTTAGGCCTGAGTGCCAACCCCAAGTCAGACATCTCCAACTAAACGAAATAAAAAAAAATATTTCGAGGCAACTTCCACTCAGCAGATTTCTGACAAAAACTCTGTCTGTCATGAGTTTCTCAATAACAATTTGCAGCATTTATACTTACTAATTAACTGGCTATACTCATAAGTTATTCGTATAATCAAGACTAGATCAATGCGTACATCGCGAAGGCTTAACAACACCATACGTAACGTATGTGTCTTCATAATTATATCATAAGAATACCCAATTATTTTACATTTTAAAATTAAGAAACTCTAAAAGGCAGAAGTCGCCGTAGTCTAGTAGGTAGTGTGTTGGCTTATTAGACGTAAGGCCATGGTTCAAACACCAGGTCAGACTTCCTCTCAGCAGATTTCTGGCAAAAACTCTGAGAGCAAATAAAATTGCCCTGAAAAAATCTGTCGTTCGGAGTCGACTTTAAACTGTAGGTCCCGCCAATTATGTATAAAATTAACACACACAACATGCGTGGTGTGAGAAGCTAGGTCGTAATCCTGACTAAACAAACGCAATGACCAATAATGTTATGTAAAATTTTTTAATTGAATATTTTGGAATTAAAAAAAAACAACAATCTAGTAAACAAAAATATCGTTCTTCGTAATTTCAGGTGGTGTTTCCAGTTTTATTGGCAATACACCAACACTGAGTAGTTTTGGTCCAGGCGGGCCTCCCAAAAAACCACCACGTCGTAATCTATCGGTATCACCCACAAACAGTGGTCAACCATTTAGTTATACGTCACCAAATCATCAGCAACAAAACAATTTTGGACGCAGACACACACGTAGTCCCTCGAACGATAGTCCATATTCGCATCAAAGTCATGGCAGTGTAGGTGGCATAAGTTTCGATGAGTCACAATTAACAGAACGACAGAGAGGTAATCGCTTATTTGCCAGTGCCAGAGAATCTACGCGAAATGCCGGAAATGTATCCTTAAGCTCAAGTAGTAAGTTATTGTTTTGTCCTCACAAATATGCGATAATTATTCATGTACTATTTAGCTGACATGTTGGAGAAACGCCATCATAGTGAGGATGTTGAAAATTTAGTGCCAAACTCAAATCAGGAAATAACCAATTCAATGAAGAGACCAAAACCAGCACCACGTAATTTAAATAATTCTAATACAGACACAACAACAACAAATGATAATGCCACACTCAAGTCATACAATCCCAATAGGAAATTGAAAAGAAATCGTAATAGTTAGTAAGTATTTTAAAATATTGTTGTTGTATTCTTGTTTCTTTATTTCTATATTTCCTTCGTTTAGTTCTGTCACTTTAGGTGATAAAGAGGAAAAGTGTGATGAAAACAGGCCACAAATACCCCAGAGTCCTACGAACTATAAGCAACCACCCACACCGGATCATCCACCCCCGTCATCAAGTCAGGCTGAAAAAATGATACATGAACGCATACGACCTTTAAGTCAAGAGTACAAGCGCAGATCGGCATTGTTGCAGTTGCAAAAACAACAACAATTACTAGTTGATATAGGCACTTCGCCTTTACGGCAGATAAATAATAATAGCCAGAGCAACAACAACAACACCCATTTAACATCACATTATGACTACGCCTATATACAGGCGTTGCCTACAAAACTGGCCACCAATAATGTGAATTCCAATATCTATTCGACTATTGGTGCCGGCGGCATACGAGGTTCCTTAGGGTCTTTAAGTTCCAGTGTTTCGCTATCAGATCATAGTGGTTCCACCGAAAATGTAGAAGAATTTATAGGAGATCAACCATTTGCTGGACTGTTAAAAGGATCGGCTGTCAATAGCACAAGTAAACCGAAAGTTGAACCGGCTTATGCAACGGTTAATAAGGCAGCCAAAATCTACCCACCTCAAGTCCAACTACCACCACCTAGACCACAACAACAACTGCCTCCACAAGCTCAGGTGCCTGTTTATGCCACCATACATAAAAAACGTGGCATAACCACAACCGCTCAAGCTCAAGAACAACTAAATAACCAAAAACCTCGACCGCCAATACCAGCCAAACCGGTAGTGCCCGAGAGAAGGCTATTTAAAGCTCACACACCAAAACTGCCAACTACAGCATCACAATATGAAGCAGTAAACACGACAACGATAGACTTGAATAATGAACAGGAGCAACAAGATCATGAAATGAAAAATGATTCCGATGATCTCTATGAGGATATACCCGAACCGAAAACAATAGTGGAAAATAACATCAGTAAACATGTAAGCGAAGTAAAGCAGGAGTCACAAGAAAAACCAGCGAGTGATATACTAAGTCACCAATCATCCATTAATAGTTCCTCCAATGAGGAACAATCCCAGCAGACATCTTCGCAGCCTACAAATGAAAGCTCCAATGAAGACAGTTCCATAGCCAATACTTCGACTACATCTCACGAAAGCAGCATACTAAGTCCCTTCAATGCCGAAGAGGCCAGAAAGAAAATTTCCGAAATTTTAGAATCATTTGGCAGCAGCATTCTCAACTCGGATATATCCCCTACCAACGATTTGGATTTTGATGATATGGATATACCTACAGAAAGACACGAGCTGATGAGCCGTTTACGTAAGGCAAGTTTAGGCCACTTGGAGAAGAAACTATTCGAACACGGCTACGATAATTATAAATTCATGGTAAGATATTGGAAATCAGACATGTACCTCAATTCACTTTCATTTTCTCTATACAGAATGGGGTTTTCGAATCCGGCGATATTGATGTAATCAATATAAACCAACAAGATGGCGTCAAATTACTCAGGTTCATTAATGCGTTACCCAAAGCAGAATTTCTACCACAAGTTACATTTAAAAATCAACAGGAAAATAAATCCCAAACAGAGTTAAAAGGTGTATCCTCACTACAGCAATGGCTGAACAGTATACAACTGCCTCAATATATTGAGTCCTTTAAGTAAATTATCAAGAAATTTGAAGGTTAAAGAATTTGTTTCATAATAAATTTTTCTTCTTGGAATTTCAGCAAACATCTTTACAACACTCTCGACAGTGTTTGCGGTGTTTGGGATGTCGAATTGCAGACTGTTTTAGAGATAAATAAACTGGGCCATCGCCGTCGTATATTGCAATCGATTGCGTTTATAAAAAATCTGCGTGAACCAAAATCAGCAAAGACACCTTTGGCTGAGAATAACGAGACAAATAAAATTTCATCAAACTCCACACATAAAGATGGTCCTCCACGGCAGTCTGTTACCGGTTATCGTAAAAATAGGTTTGTTTTCCTTATGAGAATATTTGCAACAAATTTTTGTTTATTACGTAAATTTCTTTTCTAATTAACAGGCCTGCTCCCCAACCACCTACACAGAAAGCGACACAACAAACGCCAACTACACAAACGTCTTTGGATATACGTGGTCCTTCGGAATTACTTTTAGATTTACCTGATAACTCAAGCACAAAATGGCGACATACTGCAAATGAATTGCTCAATGATCAAATAAAATATGAAGTTTATGTAAGTAATGTGAAGTGAAGTGGAATTTGGAACAGAAAACAATCATTTAAATATCGCTAAAATGCGATTCAAAAAATTATGTTTGTAAACTGAAGTACACATTTTTAATATCCGAGCGTATGACTAGAGTCTTTCATTTTCAAATCTAAATTAAGTTTAAAGCTTAAATGGAAATTTACGATGTTTCTTAATACACGTACTTAAAGACTCAACATTTTAAGAATTATAAACAATGTCTGGCAATGATGTGTCTTCTCTGAAATTTTCGATGACATTTTGGAACATACATACATATGTGACTCTAATATCGAGCTTTTAATTGAGCGCTCTGTCTTTAAATTTAAATAAAACAAAGAAAAAATTGAAATGTCCTCAAAAGCTTCTGTGGCCAATAAATCAGATTGAATTTAACAGATGACATGGATTTTATTGGCTTTGAAGACCGCTTAAATAACCACCTCATAAAATTATCATGTGAAGAACATCCAATGTGGGAACAGCTGTATGACACATAGCACCATCCGGTTGAAACCACTTATCATTCAATTCAGGCCAAAAGAAGATGGTTATCATCGACCTACAGTGCTTGTCACTGACAGCGATGGCGTCGCCAACATCGTTCACAAAAAAATGTGGACTGATGTTGCCACCAGTCCAAAATCCATGCCAAACAGAGACATTTTTGGGAATACATTGGATGATTTTGGATTTAATGTGGATAGGCATCGTCCCAAGACCCACTCAATGTTAGAAATGTGCCTAATCGCTCCGGAGCCCATTAAGTGTACACACGTCATTGTTGTCGACGAAATATGAAAAAATATTTATTCGGCGACTTCCTCTCAGCAGATTTCTGGGAAAAACTCTGAGAGTAAATAAAATTGCCATGAAAAGTTTCTCAAAAAGCAGTCGTTCGGAGTCGACTTTAAACTGTAGGTCCCGCCACTCATGTATACAAATTAACACACACAACATGAGTGATGTAAGAAGCTAGGCCGTAATCCTGACTGAAGGGTTGTAATGGCCAATTATGTATGTATGTACGTCGTTGTCGTTTACCTTCTGTTTCTGGGTCAGTTGAATTTTATAGGAAGGCAGGCCTAAGTCATATCACGAAATTTGTCAAGTTATGATCTGCAAAAAACAGGTTCTTGTAAGCGTCGCGGAATTAATAGCCTCAGCTTTTCCTGCACTCTATAAAGGACACTGACACTGACGATATTTTCGGCATATCTTGCCTTTCGTCAACGAACGGGCATTGTTTGATCGTTTGCTAAGGTAGTGACCTCCAGTACATTGCGAATAGTTCTCTCTGTAAGACGTTTACGACCACCATAAAATGGGCGAAACGAGCGCTACGTTTCCCGATCCATATTGAAAAAAAAATATACTATATTTGCACGAGTTATATTCGTCTATAGAAATATTGCCAAACTAAATAAGTGAAAATCAATTTGACAGATGTAGCTGCAACAGATGGCCATTGTCATCTGTCAAAGTTCGGCAGTCCTAGTTGAAAGCCCCAATCAATTATATCCATGACCTCTTATTATTTGTAAGTGATTGGTCCACTGTGAACATATATTAGGTGTAGTGGTGAAGAAGTTTTGCGACTTGAGTCTTACGCTTTCCTACTGTTCGTTGTTGATGTTATCTTCCATAGAAATTTTCTGGATCGATTTAAAACATTCATGATGATGCCATGATGAAAATATTGTTACGTTTTTACCTTTTTAAAAACGTTTAAATATGAATTCGTTAATTGCAAACCAAGTAAAAACAAATATGTGTTTTATTTCAATTAAACTCTCTTTATTTATCACACTACTTTCTTATGTCACTGTTCACACTTAACCGATACAACAATAATTGCTGGTTCACTATTATTCACACACAACTATTCGCTATACTGCTCACAACGGATATCTTCAAACCGCGACTGATTAGTTCACACGCAACTTCACTCAAGACTGACTCAATTACAATTGACTTACTGCCTGCCTTGTCTTGCCCTTTTATATGCGAACGTCTTCAGTCTGATGATGGTTCTCGAGGTAGAAGGTTTGCATTCTCGCCTTCTCGAGAATTCTTTTGCGACTACATTGTTTATTGTTGCTGGTTTATTTAGAAGATGTTCGATGTATTTGTTAATGTGTATTTGTGTATTATGTACACATTCCCTCTTGTTCGTTGTGCTTGCGTTTTCTATCTTTTCATGCTCATAGTCTTTGTTTTTGTGGCTTTTGCTTATTGTTTTTATTGTTAAACGATATTAGGTCGTTTCGTTTGTTCTTGCGTAACAATATGTTTGCATTCTCTGGGAATTTGAAGCTGGATTGCTTTGATGTTTGGTCAAGCATTTGAACCACAATACCATTACATATTATTTATCATTTACAATTTATAGTGATGGAAAGGATGGACTTAAAATTCAAAAAGAATTGTGGCACAGGGTATCCCGGTAGTCTAATGGATTAGACAGAGGTTCCGGTCAGCTGCGCTATGCCGCGCATATGATGTTAGGCATTCTGCTCGAATGGTTAGACAGAATTTATTATGAAGTGATGAAATTGTAACTCCCTAGTTGACACTTTTGTTTGTTTAGATAAGACGTTTTAAAGTTCTTTTGATACACAAAGGAATCCTGAAGATATATTGCACTTAAGTGGCGATCGATTAAAAATTAAACTTATCTTTCAGTTTTTCTCTCCAATTAAATGTTGTGACAGCAGCTGGTATTGGAATGTCTCTAATAAATTAATCTTTAAAGCATATTCTCTTGATGCACTTGTATGTGTAGTAGAAACGAATACAGAAACACATAATAAATGTGTTTCATTATGTTGCCTAAAATATCAGAAGTATGCTTGCTCCCCCTAGAAAAAATGTCTTTGTTGTGCTATTTACATAAGTGTGTGATAAAAATAAAAAAAAAATTTTTTTTCTTCAAATTAAAAAGATTTTTGAAAATTTGATTTTAACATGACTAAGGAAAACAAAAAAAAAAACAAAAAAAAACAAATTCCAATTAATTCTTTTACAGTATTTAGGCTCAACGGTTGTGAAAGAATTACGTGGCACTGAATCGACACGCAAATCCATACAGAAACTAAAACAAGATCAACAGTATACGAGTGCTACCAATATGTTAATGTCTTCCCAGTCAGAAACCAATGCTGCCGGTAATCAATCATTTAACAAACAGAAACGTATACTCGTCTCATTGGCCATCTCACATAGGGGTGTTGAATTCATAGATGTGAACAGCAAGGTATTGTATGGTAAACGATACATGAATAATTTTCATCCAATTAAATGTTGTGTTGTTTCTGTTTCGGTTTCGGTTTTTTTTATGATTTGTAGAACACCATTTGTGAACATGAAATTCAAAATATAAATTGTGCATGTCAAGATGCAGAAGATCTAAGTCATTTTGCCTACATAACCAAAGAGAATGATGTCCACTATTGTCATGTCTTTCATGTTGAGAGTACGGTGAGTATGATTGCTGGCATATGGTGTAGAAAAAAAAATTTTGGCATAAATTATAACTGTAATGTAATGTTTGTGTTTTTTTTTTTTTTTTTTTTTGATGTACAAAAGGATTTGGCCTCGGATATAATATTGACTTTGGGTCAAGCATTTGAGGTGGCCTATCAGTTGGCATTGCGTGATGGCATAACAGCCACTCCATTGTGCACACTAAATCATAGCATTTTAAAAGGTCTGGAATATACTAATCAGCCGAACTCATCTTTAAATAATAAAACTCAAGAAGCGTAAGAAGACCAAAAACTCCTTAATTAATCAAATTTTATATAAACAAACTAACCAAACAACAACAACAACAATAATAATAGAGTTTCTTATAACATTAATTAAATGTTTTTTTTTTTTTATTTACAAAATTTTTAAATATTTTTTAAGTTTTTTTTTTTAATTTTTAATTATTTTTTTAATTTTCTTTTAAATAAGTAAGTTAGTACAGTAAGCTAGTGTTTTATGAAACTAAAAAAAAATAGGTTTTTTAAAATATTTAAAACACAAAACGTTTCTAGTCTTTAACTTAAAGTAAATTATTTATAAATATAACGAAACTTAAATTTTAATTGTTAAACCAATATAAAGGAAAAGAGGAAAAGGAAAAAAAGGGCGTAGAGTTATTTATTACAAATTAAAACTTTTTTGCACAAACAAACAAACAAACAAACCAACCAACAAACAAACAAACAAAACGGAAACAAACAAATTTTTACAAATTTTATTAAATTTTTTATATGAAAATTTTTTAGCACAAACATGTTTTTACTTGCACAAGCCAAAACAAACAAAAAAAACAAACAAACCAAAAAAATATTAAAAAATACAATTAAAAAAATAAATAAATTTTATTTATTATTATAATTGAGCTTAAAACAATCAAACCCTTTTAGAAACGTTTTTAAAGACTTTTTTTTTAAATTTAAAAAAAATTCGTTTTTTTTTCAACACACTCATCTACCATATTTCTTTTGGAGAAATGCATGATTTCAAGTATTTTTTTAAAGACATTTTATAATTTGCCTTTCAAACACTCACTAATAATTCGAAATTCATATTCGAAATTCAAATTCTTAATTTCTGTTCTTTTTTCATCGTCTTTCTTTTTTTCCCTTTTTCTGTCTATTTTTAGTACTTACGATCTCTTTCATTTCACATTCATAGACATTTGGTCGTTATTAAGGAAAATTTGTGTTTTAGATCACAAACAACACTACTTAACAAAAGTGTAACATATTTAAATAAATTATTCTTTAATTTTAAATGTATAAAGAGTAGAAATTCGAAACCATTGCTTATAAAACATTTTCTTTACATTAAAGACTTGACTAATTAAACATTTTTGAGCTATTCAGTGTCAGTAAAATAACAATTCTCCACTTATGTCCTGTTTTTCGAAATTATTTATGTATGTTTAGCTTTTAAAGATGGGGCAGCCCTTCAGTCAGTCCACTCCCGCATTCCCGAAATATATTTTTCTGTTTCTGACATTCGCTTCAATGGGTCAATATCACCTGCTCATATACACCTGCTTATATACTTGAGTTAGTTTCACTCATTTTGGCCGTATACAATTTTTGTCCTGACAAAATTATTTTTTAATGAGCGGTTTTTCCAGCATGATTCACTCATTTCGAAAAATTTTGTCCGGAAAATCAAAGCTACCAGACTACACTTATATGAGCAAATCAATATAATTTTGTATAAAAAAAATATAACCTAATGGAAGTCGCCGTGGTCTAGTAGGTAGTGTGTTGGCCTATATGTTGGCCACGGTTCAAACCCCAAGTCTGGCAAAAACTCTGAGAGTAAATGAAATTGCCATCAAGAGTTTCTCAAAACACTGTCGATCGGAGTCGACTTTAAACTGTAGGTCCCACCACTCATGTATAAAATTAACGCACACAACATAAGTGGTGTGAACAGCTAGGTCGTAATCCTGACTAAAGGGTTGTAATGACCAATTATTTATGTAACCTAATGGCAACTCTAATCGAGTTTGTCTGGACAAAATATAAAATTAAACCAAATCGGGCTGAGAATTGTTCTATCATTCTCAAGAACAGAGTTGTCACAAACTACATATCAAAAATGTTTTCCGAACAAATATTTTGTCCGAGAAACATACATAGGTGAATCCAGCTTTACAGTTCCAAAACTTTGTTCTATGGCCTCTCGCTCCTTTTTACCATCGATCACAGTATCAATGAATTCCTCTCTCTCATAAATAAAGTGTGATGTACTACATTTACCCATTATATAAAATTTATTTCTGAAGTACATGTTTGAATCCAGCTTAAGACTCTCTATTTCGAATTCAATATGGATCTATTATTACTTTCATGGATCAGAGTATTCTCCCGAGAAAATTTCTTTCCTCAATGTCAATGGCATTGGTATTCACTTTTTATAATGTCTATGCAACCATAGTTAGAGCTCTTCAACAAAGACTTTCGAACTTTGTTAGTTGATAACAGCCATCTTGTTGAAGCAACATCTGTCAACATCTGCTACATCTGTAAGTTTTCGTTTATTGAGGTTTATTGAGTCTATTTTGCCAAATCACCATTCAACAACAAATGCAAATAGGTTCTGTTCAGGCAACACACTGAACGTATTTGGAAGGATGCCAATCCACAAGAAATCTAAGAACGTCCAATGCAACCCCACAAAGTTATTGATTGATGACGATTTAAAGCTGATGGCGTAATCGACCATCACTCTTAATGGCTAGCACTATATGTCGATGGTTACCAAATTCTTTTAGTCTGTATTGGGTGATCAAGAATCCAATGATATGCGGAGCCACATGCTGATGCCTCGTTGAATATTCTGTACTAGCGTTTCGAGGTATTGCCACCCACGTGGAGATGATATAAACTGGCTCTGAAATCCTGCGATTTAACCCCGTTGGACTTATTACTTATTGGGTTGTTTTAATTTGTAGCCACAAACCATAGCCGTTCTCAAAGCCAACATACCACTTGCCAAGATCTATGATTTGATGCCACTAAACTAGTTTTTGTGAGAATAAATTGAAGTCAATGTAGTGTAGTAGGTAGTGTGTGGGCTTATTAGACGTGAGGGCACCTAGTTTAAACCCTAGGTCAAACATTTATACGAAATATGAAAAAATATTTCTTCGACGACTTCCACGCGACAGATTTCTGGCAAAATCTCTGAGAGTAAAATAAAAGACTGCCATGAATAGTTTCTCAAAAATATGTCGTTCGGAATCGAATTAAAACTGTAAGTCCCGTATTTCGTGTATAAAATTAATACACACAACATAAGTGCTGTAAGAAGCTAGGTCGTAATCCTGACTGAAAGGTTGTAATGACCAATTATATATGTATGTATGTAATGTAGTGTAGTAGGCAGTGTATTGTCTTATAAGACGAGAAACTGTGGCTCAACCCCTGGCTCAGACATCTCCAACTAAACGAAATATGAAAAATATATCTTTCGACGACTTTCCCTCAGTAGTTTTCTGGCAAAAACTCTGAGTTTAAAATAAAATTGCCATGAAATGTTTCTCAAAGCGGTCGTTCGGAGTCTACATTAAACAATAGGATCCCACTACTCATGGATAACATTAACACGGCCGACATGAGTGGTGTGAGAAGCTAGGTTGTAGTTCTGGCTAAAGCGTTGTAATGACTAATTAAGTAAATAAATAAGTAATTCCTGAAGCAAATTGGCGCTCACAGAGGGACCACATTACAATTTTAATTCTTTATTGTCACAAATTATGTATTTATCATTGTCATTCGCGATACAGTGTACTCTTTCTTAAACGGACCCTTGAGGGACTGATGACTTCGTCCACCTATTAAAGAAACACAAAAAAGTATCATGTCATACGTCGTGGCAGAAAGTGCATGAGTCCTATTATAGGACATAAGATGGAAATATTTTAAGAATCCCTTACAATTTTTTTGGTACCGTATATGGGAAGTGTCCATTACTTTTTTTCTGTTTACTTTTTTGAATTTACTAAATCTATACGAATAAGAAGTCACCCGTTATTTGGAATGATTTGTTCTTATGGCTTTCTTATATTTTTTAAAATCTCATTTTCAGTAATTTTTTAAAGTAAGTGTTTACTTGCAATTATTTAAATCAAATAAGACGAAACGTAATATTATTTCATACTGACAGACAGTATTTTATTTCAATTTCTAAACAATTTATAAAATAGTAAATAAAACTTAGCGCGTTTAACCAAAAAAAAACAGATTTCTTCTAACGATTCGAAATTAAAATAAAAGACTTAACTTCACATACTTACAAAAACTAAACAAAAATAAATGAAATGAAATGAAAAATTGAGACGATTTAATAACAACCCCACCAATTTGAAAAAAATAAAAAAAATAGAATATTTAAAAAAGGGTCAACGAGTATTATTATGCATTTCTCTAAAATTTTGGAAAATTTTTTAATAAAAATAGAAATCATTATCGAATTGAAACATAAGCATTTAAGATAAAATAAAAAAACCAATGAAAATAAATTAATTAATATACGATATTATATATACAATTTAAAACATAAACAAAAACAAAAATAATTAAAATAATAAAAACAATATAAAAACAAAATAAATAAATAAACAACATTCCTTAAATAATTCATTACAATTAAAAAAATTAAACAAACGTGTATGTAAAGTACTTACAATAAGAAATAAAAATTTATAAAAAAAAAATATTTAAAAAAAAAAATTACAAAAATGTTTAATGTATTGTTGTTAAAAATTTAAATATTAAACTATTATTAAAACAAATCTCTAAATCGTAGATAAATTCAAAATTCTTTAAAAAATTTAATCAAGAAAATTGAAAATAAATACAAAGAAAAATTAAATTTAATCGACGTTAGCAATTAGTTATCATATCTTCATTATGAAAAAAAAACAAAAAAAAAACTGATGCATAACACACATATATACATACATACATACATACATACATACATACCTATATATGGGCAATTTCGTGTCAAGTGCCCCAATTTTCAAAATCGAAAGATTTTTTAAAACCAAAGATTTTAAATTTTACCATATGCACTATATTTTTTTTATTGGATGTTTTTTTTTTTGCTCAAAGAAAGCTTAGTTCTTTTCCTTTAAGAGCTTTGTGGTCAATTTTTGCTAGGACCAATAGGTGAAAAGTTACACACATTTTAAAAAAACCCTGTATGACCAAAATGTCCAACTTTGACCCCCTCTAACGCCGGCAGTTCTTGACTGATAGAGCTGAAAATTTGTGTCTGGCCTACTATCAAATAGTACTAACATTGGTGCAAATTTCATCCAAATGGAAAGACATAGATTTTAAAAATTGGGTCACTTGACACGAAATTGCCCATATACAAATTGTATAACAACAAAAACATTTTAATAACAACAAACATAAATTCAATAAATTGACTTTAGTGAGAAAATTTTAAAAATTAAACAACAAACATGTTAAAATTGGTATTTAATGATTAACAAACAAACAAAAAAAAACAAACAAAAATAAAAATATTTATATATAGAGCCCAGTTATAAGCTATAATAAATGCTTAAAAATCTTTATTAAATTAAAAAAAAAAATAATTAAACAATCTTATAAAGTCAAACAAATTTTTATTACTTTTTTATAAAAAACCAAAAAAAAATATTGTTTTATTTTGTTAAATTCATTTTACAATGTTTCCTTTTGTTTTAATTATTTATAGGCAATATATGTAGATGCAATATATAGAATGGGTTTCACCAACTAGTCTTATTTTAAAATTCATAATTATTCATCTTATTTTTTTTTTGTTTACTTTTAATAAAATATATTGTTAATAAAGTTTAATTATTGATTTACTAAACAATAGATGGATTGGAAAGATTAACTTTCGCTGATGGTTTTCTTTTATGGAAATATCGTAAAATATCCACGGATATGCGTACAAAGCACAATTTTTTGGAAGGTGTATTGTTCCCTTATGTGTTTATACCAAGTGTACCGGTATGATATGAATTTTTAAACATTTTATTTAAAGTATTTATTATTTGTGGATTCCACACCAAAAATAAATAATAAAATAAAATAAAAAAAAAAAAAAAAAATACAAATACAAATACAAAAAGTATTTTTTCGGCGATTTCTTCTCAGTTTCTAAAAAATCTGTCGTTCGGAGTCGACTTTAAACTGTAGGTCCCGCCAATTATGTATAAAATTAACACACACAACATAAGTGGTGTGAGAAACTGCGGGCTTCTTGGGGACGATTGCCTGTAGACTGTCTAATGGTGAAGGTATAGCACTGGCCATTTTACCTAGCAGCAACTCGTTTCCTTGCCGTTCGCATCTTCCCCCTTTCCACTTTTCCTAAAAAACCTGCACAATGCACTGCATGAGTAGGGGCCATCCCCTGAGTGCTGGTTTCATTAAAAAAAAAAAAAAATTTGTTTTTTGAAGCAATTACCAATTAGTCACCAAATTTTTGACTTCTTCTTAGAAACCAAAGTACTGCTCAGTCAATGCGTGTCTCATCGATGAAAAAATAGTAGTCACAAGGAACCAAGGACCAGCTTACAGCTTTGAACCAGGTTTGCTTTGTGTACCATTTTGTGCATTTTCATGTTTCAAAATTAATTTGCTGTGTCTTGTGGGCTATTCTGGTCGTTTTTCGATAAACACATTATTCAAATTTATCATATAGCGATCTGTACATATTAATGGTTTTAGAAGCTTTTAGAGTACTTTTCTAATTGCACCAGACATACAACATTGTTTTAACCGGGTTAATTCATTTATGATTCCATCCATTTATTATCGCAAGTTACTTTTTTATGCAACACTAATTTTCTATCGTGTCTTTGAACCAAAATTTCATAAGAGGTTTTTCGGTTTCTACCCACCCATTTTTCAGCATTTTTTATCTCTTTTAAACGGTCAGGAATTATTTGTTCTACAACATTTAATATTTCTTAAATTTTTCTCCCATAAAAATAGTTATCTCTGAACCGTCGAAACCTGCAAGTTGCTTCTGATAGACTATGATCACCATATGCCGCGACAAGCATTCGATGCGACTCTCCAGCATTTTTCTTCAAATAAAACAAAAAATTAATGCTTTTCGCAAATCATCACTGTCTAGTACAATATTCGCTAAAACATGGTGAAAAAATATGATGTTGTTTGTTTACTGATTCGATATGTATGCATACTGAATATGTTCGATTGGCAAACTCTCGCAGTTTCTTTTAAATGAAGCTCGAAAAGAATGAAGACTTTGAAATATGTCGATTCATTGCATCGCTGTATGTGATTAAGTTCCACACTACTACTCATCATAATCCTCTGCGTTTTCAAGTACATACATTTATCCTAAGGCCAATTTTGGTTCAACTCTAGAAAAAAATCATTCAGTTTCTTTTGAATATTACAGAGTCTGTGGTATAGTATACGATTCTAGCGTTGCTATCCGTCTTAAAAAATTTATATAATTAGTTCCATAAAATCCACGCGGCGGAAGGTTGCAGCCATTGCTATAAAATACAACAATGTAGTATGCCTAAAATTGTGACAAAAGTTTCTGAGGTTGCGCATAGCTTCTGTGTATTGCCGAAATTATTTTCTGAATTCTACGTCATAGTAGATCTGTTCTACCTGCAACGTTTCTGTGTCTAGGAATTCACATTTCGGATAACCACTGAACGTCTGGTAGCCTAAGCCAGAAACACCCAACATTCTTGGTTTTTCTCACTACCTGTGTATTTCCATCTTGTTTCGTTCATGATCTTCTAGCTCTGAATATCGATCACCGTGAGGCTACGATTTTGTTTCACATTTTCATGCTTTATACCCCAGTTTAGACATTTGGTAGAACATACTCGTGGAATTGCCCGAATGTTTACGGATCGAAACGAAACGTACGTTCGTTTGCATACGAAGTATAAGTTAAATGCTTACCGAAATTATATTTCGGTTGGGTAATCGTTCTCTAAGATGCTAGAAACCAACGTAGGTTCAGTTAAATTCTGTGAACATTCGGCTAATTCAACCATAATCAGGGGTGTCATAGAATCCAAGTCGGTTTTGCCTTTTGTCGTTTTTGAAAACCAATATTGGATTCATTTGGTGTCACAAAACCAAGTCGGTTTTATTATTTTCGAACTCAAATAAAACCGATATTCGAATCAGCTGTTGTTTACATTTGTATTATTGTTTACAATTTTAACTTAATTTTTCGTATGATAAATGGTGTGTTTGTTAAAAATTTTACGGATTTTAATGTTTTAATAAAAAAAAATAAAAGAAATAAATAGAATGAGCACTGCTGTTGTTTTATATTTGCTGCTAGAGAAAGAAAGTTTAGAAAAACTGAGAAGAAAAACATTGCGGGACTGCAGCAATCCGCTTAAGCTGCCTGAGACAGCGTATGTATATTTTTTATAATGTGCGTTCAAATTTAAAGTTGCTTTGCAGGTTCATAGAATACTACCGGCTAAACAAAGACGCTTTTTGTGTGGTATTAGACACAATAAAAGAGCACCTTTCACGTTTCAAATCACGTTTTAAAATCAATATAAACAAAAATTTTGAATACATTTTTAAAATAAATAATAATTTACTTACATTTTGCAAAAATATCCTACTTCTAGAAAAAAATTTCGCGCGTAAACAAAATCCGTCAGCTGATTGCTGATCGGTTTGTTTCCAATAACAAAACCGATAACATTGGTTTCTCTGACACCTAAAACCGACAATAACTCTAGTTCGAACATAAAACCGATAACATTGGATTCCATGACACCAAAGCAAAATTTTTGTCGTTTTTAAAACCAATACCGACAACATTGGATTCTATGACACCCCCGAATATTTTTCCTAATTTCGATATATCCAAAACTTACTTAAATAATTTAATCAAAAAAATTGCATTTAGTAAACTATAGTGATTGTGAATTCTATTATCATTGTACATTTAATATTACTACTAGATTTAGTATCAATCGGGGGTGTCATAGAATCCAATGTTGTCGGTCTTGGTTTTAAAAACGACAAAAATTTTGCTTTGGTGTCATGAAATCCAATGTTATCGGTTTTATGTTCGAACTAGAGTTATTGTCGGTTTTAGGTGTCAGAGAAACCAATGTTATCGGTTTTGTTATTGGAAACAAACCGATCAGCAATTAGCTGACGGATTTTGTTTACGCGCGAAGTTTTTTTTCTAGAAGTAGGATATTTTTGCAAAATGTAAGTAAATTATTATTTATTTTAAAAATATATTCAAAATTTTTGTTTATATTGATTTTAAAACGTGATTTGGAAAGTGAAAGGTGCTCTTTTATTGTGTCTAATACCACACAAAAAGCGTATTTGTTTAGCCGGTAGTATTCTATGAACCTGCAAAGCAACTTTAAATTTGAACGCACATTATAAAAAATATACATACGCTGTCTCAGGCAGCTCAAACGGATTGCTGCAGTCTCGCAATGTTTTTCTTCTCAGTTTTTCTAAACTTTTTTCCTCTAGCAGCAAATATAAAACAACAGCAGTACTTATTCTATTTATTTCTTTTATTTTTTTATTAAAACACTAAAATCCGTAAAATTTTTAACAAACACACTATTTATCTTACGAAAAATTAAGTTAAAATTGTAAACAATAATACAAATGTAAACAACAGCTGATTCGAATATCGGTTTTATTTGAGTTCGAAAATAATAAAACCGACTTGGTTTTGTGACACCAAATGAATCCAATATTGATTTTCAAAAACGACAAAAGGCAAAACCGACTTGGATTCTATGACACCCCTGATTATCATTTACACACATTAACTTACTTTCATATCCTTTGTAAATTATTATCATTTTTATTAGCCAGCTTAATATGGTGCAATAGAATTTTGAAAGAAATTACAAAAAAAATAAAAACAAAAAACAAATTAAATTAATTATTAAGAATCGTACCTTTTGTCATTAAGTACTTTAAAGAAAATAATAACAAACAAACAAAAAACAATAAAAAATTATTTCTTTTTTGTTAAATATTTATAAAAGGAAAATTTAAAAAATAAGAAAATTAAAAAAATATTAAATAAAACTGTAACTGAAACTATTTAAAATTCATTATAACCCCTAAACGACATCACATGGAAGATATTAGCAAACGAGGCTTTAAGGTCGATTGCTCAAACGTCAACGTAACTTAACGTACATATGTTCGTTTTTACAACTTCTACGCTTGGCTAACAGAGCATTTTTCCTTACATTTAGAAATTCTTTAATATTGAGAATACGCCAACGGTATACCGTATTTAGACGTCTTCTTATTATAACAGTTTGAAAATATTTTCCTTGTGATTGCTTTTAAGATAATTAATTAATAAATAAATTAAACATGAATACAAACTCTCCATTAATATGGTGAAAATATTTACAACCAAAGAGAAAAATAAACTCTTAAACTAAAAAAAAAAATAAAAAACATTTTTAATAATTGTAGACTTTGAGAAAAAATAATAAACAAATAATACTAAATAAGATAAAATAAAGAAAAACCAACTGAATTGCATTGAATTAATATGTGAAAGAATAAGTAATAAAAAAAATATCTAAAATTCAATGTCGAGTTTTATTTGAAAAGGAAAAACATTTCTGTGAATATAGGAGCAGTATACGATCTAACGATGTAACTTCACAATGCATATATGTACATACGTCTCTGAACAACCTACTTGTAACGTTACCTTTCAAAGTATGTATATGTACGTACGAAGTATAGATTACGTTAAGGCATCTTCTTAAATAGTCGCCGTAGTCTAGTACGTTGTTTTATTAGACGTGAAGCCACTGCTCAGACCCCAGGTCGGACATATCCAACCAAACAAAATTTATTTTGTTTTCTTCGGCGAATTCCTCTCAGCAGATTTCTGGTAAAAACTCTGAGAGTAATAAAAACTTGTCATGAGAAGTTTCTCAAAAATCTGTCGTTCGGAGTCGACATTAAACTGCTGGTCCCTCCATTCATGTATAAAATTAACACACACAAAATAAGTGGCATGAGAAGCTAGGTCGTAATCCTAACTGCAGGATTGTAATGACCAATTATGTATGTTCAACATATTTTTCTCTCTTGAATTATATATGTGTCCTCTGTCCTAATGGGACATTTCCTAATAGGGATTATATAAGCGCCCTTCAACTGATTTCTACAGAAATTGTACTTCTGAAAACGAGAAACACACTGTCTTGGAACCTCAGGTTGGACATCCTTGACGAAATTATTTGATTTTAGGATAAAGAACATTGACCGGTATATAAGTGAATCTGAGCGGTTTAGGCCAAAAAGACTCTTTCTAATGTTGTACGCCATTAAATGTTAATGGAATGGGATTCGTAATTTTACTTACATACTTAGTGAAAAGGCTATTAACAAGCCGGACATCCCATTTCAGCCTGCCTAAACAGGGATTCCTTGATTTAGTCCTTCCAACGGAGACAAGGTCGTCCTCTACGCCGACTTTCGCTAATCCTTGTATCAAATATCCCTCTCCCCGGAACATCCTATTTCATCCGTTGAATGTTAATGCACAGCACAACATCTATGACGTTCAGTTCATTATTGATTTAGATGCACAACAAGCAACTTTATGGTGCCGATTTTATTAAGGTGGTGTGACCTACTTACTTACTAATTGAGCATTACAACCCTTTTCACACCACTCAAGTTGTGTGTGTTAATTTTATTCATTAATTGCGGGACCTACACTTAAAGTCGACTCCGAACATCAATTTTAATTACTCTCAGAGATTTTGCCAAAAGTGTATTTCGTTTTGTTGATGTCTAAGCTGGATCTCGTCGACTTGTGTTTTTAGCAAGACAGCACCGCCTGTTACACCATGCGTACAACAATCGATTTCTTGAAGAAATATTTCCAGAAAAAATTTTTCCAAAAAATTCTGATTTCAAGTTAACTTAATTGGTCATTACATACAACAGTTTTGGGTAGAATTACGACCTAGCTTTCCAAAGCAGCCATGTTGTGTGCGCTAATTTTAAATTTAAATTTAATTAGTGGCGGGACCTACAGTTTAAATTCGATTCCGAACGACGAGTATTTGCCAGAAATCTGTTGAGAGGAATTCGACCAAAAAGATTTTTTCATCTTTCGTTTTGTTGGAGATGCTTTACCTGGGATTTGAACGCTGACCTCATGCCTTATAAGCTAACACACTACCTACTAGACTACGGCGACGTTACCTAACCATGCCAGCGTATTTCAGGCTGAGATTTTTGCTATTGAACAAGCTGCGTGTATAATTGAAACCAGGAGCCTATTATCTCCGAACTTTATCATATATGTGGACATTAGTCCAGGGTTTTACATGAGAATCGCCACGATGGATTACCCTACGATGCTCTAAACACGGATGGAAACAATGCGTCTACCAGCGCCCCCAAGCACAATGATGCAACCACATGATATGCAAAAGCATACCTTTGATTGCATCACCATACCTGAGTACCAATTCGAAGCCATGTATTTGGACATGACTTCCTTCTTGGTTAGGGGTCGGAGACTATGTAAACTCCTTTGTGAAAGTGCTTAAGAGTGTAACGCCGCACCGAGCTTGCGCTCTCCCCGCGATTTGCGTATAAACCACGGCCACCACATTGCTCCCACTAGGGGGCCGCACCATTGTCGGTCAGTGACAAGTCTCTGGGGCCACATACATATGTGGACAGTCCGCCAGCAAACAAAATGCAAGGATCCCATGGCAATTTTATTTGCTCTCAGAGTTTTTGTAAGAAGACTACTGAGAGAAAGCCGCCGAAAAATATATTTTCATTTTTCTGATGATATTTCGAGCTAAACGTATATCATCTTTGTTTCCCACTGAGATGTTTTATGAGGGCGTATCATCCTCTAGTTACCTTGATATTTCGAATATGTTTGCTGACTTTTTTCAGTCTACTTATAGACAGTTGGACTCGGGCCCTGATCTGAGTAGCAGTTTTTCGTATCCTTATTCAGTGGGAAGTGTCTCTATTTCTAATATATATTCATTTGATGAGGAGTCTGTTCTTGAGTCTTTGTCTGGACTGAAACTTACATACTTGCCGGGCCCTGACGGGGTACCGGCCTGTATTTTAAGACAGTGCGCTGTTGCCTTGAGTGGTCCTTTGACCTTTATATTCAATGGGCTTCTGAGAGCTGGTCGTTTTCCATCTATTTGGAAGAGTTCGTTTATAATTCCTTTGCATAAGTCGGGTAATAGATCCAATATTTCCAATTACAGGGGTATTGCCAAACTCAGTGCTATTCCCAAGTTGATGGAGAAATTGGTGACGGATTATTTCTTTTTTAATACGAGATCTTTAATATCCCCTTTACTGCATGGTTTTTTGAAAGGTAGGTCGACTGTCACTAATCTTCTTGAATTTACTACACATGTTTTCAGGGGTTTTCTTGCCAGAGCTCGGACTGATGTAATTTATACTGATTTCAGTAAAGCTTTTGATAGGGTTGATCATAGACTTTTGCTTCTTAAACTTTCATTAATCGGTATTCCTGATACTATTCATCGTTGGCTGGACTCGTACCTCTCCCTTAGGACTCAGAGGGTATTGTTTAGGAATGTATTGTCTAAGACTGTATATGTTACTTCTGGTGTTCCGCAGGGTAGCCATTTGGGTCCTTTACTGTTTTTACTGTTTCTTAATGATCTTCCTTGTGCTATTTCTGATTGTAATATTTTGATGTATGCTGACGACGTTGAATTATTTTATACTTTTGATGATGATCATGGTCAGGCTGTTCTTCAGCGAAATATTGATTTGTTTGTAACTTGGTGCAGAATTAATTTAATGGATTTTAACTTGAGAAAATGTAAATGCATGTTTTTCTCTCGCGGAGGCGTAATTTCGTCCACTTATGTGATTAATTCTTGCCCTTTGGAAACTGTGACTACATTTCTTGATTTGGGAGTATTATTGGATATGAAACTGTCTTTTATTGATCATATTAGTATGATGATTGGCAAGGCTCGGGCTGTTCTTGGTTTTGTGAAGAGATGGGCTAGGGAATTCATTGATCCTTACATAACAAGACTACTGTACAATTCACTTGTTAGACCTATTTTGGAGTATGCGTCTATTATTTGGAATCTATACTATCGTTGTCATAGGTTAGAGGACGTGTACTTGTCAACTGTGACAAGTACAGTACCCGGAGGTCGAACTGACCCATTGTACAAAAATGTGGAACGCTTCAAGATTTTGCGTGTCATCCTTGCGCAGGGGCCATGCTAATCTTCTCTGTATCGTTCCAATTTTAGTATATGTTCTGCCGAAGCAAGAACGTTGTCATAGTGATTCAATAGAGTCTGTGCAGAAGCAGTTTTTATTATTCTGTTTACGTGGCCTAGGATGGGATTATGGCAATGGGTTTCCATCATATGATGCTAGATTAGATTTGGTGAAACTTCCAACTTTGGAACGTAGAAGGCATGTCTTAGGGGTTTGTTTTGTTTTTAATCTGGTTAAAGGTGATATCGATTCTGAGTTTTTGCTTTCTAACCTGAATTTCAGTATTCCAGCAAGATTTTCACGGCACTATCGTCCTCTTTCTTTAGATTTCTATAGAACGAACTAAGGAGCTAATGTTCCTTTTCGTAGATTATGTAATGATTTTAATTTATATTATGATTTTATTGATTTTAATTGTAATGTTTTTAATATTAAACGTAGCTTATATGCTAGCATTAATTTGTAAATTATTATATAAAATGTATTTTCGAGACTACGGTGACTGATGTCAACTAGCCACCAATATTATTCGATTTAACGCCATATAATTTTTTTCTTTAGAAACACTAAAGACGATTTCTGAGCTCAAATTGAAGATTGAAACTGCCTCGAAAAAATGACATTACATTCTTACTGAGGCACACTTTATAAGGATGAGTTATTTTTTTATTTTCTATCAAATTTGTAACCCAAATTAAGCGAACATCCATTACACGAAGGGTGACAGGGACAATTTTTAAGGTTTAAATTTAGGTTAAATTCAGATTAATTTTTTTTTTTTTGCTTCGTATTGGATTGGGTGCAAGCAAGTAGTCTGTTACATTGTTTCCTTTTCATTGCAAATGTCCTATTTTTCTTGTAAAATTTAAAGGTACCTACACCTTTCATTTTATTTTGTTCTGCACTTTATGTTTTAGAAAGTTTATAAATAATATTTTCCTGCTCCTATACCTGGCCATACATTATGTGAACATATGTTCCGAACTCTTTAAAGTAAAACAAAATAATTTTAATATTTCGTTTAATTGTTTTACTTTACATTATTTGTTTACCTCCCAAAACTGAATATATTGTCCAAACAAAATAAAGAAAAAAATATATTCTTTTCATTCCTACTTATTTACTATAATTTACTTTGTTTTGAGAGTATTTTAAACAAATTAAAGGCAAAAAAATAAAAATAAACAAAAATTCTTTTGTTTTTAGTCTTTTACGACTGTTAACACTGAGAGAGTTTTCTATTTTTGGGAACTCCAACTAAAAATTCGTATTCGTTTTCGTTTTGACCGGCAAAAACTGTTGCAACTGTTAATTGGCCATTCAAGTGTCAAGTTCATTTTGGCCATATTAGCGTTAACTATAAAAGGGTTTTTCGTATACACTAAAATTGTCAATGTTACCAGATGTATTTTGCTTATATATAGCGTTGTTGTTGTTGTTGGTTTTGTATTTCTATGGAGGATGTCTGCTTAAATGCTTGAATGGCGGATGGTGCATAAAATGAGATTTATTGCTTACGTTGGCGGTATTTGGTTCAGCGCATAAATTTTCTATCATTTCTATTTTCTTTCTCTTTCAATTGGTCGTCTAAACAAAAGGAAAATAGCCCAACATCAGCTCTAGCACCAGCATCAAAAACAGGCAACACAAACCAATAGCAGCAACAACAACAAAACTATAGCAATAGGCTACAAAACAAATAAATGAAATGTGTTACCATTCTATACAAACATGATCGAAATACTGTTTAGAAGCCGGAGGCAATCAAACTTCAACTTACATAAACACACACACACATGAGGGGCACAAGCATGAGGGGCAATAAAATGCGACTGAAATTTTACACTCATAAGAACAAGTTCTTACAAATGATGAGGATGCCTTGACAAACCTTTTAATTTCCTGT
This sequence comes from Sarcophaga caerulescens, assembly GCA_927399465.1. Taxonomy (NCBI): domain Eukaryota; kingdom Metazoa; phylum Arthropoda; class Insecta; order Diptera; family Sarcophagidae; genus Sarcophaga; species Sarcophaga caerulescens. The sequence continues at coordinate 116,802,471 of OV656872.1, read as the reverse complement.
ACAGCACTCAGGTATTTCCATCCTCCATTAATCCATTAATACCTCACAAGTTCCACGTATGTGTTTTAATGATTCTTTCACATTTCAACAGTAATATTGTGTTTGCGACGATATTGATCCTGTACTCATTTTATTGTTTGAGCGTCCTGTCAAAGTGACGGTTACTAAACTGAAATTATTCGTATATAGTCTGAAGCAAATCTCCTCAGATTTGTAATTTCCCAAAAGATGTTTAGATTGATTCAATCGTATTTGGTTTGAGAAAAGGCTTTGCCTCTCTTTATCTTCTCTTCCGCTGCGTCTTACCATCCAAACAACTCGTCCCACTGCCCAGAAAGGTTAGTCGTAGATAGTCTGATGCAAATCCCCTCAAATTTGTAATTTTCCAACAAAAGTTTAGATTGCTTCAAACCTATTTGGTTCGAGAAAGGTCTTTGCTGCTCTTTATCTTCCCTTACGCTGAGTGTTACCTTCCAAACATCTCGCCCCATTCCACAGAAAGATTCTGATCCTATCAGTAGCATGGAAACTCTTTTTAAACTCTCTCGAAAGCCTATTGGCCTGTTAAAGACTGCGTATTCTCAAATGACCAGGGGCCCAGCAGATGGTATTTCAGCTTTGCCAACTAGTTCCATACTATTTTCGGATTAACTCCCGAAAATCTGTCGTTCGGAATCGATTTTAAACTGTATGTGCCGCCACTCATGTGTAAAGTTAACACACACAACATCAGTGGTGTGAAAAGCTAGGTCGTTAACCTAAGGATCGTAATGACAAATTATGCTCATAGCCGACGGCTCAGATGACGGCCTAACTATCAAATAATATTGCTTAGTCCTGTTCCTTTGTATTATAATTCCCAAAACTAATATATTGTTCCCTGATGAATCTCGTGTAAGACTGTCTTTTATAACCACAATTTGAAAAGCTCTGCCGTATGCAACAAACTTCAACCAAACAGAGTATCTTGTTATTGTACCGTTTATACTAGCGCACGCTAGTTGCTGTACCTTTTTCATTTCCACCTAAACTGTCTTAAGTGTCAATGCTTGTTATAATGTGAGACATCAGAATCTTAAGTGGAAATTGAACCCAAATTAATTATTGGCCATTAGAACCGTTTAGTCCTGATTACAGCCTCAGTCTCATATCACTCATTTTGTTCGTGTAATAATAATAATAAGTAACCATTAAAAGTCTTGCCGTCGATTCCGAACGATAAATTATAGCAAAGCTTTTCATGGTTATTTTATTTACTCTCAGAGCTTTAGTCAGTAGACTAGAGCCCAGGTTTAAACTCACTTGCTTTCGTCTAATAATCGCTAGACTTTCTCTTCGAGTGTATTTCTCTTTTGCAATGATGATGACAATTTGGTTGATTTTATAGGCTTAAATGCAGACTACACACCAAAACAAAAAAAAGTGGGTTCCTTTGTGGCTCTCAAGAAAAAAACTAAAAAAATTTAAAATATGTACTGATGTGTTCCAGTATACAATGTTTCTCCAGAAATAAAATGAAAGAAAAGAATTGAATTGAATAGAGAATAAAAGCAATCAATGGCTATTTTGTCTCTGTGGACTGCTTGTTCGTCTTTTGTTAGCTGGTCATTTCAATCCAGTTCAATGCAATATTCTTTCTTCTATTCAATGGTTTCGTTTTATTTAATTTTTTTTGTTTTGTTTTTTATATTGAAGTTCACATGCAATTTTTATGTTAAATGATGTGCTTACTGTTGTTGTTGTTGCTATTTTATTTGTAACAAATAAAATAAATTGCAATATCATTAGCCGAATCATTTGCAAATTCGCATACACTCCACATATACTCCATATACACTTACGTTTGTTTGTTGTAGTCTGCCTGCCACTTCCAGTAGAGAGAATTATTTTTTTCTGAATTTCAATACAAGAAAACAGCTACAGGCCATAGTGCGAACAGTAAGAGAACCATGTAACTGGTGTCTGTTGTATTCAAGATACTGCTGGTACGTACATTCAATGCGGAACTTCTTCGCTTCGAATTCAGCACGTTGCATACAGCGAAGTTCTTTTTTTTAATATTTTTCTAACGTTTTTTTTAAAATTTTTTTTTTGTTGTTTCTTTTTTAGCGTTTTTATTTATTTAAATGTTGTTACAGAATTTAACAGTTTTCATTTAAAGTATTCCCATAACAATTAATGTGGGATATTTGCGTGGTTCAAATATGATCAAATGGAGCTGATAAAACGAAATAATAAAATAATCGTTTCCTAACAATGATGGCATTATTAAAATGTTGAAAAGCTGCTCTAAGACCACTATTGTGGTAATAAGGAATAATGACGTATGTGGACTTAAGGAAATTGTTGTGGTTATCATGGTATCATGGTCACCATACTATATCAATATATCAAAAAGCCCTTAAGGCAGGATGTAAAATTATTTTTCAAAATTATGCTGCAATTTATCTGGTAATAAATATTTTCAACACAAACATAAATTATATATAAGGAGTGTGTACGAAAAAATTTGTTGATAGTTCTCAGCACATATATTCTACTGTGATTAAAAAATGTAATTATCCTATAGCTTTCGGAAAGCAAGGTAAACAATTAAAGTAATTCAATCCATCACAAATATTAAGGCAGGAAATATTCTGCCATTATTACCATGAATAAAATGAATAGGTCCCACTTAGGCCACCATTTAGGGTCATTGTGTTACTACACTCAATTCTATACTGGTGTCAAACATTCCCTAGAGAACACCAAAAAATGAAGTCTAAAATAAATCTTGCTATTAAGGCAATCCTTATATTAGAGAGTTCAGTCAAAGATGTCAGAAAGTGAAAACTTCCGTCTCTTTTCAACAAGAGCAAGGCATTGGCGCATAAGGTCAAAGACAGTTTCTTCTCCTCTTCAGACTCACAGCTCCTTTCTCGTACCTACCAAAAGGGCAGTGGCCTGTAAGAATCGCTATTATGGGTTACCATGCAATTAGAGGGCTGGGTCACTAGAGTCCTCTTCTTATCCATACATGTCCAGCAGGGTCTAGCAATATTGTAAAAAACTGCAATTAAAACAAACAAAATATAAAATTTTTCATTAATCCTGCTCATAAATCAGAAAAAAATTTGATCGATGCCATGGGTTGTGTTGGGTTAGAAGACGATTGTGGTTTGTGTCTTTTTCGCATATACCTGCGGAACATAGTCAAATCGCACGATCACCTCCACGCGAAATGTCTATAAGTTCAAATTGTTCGTGCAGAATATCCAATGAAGCATTAGTTTTGTTTCACGTAGCGCCGTCCTGTTGAAGTCACATGTCGATGGTGCTTAGATCATCCAATTCAGGCCAAAAGATGTTGGATATACAGCTGTTGGATCGACATATAGTGCTCGTCGTTGACAGTAATGGTCTGGTCAACGTTGTTCTCAAAAAAATATGAACCGCTGACCCTCAAGCACAAAATCCACAACCAAGAGTAACTTTTTCAGGATACCTTGGATTTCATGTGGACTGGTGTCGTCCCAAATTCGGCAGTTTTGTTTGTTCATACAGAAATGGGCCTCATTTGTTGAAAAGTATTTCCATAGAAATGCCTTCAAAGGAAATAATTGAAATGTACGATGTAGTATATGGGCAATTTCGTGTCAAGTGACCCAATTTTTAAAATCGATGTCTTCCGATTTGGATGAAATTTACACCAAGGTTAGTACTATTAGATAGTTGTCCAGACACAAATTTTCAGCTCTATCAGTCCAGAACTGCCGGAGTTAGAGGGGGTCAAAGTTGGACATTTTGGTCATACAGGGTTTTTTTAAAATGTGTGTAACTTTTCACCTATTGGTCCTATCAAAAATTTTCCAAAGTATATTCGATAGCTATTTCTTCAATCTTTCCAAAAAATAATTTTTTTAATTTTAAAAAAATTTTTTTTTTTTTATTTTTGTTTTAAAATTAATTTTTTTTTTAATTTTTTTTCAATTTGGGCCCTTTTTTTTATGGATGTTTTTTTTTTCAAAGCTTATACAGTATTTCCGAATATAAGAACTTTCAAAAATGCTTAGAGGATAATGTTTATAAGCTGGTAATTCTTGTATCGGCACCCAAAAAAAAATACGCTAGTGTCATTCATGCTGAAAGAGTTCTAATTGTCTCTTTGATAGCACTGACTACGTGTTCGATAGAATGACAGCTGGTCGAAGAGGGCTATGATCTACAATCCGGTGTAGTAAACAAAGTCGAAATTTGTTGGGCGACCGTGTATCTGTGAGATCACTGCCAAGAAATTGCTGAAGGAAGTGAGTCCGCAGGAAGCTTTATATGTATAGGCAACAGTCATATTGTAGAATTAATTAGGCAGAGTCAGGTCGTTGACTTTCCCAAGACCTGCATCAGGCCCGATTAATAGAAGAGGTGTTTTATAAATAACGTAAGGCGAACATTGCTGGATTTTAGGTTTTCGACCTAGAAAGTTGCGAAAGTTGGTTACGTTCTCTGGATAGGACAGAGTGCAGTCTCTGCCTCAAGGAGAATGAAACCATAACTTCTATGGAATTGCTTTGCTTTGTCCAATTTTTTACTACATTTTCCAATAAATCTGACGTATGGTTCTGATGGTGAACATTGGTGACCAATTCATTATTATATTTCATAATTATAAGTACTACATACATGCATACATAATTGGTCATTACAACGCTTCAGTCCGGATTACTGCGTGATTATGAATGTGTTAATTAATTCTTTGAGCAAAAAAAAAACATCCATTAAAAAAATATAGTGCATATGGTAAAATTTAAAAAGTTTGGTTTTGAGTTAAAATATTTTTTTTTTTATAGATATGCCTCTTGCTACTAAGTACCCACAAAGACCTTAAAGGAAATGGTGTAAGTTTTCTTTTGAGGAAAAATAAAAAAACTCCATTTCGAAAAAAAATGGGGGAAAATGAAAATGGTACATGTGCCAAATATTGAAAAATTTTATTCTTGAGTTAAAAAATAATTTTTTTGATAGATATCCCACTCGCATCCCATTAAGCGATTATGAAGGCCTTAAAGGAAGTTTTATAAGCTTTCTTTTAAGCAAAAAAAAAAAAAAAGGGCTCAAATTGAAAAAAAATTTAAAAAAAAAATTAATTAAAAAAAGAAAATAAAAAAAAAGTTTTAAAAATTAAAAAAATTATTTTTGGAAAGATTGAAGAAATAGCTATTTAATATCCTTTGGAAAATTTTTGCTAGGACTAATAGGTGAAAAGTTACACACATTTTAAAAAAACCCTGTATGACCAAAATGTCCAACTTTGACCCCCTCTAACTCCGGCAGTTCTGGACTGATAGAGCTGAAAATTTGTGTCTGGCCAACTATCTAATAGTACTAACCTTGGTGTAAATTTCATCCAAATCGGAAGAAATCGATTTTAAAAATTGGGTCACTTGACACGAAATTGCCCATATATGAAAGGAGGTTATAATTGGTCATTATAACCCTTCAGCCAGGATTACGACCTAGCTTCTCACGCCACTTATGTTGTGTTAATTTTATACATGAGTACCGGGACCTACAGTTTAAAATCGGCTCCGAACGAATCGGCTTTTTCAATTTTATTTCCTTGCCAATTGCAAGTGTTCTGCCAAAAATCTGCTAAGAGGAAGTCGCCGAAGAAATATTTTTTTATATCTCGTTTTGTTGGAGATGTCTGACCTGGGGCTTGAACCGTGGCCTCACTTCTAATGAGCCAACAAAGTACCTACTAAACTACGACAACTACTAAGGAAAGAAAGAGACGTCTGCGAAAATAATAACGAAGATAATAATGCAGTCCGTTATGATTTCTGGGCTTACAAGCTGTCTCCCCTTTAACCCGTCTAAACAGTGAATCTTTCACAATACATTAGTACAACAAATTTTATTTCTTAATGTATGAAAAATGAATGTGCTTCGTTAAGTGTTCCTCTGCGGGTTAATATGTAGTGTGCTAATATGTGAGTGTGGGGTTTATTGGCTTAATTTCCATCACAGAATCTGATTTCTTAAAACTGGTGAGTGAGATTTTTAAATGATTACGAGGGTATAACACTAGACATTAAAAAATTATAGAATAGTAATAAAATTCAATATAATAATTCAATACCTACCTAACCATTAATTCATTTTTCCCTAATCCAATACAGTGCACTGTGTAAATAGAGGTCGCACTTAAAAGAAGAATCAAAACAAATGGACGTAATTTTCAAAACACATCCCTCACTCTTTACAAAATTTTGACAGGAAAAATTCCACGATTTGCAAGCGTTCGTTGGTCGTTTGTTAGTCTCTTCGTAGTGAAATGGCAAAACTTACTGGGAATTAGCCGCATGTTACGAATCTTTTTTTTATACTGAAATGATTTCCACTGAAAAACGAAATGTCAAAAGAATCACGCATTAAATTTGTGCAACATTCTTATCTACGCTCTTTCTGTCTACCTTTCGCTTCAGTATTGGTAATTTCTAATGCCACACAGTAGCTATTCTGTGTAACTATAGCTTGCAATTAAACTACCTTTTAAACTCTACTATTCATAACCTCCTTCACACACTCAAAACTAAATTTACAGTCGCATTAAAACTCCATTAATCAGATGTCGACAAAAAATAAAATATTGTTGAAACACTACCTGTTTGAAGGTTAATACTTTATCATCTTAGACAGACAATTCGGAGCCATATTAATGCAAAAAACATACGCGACATTAAAATAATATCGTATATGAAAAATTAAATTTAAAAATAGTAGCAAAATAAAGAAACACTGTGTAGATTCAAAACAAAAATCAACTGCGCAAATAAAATAAAATGAACGACATTAAAATTTAAATCATTTGCTCCAGTTTACGTGCTAAACATAATAAAGTGCTTAATGCCGTACGTTACGTGTACATACGTACTTGCAGTGAAACTAACAAAACATTAAGTCTGTATTTTAAGTTGTAGAGTTTAATGTTAAAACAAATAAATGCGAACAAAAAAAATTGCAAAAAGTATTTAAGTATACATATACGTATGTATGTGCCCAATGCGTGTACAAGAAGAGACAATTGACTGCATAACGTATGCGCGGTTCAATGTAAAAATTTAAAAATGAGAAAATAAAAAACTTAAATGAATGAATAAATTGCAATAAATAACATTGGATTAAAAATGCATTAAACAAATGAATAAGAACAGTGACGCAAACATCATAAAATCTATGAATGAAATTATAACACGTACTTTTAACCCATAAAAGTACTACAAGATTATAAACTCCCACACCAGTAACAACCCACTATAAATGCAAATTTTTGAATTTTAATTAATTGTTTCAAAATTGACCTTAACAAAATAAAAAACTTATGGGAAAATGTTGAAATATTAAAAAAAATAACGTCAAAATAATGACAAAATTTAAATTATATTAGATTCAAAGCGATGAAGATCGATATTTAATTCGTTCATTAGCTAACCTATCACAATGAGCCTTTATACAGGAACATATTAAATGACCACCATCATTCAATTACAACATTTTTAGTACCTACCAAGGTCCATCACTTGAGTGGTTTTCAGATAATACAGTTTAGCCTATTTGTTAGCCTAAAATTCACTGGATTTTGGGCTAGTGGCGTCAGCGGCTAATATTTCTTTGAGAGGTCTGATTACTGTCAACGACAAGCACTGTTTTGCCCTGAGTTGGATGATCTGGACAACAACGGCATGTGGGTTCAACAGAGCGGCGCTACATGCCATACAACTCACGCCACGTTCGATATTCTACATAAGCGATTTGGAGGCAAAATCGTGTGGAGGTTATGTAAACCAGCCACCTAGATTGTGCGATTTGACTCCGTTGGAATTTTTCTTCTGGGGTTCTCTTAAGACGCCGGTCTATGGGAAAAAGTCTCAAACTACTACGGTTTTCATATCCCTTCATAACACTTGAAATCAGTTAAAATCAGCCTGATTTAGGAGACAGAGTCATGAAAAATTAAAAATTTCCACCTATGCAAGTCTTTTCGGATATTTGAACGATGTTTTATTCAAAATATAATGACATGTATAAGTTCTGCAAACGAATCAAAAATTTCATTGAATGCTCACACAGACTATGTTTTCATTAAATTTAAAGAGATTCGTTTAATGGAAGATCCTATACTATTTGCTTACCGAAAGATAAATGCAACTTTCGTCCGGTTTCTTAATAAACGCTGAAACGTTGTGATATATGCTGCTTAGAACTACAACGTATTTAGTGAAAATGAAAATTTTATTCTTCTTATTCCGTTGCCGTAGTTTATTTTTTGTACACTTATTTTTTAAAGTTACCACTTCCATAACATTGAAAGTTGTTTCTACTTTACCGAAAAGTCGTCATTGCATTATCGTCAACAGACCTCTGAAAATCAATCTTTAAGATGAATTATCCAAGGGCAAACTTCACTTCTCAGAGCAAAGCCATCATCATACTCAAGTCTCATTGGCATACGCATATAGTATATGCCACAGAAGTTGTTGATTTTTTTACTCCAATTCGCCTTTTCCTGTACATCCTATTTTTGAATGGGCTGTCATAACTAGTTTACATAATGTTCAAACGCCAACTCTTCAAAATGTTTGTTGGTGACTACCATAGTCTAGTGAGTAAGACTTACTAGACGACATCTCTGTGTTCAAACGTTATTAGAACACGTTAGGACGCCTTGAATTTCTTTTAGGGCGCTGACTCTTCAAAGCAGTTGTAAGTGTCTAACATAGGCTTGTAAGGAATGTGTCGACATCCCTGTTTTCAAACGTTAGAACACCTTAGGACGCGTCGAATTCCTCTCAGGGTGTCGACTTTTCAAAGGATATGTAGGTAGCTGCCATCACTTAGAAAATGAGTTGACTTACTAGACGTGAGCTATGATATCTTAAAAAAACAGCAGTCTTCTTTAAAAATCTTCTCAAATCCGATGTTCGGAGTCGACGTCAAACTATAGATCTCGCCGCTAATGGACAAAATTAACACACATATCTGTGGTGTGAGAAACCATATTGTAATCCTGATTAAAGGGTTGTACTGTAAAATAATGCACTTTCCAAATATCGTTAAACCGCAATCCATTATATTTCCATTTCATTGTGCTTGGTTCCCTTGACCACTGTCATTCTATCTGCCTTTCGTAGTTAGTATACAGTAAGCGGCAAAAGAAACTGTACACTAAGGATAAATTCTAACAATCACCAAACTTAACTATTACCACTTAAGGGAGTGTCCGAAAATTTTGACAATATTTCGAAATTTTTCGTAATTTTTTTTTTTTCAATTCTAAAAACTTGCAATGAAACAATTTTCAAATAAAAATAACGGTAATTTATTAATGTATATTCTTTTTAATGTACAGTTTCTTTTGATGCGCACTGTATTTGTTCTTGTGAGAACGTTCAGTAGACACATTGCTTATCTAAATTTCCGATTAGTTAAACGGACACATGTTGTTGGTTCTGATGGCAAATAGTTGAGGGATAATTCCCTATCCGCAACGCGTAGAATAGTCTAATTATTAAACAATAATTTTTTAGAATGAAAACTAAACTGTGGATTCACTTTTGGTTGTAAATACATACATAATTGTATTACTTACAATACTTCAGCCAGGATTACAACCTAGCTGCTGACACCATTTATATTGTGTGTGCTAATTGAAAACATGAGTGGCGGAACATATAGTTCAAAATCGATTTTGAAGGACAAATTTTTGAGAAGCTTTTCTTGGCAATTTTTATACTCTCAGAGTTTTTGCCAGAATTCTGCTGAGAGGCAGTAGCCGAAGAAATATTTTTTCATATTTCATTCTGTTCGAGATGTCTGACTGTAGGTTTGAACTACAGACACGCGTCTAATAAGGTGACACAGATTTCAACGTCTTCAGCAGCTGTCACATATGTTTACTCCGATTATTAACCGTATATAAAGTCGGAAAGTTATGCAGAAACTGCGCAAACTTAGAAGAAATAGTTTTTCATATTTGGCTTTGTTGGAGACACCTGATCTGGGGTTTGAACCGTGACCTCACGTCTAATAAGCCAACACATTACTTACTAGACTACGGCGACTTCATGCGGTTGTAAATAGTGTGAATAAGTAGGCCTTCAAATTTTAAAAAATTCTCATTACAGCACGAGGCCAACCTAAAATGCCTATAACAACATGGGGTTAAAGAAAAGTTAAATTATTTTAAATTTAAAATAGAATATTTTGTAAGAGTTAAAGTACATACACACATACATAACACATATGCAAATAAAACCAATTTAACCAAAAATCTAAACAAATATTTAAAATCTTTATCTCAAAAATAATAAAAATAAAAATAAAATAAATACTCAACAATATTTTATGAATTCAATTGAATTTATTGGGTCTACAGAGAAAAATCTACAATACCAGATACAAAACAAAACTAAAAACACCAACTGATTTGATTGAAATTTTCGATATAAATCTGACAAATTTAAATTAATTGTATAAATAATATGAACAAAAACAAAAATTTTTAAAAAACCTAACACAACACAACACACCACAACACTTGCAAACATAGGAGAGTAAATATAGGCAACATAAGTAAAGTGGATTGAAATATGTAGTTTAAAATATAAACACTTACACACCTACACAAATACACTAACATACATATGTATGTATGGAAGTATGCATGTATTTACAATTTAAAATATTGATATTTTATCTGTTTTTGCGATGGTGTTATTAAAAGGTGGTCGCAAATTAGTTGCTGCTGTTAAAAATTTTACTTCAAGTGACGACTATTTAGTTTACACCAACAGCCAAAATACAGCGCATAACAAACATGTGCGACATTCGGCTATGAAAGCGTTTATTAGTTTGTATAGTACACTTTTGCACCACCTTTGATTTTTAATTGGTAACAAAGAATTTTAAAAATATTAACATCTCTTAATTATTTTTTAATAATTTTTTCAAAACAAACTCTAATTAAACAGCTGTTGTATCTCCAATAAAATTCGAAATATTAAATTTGAAGAAATGTTTTGGCCTATAAATCAACAAAGTCTCACATTCATTACTTTTTGTTCTGGTTTTTTAAGGTGTTGGCTCCTACCCATACAGTGCATTGCTTGGGAATTAGAAAAATATGATACGAAAGGAAGTACAATGGGAGTTGTACTTCCTTTGTAAATGTTGTGTCACAATTAAAGCGCACTTTTCAAGCGTAATTTTTTTTGGCAGCTTTCTTATTTACATATTTACGTGCTAAATTGGCTATTACAACCCTTTAGTCAGGTTTATAAAGTAGCTTCCCATAACACCCACATATTGTGTGTGTTAATTTTATCTATAAGTGGCTGGACTTACAGTTTAACACGTTGACTGCCAACTACGAGATAACTCGTAGATTCCGCTCCCTTCTAGGGTGCCAACTACGAGTTATGTCGTATTCATTCGTAGGTCCTTTTTCTCCTAAAAAACATCATTTTTTGATTTTTGATGATACCTATGATCTAGAAAGTTTTTAGTAATATAATGTGAAAAAATTAAATTGTCATTTTTGGCCCGTTTTCTGAAAATTGTCGTGGCAGTCAACGTGTTAAAGTAGACTCCGAAAGACAAATTTTTGAAGAGAATCTTTTCATGGCAAATTCATTTACTCTCAAAGTCTTTACAACAAACCTGCTGAGAGGAACCGTTTTCGTTTGAACCACAGACTCACGTCTAATAAGGTTGGTCCCAGCTAATATCGCATTAAATCTACTGCCCCGAGCATCAAGAACTTTTAAAATTTTTATTACAGTTGATACACCACTCATAGTTACAGATGACGTGATGTTTTTGTTGTTATTTGTCAGAACAACAAAGAACTGTAAGGGTAAGTAATGACAACCCCTTGCCTTCATTAACGCTACATAAATTTCCAAGTACTGGAGATTCATTCTCTCCATCACAGTATATAGAGATTTTGAACTTGAAATAGTTCCAATCAGACTGCAAGTTTTTATCGTTATCAGCTTACTAGGCTTCTTTTAGTTTTATCATTCAATTTCATTCAAAACTCTTTCCAAAATCATGAAGTATTGTAGTATTGTGCAGGAAAAGGTGTTAAAGGTTAAACTGGCAATCACACGATTTCAATTTAATTCAATTGGATGGCCTAGTTGATAGTGTGCTAAACTTCAAGTGCCGAGGCTGTGGGTTCGATTCCTAGAAGAGGCTCTGAGTTTGTCTGATATTATATATAATTACTCATAATAGAAAAAAAAGTGTGAATTATTACTAAAAAGCAATTCACGAAAAAAATGACGCACATTACCCCATCCTTCCTTTCTGCTATAAACTATCTTTTCTGTATTTTAATACAATGCACTGCATGAACAGTTGTCATGTCCTGAGTGTTGGTTGACTTACTCGTTCATGTTCAAAAAGCGGCATTGAGAAAACGGTAGCATCGAAACGAGTGCCACCGTATACTAGGCAACGCAGAGATCTATTTAGATTTAATAGAAGCCATTTATGAATCCCTTGCATTCAAAAGTAACGAAGCCAACAACTCAAACGGAGTTAGTTAAGGCACAGAAATTAACATGCATTAGACCCTGTTAAATTTAAGTCATTTACATCTAGTTGGGAAAACCAGATCCATGGAAACTATGGTATGGCATAACGGATTACGTATCGAACACAATATTCATAAAAAGGCAGCGTGACTTGATTCATACTAAACATTAGTCCATATGAAAATAAAGTCATCATGGAATGATGGAATCTAAGGAAGCGAATATTCTGTCTAATAGATGCAGGGTATTTCATACTATAATCTAGGTATGTATTATATTAATGGCTTTCAATGCATTAACGACCAAGCTGAGAATGTGGGCGGTAATGTCACATAGATTATTATGGAACCATGACACAGTAGGAAGAATTACAAAAATTCTTTGGGGTGATCTTAATAAGGAGAGAACCATGGGTATTTTAAAACTAAATAAACTAAAACTGAGCACGCTAATAAGTATGCTTACGGGGCACTCTGTTTTACATGCACTCCTGGGCAGTATTGTCCTGGTGGAAAATGATAATGCAGGGTATGCGATAAAAACATCGCATGTCATTGCCCAGCTTTCGTAAAATGGAGATCCAATATTTTGAGGATGACACTATACCAGACATAACTCATCTCAGAGCAATGGACTGGAAGAAGTTAAGGATTTTTGTACAATACACAGATTTCCTATGGAGAGTGAAGGTGATATTCTTAATGGTGAGCGCAGAAAAAGCATTCCAGATGGCTTTCCTCTCCATCATCCTAACTGCCTTTATATCTTATGTGAATAACTGTTGAAGTCGCCGTGGTCTAGTAGGTAGTGTGCTGGCTTATTAGACGAAAGGCCCGAGTTCGAATCCCAGGTCAGACATCAAAACGAAAATATGAAAATATTTCTTCGGCGACTTCCTCTCAGCAGATTTCTGGCAAAAACTCTGAGAGTAAAAATTGCCATGAAAAGCTTCTCAAAAAATCTGTCGTTCGGAGTCGACTTTAAACTGTAGGTCCCGCCACTCATGTATAAAATAAACGCACACAACACGAGTGGTGTGAGAAGCTAGGACGTTGTACAATGGGTCAGTTCGACCTCCGGGTACTGTACTTGTCACAGTTGACAAGTACACGTCCTCTAACCTAACCTAACCTAACTGTTTAAATAACAGAAAATAATTTATTCGCTTCATATCACCATAACATATTAAGTTATTATATATGGTCACCTTGGATATATGTATGTACATCTACCACCTGTAATGGTATAGAGTATACAAAAATTAAACCTAAAACGTGGCCCCTTAACTGCGGCTAAATTAATTATTCTCTAGCTAGCAATTTTCTGTAACGAAATTGTATAGAAACAAAAACTGTACATTTATTAGAGTTTCAATCAAAATATGACAAAATTAGTCAAGATAATCTAAAAAATCGTTTAAGTGTAACAAATTCAATTTAAACCATAAACATTTGAATTTTTTTTACTTACTTTTAATAGCATTAATGTTCTTTGAACAATTTAAAATAATTTGCACAGCGATTAAAATCTTAAAATCTGGCACTTGTTTTGTGGGTTTTTTTTCTTTTTTTTTTGTTGTTCTTTCGCTTATGCCAAACGCTTTTAATTTGTCATTAAGAGACAAAGATGTACATGCAGACCATTTTTGAAATGCAAAACAAAAACAAAATAATATACCATAGAATGTGGGTCATTTAAGATTATATTTTTAATAAAATGTTTGATAGAAATAGATTAATTTAATGAATATGGACATTTTTAATGACATTTATTAGCCAAACAACTATTTATGCTTGAGGACTTTCGTATTCGAGTTTTAGTTGGGGGGAGTTTGGCAGTTCTTGAAATCATAATTACAATACAATGAACAAGAACCAACTGCAGGTGTAACAATTTCATCTGAACGTGAATATACATATGGCAGTTGATTAGTTTCTTTGCAAGTATGTTTGTTTGTTTATATAAAATCGAATGCGGCCAGCATTAAAGCACTACTAGATGTATAGTATTTCTAACATTAAGTGAGATGTTGAAGGTTTTTCCAATTAATTTTACATGCTAAGAAATTTAAACTGGGTGGTGGGAGAAGCTAGGTAGAAATCCTGACTAAAGATTGGTTATGGCCAATAAAGGAAGCAAGTAAACTTTTATAAGCCATCATGAATCACTTAACGCCAAAACAATAGCTCCAAATTATGAAAATCAATCAATCAATATTCAGGGGATCTGTCGAGGATTGACATTGCGAGTCTAAAGAGTTTCATCAGAATTTACAGATAGTTTCACAACTAGGGAGAAAGAACAACTGCGGTATGACAATGGGCCGTACTTAAGTTAAGCTTATCAACTTTTTTGGTTTTATGACCACTTCTGCCTACATTTTCTTAATTTTTTTATTTAATTTGCCATTAACAACCCGATTAACGGATTTCGAGCCGCCTTAACTCATGCTTCCAGGCGACTCTGCTTCTTGCAGAAGCACATCCTTTGCGCCTACGCCAATTGATCACACCAATCAATGACAGGGCATCCTCGATTTGGTCCTTCCAACAAAAACAATGTCGTCCTCTTTGCAGACTTCCGCAGATCAAATACCCATCTCTCCAGAGCATCCTCCTCTATTCGAACAACATGGCCTAGCCAGCGCAGCCGCTGGATGTTAATACGCTGCACAACGTCTATGTAGTTGAGGAGTTCATACAGCTCACTGTTAGATCGGATGCGGAAATCATCGCCAACTCGCACTGGACAGAAGATCTTACGTAGGACTATTCTCTCGAATATTCTCAAGGCTGCTGCATCAGCGCTTAATAGAGTCAATGCCTCTGCGCCATAAAAAAGCAAGGGGAGAATGAGCGTCTAGTAGAGTGTTAATTTTGTCGTACGAGAGAGGTCTCTGTTACTCAATTGCTTATTCAGACACCTGTTGGCAAGAGTGATAATGCGCTTGATCTCCAGACTGACATCATTTTTGGTGGTAACGGCGGAGCCAAGATAAATAAATTCCTTGACTATATCGAAAGTATAGTTATCGGTCATAATCTGAGATCCAATACGTCGCACTACTCTACTTGTTGATACTTCGTTTTGTCCTCATTTACTTCCAGACCCATCTTAGTACACTCCCGTTCAATAGCACTAAAGGCAGACGTAACATATCGCTTGGGACAGCCTATGATGTCAATGTCGCAAGCAAATGGATGCTTTTTTGGAAAATAGTGCCATTACGATGCACTCCTGCCTTCTGCAGAACACTCTCCATGATGAAGTTGAAGAGTTCGCATGATAAGGGATCGCCTTGCCAGCCTTATTGCCTCCCGTTCAATAGCACTAAAGGCAGCAGTTAAATCTCACTTGGTACGCCCTATGATGTCAATGTCGCCAGCGTACGCAAGCAACTTGACGCTTTTTTGAAAAATATTGCCATTGCGATGTACTCCCGCCTTCCGCACAACACTCTACATGACGAAGTTGAAGAGGTCGCATGATAAGGAATCGCCTAGCCAGCCTTATTGCCTCTATAGTATTCATTAAAAAGGAGACCTACTTATTTAAAATTATTCCCAATTAGATGGTAAACAATTTTAATTCAAACCTATGTGTATAGCTGCAATACAGAAAATTTTCAACGATCATGGATATTCCACATTTGCAGTTTGCCAGCAAAGCGGAGTTATACCGGAATCAAGCCATATAGCACTAGCCTTCACAAGTTCACCAATCTCTATGGCAGATAACTCCGTTCAGTATCAAAGTAAATGGGTTTTTATATGGTGTGACGTGGTGAATTCTATTAAAGTTAGTAAGCCTTACGAAATCAAGTAAGAATTCCAATATTTTAGATTTAATTGTGCTATTGCACATATTACAGCTATCCTCCATGTGTTGATGTTCTTAATTTAAATTAATTAAAAAATAGAAGAAAATTATTTGACAACAAAGCATGTACTTTTAAGTAATTTTCATATTTTTTTTTTACAATTCAAAAAACTTCTACGATCTTTGTTTTTAAGATAATCATCACAAAAGTTTTCATTTTCATTTAATTTTCAAAATAAGTTTTTGAATACAATATTTATTTCACAATTATTACAGTATTTTATTTTCCATGAGGCAAGTTTTTAAATATTTAATTGAAACTCTTGTATTTCAAACCAAACTGCCAATTCGTATTAAATTTATGCGATTTCATAAAAATACCACTTGACCTGCCAATTGTAATTTCGAGATACATTTTGATTTCTCTATTTTTTTTCTTTTTTTTCACAATTCGAAATGAAACATAAAACAAAGAATATGATTTATTTAACAATAATAATGTTGTTGTATGTAATTTTAACGAATATGACTTTAAGCGTAAAAACTTGTGTTAAATTACATGGTAGAATTAAATAAAGTTGCAAATTTTTTTATAACAAAATTATTGTTTAACAAAAACAAAAAAAACTTTATTTGTGACCTTGATTTATTATATCTGTAATCGATACATTAAAAGACAGAAAATAAAATGAAATATTGTACAAATCAATATTTTCCAAACAATGTTGCAGAAATATGTATATATACAATTATATATATATATATATACAGTGGACAGCAAAAGTCTTAGTACGGTAATATATTTTAGCAATTTCATGAATTTTAGCCAAAAGTTTATATAAAAAATTAAGGTTTTTACATTTATTTTATTAATTTATTTCTGTTTTATTATAAAACAAACAATTTTTTAATGTTTTTCATAAAACAAGAGAAAAATAAGGAAAAGTTTCAGATGACTCCATAAGTACCTCCAAGGAGAACCCTGAGTAAATTTAAAATTCAAACGCCTAATATATGAAAATGTTATCCCTTGTATTTAGTAGAATATCCCTTAAGGTCAAGCACTCCATTTAACCCATTTGGAATTGAATGTACAAGTTTTGTTTAGTGTTTTCTGGTGTTACCATGAGCAAGTTTTTCGGTTGATTTTTTTTGAGGTTTAGCGATTACGTAACCGTTCTTTCAAATGATCTCCTAAATACTCTCTTGAAGTCATATCGGGACTTTATGCAAGAGTATTAAGACTGTGGGGACTTTTTTTGTCCAAATATATTGGAGTACTAAGACTTTTGCTGTCCACTGTATGTATATACAATATAAAATATCTAAGGACATGCGTTATAAGCAGACTTTTGAGAAGACGTGATTTTCCCTTAAAAAAATGTGAATACATACCTTTAAGAAGAGAATGGTATAAGTAGGTTCTACCTTGTTGAGTACACAATGACACAAAATAATTGTAGATTTAAATTAAAAAATAAAAAATTTATTGTTAGATGCTAACTTTTGACAAACACTACTTCTAAGCTGATGATGAAATAAAGACGTTTTTGAGGCTATCAAGTTTATGGAGATACATTAAGTCGATTAAAAGCTAGCTTGCAAACTCCCTTTGCAAATGCCATTTTAAAATGTTGATATTCAACTTAACTGAATTTTGATTGTCATCCGTGATCGATCTTTCAAAGTAAAAATAATCCATCAACTGCAAATATAAATGGATGATGATGGTTTCGTTATAACTCCGAGTGATTTCTTAGTGACAAACGCAGCAAATCGGTTATAGTGGTAATACTGTTTAAAAATGATGCAGGCAAAGCTTTGCTATGCCGTATCAAGTTAAGGTTTTTTTTTCTGTATTAATGTAAAACAAGATAATTTTTACCTTTTTCACTAGTATCCGTTATTTTAATAAAAATAAAATTAATAACTTAAGGGTGCTGTTTACATTTCGTATTCTATTCATTACAAGATCTTGAAGTATTCCATACTCGTTAAAAAGTTAACAATATAAAGTCGGGAATGGGTTTAGCTTTACATACATATGTACATAACTGGCCATTACAACCTTTCAGTGAGGGTTACGACCAAACTTCTCACACTACATATGTTGTATGTGTTAATTTTATACATGAGTGGGGGGATCTACAGTTTAAAGTGTCGATTCCGAGGGACTGATTTTTGAGAAACTTTTTGTCAGAAATCTGCTTTACCTTTTAATTTTTGTACTTGACATGGAAATATGACATTTAGTTTTCAGAGTTTTACAAATAGTTTTGGAGATATTCTACAAGGTGCGTCAAAGAGCTACAGAAAACTCCCTCAGAGCGTCCGTTCTTTGACCATTCTTAATTATTTATCCACAGTAGATGTCGACGATTATCAATTTATTTTGGCTTGCACTCGCTGTAGTCTAGTAGGTAGTGTGTTGGCTTATTAGACGTAAGGCCACGGTTCAAAACCCAGGTCAGACATCAAAACGAAAATATGAAAAAATATTTCTTCGGCAAAAAGTCGGAGAGCAAATAAAATTGCCATGAAAAGTTTATCAAAAATCTGTCGTTCGGAGTCGACTTTAAAACAATTTCTACCAAAGGTGTCAAAAGACACCTTTTAATATTTTAACTTGAAATTTATTTCAAAGTTTAATAATTTTTTTCTCAGTTAATGTTTTGACAATTCGTATAATAATTGTTAAATTTATTTAGCGTTATCATTTTCCTCCAACTCATTCTGGATCAGTATACACTGCGGTTCATCAGGATAGAACCAACACTTTTTAAAGCAAAAAAGCTACATAAATTGCAAATAAAGATAAAATAAAAAAATTTAGTTTTGCAGAAAAATAGTTGATACTGTAAATGATAATTTAAACACAAAAAATAGTATAAAAATCGATTATAACGGTAATTTTTCTCTTTCTTTGTAGTCAAGTATAAAATTTTTCATTTATTTTTTGGTTCAACAGAATAGAACCACGTGCATTTTTAACTTAAATCAGTGGGCGGTTGTAATAAAGCTTTATAAAAACCAAATAAAATTAAAATTACAGTTTGTGACTGCAGTTAGCTAAAACAATATGGGAAGACAAAGTTCTTTAAATTCGTCTGAAATGATAAAATTGATGTTTACCATTCTAAAAATTATTCTTATCGCGAAATTCGTAGAAAAAGCGGGCGAAGTCATAATGTGGTAATGAATTACATAAAACATCGTGAAAGATATCATAAAAATTACAAAGGAAGTACTTACACAGCTCTAACACCGCAGGACAAACGCAAAATTCTTCGAATTGCTTCAAATTCAGCCCATTCTACCTCTAAAATTAAGCATTTAGCAGGGGTTAATGCAAGTAAATCAACAATTCGTCGCGATATTTTAAGCAGTGAACATTTACAACTCCGAAAACTAAAGAAAGAACCTCCATTAAATGCAATCCGCCTTCAGTTTGCCAAAGATCATATGGCATGGGATGTTCAATTGCAGCCCATACCATAACGCCCCCTCTCTGCTGTGATGGCGGCTCAGAAATTTTTCGTCCTTACGCATATTGTGAAAATAAAAGTTATAGCTATCGGGGCCATCCAAATTAAATTTTTTTTCATCCGAAAAAATTATTTTTCGCCAATCGTTATCGCTTAATTGTCTTTGAACATTCCATTTGGCAAACTGAAGGCGCTGTTGTTGACAGATTGCATTTAATGGAGGTTCTTTCTTTAGTTTTCAGAATGGTAAACATCAATTTTTACCATTTCAAACGAATTTAAAGAACTTTTTCTTCCCATATTGTTTTAGCTAACTGCAGTCACAAACTGTAATTTTAATTATATTTGGTTTTTATAAAGCTTTATTACAGTTAAGTTAAAAATGCACGTGGTTCTATTCTGTTGAACCAAAAAATAAATGAAAAATTTTATACTTGACTACAAAGAAAGAGAAAAAGTACCGTTATAATTCGTTTTTTATACTATTTTTTGTGTTTAAATTATCATTTACAGTATCAACTATTTTTCTGCAAAACTAAATTTTTTTATTTTATCTTTATTTGCAATTTATATAGCTTTTTTGCTTTAAAAAGTGTTGGTTCTATCCTGATGAACCGCAGTGTATGCGTACATGATATACCTATTTCTACCATGAGGTGTCTTTTGACACCTTTACGATTTTTCTTACAGCAAGAAATAAAAAATATAAAGAAAATACACATGACATACATTTGGACTGAACTATAATTTGTTTTTAGTTTTTTCCGCTGCGTATTATTATACCAAGCCATGGAAATTCTGTGCAATTGGAAATTCTGCGAAATGCCGCGACATGTTAATTCTGTGAAATTCTGTTCAGCAAGTTTTCGAAAATGCCAGAAATTTTCGGTACACTGAATTCCCCGTTATAATTTTTATATTCGATTGTTTTTTGGGAACAATAGAAATAGGAATAGGATATGTTTTGATAATTATTTCCATAATTATTTGCATCCAAACGCAAAGGTGTCAAAAGACACCTTTTGGTCGAAACAGGTATACACAAAATCGTGGTAGAAATAGTGTTAAACTGTAGGTTTCGCCACTCATGTATAAAATTAATACACACAACATAAGTGGTGTTAAAAACTAGATCCATAATCCTGACTGAAGGAATGTAATGACCAATTATGTATGTACATATGTTTACAGATATTCCATACCGCATTCCCTGCTATTATTGGGTTAAGCCTTGTTATGTTTCACCGAGATGACTCTGAACTTTTAATAGAATTTTTTTGTAGTCCTGAACTATTTTAACCGATTTATGATATTACATAGTCAGTTCCAATCCACTAAGATCTTTAAATTTCGTTCTTCTAATGTTTATCGTGGCAATTTTCATTGCGTTTTTGCTTTAAAACACCTGTACTATAGTGTGTCACATACCAGCGTCTATTAATTTATTATAGCAGTCCATATGATGTTTTTTTTTTATAAAAAAAATTCAATTTCTCGTTTTAATATTTATTTTATTAAATAAAGAACTTCAAAAGATGATGTGTTGTATACATTAGCTATTAAATGATGTATGTCGTGCAAATACGTAGGCCAAGACAGTCATAAATTATAAGAAAACAACAACAACAGCAATAACAATAACACTGACTGCAATGACAGTAGCAGCTTGGCAGTGGTTATAAAAAAACAACAACAACAACATTAACTATAACTACTCTACAAACACGAGGTTAACGTGTAATACACGCAAAATTTATGCAAAAATTAAATTAAAATAAAAACACGAAAAATAAATTTTTTTTTTTTAATTTTTTTGAATTTGAAATAAATTTTCGAATCTATAACGACGAGATGCAACATTTTCTAAGTATGTTTAATAGCTAGTGTTCTTGTTGTTGTTGCATATAAGTTGTAATTTTTTTTTTTTTTTAGTTTTATTACAACATTTTGATGTCGTTAATTTTGTTGTTGTTATTGGTCGCCTGATGCATGTCTTTCGACGTTTATGGAAATAGACTCATAGCATCGACTAAATTCATAGATATCTGTATGTATGTATGTATCCTATGTGTTGCATGTATTTGTTACTGTGTTTGTTTACTTTAGTTGTTGTACTTTTCAGAAATGTTTATATATTTGGAAATTAATTAATGGAATATTTCAAAATTGATTTGTGCGTACGTTGATGTCAAAAGACGTTAATTGAAATGTGAGGTTGGAATATTAAAATAGTCTGTCGAATATATTTCATTTCAGACATTTGTAATTAAATGGTATTTTACTCTTAACTTAAATCAATTTCAAATCACATTAATGACAGAAAAATAAACACACGAATATAAGGACGATATGTTGAATACAATAAAGAAATTAAGATAAAGAAGTCGACGTAGTCTAGTAAGTATCGGGTCCGCCATCTAACTTTTTTTTTCAACTAGTGCTTATTTCGTGAATGGTAACACTTAGCTCATGTCTGATTTGACAGATAATTAGTTTTATCCTTCCGCTGAACGAATATAGTTGTGTGTACGCTTGAACAACGTTGAAAAATATTGCGACATTACTTTGAAAATCATGGTAATGTTGCG
Source organism: Sarcophaga caerulescens (assembly GCA_927399465.1). NCBI lineage: Eukaryota > Metazoa > Arthropoda > Insecta > Diptera > Sarcophagidae > Sarcophaga > Sarcophaga caerulescens. Next base: position 116,780,001 of record OV656872.1, on the reverse strand, counting down.
GAATGTGTGCGAAAATTGCGATGAAGCTCATTTTGATCTTGGCGGGTATGTAAACGAACAAAATTGTCGCATTTGGGGCCCAGAAAACCCGCACGCATACATTGAAAAGCCGACGCACCCAAAAAGAGTCACTGTTTAGTGCGGATTTTGGTCCAGAGGCATAATTGGGCTATTTTTCTTCGAAAATGAGCAAGGAGTGGCCGTTACAGTCAATGGCGATCGTTATCGGGCCATGTTGAACGAATTTTTGTTCACAAAAATTGAAGGAGGATATTGGCGACAATTGGTTTCAACAGGACGGCGCTACGTGCCACACAGCCGAAGCTACACTCGATGTTTTGGGCCCTGTTTTTGAAGATCGCATTATCAGCCGCAGAGCTGATGTCGTTTGGTCACCTCGGAGCTGCGATTTGACACCGTTTGACTATTATTTGTGGAGTGCCGTCAAAGATAAGTGTTACGCCGACAAGCCAGAGACAATTGACGCTTTAAAGGACAATATTCGTGAAGCCTTTGGTGAAATACAGCTGCACACAATCGATAATGTGCTTAAAAATTGGACCGATCGTGTAGGCTACTGCATGGCCAGCCGAGGCAGCCATTTGAATGAAATTATTTTCCATTATTAACCGGAAGGATTGTACATTCTAATAAAAAAGAAATTTGAGAAAATTATCAGTAGTTTTTTTAAAGCATTTTCAAAAAAAAAAAAGTTATTTGGCGGACCCTTTACATGAATATAAGGATGATAGGAATATAATAAAAGAAATCAAGAAAAATATGTCGCCGTAATTTAATAGGCATTGTGTTGGCTTGTTAAACATGAGGCCACGGTTGAAACCCCAGGTCAGACATCTCCAACAAAGCGTAATACGAAAAAAAATATTTCTTCGGCGACTTCCTTTCTGCATATTGCCATGTATTTTTTCTCAAAACATCTGTCATTCGGAGTCGACATTAAACTGTAGGTTCCACTACCCATGTATAAATTTAACACACGTAACATAAATGGTGTGAGCAGATAGGCCGTAATCCTGACAGAGTAAAAATCAAGAAAAAGAAAATTCATTGTTGACTTAATGATTAACAGAGTGACTACGATTTCGGCAATAACACTTCGTACTGTCATATTTTTGTGTTTGCAAACAATGTACCTCTCTTTATATGACACAGTTATTAGCTCTTTCAAACAAAGAAACAGGTACACTCCTTTTGACACAGTATATACGTAAACGTATGTAATGAAGGAGAAATATTAAAATAAACGTAAATAAAGGACTGCCGAGTATAATCAAAATTATTCGAATTCTTACTGAAAATCATGTAGCTTACAAACTTTTAACGAAGTCTTCACGCCTTACTACATGGAAATGCATTCGATGCCGAACGGAATACTCTGCCATAGATACCGTGAACAATCTATTGGCATAGCTGATTGATGCTGTTTTTCGACAGTATGCAGCTAACTCAACGGAACATATCCATGACTGTAAAAAAATTTCAGTATTTTTTTAGGTCGAAGGTTGGCTTAAGATGTAAGGCCACAGTTCAAATCTTAGGTCACATAACTCCAACACAACGAAATATGAAAAAATATTTTGTTCGGCAACTTTATCTCAGCAGATTTCTGACAAACACTCTGTGAGTAAATAAAATTGCCAAGAAAACTTTCTTAAAAGTCTGTTGCTCGGATTCGACTTGGAACTGTAGGTCCCGCCACTCATGTATAAAATTAACGCACACAACATAAGTGCTAGAGAAGCTAGGTCGTAATCCTGAATGAAGGGATGTAATGACCAATTATGTATGTTCAGAGGCAATAAATATGTATGTAGGTAGGTAGATGCAAGTAACTGTCAAACATAGACAATAGATACTCTTTGCTCAAGTATGGCCTCTTATCATAGCACAGTTATAAAACTGACCTTCGTATTCCACGCATCAAGTTGAAGTTAATTATCTTTAGTAATGATGTAAAAGAAGATAACATAATTGCTTACATTCTTCGCTAGTATTCGTTGCTACAAAGTAGAGAAATTCATGAATAGAACCACTAAGACGTCTGTCTTGATGATGCCAATATTCTTTCACATAATTATCTAAAACTATGAAATCATTCTATTTACATGAAGTATACTACGAATCACAGCAAATCGAACGTAGAATGCCATGCAATTTCATTCTATTTTGATTGATAAAGTCCGGTCAGCAATGGGGTTCCTTTGTCATATTTGCATAGATTTTGATGCAAATGTGCCAAGCTGCCTATTCTTCTGTCAAACTTAATTAAGTTTCGGTATACAGCACTTTCAAAAATGTTTACAGGACAGTGCTTATAAGCGAGGAATTCTTGTATCGGAATGTCTCGTCTGAGAGCCAATAGCCATATGGCATTCAAACTGATTTCTATTCTATTCATCTCATTTCACAAACACTGGCTTCGAGTTCGATGGAATGCCAGCTATTCGAAGAGGGCTTTGAACATCTTCTAAAAACTCTGTGTGGTGAACAAAGTTATAATTTAGTGGGCGGCCGTGTCATTGTGGGATCACTGCGAAGAAATTGCTGAAGTAGACGGATCCACAGCAGACTTTATAGGCATAATGAAGAGTTTTATTTTAACATTAACTAGGTAGAGAGTCAGGTCGTTGACTCGCCCGGGCAGATTAGTAGAAAAATTACGAAAGGCGGACATTAGTGGATTATAGCTTTTCTATTAGAAATCAATTATCAAGTCGCCGCCTAGTCTAATAGAGATAGTATGTTGGCATGTTAGACGTGAGGCCACTGTCCAATAAAACAAAATGAAACATAAAAAAAATGTTTTTTTTGGCAACTTCTTCTAAACAGTATTTCTGGATAAAACTTTAAATAAAATTGCCATGAAAAGTTTCTCAAAAAATCTGTCGTTCGGAGTCGACGTTAAACTGTAGATCCCGCCACTCATGTATAAAATTAATGTACACAACATTAGAAGTGTGAGAAGCTACGTCGCAATCCTGACTGAAGCGTTGTAATGATCGATTATGTATGTTATGTAACCAATTATCTGAGACGGCATTGCGTCAGTTGGTTACGTCTTTTGCATTGAACAGCCTCTATTCTGAGGAGAAAGAAAACACAATATTCTATGGAATGTTTTTACTTGTTTTTAAATATTAGGTTTCAATGGCTCAAGAGTTTCTATTTTCTCAGCATAACCCAATGATTTCACATATCCCCATAAAAAGAAATCCAGACACGTTTAATCTTACGACCAGGGGAGCTAGTGTACAGGACAAATTTTGGAAAGAATGTTGTCAAAAAACGGATGCATATAAACGAAAGTAAATTTAAAGTATGAAATACAATTTTTCACCGAGAATACCGGGAATACCGAGCTTATGACATCACATAGTCCATTCTAAACAACTAAGTTCTGTAAAATTTCATTCTTATAACGTTTATAACCGGACTCCGTCCAAACTTCACTAATGGATCCAAGCTGGGAGGAACCGTTGGTGGTGAAATTTTCTCGGAGTCAATGGGTAAAGCCGAATCTATAAGGCTACCGAATTACTGCAGCGTTTTCCAGGCGGAGGTGTTGGCAATACAGGCTGCAGTAAAGATTATTTGGTATTCGAATATCCCCAATTGAAACATCCAATGTGATGAAGTCCAGGACGGTCTACGGCTGTTGGAAACACCTGAACAAGGTGGCGAAGAGGTATAATGTACATATGATTTGGGTTCCGGGACACAATGATATCCCGGGAAACTGCAGAGCAGATGAACTGGCCAGACGCAGCACGACCATCGAACTCTCCGACGAATTCTTAAGTATTGGGGGCCTGCAGGCTCATGATTGACGACGAGATCACGGACTCTGTCAACCGCAGGTGACCAGCCTCGGATAAGGGCAGAGTGGTGCGCATGATCTGCCCACGGCTTGATAGAAGGCGAACTGCAAGGCTGCTAAAACTCCAAAGTGGCGTGCTCAGTGTGGTTATTGTAGTCTCGACGGATCATTGCATTATGGGTGTGGACGAGGAGGAAGAAGAGACGGTTCTTCATCTACTGGGAACATGCCCGGCACTATGTCAAAAGAGAAAGAGACATCTTGGTGCCTACTACATCGATGATCTGAGTGATTTGTCGGACATTGACGTCGGCAGTTTCAGTCGCTTCATTGTAAGCTCTAGGTGGTTCCAGGACTAGGGGATAATAACCGCGAACTGTGGTATCACAATGGGCACCATGGGGCCTAAGTGCGTCCATCCAATTAATTTGTGGGGACCGCCACTTATTCCTACCTACCTAACGTTTATAACCGCAAATTCCAATTAATTGTAAACAAAACCATTTCATTTAGGATTATAAACATTAAACAATTAACATTAACGTTTAATCTATCAACTAATTGTCCTTAACAATTGTTTCATTTTTCATTATTACATAAAATTTGTCATTCATTATACATAAATATCACCCTCATAAATTCGAATGAAATAACTCACGCTTTTTCCATGAACACAAACTCGTCCATACACGTTTAAATTAGGATTTACATTTTGCTTTACTTGCAGTAAAATAATAAAAATCAAGCGTTAATGCATATTTATGGTTATCAAACAAGCAAACAAACATATTTGATGAAAAATAAAATACGCATTAAACTAGTTTTTCATTTAAAATCTTAACTATTTTATGCTCAGGTATTACAGCATATTTTCATATACAATTTAAATACCTATTCACATGGTTGTTGATCTGCTAGAAAGGGTATTTTAAAACGATTAAAGAAAAATAATTTAATTTTCTGGATGTAATTAATTATCTACTACCGTGTACCGATATGAAATAGTCACCCAATTTACGACTTCCTCATAGGAATCGAAGCCTTTGCCTTATCCAATGCATCTCCCATCGGTGAACGCAAACATTAGTCAGAAAAAACCAATTGTGTTGAATACGGCGGATGGTGGAGCAGCTCCTAGCCTAATTCTTTAATGGTATCCTGAACCAATTAAGCTTTGTCATGTGGTCCATTCCGATCGTTTTTCGATCAATCCATGTACATATCAATTTGATCATTTGTTGTCGGTAACGATCTGTATTAGCGGTTGCCCAGAGTTTTAATAGCTCGTTATACACCCACCATCAGACATACAGCATTCCTTCCTGTCAAATCGATCTGGTTTTGCAGACAAAATTGATGGTTGTCCCGGATTAACCCATGATTTTTTTCATTTAAGATTCTGAAATAAATTTATTTTTATTACCGATTACTACTATTCAATACAACACTGATTGTCTATCGTGTCTTTGAACCAAGCCTTCACAAATGGTTTTTCAGTTTTCCATCTGTCTCTCATTCAATTCATATGAGACCCATTTTCCAAACTTTTGGATCTTTTGCATAGCTTTTATACGGTCAGAAATTATTTGTTGTGCAACAGTTAACATTTTTTGCCATTTGTTTCTGGCAAAGCGTCATCTTCATCGAATACATACATACATACAGCCCTTCAGTCAGGATCATGACCTAGCTTCGCACTCCACTTATGTTGTGTGTGTTATTTTTATACATGAGTGGCGGGACCTACAGTTTAAAGTCGATTTCGAACGACAGATTTTTGCGAAATCTTTCATGGCAATTTTATTTACACTCAGAGTATTAGCCAGAAGTATACTGAGAGGAAGTCGCCCAAGAAATATTTTTTCATATTTCATTTTGTTGGAGATGTCCGACATGGTGTGGCCACATGTCTAATAAGCTAACACACTTCCTACTAGACTACGGCGACTTTACTCAATCAGGCCAGCGCATTGCAGGCTGAGATGTTTGCTATCGAATAAGCTGCATGTATGATTGAAACCAGGAAGCTATCACCTTCGAACTTGATCATTAATGTGGACAGTCCAGCAGGAAACAAAGTGCTGGGATTCCACCTCGTCAAAACAAAGGGCGTCTGGAGTTGTATGGGCTCTCTACACCTTCGTCGAAATAACACCCGTCTTTACTGGGTTCCGAAAGGGCGGACGAACTGGCTCGGGAGGGATCGGAGATCTCTGTGGAAGAGGCGATAGAAAGAAAATATTCGCCTCTACAAGAATATCTTCTCAAATTGGAAACAGCAGAAAGGAATTGAAGAACCCCTAGGTAGTCCAACATACCTGGTTGCAGAATTTCAAAACTGCTGTGCCCAGCAGTGGACAGCAAGAAAACCAGGGAACTACTTGAGTTCGACAAGAGAACGGTGCGCACTCTAACAGGAATGCTAATGGAACACTGCGCTTTTGGTAGTTTCATTGACATTGAGCTCAGTCTGCTTCTGCCGGGATTACCGCAGAAGCTGCCAGAATGTGGGAGAAACTGAATCGGTACAACAGCCTTCGCTTCAACCAGTTCTTGAATGAAAGAACTTGTGACTATCTGGGCATGTACCACTAAGGGAAATGTCAGCTTCTTATTTTCTATGTATATATGTATATAGAATGTGTAGAAAGCTTAGCTTTATAACACTAAACTAACCAATCTCTAACATATCTTAATAGCTCACCCTTTGTTACATATACTCATATTGTATCATTTGAATATTTGCATAAATACTGCACACGTACACGCATGCGTACATTATTTCATATTTATGGCTCAAGTAATACTTGTTTGACTGCGCTGTCTTTGGTGCTACTGTTGCCACTAAATATAATACCTGAAAGCATTACCTCACTAACAGATCGGCTATCTGAATATGTGTACGAGTATGTGTCATTTAGGCCGGCATCTATTTTATTAATCTTGTTTCAAATGTACGCACACACTCATACCTACATAGTCATAGATTTAACTTTGTTGTTATTATTTTTTATGATATTTTTGACCTTGATCTAGAATTGGTCAGACTTCCCATCCCCCCGAAACACTGCAAATTGATGGCTATGCAAGTATGTGTGTTTTTGTATTCGTAATTTTATTCAAGACTTTAAATATATGTATGTCTTGCGGACTGACAATCAGGCCTGCCAGTACGCAAAATGTTGTTGCATAAAATGTTTTGCGTGTTTTAATTGATAATATTTCAATGCGTTGACATTATTCATTTATAAACAGATCAATAAGCAGAGTTTTAAAATAATTCAATATTCGGTATAAAACGCATGATCAAAGGGGAAAAAATATCATAAACCTTACTCGGGTCTTAAAATCTGGTTTGGAAGTATAGTATACTAACATAGGTCCCCCTGTCGGACAGAGTTTGCGATGCACGTGTTTGGCTTTTAAATATGGATTTGACGGCTGCGGACTATGAACACAAGGATATCAAATGATATCGCGTTGCTTAACTGATTATGCGAATATAATCGCATAACCACTAATGTTACTAAAGAGGGAAATAGAGAGACAATTTGAAATATGGCTCAATTATTCGGACGACGAGCCTACAGTTTAAAGTCGACTCCGAATGACAGATTCGTGGGAAACTTTTTCATGGCAATTTTATTTACACTCAGAGTTTTTACTAAAAATCTGCTGAGAGGCAGTCGCCCAAAAAATATATTTTCATATTTCGTTTCATTGAAAATGCCTGACCTGGAGTTTGAACCGTGGTCACATGTTAAATAGGCCAACACATTACCTACTTCTACGGCAACCACAATAATGTTTGATTTGCTACTTGGAGTTTCACTGTAAAAAATATTCGTAGCATGTGACAATACCGAAAATGATCAGTATAGTTCGAATAGACCAACAAATTCACAACGTTTGCAAATTATACAATTTTCAAGACCTACAAACTACATACAAAAAGTACTGTTGGTTCGGTTTGTATACCGGCCATACCTCTGCGATGTGCTTTTTCAAGTAGCTCTTCAACAAAATCGTTACATTACAGACAATATAAAAAGCAAACCCAATTTATTTAATATAAATTTAAAAGTTGCCAATCAATGCCTTAATTTATAGGGCTGCCTTTAACTTTTCGTTCGTGTTCATTAGAAAATAGTTGAAATGGCAGTCATATCTATAAGTGTTATGTATGTAAATTAGATTTTTAATTGTAAAACATTTGTTATTCAAAAATTTTCTTCAAAAATATTATTCAAACACATGAAAGTCTATAAATATGAGAAAAATTTTAAATTTATATTGAATAATAAAAACTGCTGACAGGTCATCGAAATAATTTTTCTTTTAAATCTCGGAGTTCCCGTCTAATAAGATAAGACATATTCAACAGAACCACAAACATAATCGTGTGAGAGCTTTGTAGAAGTATTTGATGTTGCTCAAACGCAATAAACGAGTTTTCGTCCATTGGATGGAACGTAGAACTACCACATAACAATAAAGGTCAAACACTAATCAAAAATGTAGGGCTTTTCGTCAAAAGTAGGTTCCAAAGAAAAACAAAATAGTTTTGTAAGCTCAATAAAGTCGTGACAATCGTTTTGTAATTCGAACATTACAATCCAGATTAGTTGATATCATGCCAACATATTGACTGGATTTAATGAGAACATGAAAAAAATCCACATCGTTTAGCAAAGAAAACAGTTCTGATGCACGAGAAAATTTAGCAAAAAAAAAACAATTTAGTTTCCCCAAAAAATCTGTTCTTCATTTAAAAAATACCTCAAAGCATAAAAAAAGAATTCAAATCGAATTTTAAAGAGTAGGCGAAATTTAATCCTTTGTTTGGCATAGTCAAAATAATCGTATTAGCTTCAATAGGCCAACGTTTATATGATACCTTAGTTACCATTTGAAAGATAATCACTTAGTTTTACCAGGCCGCTTAAGCAGTTGCCATTAGACATCTGCATCAGAAATGATTCGTTGATATTTAATTCCCTTACACAATGAAATTGAAACTGTGTTTTCTGGATAGTCGCTAAAGACAATTTTCATTATTTTATCAACATTATTGAACATTGTCATTCAAGTCCCTGTTGTGTCTGCAGTCTATTCCTATTGTCAGCCTTCTAGCTATCGTTTTCGTTTTTATCGCAGTGACGTGGAATAGTTTTTACTTTCTCTTTACAGGTGATTTATTACTAACGCGCCCAAATAATATCGATTCCGGCAATCACAGAAGTTTTCTTAACTTTATGAAGACATCTCGAGAGAGCATTTGGCAACACTCCTTGCGAGATCATAAATAGTTGACTAGTAGCGATGACATCTGAAAAGATGACAGAGGTTTTTTATGTACTAACTGTGGTAACAAACGTAGAGAAAGAAACAACAACCAGATATTGCCCACTAGAAGAAGTTCTTTCACCACTCTGGGTGTAGATGAACTCTTGATGAAATAAACTGTAAGTAGGTATTGACTTCCAAAGTGATTTGGACTACTCTTTATGACATTTTTCAAAGAAATCTTGAGATTGGGGCATGTCAAAGGACTTAAGAATTAATCCCAGCAAATTCACAATACATAGTACCATTTACAAAAGGTTAAAGAACTCCCTAAATGAAAGAATAATCGAACCCTGGATAAGATAATCTTACGGAAAACGGTACTAGACAGAAAACAGACTTGGATGCCGGGTATATAGAGAGCATTTCAATGATAATGATTTGCAGATATTTTATAGGAAAATACTTTGGTTGCATACGCGAAGGACTATGCTTCGTATGTACAATATTCCAAAATTACTAGGCCAATTGTAATCTATGGGGCCATTATCTGAGAAGGCAGGATGAATTTGAGAACAGCTGAAGTTGAGACTGGCATAAATTAGCATAACTAAGAATGGGTGAAGTTGTCAGGGGTCATCGCACAGTGGTTTTATATGAACAAGCGGTCAAAAATCAATATCTCCAAAACCAAAAAAGCTAGTGTCTTCAAAATTGGTCAGCCCATAGCATGTCCTAAGAGCTTAAAGCATGCAAATTTGTAGGAAAAAATTTTAACAACTGTAGCCAAAGTAGCCATTTGATCTCTGAAGGGTTAATTGCCTTATAGATTTGTTTTAAGAATTTTTGAAATAAAGTATGAAAATTGGTTTGTTTTAAAATATTTTTGTAAATTTGTATTCCATTATACAAAGTTATAAAATTCAGTAAAAGTTATCATTAAATAATGTAAGATAATAAAGTAAAATAAGATATTAATATATATCAAATTTTAAGCAAATTTAAAACTCCTTGACTTAAACTAATTGTTTTCTTTGTTGGTAAGTTTCGGGCTCCAGAAATACATGGATCTGAACTTAAAAAGAGCCTATTTAAAAGGTCTGTATTTGTAGCAGTGCACGATGTTTTTCTTGTATGTTGCAATCTAAATTGTTTTATATCCTTATTTTTCGCTTCAGTTGCTTCCTCCGATAATTCACCTATGGGCACTAATGCATGCTTAATCACCTCAGCTCCATGGATTAGAATTTTGTGTACCGATGGAGGGAGGTAGTACCAGGGATACTCCTCAACAAGTGTCTCTACAGCATATTCCTCAAACTTTTCCATTAATTAAATTGCAATATAAAGTTTAAAATAACAATTCTTAAACAAAAGTTTGGTCTTTATTCATAACTGTCAAAAATTATTTCTCTTTACTCATGTTCTTAAAAAAATATAATACAAAACAAAATGCGTTTTTTTAAGGGGTGATTTTTTAAGAGCTATAGGAAAATTTAAAAAAAAAACACATAAAAATTCAGAAAAATGCATGAAATCTTTATTTGAATCGATAGTACGGTCCATATAATTTAATGTTTGAAGATTATTTCATGCAAATGTTGACCGCGACTGCGCCTCAAATGGTCCACCCGGTTAGTCCAATTTTGGCATAATCTTTCCAACATTTCGGCCGGTATCTCACGAATAAATGCTTCAATGTTGTCTTCCATTGCGTCAATTGAAGCGGGCTTGTCTGTATAGACATGGGCTTTAACATAGCCCCACAAAAAATAGTCTAAAGGCGTTAAATCGCACGATCTAGGCGGCCAATTGACCGGTCCCGAACGTGAAATAAAATGTTCACCGAACTCATTACGCGTGCTGTGTGGCATGTGGCACCGTCTTGTTGAAACCACATGTCATGCAAGTCAAGCTCTTGCATTTTGGGCAAAAAAAGTTGGATATCATCTCACGGTAGCGCTCACCATTCACAGCAGCATCTTTGAAGAAGTACGGTCCAATGATGCTAAATTCAATGATTTTCAAGCGTTGTTCGTTTGTAAGACGATTCATGGTTAAATTATAGACCAAACTGAAGATGTTTGACAGTGAAACAAAACACGAAACGTGCGTGAGCTGTTTAAACCAGTGTTGCCAAAAAGATAATGGCTAAAAAATCACCCTTTTTACGAAAATATGCAAAAATCCGCGGCCGCAATATTATTTAAATTAAAGAGGGATAAAAAATCTACAATTTGATGTATAACACAGCCCTGCAAATGGGAATTTTTTTTGTGCAACCAAGTTGGTTTCAGGTGTTCCCGAAGGCATTTTGCGCGCTGAACACGAATCTGTATTCAAAAACTTTCCATCACGTCAGGTTTTCGAGAAAAACGGGGCTGAAACCCCTAAAAATAGCGTTTTTGGCCATTTTTTAAGAATTATAGAGCTGAACACTGACGTGCTAAAACCTTCGCTATTATCAGAAATTGACAATTGATCTTTGCTCTTTAAAATGAGCCCTAAGCCAAATTGTTTGCATGCACCCTTAAAGTAGGGGGTGGGTTTATGTCAAGGGATGCAATAGAAAAAGAAACACATTACGGAGGTCCTTAAAAACTAATCAGATTTACTTGAAAATTGTTACTCAGGGGTTTTTGGGATCGCTGATTACAGATCTTCATTCAGATTTAAAAAATTCAAAATGGCGGATCCAATATGGCGGTCGAGGTTTACAAAAATTAATCAGATTTACTTAAAAATTGTTACCGGCGACTTCAAAAGATCGTTTGGTGGATGGTATCTTTGGTACTTTAGTACTTTTAACATAAACACTTATAAATGACCTTCAGCGCTTATTATGACATTGGATATGAAGGTTAACACAACGTGATAGTAAGTCTCGTCACGGTTTGTTTACATTCTTAATAGAATTCAACCACTGTAGTGATGTTTGCTTACGAATTAGCAATTAATGGGCCACAGACATTTGTGATGGACCAAGGCGATGCTGCATTTAAGTAATTGAACAATAACTCCATGTTCCTAAGATCTTATCGGTAAATTATTGATTGTCACTTAATTTTCTGCACTCATTTTTGCCATTCTTCCAATAGTTGAAACAAAAAATGGCTAGATACCAAGATTGTTCTCTAAGAATCAAAACAGAGAGGGTTCAGCTTGCATTAAACATTAATTACAGACCTAATTTGGACTTTCTGCTTACGGAAGACAATCAATATCGACTTTTTTTGTTGCAATAATTATTAACGTTATGAAATCATAATATTTAATAATGCGAATAGTAGCGTAAGCAGTTGTTATCTTCCTCTAAAAAATTTTTGGTCTTACAAATGTGTTGCAACAATAAAAAAGAGAAACATGCAACCACACCAAAATTTTTAAAACAATTTTTTCTCATTTTATTTTTGCATTTTGTAACATTTTTAACTCGTTAAAATAAAAATTCCAAAAATATTTCATGTGCAACTACCTACATTGTTTGTGTATATGTATGTATATGCGTTTGTTTTTTAATCATCTTCATTAAGTTGACGTTACATGATCAATCGATGGTTGTTGGTTGATCAATCAATGCAACAGCATACACGGCAATGGCAGCAACAGCAACAGCATATACAACGCCAAATATTTCATGAAAAGTCAACCCAATTGTCAAGTTGATTCTTATAAATTTGAAACGATACGAAACAGACAAACCCAGACCAAACCAAATCAAACCAAGATTGATGTTAGTACAAACGGCAGGTTGGCTGGCAGGCCGGCAGTCAGTCAGTTAGTCAGTTAGTAAGTCAAGTAGTCAATGAGCATGTATAACTTAAAAGGCGCTAATGCTATTACGCTTGAGTTTTTGTTTTTCTTCCTTATTTTTTTAAGTTGTTGTTGTTGTTGTTGTTGTTGTTGTTGTTATATTATTGGTAGTGTTATATATTGTTCTTGTTGTTGTTGTTTTGTAAATATTTGAAATATTTTGCTAAAGCTGTAACTTTGCTTGTCTTTGGTGTTTAAAAATGTTTCTTTTAATTTTTTTTCTCTCTCTCTTTTTCTAGTTTTTTCCATTATTTCTTTCGAGTTGTTCTTGTTGTTGTTGTTGCTATTGAAATTGTATTTGTACCTGTTGTTGTTATTGTTTGTTTTTTATTGTTAAATCTCAAAAAGGGAGCTTGTTGGAATGCACATCTTATATATACATACGTCCGTCTGCCTATACAAATACATATCCATTTGGTCATCCATCTGTCTGTCTCGATTTGATTATCTATTAAAGCATACATACATATGTACATATGTCCATGTGAATGTGTATTACGCATGCGCATCTATTTGTGGTCTTAAAACGTAGACTTTGTTGTTGATCACACAAGAGTAGTAAGCCAGACTTTGGTGCTTTGGTTGTGTTCACGTTTTTTATTTAGGCCTCTTCTTTTTTTGTATTAATCGTGTTAAAATTGCTAAGAAAACGCACTTCAATAACATTGTAGTTGCTGCTCTTAACGTTAACGTTGTTCTTGTTGATTTTGTCGTCCGACATGGCACAACAAAATGGATTTGTTTTTGTTGTTGTTGTTGCTTTTCTTTCCATACATAAATTTTTATATTCGTGTTGCATCAGTTTATAAAGTGTGAATATTCAAAATATTTTACATCTTCAAATGGCAAATGGGTAATTAATTTTTACAAAAACGGCATTTTGGTGGGAAAATTGATCGACAAGCGAATGGTGCAAAAAAAAATGCAACGATCTGACCATAAGAAAGATGTTACTAATTAGCTGTTTGGTGGTATTCCTTTGGGGATTTTTCGGAATAAATTGTTGTTAAAGGTGATGTCAAAACACATAAATATGTATAGAAGAAGATGAAATATTTCTATAAACAACATTATTTTGCAATAAGTAGTTTATATTGTGTGCAATAAATATTTTTAATTGTTCATCATTTACGAGCATAGTAAAATTGTTAAGGCATAAATCACACACATTGATCACATTGTAGTTGCGTAAGCTTAAGAAATTGGCCACGAAATTATATCGAAGTTCTCAAAAAAAATTTTATAACCCGTGATCTCTTTCTGTTTGGGAACTTAAAATTAAAAATACAAAGAAAATTTGCAAAAATCAATAATATTTATACATTTGTGGCGATAAATGCATGCCTGCTATTTGCTTACTTATTTAATTCGTCGTTAAAATCCTTAAGTCAAGATTACAGTCTAGCTTCACACACCACCATGTTGTGTGTGATAATTTTGGCCATGAGTTATGGAACCTACAGCTACAATCGACTCCGAACGGCAGTTTTATAAAATATACTTATTACTCTCAGAGTTTTTGCCAGAAGACTGCTGAGAGGAAGTCGCCGAGAGTTATTTATTTTCACATTTCGTTTTGTTCGAGATGTCTGAACTCAGGTTTAAACTATGTGCTTCCATCTAACAAGCACACTACCTACTAGTCTACGACGATTTCATGCCTGCCATTTAATATACTTTTATAAAATGCTGCGAATTTTAGTATACTTTTTCCGGCATTTTGATCATCATCTTACTAATGGCAGGTGTAATGTTATCTTTTAGAAAACTCACGTCGACCTAAAAAATAGTCTAGTGGTATCAAATCGCATAATCATGGCGGCCAATGGAAATTAAGTCAAAATTAATTTCCTATCAAATTTAGCACTCAATAGATTCATAGTTATTGTGTATTAATTGCTTAGCAAACAACTCTCTTGACAAGTTCACGGTATCGCGTATGGCACAGTGTTGATGAAACTATGTATCAAATACACGAGAATAAACTTCAGTAATTATCCCACAGTATCTTGCATCATATACCGTAACGTTGGGGTTATCGTCACCCATTAAGATATGTGAACCACCGATGTTGATAAATCGCAGACCTCACTAATCTGTGCACCATTCAGGAAACCATTGAAAACTCTTGAACTGCCTTTCATAACAGTTTAAATCAAATTCATCAATTATATTTGTTGACATATCAGTTGAGGAAAAAATTTGTTTTTGATAGTCACTTCCCTCGATTTATATCGCACCATACAAGTTCTTATCGATTAGATTCCAAGAGATGAGTTCAGATGTACCGCAAGGTTCTGTTCTATCTACAACTCTGTTCCTATATTAACGATCTTCTCTGTTTATCTTCGAATCCTATCTACGCTTTTGCAGCTGACAGTAATATTTAGCATTCATATTCTTTTGACCATAGACTCAGTCACCTCCGACATCTAGATGATCTCAGAATAATGTTGCATAAACTGAGTCAATTTTTATGCGTATAGGACCCCATAAGTCTGAAAATAATATTAAACTTTTGGTGTTGTAAATATTGGTCAGCCAGTAGCCCTTGGTGTTCTGGACATAAAAATTCAATTCAATAATAAGACAGCATCTTTCAGTCGAAAGTGTCGAAAGATGCATTCAAGTATCTTAATTTCTTAAGACATTCTCACGCCGTTGTATGTTTCCTTCCATTTGATCTTCTTACTATTTACATCACTTTTATCCAACAAAGTCGTCGTCACTTTTATCGCCAAATTAGGTAATGCGTTGGCTTATTAGACGTGAGGCCACGGTTCAAATCTCCGATCAGAAATCTCCAACAAAACGAAGTATGAAAAAATATTTCTTCGGCGACTTCCTTTCAGCAGATTTCTGGCAAAAACTCTGTGGATTAATAAAATTGCCATGAAAAGTTTCTCAAAAATCTATCCCTCGCAGTCGACTTTAAACTGTAGGACCCGCTACTCATGTCTAAAATTAACACACACAATATATGTAAGTGGTGTGAGAAGCTAAGTCGTAATCCTGACTGAAGGGTTATAATGACCAATTATGTATATTATCCGTCAAAGTCTATTTTGAGGTTTCTCTTGAAACAAAGTGTTTATTATTGACAGTAGAATGTTTAAAGCTTTTCATGTGTATGAGAGAAATGTATTCGTACTAAAGATCGATCGAGTACAGCACTTCCGTTTATGGTCGATTGTTTTTTTGTTTTCTCAATATATGCAAGTGGAACTCTCTTCCTGCAGAGGTCTTGTCTGCCACTAATAATATAAAAAGATTCAAATCTAATATCACTAAGCACTACTCCCTCTTTCTTCACTCTCATAACGTATTTTTCAATTCCAATTAAATGCAAGAGTATGGGTCATCCCATGAGTGTTGGGCGTAAATTAAAAAAATTCCGGGAGAGAATGACAATAACAGTAAGACCAATAAATTACGAGGGTGTAAAATGTTAATCACATCATCTACCAAAGCAAACCAACAATTGGTTTTTGAATTTTTTGTATGGCGTAAATGATGGAATATTTTGGAATTGATTTTCTCTGTTTATGCTTACATTTGCCTACGAATGCTGATCCACATGATTTCTATATAACTAGGTATCGACGAATTATTTATTTTAAAAAAAGCGGTGTATATTTGCAATGAAGTTGTGAACCAATATTAACCCTCAGTAGACTTTTTTGTGGTTTTATGTCAATTTGTTACTGCAATTTGTTTAATGTTTGTAACTATTCCCTGAATTCTATATTATTTGCATGTTTTGAGAATATACAGTTAGTGTTTATAACGTTTTCTCAATGTAATACAAACTTTAAACTGAATACATCCTATAAAAATAAAAATAAAATTCCTCCAATAATTATGCATCATTTACGTTCAAGTTCAGCCATAAAATAAAGCCTCAGCATCTTTTTCTCAAATAACCTAAATACAGAAATTTATAAATGCTTGAAAGCATTTGTATTATACTACGTACCAACTATATAACGCCGTTTTTTTTTACATCTCAGAGGTCAGCTATATAATCAGCATATAATCTTTGTGTATTGCTGCATGTCACTTTTTCGTTTAGCATGGATCATTATTACTCTGTGTTGGTCAAAGTTTACAGTAAAAAATCACGTTAAGATTTCCAATTGACACCAGCAATCAATGATACTTTTACACACAATGGCCAAAAAAAAGAGGGAAATCAAATAAACATGCTTCTTCAGGCATTGAAATATTATTCCCACAACCTCTAAAACAAAAACAAAAAATAGCAAGAAAGATCCCAACGAAATGTAATTCTAAACGATAACTGTTTAAGCACACACACACATACACACATTGAAATGATGAAAACTGCCTAGAATAGATGGTAAATTTTCAAACGCACTTATGCTAAGATTTCAGGCTATTACAGTATATATTACAGCCGTTATTAAACGAATTATATGACCAATTATCGCAGCAATACAAGTAAGTTAGCCTAGCTAATACCCTACAGTTAGGTAATTGCTATTTTTACTTCGCTTCCTAAATACTATACTCAATATTACTCTAAGGGCCATTATTACAACCTGCCGTTAAACTTGGGTTTAGTTAAAGGTACCTTTAGCTAAAGGGAACTTTAAAGTCAACTTTAACTTCTTCTCGTTATTACAATTTCAAAAATATGGCTATGCCGAAGCAATGTCGATAACACTGCTCAATTAAACAAGTTTTTTTTTAAACGCAGTGGCAACGTCGGGCTTCGTGTTTTTGTTGTATATGCTCATTTTGTTTATATTTGAAGTTGCCATATTGAAAATAATATATAATATGGCAAGTTCAAACATAAACTTAACTTTAAAAGTTAGAGGTAGGATGATCCTCCCTTTAGCTTAACGCTCACTTCTACCTTATTGTCCACTTATAATAATGAAAAACAATTTATCTGCCCGTTAAAATCCTCCATTTAGTTAACGGCAAGTTGTAATAATTGCTCTAAAACTTATTATTTATTTTGGCAGTAGGGTATCGTATGGCCTGTGTCAACTATTTCTTCATATTGTTGTACACATGCTTTGTTTTCTTTTATTATTTTGTTTATTGTTGTGTTTAGTTGATTATTTACAAGTCTTAAATAAGCGTAAAGCATTTGATCATGCGAATTTTAATTGGCATTAGAACGAAATGTGCTTAAATATATGGGACATTTCACATTTTGAAGATTATCATTGAACGTATGAGAACTAAACTTGCTTAAAGAATTTAGGAAAGTTTAGCCAACTATTCGTATGCATTTATATTTGACCATGCTTTCCTACAGATAAGATAATATATATTGGATCCTCTATACTAGTTTATTTAGCAGGTCTACTGTTTTCCTAATGAACTCTAGCACATATGAAACTCTAAATGTGGATATGTTCTCCATTAAGACTTTCAGCTGAACAGATGAATCTTAAATTGTCCTTACAATACCCGATTACTGTAGTATTATTCATGCTATAAAGATTGCTGTACGAATACGGTATCAGAGTATATCGAATGGTGCTTTACTCATCTTCACTGAAAGAAAAGCAGCCATTAGATGCTTTGAGAATGTGTACACTACCTCTACGATTGTCCCAGAAGTGTCTCTAAAGGTGAAATTGTCGATTTTATATTCATATGGTTTCTTGGAATCGAGATAATTGAACATAAATTACTTAGATAGACTACTAATTCGATGACTGCACAACTGCTTGATGTACCGAATCTAGCAGATTTATTTGGAAAACATCTTCCATTAGAGCCTTTCGGTATACGACTATATAGTAATATATAAGAGAATGATAGATTGCTAGGTACGGTTTACTATTCTTGTAATTCAAATACTTAGTCAAGTTACTTTCAAATGCCATATACGAAGCCGCGTAGTACATTTACAGCCAATATTTCACTTAAAAGATAACAAAAAACTATCTCAACATTATTCGCTTAGCGTTTGATCATCTTCCATTCTTTATAGTTTTCCATTTAATTTAAAATGACCCATATATATGAGTATTTAGTGCGTATGCGCACATAAACAACACACAGTTTAACTATGCGGCTGTTGTTAGTAAAATACACATGATGGTTAAACGCTTGTGCATAGATTTTTCATACCGTTTTTCATTTCAGACTCTGATGTTGTCGATGATGATGATGATGATGCTGATGGTGCTGATGAGTGTAATTTTGATGTATTTGGCTTTTCGCTCATTCGCACTCTGTTCGTTCAAGTGGATGCCAATGTTTGACTTCTTAAGATTTTTTTTCTTTACCAGCTATGTGAAGCTTTTTGCTTAAGCTATTGCTATTTATTAGTAAGTATGAGCATGATGATGTATGTTTAACTTCTTTTAAATTTTATAATTTTTTTCTTTCCATTTTATTTTCAAAGTTTCTTTAGTTATACAGCTGCGTGTTTTTATTAAATGTTTTTACATGCGTGTAAAAATGATTAAGAAAATTGAGAAGAAAGATGAGACAGCTGACAACAACATACGTTCGCAAATATATTACGCATGCGTTTAAGCTTTTGTTGTATCCATTGTTATTGTTATTGGCTTTGTGGTTGTGGTTTTTGTTAATGTTTAAGCCGTTGGTTGTTATTCTGCCATCCTTTTATTTACTATTAATAAATTAGAAACGTGTTAGAAACGTTTAAGCATGTAAACAACAGGCACTAACAATAGCAAAGGAAAGTTCGCAAAAAAAAGGGGTAATGATGATCGGTTGATCGGTTGTTTTTTTTTTCAAGACAGGGAAGTGTATTATCACACGAGCGATTGCCTAAATACATAAATACACGTGTATACATAAACATATGAATAATGCATGTGTGTGAACAAACAGTTATAATATATCTGAATGTTATATGCAGTTGTAAAAATATATAATTTATAATAAATGCACACACACACACATGTGTATTTTACAACAGTTTTTACTGTTATATTATGGTAGCTATCATTGCTGTTGCTGTATTAATAATTTTACTTTTAAATTTTAAGTTTTTCAGTTTAATGTATTCTAATACAGTAACAAGAACAGCATGAACTGTGAGGCAGCATGGATTGTGGAAGACGCCGTAGTCCAGTAGGTAGACCAGAAACTGAGGTTCAACCCTTGACTCCAACATCTCGAACAAAACGAAATATGGAAAAAATATTTCTTTCAGACAAAAACTCTGAGTGTAAAATAAAATTGCCGTGAAAGTTTCTCAGACTAGAATGCTTTAAGCATCTTTGAAGAAAAACGGCATTTGATAGGCTGCAAAGCAAACTCAATATGTTGTTTAATCCCGTATTTTTCTTGCTGAGAAAAAATATTATCCTTGAAATCTTCTCTGGATAGGTTAGGTTAGATTGAAGTGGAAGACACTTCAATTAACGTAGCATAGGTTAGGTTAGGTTAGAGGACGTGTACTTGTCAACTGTGACAAGTACAGTACCCGGAGGTTGAATTGACCCATTCTATAACGTCCTAGCTTCTCACACCACTCGTGTTGTGTGCGTTAATTTTATACATGAGTGGCGGGACCTACAGTTTAAAGTCGACTCCGAACGACAGATTTTTAGAAGCTTTTCATGGCAATTTTTACTCTCAGAGTTTTTGCCAGAAATCTGCTGAGAGGAAGTCGCCGAAGAAATATTTTCATATTTTCGTTTTGATATCTGACCTGGGATTTGAACTCGGGCCTTTTGCCTAATAAGCCAACACACTACCTACTAGACCACGGCGACCACGTAACGTAGCAAGCTTGCTCCAAAGTTTCATATTCTGTCATACAATTATAATTCCGGGTTGGCATCTCCCAGTCGTGAATTTTGTGAATTTTATTCAAATCAGTCGGTCAAGAAATTCTGGCCCAGAGGCTAATACCCCTTTATAAATACATTTCAGGAGACTTAATGTAAATTTAGATCTGCAAATGCAAATATGGGACCTGCTCTACGGTCAAAAAGCGCAGCCAATCTAGCCAAAGCAGGAGTTTTTTAAATCTTTAATTATTAATTTAAATCTTCATTATAATCCTTTACACACGATTACGATTTAGTTTCTTACACCACCCATGTTGTGTGTATTAATTTTATACATTAGTGGCGGGACCTACAGATTTTTGGGAAACTTTTTCACTCCAATTTTATTTACTCCCAGTTTTTGCCAAAAGACAGTCGAGAGGAAATCAGCGAAGAAATATTTTTTCATGTTTCGTTGTTGTTTGAGATATCTGGGCTAGGGTTTGAACCACGACCTCACGTCTAATAAGCCACCATACTATCTACTAGACTACGGTAACTTCAGTTTGGTTACTAACGGACATTGCATGCGCTATGTGACCCCAGGTCAGACATCTCGAAAAAAATTAAATTTGTCAAAAACTTTGAGAGCAAATAAAATTGCCATGAAAAGTTCTTTACACCCCCTTTAAACAGTAGCTCCCGCCACTTATGTATAAAATTAACGCACACAACATGGGTGATGTGAGAAGCTAGCTAGCTTTAAGAGTCTAAATCGCTTCATCAGATACATACTTCGCTTCAAGGATTGAGGAAAATGGATAACTATAGTATCACAATGGGCCATAATAGTCTAAGTGCGTCCATAAAAATTCTTAGATTTCACCACTATTTACCTACCTACCATACTTTTGTTGTTATATTTTTAGAAGCAACGTACATGATGCGCGACACCTAAAATGTCCGTGATCAATGTGTTTTATTTGCTGCCACAACAACCACAATAAAATGAAAGGCATTTATATGAAATGCTCTTTGCCAATAAGTTTTGCCATTAGTAGCAGCAGTTTTCTGTTTCAATGCCTCATTTCTGTTTACGAGCATACAGTGTAATGCAAATGCTTATTATTCAGCGTTAAACTTTTAAAATTAAAGCTGTTTTGAATTGCTTACCAAATAAGAAAGGTACCGCAAATGAAATTAAAAAAATAAAAATTTATAGTTTATGATTATTATGAATTAAGTAATTAAAATATGTTATATTTAGTAAACAATTAAGCAGGTATATTAATTAGAAAGAAATATAAACCACATTAAGGTTGTCTAAACAAATTTTACTTCATTTTGATTAGGCCTTAGGAAAAATAAAATTTTTATAGTTTTTTTAAAGTTATAATTTCATTAAATAAATTATTATAATATGGTAAACAGAAAAAACAAAACAAAAAACTATTATTATTATATTTTTTTTAAGAATATTCAATAGGAAGCAAACATTCATTAACATTATTGATTGGAAATGAGGCATGAAAATTTTTAAATAAATTAAATTCGTTACAACACAACAGAGAATACGTGTACGTAGTTACACAGCAGGGAGTTCGCACATTCAAACTTAATTACGTTATAAATTTTAAAAATATTCAATTTGTATTCATTCGTTTTCTATGCATTTAGTCTAGATTTTATGAAAATGATGAAAGAATAATTAAAAATTATTTACAATCCATGCCAAAGCAGCCACAACATCAGTATTCAACATTTTATGATGTTTGTGTCTTAAGTCTTTTGTTTTAGTACAAACCTATCCATCTGTATACAAAGACGTGCCGTAAGCAAAATAACAAAAAAAAACAGTAACAATTTTAATGAATTTTTATAGACCTTTTTTAAGTATTTCGTTAAAGAGCTACGAAATACTTTTTCCTTAATTCCACAATTTCTATGCTTAAATCATTGTAAGGGCGCGTGTTTTCACAAATATTTCATGTCTTTGTGTTTGTGTTTGTCCGGTGCTTGTGTGGTTTTCCTTGTATAAATTATTGAATGTAATTTAATACCCTCACTATAATTTATTGGATTTTTTATGCTAGCATAGCTAATTGCTAATCAGTAGAGGAATTTAATTTTTTATAGCCGACATAAAAATATAAAAATACATCTGATACGAAAATTACATAAAAAAATCAATGTTGATGACTTTAAAACAAAAGACGATTTTATTATGTTCATATGTTAATGTGTTATTTAGCATGTTTACTACTATTTTTTGTCAATATGATCTTAATTTGGTGTTTTTTTGGAAAGGTCCTAACTGAATCAATTCAAATTGAAGCCACCTAGAAAGCTTAGCCAATGTCAAAACCATACATACATAATTAGTCATTACAACCCTTCAGACAAGATTACGACCTAGTTTCTCACACCACTTATATTGTGTGTGTTAATTTTATACATGAGTGGCGCGACCTACAGTTTAAAGTCGACTTCGAACGATTGAATTTTGAGAAACCTTTCATGGCAATTTTATTTACATTCACAGTTTTTGCCAGAAATCTGCTGAGGGACAGTTGACGAAGAAATATTTTTTTATATTTCGTTTTGTTGGAGATGCCTGACCTGGAGTTTAAACCGTGGCCTCAAATCTAATAAGCCAACACACTACCTACTAGACTACGGCGTCTTCAAAAACCGTACTGTGCTTCAAATATGATCCTAACTGGCTTACATGTGTCATAAATGGTTTTGTACATGTCTGATGGAAAAACCAAAACCACTGCCAACTTACAAGACAGAGAACGCAGACAATCCGATGTGGGGATCTGGATCTCTCTCTACTCTACTCCACTCAGTTCCACTCCTGCCAAGGCATTGTTTGCTATACTCAATTGGCTCCCCTCTGAGCTCCTGATTTAGGCTGAGGGCTAAGTTGGCGGCAATAAAACTCAATTCAGTCAAATTCTGACCAAATCTGAACTATCGACATGCTACTTTTCTGGGAAGATATGGATAACATTTGGGTTGATTATATGTTTCCTTACAACTTTTTGAAGGGAACATTCAGAAACTTTTGGACTGAAGATCAGAAAGTTACCAAATGGGACCCTTAAAGTTTACACTGATGGCTCAAAGATGAGTGACAGTGTGGGCTGTAGTATATTTATTAAGGGATCTCTCCTTTCAGAGGACGTCGTAATTTTGAAAATGGCGCTAAGCATTTTGATTAGCAGGTTTTTCCCTGAATACCTCTTGATTTACTCAGACAGCTTGGCTGTAATTAAGCCTCTAACGAACGCAGTTTCATCGTCCGCCCCTGTCCATAATTGTTGAGGATTGCTCAAGGAAATGTTGAATCACTTAAAGGTAATTTTTGTATGGCTTCCAGAAGATGTCGATATTGTTGGATATTGTACTTCTCGTGAGCTTCCCAGGGCCGGTATAAAGTTCGTGATCTCCGACATGTTACAGGGCATGGTTATTCCTAATGCCTCAGTTAATTTGGATATTGTCCACTCGCTTTATTGCTACACTCTGCTGGTCACGTATGAGAAGGAAGAAGACCGTCTCAGTTCTGTCCTTAAATCGCGGTGGTTTTCGACCACTTACTTTTTGACAACTTTAACAGAGAATGTTCGATCACCGGGTAGAATTGATTGTTTTATCACAATGGGGCTAAAGGAGTGTTCAGCACCTTACCTAACCTAGAACATTAAAATCAGTCAGTAGCCTTAAAGGAACAGACAATCTCTTAAAAAATGCATCAAGTTCTATTGCGAGAGGCTTAGGAGTTACCTTCACTGGATTGTAGTACCACTAAAAAGCGTTATTTTAAGGATATGAGTCATGCAGAAAATGCAGAAAAATTCTTCAAGATTTTGAATCACAATATTTGTGGCCCGCTGTCCTTGGTAGTGAAGATCAAAGTTTTGTAGACTATGGTTAGTTTGATGGGAGACAAATTCATGAGAAGATTTTTGAATATAAGGACTCTATTGACTGACGCCTGCCTGCTTTACAGTCCCCTGGACAGAAACAGTAGACACTGCAATTATGGAAATTGCTTCGCAACAAAACTTAGTAATGAATAGAGTAATCTGGAAGTTAAATACTCTTGGTATACATATGAATCAAGAAACGAAATGCTGTGACAGGAGAAGAAGATTCTGGTTTTTGGAGGGAAGCTTACAAAGGGAAGTCATGTGGGATGTTTGGAAAGGTATGCTCAACCAAAAGGAAAATAAAGAGAGGCAAAGATTCTTCTCAAATCATGTGGGGTGGGTAGTCTTGCATAAGACTATTCAGGAATTAACTGAGGTTGGCAACCGGTTTTTTGACCGGACACTGTAGACTCAGCCCAACATGTAGATTCTGTGACGATAAGAATGAATTATCAGAAGATATTCTTGGAATCTGTGGGACATAAATGCATCTAGAAGGAAACACTTGGGTGCATATAAGGTGCGAGGCAGGAAATATTCATTGTTGACACCAAAAAGCAGCGTGAAGTTTGTCAAAGCAATAGGCTTAGAGGACATATCGCAGGAATAGCCTATAAAAATCCAGGTGAGCACCATAGATTGTTTGGTCGCTGTTTGGTCTCTTCACCACAATAGTAAACATAATACGTAAGATAACCTTATTTTTAATGACTCCCTTTTGCTCTGATTGGTAAATTTATTACAAAACCTCATTGTTAATTAACACATTTGATTTTTAAGCCTTTTGGTTTACTTACTCATTCCGTTTTTCAGTGTTATTTTTTAGTATCAAAAATGTTTCGCAACATGTCATTATGTAAAAATGATATGTAAGAAACCAATAACGATTGCAAATGAATGAATTTTGTTATAAAAATTCGTGATGTATGAGAAATGTGTTTCAATCGAAAAGTTTGGCGATAAAGCCCATTTTTAAATCATCGAGTGCGTCATCAAACGAAATTTGCCAAATTTGGTGTGACGATCAGCCAGAAATAGTTAAACAACTGCCAATATACTCTGAAACACATAAGGGTTGGTGCGATTTGTAAGCAGCGTGCTTTATTGAACTGTACACCTTCCAGAACGATGAAAAAGCTAGCTACCGTGCCATGATTACTGATTTTTTTATTTGATGCATGATTTCAACAAGATTATGCCATATACCACATGATATGCTATACCAAGAACTTTTTTGGAGGCGGTTTTGTTTAGCAATTAGTCCTAGGCTTGGAATCAGTCCATTGATGGTCAATATCATGTGATTTGGATAAATTAGACTATTTTTTTGAGCAGATACGTGAGGCCCTTAGTATATAGAGGCAAGCCGGCCATAACTCCAGTACTGAAAGTTACCATTACAGTTACTTTTGGTGAGATGACCATTATGCTGAAAAAAATGTGCCACAATTGAAACTCATGAACGTACGAACTACTTTGGTTTTTCAATTTTCAAAAGCCAAACCTACTTTAATATAAAATTAAGTTGTTCCAAATACCAGTGATTTTATGCTCTGTTCCCTACTGCTATTCCAAACAAGACCTCTCTTGAGAATGTTTATCATAAAATCTAATTATTTAAAAATTGTTGTATAACAAAGACCAGCAAAAGCATAAGAATTTCAAATTTTATTGTGATTGTTTATTTAACAACCTGTGGCGTAATTATTCAAAATGTCTTATGAAATCTACAAGTTATTGGTTTCGTTTTCAATTTTTTTTCTTCTTTTTCTTTTGATTTCATAACAAATTTGCCAAAAAGAAATATATTTATTTGTAAACTATGTGGCAATACATATAACAACAATAAGAATAAAAATAAAAAAAAATACAAACTCAAATAAATTGTATCAAAAAAAAGAAACAAAAACAAAAACAACTTTTTATTTCTATACATTTCCTTCTTCTTATTTCACATGTTCAAACTTAACGTACTTTAAGTGACAGTGTAGCAAACCGAAAAAAGAAACTCCAAATACATCCAAACACCAACGAAAAGAGCTGGAAAAAACGTAGAAAATTTTACATAAAATATTACCAAAAGAGAGTAAATGAATTAGAAAGAAAGAGTTATTGGAGCAATAGATTGTTCAGGAGGTAGAGTGGTAGACACGGAGTAACAAATTAAAGAAAACGAAAACCAAAAAAAAAAAAAATAAAGACGCTAAAACAAAAATATAAACGTCATTTGAGTGATACATACAATACCGGATGATTTATTGTTCATGGCAATCATGTATGGAAAATGTAACAAAAATCCTTATAAAGTTTACCAAAGACGGTACCGTAAATAAACAAATTAAGGCTTGACAACACAGTATGTATTCGAATACGATACTTTAACATGGTTGGCATATGAGTATTAAAAGTATCAGTTTATTCCTATAATGTAATCTTTTTTTTTACATTAAACCGATTGGATTGGATCTCTTTCAAGAGCTGGAAAACATGAAAATGACATTACAATACAGAAATATTGTTTGAATGTACTTTTTATTATAAATTGATATACATATGTACATACATAATTGGTCATTACAACCCTTCAGTTAGGATTACGACCTAGCTTTTCACACCACTTATCTTGTGTACGTTAATTTTATACATGAGTGGCAGACCTACAATTTAAAATAGATTCCGAACGACAGATTTTTTGAAAAACTTTTCATGTCAATTTTATGTACCCTCAGAGTTTTTGCTAGAAATCTGCTGAGAGGAAGTCGCCAAGGATATATTTTTTCATATTTTCGTTTTGATGTCCGAATTGGGGTTTAAACTCAGGTCATCAGTCTAATAAGCCAACACAGTACCTACTAGACTACGGCGACTTGATATACATACATAGTTGACTATTCTGCATATATGTATAGGGTGGGAAATTTAAAAGTTTAAATTTAAAACTACAATAAAACAAAAACGGTTTGTAATTTGAGAAAATTTATTTTTTATTGTAAAATACAATTGTTTATTCATATGGCTGCCGCGACTGGCCTCACAGTACCTCATTCGATCAGACCAATTTTCGTAAACTTTTTCGAGTGTATGAAGTTGTATCTCGGCAATGGCATCACGAATATTGGCCTTCATATTCTAAATTGTCTCTTGTTTGTACCCAGGCTTTAAGAACAAGTGGTTAGTTAGTAGTTTGGCATTAATATGTCATATTTGTTAAGATATTAGACGTACCATAGTACCATAGTACCTACATTTGTTCTAGTTTTTCTTTTCAAGTGGAGTAAACAAAACTAAGAGCGTTTATGCCAAGACAGAAGGGCATTGAAAATGAAAGTCTTGAAGTGAAAGCATAGCTGGGAAGTCATAAAATAAAGTCAACATATTACAAAGATTAATTTATCGCCACATTTTCTTAAAAAATAGGTGGCATAGTGTATTGGTTAAAGTGTTAGACCGCTAACTCAAGCAATCCAAGTTCGAATTGAATTGTTCAACATGGTTTTCGAATTTTGAAAATTCCTTTGCAACGCATTCATCCAGGAAGATTCTTAAACCTGAACGAACTCCCAGAAATGAAAATTCCAAATGGCCCTAAGATCTGCTACAGTATACGAATCACCTGCTTAACAGAAACTATAGGGTGGGAAATTTAAAAGTTTAAATCTAAAACTGCAATAAAACAAAAACGGTTCGAGATTATGCCAAATTTATTTTTCTGTTGTAAAGTACAATTGTTCCGGTTAGAAATGGAATATTATTTCATTCATATGGCTACCGCGGCTGGCCTCACTGTACCTCTTTCGATCGAAACAATTTTCGTAAACTTTTTCTAGTGTATAGGGTTGTATCTCGGCAATGGCATCACGAATGTTGGCCTTCAAGTGCTCAATTGTCTTTTGTTTGAGAGCATAACACTTTTCTTCAGCTTCACTTTTTAACAGCTTCTTGACGGCCAATTATCATCACCATCAAACGTTTGATGCAATAAATCGATTGTGGAATGAAATGTATGACAAGTTGCACCATCCTGTTGAAACCAAACATCGTTCACGTCACTACCATGAAGAGCGGGTACAAAAAATCGGTTATCTTGGGGCGATAGATGACTACATTGATCGTAATGGCTGCACTGTCCTCATCACAAACAGTCACTCGTAATGAGTGCATTGGCTTCTGTAAGAAAACGTGTGGATTTTCTGAACCACAAATACGGCAATTTTAGTTATTAACGTACCCACCAAGTCGCCGTAGTATAGTAGGTAGTGTGTTGGCTAATTAGACGTAAAGCCCGGGTTCGTATCCAAGGTCAGGAATCAAAACGAAATATGAAAAAAAAATTTTTTCGGCGATTTCCTCTCAGCAGACTTCTGGCAAAAACTCTGAGAGCAAATAAACCTGCCATGAAAAAGTTGCTCAAAAATCTGTCACGCCACTCACGTATAAAATTAACGCACACAACATGAGTGATGTGAGAAGTTAGGCCGTAATCCTAACTGAAGGATTGTAATGGCCAATTATGAAAAAATAAAATTATGATTATGAGCGTACCCACCAAATTGAAATGAGCTTCATCCAAAAATATGATTTTTTTTGGCAAAATCGACTTCATCGTGCAGTTTCTCGTTGGCCCAATAAATCCAAACGTTGCTTAAGCGTAAATCGATTCATAACGTTCAGTGGAGATAATATACTGAATTTTGTGACAGAATAGAATGACACACATAAGTATTGCCAGATTCGAAATAAGCGATAGTTCAAATTTAAACCGATAGATGGGCCAACCGATAGAATATACTTCGAGTGGATGCATAATAGGAAAACAATGTTTAATTCAATTCCTAAGCCTAACTTTTAATTAATTTCATGCATTTCTATTTAATGTTAAACATTCTTTCAAAGGTCTGAAAAGTACATATTTTTGTTTTAAATTTAACTACAAGTATTTGTTTATGTATATGTATATACATATACATACATATGTATTTATGTTATATGATATTTTTTTTTTTTGTTAGAAATGTTCAATAAGCTTTTGGTTTATATGGCACGTGATATCGAGTCGAAAAAAAAATTATATTGTTTTTGCCGTTTTGTTTAGTTACCAATTTTATGGACCAGAAACAAATCAGAAAACTAAACAGAAAAAAAAATTGAAAACTCAATTGATGCTGTACACAATTGACCAATCGAAGACGAAGAAGTTTACTACGACTAATGAGTTTATTTTTATTTATTTCGTTAATTAAATAACAAGTAATTTTAAATTACATTGCTTAACATAAACAAAATACCAATTTTGCAATTCCATTATTGCATTCTATTGGCTGCAATAATCTTATTTTTTTCTTTACTCTGCGAATCCAATCAAAACAATTTCCAACAGAGTCACAAACGCAAGCGATTGTGCTTCTTTGGTGGTGGTTAAACCTTCACAGTGGATAACAGAAAAAGTGAAAGTGTTAAGGGAAAATGAGAAATTAATCATTTTAATTTTTAGGACACCCATTCATTCAGTTATTGCAGTGAATATTTATGAGTTATTAGTGCTTGTAACACAATGGGACGTATATGGTGTCCAATTTAACTTTCTTAGATGGACAGCCACCTCTATAGCTAGTGCTTGTAAGGATATTATGAAAGTTTAATTGTAGTACTACACTGGCTAAACAGAATGAGTACTGCAACAAACAAAATACAGGTATTGTCTACCCTGCTTGTTTAGCATGCCTTCCAATTGAGAATCGTTCAATTCAGATTCTTGTTAGAATATCGCATGCATTTTTGGCAATTACCAAAATATTTTTCTTCTTTTTTTTCTCACTTTAAACCTTTGCGTTGCGTTTTTATTTCATTTTTCATTTTCTGCAAAGTCACTTTGTATTATATGTATGTATATTGCGGTTTTCATTGTAATCACAAATCTTTAAGTGTTTATTTGCCAGTAATTTTCATGACAATGATCAGGCAAAATTTATTTCTTGTTTTCCTTTGTTGTTTATTATTCCATATTTACATTTTGAATTATAAAGCCAATTTGCAGTTTTATGGATCAACAAGATTAATTTTGAAGTTCTTTTTCCTCAAAAAAAAAAAAAAACTAAAACAAGTTAATAAATTATTGTAGATCAAGTACGACTCTATATAACACCCTAAACCAAACTGTATTTTTTAGAAATATACTTGATTGCAGAAAGTATTTTTGAACTGATCAAATTCTGTATTTTAATCCGATATCGTATCAAAACTAAACTGCCGTATAAAGTTATCGCTAAATGCTCTGCATTATCTCATTAGATTCATAAAAAATCTACAGCACAAAGATTTTGACCTGAAACAGATTGATTTACGATTTAAAAATTATACACAAATTGAATTTTGCTATAAAAACTGCTTATTATTATTGTCGTCGTGTAGCTATGCCATAGTACTCCATCCATATGATCTATTTATATGAGGCATCCCTAATATGACTCCTCTAAACCAATAGCTCTGTTAAATTTCATGCTATTTCCTATGTCAACAAATACAATTCCGCCCAGCATGTGATATGTAAACAGGCGTTCCCTTCCAGTATAGTGCATTAATCTCGCATAGGTTCCAAATATATGTTATGATGATTCATTCTTATCATCACCGAATCTACCTAATGGGTTCAAGATGATCCCCATTCTGAACAAGTGTTCTTCTAATCTGCAGTACTCTATCAAAAAGCATGTTACTAACCTAAGTTTTTTTTGGTTGGTCTATTACGACTTCATCCAATTGTTTATTTTCCAACAAAAGTCTAAATTGCCTTATACCATTTTTAACTTGACTTTTGCTGAGTATACCCTTTAAAACACCTCTTTATAGGCCACATTGGGTCTAACCTTATTTTCTGAGCTACATGGAAGCTTCTCCTTTCGTCAGCTGGTTTGTCTGCTCATTGCCAAAAAATTCCCCAACGCAGTTCTATTCCCCAGGCCCAGCAAAAAGGAACTTCGATTCCCATAGGTAGCTTATTCAGATTCTCCGGCCAGTTCAAGACCCTTTTCAAGTTAACGTCACAAGAACTGGGTGCTCGAATTGTGACCTTACTTTCAGAGAGTATTGCTATTTGTTATCGTTTTGTGGTTACTGATTGTCCAAGTTGAATTGAGCACATCTTTCAATGACATAGATTTCCGCTTAGAAGTATCGAGATATCATATATACATACATACATAATTGGTCAATACAACCCTTCTCTCAGGATTACGATCTGACTTCTTACACCACTTATGTTGTGTGAATTAATTTAACACATATGTAAGTCGCGGGACCTACAGTTTAAAGTCGTGACTTAATAAATAAAGTGGCTGACAGATCGGTTTTTAACTGTTACTTACACCGGACCAGACTCTACAATATTGGGGAATGCTTGGTAACAAAAGTGAAAAAAGTAACCCAGAAGATACATACATATATACATACATACATACATAATTGGACATTACAACCACTTATGTTTTGTGCGTTAATTTTATACATGAGTGGCGGGACCTACAGTTTAAAGTCGAACGACAGATTTGTTTAAGAAACTTTTATGGCAATTTTATTTGCTCTCAGAGTTTTTGCCAGAAATCTGCTGAGAGGAAGTCGCCGAAAAAAAATTTTTTTTTCATATTTTCGTTTTGATGTCTCGTCTTGACCTGGGGTTTGAATCGTGGCCTTTTGTCTAATAAGCCGACACACTACCTACTAGACTACGGCGACTTCGCTTCTTTTAAAAAAGCAAGCATTCTGTGTTATGCGAATGGGAGGAGAGAAAAATTTTAGTCCCTAATATAATTGCACCACCTACCATATTTATGCGTAGGGCACAAAAAGAGCCACAACGCTAATAATTTTGTACGCCTGTTATATAAAGAAGAAAAAAAATATTTTTTAATCTTAATGTTAAAAACGCATTAAAGTGAATTTATGGTCATCTCATCACGTTAAAGGATTTATTTGTTTTGTTATTGTATTCTCTTGTAATTTTGTGGTCAGTTTATGGCTTCCTTAGTTTAGCTCCTCAAAATTGGCAGCACGTGAAAAGTGAAATTTTTAAGTATGTTAGTGGAATTGTATTTCTTAATTTGCAAAAGAAAACAAAAATTAAAAAATATTTATTGGACTTATTTGTAAAAGCATGTTTCACTAAAGCAGCATATATTGTTACAGAAGTTTACATTGTAAACATTTTAAATGATGACTTTTGAAAATGTTTTCAAATTGAAACATAAAACTGTCTTAATGACCTAATTATGAGTAATAAAAATAAACGAGTGGAAATCTTTAAAAACTTATTTGAGAATTGTAATTTAAAGATTATAAGCAATATAATTATGAATCACTGAAGCGACAGTAATATAGTGTGTACATTGGAAATTTAACACCATTTATATGCGATTAAAATAAGCAATTAGGTTCATGCTGTGTCCTAAGAAACAGGAGAGCCTGGGAATTAACCCGTCCCTTCAATTGGCTTTCATCGACAGGTCAGATTTAGATGGAAAAAAATCTCCTGAAAGATGGGATCTAATTGAAGAAAGACTTATCGAGTTTGTGATGGAGGAAAGTTGTGATGACAGTAATGCCCGCATATCTTCCATCGGTTGGTCCAGGGGCATCAAGGTAGTGGACTGTGAAATCGAGGGAACTGTAAAGTTCCTTGGTGAACTCTGGCCTGGTGCAAGATTGAAGGTGATCCCTCAATCCGATCTCCCACTACGTCCAATAGTGACGGTATGGGTCCCGACTACTTTTAGGCAGGTGAATAGCATACCTAAACTTATTGGAAAGCAAAATGATGGATTGAACACCAGCTCGTGGGTAGTTGTCAACTCCCTGACTGGTGATGGTAAGAAAGGCTGCGATCTTGGGATCGCGATTGATCAGACTTCACTTCAGTGGCCAGGGGCAAAGGGTGGCGTAGTGTTGTGTGGGTTAGCACACCTAAAATTCCATCATCCGGACATAGGTGATGCCAGGAACCCGGAGGAGGCTAAAAGTCTCGCATTTCTTTGATTTCATCGGTACTATTCTGGAAAATAGTTGAAAATTATTGAAAATGTGGACAAAATAATGAAAACTATCGAGTTCGATTATTTGGGCCATCCTCGTGGATAGGGGGTTTGTGTTTGTGTTTCACACCAGAAACTTTAGTTTCCAACACTCAAACAATCAAATCAAACCGTCATTATGTCATCTACTATTTTCCTAAATGCAATACAATGTATGATGTGAATTGAGTCCATCTTCGAATTGCTGGCATTCCTAGATCCAAACATTAAACACAAACCGGTCTGAATTACTTGAAGAAGGCTGGGTACTAAGGAAATTTGCCTTATGAATCACACTCATTTAACCCCCAATCCAAGATCCTAGATCCAAACACTGCACATAAAGTGCTCAGAAACACTTGAAGACGATTGGATACTAAATTCAAAACATGGTGAAGGTGGTAGGAGAGCACATAAAGCGCTCGGAAACACTTGAAGAAAGCTGGATACTACAGAAGTTTGATTTGTCAATCACACACATTATAAACCCAAGGACTTAATTTTCATAGTGATTTCGCTAGGAAAATAGTGTTTATGGATATCAGACTTGCACACTTTTATATTGTAAGAATTTCCGCAGTATTTCGTGTACAAGGATTGTGGCTAAAAAAGCAAACGAGTTCTCTCTACAATGCACTGTTCGATCCATTGATTAGCCTTGAGAAGATTTTCACAACTGTCATGTAATTTTTTCTAATTTACTTGAATACATTTTACTTTACTTTTACTCATGTATTCCAAATCTGCTCACATTTAATCAGTTTTCTAATTTGAAAATGTATTTCTGTATGTATCGAGAGGTATCGTGTAGATTCTCGGAGTGAGTGTTAATGCTTAGAGGCAGGTCTGAAATATTTCCCAAGAACTGATTATCAGCTGTTTGGAGACGTTTATTTATCCCTTTACTTATTCTCATATTAGAGGAAAGTGCTACAATATTATGTGGGTTTGAAAACATAAGCCAGTGATCCGAAAATATGGCTAATAAAGACTTGAAATATTTCTGATTACTCCAAAGCCAATAACATCTGGAATTTTCTGTCAATCAGCTATACTAATTTAAACCATTGCCTCAAACAGCACTTGGTCTCGGGCTCAGTATTCGAAACCAGCAGATGGTATACTTAACATTGTAGTCGCCAGCAACCAAAAGTCAGGCCTCTTAAGATTTCTAAAAGTTGGAAGATTTACATCTGTTATAGAAAATTCAGGAACCAGGTAAACCGATCTGATCTTCGTAGTCTATCAGGTAGTGTGTTGGCTTATTAGACGTAAGGCCCGGGTTCAAACCCCAGGTCAGACATCAAAACGAAAATATGAAAAACATATTTCTTCTCTGAGAGTAAATGAAACTGCCATGAAAAGTATCTCAAAAATCTGTCGTTTGGAATCGACTTTATACTGTAGGTCCCGCCACTCATGTATACGAATTAATATTTCAGATTACGGAGACAACCGATTTGACAAATTACGGCAATATTATGTGGGTTTGGTTTGGTTTGTGGGTATAAAATTAACACACACGACATGAGTGGTGTAAGAAACTAGGTCGTAATCCTGACTGAAGGGTTGGAATGATCAATTATGTTCATATGTTATGTAGGTAAACCGAGCACATTAAAAATTTTTGATACAAATCCTGAATACTTGCTTGCCTGTATCGGATTTTCCCATTTTTAAATTAAATAAAACAAAAATTGTTATTCGTTTGAAATGCCACTATGTGTGGAATATAACATCGTTTAAAAGTCCGCCAAAGCCGTTGTTTGTGGCTTATTTGCATACATCTGGAACTTAAGCAGGCCCTACAAAAGAATTTAATGGGGCAAATCGCATGACCTCACATTATCTTCCCGTTTGATGACCATGCCCTCAAATTGCTTGCGTAGTATATCCAAAATGGTATCAGTTGTCAGGCATGTAACGCCGTCTTGTTGAAACTATATGTGGTTGGTGTTTAGGTCATGCAATTCAGGCCAAAAGAAATTAATCATTATAGACCAATAGTATTGGCCGTTGACGGTGATGGTGTGGACAAAGTCGTTGTCAAAGAAATATGGACCGATGGACGATGACAGCCCAAAATCCACTCCAAACAGTGTCTTTTTCGAGATGTATTCGGCGCTGTTGGATCTCCTGTGGACTATATCGCCCCGAATGTGACAATTTTGTTTGTTAAGATACCCATTTATCTAGAAATAGGTCTCATCGCTGAAGATAAATTTTCTATGAGAGTGATGTTGAGTTGCCAACTGCTACAGAGCCCGTTCAGCGAAAACATGTTGTTGTCTTTGGTCGCTTATCTTCAGTTCAGCGAACGTAAGCTATATGTCCACGTTGTTTTTGCGTAAGCTTTTTGAAACATTTTTAACCTTCATATGTCCAAAATCACATATAGTTTGTAACTTTAGTGTTCAATTATGCACCTTTATTACGTAAATCGAAATAAAGGCCATTATTGAGCACAAAATTTCATACAAAATTGCGCAATAAATACGCAAATTGTTATAATATTGAGTAAAACTTAAAATGCAGCACTGTCATAAGTGTTTGTTTAGGGAG
Organism: Sarcophaga caerulescens; assembly: GCA_927399465.1. Classification (NCBI taxonomy): domain Eukaryota; kingdom Metazoa; phylum Arthropoda; class Insecta; order Diptera; family Sarcophagidae; genus Sarcophaga; species Sarcophaga caerulescens. Next base: position 116,743,769 of record OV656872.1, on the reverse strand, counting down.
CATATTATAATTTACCGAACACTTTCTGTTGATATTTGACAACTCAAACGTCAACAACGACAAACAAACACTAATAAAGTAACCAACAACACTAATTTTCGGGACCAAAATAAAAACAATGTTGTTGTTTACCAGCTGTTAAATGAATATTGAGTAAGCTTAATTGCGTATATTATTATGCCTGAACACTTCAAATATTGTACTCAATTAACCGAATATTGACTCAATAAATATTCCTGTTATACCGTTTGGTATGTACATATATAATTTACATACAGTCAATTAATACTAAAAAGTGTTGACAATTTGATAAATCATTTGAGTTATGAGTAAAATACATATATGTAAGTCATATTTGGTATATTATAAGCATTTACCAAACGTTTGCATACGAAAAAATTTTATATTAAAAAAAAAATACATTTTATGCTACAGTTTTTAATATTTTTAACTAGTGAACCAGTTATTTCCCTATTAATAAACGCCCACGGATAAAACATATATATTTTATCACCTATAAATTGCAACAAAAACGAAAAAAAATAATTATAATCAGCAACAAATTGACAAAAATGAATTCCACAAGGCATTTAATAGGAGACACAAAACGTTCAATAATTCCGAAAACAACTCCCTCTTATGAAAAAATTTATTTTTTTTCTATTAAAAAGGAAAGGACTGAGGCGGTTAAGGGGTATATAATAATCAAGTTGTAAGGAAAAATAAAAAATATTTAACAACTAATATTGTCTACAGCATAAATCATTGACAAATAAATTAAAAGCAATAAATTTGCAATTAATTTTTAATTTGCAACCCAATTTGACAGGCTTTAGTAATAGAAAAACTAAGAAATCTGGTGGTAAACTGTTGGCCAATTATTTTAAATAAATATGAAAACTTGACATTTTTTGAATGATAATCAGCTAAAAGATATTGATACAAATACATATGTACATATGTACATATATTACATTCATTGCTATTATAGTTAAACAATTTTAATTTGAAACCTGTAAAGAAAATTAAACTGATCTGGATTGACTTTTTAATATCCTACACGAATACTTGTGTCTTATTATATATATTTGATAAATTGACTTAAAAGTACTTTTAGCATACAAACTTTATCAGGATTTTAGATCTATTGAACGGCATTTAATCAATCATATTGGAATATACCTAAGTCATCGTGTTGGCCTATTGTTTGCTCACCAATGAGAAATGCCTACCGCGTATACACATAACATTCATAATTGGTCATTACAACTCTTCAGTCAGGATTACAACCTATCTTCTCGCACCAACTATGTTGCGTGTGTTAATTTTATACATGAATTTTATACATGTAGTTGCCGTAGTCTAGTAGGTAGTGTGTCGGCTTATTAGACGTAAGGCCTCGAATCAAATCCCAGGTCAGACATCAAAACGAAATTATGAAAAAAAAAATATTTCTTCGGCGACTGCCTCTCAGAAGATTTCTGGCAAAAACTCTGAGAGTAATTAAAATTCTTCAAGGCTTCTCAAAAATATTTCGTTCGGAGTGGACTTTAAACTGTAGGTCCAACCACTCATGTATAAAATCGACGCACACAACATAAGTAGTGTAATGACCAATTATGTATGTCGGGACTTGCAGTTTAAAGTCGACTCCGAACGACAGATTTTTGAGAAACTTTTCTTGGCATTTTTATTCATTCTTAGAGTTTATGCCAGAAAGAAATATTTGTTCATATTTCGTTTCGTTGGAGATGTCTGTTTTGGTGTTTGAACCGTGGCCCCACATTTAAAAAGCCAACATACTACACAACCGTCTAAAATTCATAGGAAATTCAAATCCTACGTATTTCCTCTGAGATGAAATATCTCATGTATTCAAAAGCTGGGCAATACATACATAAATGATCTATGTTCGCTGCCATTTACCGCAGCTATATGGTTCAAAATCGCTCTGTGTAGTCGGCCGCCCCATAAAGATGACTTAAAATTGTTACGGTAGTGCCCACATTGGGTCGCCCCAGTATATCCTAGTGATTTAGCCTATTAGTGCCTTTCTAGTTCACAACTTTAATGCGGTTCCTAATCCCTCAAAGAAAGTTTATCCTCATTTGATTCTCTACATGTTTTAAAAATTTTTTTTGCTACCATTCATTAGTGCTCGGTATACGAATAATGAGCACTAATAAACTAATCAGTCACACTCTTTCAATCCCAAATATCCCTAGACCTTGTGCCCCTGTACTCTACTCTTCTGATTGCCGTCTGGCAATTAGTAAAGATGTTAATCCCCATTCTAACTGAAATTGCGTTGGCCCAGTTCACACACTACCGAATCGCAAGACTTAATAAACTTGATTAATAAAAGTGGAAACAAAGCAAAAATAATAATATAGGGGGAAATGCCTCGTTGCAGCCGTATGAAAGTGCATAAAGTACAATTACTTTATGGATATTGGATATTTTATTAGACGCTTTCTATCTTTAAATTTAAATAAAACAAAGTGTTTGTGAGATAGTATCGAAATATTTAATTCCTTTAAAAGAAATGTTCGTCACAGCATCTCTGGTTGTAGTGCATTTGAAATGTTAATGTAAATTAGACTGAATTTGACCGATGGAATGCTGCCTTGAGGATCGCTTTGGTCTGTGGCTTCTTATACGTCTTAAGAAAACCCCACAAGAAAAAGTCTATCGGAGCCAAATCGCACGATATGAATGGTCAATTCTCATTATCTTCATATGAGATGATCATGCCTCCTAATTGCTTACGTAGAATATTCAGTCTCTTTGGTGTCCAGGCGATACAATTAATATCGATCTGTAATGCTCGCTGTCGACAATGAAGGCCTGACCAATATCGTTGACAAGATATATAGACCGAGGACGTTTCCAGCCAAAAATCCACAGTAATTTTTTCGGAATGCTTTCAATGTTCTTGGATACCATGAGAATTAATATCGTTTCAAATTTGACAATATTCTTTGTTTCCGTACGTATGTACATCTGAATATAATTTTTCTAAGCCAAGCCCGCAGTACATTGCCGAAACAAAACACCCATTTTGATAAAACAATTTTATTATTTTCATGAGCTGTTTAATGCTATATTCGTCTGTGGTGATTTAGCAAAACTCACTGCACAAATGTCAAATAATTCGACAGAATTAGCTTCAACTGTTAAGCTTCAGCTGTTACGGTACAAACGCCCCTGTTGGAATGCCCAATAATTTATTCCATTTCGAAAATTATTTTGTGATAGATCGGTATAAATAAAAGAAGGGGTTCCTTCACTTTCCACACTTTTTAAGTGCCAACTTAAAGTTATATTTCTCTTAAATTATGGGAAAATATTGATATTTGAAATATTGAAAATTTGTCATCAGTTATTAGAATTACCAGGGCGTGATATTATTTTTTCTTTTTTCAAATGCTATTTTTAAAAGACAAAATTTACTTAATTTATGCACTAAAGTGTAGGGTAAAAAAAGCATTTAAAGTACAGAAATTTAAAAGTTTTAACGAAAAAATATGTTGAAACCCATCTTAAGTTAATATGCCTCACTGTATTATTATCGAATTTAAAATCTATATACCATACATACAGCATAAATGAACGAGTTTATATACATACATACATACGTATACCGTATATGTATTTAAAATAAAATATAAAATAAATACAAACAGAAAAAAAATTGTTTATTTGTATGATTTTGACTAAAGTTCGATTGGATAGATAGATATTCGGAATTAACAAGTCTAAACGTAAGTGTAGCTAGCATTAGACAGTTTTATCAAAACAAACTTTTCTGATTCAATAAGAAACGTGCAGAAATTTTGTAATTGCAATAGGCGGCCTGTTCAATCACATCGATTGCCTATAAGGTCTGCACACATTCTTTTGCATACATGGGTGTACGTGTGCAAGTATGTACATAAGTATGTATGTGTGTATGTGTGAGTGATAGAATATTTGTTTGGACTGGATTAGTGTTAAGCGTGCCGGTATTTATTGGTGTTGATATTATCTTGAAATTACAGATCTAAATAGATCGATCGACATGTTTTTCTTTCAAAAGAATTGACTGAAGGTTTTCAAGAATAAAAAAAAATCGTTTACAGAACAAGTGCATACTTATGTATGTAGTTGCTAAATTATTCAATGTAATAAGGGGTGGATGACCAAGATCTAAGAATAAGTGGTTAGTAGTTTGACAATAATATGTCATATTCGTTAAGATATTGTTATGAAAATGGAAATGGTGTTCTTAAAAATGATAAACAAAAGCTCCAAAAATAAAAATAATGGACTTGTTTACATGATCAGCGAATAAACAAAAATATGGCAACAACATCAGTATAAAAAGTAAGGGATAAAGATGTAAACAGGCAACAACAAAGTGCAGTATAAAAAAACGCAGACAAAGAAGAAAACAAGCAACAACAAAGTGCAGTATAAAAAAGCAGATAAACAGTAAACAGGCAACAGCAACACAGCAAGCAACTTGTTTACATTTATAGAGATTTCGCGAAGGCAAAAACATTCTCCTTCAGGTGCATTCATCAGACTGCTTACCCTGCGATATAAAAGGCAAGACAGAGCAGGCAACGGCGATTCAGTAAGAATTCAGTCAGTCGTGTGTGAAGACACGTGGGTTCAGTAAGAATTCAGCCAGTCTTGTGTGAAGACACGTGGGATTCAGAAAGAATATAGTCAGTCTTGTGTGAAGACACGTTACGTGTGAAGAGAATAATTGTGGTTTGAAGATCTCCGAATTAAAGATCTAAGGAACAATTGTTATTGCGTACGCGGAAGAGTGTGAAAGAAGGATAACAATTAAAGTAAATTGTTATTGTTTAAGTTAAATCGTTAAAGGTGGCACACGGAATTGTGCGAACAATAAAAAATTGATTTAAAACTAAACACAAATTTATTTTTATTTGATTTGCAATCTACGAACTCATATTTTTAACGTTTTTAAAAGGGTAAAAACGTAACAATATTAAACGTACAATAGTACCTCTCGTGCATTTGTTCTAGTTATAGCAGATAATTTTTCTAGTTTTACTTCTTAAGTGGAATAAACAAAACTAAGACCGTTTATGTCAAGACAGAAGGGCATTGAAAATGAAAGCCTTGAAGTGAAAGCATAGCCGGGAAGTTATAAAATAAAGGCAACATATTACAAAGATTAATTTAAGGCCGCATTTGCTTAAACAATAGGTGGCATAGTGTATTGATTAAAGTGTTAGACTACTAACTCAAGCAATCCAAGATCGAATTGAATTGTTTAACATAGATTTTGAATTTTGAAAATTGCCTTGCAACGCATCTATCCTTAACGAACTCCCAGAAATAAAAATTCCAAGTAGCCGTAAAATGTGCTACAGTATACGAATCACCTTTGCAACAGAAACTATAGCGTGGAAAATTTAAAAGTTTAAATTTAAAACTGCAATAAAACAAAAACGGTTTGCAATTTTGGTAAATTTATTTTTTTGTTGTGAAGTACAATTGTTCCGGTTAGAAATCGAATATTATTTCATTCATATGGCTGCCACGGCTGACCTCACAGTACTTCATTCGATTGGACCAATTTTTGTGCACTTTTTCGAGTATATGGGTTAAATCTCGGCAATGGCATCACGAATGTTGGCCTTCAAATGGTCAATTGCCTCTGGTTTTTTAGCATAACACTTTTCTTTAACGGCACCACACAGAAAATACACCAATGGTGTCAAATCGCAGCTTCTTAGCGGACAATTGACATCACCGTATCGGCTAATTAAACGGCCATCAAACGATTGACGCAATAAATCAATTGTGGAATGAGATGTATGGCAGGTAGCACCATCCTGTTGAAACCAAACATCGTCCACATCAATACCATGAAGAGAAAATACAAAAACATCGGTTATCATGGTGCGATATGTGCCTCCATTAACATCAATGGTTGCACCATCCTCATTTTCAAAGAAATATGTGCCAATGATCCCTTCTCTCCTCAAGCCGCACCAAACAGTCGCTCTGTTAGATCACGTTTTGTGAGCTCCAAATACTGCAATTTCGCTTATTGTAAAAGATTTTTTTTTCGCAAAATCGACATCATCGTCCAGTTTCTCGTTGACCCAATAAATCCCAACGTTGCGCAAGCGTATATCGATTCATTACGTTCAGTGGAGATAATATACTGAATTTTGTGACAGAATAGAATGACATACCTAAGTATTGTCAGATACAAAATAACCGATAGTTCAAATTTAAACCCACCCGATAAAGCAAAAGAAAGGTAATAACAAGGAGATGATCCATTTAGATGATTTATATTTTTATTCTATGTTCCTTAACGAAATGAAAGTGACTTATCTTATACAGCGCCACTCTTAATAAAACTTAAAATCCTGCAGCCCCGACGAGAAGGGGAGGAGACTTAGACCCTGCTCTATATCAATTTTCTATTATTTTAGTAGATAAATCGGGAAAATACGTTGGTACAAAATGAATTCAAAAGCAAAAAGTCCGGTCATTACTTTCATTGCCTTCCATTGACAGAAGGCCATGTGCACTGTTATCTTTTCCATTTTAAAAGATTGACGGCCGCACGAAAACAAACTCATCATCAAAAAACAAACATTCCATTGGAGTTCTATCATAACAAAAGAATTTTGTTGATCAAGCATCAATACACTTTAGCTAGACTTGCTTATCAATTTCAATCTTTATTTATTCAATACAATGTAGGAGTCGATAATACAGTTTATATAGATATTACTACATGGTAGACTCATTCTTCCGGTATGAGTATCATTGAAACAATAACTGGTCAATTCAAAAACTTTTTAAAATCAAATGAAGACTGATCAAGCAATTCGGGTAAAACTAACTAAAGCATGCCTGAAACAAGCATTTTGATGACTATTTTACATTGCGCATTAGCAACTCGAATGCACTCTATATTCACTATTTTTGTATTTTATCGATGTCCTCTCCTGCATTCTTTATTACATGACACACCCATGCGGTTCAGAATGCATGTAAGGCTGAGAATTTTGTTAGGAAGCTATTCACAGTTCTTAAGCTATATTTTTCTCTCACCAGGATTGCCCTAGAATATGAGTTATAATTCTACAATAGTCTATGTAACGCTTCAGCCCTGTTTCCAATGCATTAAAATTTATTGGGTTATCCAAGTTTATGTTTTTTAATTTCTTACTTCTTTTAACAAAGTTATTGGCACCATTGAAGTTCGAAGATGAGTGACAGAGTAGGCTGTGGTATATTTATTAAGGGTTCTGATATTAGACTTTCTTATGGGCCATTTTACGATAGACGATATCAACTCCATTCAAATAAAATGATTTTAACAAACACAAGCTCATTTTTATTTATTAAGCGAATTTTAATTCTAAAATAGTTCATGAATATTATTCGCGTATATTTTGTGCTCTCCCAATATATATTAATGGTTGTAATTGTAATTTTAAATAATTTAATTAAAAATTATGTTCAATTTATAATTACGTTAAAACATTATTACAATACAACATATTTTTCTTTAATGCTTTCTGAAAATAATGCAACTTTTGAATGTGAAAACTTTAGTAAAAAAAATTTCTACTAAAAAAACTATTACACTGGCCACCAGAGCCATACAAAGGCAACAAAAAATAATACTTAAGTCCTGTAAAGCCAGAGGCTTCACTGTGCGGGGCTCAGTTATGTCAGTAAAAGACATGTGGCCCAATGAAACTAACTCATAGAAGCTGGACTTGAACCAATACTGAAATAATCCAGATGAATAGGATTTCAGAATAAACTGATGTATAGGTTCTCGATAAATCGAATGCATGGGTAGTAACAAAAAAAAATTTAAATAACTACTGAAACATAGATCATTACTGTAACGGAATAGCTTACGTGAGAAATAGCTTTGTTGAGCAGCAATAACAGGCCAACGAGATGAAACCGCCGCGTACGCATACGAAGTATTCAAGGTATTGCGCAAGCGTATAAATTCATTTCAGGAAGGTTCAATCTTAAAGAGTTGGGAATACTGAGCATAGTCACTGGGATATATTAGGTTATACTCTTGTTGGGAAATAAATAATTTAATGCCCGATTGCTCAAGCTGGGCAAAACTACGTATTGGTGCCATCTTTGGGGGACTAGTCATAAAACTACCCAAATATACACCGTATAGAGTAACACATATCATACCGGTAATGGACAGTAGCACAATAACATAAACAACGAAATAATCCAACTTGTTTGTAGGCATAGGAAAACCTTGGCCTAACACCGCTCTCAAGGCTTTGTCATTTAACAGAATGTCTATAAAATTGATACGATATAAACGTCCAGAACTTCTTTTAACAGCTATTACCAATAGGAAAGTAAAACATAGAATCAAAAACAATACATTAACTAAAAAATATTGATTTAAAACCGCTAAAAATATTTCACTCATTGATAGTTCCAACTCTATTGGTAACATAACACACCATTTTCCAATTTCAATGGGATAAGAAAATTCCGAAAAATCTGTGTCGTTAATGGGACCGGTTAGTGAGGCTGGTATATCTATTGTGTGGTTACGCGTCAAGTTGAGTACCTCTGCATGGAATATGGAATCACCCGGTTTTACCTCATAGGCCTGAACCAAAGTAGCATTCAGACCCTGTGAAAAGAAATGTAAAAAGTGGCCCAAATAACCACCAATTTGTTGTTTACCCTTATCATCATAATAAACCACTGAACGTGGTTCTATTTGATCGGGCAAGGTAACAATTTTGTGGCCTTTCACATCACGTAGCTTATTTGGAAATAATTTTTGCTCTTCAACAACATTTTCGTCGTTGCCACCTTTAACCAGCCAACTGTGTTTTGTCACTTTAAATTCAGGAAATTTTTCATAAGAATAGTAGAACGTATCATTGTGGGGAAATCGATAAGTAACAATTATGGCATTTATAATTTGTTCCATGTGACAATATTTAAAAATGTCTTCAATATTTTGCAAATCTGCACCCCACCATGACTGTTAAAGGCCAGGCGGAATATGACACGATTTCTACGTAAATACAAGAGATTTTTGCTAAGAGCCCGCAATAAAAGATTCTGGATAACCTTTGTAATAAACTGTGGCGGTGTTGTTGATGGAAGTGGTAGTGATGATGGTGGTGGTGGCAAACATAAAATTGTAATAAATTCACTGTTGAATTTCTTGTGGAGTGTGTAGTCTGCTTGTTGGGCTTGCAACAATAGTACGGGCATTTTAAAATTTTGTTTCATATAATATTGAATATTTACGCAATAGTCGTAATGTTGCAATGCAGATTTTGTTGTTGTTGTTGTATATTGCCAATTTGTCAATATAACAATTGTTGTAAAACTTTGTTCTTGGATTACATATTTCAAAAATTGTACAAATGCTTCATCATCGATATTGCGATTGATGTTGCAGACATCGTTGTTGCTGTCATTGCATTTACTTGTTATATATGTAGTTGGTAATAATTTCAAATTTATATTCGCTGTTCCAGCAATTGATGTGGTTGTTGTTGTTGTTGTGGCAGCAACATTTGCTCCAATTATTATAAATATTTGAAAATTTAACATGTTGCCCGTTAGCAGTAGTAGCAATGTTTTTATGTAATCGCCTTTTGGAAATATGCCACAAAATTTCTTGCGTGCTGCTACTGTTCCTTAAAACAAAACAAAATCAAAAAAGTAAAACCGAAAAACAGCAAAACTGTAAAACTTTTCTTGTTAAAATCTTAAATAGTCTTTTGTTTTAGGTCCTTACTGCCTTATTTTATTGTTGCAAATAATTTCTTAATTTAACCAAAACAGTTAGTCAACTAAAGCCAAATTCTGTCTCGGTTTTATATTTTATACGAAAATGTTTACCTATTTTATAATCCATAATAAATCAATTATTCTGTTGTTTTTTATATTCAATTATAATTCATATCATTATTATAATTTAGGTTTTCAATTTAAATTTAAATAACGCAAACATTAAGTGTTTGATTACACCACTGGGACTCAGTCCCATTAATATCATACTGTGACAGTACATAAAAATTGTTATCATTTTAACAGCATTTATTTATACCGAAAAGAATATTCTACGTGGACTAATTTTGGTATACAAAAGGCTAATTTAAACAAAAACGTAAAACTTATTACTTTGAACTTCAACTTTTTAATATGTTTAGACTATGTTCTCCCACTCACTTCGACCAAACTCAGAACAATGATGGACGACGCATACGAACTTATTTTAGCTCAATAACTTTAAAAATTGAACAATGCATAACATATGTACATAAATAACTGGTCATTACAACACTTCAGTCAGGATTACGATCTAGCTTCTCACACCACTTATGTTGTGTGTGTTAACTTTATCCATAAGTGGCTGGTCCTACAATTTAAAGTCGATTCCGAACAACAGACTTATGGGGAACTTTTCATGGCAATTTTTATTTACTCTCAGAGTTTTTGCCAAAAATCTGCAGAGAGGAATTGACGAAAAATTTTTTTTATATTTCGTTTTGTTGGAAATGTCTGACCTAGGGTTTGAACCGGGGCCTCAGCTCTAAAAAGACAACACTCTATCTACAAAACTACGGTGACTTCATAATAAAAAATTAACAATCCTTAACATAAATCTTCCTAATGGTATATAACAAATTAAATTATAGAGGGAAACTTTTAATCGCATCGGTCCATTAAGAGTATACACCGTATAATATATAATACATGTGAAGGTGGTCAATAGGTTAAAAACTCAGGTCTTAGACCATAATTGACAGAAAGTTTCTTAACTATTGATGTACGATATAATGGAATGCATTGAATACAGTAGCAAGCAATAGCAGTATTCTATCTAAAATACAGAGATATACTTCTATCGGCATCACAAGTGTTAGTAGAAGTACACGTTAGTCTGCTCTGGATGTTATCTCTAACTTCGAATTGAGGAATATAAGGAAGGTGGCAGCTAGAATCATCTTTACCTATGGGTGTACGGTATGGTGAAATGTATTGAAGCCTAAGGACAAGCAATAGCAGCATTTTATCTAAAGTACAGACATGTGCTTCTGTTGGCAACACAAGTGTTAATAAGAAGTACGCTTCTGGCGGCTCTGGATGTTATCCTTAACTGACTGCGGATTGAGGAATACAAGGAAAGTGGCAGCTAGAAACATCTTTAGAGTGAGTTATGTCCAGTGAGTTCCTGTGGAGTAGGCCACTCAATACCGCTGAGGGAACTAAAAGGAACTAAAGGAAGTCGCCGAAGAAATGTTTTTTTTTTATTGGTTTGTTTTGCTGGAGATGTCTGACCTGGAGTTTGAACCGTAGTCTCACGTCTAATAAGCCAACATACTAGCTACTAGACTACGACGACTTAAACGATATACACCCAGCGTAATAATATCTGAAAGTGAAGTCTATCAGACGCGAAATGCAGTGTCTTTCAGGTAGATATTCTACAAGTTGTAGAGTAGGAGTCATGGTAATCCAATTCCAAGCTATTATATGACTCTTAATGAAGAATGCCCCCTTTCGAAACAGGATCAATAAATGGAACAGGGATATCTCTGAATTGTGTAGGTTATGCGAAGAGGCGGAAAAAGCAGTGGATCATATTTTGTTTCACTGGGCTTGTCTGTGGAGAAGGAAACAGAAATGGCTAAGTGGTCAATTTGTTCAGAAACTGATAGATCGAGTAATCGAGCGTTATCTTGAGGATTTAATAGTTAATGCCACATTGAAGTTCGAAGATGAGTGACAGAGTAGGCTGTGGTATGTTTATTAAGAGTTTTGATATTAAACTTTCTTATGGGCCATTTTACGATAGACGATATCAACTCCATTAAGATAAAATGATTTTAACAAACACAAGCTCATTTTTTTTTTATTAAGCGAATTTTAATTCTAAAATAGTTCATGAATATTATTCGCGTATATTTTGTGCTCTCCTAATATATATTAATGGTGTAATTGTAATTTTAAATAATTTAATTAAAAATTAAGTTCAATTCATAATTACATTAAAACATTTTTACAATACAATATATTTTTCTCTAATGCTTTCTGAAAATAATGCAACTTTTGAATGTGAAAACTTTAGTAAAAGAAATTTCTATTAAAAAAACTATTACACTGGCCACCTGAGCCATACAAAGGCAACAAAAAATAATACTTAAGTCAGGTAAAGACAGAGGCTTTACTGTGCGGGGATCAGTTATGTCAGTAAAAGACATGTGGCCCAATGAAACTAACTCATAGAAGCTGGACTTAAACCAATACTGAAATAATCCAGACGAATAGGATTTCAGAATAAACTGATGTATAGGTTCTCGATAAATCGAATGCATGGGTAGTAACAAACAAAAATTTAAATAACCCCTGAAACATCGATCATTACTGTAACGGAACAGCTTACGTGAGAAATAGCTTTGTTGAGCAGCAATAACAGGCCAACGGGATGAAACCGCCGCGTACGCATACGAAGTATTCAAGGTATTGCGCAAGCGTATAAATTCATTTCATGAAGGTTCAATCTTAAAGAGTTGGGAATACTGAGCATAGTCACTGGAATATATTAGGTTATACTCTAGTTGGGAAATAAATAATTTAATGCCCGATTGCTCAAGCTGGGCAAAACTACGTATTGGTGGCATTTTTGGGGGACTAGTCATAAAACTACCCAAATATACACCATAAAGAGTAACACACACCATACCAGTTATGGAGAGTAGCACAATAACATAAACAACGAAATAATCCAACTTGTTTGTAGGCATAGGAAAACCTTGGCCTAACACCGCTCTCAAGGCTTTGTCATTTAACAGAATGTCTATAAAATTGATACGATATAAACGTCCAGAACTTCTTTTAACAGCTATCACCAATAGGAAGGTAAAACATAGAATTAAAAACACAACATTAACCAAGAAATATTGATTCAAAACCGCTGAAAATATTTCACCCATTGATAGTTCCAACTCTATTGGCAACATAATACACCAATTGCCAATTTCAATGAAATAAGAAAATTCCGAAAAATCTGTATCGTTAATGGGGCCGGTAAGTGAGGCTGGTATATCTATAGTGTGGTTAAGCGTCAAGTTGAGTACCTCTGCATAGAATATAGAATCATCCAGTTTTACCTCATAGGCCTGAACCAAAGTAGCATTCAGACCCTGTGAAAAGAAATGTAAAAAGTGGCCCAAATAACCACCAATTTGTTGTTTACCCTTATCATCATAATAAACCACTGAACATGGTTCTATTTGATCGAGCAAGGTAACAATTTTGTGGCCTTTCACATCACGTAGCCTATTTGGAAATAATTTTTGCTCTTCAACAACATTTTCGTCGTTGCCACCTTTAACCAGCCAACTGTGTTTTGTCACTTTAAATTTAGGAAATTTTTAATAAGCATAGTAGAGCGTATCATTGCGGGGAAATCGATAAGTAACAATTATGGCATTTATGATTTGTTCCATGTGACAATATTTAAAAATGTCTTCAATATTTTGCAAATCTGCACCCCACCATGACTGTTAAAGGCCAGGCGGAATATGACACGATTTCTACGTAAATACAAGAGATTTTTGCTAAGAGCCCGCAATAAATGGTTCTGGATAACCTTTGTAATGAACTGTCGATGTGGCGGTGTTGTTGATAGTAGCAATAGTGATGGTGGTGGTGGTGGCAAACATAAAATTGTAATAAATTCGCTGTTGAAATTCTTGTGGAGCGTGTAGTCTGCTTGTTGGGCTTGCAGCAATAGTATGGGCATTTTAAAATTTTGTTCCATATAATATTGAAGATTTACGCAATAGTCGGTATGTTGCCATGTAGATTTTAGATTTTTTTCTTTTTTATTGTTGCTATTATTGTTCCTGTTGTTGTTGTTGTTGCATATTGCCAATTTGTCAATATAACAATTGTTGTAAAACTTTGCTCTTGGCTTACATATTTCAAAAATTGTACAAATGCTTCATCATCGATATTGCGGTTGGTGTTGCAGACATCGTTGTTACTGTCATTGCATTTACTTGTTATATCTGTAGTTGGTAATAATTTCAAATTTATATTCGCTGTTCCAGCAATTGATGTGTTTGTTGTTGTTGTGGCAGCAACATTTGCTCCAATTATTATAAATAGTTGAAAATTTAACATGTTGCCCGTTAGCAGTAGTAGCAACGTTTTTATGCAATTGCCTTTTGGAAACATGCCACAAAACATCTTGCGTGCTGCTACTTTTCCTTAAAACAAAACGAAATCAGAAAAGTAAAACAGAAAAACAGCAAAACAGTAAAACTTTTCTTGTTAAAATCTTAAATAGTCTTTTTGTTTAGGTTCTTACTGCCTTATTTTCTTGTTGCAAATAATTTCTTAATTTAACCAAAAAGTTTTATATTTTATAAATCAATTATTTTGTTGTTTTTTATATTCAATTATAATTCATATCATTATTATAATTTAGTTTTGCAATTAAAATTTAAATGATACAAACATTAAGTGATTGATTACACCGCTGGGACTTAGCCCTAACAGTCATTTATTTATACCGGAAATAATATTCTACGTGGACTAATTTTGGTATACAAAAGGCTAATTTAAAAAAAAAAAAACCTGAAACTTATTACTTTGACTTTCAATTCTTTAATATGTTTAGACTATGTTCTCCCACTCACTTCGACCAAACTCAGAACAATGATGGAAGACGCACACAAACTTATTTTATTATTATTAGCTCTATAACTTTAAAAATTGAACAATGCATAACATATGTACATTAGAGCGACTCAAGTTGTATGGAAGCGAAATTCGTGCAAAGTGTACCCCCCTCAAAATGAAGATTGGTATTTTTTATGATGACATTTAAAATATTTCGGCTCCAGCTTTGACCTCTCGTGAGCTGGACCATTTTGAAAAAGGGTCTACTTTTGCATGTTTTGTTAATTTTAGAATGTGTTTCCTTACCAACATTTACAATATGTATATCATAAGAAAGGTTTTCTTAAGGCGCGTCCGACTGTATATACAATTTGTCCAAGGACGATCATCCCTGTCCTTTTTTAAGGATATTCTGTAAGAAATAACGGTTTTTGAATTTTTTGTTCGGGGTTGTTTGTAATAAAAATGCCAAACTAACATATTTTAATCTTTAGTCGATTTAATTAAATACGGGTCTCACCTTTTTTTGAAATTCACGCTAGTTCGCGTTTTGAAAAAAATACAATAGGGTGGTAACCCTTCGTTTTAATAGGGCAATATGGGTATGAAATTTTTTCTTTTGCCAAGTACATCATCTTTGTATGTAAATAATTTAGATTTTTGCAGAATAGATGAATTTTACACGGTGCTCTGGAATATATAACAATGCAATTTTGTGGTAACTCTAATATGATAGCGGATTTAGTTTCTAGATCATATATGGATGAAAATAGGAATAAAGAAAGAAAAAAAGAAATGATCCACGACTTTTTGGCGGCATATTTGTTTCCCAAATTAAAAAAAGTTATAAAATTTTATTGTTTATATTTACAAAACTACAAACTACAACTACTACAAAACTCGAACTAGCGCGAATTTCAAAAAAAGGTGAGACCCGTATTTAATTAAATCGACTTAAGATTAAAATATGTTAATTTGGCATTATTATTACAAATAATCCCGAACAAAAAATTCAAAAACCGTAATTTTTTACAGAATTTCCTGAACAAAAGGACATGGATGATCGTCCATGAACAAATTGTATATACAGTTGGACGCGCCTTAAAAAAACCTTTCTTATGATATACATATTGTAAATGTTGGTAAGGAAACAGATTCTCAAATTAACAAAACATGCAAAAGTAGACCCTTTTTCAAAATGGTCCAGCTCACGAGAGGTCAGAGCTGGAGCCGAAATATTTTAAATGTCATCTTAAAAAAGTCCAAAGTTCATTTTTAGGAGGGTACATCGAGAACTTTTTTTGGTGAGTCGCTCTAATGTACATACATAAATAATTGGTCATTACAACACTTCAGTCAGGATTACGATCTGGCTTCTCACACCACTTATGTTGTGTGTGTTAATTTTATGCATAAGTGGCCGGCCCCACAATTTAAGGTCGATTATATAGTATAGTTATGTCCAGTAAGTTCTTGTATAGGAGGCCACTCCCTAGACTGGTCAGAATTACAACCTAGCTTCTCACACCAATTATGTTGAGTGTGTCCATTTTATACATGAGTGACGGGACCTACAAAACTGACTAAATCAAGTCATTTTACCAGCCAGAATGCTACATACAAAATTTGGCAGAATTACGTCCTAGCTTCTCACACCACTTATATTGTGTGTGTTAATTTTATACATGAATGGTGAGACCTACAGTTTGGAGTCCACCTCGAACAATAGATTTTTGAGCATTTTTTCATGAAGTCGCCGAAGAAATGTTTTTTTTAATAATTCGTTTTGTTGGAGATGACTGACCTGGTGTTTTAACCATGGCCTCACGTTTAATAAGTCATTACACTACTTACTAGACTACGACGACTGCAACGATATACACCCGTATCGTAGTAATATCTGATGTGAAGTCTGGATAGTCTCTGGTAAACTATTTGATGATTGGGTGGATGATTCAGTCCAAAGCACAAGATCAATAAATAGAACAGGGATATCTCTGAATTGTGTAGGTTATGCGAGGGGGCGGAAAAGCAGTGGATCATATTTTGTTTCACTGGGCTTGTCTGCAGATACGGAAAGAAAAATGGCTATGTGGTCAATTTGTTCAGGAACTGATAGACCAAGTGAAAGAGTTCTATCTAAAGGATTTAAAAGGGTTTGTTAGCAATATCGACTAGTTAGACTACAAGATCGATAACAAATTTAATTAAACAGAGTTCTAAATGTTATTCTGAACGTGCGACATCTGAATTTAGAAATTTTCGCAACGATTCTCTCAGAGACTACAGGGTTACCTTAAATGTATTTTGCTTAGTGATGATTAAGTGGTGAGCGCTGCAAGGCCTATCCTTTTGTGATTTGTTAGAAAGCTTTTTCTTTTTTAAAAGCATTTGGATACAAATCCTAGCAATGCAGTTTCGAATACCAGAAATGGTAAAGAAATTTTTATCATAGTTTTTGAATACTCACTATTATCAAATAAATATTGCTTCAATTTAGGTAAATTGTATACAATAATAAAGTTTCAAAAATTTATCTGTTATACTGTGAGGTCTCACAGGGCAGCATCTTGTCACACACTGAAGATTAGCCAGGACTTGCAGATTATAGGGTGAACAAAACTGTTATAATGAAAGCGATCTATTTACCCAGTGTATAATACAACAATGCCTATATGCGTCGTTTTTTCTATTTCAACTCATTAGCAGCGGTATCTACCGCATATACATATATAAATGATTTTTATTTTTGGTTTGGCAACTTCTAGAACGTAGTGATGATTTGTTATTGTCATTTTTATTTTTATCTTTCGTTGTTCTTCTATGTAGTTTTTTTGTTGTAATTTGATGTTTATTTAAGCGTATTCCCGTTGTTTACTATGTTTATTTTCCGTACTCTATTATCTGTGTTTCTTAAATGAAGTGGCTGAAATCTACCAGATAGTGTGTTGGCTTATTAGACGTGAGACCACGGTTAAAAGTCCAGGTCAGACATCTCGAACAAAACGAAATATGAAAAAATATTTCTTCGGCAACTGCCTCCCAGCAGATTTCTGGCAAAAAATCTGTCGCTCAGAGTAGACTTTAAGTTGTAGGTCCAGTCACTCATGTATTAAATTAACACACAACATAAGTGGTGTGAGAACCTAGGTCGCAATCCTGACTGAATGGTTGTAATAACCAATTATGTATTTGTATGTTACTTAAATGTTTCCAGTTTAAACACATTCACTATATATTATATACTATATTCATGTCATAAAATATTTAAAATGTAGCAGGTTCTCGTGAGACATGATTGCATATTAATTGCATTTAATAAGCAATCAAAAGTAAATATTTATTGCCACTGGCTTTTTCACACATACATACATAATTAGTCATTACAACCCTTCAGTCAGGATTTCGACCTAGCTTCTCACACCACTTATGTTGTGTGCGTTAATTTTATACATGAGCGGCGGGACCTACAGTTTAAAGTCGACTCCGAACGACATACTTTTGAGAAGCTCTTCATGGCAATTTTATTTACTCTCAGAGTTTTTGTCAGAAATCTGCTGAGAGGCAGTCGCTGAAGAAATATTTTTTTTTTTTCATATTTCGTTTTGATGCCTGACCTAGGATACGAATCCGGGCTTCACGTCTAATAAGCCAATACACCACCTACTAGACTACGGGCTTTTTCACAGCTCCCACTAAATTCTAGACTCGTTAATGGAAAAAACTAAAAAAGTTTTTACTTTTAATTGTCTCCGAATTCTAAAATGTGCATAAATTTTTCACAAACAAAACCAGTCATATTGTCATTAGTCATTAGTTGCTTCAATTCCAATTATTATACGTTTTCAAATTGATGTTTTTTCTCTTTGCTTTGCAAATACATTCCAGATTTCACTGTCAGACAAGAATATGTTAATGGAATTTGATATTAAATAAAAAATTTTGCCAGAGTCTAAACAAAAGCACAAGATTTAAATCAGGATTTCACTTAAGCTATTAATATAATCCTTTAGTAAAATTTCAACTGCCACCCATTCATTATGATGTCTGGCAAAAGACAAGCTTGTACAACAAACAAAAAACAAAAAGAAGCGTTCGAAATACTTTTACAAGATGCTCTCCTTAGAGAAGAAGATGGAAAGCGAAATGAGGAAAAAAACGTTAAAACGTTCGTAAGTGACAAATGACTAACATTAATTGCCAATAACCATAATAACGCCATTGATGGGTTTCTTAACCAACTTAGACGGTTAACAAATGCTACAATTAGAAATTTAACAATTTTCTGCTGAAGTTGCAGTCGCTGTCAAAGTTGTTGTGGCAGTTTCTTATGAAAAAACGAAAAAAAAAATATAGAAAACGAAACATTGGAGCAACACTATGGCCTCAATGCGTAGGTAAATTATAGACGTACGACATGATTGAAGGAGATGTGAACAGGCTGTTATTGTGCAGTTGTTATTGTTGTTCTTGTTGTTGGTTTTTTTTTTTTTTTTGAAAACAACAACAGCTTATACATCAAATGAGTTATTAACCACGCAACAACAACATATTTAAATCAATTTACCAATAAGCAATTTGCAACATCGACAACGTCGCACAAACCGGCATTCAAACGTGCAAGAAAATAATAATAACGCATGAGATAAAGGAAAAAAAAATTACGTTTAAAATATTTACGAATACTCGCGTAGAAAAGAAAGAATAATAGTTTTAGTTTTTCGTTTGCTTTTTTTTTCCTTTTTAAACACTGTGTACTGTACAGCATGCAGTCTTTGGAGAAGAAGATCACCACCGTATGGATGGATGTTCGAAAACCACTTTCGTTTAGAGTGGCCAACTTAAATAGAATTTCTTTTCAATTGTAAAAATGTTATTTAATTTTTTTTTATCTTTAGTTAGAAAACTCATGACAATTGCCGAGTTATATACAGTCATAGCAAAAAGTCTACATACAATGGTATATCCTAATTTATTTGTTGTTTTCCAATGATTTCTACGTTATAGTTTTTTATATTCGAATTTGTCTTCAAACATTCTTAATTGTAATTGCCTTAACCATTATTTTCAATTTAATAATCACAGGGAAAAAGTCTGCATACAGCGGTGTATGTAAACTTTTTTCTTTGACTGTATATGAAATCCAGCAATGTTTTGTGAAGCGAAAATACACTCACAAATATTATTAATCTGGTTCAATAGATTATATATATATATATATAATATAGCAAGAAGAGGTTCCAGTTAGTTTACTGATTAAGTCTTCATAATTAGTCATTATGTATACTAGTTTGAAACTAACTCCTCTTAAATACTCCTCACTAGCTGTACATTATAAGTGGTCAAAATAGCAGAAGATTAATAACTTTTTGATAACCCCTCTGCCTTACATTAAAATTTTTTGAAAAAGTGTCCTTATTACTCAAATTTCTTTTCCAATTTTGTCCTTCGTGAACATCTCGATGAATATATAACGGGTGATTTTTTTAACGTTTAAATTTTTACTTACTTAAGGGTTTTCGCTCTGCCTTAACACTTTCTTTTAGGCGCCTACGCCAGTTGGTCACAATAATCGATGACAGGCCTTCCTCGATTTGATCCTTCAAATCGCAAACAAGGTCGTTCTCTTAGCAGACTTCCGCAGATCCCCGCATCAAATACCCGTCTTGATGGAGCATTCTCCTCCATTCGAACGACATGGCCGAGTCAGCGCAGCCGCTGGATGTCAATACGCTGCACAACGTCTATGTCGTTGAGGAGTTCATACAGCTCACTGTTGGATCGGATGCGGAAATCATCGCCAACTCGCACTGGACCGAAGATCTTAAGTAGGATTTTTCTCTCGAAGACTTTTAAGGACAATACATCAGTGCTTAGTAGGGTCCATACCTCTGCGCCATAAAGAAGCACGGGGAGGATGAGTGTCTTGTAAGTATTAGTTTTGTGGTACGAGAGAGGTCTCTGCTACTCAATTGCCATTGAGACCATAGTAGCACCTGTTGGCAAGAGTGATCGTGCGCTTGATCTCCAGACTGACATCATTTTTGGTGGTAACGTTTCTGAACAAGTTAATGGTCACACGTGTCACGTGGTATATTGCACCCTCTGTCAACCAAGACTAATTCCTTAAGTTTGAACAAAAAAAACCAATAAACATGTAAATGTTTACTCCTTATTTAGAAAGTAGATTCATTTTGCTTTCTTAGTGGTACTTTGACTCAGATGGTCGATCTAATAAGGACATCAATGAACGAATTATTAATGTCTGTCAGTTTTTCCACTGAAGCAAAACTCATATTTTTAACAGTAGCATCAAGAATGGTTGCACCCGTTGAAATCAAAATCAAACCAGTTTGAGAAAACTTCAAACAGTGAACTTTTTTATATGCTTTCCTAATATGCTTCCACGTGGATCTTTGAAGCTGCAATCCTCTGAGCGCTACAGTTTCCATGAATTTTATAGTCCAATGCCTCTCAATTTTAATTATTTAACTTTCACAATGTTTTAGGTTCTAGTGTTTGCTAGAGTTAGGCGAAGAGCACTCCATAATTATAAGAAGTGTAGACTTTCAATGAAAGAAATTCTATAATCGTAATAAAATTACTAAAATGACTACATCCTATGAAGAATACTTGTATCATATATTGGTCTTGGCATATATTTTTAAAACGTATTGATAAGTAGCAACTATCCTGTGCTATTAAGCTTAAATTTTTTATAAATTGATCTGACCACCTCTGTACTTTATTGTTCAGTTCAGCTATGAATTTATGCCTTCTATGTCGCCACCATACATATATTTTACTCGTAACACTAATCATTGAGTGTTTGAGAATTTAGCACTGCAAATATGTGTCTTATAGCAGTATTTTGTAGTATTTATGTAATTTTTTTGTTTTTGTTTTTGTTTTTTCTTTTTTTTCTCTCTTTTTAGTTCATGTTGTAAATACGATGAAATATACACACATACCGGCAATCTTACAAGCATACCACTCAAACATCCATCCGTCCATCCATGTACACGATCCGTGCAAATAATTTACGTTTATGTGTAATTTTTGATTTAATAGACACCAAGTGTGTCTATTCGTCTGTTTTTTCTCCGTCCGTCCGTCCATCCCCAGATATATTCATACACTACATGTCGATGTTTAAACATTCATTCAACAGTGGTACTTAATGTATGATTCAATGAGAGATGGAAAGCAAAAAAATAAAACGAAGATTCTCCACACGTATATTTTACACAAATTTAACAGTGTAAATTTAATGTTAGACTCTGGTACAAAAATCACACAGCACACATTAAGTAAAAACAATATTTTCACAGGTAATATTGCTGCCGAAGATGAGGATGACGATAATTATGAGGCGCGTATGGTAGTCTACACTATGAGAGAACAGATATCCTCTTGGTTAATTACATTATAGAAATTTGCTTTTTTAGAAAATTTGTTTACCACTTAAACAAATGCTGGGTGTAGTCTGAAAAGGTCCTTTTGTTTGAAGTTCAACTCAAGAACCATCATTTCTAAGTCGATATTAAGCTGGCGACCAGGTGGTGGGATTAGGAGGGTTAAAGGATTCGGTTATATCAAGAAAGGCATCAATACATACATACATACATAATTGGTCATTATAACCCTTTAGTCAGGATTACGACCTAGTTTCACACATCACTTATGTTGTGTGCGTTAATTTTTATACATGAGTGGCGGGACCTACAGTTTAAAGTCGACTCCGAACGACAGATTTTTGAGAAACTTTTCATGGCAATTTTATTTACTTTCAGAGTTTTTGCCAGAAATCTGCTGAAAAGAAGTCGCCGAAGAAATATTTTTTCATATTTCGTTGAGTTGGAGATGTCTGACCTAGGGGTTTGAACCGAGGCCTCACGACTAATAAGGCATCAATAAATTTTTAAAATTCGACTCACTAAATAGATGCCCTGGTAGTCTAGTGGGTAGTGTGCTAGATTATTAGCGTGAGGGTTGAGCTTTCGATTCCCACCAGAGGCTCTGGTCTGTTACACTACACCGAGTATAAAGTTGAAGTTACTCTGATCGTAAATAATTAAATATAATTTAAATTTGTATTGTAATTAATAAATAAATAAATAAATATACACACTAAAATACCACTAAAGGCCAATTTACACGATAAGTGTTCGTATAGTCAGAGATAAAATTCAACCTCATTTTAAAAATGAGAGTAAAATTCTTATGCCAGTTTAATTTTTTGCGTCTACACGATTAGTCACATACCAAACCAAAGTAAAATGTATGCATCTCTGATCTAATGATAAATTGAAAATTTTCGAAAAACTAGGAGAGCCATAGGACTGTCAAGTTACCATCCGTACTTTCCGTTTACACGATACTATCTGCTGTCCCCTACACAAAAACATGACATGTTGTACGACTGGTGTCACCTTCTAAATCCCCATTTCAATAACTAGATTTTATTTAGTTTATAATGAATCTCGTATTGCTTGGTACTTTTTGGTATTTGAGCAAAACTTGAGCAGTCCAGATTCGAATTCAAAAAATACGTTTTTTAAACTTTTTCGATCCACTCCAAAATAGCTCTTGGATAAACAATCATAATAGATTAATATCAGGCAAAGTTATCTCTTGAGGACGAGAACAAATCAAAACATTTTCACAGAATAGGTTGTGTCTGGATAATGACAAATGGCAACACTGTCAGTAGCATCTATTTTATCTATAAAAAACCATTTCGGAAGTAAGTGGCATGTAACGAGAGTTACCATAGGTTTCTGAAAAAGTTCAATGTTTGAGTACGATTTTTGCACATGCTTTAAATTACATGATGAGACGTAGACCCTATGCTGTGCAACTCCTCTAAGTTTCAAGAGATTTAAATTCTTCTGATGTTCTCTTCAGTATTTATTAAAGGGTGAATTTTGAATACTGACTCTTGGGTATAAAACACAACATACATATATGGAGTCGTTTGTAGTCCAACATTGGTGCAAAAATGAATTGTTGTTTATTTTTTATTCCTCAATAAAACTTGCCTAATGCAACATAGGACTGACGCACTGCAGTTTCCTCATTTCAAGAATTAATTTTGCCAGATATTATAGTGCTACACCATTGACATTAATTAGAAACAGCTCCACTATTGTAAATATATTGAGTGTAGTGGATAAGAACGTTACTTCCACCATGTCCTACCCCCTTTCAAGAGGTTATCCCAGCTGAAAGTCTAAACACATGTAGTTTACTGGATGAATTTGAAAGAGGCTTAAAAAATCTAAATTTTCCAATGATGAAAACCCTTTCACTTTCTCTTGGATTTGCATCTGTATGACTGGGGTTTTTAATCGAGAAATTTGGCTTCTACACCAAGCCACCTGAAAAAATAAAAATTTCTAATACTAAACCAATGACTAATATGATCAGGCTATAAGAATTAATCCTCATGTATGGCCACGAAGTCGCCGTAGCCTAGTAGGTAGTATATTAACATATTAGATGTTAGGCCACTGTTCAAACCCCAGGTAAGATATCTCCAATAAAACGAAATATGAAAAAATATTTCTTAGGCGATTGTCTTTCAGGAGATTTCTGGCAAAAACTCTGAGAGTAAATAAAACTGCCATGAAAAAGTTTCTCAAAAATCTGGTGTTCAAAGTCGACTTTAAACTATATGTCCCGCCACTCCTGTATACAATTAACACACACAATATAAGTGGTATGGGAAGCTAGGTCGTAATCCTTGACTGAAAGATTGTAATCACCAATTATGGATGTACATATGTACACATTCCCACAAAACGCAGTTAATATTTTCTTTTCAAGTACAGTTTGAGGTGGTCAGTTATTTCGTTCTACATGTTGGAACTTTAAAAGAAATAGCCAGAGATAGCACTGTTATAACTTTAAAAACAGAGTCTTTAGTTGTTTTCATTTATAAAACCCTTTATGGAAACACCCATAAACGTTTTCCAAGTAAAAAACCCGTTTACGTGTACCTATTTGAATCAGGCATAAAACGGCGCCTGTTCTTCTACATCTCATCACATGGTGAAAAATCGGTTGGACTTTTTCGTTTCTATTTTTCTGTGTTTTTTTTTTTTCCTTTTGAACCCCAATTGATGTCGTGTGCATGCACTTGCATGTATAATTTCAAAAGATTTTTTATAATACATATTTACAATTTACAACAATTTTTTTGCCTTTTCGTAGTTTTTTTTTTTTGCGGGTTTTCTTATTTCTTCTTCTATAAATTCAAATATTTCAGACGTTTTTCTTAAAGCTTATCAGTTATAAAACTGCACTTACACATAACGTTTGAAGGTTTGTATTTAAACTTAACTAAGGCGGCCTCTTTGTACACGTTTACAGTTGCACATGTTGCACATGCAGACATAAACATAAAAATTGAAGAAAAAAAAGCAATTCAACAAGCAACTTACGACTTACAACTAAATATCACATGGCATCACTACAAACACAAATTTCTCACTCATGCTTCACGGGATACAAAGACGTATTGCCTTTTAAAGTTGACTGTTGTCGTTTTGCTTTTAAGCCGGAAATTGTTCAAGTTTTATTGGCACCCTACCATAAAGGACTTGGTTAATAGAAAAATATTACAAATTGAATGGGTGATATAATCACATACATATACATAAGTATTCAAAATAAACAATGTGGTATGTAACGATATGAAACAGTTAAACGATTTGTGGCAAAATAAATTTTACATTCTGTATGAATTTTATGTTCTTCCTTAAAACGAATCAATCGAATGAGATGGAAAAATTTTGATTAATTACACTGAAATCAAGCAAGAAAAAAATAAGAATACAGAGGCGGACCCAAGTTCTTGTATTAAAAGATTTATTTATGAATCCTTCATTTTGTTACAACAGCACTGGCAAGATCGTGATTAGCTTTGGAAGTAACAACAGAGGTCGGTGGAACCATCAAGAGATTTCTTCTATAATCGTATAGAGGGAAAGTGCAATTCACTCAGCAATCATGCATGGAGACACAAGAGCCTTATGGCCAAAGCTCAATCCTACAGACAGCTTTAGACACAGAATAAATAAATGGAGCAGCGTTAAATCTATCTTCTATAGCTTATAGAAAAAACAGCAGATCGTGTTTTATGTCACTCTCGCTCTCTGTTTTCAGGTATGTTAGTAGGCAGCAATGACTAGGTAGTTTACTGTGGATCTGAAAGACAGGATCTAATATTAATTGACTGGTTTGATAAAAGCAGTGTTTATCGCATTAAACGTTGAAAATGTTAAGCATTTCATCAGATTTTTAATTTTGAAGAGAATTGCAAGGGACTAAATGCTGTAAATATAATGGCTAAGGTCGACTGAAGTCGTCGTAGTCAAGTATGTACGTAATGTGTTGGCTTCAAACATCTAAAACAAATATGAAAAACGAAATATGAAAAAATATTTCTCCGGCGACTTGCTCTCAGCAGATTTCTGCAAAAACTCTGAGAGGAAAATAAAATTGTCATGATAAGTTTCTCAAAAAATCGCTCGATCCGATTGTAGTAAATTTTTTTCCATTGTTGTTTGCAAAATGTCTAAAACTTCAAGGTTCTCATAATAATTAATTGCAAACGGAACCTCAGATCTACTCCGAGAGAATATGAAAAAACCAGTGAGCAAAATGATACAATCAATTGACACTTGCGTTATCATCGTAATATATTCAGGAATTTCTTTAGTAACGCTCAACAATTCCTTATCAACATTTTCATTATACCTTCAACGTGTTCATTATCTGTTGAAGTTCTCAAACGGCCAGAGCAAGTTTTGTTGCCTGCATCTTGAGGTCAACTTATAATCTTATTTATTTAAACACAATTAACATTTAAAGTGTTTTGAAATAATTTTTTGCAGTAGTTCTAGATGTATATTTCGGATGTTTTGCTTTTGATAAAACTGAGTATTTCCTATTGACCGAATGTGTGACGACGTTACGTAGTGCATAACGAACAACTAGACGAGTATCGGTTAAAATTATTTTAATGTCATAAGTATTCAAGACGGCTAGTTATATGCTCTCTACTAAGGGGTACGTGTAGTAAAATTTTTTAGTGCCTTTCAATTTCTTCCCACTCCTCTAAGATGGATTACAGTATCTTCTCTAAAATGTTGGGATATTGTGCTTAAGAAAGATGGGCAATTACAAATAAAGTATTGTCCCATTTCGATGTCCTCGCCCCATGTCCTATTTTCATTATTATCTACGACGCCTATACAGTCATTGTGTGCGTATAAGGCGGAGACGCTCATATATTTACATTACCATAATAGTGGTTGTGACTTCTCCATCAATTTTCATAGCCTGGTTTACGTTTTGTAATTCCCCAAAAGTCGCCGTAGTCTAGTGTATTGGCTTATTAGAACTGAGGCCACTGTTCAAACCCCAGGTAACACATCTCGAACAAAACGAAATATGAAGAAACATTTCTTCAGCGACTTCCTGGCAGCAAATTTCTGGCAATATCCCTGAGGTTAAGAAAAAAATTGCCATGAAAAAAAAAACTGTCGTTCGGAGTCGACCTTAAACTGTAGATCACGCAACTCACGTATAAAATTAACACACACAACATCAGTGATGTGAGAAGCTAGGTCGTCATCCTGACTGGAGGGTCGTAATGATCAATTATGTACATATGTATGTAATTTGCTAGCACTATTAGCTAGATTTTTCGATTTATCATTTCCGATCACTTCTTAATGACTAGTCGCTGTGGTCTAGTAGGTAGTGTGTTGGTTTATTAGAAGTGAGGCCGCGGTTCAAACCTTAAGTAACACATCTCGAATAAAACGAAATATGAAGAAATATTTCTTCAGCGACTTCCTGTCAGCAAATTTCTGGCAAAAACTCTGAGAGTAAATGAAATTGCCATGAAAAGTTTCTTTACGCCACTCATGTATAGAAATTAACGCACACAACATAAGTGGTGTGAGAAACTAGGTCGTAATCCTGACTAAAGGGTTGTAATTACCAATTATGGATGTACAGTAAGACCCCGCTTAACGCGGGGGATACGTTCCAATAAGTTCCAGCGCTAAACGAAAAGGCGTTAAACGAGGCAACTTAACACGTACATATGTATGTAAATACATTTCGACTTCGGAAAATACAGTTGGAATCTTTATTCTGGACAGACTAATAAAAGAGAGTTAAAAAAGATACATAGTATACACCGTCGCTATATAGTGCACCGCTTTTGGTTGGTGCATGGCCGTTTCATTTGCACACATATACAACAAATATCAATACAGTGTGCGATTTAGAGGAATCCCAATACTACCGCGTAATACTGAAATAGCGTTAAGCGGGGTCTTACTGTATGTATGTAATTTCCTAGCACTATTTGCTAGATTTTTCGCTTTCTCATTTCCGATCACTTCTTAATTATTAAGTATCCATATAATGCGTATTGTGTCTTACCTGGAGTAATTCTTAATCACATGCTTACATTCCTGCATAGATTTTGATCTCGTATCCGTGCACGCCATTTGATTATCAGCCAAATATGCCAAATTTACGAAATTACAACTGACCAACAACAAGTCCCCACGTATATTTATACCTTGGGTCCTATTGACCAAAAAAATCAATCTGTTATCAGGGTGATGCAATTAGCGCCGCTATTGATATTGATATGTTAGGCATCATGTCGAATAAATACTTCAACAGTAAGTTGAAGTCGTTTAGCGTCTACTCTGGTGATACTGGTGATGCTTGGTGCTCCATTCCTCCAAACCATGTCTCCATCGTTTGGATAAGTAATAATGTTTCCAATGCCACTGAAGATGTTGTCCTAATTATACCTGTTGTAAGCACTGAAAGTCATCATTAGATTTTTTTATTGCGTAATAATTTTCGTCACAAAATCTAATTCATCATGCTGATCTTTAAGGTTTCCATCAATAACCTACAATCATAAATACATTATTTTGTAGACGACTGTTACGTTCGACCACTATTGACCAACAAAAAAATAAGAAAATTTTCTCCAATTTAAGCAAGCTAAAGTGATTTGTTTTAAATTCTTTAATTATATCAACTGTAACAATCAATTACCGCCACCAATGTTGCTCATATTAAATTTCCCCAAAGTCTGTGATTTAATTTTTCCTGTTTCACATTGTCTTCAATTACTGTGTACCTCCAACTCAACACTACTCCTTTAAGGATAGACGATGCAGCTAGTCAGAGAGAGAGAGAGAGACAAAGAGAGAGAGGGTGTATGTGTATGTGTGTGTGTGTGTGTAATAAATGTATGAATTAAATGGCAATTTATGGCTTGTGAAAATGAATCGAGTGTAAATTTAATATAATTCATCCTGTGTGGGCTTTACTGCAGAAATATTTATTAATTCGTTTCGTTTTGTTTATTTTCCATGATCAGGGCGTTATTCACTTGGAAAATTGCCGTAATAATTTTTACAAGTAGACAATTTTAATGATGGCTAGCTAGGTCGGTTCGTTCATTGGTCGGTTATATACATAGGTATGAACATTTATATGAAAAATATTATATTCATATGCGTTATTTTGTGCGGTCGTTAAAGTAATATGTTATGTAAAGAGAACTTTCAAACGAGTATTCTTGTCTTAAAATTATTACAAAATAATTGGATACTTTAAAGGCAAGAGTACATGAAAGTTTATAAAAGTTGCAACACATCATTAAAGTTTGAAAAATAATCGTCTTAAATCTAATTTCTATTGCTTGATTTCATAGGGTCCTTTACGAAGGACTTGCAAACTTTGAAAATTGATAACGGTCATCATGTTGAAGCTACATCTATCAAATTAGTTGTCTTTAATTCACTCTGTTTTGTCAAATTTCAATCCATAAGAATAAACAACGGTGTGTCTTCCCTGAATGTGCTACGGAGCAGTTGCCAATTAACATTTTTAGAGATAAATTATCTTAAACTACGAGTACCACTTCTGGATGGATGGGTACGTGAACAGACATTGGCCAAGACATCACTGTCAACGACAAGCACTATAGGTAGATGATTATCAACTCCTTTTGACCCGAATAGGATGAATTGGACACCAACGACATGGGATTTGAACACAACAGCGCTAAGTGCCACTCTGTCATCTCACCTGGAGGTGATGTGAACTGAGATATGTCGCCGTTAGACTTTTTCTAGTTGGATTTTCTTAAGAAGAAGTTAAGAAATTTTCCAAAAATTTTGGTAATCATCGACCTACAGTGCTCCCTGTAAGTATTCAAGTCGGCTTGTTATGTGCTCACCATTTAAGGGCATCTGTACTAAACTTCCTTAGTTTGTTCCAGTTTCTTTCCACTCCTCTAATATGAGTTATAGTGTCTTCTCTAAAATATCATATTATCTACGACACCTATAAATTTCTTGTGTACGTAGAAGGCGGAGAGTACCACAAGGACTCTCATTAGACTACCTTAAATCGCCTTTTCCTCTCATCAAAATCGCGCCTGAAAATCTTTATAATAGGCTAGCCAATGTCGTTCTCAATAAAGCGCACCAAAAGCTATTTTTTCTGGTTGCGCTGGATTCTCTTGGATATCGAATGGATTGGTATTGTCCCAAATTTAACAAGTTTGTTTATTCATGTATCCGTTCACTCAGAAATGGTCTCATAACTGAAGATGATTTTTTGCTTAAAACTAGGGTTACTTGCCAACTGTTCTAGAGAGCATTCAGCAAACACACATCATTGTCTATGGTCGTTTACTTTCACTTCTTGGGTCAGTTGAATTTCGTACAGATGAAGGCCCAGTTTACTACGCAAAATTGTGGTTTGCGAAAGGACGAGATTTTGTGAGCGACGCGAATTCGACTGCTTCGGGTTTTCATGCATACTTTTACGGACAACGTACAGGTACGTTTACTGAAACAATGTACTCAAATTTATCCACCATATTGCGAGTACTCCTCTCAGAAAGGCAATTATGACGATCATAAGATAGGCAAAGCGTAAGGTTGCTGAACATCTTTTTTGTTAGAACAATTTTATTATTTGCACGTATTGTTGAATGCTTTATTCGTCCATGGTGATTTGGCAAAACAGACTAAATAAGTGTCAAATTTGAAATTTCCCTGTTGGAAAAACCCAATATGTATTTTGTTTCTTTTACTGTCTATTGCTAACATTTTAAATAATTTGTGATACTTAATTCAACATTTTATATAAAATTTTATTTGTATAATTTTCCTAAGAGTAAAAGGACTTGCCTAACACGATTATACGTAATGCCTTTATTATTATAGTCTGCAGGTTTATTAAACGTGAGGTCATGGTTCAATCATAAGCTTAGACATCTCTAACAAAACGAAATATGAAAAGATATTTCTGCGGTGACTTCTTCTCAGCAGATGTCTGGCGAAAACTTTGAGAATAAATAAAATTGCCAGGAAAAAGTTTCTCATAAATCTGTCGTTCGGAGTCGAGTTTAAATTAGAAGTCCCGCGACTCATGTATATAATGAACACACACAACATCAGTGGTGAGAGAATCCCGGTTAAAATCCTAACCGAAGGGTTTTAATGCCCAACTAAGTTGGTCACAGATGGTTTAACTATTTGAACGAACAGCTAATGAAGTTTGTGTTTTGTATTATTGTGCTATTTCCTATAACATGCTTACATGGTACTTAACCTTGATCTGAAAATTCTTATGACTTCAATTATTTGCCTTTAAACACAACATATTTTCTGGTATCAATGAGTTCACAAAACGTAATTCCAAGTGCATGGCCGTGTTTGAAATTCAATGAATTCAGGGATAAACATAGATGGAGAAACATAAAGCAAGAAAAAAGTCAATCCATATTTAATAGATCAGTGCTCCATTTTACTTCAGCTTCTAATGAAATCCTCTGATATCGATTCTACTGATCTTTTTCATGTATTCACATGTCTACCTATTACACACTCCCTGATGGGTTCCAATCCAGTGCTTACCTGGCTATATACAGGTATCCCTTGTATAACGCGGTCTTATAAAACGCGTTTTCGATATAACGCGATTTGGAGAAAAAATTAGGTTTCAGTACAACGCGAAATTTTGGCTTATATAACGCGAAGGGGAAAATACATAATTCGCGTACCACATATTTATAATAATGTATTTTTAATGTAAACCGGGAATTACCCTTTTTTGCCTTCACAACATGTGTGAGTATACCAGGCATGCTCACGGGTTTAAGTTTGGTTGAGAAAATGAAATCTTTCTTTACAACTAATGATCCTTCACTGGAGAGATCCAGCAAAATAATAAGGGAAATAGATATTAATCTAGCACCTTATTACGAAATTGAAAAGGAGCTTAAAAAACCACCCACCAAAAACTGATAACAGATTTTGCAATTATAAAACCAGTAGAAGAACCACAAGGCCCCACAACTAGTTTCTTATCCAATAGCGAAAACTATGTTGAAGAAATATCTTCTGATGAAGCTATTGCTCCCCCAAAACGCCCACGCGCATAGATCTTTGAAGACAGTGAAACAGATTAATTACCATATGAAGTTTGAAGAATAACAATAAAGTTTTTAATAAACCTTTAATTTGTTTTAGTTTGTTTTTAAATTTTTTAATGTGCACATAATTATTTAAATTTTGTTTTTTGAATTTTGAAATATGTACATATGTATGTATATGTATTATTATTCATATCTTGTGTTTTTAATTGTATAAGAAAGTCTGAATTTTAGTATTGAGTTGAAATATATGTGCATCTGTTATTTAGTATGTATTTTATTTTAAAAAAAACCTATTGGAACATAACCCCCAAATTTATATGAAAACTATGTTTTAGATAACGCGGAATTACATAACGCGCAATTCTTCTGGAACGTAACTATCGCGTTATACAAGGGATACCTGTAATATCTTGGCATTCTTAGGGTATGTCACATTTCATTATCTTCACTTATAACTTGGCCTACTAATCTCTATTTAGTTACGCATCAAAACATAACAGGCCAAAATTAGATTTTTTTATTTACAGACATACATATATTTTTAATTGTGCCCTCGTTAGCATATGAAAATTATGAGAATTAAGATTTCTTCTTTAAAATTATAACTTAAGCTGTAAGGGTATGTACGCAAAAGATATTTTATCAATTATTATTAAGTTAATCTATAAATTTTGTGTTTTTTCACATAATCTTTAAATATTTAAAAAGGTTGTAACATTTAGAAGGCCTTTTGATTTTTTGAAGCGATAGTCGTATAAAGGGTGAGAGAAGCTCACATATTTCATATTTGAACTATAAAATAATTAAGTACCTTCGTATTCTGCTCATATATGTATGTGTTTCTTTGATTATTTGAATAACATATGAAAATAAATTTCATTTATGAATTTGTTATACATATAATAGACAAGAAAATATTTATAGACCATACATATTAATATATGCATACGTACGTATTTTTATATGTAAATAATTTACATACTATATATAGTTTAACGACAACAACGTCTAAATCGTGATCCATTAAGATGCCTTTGAATATTTGTTTTACAAAATTTAATTGAACACGATTCCATCGGCTTAACACAAACACAAATACAACAAGAAAAACCCTACAAGAAGATTACAAAGAAAAACTTGTGCAATTTCATATTTATATTGCCAAGGAAAAGAGACAAAAAAAAAGAAATCGACTCACAAATGCCATAACTAAAGGAGATGTTTTCACATTGTGAACTAATATGTACTTGTACTTGTACAGAAATCCGAAATTAGAAATCCGAAATCATGTTTACATTTGTTAAGAATGCTGTTACAATACACCAACGTATGAAGATTTTCATATGAGTGTTATTGGTTTTTTCTTCTTTTTTTTTTTTGTTGTTTGACCAACAATTGCCAACAAAAGATCAAGAAACTCACATGCTTTTAAACTCTGATTTCATAATCTTCAACGATCATATTAGTTAACAAATAATAAAATGTCATAAATGTTTAGTTGAGTGGAAAGAAAAAACCGAAATGAAAACAGAGAACAAAAAAATCGAATCGATTTAAAGAAAAGATGTTTACAAATTAATTCAAGTATATGTACGTAAGTATGAATTCTTGGTATTTAAAAATATTTTTTATGAAGCATATGATAAAACTTATGAATTTATTTTTGTAAAATTACAATCTGATTTGGACCTACATACATACATGCATACATACATATATATGGGCAATTTCGTGTCAAGTGACCCAATTTTTAAAATCGATGTCTTCCGATTTGAATGAAATTTATAAAAAAAAATAAGTTTTTCCACTCGCATCCCATTAAGTGACCACAAAGCTCTTAAAGGAAAAGAACTAAGCTTTCTTTGAGCAAAAAAAAACATCCATTAAAAAAAAAATAGTGCATATGGTAAAATTTAAAAACTTTTGTTTTGAGTTAAAATATTTTTTTTTATAGATATACCTCTTGCTACTAAGTGCCCACAAAGACCTTAAAGGAAATGGTCTAAGTTTTCTTTGAGGAAAAATAAAAAAACTCCATTTCGAAAAAAAAGGGGGGAAAATGAAAATGGTACATGTGCCAAATATTTAAAAATCTTATTCTTGAGTTAAAAAATAATTTTTTTGATAGATATCCCACTAGCATCCCATTAAGCGATTATGAAGGCCTTAAAGGAAATTTTTTTTATAAGCTTTCTTATAAGCAAAAAAAAAAAAAGGGCCCAAATTGAAAAAAATTTAAAAAAAAATTAATTTAAAAAAAAAAATAAAAAAAATTAAAAAAAAATAAAAATTTTTGGAAAGATTGAAGAAATAGCTATCTAATATCCTTTGGAAAATTTTTGATAGGACCAATAGGTGAAAAGTTACACACATTTTAAAAAAACCCTGTATGACCAAAATGTCCAAATTTGACCCCCTCTAACTCCGGCAGTTCTTGACTGATAGAGCTGAAAATTTGTGTCTGTTGTATCTATTGTATCCAATAGTACTAACCTTGGTGCAAATTTCATCCAAATCGGAAGACATCGATTTTAAAAATTGGGTCACTTGACACGAAATTGCCCATATATACATGTTTCAAAAATATAAAAAAAAAAATAATTTTGTCACAAAACAGTGAACAATAGATAAGGATATCATGTACTAAAGAGGGAATTCCCCTTTTTCGCTTGTTTGTCTAAAATAATAGAAAAAAATTTTTGCTTATAATCACGGATAATAGAGGTAATCACGGTCAAACGATGCAGAAAAATTTAAGTCGATCCAAAATAAAATTAAGTCGATGCAAAAAAATTTCTTTTTCCATCCCGGATAATTGATGTTGCCGGATAATCAAGGTCCTACTGTATTTTTCACATCACAGGATTCGATGGAATAAGTAATTTTTCACACAAGCATTTTGATAATAACGTTCCATCACCTGTATATGTTTTGTCGTTTTGTTGATCTATTCATTTAATAGCAAACCATTCCGAGAATTTTCTAACATTGCCACGTGTTACGAATCATTTTTACACTGAAAAACCAAAGAGCAAAAGAAAATCAATCGTTTTAAATTACGAGGGCCTCAAATCTATTTTTTTTTTTTCGATTAGATTGTAGATACCGAATATATTTTCTAGACTTCTTGAAAAAAAAATACATTTCCACCGTTTCACATGTCTAGAACAGAAGATGCACAGCTTGTCCTAATTTATCTGTAATAATTGTGTGAATCTTTAGTTTTCTTTTCAAAGTTTCTTATAATTTTCACTTCTATTCAAAACGATTACATTTATTTTCATAAAAAAAAGTGAAAAAAAATTCAGAAAAATGCAATCTTCGAAACTTTGTATGAAAATTTGTGCCTGGCCTACTATCCAATAGTACTAACTTTGGTGCAAATTTCATCCAAATCGGAAGACATTGATTTTAAAAATTGGGTCACTTGACACGAAATTGCCCGTATATACTATATGTACTTTCATAATTGATCATTACAATCTTTCAGTCAGGATTACGACACTGATGTTATGTCTGTTATTTTTACACATGAGTGATAGAACCTACAGTTTAAAGTCGACTCCGAACGACTGATTTTTGAGAAACTTTCCTTGGCAATTTTATTTACTCTCAGAGTATTTGTACATGTACATAGACACTGCGAATTAATTTCCTTCCCTTGACTTTGGTATGTGTTGGGTCACTAGACAGTATTTATGCCCATATACCGAGCGACACTAATTCGATTGTGTGAAAAGAATACGTGCTTGAAGGGCTAAACGTCTTTACATTGCCATTTGTTTTGGAGTTTGCAAAACAATTTCAGAACTTTGACAGTTAATGACAATAACCTTACATACATATTCGGTCATTACAACCCTTCAGTTAGGATTACGACCTAGATTCTCACTCCACTTATATTGTGTGCGTTAATTGTTATACATGAGTGGCGGGTTCTACAGCTTAAAGTCGACTCCGAACGAAAGATTTTTGAGAAACTTTTCATGGCAATTTTATTTACTCTCAAAATATTTTTTCATATTTCGTTTAGTTAGAGATGTCTGACTTGGGTTTTGAACAGAGGCCTCACGTCTAATAAGCCAACACACTACCTGCTAGACCACGGCGACTTCAATGACAATAACCTTGGTTATCATTCATTTAGTCTGTTTTGTCAATTCACCATGACGGATATAACATTCAAGTAATGTTTTATGAAAATGCAGTTGGCAACTGAAACTAAATTTCATAGAAAAATCATCTCCAGCTATGAAACCAATACCAATTGAACAATGCCAATTCACATAAAATCCAAGAGCTTTCAATCCATTCCGAAAAAGTAACTGTATGGTGTGGATTTGGGGCTGACGACGTCATCGATTCATATATCTTTGAGAAGGAATTTAACCTATTTATCATTGTCAATGGCGAGGACTTTAAAATAGGATATTGTGGACGAGCGATTTGAAGGCATGGTCATCTGACGTGGAGGTGATATAAACTGACTACGATATTGTGCGAATTTGACTTTTTCTTGTGAGCTTTTCATAAGTCCCAGGTGTATGCGATTAAGCCATAAACCACCAACATAACCTATGTCCTGGATTAAATTCAGTCGGATTTATGTATCAGAGTCATAGAAAATTAGAGATTTCGAATGCGCTACACCTACAAAAACCGTGACGTACATTGAAGGATTATATTCCACACACTTCCTTTTATATAAATTTAAAGCCAGGAATCGTTTGATGAAAGGACACGATATTTTTCAAAAAATCTCTTGAGTTGAATTTAAGTGTACACTTTTGTTTCACACTGTATTTATAAAACCTAGGAGTAGTCGCCGTAGTCTAGTAGGTAGTATGTTGGCTTATTAGACGTAAAGCCCGGGTTCGTATCCCAGGTCATGAAATGAAAAAAAATATTTCTTCGGCGACTGCCTCTCAGCAGATTTCTGGCAAAAACCCTAAGAGTAAATAAAATTGCCATGAAGAGCTTCTCAAAAATCTGTCGCTCGGAGTCGACTTTAAACTGTCGGTCCCGGCACTCATGTATAAAATTAACACACAACATAAGTGGTGAGAGAAGAAAGGTTGAAATCCTGACTGAAGGGTTGTAATGACCAATTATGTATGGATGTATACAATATCCTATTGATTTCAAAACTATCCATTTAAAGGCATTGCAGTTCTTCCATTACAATTGAAATTATTTTTCTGCTTTAATTGGAGAATAATCAAACAAAATATGTTTCTGTTTTCATTAAAATACATATGTT
This sequence comes from Sarcophaga caerulescens, assembly GCA_927399465.1. NCBI lineage: Eukaryota > Metazoa > Arthropoda > Insecta > Diptera > Sarcophagidae > Sarcophaga > Sarcophaga caerulescens. The sequence continues at coordinate 116,706,303 of OV656872.1, read as the reverse complement.
TTCAATAATCATATTGAATTAGGAAATAAATTCTTAAAAAAGCTTTGGTCCAGCGTGACTGCAGTTCAAAAGAAATGTTGCAAGAGTTTTCTTATTTTTGTTTTTGTGTAATATTGTATTATATTTTGGGTAACTCTGTGTTGTATGTGTTGCATATGTTGCTTGATATTGTCAACCTTGCGCTAGATTTCCATAATAAACAATTTCAAAACGTACAACTCTACACCAAAACAAAACAAAAAACCAAAAAAAAAAACAATAGCATTACAGTTTTTGTAGCATCCACATACCATTCGAGTAGTACATTGGTTTGTTTGTTCTTCACAAAATTTTTTAATGGTTTCTTATTTTCTTAAATTGTATTTTTGTTTTTCTGTTTTTGTTTTTATTGTATTTTTATTTTTATGAACAAGAACTGTTTACATGGTAATAAAATAATAATTGGATTTCAATACAAAAAACCAAGAAATTATTTATTTTTTTTTTTTTGTAGTCTGTTATTTTAAAATTAATGGGTATTTGTTTATGGTAAAAAATATTTAACCTCAGCGTGGTCGATAGAGCCCAAAAACAAAAAAAAAAAATCTTTAAAACTTTGAAGTCAAAATACAACGACTTTAAAATCTTATTTCACTTTAGATGCCAAATTTTAAAAATAAAAATTGTCTTCTAGTTGTTGATTTGGGGTTTAATTCATTGTTCTCGTTACGTTTCAAGTTCTCATCATCATCCTCATTATTGGTTACTTGCAACTGAAGAAATGTAACCAAAAAACAAAAATCTTCTATTAAAAGTGAATTTTACATCAATACAAGAGAATTAAAAACGAATTTTTTTTTATATTCACTTTAAAACCACTGCATCCATATGAATATGTATTCCATTCAATTGGCATTTAGCGTACTCAAGCTTACAGAAATAAAAAAAAAAAATCAGAATTTCTTAACAAAACATGTGTGAACATCATCGAACACCATACAAAGTTGTATTCAATCAGAACTTACTGGTCTGAAGTCATGGTGATGGCAATGGTGATGATGGGATTTTATGTTTGCAGTTCATGCGTAAAGCAAGTTCTACACTATCTTTGATGTTTACGAGCACTTTGTAAATAAGTGCGATGTTTTGTAATGCGACAATTTCATGGAGGTATGTATGTAACCACGGATTTGATGATGATGGTATTTACACTCTAAGAAATTGGAAAAACTGTGAAAATCAAAAGTGCAATAAATACCTATTGTTCTGGTATAATTTCCTATATCTTCTGGATTAAGTCGACCATAAGTGAAGTATTGGGTTGATGGGAAAGTAATTTCGTTTTTTTTTTTTTTGTGTAAATGAAAGACAGTTTTCGAATAATAAACAAAAATACTTTTTTAAATTATATTGAATTTGATAAATTTAACCTCAATTTCTTTCTGGCTTGAAAAGCATACATATTTACACTATCTGTAGTAAAACAGTAAGATATGTCGAAAATGCTGCTTATCGCTCTCCATATTTGAAAGGGCACCAACCAAAAATTACTGCATAGAATTAGTTGGAATTTTTCACACACAAGCCTTACTATATGAGCTCTCAAAGCATATAAAAATTATACGGGTTAAATGTGAAGTTGAGTGCAAAAAAAAAATACAATTAAATCCTCTGTCGGGAAAAAACGAAATTACTTTCCAAACAACCCAATAGTTAGCATGTAAAAATTTCCAGTAGGATGACATTTTATTTGTACATTTGTATGCTTAATTTTATCGATTTCATGCAAGGGTTCTGAAAAACAATCACACACCATTATATGACCACTTCTAAATTGCTTTTAGTTCGGTATAAAAACAACCATCAACCCGTGAGGAGTACCCAAAATGCAATTTTCTCAGGAGTTGGACCAGACTTTCTATACACCCAGTGTCTAACTTTAGCCAGAGTTGCTACACTCTCTTGCTTGAAATCGAAACTGGCCACGTGGCTCACCAGACTCTATTACTGCAGTTTTAAGCATGCAATATCTCAATGGAATAGGTAATGCATCCGAGAATTCTGTCTGTTGCGCTACATCGTGCCTATTCATATTCTCTGTAGTTTCCCAGATTACTTGTGTGCCACGCGGTAGTCGATACTCTCCTAGTGGTCATTATGTTACATTTCACTAACTTGACAGCTGCTTAGCTATCAAAAAGGTATGCTTATAACTCTCCCAGAGGTATCGCCGATCGTAATAGTTATATTGCCGAGACTTCTGCGTTGCAATGATTATGGACTGAGCTATAACTGTCGACACCAAAAAGATTCTTCCAACCACAGATTTGTTCATTTTAATTTAAAAGACAGAAAGTTTAAAAAAAAACAGTTCTCTTGCAAGGAAATTATATTTTCCATTATCCCTCTTGAGGGCATATTGCTTCCAACAAAGCATATCTATATAGTACGATACGCTGTTTTTATTATTGCTTCTTTTCATATAAAATTGTACTGTCCTAGCTACCTGAGCATCGTCTCCAAGTGATTTGCACTCTAAGGCCATCTTCGCTTTATTGCCAGAATTTTTTCCGATTGTATGGCTAATTCAACTACATTTCCTTGTCAGTGAACTTCCTGAGTTCTATGTAGCTAATGTTTTTAATATAATTCTGAGGCATTTGGTGATAAGTATCTGTAGTTCTAGTGTGATGGTGTTCAAAAGTAAACAGTTTTCACTTCGGATTTTCCACAAGCTCTGAATATTCTAAGCTTAGTACGTCTTGATATTTATGGGTTTCTTCATACTGATTGAAGTCTTCCAAAAGCCGCTCTGGTTTTATTGAGTGGTCTTACAGAAGCCAATGCACGCATTACAAGCGACTGTTTGGCCCATACTTCTTTGAAAATAAGGATGGCGCAACCATTACGGTCAATGGAGACACCTATCGCATCATGATAACCGATTTATTTGTATTTTTTTTTTTCATTGTATTGATGTGAACGATGTTTGGTTTCAACAGGATGGTGCAACTTGCCACACATCTTATGCCACAATCAATTTATAGCGTCAAACTTTTGATGGCCGTTTAATTAGCCGAAATGGTGATGTCAATTGGCCGCCAAGAAGTTACGATTTGACACCGTTGGTCTATTTCCTATGAGATTTAACCCCAAACATTCGAAAAAGCTCGCAAAAATTGGTCCTATCGAATGAGCTACTGTGAGGTCAGCCGCGGCAGCCATATGAATGAAATAATATTTCATATCTTTTGTTTTATTCCATTTTTAAATTTAAACTTAAATCACCCACCCTATACATAAATTCCTTATAGTTCTAATAAATTTGAATATTTTATGGATTTTATGGTTTTCTACAACACTTTGAATTTTTTTTTTTTTGTTTTTTTTTTCAGTGTACAAATTATATTCATAATATAATAACTACGGAGACGATGATGTAAATGATTTTTGTTTTAAGTCCTCTTCATTGATAATTGAATCTAAATGTTTTCATTTTTATGGTTTTACATTAATTTTATTTAATCATTAAGTATAGGTTAACAGACGACGACTTACAAATATAACTGGCAAGATTGTTGGCATAACGATTTAGTTTGTAAGTTACTTGGTAAGTTAGTTGGTTAAATATTTCTAATTAATGTCATAAGCAATAATTTTAATGTGTAAAGTATACAAAACGAATATTACTTTAAATCAATTTGACTAAGTAGTTTAGTCGTACGATTTAGTGGCATCATTAATTTGTTCGATATTATTAATGTATACGAGAGCTGTTTTGAACACATTAAACATATTAATTCAGTTAAAACGAATTAAATACACCTTACTTTACGTACATACATATGTAAATGAAAACGTCTACATTGTACAGCTTTATTAGTCGCATATTACCAACAATAGCTTTCAGTTTGTAAGTAATGCCATGAGTTGTACTAATACATCATTTACAACATGTAGTAGTTATAACCATATATGTATGTACGAAGAATATTTAGAATAATGCATATGCATTTATGCATTTATGTATATTTCATAATAATTTGTTAATAAATTGGTTCGTGCTTTCATAATGGCATCATATATCATTACATCACACATATTGTATGTTTAGGTCTAATAAGATCAGCAACATTGTTAACAATGCTTGTTAACATGTGTTACCATTATGTTATATTTAAGCCATATTATTACTTATGATCTGTGCCTTTTTTTTATTTTTGTACCCATAGCACACGATGCCATAAAGCATGTCGTCAATACGTCTGGTATAGACTGGCAAATAACAATAAGAACAAAAACTATCATAATAATAATCCGATTTAAAGTACTTTTTCACAAACATGTTTGACAATAATAAAGAGCTGGAAAGCCAAAGAAACACTACTACATGACTTTGATCGGGTCTTTCCATAGGCACTTTCGAACTTGAACAGTTGATGTTGAAGCTACATCTGTCAAATTAGTTACCATTTATTCAGTCTCTTCTGTCAATCAGCCTCTGAAGCAGTTGGCTATTGATCCTAATTTATTTTATGGATAAATTTCTAGATGAATAGGTACGTAAACCAACAAAATTGTCGAATTTGAGACGATATCAAACCACATGAGATCCCAGAGCATCCAATGCATCTCAAAAAAATCACAGTTTGATGTTGATTTTGAGCTGGCGGCTTCATCTGAACATATTTCTTTGAGAATAACGTTAGCAGTCAACAATGACTTTTGGCCTGAATAAGGTGATCTGGATACCAATGATGTGTGGTTTCAATGCGATGTCGATACGTGTCACACAAACTCACGCCACATTGAATAGACTTTACATTCGATTTGAGGACACGTTCGATGATTATCAAATTCTTCTGGCCTAAATTGAATGATCAACATGTGATTTCAACAGGATGGCTCCGCGTGGAACATAGTTCATACCACATTGGATATTCCGGCCGAGGGATTTGACAACATGGTCATCTCACATTCGCCAGTCATCTCACGTTCGCCAGGTCATCACTGTCAACGAAAAGCACTGTAAGTTTGACCGGAATTGGGTGAACTGGACACCAACGACATGTAATGTTAACAGTACAGAGCTAAGTGCCACATAGCTCAGGTCTACTCACATGGAGGTGATATCTACTGACCACCGAAAGCATGCACTTTGTTTTCTTGTGGTTTTTGCTTCAGTCACAGATGTATGCGAATAAACCATAAACCACAAAGACAACATAATCAATGCCATCGGTCAAATTCAGCCAGAGAAGTCGTGTCAGATATTAGAACGACGTTATTTATATACCACACATAATGACACCAATAGGTCTTTCAAACGATTAAAATATATCGATGATGTTTTACACACACATTTTTTTTAAATTTAAAGATAGGAAGCGCTTGAATTAAGCGCTTCTAGATTCTATGTATATAGAATCTATACAAATACTAGGAAATATTGTTTATATCCTATTTTCAATTTAAGGTCTACATATTTACAGAATGTTTTAAAAAAAGATTATCGATTATATTTCGTTTCAAGATACTTGAGCATATAATTCGGCTTAAAACTACAGGGTATCATGGAAATATCTATTTTTTACATGAAATGGAAGGTTTATTACATGTATGAATGAACGTATGATTCCATTCAATTCATATTTAAAGGGTGTCGCAGTAAGAATGCATTTTTTATTTAAAAATAAAAACATATCTTTTAAGATATTGTGAGCAATTTATTATTAGTGTGGACAGGCCATCACTCTTGTCAAGAAATTTTCCATAACTTTTTCACAGAAATGTAGCTGTATCCTACCAATGTCACGACGGTTGTCGAATTTGAGTCCAGGAGTTGTATCTGGTTTATAAAAAATAAACCGAATATTTGAAAAAAACCCAAAGAAAACTAGCGCACGCTTTTAAATCGCATAATCTTGGTGGCCAGTTGACATCAGAATTTCTTGAGATAATTTGTTCTGGAAATCGGTTCTGCAATAAATCGATTGTTACATACGCTATGCCAAATGGCGCCCGCTATTTGAAATCACATATCGTTTAGATTCATGCCGTCCGGTTGTTTTCACAAGAATCTCGTTATGGCGTTTCTGTAACGAATGCCATTCACAGTATCTACAATATACGCATCAGACAAGGCGTTGTGGCAGCACAACCTTTCTCATGGATACATACCTACATATGTACATAATTGGTCATTAGAAGACGTCAGTCAGGATTATAACCTAGCTTTTCACACCACTTATGTTGTATGTGTTAATTGTTGTACATGAGTCGAGTCGACCGGAATGACAGATTTTTGGGAAACTTTTTCATGACAATTTTATATATTCTCAGAAGAAAGAAATGTTTTTTCATATTTCGTTTTCTTGGAGATGTCTGATCTGGGGGTTTGAACCGTGGCCTCACGTGGCCTCACACTAACTAATAGACTACAGCGACTACTATGGATACTTCTCGTGGATAGCACAAAGATTTTTAGAGTCCCAAATTCGACAATTTAGTATATTCACTAAGCCATTCAGATGGAAATGAGCTCAACTGGAGAACATGTCTTTTTTCGAAAAATGGCATTCACATTACCACTGCAGTATTTTAATTTAAATATTTTACATACATAATTGGTCATTACAACCCTTTAGTCAGGATTACGACTTAGTTTCTCACACCATTTATGTTGTGTGCGTTAATTTATGAAATTTTTAAGGAACTTTTTATGGCATGTTTTTTGTTTTTGGCTGCTGGGCTTGGTTAAGGCCAGCTTAAGGTTGGTTGTTGGTTTTATCACGGGGCACTGCGAGATTAGGTCGCTGACGGGGATCTGGAACAGATCCCAGCCGGACTATTGCAGGACATGTTGCGATGAGGGGGAGTTGGAGACTATCGAACACCTCCTCTGTAACTGCCCAGCCCTTGGTAGGTTGAGGTTGAGGACCCTTGGCAGGGCCTTCTTTGAGAGCTTGAATTCTGTGTCAAGAGCCGACATCAAGGCTCTCCACAGATTCATTAGTAGCTTGGGCTGGTTGAGAGGTGTTAGGGCTTCATTAGTGTAGTCGCGCTCTCACCCCTTTTTGTTTGTGTCTGTTTCTTTCTGTGTGATTCCTTCGCTTCCCATTCACCCCCCCCCCCCCCTTACCTACATACCCTCCTTTCATCCTATTTCCCCTATTTCCTTCCCTCTCAAAGGACGTTGTACAATGGGTCAATTCGACCTCCGGGTACTGTATTTGTCTTAACTGACAAGTGCACGTCCTCTAACCTAACCTAACCTTTCATGGCATGACTTTTATTTACACACAGAGTTTTTGCCAGAAATCTGCTTAGAGGAAGTCGCCAAAGAAATATTTTTCCATATATCAATTAGTTGGAGATGCCTGATCTAGGATTTGAACCGAGCCCTCACGTCTAATAAGCCAATACACTACCTACCAGACCACGGCGACTTCAGTTTAGTTAAATAGTTTAGTTTAAGTTTTTTCCTCTTTTTTTTTTTGTTTTAATACTCATACACAAAATATCTCTCATTATATGCAATACTTTCTCCATTGTGTATACAATACAATAATTTAAATAATTAAGATTTTTTAAACAAAAAAAAAAACGAATAAATAATCGTATTTTCCTGAATGTTAGTTTTAAGGCAATAAATTTCTTTTAATTGTATGAATTTAAAACTATTACTTGTACTGCAAATACCAACACCAACACTATGTTTAAGTTTAACTTTTCTAATATGAAGATACATAAAAATATGTTGCACGGGTAATTTTCTTTCACATGAATACAGTGTTTAACAAATGTATGCCTACATGCACTCACAAACTCATTTAGGATTTTCGCAGACAACAAAACCAACGCAGATATAACATAGGATGTCATAAGACATCTATCTCAACAGAATACAGTGTTTTTTTTTTTTTTTTGTTGATGATTTTTCATGAATTTAATGTATTTTGCATGATTTTCAAATGAAACTGACAGGTAACAATTTTTATTTTTTGTTTTTCATTTTTTGTTCATTTTTATTATATTTTTATATTTCAGTTTTGTCAGTTAATAGTGAAAATTAAAAAGAAACAAAAAGGAAAATCCATTCATTCAATCCACTGAAATATTTTCGCTTAAAGGAAAATTTTGTGCTGATGCTTTTCGTCGTTTTATTGTATTAAAGATGCACTCACTAAGTAAACAAACTAACGTTCTTTTGTTGTTGTTGTTGTTATAGTATTTTATTACAGATAATATGTAATTGTTGTTATTGTGTAGTTGGTTAAAATGTGTATATCGCGGCTGCACAAATGCTCCAAATTCATTGAATTTTAAACACGTACATGCACTTGGTATTACGCTTTGTGAACTCATTTCGAATCCGTGTGAAAGACAGTGGCGTTGTTACCCGAAAAATATGTTGAATTTTAAGACAAAGAATTGAAGGCCTAAGTATTTAGAGGAGAATGGATAAGCAACATGTAAGCAAGTTGTAGGAAACGTTTACAATAATACAAGACACACACATCTAATATTCAAAACTCAATTGGCTGTCCGTCCAAATAGTGAAATCGACTTACTTTCTTACTTAATTGGCCATTAACAACCCGATTAACGCGTTTCGGCCTGCCGTAACACATCCTTCCAGGCGCTTCTGCTTCTTGCGCGCCGCCTACGCCAGTTGGTTACAAGGTCGTCCTCTTTGCCGGCTTCCGCATATCCACGCATCAAATACCCGTCTCGCCGGAGCCTCCTCCTCCATTCGAACGACATGGCCGAGCCAGCGAAGCCGGTGGATATTAATATGGTGCAAAACGTTAATGTCGTTGAGGAGCTCATACAGCTCACTGTTGGATCGGATGCGGAAATCATCGCCAACTCGCACTGGACCGAAGATCTTACATAAGACTTTTCTCTCGAATACTCTCAAGGCTACTGCATCAGTGCTTAATAGGGTCCATGCCTCTTAGCCATAAAGAAATACGGGGAGGATGAGCGTCTTGTAGAGTATTAGTTTTGTCGTACGAGAGAGGTGTCTGCTACTCAATTGCCTATTGAGACCATAGTAGCACCTGTTGGCAAGAGTGATCCTACGCTTGAAGGCACTTCTGCCTTCTGCAGAACAATCTCCATGACGAAGTTGAAGAGGTCACATGATAAGGGATCGTCTTGTCTGAAGCCTTGCACGGTATTAAAAGGTTCGGAGTGGTTCATTCCTACCTTGACGGAGCTGCAGGAATTGCTCAACGTTATTCTGCATAGCCTTATCAGCACGATCCTTTACGGGAATAATGGCCCTAAGAATTGTAAACCATTATCATAAAATGATCAATCCGATATCTTTATTGTAGAGAGACTTTATAAATGATATCCTAGAGAAAAAACTTATCAAATTTCCTATTTCTCTTTACTTTACCTATAGAACGCCACTGAACTTTAAACGTATTTTTTCAAGATTATGCCTGTTGCCTGTTTAAAGGAATGCTCACGTTTTTATTAGATTTTTGCTACAATTTCGGTGGTTTTTTAATTTTTATGTTGAACATCAAAGATGGCTCTGAAATATAAAAAAATAAAAAAATAGTAAAAAGCGTATTGCAACAATAAACAGGTGCCGTTTAATGGTTGTCGTACCAACACGAACAATAAGGAATTTCTCTAAAAACAAAAACATTTACAACGAATTCAAAATAACCTACAGGATCTTCCAAAACAATATTTAAATATTCAAACTTTTGCTCAAATATTGTTAGTTTAGCATAGAATTCTAGTTTTAAATTAAATCAATATTTTTTATTAATAACACTATGCGACAAAATACAAAATACACCCGAGTAACTACATAGTCTAAGTTATTCACTAGATAGAGTAAAACTCAAAAATAATTTTTTTTATTTCTCTCGAACCCTCCAAAAATTTTTTATTTGACAAAAACGGTTTTTTTATCTTTTCACACAAAATCATTGATTACCCAAATATGTTTGAACCTATTTTAAAAATCCAAAGTTTTTTAGAAAGGGGAGAGAATAGCCTTTCAAACGGTATACATAAAGATTTTGTTCAAACTTATATGTTATGAGATTTGATGGGATAAACTTGGAAAATATAATTTTTTCTTATGTCTTCAAGTTTGACCATTCCTAATTGGAAAATTTAATTAAAAAATATTAAACAAGTGGTGATATTCTTAAAGTCCATTCTCTCGTCAAGAGTCTGACACTTCGTTTGATAAAATTGGACAAAACTTACAGTAGTTAATATTTAAAGAGTATAACATAACATAATTGGTCATTACAACCCTTCAGTCAGGATTTGGACCTAGCTTCTCACACCACTTATGTTATGTGCGTTAATTTTTATACATGAGTAGCGGGACCTACAGTTTAAAGTCGACTCCGATCGACAGATTTTTTGAGAAGCTCTTCATGGCAATTTTATTTACTCTCAGAGTTTTTGCCAGAAATCTGCTGTGAGGTAGTCGCCGAAGAAATATTTTTTTTTTCATATTTCGTTTTGATGCCTGACCTGGGATACGAACACGGTCTTTACGTCTAATAAGCCAACACACTACCTACTAGACTACGGCGACTACTAAAATAGTATAACAGCTGAGTCATATTTTTATATACATACTATATGTTGTCTTATCAAATGAAGTTTAAGTTAAAAATTTTCAAAATTTTTGACTGGACTTAAGTGTTTATTGAAAAGTGTCTGGTTTTTCCGTTTGATCAATCACCGGAACTTGGCTAATGTTTGAGCAAATCAAAATAATAATATTTGCAAAAAACGGAAATATTAGACTACTTTTGGTAGTCGTTCAAACGTGCAAATGAGCAAAATTTTCACATAAACAATCAAGATCCATCAAAAATTTTGAAAGTTTTTGAAATGAAAATTCATTTGATGAGACAGCATATATAAAAAATATGACTAAGCTGTTATACTCTTTAAATAATAATTACGGTGATTTTTGTCCAATTTTATCAAAAGAAGTGTCAAACTTTTGACAAGAGAATGCACTTTAAGAATGTCTGCACTTATTTCATATTTTTTCAAACCTCATAACATATATGTAAGTTTGAACAAAATCTTTATGTATATCTCTCCCCTTTCTAAAAAGCTTTAGATTTTCAAAATAGGTTCAAACATATTTGGGTAATCAATAATTTTGTGTGAAAAGATAAAAAAAAACGTTTTTGTCAAATAAAACAAGTTTGGAGGTTTCGAGAAAAATAAAAAAAGTATTTTTGGATTCTACTCAACCTAGTGAATAACTGAAAACATGTAGTTACTCGGGTGTATTTTCACTGTCGCACCGTATAATTATTACGTATGCATGTATGTCCTTTAGTTTAGTTCACGAAAATAACACTCTCATTGTAAACACGTTTTCAAGTTGAAATTGCCTTTCAAAGCAAATAATGTTCATCAAGTAATGAATCTTCTTGTGGCATCCAATTAAGATTTATGACTCTCTTCCTTCGATATTTGATGCGTGATGTTGCAGCATGTATTTACCACCAGCAACGGTAACAATTGTGGTAATAAATACAACAAAAGTAAAGCATAATTGGTTAACATGAGAGTGAAAAAATGAAAAATTTTAACTCAATTTCATACAAAGTTTCGAAGATTGCATTTTTCTGAATTTTTTTTCACTTTTTTTTATGAAAATAAATGTAATCGTTTTGAATAGAAGTGAAAATTATAAGAAACTTTGAAAAGAAAACTAAAGATTCACACAATTATTACAGATAAATTAGGACAAGCTGTGCATCTTCTGTTCTAGACATGTGAAACGGTGGAAATGTATTTTTTTTTCAAGAAGTCTAGAAAATATATTCGGTATCTACAATCTAATCGAAAAAAAAAATATATTTGAGGCCCTCGTAATTTAAAACGATTGATTTTCTTTTGCTCTTTGGTTTTCCAGTGTAAAAATGATTCGTAACACGTGGCAATGTTAGAAAATTCTCGGAATGGTTTGCTATTAAATGAATAGATCAACAAAACGACAAAACATATACAGGTGATGGAACGTTATTATCAAAATGCTTGTGTGAAAAATTACTTATTCCATCGAATCCTGTGATGTGAAAAATACAGTAGGACCTTGATTATCCGGCAACATCAATTATCCGGGATGGAAAAAGAAATTTTTTTGCATCGACTTAATTTTATTTTGGATCGACTTAAATTTTTCTGCATCGTTTAACCGTGATTACCTCTATTATCCGTGATTATAAGCAAAAATTTTTTTCTATTATTTTAGACAAACAAGCGAAAAAGGGAAATTCCCTCTTTAGTACATGAAATCCTTATCTATTGTTCACTGTTTTGTGACAAAATTATTTTTTTTTTATATTTTTGAAACATGTATATATATAAAATCCTTGAATTATTTAATTTTTATATAAATATGTACATATTCATTTATTAATTAATAAAAATATCTATTAAAAAACTAGCAAAAATTGGTACTCAATTAACCGGGAAAATCGATTATACAGAATGCTTCCGGTCCCGACCATCACGGAAAATCGAGGTCCCACTGTAATTGCACTTATGTGATGTTTTTGTAACACAGCCTATTTCACTTGCCTGCCTGTTTATAAGGGAAACACAAACAAAATTGAGTGTTTTTGTTTGTGTTTTCCATGCAAACAGGCAGGCAATTGAAATAGCCTGTGTTACAAAAACATCACATTATTCTCAGCTTATAAATATATCAAAAAAGCAAATTTCATTGCAATTTTATTCGAGTTCTTTTTGGTTTAAAATTTTTATTACATTAAAATTAGTTATAAAAAAATAATATTTTAATGCTGTTCTAGAATGATTAATATTTTGTAATGGCTGGGTTGTTGTCTAAAACTGGTAGAGCAACGTCTAATTACATGACCAATAAGACAATTACTTACATAATTGGCCATTAACAACCCGATTAACGGATTTCGGCCTGCCACAACACATCCTTCCAGGCGCCTCTGCTTCTTGCGCGCCTATTTTAGTTGGTCAAACCAATCGATGACAGGGATTCCTCGATTTGGTTCTTCCAACGCATACAAGGTAGTCCTCTTCGCCGGCTTCCGCAAATCCCCGCATCAAATACCCGTCTCGCCGGAGCATCCTCCTCCATTCGAACGACATGGTCGAGCCAGCGCAGCAGCCGGATATTAATACGCTGCACAACGTCTATGTCGTTGAGGAGCTCATACAGCTCACTGCTGGATCGGATGCGGAAATCATCGCCAACTCGCACTGTACCGAAGATGTTACGTAGGATTTTTCTCTCGAATACTCTCAAAGCTGCTGCATCAGTGCTTAATAGGGTCCATGCCTCTGCGCCATAAAGAAGCACGGGTAGGATGAGCGTCTTATAGAGTATTAGTTTTGTCGTGCGAGAGAGGTCTCTAATACTCAATTGCCTATTGAGACCATAGTAGCACGAGTGATCCTGCGCTTGATCTCCAGACTGACATTATTTTTGGTGGTAACGGCGGAGCCAAGATAAATGAATTCCTTGACTATTATAATCAAAGTATAGTTATCGGCCGTAATCTGAGATCCAATACGCCACACTACTCTACTTGTCGATAACATATATGTACTTTGTTTTGCCCTCATTTACTGCCAGAGCCACCTTAAGTTAAACACTGACACTTATTATCAGATAAATTCAGAATATTTTGAACAAAAAAACATCGCACAACGGGAGTACAAAAAAAAAATTGTTGTTTCGATTTTTTTTTTTAACGACAGTGCGGGCCATTGCTATACGTTATCTTCGAAACATTTCTTAGTCCACTTTGCAGTATATTTAGGGTCATCAGGCATTATATTGCTGGAACAGACATCAAAGTGGCATATTTTTATTCGACAATTATACTGCACGCCCACAAACAGCGAAAATAGCAATCTCTTTAGTCCGGACAAAGTATAGAAATCTTAACAAAAGGAATATCTTACTGAATGTACAAACCGTAGAGGTACATATGTATATCCGGCAGAGTTTCTCATATCATTAGTCTCATTCGCAAAGGTGTTAAGTCCACTTTTTTCCAAAATTGAGATTTTAATGTAAAACGGTAACATTATACATAATACATATTTTACAACAAAAAAACATGTCATTATATAGTTCAAAGTTGTTGTAATTTTGTGGTTTGCAAAAGCGCTAAGTCCACAAAACTACTAATAATATTAATATTAATATTTTTAATTAATTAATAATAATAATTAACATTATTAGTTTTTAATATTAATATTATTATTATTTTGTAAAAATAATTGCGTTTAAACAGTTTAGAAATTTTAAAAACTGAAAAAGCTTCAATGTTTTTTGTGTCTCCTGTAAAATTTGAAAAAAGGGACTTAACACCTTTGCGAATGAGACTAACGATATAACTATTCTGCGTATGTATATTCAAAGTCATCATGTCAGTTTTATTGTACGGATACACTATTTGGGAAACCAGGAAGACACAAACGTAAAGACGGCAAATAATCATCTCTCGCTGTTTAAGAAAAAAAATTGCATATTTTCCGATCAAACTAGGTCACAAATATGCAGCTCTATAATGCTCGCCAGAGCTGCTTCCATTGAGAAACGAACGCTACTTAAGAAATCTGCGTGGATTGGATACATATTGAGCAGACCACTAAAAGATATCACAATAACTGCTTTAAAAAAAGAGTATTCAAGAACAGAAAAAACAGGTCACTCGTGCTCAACGTGACATCAAACCTTACAAAAAAAAAAGAAGTGACGGAATTGAAATCTATCCTAGAAATTTGTCCAATTACTATCTACAGATTAGAATTCCTAGCGTTAACTAATTGACATTTTATGTTTCTACGTAAACAATTCATTTTATTATAATTATTTAAATAAAAAAAGGAGATTTGAAAACTTATTGTGAAGAATGCACCCCAGTATTTGGTGGCTAGAGTACAAATAATTATACTTGTTATTTGTTATTTATTTGTTTATATAATAAACAAATCAGCGCTCAAAATAAGATACATTTTTCTGAACGTAAAATATTCATTATCCACTACACTTTCCTTGCTTAACATACGTTGGGGGTCTACGGTTGTGATAATCACCAGGATGCACACAATTAAAAACGTTGATGGTTGTAGTAGTAAAATGCTGTATAACTGTTTATTTGGCTTAGTGAGCAGAAACAGAGACTTGCCATACACGGATGGTGTTGTCGGAGTAACCGGCAAACAAGGTTTGACCGTCAGTAGACCAAGCCAAAGACAAACATTGGGGTTGATCAGCCTTGGAACCGTTGGAGACGATGTCGGGGCGGAGTTCTTCGACGGTCTTCTTGCATGCCAAATCCCAGATCTTGATGGATGGGCCGTAGGCAACGCACAACCAGTAACGGTTGGGGGAGAAACACAAGGCATTGATGATGTCGTTGTGTTCCAAAGTGAACACTCTTGTTCCACAAGAGAGCCTTGGAATCCTTACCACCAGAGGTGCAGAGGGAACCATCAGGGGAAACAGTGACAGTGTTCAAGTAACCGTTATGGCCGTGGTGGTTGTTCTTCAACTTGCAGTTAGCCAAATTCCAGACCTTGACGGTACGATCCCAACCGCAGGATACAATGATGGGGTTAGAGTGGTTTAGTGAGAAACGTACACAAGTTACCCAATCGGTATGACCATCTTCTTGGATGGTGAATTTGCATTCAGCCAAAGTGTTCCACAACTTGATGGTTTTGTCACGGGAGCCGGAAACGATTTGACGGTTGTCAGCGGAGAAAGCAACAGACAAAACATCCTTAGTGTGATCTTCGAAACGACGAGTGGTTTTGCCGGCAGCCAAATCCCACAAACGCAAAGTCTTATCCCAGGAACCAGACAAGGCGTAGTTGCCATCTACGTCACTGATGAAGTGAGAGTGGCCATACAAACGCTTTTGGGGGAAACCGTAGTTGGTGTCTTCATCACGGGTCAACTTCCAGACAATCAAGGTCTTGTCACGAGAAGCAGAGATGATGGTATCTGGGTCCTTGGGGTTAGTGGCAATTTGGATAACCCAGCCATTGTGTCCCAAAAGGGTACCACGTAATTGCAAAGTCTCAGTCATTTTCTTAAATTTTTATTAGCGGAGCGCTATCAAACGAACGTCCAACCTCAAGAGGGTTTTGGGTGAAAAAGGCACACAAATACTTACGTACTTAGTTCTAACTAAAAGTCATGATCATTCAGGACACTCAAATTCAGTGAATCGCTTATCATATAAAAAAAAAACAAAAAAAGTTCTGTAATTAAGATTGGAAAAATAGTTGTGTAAGAGAATTTTGTAAATTTTTTTTCTCAAATGAATATTTCAATCCTTTAAGACAAAGTTGTAAATTATTCATACATACATTTGCCAATTTAACATAAGGGAATACAAAAGGCAAAGGAATGGCAACGAAATTAAATGACTGTAAATAAAATATGATTCTCCATAGTACCACCATTCATTCATTAATTGTATTTACATTTCCACTGTGATCTTTTAAATATTCATCATCAAATATGTGGGTCATTTCGAATGCGACAAAACAAAACAAAACTCAAAAGAAGAAAGATGTCAAAGTACATATGCACATACATACATATATTATTAAACGAAAAATAAGATACAGCAACAATTTTCCTTACCTACATATGTACGTATTTATTTATATGCGAAAAATAATCTTTTAATTTTTGTTTTCTTTATTTATTCTTTATACCTATATCGGTCCAACACATACTAAATGTCCAAATTGACAATCGAAAAAGGCATCATCATGGGTAACCCAAGAAGATGATATCCAAATCAAGTATGTAATATATTTATTGTGTAGTATTGTACACAACGTAATTGTAATTTAACATCGAAATACCTTCAGTATACATACAATACATGCATGCTAATACAGAAAGTTTGTTTTTAACCGTCTTTTATTTTTTTTTTATTTTTGGCTCTGATGATACGCTTCGAATGCGTTTCGTTTGTTTCCTCGTTCGTTTGTCATGTTTTATGTAGATGATGATAATCAGTGAATGTTTAACAAGTTCCTTAATAAAAGGGATCAGTGTTGAAAAATGTAGTACTTTTTCATTTCAAAAATACCGCAGTACCCCCGCCAAGCTTTGAGTACTATTTTCATCAAATTTGTTTTTGTTCGTTCAAAAAATAAATATTATATACAATAAAACTTCTATATAACGAATCTTGTTATAACGAAAAACTCAATATAACGAATTATTTTCTGAGTTCCTTGAAATAACCTCTTTACTGCATAGTTTTTCATACAAAAATGCACTATACAGTGCACGCGCGCTAGTGTGAACTAATTAAAACTGGCGTTGTTAACTTTTGCGAATTGTTCACATTTCCGAATACCAAAATTTTAAAACAGAATTATACCATCTTTTAAACAAAAATCATTATTTATGAATTTTTTTATAATTTAATCTTCATATAATTTAATCTTATAATTTAATCTTCACAAACTTTCTTTAGAGTATCAAATTAAAAAAAAATTCATTTCAAATTATAGGGCTTTTTACTTTTTTTCATCTTTTGGAGTAGTCAATGAAGCAAAAAAAATGTTCACATTAAGCGGTGTTCATATAATGCGGTGTTCACATTAGCGCGCGTGCACTGTATATATACTATAACGTAGAAATACTGAGCCATAAAACCTCTATATAGCGAATAATTCGTACCAAAGCCTTTATACAACGAATTAATAATAAATCTAAATCAGTCCCGGCTATGGAAGTCCCGGCTACTCTATATAGCGAAGTATTCTTTCAAAAGCCTCTATATAACGAAGTGAGAATAAAAAAAAATTAAATTTTGAGTAATGTTAGTCCCGTTTCAAAAACAACAAAGTCTAAATGCGTTTGCCATTACGTGCCATTACAAAGCCTCTATATAGCGAAATACTGATTCAAGAGCCTTTATATAACGAAAAAACTATAGTTATAACGAATTTTATTCGTATATGTTCTAATTTCGTTATATAAAGGTTTTACTGATAAATATTTATAACGAAAAAGTAGCTATAACGAAATATTTTGTGATCCCCTTCAGTTTCGTTATATCGAAGTTTGTCTGTATATATTTTAATAAATAATTCGCACATTATTTTTCCGTTTCCGGGTTTATTAAGTAAGAATTAAGCCCCGTTTGTTTAATGTACTATGTGGTCTATATATCTGTCTAATAAGTAGTTACCAGTTAAAGTAGCCTTATTTAGATAGACGCCCAAAGGCCATTGTTCAACAACCCCAGGGAGGCAAAACGAAAACAAAACAAAAAACAATAACGGCGTAATTAATAATATGTGTGTGAAGTTGTAGGTAGTGGGTGGTAAAAAGGTAGTTTGTTTAGTTAGGTAGGTTAGTTTGCTCACCAAAAAGAGGGACCGGTTTGTTGTTTGTTGCTGCTGGTTGGTTGGTGGTTGGAAGGAAAGTAGAGCAAAAAAAATAAAATTTTTTTTTTTAAGTGTGTTGATGAATTTTGTAGTTGTGGTGAGTTTCTAGTGTGGTGAGTTTTTACAAAATGTGGTGAATTTATATGGTGTGGTGAATAAAATCGAAATATGGTGAGTTTCTAGTTTGGTGAGTCTTCCAAAATGTGGTGAATTTATCCGGTGTGGTGAATAAAATCGAAACTCACCAAAGTGCCGTTATTCGAAATGAGTACTGTATTACCATAAATACATGTACTGTATATCGTGATTTTAACGGCGCGTGTCTAGAATAAGTATTTTTCATATCTGTTAGTGCAGACATTCACCGATATGTCTGGTTACTGCATCAAAACAATGTTGCCATTGTGTCATTCTATTTAAAATTCTAAAAAATTAAAATTAGAAAATTGCATACAAAAAATAATTAAATTTAAATTATTTTGTAAATAACGAATTTCTGAATAATTTCTTTCTTTTATGTTTTATTCCCAAAATGCTTTTGCAAATTGGAAATTCTTTGTCGACATATATTTATAATTTTTTGTGCTTTGTTCGATCTAACTTTTGTAAAATTTGGTATCGAATCTAAATTTAACATCAGGAAAAATTATTAAAGAATTCATTCATTTTTTCAGAAGTTGGTTACAGATTTTTTGTTTCCTTCCTGGCAACATTTCAATTTCAAAACATTTCAGTACTT
Organism: Sarcophaga caerulescens; assembly: GCA_927399465.1. Classification (NCBI taxonomy): domain Eukaryota; kingdom Metazoa; phylum Arthropoda; class Insecta; order Diptera; family Sarcophagidae; genus Sarcophaga; species Sarcophaga caerulescens. The sequence continues at coordinate 116,687,150 of OV656872.1, read as the reverse complement.
TTTTATTTTACAATTTTATATAGTTTGCGCTTTTCAACTATAAATGGGGTTATTATGCTAATTAGTAATGGTAAAGGTCTTTAGCCCCGGTTAGCCAGGGGCTAACGTATGTATTATGTTCGCTTTTAGATTGCGATGCCGTTGCGTCGACATTTTCGACTAAACCTTACGTTTCGAATCAACTGTTTTTGTTTTGTATATGAGAAACATGTAGTTAGAGTTTTTCTATTCCATTCCGTACGTGTAAAGTATAAATAAATAAGTATAATATTATAAAAGTACCATTTGATGCAAAAAAGTACTTTTTCAGTTATAGTTCAGTCAGTACTACTTCAAAATTTCAATTTTGCAACACTGAAAGTTGTTATGTTATTGTATTCACTCGCATTGAAAAAAAACAAAATCGAAGTTTTAAATTAAAAAAAAAAAACATTTTTTACATTTCCTATTTTGGACTTATTTCGTTTATTCGCCTGCAATTGTCACATACCTTAAGGCATAAAGCTTTAACTGCAATGCTGCATGAAATGAAATGCAACATTTTTATTGTGCCACTGCACAAAATTTTGCTGCATGTAAATTTTGCATTTTTTGGCTTAAGCCTAAAAGTACGCTCTGTATGAGATACTATGATTTATCATAAAATTGATCAAAACTTTCTTACTGTAAAATATTAAAATTTTTGCCATGCACACCCCCCCCCAAAGATATCTAAGCATATTAAATTTGGCGGCAAACGAATGCTAAAGGCCTAAACTTTTCTTTTTTTCTAACTCCCAGTAGTGCCACGCCCACTAACTCACCCATCTTTATTCATCTATACGTATATTCTATAATTCTAATCTGTATCTTCCTCTAATCCATTTCCTCACACTAGCAAGTTTTTAAATGAAATTTCTAACGACAATGAGTCAAAAACTTGAACACAATAAACTAGCGATGCAAACTATAGATCCGCTTTTCTTCGTGTACTCCTAAGTCTTGCACCAAATCGTTGCTTTGACAAAACTCTTCTCTTTCCAGATCTAAATATTACTCCCTTTCCCTTTGTACTCAATGTCATATTGATTTGAAAATAGAGGAACGTTATCTACGACAGTTACTAAAACTTATGTATGAATTACGATGGCTTTCAGTATCAGATTATGTATTAAAGACAAAGTCTCGCGTTTATATACCAGGCACACTAAAAATTAGGAAATTTATTGAGCACCCAATGGAAAATAATAATGTCGTAAAAAATAAAATGTTCATGAAACAAAAAGTGAAACCGTTCAAACTGCTTTTCATTTAAAATTAATTAATTTTCTTGTTTTGCAAGACAAGAAGGATTACAAGATTAGTTATGCCTTAACATCGTATCACCGAAATATGATTTAAAGTTCCTTTTATTAAAACCTACCCAAAATTTAGAAATTTAATAACTTTAATTTTCAAATCACACTATCACTACCTCAAAAAATTTTTCGAAATTATAGGTTTTGAGAATGTATTAAATTAATTGGTAATTTATTTTGAAATTTTATTCAAAACAGCTCTTGTCTTATAAAAAACAATACATGACCCTCACTTCGTTTTGGACTTGTTATTCTTATAAAGAATTGTTGTATTTATTAAAAAATTATGAAAATACTGCCATTTTACTTATCAGCAACATCATCAACGATGGCCACACGGGCGGGCATTTTGTATTCAGTTTCGGGGGTTTCATAGATTTTCTCCTCTTTGGGCTCAACAACAGAAACATTGTCGGGCAAAGGCTTCTTAGGACCAATCTTGTTCTTAGGATCATAAGGCAACATAATCTTGACCTTAATACCCAAGACACCTTGACGCAACAAGACATGACGGGTAGCAGTTTCAACGTAATCGTTGCATGGGTCACCAGAGTGAATCATGAGACCATCAACGAACTTCATGGATTTGGCACGTTGGCCGCGCAATTTACCGGATACAACGACTTCGCAACCCTTGGCACCAGATTCCATAATGAAACGCAAAACACCATAGCAGGCACGACGAACAGCCAAACCACCGGTCAACTTGTAACGGAGGGATTCAGCTTGAGCAATGGCGCACAAACCACGGGTAGCAACCTTTTCAGCGTACAATTCAATACGGCCAGGTTCGAAGTTGAAACGCTTTTGGACCATAGCGGTCAATTCACGAATACGGCGACCTTTTTCACCCAAAACCTGTTGGGTCTTAGTGGCCATGATGATGATTTCAGTACGCGCAGGGGTTACACGTACTTCAACACCGGAGTAACCATCCTCGGCGAGTTCACGAGTCAAGAACTCGTTCAATTCAGCCTTGAACATGCCATCGGCAACAAACTGTAACAAGAAATAAACACATTATAAATTATCACAGCACTAGTAATTAAATTAAAAATTATAATTCCATTGCATATGTATATGTACATTGTTAGTTTATCACTTTGGCTACCCATACAAGCAGCACCAAAACTTTTTTTTTTTGACACTAGCACATTTTGAGGTTAACTAATTTTTAACACTATTTTTTACGGAATTTTAACACTTTATACAATAGATTTTCACACTGTTTGATAGACTTTTGAAAACCGCACAAATTTTGTTAATTTTATAACAATTTTTCGTCAAATTACCTTGCGTTTTTTGGAAATTGTGAGGCTCATGTTTATTTGATACGACTCGCAGAGAACGTGGTCAGAAAAAGAAAGAAAGAGCAATATGGCTGCCAGCAGTCATCGTAAAAAGTGTTGCCAAGTCCTCTCCAACGATTATCGATTACGATAATGCCAAAATGTACACAATCAATTTGTTTCATCTCTATTTCATATCAAAGTTGCATTAAAGCAAAAAGTAATGCCACTATTGCGTTTACACATCACACATCATCGAATACTAAAGAATAAATTATTATACTATTTTATCGAATTAAATTCATTTAATTATTAATTCATTATTTCTACATTAATTGATATAATTATAATTTGAAATATATAATTATTAAAATGACTGCCGATTTTGAACAAAATCTGGAACTGGAGTCATTATTTAGAACTGGAAGCAAAAAGACTTTTTAAGAACAATAGGCACAAAAAAGATATACAAAAAAATGTGTTAATAATAAAACAATTGTTCCGATAACATTTTTAATTTTACTTATTGCTTAAGCTTGCTGCCTCTACAAGAATTTTGCTTTCAAGAATTCTATACAAATTAAACCGTTGTTGACAATTTAATGAATTAACCAACAATTTTGATTTTAATGATATTTCTAATATTTGCTTTCATTACATTATTTTCAAATTAATCAATTTCTTAAATAACTTGAAATATTTCTAGTTTTAAAAAAATCTTTACAAATTTATTTTGTAACTATATTGTTATGTTTCATTCCGTTTCGTTTAATTGTTTAATATTTAGTCATTTGATGCTATTTCAAATTTGGCAGCACTCTTACCATTTACGCCATTTTTATTCTTGTTGAAAAATTTTCCATAAAGCATTTCAGACGGAAAAAAGTATATACTAAAAGTTTTAAATAATTTAAGTGGAAAAAAAGCTGTCACTTGAAATTATAAGATTGGAAATAAAAAGTATTTGGTAATATTTTGAAATAATTTTATAAAATGTCTGAGACGGGTAAGAAATTGAATGAGTTACGCGTATGTGACCTGAAAGATGAATTGGAAAAAAGGAAATTAGAGACTATTGGTCCAAAATCTGTTTTATTAGAAAGACTTGAAAAGGTAGAATTTAAAAATAAACATTAAATGATCGTATAAAGATTACATGTTAACTTTTTTAAAGGCCTTGAAGGGTGAAGGCATAGACCCTTCTAAGTATGTTTTTACCCTTGGCAAAGGAACGCCTATAAAAAAGGCGCCCAATACTAAACCTGTGGAGGACAAAAGTACTAAAAATAAAACACAACCTAAGGAAGAACCTATACAGGAAATTCAAATAAAAGAAGAACCCATAGATATAGAAGAGGAAAACCAAAATGAAGATGAGCAATATGACAATGATGACGATGAAGTTGATCAAGTGGGCGATGTCGATGATGAATGTCAAATAATAGAAGATAACGAAGATGATGAATATGAACAAGATGAAGAAGAACACGAAGGAGATGAAGAAGAGAATGAGGATAGAGAAGAAAATGAAGAAGTAATGAATCATGAGGATGAAACAAATGGGGATGCGGGTAATAACGACAATGAAGAAGGCATTAATCTAACAATTGGAGAAGATGAACAACAATTGCTACATGACGAGGCTCCTGATGATAAGGAAAAATCTGGTAAGTTCAATAAAATAACATTTGTAAACCCAAAATGTCCACAAAATTCACACGAAATAGTATAATAGCTGTTTTTTAATCGTAACTTTATAAGAATAGGGAAATTTCTTAGTTAATAATATCTTCAGAGTAACGTATTTTGTACTGTGTAAACTTACTCTGTAGCAGTATTCCAACACTAGGTATTTTCTGTTATTATAACATATTTATTGCAATACAATTATAAATTAGTAGCGTAAAAGGTCACAGGCACTGATAATAATAAAGCCAATTACGCTCCACAGTAATAGGATAGCACACTGCCCACTAGACAACTTGAAAGACTTCAATGGCATTTGAATTTGAAAGTTCTTTTGGAATTGAGACAATGTGTACAAAGTGCATTTAGTATTAAATCTTTCAATAGAATCAAATGTGGCAGTAAAGGCATATATAGTATTTTATTTTTTCGCAGGATATGTACGTGTGTACATATGTAAATACAATGGGTATTCTAATTTTTACGTTCAATAGAAAATTATTACTATTTTTATTTCTCTTAAGATAAATTAGAATTGCTTGGAAAGGCAGGGTGTGAAGAAAGCACACCTCGCTCAAAGATCTGGAATGGTTCATTGCGGGAATTCTTAATTTTCAAGATGCCCAAAATAAGAAAAGACTGGGCGAAGAACTAAACAAGAGAAATAATTTAAATAGGATAGTGTCCGGGTGGATGAAAGAGGAAGAAGATAGACCAATAGAATAACCATTCTATTCTGAATAAGTATCCTTATAGATTCGACCTAATGAATGCCAGCCAGGAACTATAGATAATCGGTATAAGACGGGCGGATACTTCTATTAACAAAGAGATAGAACAACAATTTTTCATTTCTGACAATAGAATTATAAAGTACATATTGTAAACATAATTTTAATACTATCTTATATACAGCTTCACACCAAAAAGACAAATCAAAGGATGGAAAATCTTCAAACAAAGATGATAAGAAATCTAGCCACAAAGACGAAAAGGATAAAAAGAAAGAAGATAAATCGGCCGATAAAAAAGAAGAGTAAGTCTTTGTTTTTTAGTCTACTTTAATTATTATTTTTAACATTAATTTTCGTCTTTTTTTTTAGTGAAAAGACAAAATCGAAGGAGGATAAAGGTAACTTTTTCTTTAAACCTAAAAAATATCTTAAAGTTAATAAAAACAATAGTATTCGCTGTTAGTTTATTTAAAACTACATAAGACCAAGAAGTGGCAGTGTTTATTATAATCAGGTTGAGCATAAAACCGAATACATTATATTTGCAAGAAAGTGTGAATTTATGTGATATATAAATCATCATTTAAGGCTGTGAAATTTCATATAAATTGCTGAAATAATTGTGCAACAAAGCATATGTATTTTAGTCTGGAGAATAATACATTTGGAACATGCGTTAACAAATCTTGTAGGATATCGTATTTACTTGATTATGTGAAATAAGCAAAACGAATATTGCGATTATTTAATAGTAATTTGTTTATTCAGTTTGATCCAGCCATAGTAACTCCAAAAAATTACAATGCTGCCGGAGGAGCGTATTGGTTTTTAAAATGATTTTTTAGGATTTTCTTCCCAAGGATTGTTTGAAGCAAATGGGCTTTTGTTATTACTTTATTACAACTATAGTTAACACGCCATAGAAAATAACATACCAAAAGGTTACGATTATTGAAGGCGTAAAGGAAGTTATAGGAGGATGCAGTTACTATATTATATGGAGCTGAGAAGCTTTTTGTAAACTCGCCTTCAGAAAAGTGATATTAAATATGATACTCGTACGTAATGTGTTACAAATTACAAAATCTGTTGCTGAAATTAAAATTGCGTATGACTAAAGTCATTTACATTCTGTAAAAATGCCGGAACCATCAATTTTATTAGTCATCAACGTAAGCTTCGTAAAAATATTATGGAGCTAACATAAAACTGAGAGAGTACAATTATCGTTTAATCGTTGTGCTGTTGGACATTTAGCAGGCAACCTATTATTTTAAACATTAAATGAGAAAGTTCAACTTATTATGAAAAATATTTGTTCTAGCTGAAAATTGTTTTGAATTCCTGTCTATATGATCAATAATTGGAGCAACTTTATTTACTATTGTAATTGTTCATAACTCTAAGAAACAGAACTGAGTTGGGGATTATATATTTGAGCACATCTACATATTAAATCTTGATTTTAGATTTACATTATCTACAAAAACCAATTATCTACATTGCTGAATTCTCTTTCAAATAGCTGTTAAAACTGGTTAACTAAAATAAATCATTATTTTCTGCGAATCTGATCCTTAATTATATATACAATTTAACAATTGCCATAAAAGGTAGAAATTAACTGAAAATTATGCGGACATATTATATTCCCACGACAATCGGATCTTCGCTCCGGAACAAATCCAATTTAGAAGTTTTTTCCACAGGGAAATTCTTTTAAATATAGCAGAGGTGTTGCAACAATAATAATCAACTTAAAGGAGTAATATAATTGAAAAATCTTTTTAATGTGCTACACAAACAGAAAAGGTGTTTAAGCTGAAAATCTCATCATTATTAAATTCACACTTTCTTGCATAGACTATTAATTTGTTGATATTGAACAGTAAAAGAACAAACAAATTAAACGTGTATAGTTATAGAATTAAACAGTTTTTTACAAAAACAAAAAAGAAGTGTTTTTAAAAAGTGCCAGTTAAAGTGATAATCTAATTTATTAAAAAAAATAATAAAATACAAAAAAAAAAATAGAAAAAAAAATCTGTTACCAATCACATATATAACTCAACCTTCTCTCTCTCTCTACTCTGTTATTATTTATATGGAATTTCCAGAAAAATCATCATCAAACAACAACTCTGCCACCAATTCAAAAACAACCAGTGGTAAATCGTCATCATCATCGAATACATCTCGCAACCTATGGGTTTCTGGTTTGTCTTCTTTGACAAGAGCTAGTGATTTAAAAACCATATTCTCAAAATATGGTAAAGTTATTGGTGCTAAGGTGGTGACAAATACACGTACACCCGGTACACGCTGTTATGGCTATGTGACGATGTCGTCTTCAAGTGATGCCAGTCGTTGTATCGATCATTTACATCGGACAGAATTGCATGGACGTATTATATCTGTGGAACGTACTAAAAATGAAATTGGCAGCAGTTCAGCAAATTCTAAAGATGGTGGCAAAACGTTTGGTTCATCACGTTCAGAGTCCAAAAAGAAAGATGATGATAAAAAATCACTAAACAAGGATGGTGGTAAATTATCTCAAGATGATGGTAAACGAAAAAGTGAGTCGGGTAAGAATGATGAAAGTGGTGTTAAAAAAGAAGACAGGGATAAACATTCACTTGCCAAAGATGATAAAGATAAAAAAGATGATACCAAAGATGTCAGTCGCAGCGATAAAGCCCGTTCAGAAACTTCATCAATAAGACGTAGCAATAACAATGACCATCATCATGGTCGGCGTGACCAGCGACAACGTGAACGAGAACGTATGCGTCAACGGGAAATACTATCGTACAAGAAAATACGTGAGGAACGAGAACGTCAGCGTATGCGCGAACGTGAACGCGAATTACGCGAAGAAGAAAGGCGTCGTAGAGAAATAAGAGAACGTCAGCGCCAGGAAGAAGCTCGTTTAGCCGAGGAGCGTAGAAAATTAGCGTTAGAACGAGAGCGATTAGAACGTGAAAAAGCTGAATTGCTGCGATTGGAACTCGAACGCCAGAAGTTGGAGCGCGAGAAGCTCGAATTGGAGCGATTAGAAATAAAACGTCAACAAATGAAGTATGCTATGTTGTTTAAACAAATCTTAACCAAAATACAATTACACGCGTAAAGTGCACAACACAACATTTTTTCCAAGAAGTAGTATCCTAAATTTAAGAAATTCATATATTTTTTGAAAATCAATCATTACGAAAACCTAATTTCAATAACCTTGTGTTATTTACAAATCTCCGCTGCAGTAACTGCTTTTTTTGTTAAGAGATACATTTCAATCGATTTTGAATATTTCATTCCAAAATTTCCCATAATTGTGCTCGTTTACTCCAAATGCGAGTTTAATAAGTATGCTTTTGATGCGTGTGTTTTTTTCGTATTGCCCCGTTTGGAAAAATTATGAGAATTGGTTCCAAAATTTAGTTTTGGGGTTCAAGATGTATTTCAAAACTTAAAAATCATATTCTAACATAGGTTTTTGTTTTTTCTTCTACATTTTCTATTTGTGTATCCTGTGTGTTTTTCTGTGCCCAATTGTGCGACTTAAAGAATTATGGAGACTCGTGAGGATCCTATTAAACGTTTGGCTAAACGCGGCGGAGATGATCGCTATGCAGATGATCGTAAGCGTTCGTCAGGAACAGACCGCTATGATGCTCCTCCCCCACCAAGATTTGATACTACTTTAGCTTCAGCAAGAAGGTATTTACTTAAGTTAATTAAATTAAATTAAAAAATAATAATGTTAATTATGTTTTGCAGCGTCCATAAACGTGATGATTACGTTAGTTCTTCGTCCAACAAACGTATAGACGATTATTCATCGTCCTCCTCGAAGAGAATAGATTATGGTGGTAGTAGTACTGGTACTAAACGTTCAGCTATTGACGATTATACCACAGTACCTACAAAACGTAGCACAGATGATTATTCTAAACGTTCTACAGATTATATAACATCGTCATCCTCTAAACGCAGTTTAGATGACTACACTTCGGGAGGTAAAATAACTCGCGATGACTACAAAAGAGAAGTCGACATGCGTCATATGGCATCAGTTGTTAGCGGTGTTACCGGAGGCAGTTCATATCATTCCAGTTCATCACTGCATAAGAGCAGTGGCGGCAGTGGACGTTATGATGACCGTAATACATCTCACAACTTCAGACGTATGGACGATATGAGGTTAGTTACTTAATTTTTTAATACATTTATTTATTTTAATATTCTTGGTTAATTTTAATTTGTAGCACTGGTAAGCGTTATGACAGTTCATCAGGTTACGGAGGTTCAGGTTCGAGTGGAAATACGGTTTGGGCTTCATCGTCTCATATGGGTAGCAGTGGATCTTCTATGAAGTATTCCAGTAATGGCATGTCATCGACTATTCACAATTCTAGTTCTGGCTGGCCTAAATCGAATCCTACCGACGATAATGGTTGGCGCGGCATGGCTTCAACACAAGATCGTTATGATCGCACCTACAATGAACGTTCCAGTGGTGGTTATGCTAGTGCCAGCAGTGGCGGTGGCATGTACAATAGTGGTAGTCGCCCAGGACCAGATCGTTATGGTGGAAATATGTCATCACGTTACTAAATAAAATAAAATATTTACAACGATGTCTAGTTATTGATCTAAGAACCATTTCATAAAACGTTGAAAACGTGTTTTTAATTTTAGTACCTCTTATTATAAATTTTTATTGTGTTTTTAATTCTAATTCCATTTAATTCGGAATAATTATTTTTATATATTCTTGCAATCCCGATTGATTCAGTTTTTAGTGAATTTCTTAGTTGCATAATAATTTGGAATTACAGAAAATAATAAGAAATATATTATCGTCTTTTATTATAAAGATTTCGTATCAGTAATAAAACCACTACATCATCTAATTATAATGCACGTTACATTTGTATTATGAGTATATTTTAGGTGATCTGAAACATCGGCGTATTAAAAATTAAATAAATAGAATTAACATTAGAAATATTCACAAACTCCTTTTATATCCATGGGGCTTAATTGTTCAGAGTCTAAAAAACTGTAACACAAGAGGCAAATTGCTTTTATTTATATATATTTGAAATCTCTTGGAAACCTTACAAGAAATATATAATAGTATAAATTTAACTAGTAAGTATGAGTTATTGCGTAATAATTAATGAATAAAAATTTACAAATCTTCTATAGATGCAATCAGTGGTGTTGTAGTGTCCACCAATACCAAAACGCTATGTGGTAAGGGAAATATATCATTCACAATTACATAGAAACCCTTATCCAATTGTTCCGGAGAGGAATAGAGACTGGAAATATGAAATCAAATTTGTTTACAAGTTGCAAGTTTGTTACAGGTATGTTCTTATTCTTACCCTAATATGTCTTGTGGCTCCAGTATTAACTCTGATTTATATACAGAAGCTAAAAAATTTGTAAATGCAGCCGTATTGTTGCCTAATTCTAAATCCATTTGATGATTTTGTACCTAAAGACATTAACAATTATTTGTATTATATCAGAGTACAGAAAAAAAGAAAAGAAATTGACAAAAATACTTCGGTTTCTTGGATATCTGTTGAACTGCCTTCACTCATTTCCGGTATGCCATTGCGTGTACCCCAGAATGTTATCACATTATTATCAGAACTTACAATACAACACTGATCATTGCATCTACATTTCTATAACGCAAATTGGGAGTTTTTATTGCCACAACTTTGAAAAACATGCATTTAAATTAACTACTTACCACAATATATCTGTCTTTTATGGATTCTATCAATGATATTGGTTCCACAACATTATTACAATGTCCCAAACCACGCTGGCCATTCGCATTAGAACCCATTGTGAAAACATAACCCCCTTCAACCAAATATATTGACTGTGTACAAGAAAAACTGGCATCCAGAATGGGATATGCTAACAATAACTTTTTCTATGAATTGTAAACAAACATGTAAGAGAATAGATTTTTTCTTTTTAAAAATTACATACCAATGCCATTATTTTTGATGGTTTTTCAAAACCCAACTTATTGTATTCATTGCTACCGCAAACATGCATTTCACCATTTTCAAATAATACAGCTGACGTATCAGGGCCAGAAAAAATATTCTTGACTTTGGATTTAATGTGAGAAATTAAAATTTTTTGTGGTGTTTTCCTAAAAAATTATTTATGAGAAAGGATTAATGTATATTACATAAAATATTTATTAATACTTACTGTTGTGTTTGCAAACTTCCCAAACCCAAAGCACCTTGGACATTTGTGCCCCAAGTATAAATGTTGCCTTCCACGCTTAAAGCTAAAACATGTGTTGATCCAGCCTTGATTTCTTGAATGTTTATATTTTCTAATTTTTCTATGATTTTTGGACTGTGATATGTTCTATTATCGTCGTGACCCAAAGCATATTTACTATTATCTCCACAACTTAGTAAAGTACCAGTTTGCGTTAAAAGTATAGTAAAGCCTTCACCGGCGCATGCGCTAATGACAGAAGAGGTATTAGATTTTCGTTCACCAAAAGTTGGAACTGTTTTGAAATTGTATACCTTATTATATGATAATTGCGTATGCTTTCCATACGACTTGGATAATGTTTCCAAGCTTCTAAAGAACTTAAACCTAACTGGCCATGAGTGCCTTCACCCCATGTGTAAACAGAGCCATCTAATAAAATTATTTTAAACGATAAATGAAATGAATACACTTATAACATAGTGCAGAATATTAATAGTATTACAAGTTAGTACTTTAGTACAATAATTTCGAAAAATGAAAATTAAAAGCAATTTATTTTTTATTTTGAAATTGGGTTGTTGAATGAAAAGTCGAAAGTTCTCATGTCAGTAATATCGAAAGAAAGACTAATGACAGTTCCATGCAATTTTCGTTTTATTCTAGTGTTTCTAATGAAACATGTTTAATATAAACATTTAAACATTCTTAAATTACAGATTCAATTAATTATAGAATAGTGATCCTCTGCTTTAAAAGGATTCCTTACTCAGCTTTAAGGCCATATAATAATTGTACTACCCTGGTACAGCTGAAGCACTATAATCAGTTGTGAATAGCTTATTTTTAAGGTTTACACTACTTATATAAATAGTAGATGAATAGTGTATTTGGAAGAGAAAAACGAAGCTCTTTACGAAATGTAGGCCGATCCTGCAGAATATGATTTTACAAAATCTTTAAAGGTAGCATGGCATACATATGAGGTTGCTAGACAAATGTGATTTGATGCCAGGCAACTACTATTTATATTTTATTATACTTTAGTCGAATAATTTCTGTAGGAGTTGTTCAATGTTGCAGAGAAGGTGACGTGTTTTTATGTTAGTGTTTTTCACGTCAAAAATAATTTTCTTTTACTGTCATATCTGATATTGATGAGACCACTATTAAGACTTGATACAGGCAAATGTGTAGTGTGTACGAAGAGTAAATCTTGGGAATATTTTTTCTTCTTTTTTAAAATATTACGATGGAATTGATATTAAGACTTAAATGAAGTGGTGTTTTGTATGGACCCGTATTCTGTTTAGACTTAATTTTTCTTATTTTCATTGTTAATTCATTGCTTTGTATCAGTTTAATTAATCAAGTGGTCTACCATCTACCTTCGGTTAAATCACTTTTAAATTAAAATAATTTGTAGAACAGCATCATAAAGTAGATTTTAATTCTTACCCCTATTTACCACCACAAAATGTGTTTCACTTGTGGCTACGCATAAAATACAAGCTTTTGGTGGCAGTTGAATGGGATTCATGCTGAAGGTATTGCCAAAAGATTTTAGTTGATATAATACAGATCTACAATGATAGCTTATAATGAAAAAAGTAAAACAGAATAAGAATTTTAAAAAAACCTTTTTTCTATAGTTTCATCAGGCTGAGCTGTATCAGCCTTCATTATTTCTTTAGTTTCGGTGTGAGCTGTGGCCAAATCAACTACAGTTGAACGACGTGAACTATTTGATGCAATGGGCTCTTCATGTAGAGATATTACTTTTGAGCTGCTTGTTGAATTTGTCGTTGAACTCATGTCGTCTTCATAAGAATATCTGGCAAGAAACATTTTATTATTCAAATCGTTTTTTCTTTTCTTCAATTCAAACATTAAATACCCTTTATTTTTGCCGAGGTTACGAAATATTAAAGGTATCCAATATTCTAAAATTTCACAGGCTCTAGGACGGCGTGATGGGTCCACCTGTTTTTATGTTATTGTAAATGTTTTTTCAATATGTTTAACATTTTAAAGATACCAATTTATATACCTGCAACAAGTTACTAAGTAAACTTTTTAGTCCTGATGAATATCCTTTCGGCAAAGGCGTATAAGAACCCTGTAATTAATTAAAACAATTTGCCATCAATGTTATTATAATTTTAAAATAGCAATTTAAAATGGAATATTGTTTTGCAACTGTGGTTTGCTACTTATTCGCATGCACCTGAAAGAAAAACCACAAAAAGTCTAACGGGGTCAAATCACTCTATCTGGATGGCCAGTTCACATCACCTCCACGTGAAATAATCATAGACATGCTCGTTCCGAATAAAAAATATGCCATGTTCTGTTGAGTATGGTGTCCAGATCTTCTAAATCAGACCAAACGAAGTTGGCAATCATCGACCTATAGTGCTCGCCGTTGACAGTGATTGTCTGCCCAACATCATTCACAAAGGAATATGGGCCGTCAGCCCAAAAACCACATAAAAAAGTGACTTTTTCAGAATGTATCAGACGCTCTTGGATCTCATGTCGATTGGTATCGTCCCAAATTCGACAATTTTATTTATGCCCGTAGCCACGTACATCCAGGAATGAGCCTAATTGCTGAAGCTGATTTTTCGATGGCAATTAGGTTCAGTTGCCAATTGCTCCAAAGCTCATTCAGTGAACGCACATCGTTGTCTATGGTCGCCTATTATGATTTTGTGAAACAGACTGATTAAATGTCTACGAACTTGACTGATCAACTGTCGAAATTCGGAACTCCCTGTAGGCTATATACATATATACTATGCATGTATTTATTTTCGTTGTTTCAATGTTTTTGTTATGTATTTATATTTTTTTTTTATTAATTTTGTATGTACTTACGCTCATTATTTTACCCACGAGTTCGGAAAGATTTGTTGCTGCAAAAGTTTTACGTAAACAACACATTTCACCTAATATACAGCCTAAAGCCCACATATCGCTTTTATGATCATATTCCTTTCCCTCACACTAAAAAGATATTGCAATTAAATATTTTTAACTCAGTTATTACAATAAATAATGTATTAATTACCATTTCGGGACTGAAATAATATGGTGTACCCAAAACTGTCTGAGCATGTATTTTTGTATTCATTATCTTCGATATACCAAAATCTCCAATTTTAACAATGCCTCTTTTATTTAGAAATACATTTGCTGTTTTTAAATCCCTATGGAATAAAATATTTTTTATAAATTCATAATAGCTTCATTCATTAATTTCATTATGGTTGTCGAATTCAATTCATACCGGTACACTTGGTATTAACGAAAAATAAACTGCTGTACCACCATTATAGGTGTTGGCGTTATAATAGGTTGAAATAATGGCCTTTAAAAAAAAATAATGGCCCGACTTCAAGAGAAATAAAAAATTATATTTTGTTGATAAGCACATCATAAATTCCGGGCGATATTGCATCGAACTTTGAATAGCAGACTTATTTTTGAAGTTATCGTTGAAGTTTTATTTTCATTATATCTTGCCGTAATTAAATTAGAAAACACGCCTTTGGCAACTTATCGCCAACTGAATACAAAAATTCAAGTCTACTTCGGCCTTCCATTATGTAATTATTTGACTTGCTATACATGGACTTTTATATTACGTATGGAAAGCAAGAGATTAGTATAATAATAGTAATCATTACGTTATATTCTAATTTACAATCAAATTAATCTAGAATAAGATTTAAAGGAAATATCATGAGGACTTTGAAACCACGAAATACTTAATTTGCCATTAAGCTTTGCAAATATTGAACCTCTGAGGTTTAGTTGGATACCTGATAAATTCCACCTTGTGCCAATCAGCTGTATTACATATATATACATAGATGAATAAATTTTGAGTTCTAGTCTAAAACTAAAACAGATCAAGGTACCTAAAAAGGCCCACTCGATCAAGACATAATACCCTGGACATGTCATGTAGGAATCATTTCCTAAAGATCTTACAGCTGCAAAGCAAGTTATAAACTATTTTCTCCTTTTCCACAGCATTACAGCTACAACAGTACTTATTAAGGTTAGAGGACGTGTACTTGTCAATGGACAAGTACAGTACCCGGAGGTCGAATTGACCCATACTTATTAAACTGAAGTCCAATCCGTCGGATATGATATTCAATCGACCAGTGGCCATTAGTTTATCCACCAGTCTGTATACATGCTCTCTACTGTGACCTAGAGCTAATGATTTACTTTACTGATTACTCTAGAAGTTTAACAATTAAATTAGAAATGAGGAGCTGGAGAACAAAAATAGACATGTACTTAGTAAATGATTTCTCTTCCTTTTTTATATCGTACTCAAGTAATATCTCATTTAAAACCTATTCGACCCTGCCTTAAAATATAATGAAAACTGACTTCTCAACCAAAACCAGATATTCGTTCCTAACAGTTGAATAAAATCAAATAGTTCTTTTATAGCCAATGTTTAAAAAAACCAAAACCAGTCTTGAGTTCAAGGTTTGACTAAATATTCGTATGAAAGGAAAGAGAAATTCTTGTTAGTATCTATCTATGTAGTTCAGTATTTTGCCTGTCCTGTAAAAAAAACAGTTAACAGGACTAGTTTGATTTTATTCGCCAGTTCCTCAAATACAACGTGTTACTTTGGAATTTCGAAAATATTATGAAATTTATGCAAGTTTTTTTTTATTTAATACGTCTTTTTACTTGTTTACGTATGTTATTTAAACTTTTACCCACTGATAGGATAATAAAACATTTTAATTCTTCATATCTACATACATATGTATATGCCTAAAACTACACTTACATCATTACTTACCTATGTAAGATATTTTCAGAATGCATATAATTAATAGCACTTGATATCTGCTCAAAAACTGCTATAACATAACGCTCTGGAAAGTAGTCTCTCATTTTACGTTCTCCTATAATCTGAGCTAAGGTGCCACCATCAGCATACTCCATTTCAATTAATAAAGTATTATCTTTGATAAAACTGCCCAAATAGCTAAAAATGTTTTTGGAAATAATTTTTTACTTTACGTGAAATTTTGGTACGTATTATGTTTTGTACCTGATAATATTTGGATGATGAAGTTTTGAAAATACTTCCACTTCGTTCATGGCCAGATCCCTTTCCGATGGTGTTAAGTCATTGAGATTGATTTGCTTAAACACAACATATTGATTGTCACTTTTACGTCGATATAAGACCGCTATACCGAATGAACCCTGACCAACCACTTTCAATTTATCATAGTTATTTAACTCTGTGCCGGCTGCTTCCGTTGATTTACGTGTGATGAGGCTATTATTATCGGAACCAGTTTTGCTTACTATAACCACATCAGCCTCTGCAGAGTCTATAGTCTCTTCATGATTTTCTGTTAAATTACTGGCTGTATTGGATATGGAGAATACTGTGGTGGGCTTAAGATAACCATTAAATGTGGCGCGTTTTTTATTATTTTTTGTTGCCATTATAATCGATGAAGAAGTACTAGAAGTAGATGAATCCGATACTCGCCCATTGAATATGGGTAAAGATGAAGCTTTTGCTTTTATTTTTTGCATTTTTATTAATACAATTTATTTTTTTTTTATAAATTAATTAAATTTGATTGAAAACTTTGTACTCTGCTCTTATTTGCTTATAGAAAAATTTCGACCACCTTGAAGTTGTGGTCATTTTAATTTCAATTTCGTTACCTAGCAATAATGCAACTAGTGATTATAAACAATTTTTTATAAGCATTCCAGTTTTATTTCTGTAAGAGTTAACACGAGTTGGTGTGTTTTAAAATTGCAGTAGAAGTTTATTGACCTTTTATACACTTAAAGAAATTTGACGACACAAACGCAGAAGACCAATGATGGACCAGAGGCCAAAGCACAACTTTGTGAATTTTATTCGATGAAAAATTTTTTTTTACAGTCTGACTACTGGACAGCGATTATAGGTTCGATTCTTTGCCTTTAAATGCAAAACTAAAATGTATTCGTTCGCAGGAACTACTGGATGAGTTCTTATATTGCTTTTCACAGTAATTAAATAACAAGCATGTCCTGAAAGTAGCACAAAAGAAGTTAGGCAAAACTGGTTCACAATTTCAGCTTAGAAAATGCAGGTCCTTCTCTAGGTGCATATAAATTTCAGGATATAAATAAATTCTGTTAAAATTTGTATTCAATTTCAAATTGCTCTTTACAGTTTCATATAAGATTAGCAACTGATCTGATTGTAATCCAATTTCATATGTTTTGCAATCAAGGTTCAATATTGCCTTGGGTATATATAAGTTGAAAAACTTAATATTTTTCTCTTCGAATCATATGGTCACAATAAGTTATTTGTCGAACATTAAGAGTCAGAAGTAGTTTTGGTACATGTATGTTCGATCCATGATTGTTCGGCTCTTCTGCTTGTCCACATTAAACTAAACTTTCCGGATGGCTCAAGTAAAATGTCTTTAGTGTTATTGATTCCATCAAGTAAAGCCGTAACGGACTACTATTCGAAAACTTCATATTAGAAATGAGGTTCTGATCATCTCTACTCTGCTGTGAGCCAAACCCCTAATCAAATTAAACTGTGCTAACTTATAAAGCGAATGACGTCAATACAAAGAGTCTCTTGCAGCTGCAAAAGTGTAATGAAACAAGGCATATTTGTTTGTAATTACATATTGTATTTTATTGAAATGTTTTACAATTATTTAATAATTTTTTTTATAATTTTTTTAGAAAATTATCTATGAGACTCACTTGTCATATATAGAGTTAATAAAAATCTCACTTATATGTATATATTTAAGATTATATAGATTTTATTTTATATCGATTTAATATTTTAATACTACATTCATATTTTGCATGTATTAATATATTAATTTTTTTTGGTTGTGATAAAATTTTAATTGACAATAAAATAATATGTCAAGAAATATTGATATTTACATACATGTATGAATTTTATAAATTAAAACGATTTTTAATAAATTGGCAAAATAAATAAATGCATAGCCGGAACTGAAACAAAAGTAGTTATGTTTTTTATATTATAGTTTAGCATTTAAAGAAATAAAATTGATTACTATTATTCGATGGGTTGTTTTGTTAGCATTTTTTTATTCCAGATTAACTAAAAGTTTCTTAAGAAATCTATTAAATTCAAAATTCCAATTAATTTTGAAGGATAATAGTATAAGAGTCCTTTTAGCAAAAATATGCTTTCAAATACTTAAAATTTAAATTATTGTTACTATTTTTTTTTTTTTTTTTGAGAATATTAGTTGTTATGGATATATTTATTATTCTATGTTTTGAAGCTCTATGGTAAATTTAGCTTTAAGAAAATATTTTTTGGTATTTTTTTTATTCTTAATCTTATATCTACAAAATTTGTATGCAGTGCTGTGCAAAATTTCTGAGCGTTTTATTATTAAATATATTTTGAGTTGTTTTAATACTATAAAATTAATAATTATATTTTTATTGATTACAAATGCTTTAAAGCAAAAAAATAAATAGGATGTAATTTAAAATAAGCACAAACAAATTTCCCGTTTGTTCTGTAACTTAAATTTTAAAACAAAACTTTAACTTTCATTTAAACGAAATTTATGTTAAACAGAACTAAAAAAAAATACACGATGTTCTTGAGCGGAATTAACACGTTTCATACTTTCTGAAAAATTGGTCTTTATGTATAAATTTTGTTCTAAATCCAATTAGTGCGGTAATAAAAAATGCAAGCTTTTATTTTAAATATTTTTTCAATTTTAATTTTCATAACTTAGAACTATACTGTTGAGCTCTACATTTTGTGAAATTATCGTGCAGATCCTTTATAAAATCGAAATTAGGAAGTTCTGTTATTAAAATTTTTACGCTATAAATTTTTGTAATATACGTTTTTAAATTCGAAACTAATTTTCTAATTATTTAATCCCTAAAAATAATGAAAGGGCAAACATATTTAAATTAATTCGCAATATAATTCTCTATAACTTTTGGATTGGTTTTCTTGAAATTTTAAATTAAAAATCTAATAAAAAAAAACAAAAAATTCATTATTACGACAAAAATGCATTATCTGTATTTTAGAAACCAAAATAATTTGTTTTTTTTTTCTTTTTTGCTAATTTTCAACCCGTTTTAACGCATGTAACATAATTAAACCTGCTGAGATAATATTTTGGACAGTGTTTTTTGCATCTACATTGCTAAACTTATTTGAAAGTATTAACCTCTTAATTTAACATAAATTTAACAGGAACAGCGATTTGCTTCCGATAAACTGGCAAGACTAAATGTACCCAAACCATTGGAGCCTGGTGATTTTTTCTCTTGGGGTTTATCATCATTATCAAAATTTTCACCCTAAAACAAAGCATAAAACAAAAATGCTTATTTCAAACATTTGCGTTCAAAATGTACTAAAGTACCCTTCTCTCTCTTTGTTCTCGTATTTTACGAGCCAGCGCTAGAAAAGCATCTTCTATGTTGATGTTATTTTTACAAGAAACCTCAAAGAAAGGCATATCAAAATTTTCCGCAATCTACATATAAAAGATATTGTTTATTTACAAGTTTTAAAAAACGATTTTAATTTTGTATACCTTCTCTCCTTTTTCTTTATCCACCATTCTTTGTGTAGCCGAGCATTCACATTTATTACCAGCCAAAACTTTAACTACATCCGGAGAAGCATTCTATAGTTAAAAATATAAGAAAATGTTTTAAAAATTTGGTTTTTGTTTAAAATTGAATAATACAGTCTCACTTCTTGTATATTTCTTAACCAATATGATAAATTATTGTAGCTTTCTAAATTGGTAACATCGTACATCAGTAATATGCCCATTGCACCTCTATAATAAGCTGTCGTTAAAGTTCGAAATCTCTCTTGTCCGGCAGTATCCCAAATTTGAAGTTTTATAGGCACACCATCCAAGTTGATCAATTTCTGCTTAAAATCAATACCTATTAAAGGAAAATAAAACATTAGAATGCTAACATTTCAACATAAAGAAATTAAAGTATGAATTTATATTTCGCTAGTCAAGTTGAGTGTCTTATGCTCTATGACACAAAGAAATATTTTCAAGACTTATTCTTAAGAACCAGAAAATAAATAATATTTATCAATCAAAGCTCATTGATTGAGGTGAAGGGACTAAAAATTAATGTCACATTTGGCCTGCAGGCAATCTCTCAATGGAGTTGTGCGAATAGGGCGATTTTAATTACTGTAAGACTCAATATGGCTTGTTGACTCATATACATATTATATGAAACTGTGGATGCTATAAATATTGAGAAGCTAGAAACTGATGATGATCTGGTATATTCTGGTCGCGAAGAGAAGAAGGCAAATGTGCTTATTAAAGACAGTATAGTCTTATTGATTCATTAGCGAATGACTGCAATGTAGTTTATGTCTCACAGTTTTATCGATAAAACAATGGAAGGTGCTTTATTGAAGTATTGAGAGCATTTTCTAAAAACGAATACGTTTTCGTAGTACTTGTATATCTAGTGTATGGTATCTTCATTCGTAGTCGATTGACCAGTGGAGTGCGCAAAATTTAACTGCGTAATCTTCAAATATAACGTCCATAATGAATAATTTCCTCTTTTCATCCTTCTACAATCTATGTATATAACTAGATCCAACACGATTGCATGTATAGTAGTCATCCTCAGAAGGTTAGTTGAATATAAAAATAAATTCATATGTTATTAAAAAAGGTATATGAAATTTTGTATTAATTTTTTTAATATGACTTTAAAATAATTTTCAATTGATTTTCAATTGTTCTTGTGGATATTTTGGTCATAAGTCAGCGAAAAACTGTTCTGTATGGAATACGAAACCCGCGTACATCGAATTGCAGAAATTCCTAATTCAAAGCCTTTGTCGTTGGCATGTATTCATTACATTGTAAAATAGAAGAGGTTTTGAAGAAGAAGCATATAAGACAGTGTTTATCCTACAATCTGCTATATATATGTATATAGATCCAGCCCTTATAGAAATAACTGGCAATAACGTTGTAGACCTTCTCCATTATCACGATGAGTTTATTACCGGCGGACCGAATTTGTATATTTATAACTTCTACTACTGTCGATTTGGAACCAATACACTGAAAAAAATTTCAACTTGATGGTATTTATAATTGGAGAAATGTTACGTTACTAATTTGCTTGACATCAATCTATTACATACATATGTATGTATATATTTTGTCCAAATGTTTACTGTAAATTATTTCAACAGTTGTGGGAAATCTAATTATGTTTCGATTGGTTTATGTTATATAGTATGTAATATTATTAAAATATATTTGGTAACCATTTTTATAAGGAACAATTGGCAAATTAGTAGGAAACCAATACATTTCATCAGTTAAAATAAGCTATCTACATATGTATGTATGTATGTCTATTTATTTGTATGTTTTAATTAATTCTATGTTTCAATTTATGGTTATCACATACTTACATACACACACAAAACACAGAAAAAGAGGATAATTAAATAATTATTGTCAATAAGTCTTAATTGCAATAAATATCAAAAAAATAGTCTACTTATGTAAAGTTGTACGTATGGAGAAACCATAAATAAGAGAATAAGAACTTACCAATGGTGGAGATGTATGTGTCATAATACTTTTCATCACAATATCTGTGAACGATACAAGTTTTACCGACATTAGAGTCACCTAGAACCAATACCTTATAGGTGGCTACAAAATCCAGTGCCATTTTGTACTTTTAGTTGGAGTTTTATAAAGGACAACGTCACAACAGATTTAAACAAAATTTGCGAAAAAATGTAACTTGTTTGTTAGTTGTATATTTGTAACTGTTTAAGAAATGATTTTCTTTTCTTTTTCAAAAACAAGTTCAAACAATTTTATAGAATATTTAAGAAGACATTAAGTTTAAGTTATTAAATACAAAATTCTTCCTTTTCTAAAGTATTTATCTGTATTTTATTTTATAATTTATTTTACTTAATAAATATTTATTTTTCTCAACTTTTTTCGGCACTTTCTTTTAGCTAAAGTATGATTCAACTCTGATTTTTTTTTCTGCTCTAATCGTTGTTTGTCGTTGTTCTCGTTGAAAAATCAATATCCTTTTTGTTTGGCTGGAAGGGAGGTTTTGAACAGATGTTATTGTCTTGACTTTTACTTCATTCCATTCAAAATTTTTTTTTTATTTCTGTCTATTATTTCATGTTTGTTTTTTGGGGTTTGTTTACGTCTTATTTTCTCAATTTTACTACCTGTAGAGAATAATAACGGTAAACATATGATGTTAGGATTATTTTGGAAGTTTACTTTAACTCACACTTTTTTGTATTAAACATTCTGTATTGAACCGTATTTTGTATTTAAAAAAGTTTTCTTAAATTAAACCACGTTAGAAATTTAAATTTTATATCTACTTTCAATTACATTCTTACAAACATATGCTTAAATAAGATAAAGATAGCATATTTCTAATTTTATAGAATTGAGAAGCTTGTTCGAAGTCCTGTCTAGTAAAATATGTAGTAATGGTCAACTATTACTATTTAAAAATTAAATAAGATTTTCAGATTTATTAAAAAAATTTTAAGTCTATAAATCTTAACTCAAAATGCTCGAAGTGGTGAGTCCTTTTGGAGCCAAATAATAATCTTGAATTGAATTGAATTCTTTATTTGAGACTTTCTTCTTTCTTGAATACAATTTCCAAATTAATAACAATAACGATATGTCAAAAATTAGAACTATTATAGTCTTATTCTAATTTCTATAATAAGAATATGCGACATGTTTAAATGAAATTTTCGTAATTGTGGGAAGGCACGAGGGTCAAGGAGAACTGAAGAGTTGCTCAATTTCTTCCACTATTACTTGCAGAGAAGATCCGCATAAATTAACACTTAAAACTAAATAACAAAATACTATAATAATCTTAAATAATAAATTTCTTATAATTAAAGAATTTTTTACCTTTTTCGTTTCTTTAACTAATATAGAGCTGAAACAAGTCCTATCTCTTTTTTCAAGTTTCAATAATAAAGTTTTTCAGCTAAGTAGGTAATTGGTGTACAATAGCAGGACCCATTATTATAGCGGGTTAATTTATCGTTGACTATAAACGACGCCCTCTGTAGGCAAGTGTAAATCAGAATACCAAAGCAAATCTTAGAATTGCATAGGCCTTTAACTGTTGCTTATTCTCTTAATTTTGGTAGCCACAGTCTAATAGTGCTGGCGTTCTAGCAGAGAGCTCGTGAGTTCAAAACCCAGCTCTGGCATCTTGAACAAAAATATTTTTGTGGCGACAATCTCTCGGCAGTCTTCCAAAACTAAGTAATTGCCTTAAAAGAGATTATCAAATCTGTCCCTCAGAGTCGAAGTTAAACTGTAAGACTCGCCACACATGGATAAAATTAACACGAACAATATATGACTAAATTGTTGAGATGGCCAATAAAGTAAAATAATTTGTTATTCAGACGACTGAAAAATGCAAATGCATTATGAAAATGGCAACTATAATTTACCGGTTAAACTTAAGAATGAAATGTGCTGCCAAGTTTCTAAAATTATACTTTTTATTACAGTTCTAAATCCATTGAACATTTTTATCAAACAGATGTTATGTTCTCTGTGTATACACAGTCACAAATTATTTATTATGTGTGTATGGGTGTTTGTATATTTTCGTCTTTTTAGTAGATGACTTTTTTTCGTGCAGACTTTAACTTTTAAACAAAAGTAAGAATATAAACAATTCATAGTGTTTTAAATAATAATCAAATTTTGTGTTGTTAGTTATAAAAACTTATCTTCTCTATAAATTACAGTGTATATTTTCTAATATTTTCACGCTGCCTGGATTTTTGTTATTTTCTTTTTATTACCATACTGTTTTTGTTTTTTTCCTTCATGGAAAACAAATAATTGAAATTATGGCCAATTACGATTATATAGCCGTCGCTCAAAGAGCCGAAGAAGAGGAAAATAACTTGAGAAACAACACACGACTCTGCTGCTGTGAGTACATTGACAATCATCAGCAAAGAAATCACTTATTGGCCTGCTGTTGCAATTGTCAGGATTTTGACTTGGCCTTTACCAGTTTTATAACTTGTCAACGAGTGAATCCACAAAATCAGCAAAACATGTTATTAACCTTCCAAGATAGATTACGCATACCATGGCGTGGTGGTGCCAAGCGTATTTCTATGGAAGCTGTCATACCGGGTGTAGTTGTTCCTTTAGTTATAGGGCTGTCTGCACTAAACGAAATAACGTCGTATATAATGTTGGGCACTACTATAGTATTTTTGATATATGCCCATCACTTTGTGAAACGTAATCATGTAAAAACCAAATTCTTTTTTATGTGGCTAATATGGTCGATGGTGTATCAGGTAATGGGTTTAGAATTTGCTTTGCCGCTATTGGAGCTTTTACCTGAGGAAAATTTCGTTTTGGTAGTGATGGCTTGTATAACCGTATATCTGATGTGGTTAACTCGCAGATATTCTCTATCATGTCAAGACTTACCCTCAAGGTCTACAGAAGACGATTTAGCTGATATTTCGGAAGCTACGGCGGCCGAAGAAGAGGAAGAAGCGGCTGCTCACACAGCTTTATTGATAGATAACGATTCACCACGAAAATCATTACACAATCGTGGTTCACATCAACATCAAACAAATATGTGTCACAACTGTCGTAAATACGTGTCAGCTCGTACCATTCATTGCCATGTTTGTAATGCCTGTATAATGATGCATAGCCACCACTCTTATTGGTTGGACTGCTGTATCGGTCAATACAATATACGATATTATACGGTCAGTATGATTATGGGCGTACTAACTTTAATATTTGGTGTTTATTTAACCCTCACTGCTATTTGCCATCCATTGCTTATTGGTCGACTTTGGAATATCCCAATTTCTATTCCAGACGATTGTAGTGAAGTATTTGTTGAATACACCATTGGCATATGTTATGTGCTATCTCTCTACGCCCTTATAATGATAGTTTATCAATTTTTTTCATTACTATTTCAATTATTTAAATGCACTCGAGATCCCGTACATTTCATATTTGGCGACATGTCACAACCGTTTTCAAAGATTTATAAGAAACTAAGTACATAAATTTGTGAATTTAGCATTAGACTAGACAACAAATCCTTGCACAAACTTCTAGCAACTTTTTTTAAATATTTTTAATAAGTGGATTAGAACTTTGCTTGCGTTGTTGAAAATCATAAATTGTATAATTATTTACGCCATATTTAAATTGCATTGGATTAAATTTACATATCTCAAAAGTTTATTGGAAAATAATTTTCAGAATTAACGTTTAATTTAAACATTTATGTTTTATAGTTATAAATCAAATACCAAAAACAAAATTTAAAAATTATTTCTATACGCAAATATTAAAAAATATACTTTTATTACTCTAGTTTTGTGGAACTTAAATTAAAATAAAGAAAAGAAAAAATGTTAGAAAATAAAATACAGAATAGTAAACTTAATATTTCCTTAACTGCAAGTTAACTTTAACAGTATTTGCTAGAAGTTTGTGTAAGATACTCTTTTGTTAAATGAAAAGTTTTCCTAGCGTTAAGTAGTACTTGTTTAGATTTACTTAGTATTCTTTTTGCTAAATCTTAATATTTTTTTTTATGAAAAGTTAATATATTATAGAAACTGTGAGACATAGAATTTTTTGTAATCATATTTATTGATTCTGTTTTTAATCTCAAGAACAATATTACTATAAATCTAGTCCTAACAATATGTAATGCTATTAACAAAAATATTACACATAAAGCTCAACTTAGACTTGGTATTAAGAAAATATTAAAAACGGCTATAATTATTCAATATATGTAATGAATTCCACAGGATGTATTTTGTTAATTTTCTGATTTATGTATGTTAAGAAAAATATAAAACGTGATTATCAACATTTGAAGGAAAAGCAAACAATTTAGGATACTATACAAACTATAGATGTAATAGCACAACATTAAAAGCGTCTAGTTTTTACTTTAATTAATTTGAAGCAAAGTTTTATAATAATTTGTAAACTTAAGTTGAGTTACGTTTAAATTGCATACATACTGAATACATACGTTTATTATTAGTATTGCGGTTTGTTTTGTTAAAATCTAAAAGTATTAAAGTTTATTTTTTTTTTTTTTGTATTAAAATTTATTTTTACAATACTATTTTTGAACTTTAGCAAAGCTAAATTAAGGTATTTCTTGGTACTAGAGAATTAAGCTTAATAGAATGAAAATAATCTAACTATTGAGGGAATTAATAAACCTATAAGAAATAAAGATTTAAAATAATTAAACAATTTAAAATCGTCAATTTCTATTAATTTTCTAACATTATCATCATATGCCTTCGACTGAATGAGCTAAAAATTCGACATATTTTACAATAATGATCGATAATTAATAAAATTAACTTTAAATTTTTGATCCACAGATGTGAAAATATCCTAAAAATTGCAACCAGCACTTGAGCTAATGCTATTTAATTAAGGGGATAATAACGCATCAACAATTGTAGAGCGATTATTATAAATTGTTCATAGAATATAGAATATCTAACAGTGTTTGAAATATGTTACTTGATGAAACAAATTTAATCAATCATAGCATTGCATCCTTTTAAACATATCGTTACTAAAAAGCAAATAATAGAGAATGTTTTGTTGTTTGTGAACAAATTTCATAAAGTTTTTAGAGTTATACTACAAATATAACAGAGTTTATTGCAAAGATGAAGATAGTGTTGCTATATCACGTATTCCATGTGATATACGTTACCACAAAGTGTTTTCACGATTTCTCTGAAGCTTATATGGAAAAAATTAAATAAGGCTAGAATTAACGAACGATATTCACTCAAAAACGCGTGGCAACTTAGTTCAAATATCAGACAATCATGATCACAGTCAATTTGAAAGCAGTCAAGGCAACATATTCAAATATGACTCGATCTTATTCGAGTAGTCTGTGATGTTAATTACTTCTAACAATGGCTGCTATCTATATTCTCAATTTATAGTATTTTTTGCATGTGGATATCCAAGTGTATTTTGGTTGCTTTCCAAAATGGACTCAATAGGCTTATTACCAAAATCAATACCCATTGCAACTCACCAGAAGGATGAAAGTGATATATTTTCTAAATTTCTATATTGCAACTATTTTAATCAAATCGGGTGCGATTACTAGATCCAGATGTCAAACATTTAAAAAATCCGTTTCCTAGAGATTTCCAATGGTGCTTTTAGTTTGGATTTTTGTGTATCTATTGGCACATCGATGTCCGATGTCAACCTATCTAAGGAGAGGGTATACCTAGAAAAAACAAAATTTATTACTCGGAAGACCCAACATTGCCTTAAAATCTCTTATTAAACAATTAACAGTAATCACATCACAATGCCTATTGGATTCCAATGAGTAAAAGTTAATACGGAAAATCCTTAACTTTTACAAAAGTAAAATTATCCGTATTTGAAAAAGCCTATGCTTAAATGTTCTTAAACTTTATAGTATTTGTATACAATCTGTACTACTAACTTTTACTAATATTTATTCGTTTAGACTTAGAAATAGCAGTAATAAGGTTCAAAATTCCAAAGATTTACATCTCTGTTATTCTCTAAAAAATACCAGTACTTCCTAAACTTTAATAGTATATCTAAAACAGCTGTTGGTCAACTAACAACAACAGTATTTATTTTGGAATCGAAAATGTCGCAAATTAGACGTGAGGTAATATTCTAAATAATTATTTATTTTACGAAATTATTAATGAAAAATTTCTATTAGGTAATCAAGGCATTTAAGAAATTACATCGTACAAGACAGCTCATTTTCGCTGGGGATGAACTGGCTTTAAAAGCTGGGCGTGGGGAAATAAATGACCGGTTCAAGCAAAATAAGAATGAAACGAATGAGGAAAATATCAAAAAGGTATGGAAAGCTTTAATTTAACAAACGGGATTATTTTCCAAATCATTGACCAAAAATCAATTTCAGATGCTACAGTTGGCTCTAGATGTCGATAAGGAGTTACGCACTAATGTTATACAAGCTAAACAAAAGGACGAAGGTGTATATGGTAAGCTATTGGCAATGTACGTAGTATTGTGGTTAATATAAATAATAATTGCTTTTAATTAGAATTGCGTATCACTCCTGAAACTACACGTCTTGATAACTTTCCATTCAATCCTGAAGCTATAATAAAGCCCCCACGACGCAAAGGCAAGACAGCAGCCACAAATGATGGCGGAAGTGGTTGCAGCGGTACTTTAACCCCTGCTGAAAAATAATGACTATTTTTACTCGATAAATCAAATTTTTAAGTTAAATTAAACACTTTTATGGGAATATTCATTCTTTATTTTTTATGTTTTCTTGTTTTTTTAGACTTTGACTTAGATTTCTTTCGCTTAGATCTCTTAGATTTCTTCTTCTTGCTTTCCATCTCCGATGAACTATCCGTCTCACTAGACGAAGATGTTGAAGAACTCTCTGTAGAAGATTCACTTTCAGAAGAAGACTCTTCACTGCTGCTAGAATCGTGTTTTCTTTTCTTAGATTTCATTTTTTGTTTTTTATGTTTCTTAGACGTTTTAGAAGCATTTTCCTTGTTGTACCCTGTAGATAAACTTGATCTTGTTTCCTTTTTATCTACAGATGTTTCATTATGTTTTCGATGTGTATGCCCGTAACGACTTCTCTCTGATTCACATCTGTCATTATATTTTCTTTCAGAATGTCTATCATTCCGTTGTGTCACTGGAAAGTAACGTTCATTGCGTTTTCCTGCATAACTCTTATCGCCATCCCTCGTTGCTCTTTCATTTTTACTATATCGTTCCGTTTCTCGCTGGCGAGATCTTGACCTTTGCCTTTGTTTTTCCTGTTCTCGGTGGCGTTCCTCTCGAGCTGCACGTCGCTCCACCGATGTTAGTCGCTCTTTTCCTCGTGATCGAGAGCGGGATCTTCTTCGATAATGTTCCTCACGATTCCTTCGATCTCCTGTCGGTGAGAAGTTCCGATTCTTTTTGTAATTCCTTTGTTTGTCAGTGGTATTTTCTCTTAAATTATTAAAGTCTAGACCTTTACTATCTCCTTCTATGCCTCGTCCTTTGCCTCGCCATTTTACTTTTGATACAGATTGCGAAAAGTCAACATGAATACGTCGATCGTCAATTAAAACATTATCCATTTTGAAATAGGCTGCTTCACATGCTTTTTGATTCTCAAATTCCACAAATGCATATTGTAGAGAATCTCCAGTTTTACGATCCCGAATAACCTCACATCCTTTAACCTTTCCAAATCTACTGAAGATGATTTCCAAGTCATCATCTGTTGTAACAGGATTAAGTTTGCAAACAAACAAAACATTTTCTGGAGGCGCCATTTCAGCATCAGGCAAATCTCCAACTATTTCTAATATTGTCGCTCTGGCTTTAGCTTCTCGCTCGGCCAGCATTTCCTGAATTTCTTCCATACTCTTGCCTTCAGTATCGTCAATATCTTCATCAGCAGCAATTCGGCCATTCTTTAACCTCTCCGCACTTGGCGAAGGCGATCGACTAGGTTCGCGAAAACCCCTTGGATCGGGAAACGGATCTTCTAATATGACCGTATGTGTTATTCTGATATCTTGATAAGGGCGAAAATTTTCATCGACTATTGCTTCATTAAGTTGTCTCAATACCTCATGGCCCTCCACTACTTCACCAATAACGCAGTGCTGTCCATCCAAAGAGGTTAGATTCTCACCAAGCGTGAAGAAAAATTGGCTTCCTACTAAATGTTTTCCTGCTCCTACTAAAGATAAAAGACCAGCAGCCGTGTGATGTATTTTCGGTAAACATTCCGCTTCAAAGAATCTCTTATGGTGGCCTTCAACGACACCCCATATCGAACTACCTCCATCACCAGCTCCGGTTGGATCCCCTGTTTGGGCTATAAAACCCTGTTCAATTGTATGAAAGAGATTGTAATTGTAATACTTTAATTTACACAGTTTCATAAAATTCAAACACGCAATAGGTCTCTCCTCAGTGAAAAGATCGACGGTCAGATCACCAATTGTGGTTTCGATGACCACGGACATTGCTTTTAGTATATTGTCACTTTAGCTTAAAAACTTTCTTTATTTCCGAATAAAATATAAATAAGCAGAAAACACCGACCACCCCTGTGACAGAAACTATCAATTAAACTTTATAAAACAGGGATGTTATTGCTGATAGTATTATGAGAATAATTGCACTGCCAGAGGTTCTAAAATGTGTTTGGATGATTTTAATGGCCGTTATGGGAAAAAAGTTGGAGTGCTACATTGCTCTGGCAGCAAATTAAGACTCTTTATACAGAACTGTTTGTTCTTTTTATATTCTTTTATTTATTTTTTTATTATTTTCTATTTTATTAAAAATTATTTATTTTTCTTTTGGTTTTTCTTTATTTGTTAAAAATATGAATTGATTTGTACCATTGGAACTCTGTCTGGCAACATTGGTTTTCTACACTAATGAAATCAGCTGTAGCAGACAATTTTTTTCTTAATGTTTTTTCAGCTGAAGTTTTAGTTCAATTCTGTACGCGTAGCTGTGAAAATTCGGGAAAATTGTTGTTGTTACATGCTTTCGGAAAGTTGAGAAAACAAGTTCTCTTATAAATAAAATACAAAATTTTGGATATTTACAGTAACATTTTAAACGATAGTTGGCAAAATAAGTCAGAAAAGAAAATATTTCTATTTTATTGATTGTTATTTATAAAAAAAAAAATAAACCAGAATTGAATGATTTAAATAGTCAGAAAATCAAATTAAAAAAAGATTAAAGAGCAGATAAAAATGTTGTAGAAACCACTGGAAATAATATAAAAGAAGCATGTCCTTTATGACAAATTAAAAAGAATGGAATAGAAAAAGGGAAAATCGTTAAACGCAAAAGAGCAACAACAACAACAAGTGTCTTTAGAAATCCGTGACGAAAAAGAGAAACGTGTGGAAATAAAGCAAAGCTGAAAAAAATACTCCTGCTGAGTTATATTGTTTATTTTTGATTTTTGTGTATAAGTTGTGTGTGTGTGTGTTTAATCTACACATATTAATTAATTAAAAAATAGCTAATTAAACTGGCAAATTTGGGAGAAAAATATCAAAAATACTTCAATAATATGGCAGAGGATGAAGAGGAAGAAGTTACGGACATCAAATTACAAATATTTCATAATACCGTACGGGAGCACATTGTAAGTGAAAATAATGAATCCATTAAAAATTCCATTTCAGAAAAATGTGCGGATATTTTAAATACTTTCTTTAAATCAGTATTTGCATTTAGTCACGTTTTTAATTTCTATTTCGAGAACACCATCATTATACATTAACACAATGGTAGAAGTAGTTTAGCTTTCGATGGTGTGTAAAAACAAGTCCATCAAATTGTTTTTGTATACGTTCTAGTTTTAAAGACGCCACCAGGTTTTGAATATGCAATGTTATTAAATGGCTTTAGCATTATACGGAAAAACGGCAGCTGCTTTATTGGCACGAGATTCTTTTTCGATCTTTTCTGTCCTTGAAAAATTAGAGTACGATTTTAGTGGTGGTTTACTCTTCAAATTACTGTTTGGCGTGAGGGAAAATAATTATATACAGCTGCTCGTTATTTATTTATTTTTCATTGTTTGAAATATTTGTTTTAAACTCAATATTCAATTTCGATGTTAAGCTTATTCATATTAAGTTTCCATTAATTGAGCTAGCATTAGCTGACAACTACTACTTCAATAAATTTACAAATTAAACATTTTCAGGAAATTTTCAACGGAAACAAGGAACTTAGTTTTATTGTCAAATGATTACCTAGGTTATTTTGGTCCTTTCTATTGTATATTGTTACAAATAAATCTTATATGTATATGCCCACTATTATGCGACCCCTACACGTTGCGATTGTACAATAAATTGTAACGTTGGAGAGCTGTTTGCTCGTTGGTTGTTTGAAGATCCAGCGATGTTTGTTGGGTTTTTTTTCGTTTTTTATATTGTAAATTTCTTGACATTTTGGCTCGAAAGTTTGGCTAATTTCTAAAAAACAATGGTTTGAATTTTTTACAATACATCACTTTAGCGATTCTCTCTGAAAGTATGCACTTCTAAAAAAACGTATTATGTTTGACCCTATCTCGATAAATCCATTTAAATATTTTAAAATTTTAAAATATTAAAAGCAACATATCAAATGCTTTTAAAGGAAAACTTTAAAAACTACTATAAATGAAGTTATGTTATGACACACAAGTACAAAATAATACATACATACATATATGCATATATTTTCGTATGAAAATCAATCCAAAAAGTCCTAAGCTATCTTTAAAAAACTTTATTTTGCATCAAAATTTTGGTAGGTATTTTTAGTTTTAGGAGAGTAAAATATTGAAATGTTAAAAAATCGATTTTGAATTTTTTTGCAATTAAGGGCCCTTTAGATTGAAAATGACGATATAAAGATCTGTTCTAAACTTTTTTAAATAAGATTTTAAATATATGTATGCACTATGTACATATACAATATATGTAGGTATGCATGTACATGCATATACCTATACATTATTATCAACTGCAGCATAAAAACTAGGGAATTTTTATTCGTATCATTTAATTAATTTAAAGTCATTGAAAGTGGAAAATTTAATTTATTGGTAAATGGCTGACCAGTTTGCTTTAATTTAACTTTCCTCACAATAGGAGTATATAGAAATATTTTCAATGATCGTATGGCAGAAAAAGGTATTTTTTGTTGTTATATTTTAAGTAAAAATTTTCATTGAAAATACTTATACTTTTCCAGCTTTTTGCATTAACTGAGTAAAATACAATTACATACTTAAAAGTAAAACCATAAAAATGTCATTTATGTCTTTCTTTTTTGTCGTACTGATAAACAAATAAGTTTCTACTAAAAAGTTGTATTATTTAAATGGTCATAATTTTATATTTTTTTCTTTTCGTTTATGTCTGTATTCGTCTTTATTGTTTTGTCCAAACTGACGTAATATATTTTCATAAACAGCCGTCATTAATCAACAATTTTAAATATGTATATTATTTGTGATGCTTGAAGAGTTTTTGCTTATTAAACAGACAAACAACTTGAAGATTTTTAAATAAAAATATTTTAAAAATAGGAAAACAAATTGAAGTAATAGACATACGAGCCAACATGGCCATATCTTGTCTTGTGCCACTTGAGAGTTACTCTATGGTTTTATCTCATATTTATCGTGCAGCTATATTTCATATAAACAATAACAGAATTTACAAAGTATGAAAATTGTGGACGTACATACATATATAAAAAACAGTCTCCAGTCTTTTTAAAAATATTTATAAAATTCCAACAACAATTTTGTAAACAATAGAATGGTTTTATTTTCACATACATTTTTAATTTATCATATATGATTTTCCTAACAGTATTAAACAAATTTAGAGGTAGGATGTAATAAATCTTCTTCAGGAATAGCATAAACAATTGATTGGATACGCTTAGAAAACATAATATGTAGTTATGTAATAAGAAATAGTGATAGCATTTGGGAAAAAAGCAAAACTTCAAGATTTTTAATTTTGATTTTATATGTAGCTTGTTTCATGCTAAATATAAAACATTAGAGTTGTTAGTATGTATATAATCGCTTGTGTGAATGCCTGCTTCAACGAAATTAATTATTTTTCCAATTAATATCTTTTCTCATCTTTTTCAAATACATTTTTGTTTTAATTTAACATTATAATTTTATTGCTTTCTTGTTCATACAATCGTGAAATATGTATGTATGTATGTACATACATACTTATATTTAGTATATGTTTTAAAATGAAATTGTCTGTACAATAACATGAAGTTCAATAATTTTTGCTGTTTTCACTTTTAGTGTTGATTGGACCACGTCTTTTGTTAAAAAAACATATTTAAAAATTCTTTTTGTAGATAACAAAAGAAACATTTACAAATCAATGTTTTCTAGATATTGTTGATTTAACTTGTAATATGTCTGTGTATACATACATATGTACATGTATGTACGTAAATATGTATTTATTCTTTTTTTTAAACCAATTGAAATTCCTTTGAAAAATATTTTGATGTGTGGAAAAAATCGATCTTACATGTGTCTATTTCCAAGTTCCATGAATTGCTAGATCACCGCAGCCTGTTTTACATTTGTATTCCGTTAATGTTTTCGCATGTGCATTAGAGCGACTCAAGTTGTATGGAAGCGAAATTCGTGCAAAGTGTACCGCCCTCAAAATTAACATTTAAAAACATTTAAAATATTTCGGCTCCAGCTTTGACCTCTCGTGAGCTGGACCATTTTGAAAAAGGGTCTATTTTTGCATGTTTTGTTAATATGAGAATCTGTTTCCTTACCAACATATATAATATGTACATATATCATAAGAAAGGTTTTCTTAAGGCGCGTCCAACAGTGTATACAATTTGTCCAAGGACGATCATCCATTTCCTTTTTTAAGGATATTCTGTAAAAAAGAACGGTTTTTTAATTTTTTGTTCGGGGTTGTTTGTAATAATAATGCCACATTAACATATTTTAATCTTTAGTCGATTTAATTAAATTCAGCTTTTTTTGAAATTCGCGCTAGTTCGCGTTTTGACAAAAATACAATGGGGTGGTAACCCCAAAAAGACCAAGGTTCATTTTTAAGAGGGTACATCGAGCACTTTTATTGGTGAGTCGCTCTAATGTACATACCAACGAGTTTTAAACGACGTGATATTTGTCTCACCCTCTTCCAACTCGCTATTCAATATCATCTTTAGAATCAACAGTTTGCAATAATGCTGCCTAAATAGCAGAAGCAGTTTAGAGCTTCTAAGTTTTACTTGTTGATACAGAATTAGTCACCTCTTGCCTTATCAATACGTAATATTTTTGTCTTGTCAGTGTTTATCTTCAACCCAACCTCTTCTGTTAGATTTAATTACTGTTGCAATTTGGCTGAAATATCCTCGTCTGTCTTTAGGTAAAGCTCGAGCCATAATAAAGACAAGGTCTATGTGGAAGAGAAGTGGGGGCAGGATATATCCTCAGCGTACTCCAACAA
This sequence comes from Sarcophaga caerulescens, assembly GCA_927399465.1. Taxonomy (NCBI): domain Eukaryota; kingdom Metazoa; phylum Arthropoda; class Insecta; order Diptera; family Sarcophagidae; genus Sarcophaga; species Sarcophaga caerulescens. The sequence goes on along the minus strand of OV656872.1, from coordinate 116,651,572 downwards.
ATAAAATTGTAATACTGCACGCAAAGTTCATTGATGTATTTAAAATGAATTTCTGAAATGTATTGTGCATACATAAATAAAAACATTGCAATGTAAATTTAATTGCACATTTCAATGCCCACTTCAGAATATATGTGTATCATGTAAAAGATACCACATAAGCCTACTTAAATTGAAAAATGCAATAAAGAAATTTTAAAAGATATGTACATCGAGGCGTCATATAAAAATAAAATTTCCAAAAACAAAAACAACCTCAAGAAAATAGAAAGAAAATCAAGTAAAAAATAGACAAATTATTTATTTTAAAATATTTTATGATTTTATTTTTATTTTTGTACATCTGATTTGGTATTAACCCAACAACGTGTCAATATTTAATTTTGAAACGGTTTTGCTTATAAAGTTATGTTAGGAAATAGTGCCAAGGTTCATAATAATGAAATTATTAGATTAAATCTTTGATAATATTATTAAAGAAATGCCATTGCTTTATGCAGGTTGTCAAGCTCTTGATATTGAAAAATTTTAGGTATTTATAGAGAATTTTAGCGATAACAATGACTAATTTTGCTTATCTTTTGCCATTAGTAGAGCCTTTAAAGTTTTATTTAGTATTTCATAATTATTTATTTCTGTTTTTTTAATTACATGCCTAATTAGGGTTAAACGTAAAAGTTCATATAATGTCAATGACTTTAAAATTTATTCAAAGTATTGTACACATATCATACGCACATGTATGTACATACATATGTATGTAAAATTTCTATGTAAGATATTTAAAGACTTGAAATATTTTTATTTAGACATATGTACATGCCGCGGTCATTTTTGGTGCATGTAGTCAAATTTTTTATGACAATTTCTAGTACGTCAACAACAGTTAACAGGAAATGTATATTTTTGTTTGAACGTTTACCAAAATGTGCTGTTTTTAGATACAAAAGGCCTTTTTAAAATTATTGAAATTAATTATAAATTAATCAGTTATATTAAACTGGCCTTAAAATTTTCAATGTGTGTATAAACCTTGAAGATGTAGCATTTAATTCAATCTCACTCTTTCTTTCCAGATGATAACGATATCCTTAACTGCAACGCATGAGAGGATAGGGTTTTTAAGTTCGTCAAATTATTTGTTTCAATCATACTCCGTGGTCTTCATGCCTTTTTTAATTCCTGAAACGATTTAATCCACATATTGGATGTCTGTTTTTTACACACATTTAAAATGTGTTCGTAATGCTTTAAAACAAAATCTTTTGTTTATATTTTGACTGTAACTGCCCTTACGGTCTGAAAGAAAATATTTTTTATGTACATATGTATGTTTGATCAGTGAAAGTTTTCAATTTCGAATTTAACACATTGATGTGCTATGTGTGCGATTCATATTTTATTTGTGAATAATTTAACAGATTAGCTATAAAAAGAAATACAAAATAAACAATAAGTTTTAAATACGCAAATTTAGTGTCAATATCCTAAGCAGCCTATAAGTAAGTGATTCAGTAAAACAAATAAAATAAGTATATGTTTTTATGATTACTGGTAATTTTCTACTTTGCTACTCCTTGATTAACTCAATAACTTTGAAAATTTATTTTTTTCAAATTAGATAGGTATTTGGAGGACGTACAATATGTTGTAGAAAACTTAAATGATTTCTTGTGTGTCTTCAATTATAATTCAAAGAATTAAACAAGGGTGTCAATTAGTTTACTTATGTTTATAATGCTTACATGAATACGATAGTTTTATACTTTTACACATGGTTTAAGTTTATAAAACAAAAAACTGTCACGAATTGTGGGTTAGTGTAACAGTAGCTTGTGTTTGCCCATATTTACATATGGTTTTTAATAACAAAACTGCATTTGTTTAAAGTCTAAAATAAACGTATCACGTAGAAGCAGATTGACATTAATTAATTTTAGTGTAAATACGGTATTTGTTTTCGTAAAAAAGCGGAAACAAAATAATACCGCTATAAATACAAAAATATAAACGAAAAGTATTGTTAAAAAAAAAAACAAAATAAAATAAACAGTAAACAATACTGTATAAAAATTAAGGTTATATTTAATAGGATATAGTCAGAAGAAATCCATTACTGCTTAATGAAATTGAATATTTAATTTAGTATTGTAAATGTATCCCCATTCAGATCAAACAACTTGTTTAACAATCATTTTCGATGTTGGGAGACAATTCAATAATTGCTCCAATCTGAACTCAGTGACAAATTTTCTACATACAAAATTAAACGTCATAGATTTGGACAAAATCGTTGTAAATCAAGCTTCTCTTGGTACTTTATGCGTGTCATTATCGACATAATTCTGGCTCTACTGATAAAGCTAGCAATCGCCTCGAATTACCATAAATGTTTCGGTATGTTTGCTATTTTTATTATAAAGATTTAAATATATTATTGATCTTGAGCGCTACAAAAAGTGTTTGACTTTCGTAATTTTGAGTTAAAAATGTTCAGCCGGGTCTCTAGTACTATCTCGCTTAAAATTATATTCAACTCTTTATGTATGGGTGGTTGAAGTAAGCAAATCTGTAAACGATTGCAGTTGAAATTTGAGAAGAATATTTCTCTAATAAAAATATTTATAAATATTTGAAATAACAATTACAAATTGATAAATCAATTGAAGAGTTGTTAGCTTTCTCAGAATTTACCGTTTTGAATTCATATCCGTTTCTTATTGCGATTAAATTTTTAGAATTCTTAGTATAAAGTTATTTTATCTGCTATTCTTTAAAAAACATATTTTAATATTACGGGAATTGTTTATTAAACACGTAAAACTCTGATAGCCAATTGGTATTACATAATTTCTTTTAAAAATTAATGTTTGTATAATATTACGTGCTTATGATTAATTTACTCAAAATTGTCAAAGTAATGTAAAAATGTAAAATTGTTTACCTAATGTACAATTATTTTCCATCTACAGGTAGTGGTGGAAAAAAATAATAAATACACATAAACATATTTTATTCAAACTGCGATATTTGAAAATCAAAGTTTTTATAAAAAAAAATTGTTTAAAAATTTGACCAAAAATGGAACATCACTTTCTTATATTTGAAACTAGCTTTATTAAACCAAATAGATATGCATCCTTTTGTAATGTAATTACATTTTACGAACCACTATGGAATTTAAATTTAAATTGAGGATTTCTACAGAGATCGGAACATACAACAATCTGAAAGTTCAAGCTGACTAAATTTCTTATGTGTGGATTGGTGGTGATGGAACATGGAACACAATACCTTTCCTGTTGATTAATTTTAGCCGTTTTAATTGAATTGCTTACTTCAATATCGTTTATTGTTCATAGTAGAGATCTGAATCAATCATTCATACAGGTTTTATAAGCTTAAAATGAACAATTTTCCTTAAATCTCACCAGATATCTTTCTTCATTAAATATAGTTAAAAAAGTAACGATGTACTGCATGCATAGCTGCCAGATAAATGAAGCATCAAATTGTCAAATATTTGAGAAAAAATCGTCAAAATCGTCAAAAACGTTTATTGAAATCGTAAAAAAATCGTCAGAAAATATAACTGAATAAATTAAAAGTTTTTAAGAACAAAAATTATTTCTATTGTAGTAAAATATATAAAGTCAATGTATCTGAGTTCAAAAATAAAACATTTAACAAAAAATTTGTTGGAAATTAAAAGCTTGCGTCCCTCATTTTCATTTATTATTATTTTTTTTTTCCAAAAATGGAGAAATTTTTTATCATTTTCAAAAATAAATTGTTTAAGGTTTAAACAATCTATCCCAGCGTTGTGTATTGACACATTTCCGCAGCAATAATATTGCATCATCATATCTATGGGCGGGAATTCGCCGTAGTCTAGTAGGTAGTGTGTTGGCTTGTTAGACATAAAGCCAGGGTTCGAGCCCCAGGCCAGACATCAAAACAAAATACAAAAAGTATTTCTTCGGCGATTTCCTCTCAGCAGATTTCTGGCAAAAACTCTGAGAGTAAATAAAATTGCTATGAAAAGTTTCTCAAAAAAATCTGTCGTTCGGAGTCGACTTTAAACTGTAGGTCCCGCCACTTATGTATAAAATTAACACACACAACATAAGTGGTGTGAGAAACTAGGTCAATAATCCTGACTGAAGGGTTGTAATGACCAATTATGTATGTATCTATGGGCGGTGTAAATAAATATTAGGGAGTCAGAAGCTTCTGACGTTTTGAGCATGAAAATTCAGTTCCCTGGCTTCTCAAGAAATACTTCACTTCATCTGATTTTCTTACTATTTACACCATATGTATGGAATACAACTCTCATGTATGGGTCGGTGCTTAAACGTCTATTTTTAAGTTTCTCGACCGTGTATAGAACAGACTGTAGTAGCTTCTTAATGACGGTAGTGTATCCATCATTGAATCATTGCAGTATCGTTGCAATGTGGCTTGTGTTTCACTGTTCTATCGCTATTACAACGGATTTTGCTCGAGCGAAATAAGGTGACTTGTTCCCGCAAATTATATACATATTCCTATGTAACACTCGTCTTTTTCGGCCAGCACATCCGTATGTGGTCGATTAGCCAGTCGATCGCACACTGCATTACAGACAAAATTCGTTTTTTAGTCGGACTATTCGTAATTTTGATGGATTAAGATTAAAAAGAAAAATCATTGAAAATAACTTAAAAATATAATACTTTATTCCTTCTTATTACTAACATAAATTTCCAATAGTAATAATTGCAAAACAAGTACAAAGTTTAAAGTGGCTTTTAATGTATTAAAGTAAAGAATATGATGTAAATTTTTAATTTCTAAAAATCGTCAAAATAAGGGCATAAATCGTCAAATCGTCAATATGATATTTTTGGAGCACAAAATCGTCAAAATGACGATAAATCGTCAAATCTGGTAGCTATGACTGCATGTTACAACATGCAATTAGTTCAGATTAATAGAAAAATAATAAAAAAAATATTTTCAAACGCTTCTATTATTTTTTTGACTGCTGTATATTGTTTACATTGTTTTCTATTTAATTTTGTTTTGGTTTCAAAATTGTTTATGTTTAAAATTTATTCAATCTTTTGTTTATACATTTACACATTTATATACATACACAATTTCAATACCAAGAATGCACAAAAGTATTTCAAAGACCCTTTGAAATATTAAAAAAAAATTGTATTTGTAAAAAATTATTAAAAACCTTGTATAGGGTTTTGTTGATGTTATATTAAAAGTGGGAATAATTTGCAGTTATTAATTTCCTTTTCGGCCTTTTAACATTTTTACTTGTTAAAAAAATTTTTATTGCAAAATATACATGTAAATAAATGTCTGTTTAAGTTTGGCAGGTCGTAAATTCATAAATTATATACAGTGTTCAAAAATGTTTTGATTTTTAACCAAACAAAAGTGAAAGTAAATATTCTTATTATGTATTAATATCACAAATGATTACAATTATACATTAAAAAATATTAGTGCTTGCCTAGGAGATTTCTGTTAAACAAACAAACAATGCATTCATACATATGTAGGTACGTTTCGTTTTACCAGTTGTGATGTTATTTTAAAAATTGAAAACTTTTCAAAATTCGAAAATTCGAAAACACTTATTTCATTTTATATACGATTGCAGATCGCTGAATTTATACAAACAATTGGCGCAAACAACAAACAGATTAGTTTATTTTTATAAAGCCTATACATACATAGTTTAATATTATGTATGTATGTATGTATGTACATTCATATAAATAATTAATTTGTATGTTTGTCTTTATTTAGATTTTTATTCATTTAAATGTATGTATACATGTATGTTGTATCTAAATGACAGATGTCATAACAAATGTGTTTAAAATATTGTTTTAACAACCGAATTAGTTTTGTTGCTATTCAAATAAGAATAGTTTGGTTAATCGAGGAAACGGATTTTTATTCGAAGAACTTAATAATTTGATAAAACTTTAAATTGAATAATAAGAACTTTTCAATAAATTTGAAACATGACTTGTTCCATTTAGAGGTCGTAGCTTGGCAACGCCCAAAAAGGCTACTTCAGTCAAGCTGTACAGAGAATACATACGCAGCAATGTTTCCGTGTTCACAGGCTATGTTTGGGAAATGACAGAGAAAGTGAATTATAGTTTTATCTTCCTTTATGTCATTGCAAGCTCTACCAAAGTCATGATATGGAAAACTAAGTCTTTTTGAGTTAGAATCTATGTAATCAGTAACCAGTAATCACCCCAACTACCATGCATCGGTCGCGTTTGTGAATTCTGTTCAACGCAACAGACCTATAATGTTTATAGAACGGCCAGATGTGCCGCATTATGGCATGAGTAAGATTGCCTGTTCTAAATAGAATACGCTACCTTCCATGACGTACAATATATTACAGTCTTTAATTTGATCAATTTTCAGTGCCTTTCTTAGCTAACGAGTAGGTTTGTCCCATTGCCCATGTGTCTATTCAGTCAAGGCTAACATTAGAATACCACATTATCTCGTTAAGAGAATAGCCGGCATCTACAAGTTAAAATGAATGTCATTTAAACAGTGCTTGGATATACATAAGTATTCTAATATCACTTCCGTTTACTCGGTAATAGCTTAGTCAGTTGAATGACCCACTCATGTATAAAATTAACACACACAACATGAGTAGTGTGAGAAGCTAGGACTGAAGGGTGCGGGCTTCTTGGGGACGATTGCTGTAGACTGTCTAATGGTGAAGCACTGGCCATTTTATAGTCACCTAGCAGCAACTCGTTTCCTTGCCGTTCGCATGTTGAGATGTCCACAAACACTACTCCCTCTCTTCCACCTTCCTATAACCCATTTTCCTAAAACCTGCACAATGCACTACATGAGTGGGGGCCATCCCCTGAGTGCTGGTTTCACCAAAAAAAAAAAAACAAATTGCATAAAAATTAGCCACATACAGGACAGTCAATTGTCTAAGGTAGCAACAGCCTAAAATTATTTTTGTTTTAGAAATCAATTTTTTTAATTGTTTGATTTAATTGTTTATGATCTGCTTTCATTAAAGTTAATTAGTAATGTTAATTGAAGAATTTCTATTTGTAAATATAGTAAAGATATCTGTCTCCATCTGAATGAGATTTAAAAACAGAAAACAAAATCTGTTCCACATAGTGGATTAATAACGACTCCAAGATATCACTAAGATGGGAGGGAACCAGGTGGTTTACCGCACAATATTGCAGGAACTTTAGGGAACACGAGTGAGTAAAATCATGCCATGTTCTTCGATTACTACTTGCATATTATTGAATTTGACAAACCTTTCGGTTTATTTCTGGCCAGTTAGGCTATGTCAACACAAAGTGATATTTTGGTAATTCAAAACGTTAGATTGATTGGCGTACAATTGAACTAAAAATACTATATATAAGTGAACTAAATCTTGGGATTTTCATAGATTACTACTCATAGATTATGGTCTCAAATAATTCGTTCACTATACGTCTGTCAACATCACATAAAGCGATGTTTTGGTATGGATTGAAGGTGGTTTTGAGAACAATGAAAGGTGGTTTTGAGAACAATGAAAGAAATGAAATTTCTGATAGAGGTTTAAAGTTCAAAAGTGATCAGTCAGGGTAAAAGTAAGAGGAACAAATGTGCTTGATAATCTATAATTATGGAATCCCCAAGTAGATACGAGCTAAATACGAATACAAGAAGACAATAATATGAGTGGACTATGCAAATATAATATACTTTTGCGTTACTGTCTGGTTTTTACATTATTTGTTATGCGTTCTCCATTGTTTCGACACAGTCTAATTAATATTCACAAAAGTATTGCTTGGTTCTAATGAGTAAAAGAAAATTTAGTTTAAAGCTATTGGAATTTAACAATTGATTTTTGTATATCCAACCTATCTGTTGTCTGTTTTATACATATTTTCAACTTTTACTCTTAATATAAGAAACATTTTGTTAATTGTAAACAAATATATCAATATATAATTACTGCTTTTTTATTAATAAGTATATTCTCACCATTTCAATTCTATTTCAAAAGGTTCACGTACTATACAATTGAATAGCTTAAGCTCGATTTTTGTCGCCGTAAATAATTCCATGACGGTTTAAATAGCATTGTATAAATTATCAGTACATACTTCTTTCTACTCAATGAAGTATGTAAATAATGTTTTGTTCGCTTTCCTTTTGTTTGCACTACTTCTTCTCATACTGTAAATGCGAAATAATTTGTAAATTAAATCACACCTATTTAAAAAAAAAAAAAAAAAAAAAAAAAAAAGTAAAATAATTAAAAGCAGCAACAACCAGTTTCTTTAAATTGGCGCTAAGAAAATATTTCTTTTAATTCAATTTGATTTTATTATCTCTTGCTGTTTTGGGTTTCACATTTTTAAAATGACTTTTCTTTTCAATTACTATCAACAAGTGTTTAATATATATGTATGTACATATGTATGTATGTACGTGTATGCATTTATTTCAAGTTGACTATTATCCACTATTTATTGTATTTATATTGCAAATTGTTTTTCGTTTATGTCAAAAGTAAGATTTTTTTCCCATCACAAAGTCCATTTGGCTGAGGTGCTTTCAAATGCTCAATTTATTTGTTGATTTTATTACTAATATTGATTTCATTTGCTTTGTTTCACTTGTTGTATTATAAATACATTTTATTAATAAGTTTTCAAGTGATAAAGTGAGACTTCTTGTGTGTTAAATACTTTTACGCATTAATATTGATAAGAACGCTAAGAAATGAATGAATGAACGTTTAATATAAATAAGTTTTATATTGTATTTGTTTTAAATACGTTTGTAACTAACCAATACATCTCAATCGTTCACATCTTTCAAAGGGAAATAAACCAAAATTTGTTTAATAATTGTAAAATGTGTGACTTTCTCATGTACATACATACATACATATATTGTATTATTAAAAATGCGATTTCCTTTGTTATATGCTCTAATCAAACATACATTTTGTATAGAAATTCACCATTTTTATTTACTTACAGTGATGTTCGATTATATAGAGCCATACCAATCCAAACTTTACAAAACAAAAATGATATACAAAAACTTTATCATAAGTAGCCACATTTATTTTTTAGCTCAATTTAAATGACAATACAAAGAAAGCTTGTGGTATTGACGTAATAAGATGTTTACAGAGCTACCTTGGTAAGTGTATCGCTGACCATAAATTTGGCTGGAGAAAGCAACATAACTTTACTGAGTAAAACTACCGGTTAGTGCAGACTGTAAGAAAAGCATAAGATCGAACTTTTCTGAAGCATTTGACAAGGTTTGACAAGGTTTGACACGAAAGCCAAATACTTACTTCGAACCAAAACTAACCTATTAATGCAGTGGAATTATTGGAAAGTTATTCGATCGGGTCGAAAATTTGTTATTAGTTTGAGAGGTCGCAGCCACTGTTCCGCAGGGTAATATTTTGGAACCCGTTCTATATTTACTTTATACCTCGGACATGCCAATAAGTAAGCACATTCATACTTCTAGTTTGGCAGGTATTCATATGAGCGGCCATGTGAAACACCGTTGCACCTGCAGAATTACATACTCAAGCTCAAGAAAAGCTGTTAGTAAAGTATATGTATACACATATATTTGTATAATATATACATACATACTTATATGTTTGTATTATGGATAAAGGTAAATTAAAAAAATGTTTTCACCTAACATTAAGGAGCGAAACACGCTTGAAAATTAATAAATGAAAAATAATAATAAAAAAGTAGTGGCTAGTTTGTACATTCTCTATAAATTCAAAGTAAGCGCAAATGAATTTGAAATTATTTATATTGGCTTATTGGTAGAAACTCGTGTCTGAGACTGAACTGTAAACTCTTACTGCATAATTCTAACTCGGCGTACAATAGTCAGGACTGATATTGGAAAATATTCAGAAAGAAACTAGAACTAGGAATTCTAATTCGTAATATTTTGGACGTTCGTATCCATATTTCTTTATTATTAGTGGATTTAAATTTATTCCTGATGTTGATAGGTTCTAAATAATTTTATGTTTTAAATTTTTAAGATTTGAACAGTTGTTTTTGTTTCTATTTGAAATTGAAATTTAAGATTGCAATATTAGTTTAATCTTCCGTTATTGTTGGAAGTCATGGTAGTTAGTCGATGAAATACATACCGTGATATGCAGTTAACCTCTGGTAAGATGTAATTCTGTCGCCGTACTCTAGTAGGTAGTGTGTTGGCTTATTAGACGTAAAGCCCCTGTTCGTATCCCAGGTCAGGCATCAAAACGAAATATAAAAAAAAATATTTCTTCGGCGACTGCCTCTCAGCAAATTTCTGGCAAAAACTCTGAGAGTAAATAAAAATGCCATGAAGAGCTTCTCAAAAATCTGTCGTTCGGAGTCGACTTTAAAATGTAGGTCCCGCCACTCATGTATAAAATTAACGCTCACAACATAAGTGGTGTGAGAAGCTAGGTCGAAATCCTACTGAAGGGTTGCAATGACCAATTATGTATGTATGTATGTAAGATGTAATTCGAGCAATTTGGCCGACACCTGGAAGGATTTCTCAACAATAATTTAAAACTGACATTGAAACATGGGCATTCAAATTATCTAATATTAGCAAATTGAGAATATTTCAGATGTAAATTGAGAGATGAATCTTGAACATCATAATATGTCAGAGGATATTACTCCGATGTTATTCATTAACATATTCTTTAAGGCAAAAGATAAAGTAAACAAAGAATTAAAAGAAAACCAAAAAAGTGTTTTACTTGGTTTAACTCGAACTGATTGATCAAAGCAATTGATCACGGTGCTGGCAGCAACGAATTGTAGATTTAAACATCACATTTTCTAGGGTTATATCGCCCAACTGCTATTATCGCCAAAATGCACCATGTACAGCTGAAGTTGCCATTTGGGTAGTATAGGCAATATAGTCATTACACTTCATTGTCACCTTTACCATCATCATTAATTGCATTTGTATAACATACAGGGATAAGAATATCTTTAATTTTTGTTAACTTTATAGTAAATTTCAAAGGTCTGACATCCTATATGTTTTACATTTCTCCATCATAAAATGCTTATAGAATTTTGTTTAGATAGTATAGTCATAGCTTTAGTACAAAAAATTGTTGTATTAATTTATTCTTTAACGATTTGTTTAGATAAGTTCTTCGAACACTTTAATTACTGTACGAAATTTATTGGACTTCGATCCATATTCAGCTGTGGAAACACATCGTAAAAATTGATATTATTGCTGGATATCATATAAATAATCAAACTTGACCAAGTGTTGTAGTATAATAGTTGCCAATCTTACCGGCTAATGTTGTTTAATATTTTTATTAAACATAATAAAATTTATTAAAAATTATTGATAACAGGTTAATGTAGTTAATATCAATTTGATACCAATTTTCTTTGAAATTGTGGGGAAATACTTTCGATAAGAAGTTGTCTTAATTAAAAACAAACATAATATATAAAAGATTAGATTTGCCGATAAGAATTTGTTTAGCAAGAAATCTTTTTAAATATTAAAAATAATACACAGGAGAATCTTTCATAATGGTAATTTTTTTCTTAAGAGATCTCCTTTGGGCGGATATGTTCTATTAGAAAGAGGAATGCAATAACTCCCTATTTCCCTCTTCTATTCTTAAATGAGCGTTCCGCATTTAGTTTTGGCAAAAAAAAATCTGTTGTAAAGATATTGTACCTTATAATCATGGCTGGAGATCAAGAAAGGCTTTTCAAAATTAAAAAAGACACAATTTTGCCGGCAACGCCAAAATCAATTAGTGGCGTGAGAGAGAAAGTTTCTGTTGTTAACCCACATCTTTTAGATTGTGTTTCACATTGATTGACAGCCCCTTGGGCTATCATTTGAATATATGTACTATATTGTGTGTGTATTCCTCCGTATATTATGTGTATCCTTCCGTATTGTTTAGAAATGACTCTTGTCCCCTCTAGAAATTAAAAAAAGATTTTTTTCAAAACCAATGTGCACACATTTTTTTTCAAGCAGGATTTTTTCAATAACACATAATTTTACAAGTAACTGTTTCGCCAATATTATATTAAAAGTGCTTGGAACCTTCATTTGAATGTGATATGGATCCACTCCTGGACTGAGTGGACATCCTACAATTAATAATAAATAGGCTTCACCATATGGATAATGTTAAACAGTCAAAAGTGCTTCACCTATAGAAAAAAAAAAAAAATACTTACTGACTTCTGTCTTTAAATCGCAAGGTCATCCATCGCACAATAGCAATTCTTAATGGCCACTGTCTTTGGTATGAATGCCAAAAAATTCAGTATTCCGTCTAATGATTTCTGCAGAAACTGTAGACCTGAAGAGGAGGAAGAGATTGTCTTTCACCTCAAGTGTCTGTGCCCTGTTCTTGTCATAAAGAGACGGAGGTTTTGACGTCTAATTTTTTGACATCTTTAACCGAGCTTTCTAATTCAAAAATAGCAAGGAATGGTTTTCTCTAGGAATTGGTTGAACCACGGGTAGAATAAATTGTGGTATCACAATGGCCCTCGATGCTGGACTAAATGGAAGCTCTTCCTTCGAGGGGATCCTAACCTACCTATCCTAACCTACCTATCCTAACCTAACAGTGTTTTGTTAATGTCAGATTTGGTCTGTGAAAAGCCTCTGTGCTAAAAAATATAGTGTGGTCTAGAGTTCAAATTCGAATTTATTTTCACACATATTTATCTGGTTAAATTTGTAGGTTGTTTTATTTTTTGAGAGAACACTGACTTATACAGTAATCATGATACCAAAGTCTACTATATACGAAAAAATTATAAAAAATTATGCACTTATCTAAACCATTGAACAACTAACGACATATGTATGTACGTAGTAAACATTTCATTCTTTCATAATTTTTCTTAATATTCTTTTATATTTAATTATTCACTAAATTTTTCTATAATTTATATTATCTTGTTATTAAGCCGTTATAAAATTGTGCTTAGATACCAGATCAATTTCAATTAACCTGCCCTAAATATTGTAAGTGTAACTAATTTTATTAATTTCCTTTCTTTCTTTATGTCTTTACAGATATTTCTACTTCTTTTAATAATTTTATATTTTGCTTCATATGTGTTAATTTTACGTTTTCGACGCAAAGATCGTGATGATTTATTTTCCAATGATGAGGATGAATTGTTAGTATATCGAATAAGGTAAGTTTAAAGCAAGTGGTTTTTAATATTGCAACTATTATTAACCACAGCTACCATAATCGATAAATGTAAACGACTAAGGAAAAAAAACAACAAAACAGTCTCGTATCGTGTGCTACAATCGATTGTTGTTTTTATTGTTTATCTTTCATTTATTTATCTTCTCTTTGCAGCTCGTGGCTATGTACATTTTCAATGGCAATTGCAGTCGGAGCTGCACTTTTATTACCCGTCTCTATAGCCAGCAATGAAGTGTTATTACTCTATCCAAATAGTTATTACGTTAAATGGCTAAATAGTTCGTTGATCCAAGGCAAGTTTATTATTAATACTTACACGTACAATTAGTTGTTTTAAGTTTCTTATTATTTACTGCTCCTTTTTAATTTATTTTTAGGTCTTTGGAATCATGTATTTTTGTTTTCCAATCTATCATTGTTTGTGTTCTTACCATTTGCATACCTATTCACCGAATCGACAGGATTCTCTGGTCATAAGAAGGGCATTATACCGAGGGTTTATGAAACATTCACAGTGTTCAGCTTGCTGGCTTTCGTTGTATTGGGGCTAACATATGTTTTGTCCGCTGTAATGGATCCCGACAAGATTGGTTTTTTATCTCTCTTAAGTAAGCTTTTTGTTTGTATATTTCTAGTAATAATTTCCTCTAGTTGATTGCAGAGACAATATTGCGCCGGAAATTTATTGTCTATTTTACGCTTGTAATTTTCAAAAGTTTTCATGGGTGCAGTAGTGCATTTATTCATTCCGCTACCAACACCTTATCTGATATTAATTAATTTTCTTTTTCTCTTTATTTTATTTATAGATTTAGGCAGTGTTCATTTGCCATTTTTGTATTCATGTGTATCGTTTTTGGGTGTGCTACTATTACTTGGTAAGTTAGTTAGCGTGTCATTTACATTTTTCATAATTTATGTTGATGTATACATACGTAGTGCAATGATTTATGTTTATGAAAACCGAAAATATTTGTACACCTGCGTTAACATAAGAATAAGTGAATATAAAGAATAACCAGTTAATTACAAGAATAATATGTATAGTATAGTATAGTATTTTATTGTTTAAAAAGTTAATTTTCATTTCAATGATTTCAAATAGACTCTTTTGCAAATTTATCTAAAAAGGCATCAATGTAATCAGATTTCTTTGGATTATTTTTTCGAGCCAATTTAATACTACTTTCAAAGTTCTTTTCGTCACCATTGCGTTTATAAGCAGCCGCCCTATATAACCAACTACGAAGATTTTTCTCTTCCAATTTGTTCAAAACATAATCACAATCCATAATGGCACGTTTAAAGTTTTTCATTCTTTGTGGAAGAAATGATAAATTTTAATAAGTTCAACAATAAATTTAAAAATCCGATTAATGCTTACTTTATATAGCACAAGGCTCTATTATTATATAAAATTGGACTATCCTTAACATGATCTATGGCCTTTGTATACATGTAAATAGCCTTTTCATAATTTTGTCTACGAAAAGCTTCATTGCCGTAACTATTTTAATAAAATAAGCAAATCTTTAATACTGAATAAACACACAATTTAACATTTTTGGCATACGTTCTGAAATTTTGTGCAATTCTTTCTCGTTCCCTTTTGTTTTTAGACCTTTCTTCGGCATCTTGTTCTAATTGCTGCATAAATGTAAACTTATCCATTTCGCCTTCGTTTGTTTTTGCCGTTGGCTTTCTATTAATTGACGTATGATCTTCTTTGACAGTAATAATGAAATCATTTTCATTAACTTCGTCCATTATATTTTTAGCTCTATAATTCAGAATCGTTTTAATGGAAAATAATAAATGAATGTGTTTTAAACTTACGGCTTTTTAACTTCTTCACCTTCCTTCTTATTAGCATTACTTATATCTTCCAACAACCTCATTACTTGATTGACTTTGGACTCGAATTCCAAAAAATCTTCACTAAATCCGGGAGTATTCATTTTGAGGTTTTTTCTTTACTGATAAAAAAAAAGAAAAAATATTTTCTGACTGATATTTTTGTTCGTTTGATTATTGTTAAAAAAAGTAACAATATTTCCATAAATTGATTTTATTACCATAGTAACCATGTTTCCGTATATATAGTATTTCGCATGATACAATCAACTAGGTAATAGCAATTGTACAACAACTCAATTCGCAGTGTTTTTTAACAAAAACAACATGTATTTTTTGTTGTTTCTGTGCGACCGGTTATGTCAAATGAAATTCGCCGTAAGATAGAAATGACAAAGGCGAATCCATATAATGACATAAAGTTGTTATTTTGTGTCAGTATTTCTCTTTTGTTTCTTTTTGTTTATAAAAAAAAATTAAAAAAACAAATTGTAAAAAACTAATTTTTTTAAATACGGGCTGATTTGCACTACCACTGAGGTCGTTATGCTTCAGAGGGATACTGGGAAGCATAAGAGCGGATTCTACAATAAAAGTTGTGCCAGAACATCAAGAATATTTGAATAAATTATAAATTGTGTAGAATACAAATATAAAAGGAAATAAAAAAATAAATAAACAAAAGGATGTATATACAGTGAGCAAAAAAAATGTGTACACTTATTTTAAAAAACTAATAAATAAATTATTCAACAGGATTTTGTTCAAGATGACTTCCTAGAGAATCCGGTCGCCGTAGTCAAAGAATCACAACTTTTTGTGCCTAAAAATGTTGAATTTCATAGTTTCGATGGTTATTTTCTTTATACGTAACCAATAGAGAAATGTTTATAATCAAAATATAGTTTTTAAGCTTTTATTTAATCTTAAGGGCAATAAATTTCATTTTATAGTAATCTTTGTTCAAAAATGTATTCCAGATAGTAAGTGTACAATTTTTTTTTGCTCACTGTACGTATACAAAACATTTGACATATCCGGTCGTTCAAAAAAGCAGTCAGCTGGGCTAATAAGGGTGCGTACAGAGTGCGCGCTGAAAGCCGAGCCGAGATGGTCAGTGCGATAAAGATTGTCAGTGCGATAAAACGAGTTACATACAAGTCAATACAAAAAAGCTTGTGTATAACACAGTGAACGCCGACAAAAGCAGAGATCAAAGCCGATGAGTGCGAGAAAACAGTTTCAAAGCGTTTTGCGCGCTTGTTTGCATTGTTTACGTTTACTTTTTAGTGTGCAGGCGTGTTTTTTTATGGTTTAAAATAAAAAAAAAGATATCGAACAAATAATAAGTGAAATTTTCTTAAATCATTATATAAATGATGAAATTCACCAAATTCATTCCTTTTTAGTGTAATTAGATGTTTTCCAAATTCTTTTCTTTTAATAATTGTATTAATCACACTAGGAGAAGCAAAATACTCTTCATCAGAGGAATCCATTGCAGTGTACAGCAATTTTATAAACACAAATGAACAACAAGACTAAAGACATAAAAGCAAAACACATGCAATAAACAAAATTTCAGCGCTGATTTCTCGCATTCACTGTGTTATACCCAAATGTTCTTCTCGCATGAAAATAAGCGTCAATAAGCTCGGCTCGGCTCCGCTCGGCATCAGCGTCCACTCTGTTCGCACCCTAACACTACCTATTTGATTGTATCATGGTATTTCGTGTATTGAAATCAAGAAGTATTTGTTGAAACTGTATAATTTTTTATTGGATTTGATATGGAACTCCGAAATAAGCAGAGTAAATTAAAATTATGTGTTTATTTCGATCTCTTTTAAGCTGTTGTTGAAAAAAATTATTTTAAATAGATCTTTGACTAAGGATTACAATATGTTAGGTTAGTGCGCCTAGATTTGCCATCAAGCAATGATCTCGGTATAATATACGTTTAATTGAAATTTTTTTGTAAATAATGTAATCTATTAAGTCGTTGGCTACACTAGCTTTCTTGCCGTCTTCTTTGATGTAAAAGCTAGATCCATCAGATACATCACAGCGCAAGGTAACAAACAATGAAGGATTATAGATAACGGCAATTTCTGGGAATAGAATATTGATCTGCTAATATAGACGGATGGTTTTATAATACTCTGTCTTAAAGCTCGGACTGAATTGATCTTGATTCGAATAGCCTCTATACGGGAAACACTCATACCGGCATTTTTTAGTCTTACCACTATCTAGCTTGCCATAACTATGTATGATTACCAATCTTATAATGTACAAAAATACGGAAACCACTACTATTTTTAAATCGGAAGTAGCCTAAATTTTTTAAATAACAAGATTACATACATACATATGTATATATTAATAATAAATAAATAAATATTAATTATTTTGTTTATTTCTTACATTTATATACTTTTTTCTATTCTTTTGCAGTTTGCACCCCCTTTGGCTTCGTGCGTCTCTTTGGAGTAGTGGGTCAAGT
This sequence comes from Sarcophaga caerulescens, assembly GCA_927399465.1. Taxonomy (NCBI): domain Eukaryota; kingdom Metazoa; phylum Arthropoda; class Insecta; order Diptera; family Sarcophagidae; genus Sarcophaga; species Sarcophaga caerulescens. The sequence goes on along the minus strand of OV656872.1, from coordinate 116,633,894 downwards.
TTTAGTTAAACCTCATCTGCTACGCGATGTGAACGAAGAGTATATCGCATTTCACATGGAGGAAGCAAGTGTTAAACGTAAACTTGCCAATTTAGAATTACAAAATGTTAGCATTAATGAAACCCTAAATGCTACATTGTCATCCAGCAATACATCTTATGATACACCAAATGCTAGTTGCATTGGATACACCTTACTAAATGGTCATTATCATCATCAGAATAGACATAACTTCAGTTATTATTACAATAATTTATCATCCAGAGGCTCACTATCGCATTTAACTCAAAGAAAGCCTATGAATGGTGAAATTAGTGAACATCAAGCCAAATTAAATGAAAGACTGAGAGCGTTAGAGACTGAGCGCAAAGAATTAGAAAAACTTAAAAAATCATCAGCATTTCAAAGAAATTTTGTATATCCATTGGCGATGCTGTTACTGTTATTCTTTACAGGCATCACAATACTGTTGGTGGTACAAAACACTTTAGAACTATTAATTGGTATTAAGGCATTGCCTCTAAGTACTAGGGTAAGTGATAAACATTTTAAAAATGTATAGAAATTTATTTAATTTCGTTGGTAATTTTGATTGCAGCAATTTACTTTGGGAATAACTTCTTTATCGATGTTGGGACCTTTTGGTGCTGGTCTCGAAGTATGCTTAATATTTTATTTAGGAGCCACTTCGGCTGTAGGCTTTTACACCATGCCATTTATGCGTAATGTAAGACCTCAACGACGTAAAACATCACTATCGCAATTAATACTTAATTGTGCATTAGTATTGATTTTAAGTTCAGCTCTGCCACTACTCAGTCGTATAATAGGTAGGTTTGGTGTTGTGTAAGATATTTCAATGCTATTTTAATAATACAATCTGTCAATTTGTTTGACTACAGGCATTACGAATTTCGATTTACTGGGCGACTTTGGCGCTATTGAATGGCTGGGTAATTTCCAAATTGTTTTACTTTACAATTTGGTATTCGGCTCTACCACGGCCTTAGTGGTGGCCAATAAATTTACCGCCACAGTGCGTCAAGAATTATGTGCGCGGTTAGTAGAGAATTACGTACTATTTACTAACTACATATCATTCATCAACTGATATTTACTTAGACGACGCTTTAAAACTAATAAAGATCTGCCACCACATCATACTATACCACCCACTGCACCACCATTATTAACATCAACGACTGTGGTTCCTATTAAAATTTTAAATACTTCTATTTCATCATCCACATCATCATCTATTTCTTCTATGGCTTTAATAATGTGGCGTAGTATGATATCACATTTAAATGAAAATAGTTTTATAGCGTCGTTATTAAGAATATGTACTAATTTTCACAGCAAAAACGTAAGAGTTTAAGTTCAGTAATGTTTGCTGAAACACAACATTTTATTTATAAAACAAATTATATATATTTTTTTTATTTTAAAATTAAACATAACAATCAAAGCAAAACTAATTGGCTTCAATGTTCAAAAGTTCAATATTGTAAAGAAAAAAGAATTTCGTAAAACTGTAAAATCATTAAAAACTGTTATTTGTTTAAAACAAAATTAGTAAATACGTATATAGGAAGTATTACTTTGGAAAAGTTTTTTTTATTGAAGAAATTTGTTATTCTGATAACTTAAATATAATCTAAATAATTTATATTTATTTGACATTGTATTTGATATTAGCAAACAATTTTTTTTTCGAATTTAAACTATTTTAAATTTGAGGACTTGTGAAAAAAATCATTTAAATGGTCATCTAAATTGTAGTATGTTTATGTACTTTAATTGAAACAAAATAAATTTTCGTTAAAATTTTATTCATAATATCTTCGATCTCTGCCATTTTAATAAGGCTTTGTCTCTCCTACAATTACGAAATAATCTATTTATATTATAAGTTGTATTATTTTAAGTATGTAGTCATTAAAAATATTTAATGTTGGTTATTTAAAATATAAACAAAATTTGTATAAATACATGCAATGTAAAGGCTGTTAGTTTTGGAAAGCTTTGTTAAATTTAAACGTATAGTTGTACGAATCGTGTTTACAATATCCCTTAAAATAAATATTAGTCATATAAGGAAAATATGATATTTTAAAAGCTGTTAACTGAAGTATATATACCATAAGAACTAATGTAAGTTTGATGGACATCGTTGTAATATTGTTCAGTCATCAATTTTTCTTATAAACGATTGACAATATAAAATAAGTCTTCGGCAATATTTAACTCATCGTTGCAATTGCAATTATGTTCTTTAGAACATATAAAATACTTTAAAACTGTTTTGTCGAAACAAATTGCATAAATTGAAATGTATTGTAAAATAAAAATGCATTAACTCATTCAGATTACATATACATTTTATCAAATAATGCTACATACATAGTCATCGACTTTAAGAAAGCTATGTGATCAGTAAAAAAGAATACTAAAAATAAGTGTTGCGTGTGGTTGATTAAACACCTTCATTACTTTTTTTTTGTATTTTAACTCTTCTTTATATTGTCGACTTTTTCTCTCCTATCCTTTTGTAATACTTTGCTGTCATGTCATGTCATCCCATTCATTACTAATTAAATTTGTTTTTAAATGTAAACATTTATTTTTTATTTACTTCTCTTTGTTTTATTACAGATTAAGTGCGATATTTATGTTGGGATGACCAAAGTTTTTTTTTAATGTACTTTTTAATGTTTAAATGTTAGGTAACCTACAGCACTATCATTTATTAAATTTATGATATTTACAATCCCTTTAAATCAATTTTCTTAAAGTGAATTGTTTTTAAGAATCTTGTTATTAAAACTGTATTATCGTATTCATTTTCAAAATCCATTATTATAATGTTTAACGATAATTTTTTGCATAAGCTAGATATTAAAAGTATTTTATATGTTATCTGAACGTTTTCGAGTAGTTTAATAAACTGTCAAAACTTTTATATTAAATACAAAACATTTAAAAAAACACACGTTTCTCTTTTTTTTTTTTGTTTGTTATATCCATTGATACTACTTAAAAAAAGCTATTTTACAATAATGAACTTGAGAAAAGTGAGGGTTCATCAATCATCTATACAGATCAGCAGCCAAAAAATTCCTCGTATAATTTATAAAAACTGGTGCATTGAAAATTACCTCTTTTTAATTGTTTTTTTCAAATCTTTTAAATTCAGATGCCAAACATTGCACAAAAACAGTTTGGAACTGCTTGAATAAAGATGGGTTTTAGTAGGTGAATAGCTGCTGAATATCATAAGAATTCATCTATTATGCAGAGGGACGTTTAGTAACGAAAATTGGTCACTTATGGCAACATTACGCGAATAAGTAAGAAAGGTTCGATTGTGTGCTTGGTGGGTTTTGTAGAGAATTATCTACTCTGAGCTACAACCGATACTCTAATGTCAACAATTGACCTCTCAGAAACAATAAATCACCGCCAAGTTGGATTAAACCAATAGGAGAGCAATTGCGTTACGTCAAGGCAACCTCTGGTCATGTTCTGTGTATTTATCTGATCGATACTAGTTTTGTTGGTGAAAATTTTGTCTTGATAAAAATGGATTGTCCAAGGTAACGAAAATTACCCTTAAAATAGCGACAAGTACGGCAATTAACGTACTTAACGTACCCACCAAGGGGAAAATGAGTTTCATTTGAAAATTTGATTTATTTAGCTAAATCGACATCATCCTGCAATAAATCCCAACGTTGCACAAGCGTAAATTGATTCATTATGTTCAGTGGAGATAATATACTGAATTTTATGATAGAATAGAATGAGTCAAATTCGAAATAACCGAGTACAAATTTTAACCCATAGTTGGCCCACCCGATATAATATGGTATATGGTTTAGACTAAAAAAAAAAGTTGAACCCATATAGAAAAATACTATCACTTTAAAGAAATAACGCAACCATATTTTAGACATAACGTTTATATAGCTTTATTTAAGTCTTTGTTTTTAATTATTATTTAATTTAACAATATATATCAATATAAATACGAATATTTTTAAGCCATTTTTTCTATTACGTTTTTAAGTTTTAAGCATTTTTATGTCAATGTATTATGAGATAACAAATTAAGTGTATTTTCTGAATTTATACCAGTTATGGTAATAACAATGGATATTGAAAGAATTTTTATGTTGCAGTTATTTTTGAGTAAATTCATTCAATATTTATAGATTGAGATTTCTTTGGTTATAAAAGGTACGTTTTCATGAATTTGTATAGTGTATAAATATGAGGGCGGCAGTTAAATATTGTATAGTTGTTAATATTTATATATTTTTTATTTTTAAATCTGATTTTAAAAAGAGTGACTAGAAAATATATAGTTGGTTTGTTTAATAGAGGGAGGAGGGGTGGTGGTTACTTTGTTAAGTGTTAAAATATATTTTTTTTGTATTTGCCAAAGTTATTCATGAATAATAAGTTTGTCAATAATTGATATGGACTTACAGTATTGAAAAAATATAGAAAAAATAAAATTCGAAGGAGAAGTGTGTAAGTGGAAAAATTATTGTTAAGTTAATTAGCTTCAATTAAATTCGAGCAGGCACCACCAATAGCGCCATCTTCACTGTTTAATTCTTCTTCTAAAATATCATGGTTAGCTTGAGAAATTTCTGTTGAAATTGCATCTTCTTTAGCTTCAACGGCTACATCTTCATAAATTCCGCCAACGACTTCGTCGAAATCTCTTAAATCGAGTTCATGTAAAGCTTTTTGTACCAAAGCAGCCAATTCAGGTGGCAAATCTTTAAGATCATCATTTCTTTCGCGCACTATTGAACTGGGTAGTATTAGAGACTTTGAAGAATCCTGACGTTGTGTCTTGCCACCCGCAGAACCCGAAGTGGTGGATGGAGTTTTATATGCAAACAGAGCTGCATCTGTAAATTCATTTAAATTTAAAGGAGCCAAGTCATTATTTGTCAAATCGTATTCTGAAGATAGAATGCTGCGACCTGACTCAGTGGACAACGAGGACATGCCATCATCGCCATCAGCATTTGGTAGCTTTAGGGATTCCTCATTCTCAGAAGACATTGTACCAGAATCTTCCGTTACTTGACTTTCACCGCATGATGTCGTACTCTTTAATGTTGTGGTAGTATTAGCAGAAGTAACTCTAGATTTCGAAGACACTGGTTGTTTCTCTTGCGCTGAAATTGAATTTGTATCTACCAGAGATGGACAGTACCCCCGAAGCAGATATTCCGATGCTGAAAAGCCTTCATCATTACTCGTTTCAATGCCAGTTATAGATTTCAACTTTTGCTCCAATTCTGTTATTTTGCTGGCCAATATTCTGTAAAAATTAAACATTATTTGAAAACAGATTTTGCTTAATTATATAAACATTTCTATCATACTTGTTTGTTTTCTTTTGATGGTTTAGAGCCAGATTTTTGTCATTTAGATTATCCAATAAAGTTAAACATAATGATTTCAAATCATGTATAGTTTCAGTTTTTGTTGGTAAATCGATGCCACTTTCCAAAAGATTTTTAACTAAATAAAAGAGAATTTAAATAATTGTAATTGTAAAATATCTAACGAATATAATCTTTGTTTATATTTGTAATAGATTAATATAATTGAAAATAGCTTCAAATAATTAAAATTGTTAAAAAATACCATAGGAGAAAGGAATATAATATCTGCCATAAGTAGATTTATTACGCAGTCGATTTTCTAAGGTTAGTAATAAAACAATTTTATTTTAAAACATTGTATTCTATCACAGGTCTCCTTTTAATCATGTAGTTAGATTCTATAGACTCTTAAGGTCGTCTGAATGAAACGTTTAACAAAGTGTAGTCATTCTTTCATTTTTATTATACATAAATTTAAAATTTTATGAATTTATGCGAATTTAAGGCGAAGGAGAGCATCGAGTCTGGTCGAAACGATTTCGCCCGCTGTACTAATGTAATCAGGTGAGATTTTAACTCATTTTGGATGTAGTTGATACATAGGCTCCATGTATGTACCATATCTGTAGAAGATTCCTCTTTAGTTTATAAGTAAGATGAAAAATCAAGCTGAGAAGTGTTTCTTGTGTAAAACCTTGAAATTAAATACCTTTACTCTATAGTGCCAATTTCTGCTAAAAAATTAAATTGCTTACGTGCCGTAATTTCCGAAACGTCGTTTAAAATACTTTCACCGTCGATTTGCATATTTATTTTAAATACATGTGGAATGCAGTGAGCGACCTATCAGAAGTATTTTAACAATTTTACACTTGTTAATTGATTTTAATAATAATTTATTTATTTAATATGAGTACATCAAAAGTTTTTGCTAAATAAACTGAATTTATTGGTCGTTGTTTGATGCTACCAGTATCTTTAATTACATATGAATGGTACGTTAGGTAAAAATTTTGTTCCCACATTCTTTTAGATACATTTTTTTCAACTGGAACGACGTTTTTCCCGTAGGCTTGGAAATAATATAATAGACTTTACTTAAGCTTATATACATATAAATGAGCCTAGACTACATTGATAAATGAAGTTTGGAAGTTAAACCTAAATAGTATTATTGTTGATATGTATGTCTAGTTTTGCCTTAAATTAATTCTTTTTTTTGCTAATTGATTTATAGACAACCAAAATGGATTACATAAAATTAAACATCTCTTTTTTTTAATATGTATAAAATAATAAAAAAAAAATAAAGTAAAACAAACTAAAAATGGAAGAGTTTACGACATCAATTGCAACAGCGTTTACCTTGTTTATGAGACAATATATTTTCATCAAAATTTATTGGTGTTTGTCCACCTAATTTGATAATACCTTTTTTGCGTTTTGATTCCAGCATGTTCTTTTATTAGTAGTTTTAAAAGTGATAAAATTTATGATTATCATGTTAGTATATTTGTTAACAAGTTTGTTATACCAATCGAAACAAAGATTACTGAGTCCATATATATTACCTTATATTTGCTTAAAGAATGCTTAGTTAATTCCACTTCATTTTCAATGTTCTTTAAACGTTCGTTCAGGTACTTATTCTCCAAAATGATACTATCAATATCCAGGAACTGTAATAAATATTGAAATAATATATTTTACAAATTAATTGAAAGCATATTTGATTAAATAGATAATCATTGAATATTAGTTTTACATTAAAATATGGTAATTTATTTTATAACCAAATTTTCTATTTTAACAGCTAAGCAAGTAAAGGTTAAATTTAAATTTGCTTATAAAAAAAATTTAAAATAAATAAAAAAACGATTTTTTTTTTAAATAAAGATATTATTTTTTTTGGAAACTTGTGTTCTATTTTAGGAGAATACCAATAGGTCTCCCTAGCTAGTTTTATTAATGTAGGCTTTCCAATGTTGAAAGTATAATAATTATGCAGAATATGAAATACGACCTGAATTCGCTTTTTAGTGTGATATTATAAAATTTGATGAGCTTGTCTCTTGCTTAAAAAGCTAAAAACAAAAACGTTTTTAAACTGAATTAGTGCTGCAATATATGCTGTTTAATGAGATCCATTGTACGTAAATTTTATTAGACCTTTTGTAACGTAAAATATTTTTTTTTTCATAAACAGATATTTCGTCTAAATACTTTGAAACTTCCGGTAAAGAGCTTGCCGAATTTAGTGAGAAGAGTAGACAAAGGCAGTACTGTACAAGTACAGTACAATGGTGGCACTATTGGAACGTACTTATTCAAGCGATGATTACCGATTTTTTTTTTGCCTATGCGATACCATGAACATATTGGGAAGCACGTTTGGTGAGCAATTATTATTACGTTTTGGAGCAGTCTATTGGGCGCCTTCATCGTACGATTTTGTCCAACTACTACAATATTTTTTATGGAGACTCGTCGCTTCATGTAAAGGGACAAGTTATGCACAAAACTGAAACTCACCGATGGGCCACCTACAGCGTAAGAGCGGAAAATTGCCCAAATAAACATTTTAAGCAATCTTTTAAATTTCTTCTTTTCATTGAATTTTGAAAATCAAAACCAAGCAAAACATTAAAAAATGAATCGTTATAAACAATTCCGTTTTTCAAATTCAATAAGGCCGAGACTATTGTGGATAAACACTTTATATTGTGCAATAATCCTAACTTCCTCTCCATTTCTTAGTTTTTGTGAACTCTATTATACTATATTTGCATGAATTTTAACAAATTATTTCACATAGTTGCGAGTATTTACCTTTGGATGCATCTCCTTAGCATTTAAAGCCACCAGTAATTCATGATTTAAACGATGTGATTTACATTTGTAGGCATCTCGTTCATTAGTCAATTCCTCTTTTTCATCAATGACAGCTTTCAAGTCAAAAGCCAATTGAGCATTCTGATAATAATAAAATCAATATTGAAATCAATTAAGTACATACAAACATTAAACATTTTCTTTAAACAGACCTTTTTCTTAAGTTGCTCCAAATGACATATAAAATTTGAGCGTTCCTGTTTCCATTGTAAAAGCATCTCCTTAGCGCTTACATCTAAGGACGGTTCCTCTTTAATCGAAACCTTTGGTTTATGGGACTTTTTCAAATTTTCTGTAGAGTGCTTCTGACTACCACGCAATACTTCAATATCACCTTGGACTTCTGAAAGCTTTTGCTTTAAAGCCTCAACTTCTGTGGTCAGTTTAATGTTACGCTCTCTAGTTTCATGTAAAATTTTAGCCACACTAGTTTTGCTATTACTGCCAGGCACACCACTTGTATCACTACTAAAGCCACCCATATCTGATAGACTATTGCGTCTCAAGGCTGCATAACGCAATTGTAAAGTTTCGGCCATTAATTTAAATTGATCACGTTCTGTACGGAATTTTTCCAATTCCTTACGTAGTATCCGCAAAGCTTCCATTTTACTTTGGAGCTTACGATGCAGAGCTGAAGTTTCTACACTATAGTTTTCCATATGTTCTCCAAACATTTCATCGTATTCACTGCTGTTGTTAAGTTCTCGACCTTGCTGGGAACGTTTTCGTTGTGTCCACATAGTGGATGCTTTTATTTTATATTGTCCTAGAGACACGGTTTCATCGTCGGACATTTTGAAGAATTAATGAGCATTGAATTAAACGTAATATTGAATTATTTGTCGAAGAAAATAAGAAATATACAAAATTTTCACAGATTTTCAGTTTATTAGAGATGATAGTTGAGTGACAATAAGAAAATCGATGATTTATATCATTGGTTGCAAGAACAGAGTTGTTCAAAGCGACAGATAAAAAGGTATTGCCAGATAAGTGAAAATAGTCGTTGTCTTTTGTAAAGTCGAAGTCCGTTAGGAATTTTGAATACGAAATATTAAATGATTAGAGGAATCAGTAATTGAATTAGGATGATTTGACAGGCTGTAAATCGAAAGGAACTACTAGCGCAAATTAAGAAATGAAAAAAATCTAGGAGATACACTAAGTATTCTAAAGGTAGAATCTCAAATTTCTTCAGCAATAGAATGGATATGTCTTCCGTACCGAGTGTTTTCGATGGTTTTGATTGGGATACGATGTATTTCATATCTTTCATTCAAAGTGAAAGGGATGGCATTGGTGTCCTTATTTAGGTTCTTTGTTTTGCGTATTATACCCCTCTTGGCTCTATTCTGTAAATTGGTGTGGAACATTTCTCCGCCTTGGTGGACTGACCGTAATTGAAAGTAATATCCGCGAGGTAACTATTCGCCTTATCAATCGTTAAACCTTTGACCGTGCTCCATAACTTCATTGAGTTTGTCGAACTTTGATCAAGGAGTACCAACTATTTACTGCGGTAGTGTTCATAATCGAGATTAGTTATCTTGGCAGTTCGATTTTTTCGTCCGCTGGGTTATCTAGTCGTAAACGATGTCTCTTCTAGACCAATCGAGTAGCAATGGTTGCTCAACAAGAGCTCAAATAAATCTTTGATTGGTCTTCCTAATACTTTTTTCTCCCTTCCTGACACATGTGGAGTATGATACGCGACGGAAGAAGTCGTGAACGTATATTGAGAAATTCTCCCAATTGGTCTTGTTCTATTTAATGTAAGTGTTCCTATCGGATGCAATATATTCATTGTGTTGTTGATCATAACCACGATAGGAACATAATCCGAGTTAAAGGCACAATATGTTTGCGTGGTAGTAAGGAACAGGATGATGATGAACTGACGCATCTATCAGCGATTGTTGTCGGTTGGTTTTATTTTATAGCGGCGAAGTCCGTCCCGGCAATGTGAGCGACAAATTTAATCTATTAAAGATCTTTGGGTAATTGCAAGAACCAATTCCTGTGATAAAAGTTGAAGTCACCAAGAATGGTTCTATTATCTTATTGTAATGGGCAAATGCTGGGGTGACAACTAGATCTTATGCTGTTAAAAGGCGGGCGTTGGTGAATTCAATGTCGGAGTTAACGGTGTGTATCGAAATACTCATAACTTCTAACTATGGGTCAGGTGTATGTGGTATAAGAGGAATCTTACTTAACTTGATTGGTCATTACGACCCCTTAGTCAGGGTTACAACCTAGCTTCTCGCACCACTCATGTTGTGGGTGTTAATTTTAAACGTGAGTGGTGAAATTTTTACAATATTTGGTTTTTTTTTTTCGAAAAGTCTGCGACGGGGTTGGATCAGGTTCTCTCGTCTAGTAAGCCAATACATAAAATACAGCGCCTTCAGAGGGATCACTATTTTGTGATTGATGTTCCTTGCGATTATGAATACCTGACGTTCATCATACTCCCTCCTTCTGCCTTTCCTTATAATATTATAGTCCCTGACGATATTTCCGACGATAGGGTGCAGTTTTGTCTCATGCATAAATTTCTTGAATTTTCTGATCTAAAATGACTTTTGTCGGCGACACTCTTTACAGCAGCATTATTTTCAATAGACCGACCGGTGCTGAATTTTAAAATTTCACTGTTATTGGTAAACTCTTTATAATTAAATTTTACATCCTATCTTCATTTTAATTAAAAACTCAAGCCTCAAATGTACAATATCAATACATATCTCACAAAAGCGTTTAAAAAATAAACATCTTTGCAGGAGAACACTTGTAGTTAACATTGTCGTTTTAATTGTCTAGATTTGTTCCGTTTTGAAAAATATACACACATACGAACATTTTATGAATGACCTTGAACTTTTGTGCGAATAAATATTTGCATATTCGTAACAATGAGAATACTCATCACATTTTCTATTGCAACAAAATGTTTTCAATTACTTACTGGTAGCTCTACATGCAATCGTTGGAATTTTTAAACAACAAACTGTTGCATTTACAATTCCTTAGTTTTTGAAACTAATTTTGTTTAGGGGTTAATGAACTTTATACATATGTGCGAGTATTGTTACCTGTTACATTGACCCCTGTTGTCGTTTGCAAAGGTACCGAGAGTATTAAAAATGAAAGCGGGTGTATACCGGTGATAATCGTTTTGGTGATAGTTTGTCAACAATTAAGCAACAGTTTAAACAAAATATTGTTCATTTTGTTGATATTGTTGTTGTTGTGCATATATTAAATGCTATTGTTTTTTTGTAGTAGTGTATCTGCAGCTGTAAACAAATTAACAGGTGGAATTATAATAAAATGTTATTGTTTTTATAGTTGTTTTTTTTTTTTCTTGAAAAAGTAATACAGTAATCCCTCGATTTGCGTCGCAGTTGGTTCCAAAAAAAAGCGACGTTAATCGAAACGACGTAAATCGAATTTCATATTGCTCATACTACAAAGTAGTATGTTTTTAACAAGAAACTCAAAAAAGTTATATGAATTTACAGTAATCCCTCGATTTACGTCGCAGTTGGTTCCAAAAAAGGCGACGTAAATCGAATGACGACGCAAATTGAAATTAGAGGGAACGAAAAATTTGACGACGTAAATCGAAACAACATTAATCGAGGCGACATAAATCGAAGGATTACTGTAACGAAATGGGTGGGGGATAGAAAAAACCTTTCAAATAAAAGTTTGTTATTTAAAAATTTAAACTATTTTAATCAGGTTTATTTATTGCATACATTTAAAACATACATATTATATAATATGCATTTAATATTCTCTTGCCATTAATAGGTTGCACGCCGCATTATTGTATTTTGGTGACAAGAAGGGAATTTTTGACAATTACTTTTTGCAAATATAATAATGCTCTTTTATAGAGATTTGCTGCATTAAGAAATTCTGTATTCTGTTTTACTTATTTAATTAATCAACCGTTTAGTGAGGATTACAACCTAGTTTTTCACACCACTCGGGTTGTATATAAATTAACATTATCCGTGAGTGGTCTTACAGACTACACATTGAGTTTTATTAAAAAAAATGTTCTAAAAACCATCACACAAAGCTAGTTTATCAAATACCTATTCGCATTAGAAACAACCGAGGTCGCTCTTATCTTCCTAAAGGAATAAAGGGTTGTTATAAAAATTCTCATTTGAAAGGCTAGGATATATAATTGGTCAATTCGGTGAAATAAAATTAGGCGATGGACCTTTTTCCACTTAAGTTAGAATTTAAATCCATAGTGATTTCATTCCCTCTCGAGAACGACACAATATGAGAGGTTGAGGATGCTATATGAGAGATCAAGGACACTGACAAATGAGACAGAATATAATCTTTTTCCTCATCAGACTCACAGATTCTGTAAAAGTCATTTAAGGCATAGACAATATAATAGAATAGGAATAGTGTCAGATAGTGAGAATAGGAATGAAGTCGAGAACACATTCATTAGGGAGTTAATCGCTGCCTGGCTGTCAGTGTAAAATAAAATATTTTCAAGTTAAATCCCACTACCCAACCAGCATTGCGCTGCTTTCAAAATTGTCATGACCCGCTATACATACATACATGATATTTTATTACAACTCATTTAGTCTGGATTACGATCTATCTTCTCACACCATTGATGTTGTGTGCATTAATTTCATACATGCGTGGCGGAGCCTACTGTTTGAAAGTTGATTCTGAGGGACTGATTTTTAAGAAACTTTTCATGGCAATTTTATTTACTGTCAGAGTTTTACCCGAAATCTGCTGAGAGAAAGTCACCCAAGAAATAGTTTTTCATATTTTCGTTTGATGTCTGACCTAGGGTTTGAACAGAGGCCTCACGTTTAATAAAGTAACACACTGCCTACTAGACTTTGGCGACTTCAGATAGTCTATACAAATTTTAAAACCTGAATTTTTGATATACCACATCCAACACAGATAAGCATTTTGAATCCATCGCAGTAAACCTCAAGAGATCTGGGTCTTCAGACCAATCGTCCCTAGATGTAATTTTAAAATCGAATGTTCTGTCCAGAAAGTTCTAAAAAACCTGCATTGAATCACGTCCATACTCCAGGTTGGTCCAGAATTTAACTGCATTTTTACTGCCACTAGGTCAGTGCTTTGATTCAATAGAACATCGAAGCTAATTGAGTATTGTAAAGAATATCAAGTGCAATAGATTACGCTGGTGATAAGGACAGCTGACATTTCCGTAATCTGCAGTTACATTAGTGTTTTCAGAGTAGACTCCAAATGTGGCCGAAAATTTATAATTTAAAGTTTAAATTTAATATATTTTTATTTGAAATAATTTTTTGGTTTATGCTTTTTATAAGCCAATAGACCCTCTTTACGTAATTGTCTTGTATAATTTGAATATCTATAATATAAAGCCCCACGAGCTGAGTGCGGTCCATTGTGTGGTACAAAATAGGTTTCCTAAAAATGAAACTTATTTTAAAATATTCACTTGTATTATCAAATGGAAACCAAAGCTTACATATTTTTCTGTTGGAAATAATTCCAACAGTTGTCGTGTCATATCATGAAATATTGCAGTATAGCGCTCAACTTTACGCTCAACAACGGCACGTATTAAGACGTTAACGATACGCTTACGATTTTTAACATCTAGAAAATTGTGTACTTTATAGAATTCCATAACCGTTTGACCATCTATACAGCTGTTAAGTATGTCAAGCACATTCTACAAATAAAATGAATAAAACAAATTTCATTAAATACTATGTACCCATTATTCCATTAAAAAAATATTTCCATTAAAAAAAGATAATATTTTTTATATGTTGACATTCTGTTAAACTTATCAGAATATGCGATTAACTGCAATACCTTTATCTATTCAATATCAACAATATAGTCCTGGAATATGCATATAATGGTAACATACATAATTTTATACAATTGGTCATTACAAACCTTTAGTCAGGATTACGACCTTGCTTCTCACACCACTTATGTTGTGTGTGTTAATTTCATACAAGACTGGCAGAATCTACAGTTTAAAGTCGACTCCGAATGACAGATTTTTTCAGATACTTTTTAATAGCAGTTTTATTTACTCTCAGAGTTTTTGCCAGAAATATGATGATTAACAGTCGCCGTAGTCTAGTAGATAGTGTGTTGGCTTATTAGACGTAAAACCCGGGTTCGTATCCCAGGTCAGACATCAAAACGAAATATGAAAAAAAAAATATTTTTTCGTCGACTGCCTCTCAGCAGATTTCTGGCAAAAACTCTGAGAGTAAATAAAATTGCCATGAAGAGCTTCTCAAAAATCTGTCGTTCGGAGTCGACTTTAAACTGTAAGTCCCGGCACTCATGTATAAAATTAACGCACACAACATAAGTGGTGTGAGAAGCTAGGTCGAAATCCTGACTGAAGTGTTGTAATGACCAATTATGTATGTATGTAAGTATGTATGATGAGAGGAAGTCGCCGAAGAAATATTTTTTTATATTTCATTTTGTCATCATCATTTGTCTAATAAGCCAACACACTACGTCCACATCAATTCACATACACTAATTTGAAATTTGAAACATATATCTATGAAAACGGAAGGCCAATACCTATCCAAATCGTTAGACACGAATGGAGATGGAGGGATACATCATAGTCACTTGGCTATATGTATACCGAAAATATGATGGATGAAGCAATCGCTGGCTGTTTAATGTTGGAGTTTTTCGAAGAAAAAAATGCACATGAGTGCCTTTATGCATAGTCCTGGTTACTTACTTACTTACTTAATGGATCATTAACAACCCGATTAACGGATTTCGGCCTGCCGCAACACATCCTTCCAGGCGCTTCTGCTTCTTGCGCGCCTACTTTAGTTGGTCAAACCAATCGATGACAGGGCTTCCTCGATTTGGTCCTTCCAACGCATACAAGGTCGTCCTCTTCACCAACTTCCTCAGATCCCCGTATCAAATACACGTCTAGCCGAAGCATCCTCCTCCATCCGAAGGACATGGCCGAGCCAGCGCAGCCGCTGGATGTTAATACGCTGCACAACGTCTATGTCATTGAGGAGCTCAGACAGCTCGGATCGGATGCGGAAATCATCGCCAACTCGCACTGGACGGAAGATCTTACGTAGGACTTTTCTCTCGAATACTCTCAAGGCTGCTGCATCAGTGCTTAATTGGGTCCATGCCTCTGCGCCATAAAGAAGCTCGGGTAGGATGAGCGTCTTGTGGAGTATTAGTTTTGTCGTACGAGAGAGGTTTCTGCTACTCAATTACCTATTGAGATCATAGTAGCACCTGTTGGCAAGAGTGATCCTGACATCATTTCTGATGGTAACGGCGGAGCCAAGATAAATAAATAGTTTTGGTTTCTTAGCCATATTCTGCCATTTTTTTTAAAACCCTAATTAAACCGACCAGAAATCGCCGTGGTCTAGTAGGTAGTGTGTTGGCTAATTAGACGTAAGGCCACGGTTCAAACTCCAGGTCAGACATCAAAACTAAAATATGAAACAAAAAATATTTCTTTGGTGACTTCCCCTCAGCACATTTGTGGCAAAAATTCTGAGAGTAAAAAAATTGCCATGAAAAGTCTCTCAGGAAGCTGTCGTTCAGAGTCGACTTTAAACTGTAGGTCCCGCCAATCATGTATAAAATTAACACACACAACATAAGTGATGTGAGAAACTAGGTCCATAATCCTGACTGAAGGGTTGTAATGACCAATTATGTATGTATGTAATTAAACCGACCAAATAAGTTGCCGTAATACTATAGCTTCGATTGTTTTACCCTAGTCAATGTGGCTTATATAGCTGTGACTTTATTAACAAACAAGCCACCTTTTTACCTCCTTTGGACCTACGTTTTATTCATGGTGATGAAATGGCACAAAAACTTGTTCTGCGAAATTGTTAAACGAATGTCGATTGCCAGCAAACAGGGCAAACATTTGTTTGAGATATAGAGACCACAAATGATCGGCCGCGATTGTGCAATTGGTGCAAACTCCCCATAATATTTAAAAGCTTATCCTTGCTTAGAATGCCATTTTTTCCGGAAAAACTAAAGTTTAGTAAGTAAACAAAATTTATTTTCTCTTCAAATAACGAGGTAGAGTGTCTATCCATGGATGTCAAACGCAAACTAAATAACGTAGTTTATTCAAATTTTGAAAGGAATCAAGTAAAAAATATTAGTTCACAGTTAAGGTATGGACTTATTGACCTACCCTCGTATGTTCAAGACTAAGAAGGAACTAAAGAATTTTAAAGGAGTGGATATATTCATAATTTCAAATAAAGAATCAAAATAGAATAAGTAAGTTAAGGAGAATAGTAGCGATCAAGTAAGAATTTTTGCTTAACTAAATAATAGTGTCCTAGTAATCTTATATTGAAGTTTAAGCATCATTGTGATACAATTATTATAATAAATTAATTTATTTAAATTAGTTTATTGACTTACAAATGGTTCTCCTTTATATGAATTTTGATTTCGAATTTTTTTCGTATTTGTTTTTGCCTCCATTGAAATATTTTCTCCTGTATTAATGGCATTGTGATCAAGATTTTGTACGTTGTTGTGAGGTGGTCTTTGAAACTCTGAATTAAAATTATTTTGATCTGCATGTAAATATATAAATAAGTTATAATAATTATTTGAATTTCTAAGGATTTTACCGGTAGTTGAATTGTTTAAATCAAAATCATCGGAATTACATTCGGTTTTCAATTCTATGTGATCCAAATACGAATCACTTTCAATTTCACATTGTGATGATAAGGATGTTCTAGCATAAGTTATGGCATTGTAAGTTTGTCTCCAATCCTTTAGCATTGCACGAAAAATGGTGCGTACACCAATTTTTGGTATTAGTTCACAGATTTCCTCTTCGGTAAGATAAATAAGGGAACGTAAAGAGATATCGTGTTCTAAATGGAAATAGAAATTTCGAACATTTTATTTTTAATCAACTATTTTGTTTGAATATTTCAAATTTATTTACCTCTGAAAATAGTTTGTAATTCCAATAAATTCCATTTTTGTAATAAGTGTAAAGCATCCGTTACCCCTGGCTTTATTAATTCACATTGAGGCGTTGATGATCTTGATTTAACTGAAATAGCAAAACGTAAAATAATTTTGTTTTAAAACAAAAATTTCCAACCTTGTGTTATTTTTGTAAAACAGTAAAATTATATTTAAGAATTATAAAAAATAATTTATTGTCTTTTATCTATATTTTATTAAAGTATTATAAAATTTTATTCGTATAGAAAAGATAAGCACAAATAGTAATACTTTTAACTTTTTTTACAATAAATATTTAAAAATAAAATAAACACATCAATATGGTCTGTAATGACCTACACTGTTAAAGTCTATATATAACGACTTCTAAGTGAATTCTTTTAATTTTCTTTTAATAAAATCATATGTAAGTATTTTGGCTAATTTTCTTGGCTAATTTTGTTTCAATATTTTTTTCCGGCTTAATAATGTTTCAATGATGACGTGTATACTCGGCGAAAACAGAATTCTTTCCATTGTTAAGTGTATTCTCCTTAAAATCTTTAAATCAAATATTCTTGGTTAATTTTGTTTCAAAATTTTTTTTCCAGCTTATTAATGTTTCAATGATAACGAGTATACTCGACGAAAACAGCATTTTTTCGTTGATAACTGGTTGCTTAATAATTTTTACCCAGAGACCCACTCATGTGTAGAATTAACACACTCAACATAGATTGGTTGTAAGCCTGACTTAAGGGTTGTAATGACCAATTATATGTATAAAAGATCAGAATCTCTGGGGGAATCTATAACCTCGACACTCGACACCCAACCAAGGCCACAGATAGACTTAGGCCACGAGTGGCTTATTGCAATACAACAGCGTTTCATTTTCGCTAACACTGAAACCATCCAGACTTTTATGTTTTTTTAGACTTTTAGACTCCAAAATTCCCTTTACAGAACAGTACAATTATTTGCATATTAGTAGTCCAGGTGCTTTCTTTTCCTATGACTTAGAGCGAGGTCTATGCCCAAGATATGCAAGATAGTTTTCTCCTCTTTCTGGTCTTCACAAATAGTGTAGAAGTCGTGTTTGGATATTTAGATAGCAGCACGATTACAAATTCAGAAGCGAAGGTTGACAATCTATATGATCGAAATTTAAATTGCTACCGAATAGATAACAATAAGACGTCCTATGCAACGGTGGGAGTTAAAAGAATTACTGTATCGTTTAAGTATTTAAAAAATTAAAGACTGAGTTTTTTTCTCATCGCATATTAAGAAAACATGTACATCTTCTTTTTTAATAATTTAAATAAAATTTATATTGTGGTCTACATTTTAAGAAAACATTACAGTTAATTTGTTGAATAATAATAATAACAATAAAATATTAAAAGGTATACTATATTTAGGGTACTATGTGGTCGTATTAATTGATTAAATTATCATCATCAATAGGAAAAAAGTTGAACAATTTTTAATAAAGTTGAATAAAATTTGTAAAAGAATGATTCACAGAGAGGGGAAGGGGAAGTATTTAATGATTATTTTACAAAAAGTAAGTTTGACACGATTTCGTGATATTTTTTTAATATAAAAATATTTTAAGATCCGTTTATATCTTGAATATCAATGCCAAATTTTAGTTTAATACAAACATGTCTTTGCTTGGAAAAAGTAAAAGTAAAATATGTACCAAAATTTTGTAATTGTTTAGTAGCAGTTTGCCTATTGATATATATTTGAAAACATTTTAATTTTAAATATAGGTTAGGTTAGGTTAGAGTGGTAGCCTTGATGTCAAAAACACACTTGAGCACGCGTAGCTGCCTGTTGTGATGCTACAGGTGAACGCAGTCTTTGTACTGACCAAGTTCTCTAAATCAGGGGTGAACAAATGGGTCAGCGCAAGGGCTGCACATTCTAAAGCACGACTACCCTACGCTGGAAACCAGCCCGAAGATTTGATAAATGAAGCTATACCCTTGATATCAATGGACGATAGCTCCGTCAAGCTGACAAGGGTTGGGGAGCCAAATAACCTATATCTGCACCTCGCAAGAGATGGGCATTGATAAAGAAAGTAGACAACAGTCTCCTCTTCCTCAACGGATCTGCAACCACGGCAGAAATCGTTAAATGGGAGCTGCCCGGGGACCCAGATAAGTGTGACACTGAATCGTTCAGATAGAAGATCAAGGCAACGGCGACATTCCCTGACGACTCTGGAGTTATTCACAATGTTCGACAGAGATCTTATGGCAGCCTGGCTGTTAAAAAAGTTCGAGATGCGGGTGAAAGGAACACCGTTAACGAGGATCCATTGAGCAGCCCGGTAGATGGGAAATGTTAAGGTGAAGTAGACTCCGCTACCTACTCCGCTATCGAGTTTAGAGCCATCGGTGTATACATCCAGGAGTTTTGGGGGGACGGTCATGTCAGGAACCCAGTCGCCCCTGCTTGGGATCAGGAAGTGAGAACTCTTGTCGAAACAATAGTCCACAGGGAGGTAATCGATGTTCAGTGGGGCCACAGGATCAATCTCCAATATAGAGGAGTGACCAGAGGGTACGACGCGCCATCGAGACAGGGCATTGGGTCTAGTCGCAGTGAACTTAGCTATCTACTTAGCGAGAAGCACAGTAGGAAGCCAGTTAAGCATTGCGAATATATATAATAATATTTTAAATATAAATATAAATAAAATTGATGAGATCACTGTCATAAATTTTTAGATAGAGAACAATGTTATATTAAAACATACACCAAGTAAATCAACAATGCTCAAGAAGGCGTACGTGTAAGAACCAACGTAATCTCTTAACTCATAAGTGTTACATTGAAGTTATGCATTTTTAGATTGAAAAAATTTGTGTACATAATGTTTTTGCATTCTAAGGACGAAAAGAAAATGCAGTTTCATTAATTATACATACTATATTTTTCGGTGTCAAAAAGCTCGAATTCCATTTTACATATTTTTGTGGTAAAAATTACGTTTTTCTTGTCATTTCTTTAAAGTATAAAGTTAAAGCTTTTAGTGGAATTAAAATAATTTCATTGTTCATAGCCTAGTAGGTTGTAGGTTCAATCTCCGCATCAGGCATCTCGCACAAAGCAAAGTATGGAAAATATTTCTTTCGACGACGCACTTAATATTGGTGGTGTGAGAATCTTGGTTGTAATCCTGACTAAAGGCTTGTAATGACTAATTAAGTTAAGTAAGAAACAATACATTTTAGTTCTCTCAATTATTTCTTTTCGTTCCTCTTCTTATAATTTCTTTGTTCTTTGTTCAGCTATGCGGGAAATTCGACTATCGTAGCTGATTCTAGGATAATAGGGTTGCTAACTGTTTCCTATCCTTTGTGAAAATGTATTCAGTTGTTGTATTGGATGAAGTGGTAAGGAACTTTGATTATTGAGGCCTACTCTTTATCGAGATGTGATAATCTTTGATTTTCTTGAAGTGTCTATGGAGTTAGGGCCTGAGAGTAAAGGCTGGCTGGCTGGCTTATTAGGAGAGATATTGCATTAAATTTCAAAACTCGCAAACCATAATAAAAATTTGTTCGTAGCCATCTTTATCTGCCTCTTAAAAAGGCATTTAAATTCATTTGTTCATTAACATTTACTTTTATTAACAAATTTACTTGGCATAAGCAGGAATTATCTTTGGGTGGCAGTTGCACAAAGAAGATATTAAAATATAATTACACTGATTTTCACCACATTTTGAATTTAAATTGAGTTATAATATCTGGACATTATATATATAAAGTAAATGTAGGTTTCACTAACACCATAAAATTTCAAAAAAAAAAAAAATATTTCATAAGATAATCTAATTACTTACCAATTTCATGCATTTTAATGTATAAATTTACTTAAAAAATAAACAAATTTTATTGAAATAAAACTAATTTTCAATTATCCGCTAAATGTATCTCTAAAATATTCTGTTCACTTTACACACTTCACTTAACTTACTGACTAAAATGAACTAAAACTTGGAAAATTTCTCTTAGTATTATGGGTAGCTGGTTGAATGGCTATTTACTGTGCAAGTAGAATATCTTGTTATTATCACACTTTTTTTTTTTAGATTACAGATACTCAGTCAGTCATTGGTATATTCTCAGTCATATATTTGAGGCTGAATAGAAAAAAAAAAAAATTGCTTAATAAGTACGAATAGAAAGAATATCAAGTCAATCATAAAAAGTAAACGTAATTCTTTATCTCCCAATATTACCCAGCACCTTTCAAGTTGTTTTTCTTTTTATAAAATAAAAATTTAACAAAAAAAAAAAAAAAAAAATAATAACGTCGTTTATATTGAATATGAAGTGGTAAAATTAACACAATTTAACTTAACTGAAATAACCGAAATGGTATCGCAGTTAAAGGTGTCATAAAATATATTCTAAATATCTAGTGTACAGATTAAAATATAAGTTCTTAACTGTAGGAATATTGTTTATCATGTGTAGAAGGAAATTTTGGTTTATATTCATTCATTATATTTTATTACGTTTTATTTTGTTATCAAAATTAAAAAAAAACATTTTCAATTACTAAATTAGAAGTACATCCATATACGACAGATTTTGTAACCACTAACTGACTATTCTTGTTGTAAAAATGATAATAAAAACAAAAAAAATTTTAAGTTTTGTAATAAAAATATTCGTTTTAACTGGTCTATTGTATAAGTAGAAAAGTAGAATTTATTGTAATTCTATTATATAATATTTATAATATTAATAATATATAATATTAATATAATAATAATAAATAATATTAATAAAATTAATAAATTAATTAAATCAATTAATATGGGTAAACAACTTCCTTAATAATTTTTTAAAATGTTCACTCTTGAGACAAATAGACTAGCAAGCAGTATATTGGTTTGCTAGACGTGAGTCCACGATTCAAACCTCAGAAAATTTTTTTCGCTGACTTCCCCTCAGCAGTTTTCTGGCAAAAACTCTTGAAAGTAAATAAAATTGCCATGAAAAGTTTGTAAAAAATCTATCCCTCGGAGTCGATTTCAAACTGTAGGTCCCGCCACTCACGTAAAAATAATTAACTCAATCAACGTAAATGGTGTGAGAGGCTGTTGACTCTTTAGTCAGGATTGGTAGTAATAATCAATTAAGAGTACAACCATAGATAACGACGTGTGCTCGCTGATTGCGTTGTGAAGCATTTGGGAACTCATTCTAATTTTGATCAAAAAAATCATCTTCTGCGAAAAACAAGCAAGTGTTGTTGAAACGATACCAATACACTTGAGATCCAAAACAGTTTAATATATCCCAAGGAAGTCACTATTTGCTGTAGATTTTCGGCCGGCTACGTCATCGGTCCATATTCAACGACGTTAGAGAGGCATTCACTGTCAACTCTGGATACCATCGACATGGGGTTTTAACATGATGGCTACGTACCACCTAACTCCTGCCATATTTTAATTTCAGCACGAGAGATTTGAGTGCATTGTTATTTTACGTGCAGTTGATTTGAACGGCGATTGGACCCCGTTAAACTTCTTCTTGTAGGGTATAATTAAGTGGATTAAAAAGACCAATTTTTATGGGTTACAAACAGCATCAAATATATAATGAACCACTCTTTACCACAGTCTGCAGTCGATTAAGGCATAAAAGTAGTCAACAAGTTTGTCCATATAGTTTTTGTTCTTACAATTTTTTTTTACGAATTATATTGTTTATCCGTTATTCTTTTCAACAGTTGGTTGTTATGACGTTATCCTTACTCACTCTGTTCTAAATTGTATCAGAGATTATTGTATATACATACATTATGCTGTACATCTGCTACAGGTTGTTCCTCAACTAATCAACAGGTTTGTTGGGTAACCATAGCATCGGTAAATACTCGTTGACTCGCAAACATTTTTATGTAAAAACAAAATTTTTCTTTTTGTATAGGAATTTCCTAACAATCGTATGGCAACCAGAGATCATTTCTTTTCAAATTAAATCGATATTTTCTATATGCTGTAAGTCTTCTACAGGTTGTTCCTCAACTAATCAACAGGTTTATTGGGTAACCATAGCATTGGTAAATACTCATTGGCACGCAAACATTTTTATGTAAAAATAAAAAATTGTTCCTTTTGCATAGGAATTTCCTAACAACCGTATGACAACCAGAGATCATTACTTTTCAAATTAAATCGATATTTTCTATATGCTGTAAGTCTTCTACAGGTTGTTCCTCAACTAATCAACAGGTATATTGGGTAACCATAGCATCGGTAAATACTCATTGGCACGCAAACATTTTTATGCAAAAATAAAAAAAATTGTTCCTTTTGCATAGGAATTTCCTAACAACCGTATGACAACCAGAGATCATTACTTTTCAAATTAAATCGATATTTTCACAGACAAAAATTTTCTTACGTTAAGAAAGCAGTGAAATTATTGCTCTCTAAGCAAATATTTAAATAAATAGTAAAAAATTAGAAATTATAAAGAAAAAAAATATTTTTGTTAATTTAAAGAAATAAATTTTTTGAATTTTGTTAAAAATTGTTAAGTTTGTGGAATATTATACACAGGAAGGATGTTTGTGCACAAAAGTACTAGAGCGCAATTTGCACAACATGCTGCACAAAGAGACTCCAGTTCCGAAGAAGAAGAAGAGGAGGGAGATATTTTGCAGGTGATATAAAAACTAAAAAAGCAAAAAACAAATTTTAAAAATTAACCAAATAAACAAATTAAAATAAATTTAAGTATAGCTACTGAATTCATAATTGTTACATAACAAAAATCCTTTTCAGCGATTTCAAGTGGAAGAATTTTGAGAAAAATTAATGAAAGTGTTTAATCGATAAGAATATTTGTTTTATGTTGACACGCCATCTAGTTATCGTACTTATTTTGTTTATTATTTTGCCATACAAGTATAAATATTTATTAAAGATAGTACATATTCAACAAGTTTTAAAAACACATTAAAACGGTTGCCATGGCATATGTAAATATTCTTAAGAAAACAACTATGGGTTCATTGTATTTTTGTTGAGGTATAGGCTTCTAATTCAATAAAATTTTTGTTTAAGTTTATTTTTATTTTTATTTAAATTGCTAAAATAACAAATAATTTTATTTGTTTTTCATTTATTTACAGATCACAGATTTTTTTACAGATATTTCACAAATTTATGATTTTCCAAATGTGTTTTATTTTTTTGCATTTTGAAATAGTTTCCTAAAAGGATTATTACTACATATGAACAAGTAATAAAAACTATAATCAAATTATATTTTTTAAATTATTACAAAAATCGATATATTTTTACACACTTTTTTTCAATCTATTCCACAATAATGTTATTAAATCACCCAACATACTTACGTATGTACATATATGCCGTATGTATACGAATTTTGTTTTTGAAATAAGGCGATGTCTTATGTTACTTTTTTTTTTTTTTTAATTCATTTTTATTTACAATCTATTTTACAATATTTAGCAAATTTGATAAAACAATAGAAATATCACATATGTTATTAAACTACAATAAGCTTAATAAATTATATATACATAAATACGTCTGTTAGATATAATAAAAAGGTTTAATTGTTCGAAGTAAAAAGTTCTTCATTTTCTATATTGAAGATCTAATACATGAAACCTATTCAGTCTTCTAATTTCATCTGTTTCATCTAATAACGCTATCGCTAAAGGGTTTTGGTGGTTACTAAGTCTATTTAAATAGCTAGAACTAAATCTGCTAATTTCACTTAAAACAAAAGGTACGCTTAGATCTCTGTGAATTTGAATGTTGGTCATAAACCATGGAGCTCCAGAAATATTTCTTAAGGTTTTGGACTGATAACGTTGCAATATTTCAATATTTGACTTACTGGCCGTTCCCCAGAGCTCGATGCCAAATGTCCATACAGGTTTCAAAATAACTTTATATAAATTTATTTTGTTCTCAAGACTAAGTTGTGACTTGCTTCCAAGTAACCAGTTCATTTTCATTGTTTTTATATTTAGATATTTTCTTTTATTTGTGATGTGGTCTTTCCATGTGAGGCGTTTATCTATATACATTCCCAAATACTTTACGCAATTAGACTTTGGTATTTGTGAATTATTTATATATATTGAAGGGCATTCTTCTTTCCTTAAACTAAATGTAACATGATTACATTTTTCTACATTTATAGTTATTTTCCATTTGTTTAACCATTGCTGCAGTGTGTTTAACTCTCTTTGCATTACAGAAGAAGCTTCAATGTGGCATTTATTGGAAGAGATTATAGCGGTATCGTCTGCATAAGTAGCAACTACGACATTATCAGAAGTAGGCATATCGGAAGTATATATAGTATATAATATTGGGCCTAAAACACTGCCTTGTGGAACTCCGCTGAATATGTTAAATACACTTGATGTTTCGTCATCCACTTTCACATAAAAAGTTCGATTTTATGTTACTTGAAAATTTTTTATTATTATTTATTAAAGAACATGTAAAATAATGGTATTACAAACTAGAGAATTTTTTTGTTTATGCAATTTATTTATTGAATTTTCGTTTTAAAACTGAAATACATGCATACATACATAATTGGTCATTACAACCCTTCAGTCAGGATTACGACCTAGCTTCTCACACTACTTATGTTGCGTGTGAGTTAATTTTATACATGAGTGGCGAAACCTACAGTTTAAAGACGATTTCGAATGACAAATTTTTTGTAAAAATTTTCATGCCGATTTTATTTACTCTCAGAGTTTTTTGCCAGTAAGCTGCTGAGAGCAAGTTGCCAAGGAAATAATTTTTGATATTTCGTTTGGTTGGAGATGTCTGACCTTGGGTTTGAACCTCATGTCTAATAAATCAAAACACTACCTACTAGACTAGGGCGACTACAAACTAAAAACTGAAATAATAACAAGTAATCAGTCAAAAAATAAATCCCAATCAATACCAGGAATAAATTTAGCATTTATAACTGATGTTATTTGTAGGCAAGGGTATTTTTTTCGAGAAGATAAGACCTGCAGTATCCCTCTTTTTTAATCGGTCATGGCAGTTCAATATATTATGGGCCAGCTGATTGGGATCGAAAAGGAGCTTCTTCAAGTACCATATTTATCTGAAAATCTTTCAATTCTAATTCTAACTGTTGGCACAATGAGCTCATTATGAAAGTTCGAGTTTCTGTAATACCAAGTTGTTGCCGCTGTAATCAGACGTAGAATCTTGTTTTAGGTAAGGCAGTTCCCTCATAACACCATATTGGTTTTAGAGAGGATTGTATGGCAAGAGAATACAGTTCAATCTAAAGCATAAGTTTCTATAAAGCATTTCAAAAAGTTTTAGCTTCATTTGTGGTAATTTTGATTCCATGTGACATTTCCAAGTCAATCGTTGGTCAAGATATATGTCAAGATATTTTAAATGAAATTGTTAAACCACCATTTGGTTGTTTATTTCAACTGGGAAGCATGTTTCCTTCCTTAAAGTGAATATTAAGTGAACATATTTTTGTTCATTCACCTTTATCCTCCATAGGTTTATCCACTTTTCTAACAAAATAAAAAAAAAAATATATAATCATGCATGCACAGAGATGCTTCGTAGGGTTTATTATTTACGTCGAGGAAAAAAGTGTCTTCGGCAAAGATAGAAGTGTGAATGTGTCTAATCATAAGCATATCCGAATTATACAGTAAATGTAGAACGGTGCCACCATATGTAAAGAATATTCCCAAGGCAACGTATAATAAAAATCTGCAGATTGTTTGTTGTTTCTGATAGTGACCTGACAAGGGCCATGTTTCTGAAGTCGCGTAAATACACATTTTGCCTTCGCACATTTTACTCTAGGCACTACCATCTTGGATAATATGGTTGCCAAGATAAGATAAGTTTTGCACTTCTTCAACAGGCCTATTATCGAGGAGGATGTGACTTCAGCGTAAGTTCATTCCCAAATTTTTGTTTGTATGTAGTTTCGCTTCGGAAAAATTAATACTAATTGATTGCCAGAGAATACTCCTGTTAAGAGTGGGATTTATACTCGTTCGAAGCACCTTGTTGATTACTGTTAGAAATATGAGTGTGGAAGAATACATCCTCGTCGGATAGCTAAAACAATGTCAATGGAATCAGAAATATGCAACACTCTGCATTAAAATGCTGCATATTGGGCCTTAGAATCCACAGATCTCCTTATTTAAAAATTTTGCTATTTCGGAAATATTATACATACATACATATGTATCCACAACCGGCGGGCTAAGCGAAGGAACACAAAAGGCGCGGAAGAGCTTTGGTCGTTTAAAAACTGTTTTGATTTCGTTGCATCTGTTCATTTGCTTCGGAAATGGTTCGATTTCGTTTTGTTTTAGTAGTGAATCATGATTGGACATTCGGTCCATTACATTTTTACTGTTACTTCATGTAGAACCTTAATAGCGAGTTCTTTTGTGTATCCAGCTTTTTTCAAATGGTTGATAACTGTGTGGGTGATGAATGCTTAGCATCCTAGTAACAATCTTTTCTAAGATGTCGTCTACTTTTTTAGTGATTGCATTATTCTGCAAATTTTGTCAAGAACTGAAAGAAAATAATTGCTTAATAAATACTTTGCGGTTAAATATGAATTTGTTTTTTGAATTACAACAATCTGATCATTATCACTTTAATTAAATTATTGCACTAACAGAAGTTTTTCACTATGATCATATCATATGAATAAGAAAACTGTATTAATTTGATTTTTGAAAAATGTTTTTGAAATAATTTTTGTAAGAATTTTTTGAAAGAAGAATACTTTTTAAATTTTTTTCCCGTTTTTTTATTGTAATTTTGTTTATTGTAATTTTGAAATGGACAAACTTCCTTCCCGTTTTTGTAAATGCACTTACCATACCCATAACAATTTTTTGCCTTAAAACACATCATGTATACAAAAAATTTCTTTCCAATCCATAATGGGTTTTGGAAAACACTAACAACGCAATGGCCACTGACGCTGACGAAGCACAGCGACGACGTGAAGAATGTGAACGTAAGGCAAGGCGTGGGGAAATGGATCCCCGTTTGGAATTTACTTTTCAATTGTTAATTGATGCCACGCAATTACCGCGTCATCAGTTAATGGATTACATATTTGAGGGTGATATGGCAAGTGTTGCACTTTTTGTTTCATTGTCTTCCATTTTATATTTTAAACGTCTTCTTTTATTGTTTAGCTTGATGAAATCAATCAATTATTTTTACCCAATATGAAGAATAAGCTTTTATGGTTTTATCAAGAAGTTGATGAACCAGAACAGCAGCCCGTTCAAGATCCTAATAAGCCAGGACCATCTCGTACGGGTATGGCATCGAGTAGCTCGAAAACACCGCAAGGTAAGTATTGTTTTATAATGCCTTGTTTGTTTTAAATTTATTTCATAATATTTGCTCAAACTTTTTGTCAACTACAATAGAAACCCTTTTAAATGTATCTTTTTATTCTGTCAAAGGGATATATGTATGTCATCTTGTAAACTATTTAAAATATTTACTTCCCTTACCAACCAAAACCCTTCATGCAAAAAGAACACCCTTAACCATGTCAACCATTAGTGCATACTACTCTAAGTAAGAGGTATATTAGATAATGTGTTTTAGTTTTTAGTTGGATTTAAATTACAAATATGGTTTCTTTCTTTGAATTAATTGGCATTCAATCAAAATTTTGACAGATATTGAACTCAGAGAGAGCACACTATATTGTATATGGTTAATACCATCTTTAATGTCTAG
Source organism: Sarcophaga caerulescens (assembly GCA_927399465.1). Classification (NCBI taxonomy): domain Eukaryota; kingdom Metazoa; phylum Arthropoda; class Insecta; order Diptera; family Sarcophagidae; genus Sarcophaga; species Sarcophaga caerulescens. The sequence continues at coordinate 116,604,719 of OV656872.1, read as the reverse complement.
TTTCGCTCAGAATAGTTGTCTAGTATAAAAAATTCTGTTTTATTACATAACCATTGAAAATTATATTAAATGGTTTTTTCTATTAATATTTCCTATTTTTATATCTTTAGGAAGCATAAAATGAGGGATTTTGTACAGGGGTACTAAAGAAATGCAATCAATGTATATATTGTGTTGCCCTCGAAGTATACAGGGTTTCCCTATTATAATGTTTCCACTCAGAGCGTTTTACGGTGTGAGTAAATTTTTGTTCCCTTTAGAATCTTATAGGTTATCAGATTTTTTCTTCTGGGGATTCCTACTGCCCATCATAAAATATGCATGTTGGATTTGAATCGGTTCCTATTTTGTACAAATGTTATTGGAGTCTAAAATAACCGCCTCAGGAAGTAATTCTTAAGCTATTTAAATCTCTAGGCCACCAAAAGTTTAAATTTTTCGAACCCCATCTGGATTGGAAAGAGCCTCCTTTCTAAAGTTTTTTTCCCATTCTACAAAAAAATCAGAAGTTTGAAAGCTTTCCTCCTAGTAGATTAATTTGCCCTCTCCATGCTCTGTATTCCCAAATGACCTGCGATCCAATTAAGTATAAACCTGCTTAGGTGATTTAGCTTGTCTAGACAGTCCCATATTAATTTCGAGTCAACCTCATAGGACCTAAGAGCAGAACTGAAGTTTTACAGTAGTAATTACTGGAAACAATGGGTTGCCATTTGTAATACAAATATATTAACTTTTTGAACTGAATATAGTTGCCAGGAACTCTACTTAATGTGTGCTGGTTTTTCTTCTGATCGTATGACTCCTACTCATCCAATGCTTCGTGTTAGAGCTAGAAAAATAGAGAGAGAAAGAGCGGTCCAATTACGAATAGTGTAGTAGAAGAAAGAAGTTTGTCGTTAAAGCGATACATTGGTCTATCGACCGAGATTTACGTTGCAGTGACGATAGAATAGTGCAACATCAGCTCATAGTGGATAACACATTCGCCCTCTTCTGTACGCATTCAAAAAGCTTTAAAATACAATTCAATGCAATACCCTCAGAGTTTTTGCCAGAAGACTACAGCGAGAAAGTCACTGAAAGAAATAGTTTTTCATATTTCGTTTTGTTCGATATCTCGAGCCAGGAGTTGAACCACGGATTCACAATATGGTTTGGTTAGGCTGTGGCTTTCATGGTTAGGTTAACCAGATTTGTGACATTATTTTGTACCTTCTATATGTATATCGGTTAGTTCTGCTAACAATAGCATACATACATAGCTTACAGGCTAATGAAATTACAATTAAAGTAATGCAGAATCTCCTTGTTGTTCTGTTCTTTATGAAGTTCACCTATCCAAAATTAAATTATTTTAATGCCACAACATCTTTTGGGCCATTATTACAACTTGCCGTTAACTAAATGGAGGATTTTAACGGGCAGATAAATTGTTTTTAATTATTATAAATAGACAATATGGTAGAAGTGAGTGTCAAGCTAAAGCAGCGGTCTGGGAACTTTTTTAATCATTACCCCAAAATATTTTTGTGTAAGTTGATATTACCCCATGGCGAAGACAAAAAAAAAACCAAATCGCCTCTTTTTAACATCTTTCATATTATAGCCCCCCATGATAATTTTGAAAGGAAAACAATAACTAATAATTTAATTTAACAATATTTTTTACTCACAAAAGTTTAATTTTTACCCCATTTGGGGTAATTTACCCCGGTTCCCCGACCGCTGAGCTAAAGGAAATCATCCTACCGGTAACTTTTAAAGTTAAGTTTATGTTTGAACTTGCCATATTATATATTATTTTCAATATGGCAACTTCAAATATAAACAAAATGCGCATATGCAACAAAAAAAAAAAAAAAAGAGCCTGTCGTTGGCACTGCGTTTAAAAAAACTTGTTTAATTGAGCAGTGCTATCGACATTGCTCCGTTACTGACATATTTTTTGAAAAAGTTAACTTTATTATATCTGTAAGTTGTAATAACGTAAATAAGTTAAAGGTAACTTTACAGTTCCCTTTAGCTAAAGGTATCTTTAACTAAACCCAAGTTTAACGGCAAGTAGTAATAAGGGCCCTAAAAGTGATATTTAATTCGTTTCAAATTCTATCATTTACCATCTGTTTGATATTCTAAAATTTTATACGTATTAATAAATATTTTATTTCAGAAGGATAAGTAGAAACTAAAATAAACAAATAAGAAAAAAGTTTATCTCATAATATTTATTTTCCATTTGTGAATTTCATATCAATATGGTACATGCATGAATTCATATTTTAAGCATAATTTTTGTGATATATTCATACATGTACCACCACATTTTTCTCTTGAAGGCGGTGGTACATCACCAGGTGGCTCTGCACCCGTAAAGCAGAAAAAATTGTTTTTAACTGATGGTTGGACATGTGCTTTTACCGGCATATGTATTTATATATTTCGAATAAATGTTACAAAACAATTGCCTGAGGAAGGATTCCAAAAGGATTTGTAAGTAGTAAAAAAATGGAATTTTTGCAAAAATAAATATTTTACTCCACAAGAAAAAACAAAGATTAGCAATTCATTAAACTAAAACCCTTTTTAAAATTCTATATTTTATTTATTTTATCTTATCTTTTTTTATTACATTTGTTTGGCTCTCTCTCCTACCATTCAGATTCTGTGGCATTATTGATGCGAAAAATATTGGTTTGGTTACATCCATTGAACGCATTGTAGAATATGTTTTCATGCAGGCCTTGGCCTTTCCCAGTCTGGAAGGCGATGAAGAGGACGTTAGCTGTGGCCTGATTAAGGGTCAACTTTTGCCCGGTCTACGTTCATTTTGCAGTGCTTTGCGTGTCTTTGAACAAGTTTGTGATCATTATAATGTCTTTAATGATGGCTGTGATATGTTTGATAAAATCGATCATATCGAAGAGGTCAAAGACCTTTCGAAAAATCAGGAATTCTGTAATCAACTCGAAGAGAGAGTAACAAATTGGATTAAGGGCATTATGAAAATATTAGGAGAAAGTGAACAGCTGCGAAAAGAAAATGATCACAGTGGTCCTCAAGATGAATTGGAATATTGGAAGAAACGTGGCGCCCAATTCTCACAACTCTTAGCTCACTTGCAGGAGAGAGATGTTCAATACACATTGCATTGTTTGTTTTTGGCAAATTCGAAAGTGATGAAGGACTGGAAAGAAACCGATCGTAAAATAACATTTTGCTACAATGAGGCCCGAGATAATTCAAAATTTATACAGGCCATGGAGAATTGTTGTCATTCTTTATATTTGGATGATCCGGTAAGTAAATTTGTTGTTCAATACGAAATAACAAACAGGATTCCGTGTCCTCACATGGAACTTATTTTCACTTTTCCAACGTTTCATTATTTCACATGTTTGTTGGCATTTGGAACCTATCCACGATGATATCTAAAGCTGCTGATATGTTGTGTAATCGTTCTGAATTTGGTCACAGGTGGGCATAGGGAGTAGAACAGATGTTTTATCAAATGTGTCGTAGTTATGGAAAATACTCCAAGTAGAGTTGAGTTCTGAATTCTTATCTGCCATGATTCACAAAGCCAACCTGTAGTAGATTCCAAAGTATAGAGGGTTTAAAAATCCTCAGAAAGTCTTGTCTTACTCTGACATATTCGAGCACCGAACAGTCTTAATCATTAACTACCCAATACGGGCATATGCGACGTTGCGTTGCTCTATTCTTTTACTCCTCACTATATATTTTCTAATACTGTTTGTAGTTATAATTAACGCGCCATCTGGTTTCGTATATCCTGGTATTTTTTCGAAATTTGGCCAGGTTATCACTTTCAACGGCGAGCACTAAAGGTCAGTGATTATTATCTTTTTTTGGCCTGAATTGGACGACCTGGATTCCAGCGACAAGTGATTTTATCAGAACGACGCTATGTATCACACACCTTATGCCACATTGGATATTTTGTACGAGCGATTTTAAGGCATGATCATTCTGCATTGAGGTGATGTAATCTGGCCATCAAGACCGTACGTTTTCACCATATTAGACTTTTTCTTAAGGGATTTTCTTAAGTCGTAGGTGTATGAGAATAAGCCACAAATCACAGCGGTCCTCAAAGCCAACATATATCCCATGGTATCGGTCAAATTCACCCTAACTTATGCGCCGCATAACATACATATCTACATAATTCCTCATGGCGGATCCTCAAGTTTGAAGTCGACTCCGAACGACAAATTTTTGAGAAACTTTTTTATTTACTCGCATAGTTTTTGCCAGAAATATGCTGAGAGACATGAATAGCTCTTCCAAAGGAATATAAAATATTGATGATGTTTCTCCCTCAATTTGTTTTATTTTAATTTAAAGATACGAATAATCGGTGACTTTTAACATCACTTTTTCTATAATTTTTTTTCTTTTAGGTCTGCATGAAGGAATCTATTTTAAGTCTCTTGCAAACAGTTCGCTTGATCTATAGTGTCTCACAATTTTATAACACTTCCGAAAGGACTTCAGCACTTATGGTTAAGGTAAGCTTATGGAATTAAGCTGCTAACAATTTATAATTCATGAAATTTTCTTTTAAGATAACCAATCAAATGATTGAAACTTGCAAATCATACATCACTTGTCGCTGCAAAGAGACCATTTGGTCACAAGACCGTAACTTAGTACGCACTAAACTTAGTAACTGCATTAAATTGAATCACATTTATCACGAGACTTATTATACTGTACGCGAACAACCGTTTTTGCCTAATCAGACACCATTTGGATTTTCCGAAAATTTTGTTTTTGGTAAATTCGATACATTCTGTGAACGTTTATCGAAAATCACTTCAATGTTTAATTTAATCGATGACTATAATCATCTATTTGAGCGTCGATTGGAAGGTTTGCTTTTGGGTGAAGCTTTAGAAGATGCTTCAAATCTGTTTGAGGAAGCCAAAAAAGATATTCTATCGAAGAAATATGATTACCTAGATCATCGCAATGCTGACTTTAATGAAGATTATGAGAAATTTATTAGCAAAACGGATACCTTAAAGGATACTATAGCCACATTGATTGAGACCAACTTTGATACTGTATGGGAGACTCCACAGTGCATTAGATTTTTGGTACGTTTTGAAAAGGTTAGCGAAAAGATACCACTAACCAAAATGGATGAAAAATATTTGCGTATTATACGCTATGTGGATAAGGAAGTGGAAAGGGTTTTGAAACTTTTCCGCAAACAACGTGATGATCCCCCGGTCAGTCGAAATTTTCCACCTATGGCTGGTCGCATCTATTGGGCACGTTCTTTGGATTGTCATATCAGTGAATTGGTAGAGGATGTCTGTGAACATCCCGTATTAGGTAATTTACCACCTTGTCGAGATTTGGAGCTTCGATTTAATCATACCATGACCGTTTTGCATGAATATGAGGATGAAATTATAGCCATTTGGTTGGATCAAGATGTTAGTGTGGCAGATGCTTGCCTCTTGCAGCCACTGTTATCATTACAAGGAGATCGTATTTTTGTAAATCTACATCCAACTATACCTTTATTGATAAGAGAGGCTAAACTATTGGCCAAACTTAATATTGAATTACCTATAGTGGCTGCAACTCTAATGTGTCGTCAGGATTATTTCATCACAATACAGGATTCATTAAATGTATGCGCATTGTAATCAGAATGTGTAAAAAAAAATTAAAGTGAATATATATTCGTATTTGATTGCAGCATCTCATAAAAATGTTTCTAACAACTGTACGGGCTGTAAAGTTGGAAGTAAGGCCATTATTTCTGCCACAGTTGGTGCGCTTGACGGCAATGTTGAAGCCGGGCTTAACCACAATTAATGTGAGTAAATTGTTTTTTGTTGTATTGTTTTTTTGATGATCAGTGTAAGTCCATTCCAATCAACGAACCCACGTCCTCAACATTCGAAGTTTAGCACACTTCTAATATACCAAAATATACCAAAACATTTGCCAAATAAAGGTTTTGCGAACTTAGACTTCATAGCTCCATTGATTCAATCTTGAATGATTATGGTTTAAGATAACATAACCAGTGTTGTGATTCTGCTGTTTGTTTCCATCTGTCAGCTTGACCTGATAACATCTATGGTCTAATTTTTCTTTCATTGCCTGTTTGAATAATAAGATGGTAATTCCGTGTGTGGTGTATAATTCACGTTCTTACGACCCCATACTGAGAAATGTGTGTCAAAAACTGAAGAAATTTACTGAATGCATGGCATGTATAACTAGTACAATGGATAATGATTCATTCATTTTGCAGGCGATATATTTTGTTAATGTGGTATCGGTTAGCAATTCTAGTACGATCTTTCAATGTGCGATCTGCCTTCTAATCAGTTAGTCCAACAATAGGGCTTTGGATCGATAAAATCTATTACGCCGCGCCAGTTCTCGCTAACAAGTACAAGTTTGCCAGTAAGTGAAGATAATTTCGCTTCTACATCTCCGTCTTTTTTTGTTCCATGCTTAGATAGCTTTAATCCGCTAGAATCAAGACAAAACTCGCTTGAAACCCATTCCTCACGACAATAGGAGAATGATCTCGAACTTATAAATATTTTCTAAAGCACTTGTGTGATCTTAAAACAATACCCCAAGCACACTTCTTCACAAAGGTGTGTGTGGGGTTTGTAAAAGGGATAATAATGCATACTTTACATCTGAGGAATAATTCTGAGAACTTTCAATTATTTCGAAGACAGTTGGCTATCACCGCTTTCAGACTGGATTTGGAGTAAGTAGGATTATTTTATTATCGGAAGTATGTCTGAAAGCGTTTCTTATATTGATAGTTGTTAAAGCTGCCTGGATGGGGAAGAAAAAGACCAAATAAAACAACTTCAGGGCAAATGTCTGTTCCGTAATAAACAGAGAAGAGTATGGTATGGTAATAATTTTTTTAAGAAATTTTGATTATGGTACTAAAGATTTTGAACTGGAAGACGATGTACATACTCGATAAGCCCTAACACACTGGGTGTTTAGATGAGAGCAGAACTAGCTTCTCTTTTGAAAATCGTTTTGCGTTTTTATATAGATTAGTTGTTCATGTATGGAACGATTTCATTGTCATTTTTAATAAATAATTTCTAAGAATCTATTTTTCTATAAACAAATATGGTCTTATAAAATAAGTTCTTATAAAATAGATATTAAAGTCTGGAATGCATAAAACCGACACAACATTATTTAGGCCTAGACTCTCTTCAGCATTTCTAATTTTTAATCTGAATTTCTAGTGGACCAATCAAAATTGGAATGAATTTTATGAACGCTGTAAACAAGCCATTGAAACATTTGAAGTTTTGGTTGCCAGAATACATGACATCTATTCCAATCGTATATTGCATGTGCTAATGTGTATGCAGGAAATATCGCTGCAAGTATTACCTGGAGGTGAGTGGTATTAAATGAATAAAAATTAAAGTTTTAATGTTTTAATCCAAACTATCATTTAGACGATGAAATTTGGAATGTGGACGAGTTTTTGGAAAAGAGCGAAGAATCTTGTCGTAAAGCTGCCATAGAACTCAATCGTAAAAGTCAAATGGTCTCAGAAGCGGTAGAAGAGGTTTTAAATTTGGTAGACAAAGCTACAGAAACTTTTAAGGAAATTGCTGGAGACGATGTTGTAACACTTTTTGATGGTAAGTAAAGAATGAAAGCAGGACATATACATATTTACTGATGATTTAAAATTTGTACAAGGTCCAGCTAAAGAGCAACCTGCTTCATCGAGAAAGGCAGGCGATGGCAATGGTGCCAGTACTAGTGCAGCTGGTGGTGGTGGAGCATCAGGTTCAAATGGTGGTGGTGCGGCTGCCTCTGGTGGCCAGCAGCAAGATTGGAGTATTTTATGGTCTTGTTTTGATAATCCTCTAACTTTGTTGGCCACTTCGGAGAGTTTGCCTAAAGGAATGCAGGTGTATAAGGCACTTACATATATAAATTATGGCATTATAATAATTAGCGTCTCTTTTGCTTCCAGGATATGGTTTGCAATGCTGTTGTAGAAATGAGACGTTACTACAGTCGCAAAGTTATTGATGTTCTAATAAAGGTTATAAGAGCTGCCTTAGATACTATTAGAAGACGTTTTGTAGCTGATGATGATGATACAACGCCTAGAAAGCCAGTCTTCGCTTTATATGCTCAATTACAGATACCTAGTGTGGTTATTAAACCAAATCTAGAGGAGTTACAAGAAATTTTGATAACTGCTGGCAAAAATATTACCGGCATAGCTAAAGGAGTGGCCCAGTGGACTAGTGGCAAAGAAAATCCGGTAAGTTATACACTGTTGTCATTTATACACACATATACTATTATATACTTAAATACTATTACGTACAATTTGCTTTTGCAAAACAGCAAGTTTCCATAACGCCCCAACCACGCGTTGGTCGCAATCATAACACTAAACGTCGTAAACTGTATACCCTGGCCTCGGAGGAGAAACCTCAAATGCCACACATGCTAAAATCATTCTATTCCGCAATTATGGATAACAAAGAAGTGGCAAAGGCGTTAAATCTTTTATCGAATTGCACGAAAAACATAAAACCGGAAATTCAAACTTATATAAAACGCTGGAAACCCTATCATTTCTTGTGGAAAAATGATCGTACAACACGGCAGCTTATGGAATTTGGTCTACAAGAATTTGAATCAACTCTACGATGTCTAGCCGAATTGGATGCTAACCTATTGGTAGAACCAGATATGGAAGTATTTGGCCAGTGTATAGCAGTGTACAATGAACGTTTGAAGTATGGTTTGGCTATAGAGATCAAATGTAAGTAATGAAATTATCTTGAATTAGAATACAGTATCGGTAACACAATCTGCATGGCTTTATTTATTTATTTAGCATGCAACCATAAAATTGGCCAGGCCATGAAGAAAAAGTACAAGAAGGAAATGGATTACGTATACGCTGTAATAAATGAAATGGACCGTAAACTAGATCGTCCCATAAGAGATTTGGATGATGTGCGTATGATAATGGAGACTTTGGGCAAGATACGAGAACAAGAAGTCGACATGGAGTTGCGTATAGATCCCATAGAGGTATTTAGTAAACTGTTATAAATTAAAAAAAAAAAAAAACATTATGTTGCTTTTGTCCTACAGGAAGCCTTTAATGTTCTTACCCGCTATGAGGTCCAGGTGGAAAGAGAACAATTTGATTTGGTGGATAATTTACGCTCAACATTTCAAAATCTATTGGCATGTGCTCTGCAGGCCCAAGTAAAACTGCTGGAAATGCAACCTTCTTTCCAAGATGATTTGAAAAATAATTTGGATAATTTTAAACAAGATAAGATTGCTTATGTTAATGAATACCGCACAGCTGGACCCATGCAACCTGGTTTGTCACCACGAGAGGCCTCCGATCGTTTAATACTTTTTCAGAATCGCTTTGAAGGCATGTGGCGTCGATTACAGACTTATCAAAGTGGTGAAGAACTTTTTGGTTTGCCACAAACCGACTATCCCGAATTGGGTCAAATAAGAAAGGAACTTAATCTTTTGCAAAAGTTGTACAAGCTCTACAATGATGTAATAGATCGTGTAAGTAGTTATTATGATATACCCTGGAATGAAGTGGACATTGAAGAGATCAATAATGAATTGATGGAATTTCAAAATCGTTGTCGAAAATTACCCAAAGGCTTGAAGGAGTGGCCAGCTTTTCATGCTTTAAAGAAAACTATAGATGACTTCAATGACATGTGTCCTTTGCTGGAATTAATGGCCAATAAAGCTATGAAGCCCAGACATTGGCAAAGGATTATGGATGTAAGCAACTACATATTTGAGTTTGATTCAGAAGGTTTTTCCTTAAAGAATATATTGGAAGCACCGCTGTTAAAGCACAAGGAAGATATTGAGGATATTTGTATAAGTGCCATGAAGGAGAAGGACATCGAGGCAAAATTAAAACAAGTCACAAATGAATGGTCGGTTCACGAACTACAATTTATGAGCTTTAATAATAGAGGAGAATTGCTTTTAAGAGGGGACACTACAGCTGAAACCATAGGCCAACTGGAAGACAGTTTAATGGTTTTGGGTTCTCTACTCTCAAATCGTTACAATGCTCCCTTTCGCAAACAAATACAACAATGGGTCTATGATCTGTCCAATTCTAATGAAATATTGGAGAGATGGTTGTTGGTACAAAATATGTGGGTTTATTTGGAGGCCGTTTTTGTGGGTGGAGATATTGCTAAACAATTACCCAAGGAGGCGAAACGTTTCTCCAAAATCGATAAATCTTGGCAAAAAATTATGCAACGTGCCCATGAAACTCCAGGCGTTGTGGCCTGTTGTGTAGGCGATGATTTGCTTAAGCAATTATTGCCTCATCTACAGGAACAATTGGAAATCTGCCAGAAATCTTTAAGTGGTTACTTGGAACGCAAACGCATGATGTTTCCACGTTTCTTTTTTGTATCTGATCCGGCATTATTGGAAATTTTAGGTCAAGCATCCGATTCCCATACGATACAAAACCATTTGTTGTCCATATTCGACAATACACGTCATGTTAAGTTTCACGATATTGAATACAATAAAATGATGGCCATCATATCAAATGAAGGTGAAATGATTCAATTGGATCGTGCCATAAGAGCCGAAGGTTCTGTAGAGACATGGCTAACTCAATTACTGGTCACAGCACAGCAGTCATTACATTCCATTATACGTACCGCTTATGCCACAATCAATGATCCAAACTTTACTCTGTTGGGTTTTCTTGAGAAGGTACCAGCCCAGGTTGGCCTTTTAGGCATACAAATGATTTGGACACGCGATGCGGAAATGGCTCTGATGCAGGCCAGGCATGAGAGGAAAGTCATGTCCGAAACTAATAATAAATTCTTGGATATTCTAAATACGCTCATCGATCAAACGACCAGGAATCTAACGAAAATGGAACGAACCAATTTTGAGACCCTGATCACTATACATGTACATCAGAGGGATATATTTGATATTTTGGTAAATTTGCACAAAAAAATATTAAAGATATCAACTGAAGGAGTTTTCTTCCAGTGTCGCATGAATATCAAATCAGCCAACGATTTTGAGTGGCTAAAACAATGTCGTTTCTACTTTAAAGAGGATTTGGATAAGACCTGGATATCAGTTACCGATGTTACCTTCACCTACCAAAATGAATACTTAGGGTGCACAGACAGATTGGTTATAACACCACTTACAGATCGGTAAGTTAAATTTTGAAACAATATAAATATTTATTTTAAGGTGTAGCGAATTTAATTTCTAAATCAATTCAAAACCTTTTTCTTATCCGTTTTATTGCCATTTCATTTGATTTGGTTTATTCCGCATAGTTTTATAAAACGATTTGCGTGTTTTTTTTTTTAAATTATTTTTCTCTAATTTATTTCGTTTTATTTTTTAATTTATCCTTCTCCCTATACATAGCTGTTACATTACATTGGCTCAAGCTTTAACATTGAGTATGGGTGGCGCACCATGTGGCCCAGCTGGTACAGGAAAAACTGAAACTGTAAAGGACATGGGAAAAACGTTGGCGAAATATGTGGTTGTATTTAATTGTTCTGATCAAATGGATTACAGGTTAGTGTATGTTGTATTTGCTAAGGATAAAATGGTATTCCAACAGATGGGAAAGATTATAACACACATGGGTGCGACCACATTGTATATTTTCAAATTACATTGCATACCATACATAGCCAGACATATTGATAATGTAAAATTATTGACTAGAATTAATTATATAAAGGTGGTGTTTTAAAGGTGCAAATTCAACACAAAAAATAAATCGATACATAACACAGTCCTGCAAATTTGGACTTGTTTTGTGCAAATAAGATGACTCCAGGTGTTTCCGAAGGCATTTTGCGCGCTGAACATGAATCTCAAAAGCTTTCCATTACGTCAGGTTTTCGAGAAAAAGGGGCCTAATATAGACGCTAAAAATAGCGTTTTTGGCCATTTTTGAAAAATTGTAGAGCTAAACACTGATGTGCTAGACCTGACGTGCATGCAATCAATTTGGAGCCATCTTATTTGCAAAACCCATGCAGGGCTGTGTAATCGATATACTTGCAAAAATAAAAATGGAATAAGAGTACATAGTTAAAAAAATCGTTATTTAAGACTAACTCCTGCTAACTTCTGTGATTCATAATTAAGTTTCTTTATACTGGCTTCGAAGTATTTTCTGCTACAGCCATAGTAGCCTAGTAACACAGTAAAGACCCCAATTTTTCCAAAAAAAAAAAGTTCATACCAAGTGAAACAAAGAAATCCCGGTCAACTCAACCCTGCGATATTCTAGTACAGGGTATAGCATAGCACAGAAACCAGAAACATTGCTCTAATTAATTCCACTAAGAACGCGTAGTGTATTTTGTCTAGAGCAAAATTATTTGGATTATATTCTAATATATCTGTAAGCCTAACTCTATTGCCAAATCAAATCAAATCAAAAAATGCACCATTTTTTTAAATGAGAGAAGCCACTCTTAATCAGCCTCACAACTATGTTTATGGATTGTTTCTTCACAATGCTTCGCAATACACTTAGATTTCCAAAATTTAGATTCAACAAAATTAATTCGACAATGAAACTCCTTCAAGACTTCCAAGATAGTAAATTATGATTCTGCCCGTGTGAGTATGCGTTAAATTCCAATGTTAACGACGCAGTCAGCTTACAAACATGTTACGATTATTTTATTCAGAGTAGTCGTTTTGTCCTCAGCTAAGGTTAATCAAAATGCGGATTTTTAAAGCTATCTGTCGTTAGATAAAACTCCATGATTCACGCTTGGCTTCTCACTACAATTTTGTATGCAAAAACAATGATTGTAAATAATGGGTGATTTTTTTATGGAAATTGAAAAAAGTAAAGAAAATTTGCAAAAAATCTTTTTTTTGGCGTGATAAATATTGTTCTTGGCTACGCCAATAGCACGATTTTGTAGTCCAACGGACTACTCCAAAACTTACCAAACTCTTTTCTCAATAGATTTATGGTATCACATGCTGTGTAATATGCGGTACTGTTTTCATTCCAATTAGAGCAAAAAATTTAGTAAGGATCAGTCATCGATTGACTGTAAGTGTTGCGATACTTATTGTTCTTGAAAAAGTTTGGTCCAATGACGCCAACGAGCCAGTAATCGTACAATACAGTGAATCTTTAAAGCATCCCTTGAACTACTTTTAGCTGGAATTTGCACCAAATTAAGAGAGATAAGAACGCATTTCAAGTGTTGTTCGGTTGTTAGTGTATTCACGGTGAAAATACGAACCTTACTGAGAAACTATTATAAGAACGGAAACCCTTTGTCCAGTGGCTACGTAGACGGTTTATTCCAACAATCTGATCTTTTTGTAACTTTTTCCAATAAATTTGGCCCAATGAGAATTTTCGAATGGCGTTAAATTCCACAATTGAGCTAGCCAGTGAACAGGGGACCAAATTGATTTTGGAGTAAATTGTTATTTGTTAAGTGCTTTGAATTATACATATGTATGTTTCGCCGATGGCAACAGGTAGGTAGACAGGGCTGGGACTTAAGATACATTTAGGTCATATAGGGTCCATTTTTATAACACAGTTGCACATTTTCCCCTCGTTTATATCATCTTCTTCTGAACACATTACTCCTTTGGAGTTTTGCAGACTTTTCGTTCGTAGTTCTGTTCGTATTTAAACCGCCCAAGAAGCCGTTAACGGAACCCACAAGTGTATTGCCAATTCCAAGCTCACAGATTTTTAAAGGAATTTCCAAAGTTGAGAGTTTAACTGAGGGTTCGATTGTTGTGTGATATTTTTCCAGTTCACCCGATATCGTTGTATCCCGTTATACAATATCTTTCCAGAGATTTTTCCGTCCTTAATAAATTTCGCCGTTCCATTTATTTTGTGTCTATCAGAGAAAACCTAAACGGAGTAGTTAACAAAGAGCACTGCACCACTCTTCCAAACCTTTCTATACGGAATAGAGGTTCTGAATTTTCTTGTAGACGTTTAGCTGATTAATTTTGGGAAACGGTATTGTTCGGTAGATCTTGCCATTTACTGTAAGGGGAGTTCATTGTTCATTTCGAAAGAAATAAGGACCAATAATGTCGCTAGCGTAGTGGTAATTCACTCTGCATATTTGGCAATGTTGTTCATTGACGTAGCCATTTAACTAGAAATTGGCTTCCTGACTAAACCCAAGCCTTTGATAAAAGTGCAGCCGAGACCCTTTCATAAAATTGTCTACGTAGTTGAAAGACAAAGGCGAATAAATTTAATACGATGGCGACATCTTGAAGAAGACTCCGAATTCTTCAAGACTTCGCACTACATTTCTTTGTCTTGCTGATGGTTTAGAATAGAGAAACGTAAAATTAGTGTGATCAATAAAATAAAATGCAAAAAGGACGAAGGGCTGTATGACTTAAACGATTCTTAATGACTTGCAAAACCCTAATAAGCAAATATGCCAACACAGATTGCCATTCTCAGCTTTTACAACACACTTAAATTTTTAATGTTGTACGGAAAGTGCGCAGGCTGTTAGTGTGGCTCTTGTAGGCTTCGTGCTTATAATTGTAATCACTTCACCTGAAAAGTTTTGTCGACGAATTTCAATTGAATTGTAATGTATTTGTAATGTAAATTACAAAATTAAAAATTATAGACTATGAAAGTGTATAAAAAAATATAAAAAATTATTCTCCACATTATGTTTCTATCGTTCTCAAAATGTGTAGGTGTGACGTACATATCTTACTTGCTACTTGACTATCCTTTCCCTTGTACGACGTAATATACGATGCATTCTCATATGAAATTGAATTTTAATTAAAAAATTTCTCTTTTCCGATTAATATTGCTTACCATATAAATACGTGTATATGTTTCCTTTTTGCAATTATATGTATGTACATATATATTTTTATAAGAGTAGTTTTGTATCGTAGCATATTTAATTTAAAATTAGATGGAAGTTTAATTCATTACACGTTTCATATTACAGAGGCTTGGGTCGCATTTACAAGGGTTTAGCTCAATCCGGTTCGTGGGGCTGCTTCGATGAATTCAATCGCATTGAATTGCCAGTCTTATCGGTGGCAGCGCAACAGGTTGCTGTCGTGCTAACAGCGAAAAAGGAGAAGAAAAAATCATTTATATTTACAGATGGTGATACAATCGAAATGAATCCTGAATTTGGTATATTTATAACGATGGTAAGTAAGTAAGCAAGCAGTTGAAAGAAAAATATGCAGAAACAATTCAATGTACGTGTAATATACAAGTACATATCATACATTTAGTGTTTGTGTTAGGAACTTAATTTTTTTTTTGTTTGTTTTTAAAATAAAAGTAAATTTATGCAGCAACAATAATAATAATTATTTTCCGTTTGCTTTACACCCAGGAAGATTTTGAGTGAAATTTTTAATATGATTAAATTGTTTATTAGTATTTATGATTATATTGCTAATAAATATTTATTATTCAAATGTATCCATGGATATTTTTTTTTAATTAAAAAGTGGGTTCATATTTCTTCCCTTTTTTCTAACAGAAGCTTAGTTTGGCCAATGATTTCGCTATTGACATTCATGACTATTTTGATCTCGGAAATAAATGGTTTAAAATCTCTACTTAAGATATACAAAATTATTTATTTGCTCACATGTTTCACAATAGAATTGTAAATAATATTTTGATTATTTCATTTCCAATAGAGTTTCTGACGGGTCACGAATGAACACTATATCCATCAAAATATAAGACTAATTTACTGCTTTAGACTACGCATTAGAAATTTTGTAAGGTACCGGATTTACACAGTTTGATGATTTAAAAATTAGTTCTGTCTGTTCAAATTGTGCTTGCCAGCAGTAGTTATTCATTGATTTTTAAAATTTTGATTGTTTGGATAAAATTTTTATTTTATTGCTTTGATGGAGTGCCATATTGAGTATAAGTATTTACAATTAATTCATTCAATTAAGTTTTCTTTATCAATTTGTTATTATAAAATTTGCTTTACTTTCTTAATAATTGTATATTATATAGACTGTCCTAATACAGATCACTGTGGCGCATTTAAAATGTTCAATTTTCATTGACTGGCGTATAGCTTACATTGGGTTAGGTTAGCGGGTAGATTGCCGTTCACAGGCAAGCTTACTCGGTGTCCCATATGGCCCATTGTATTACCCGGTGTAAGGTAGGCCCCTTTGACCTCATGATCCGTTAGTGGTGAACCTTCCCGTGCTTCGGATGAAACCGACCTGTTCCCTTAGTGGCTCTTTCACTATCATGCCCAGATCTTCAAACGTTCTGTTACCCAAAAATTGATGGCGTCTGTCTGTTAGTACAGGGCACTCACATACATAAATAGTATACAGTAAGACCCCGCTTAACGCTGCTCCGCTTAACGCTGTTTCAGTATTACGCGGTAGTATTGGGATTCCTCCAAATCGCACACTGTATTGACACTTGTTGTATATGTGTCCAAATGAAACGGCCATGCACCAACCAAAAGTGCTACTCTATATAGCCACGGTGTATACTATGTATCGTTTTCAACGCTCTTTTGTTAGTCTGTCCAGAATAAAGATTACAACTGTATTTTCCGAAGTCGCGTTAAGTTGCCTCGTTTAATGCTGTTTCGTTTAGCGCTGGAACTTATTGGAATGTATCCCCCGCGTTAAGCGGGGTCTTACTGTATCCCTTTCTTCTACACCCTGGCAGCTTTTGCAGTAATATTGGTGGGGCAAACCGACTAGCTCGCAACTGCCAATAGGACAGGGTCTCGTTAAAATTCCTGTTAGAGTGTGAACCATTCTCTTTTCGAACTGAAGCAGTTCTTTGGTCTTTCAACTGTCCACTGCTAGCCACAGTCGTTTTGAAATTCGGCAACCAGGTATGTTGGACCACCTACGAATTGTTGTATTCCAAGCTAATTTTTTCAATTTCCATCCAAATTCCATCGTCTCCTCCTCAGATATCTCCATTCTTTTCCATGCCAATTCGTCCGCCTTTTCGTTTCCTACTATGCTCGAAACTCAGTAGAGGCGGATGTTGTGTGGACGTACAAGGTGTAGAGAGCGATTTGATTGCTGTTTAACTGTCCACACATAGAATCAAGTACGCAGGAGGTAAGTTCCTGGTTTCAGTTATACGTGCATCTTGTTCAATAGCAAAAATCTCTGCCTAAAATACGCTGGCCTGGTTGGGTAATTTGTGTGGCCCGTTGACTGCCAGCTTATCAGAATAGAACCCAGATACAGTTTCACATTACATTTTTGAGTAAACGGCGAAGATCGTTATATCACTGTCACCGATGATGATGGGTTGCTGAGAACTTAACGTAAAGGTAAACATCAGGAGGAACCCAAAAGAAAGTTGAAGGCGTGAACGCCCATTACGAATGTTAAAGCAGACCGAAATGAAATTGTTTAACATAAAGCTAGGATACAACCGTTCGAGTACATTGGTATAACCTTGTTGAAGGAGTAAAAGGCATCAATGAAATATGTAAATGTGTTTTAAGACGCATTATAAGTGCCAAAAATTTAAAAAAATTAACCTCTTATAACCTCTGGTTGATCCAAAATTCAATGCTGATTTAAATTATTTCATATGTTAACATCATACAGAGACATTGTTTGCTTATCTAAAACTTTTCTGTACATAGTTTCTGGGGATATGAATAAAGAGTATTTCACATAGTTGCTAACAAAGTATTTTTTCTCTTTCATACTCTATTTGTTTATTTAATTTTAAACAAAAAATTGTAATATAAATAATAGTCATAAAATTTAGTACAATTACTTCTAATTCATCTTATTTTTAATTTTATTTGAATTGTTTGAATTTTCTGTGTTTAAGGACACAACTCTGTTCAACTCTTTTGAAATTAATTTCGCTGAACATCGCATTTTAAGCGTTAAAACAGTAACTTTCACCTTGAGCAACACTTTCAATTATTGAGTAAATAATGAAGAATAAAACTGTTGATGTTTTCTAACCTTTTTTGTTTTATGTTTTTCATTTAAATAAGTTTGTTTCCTTCAAAATGAAGCAAATAATGGAAATTTTTAACTGAAATACTTCTGCCGAATTACATAATTTTTGTTTTAAACGTGCACGAGTTCCAGCTGTCGCTCAATTAAAATTATTTTGCAACAAAGCTAATATGTTTTCTCGTTGATTGGGGTGAAAACAAAAAAAAAAGTAAAATTAAAACTTTTGCTTGTGCTTTTTCCTTATTTACAGCTGAATACACACAATTGACCTTTCGAGCAAGAACGAAGAAAAATTAAATTTAATTTACCAAAAACGTAAGCGAAGCAGCTTCATGTTTTTGGGAAATTTTTTTCATACCACCTATAGAGACAATTAATCACTTCATTATCTACACTTTAGTGCCTGTTAAGTGCTCCTCTGATAGTTGTTCGAACTAAAGGGCATGCAAATAATACATACAGACATTTTTAAACGACCTTTTTCACAACTAGCCGCCAACAACTTTGTTTGCCTCTTACTTTTCACGGTTTGTTGTCTCTTCTGAAATGAAAAGAAAAGCGGACAACGCAACTCTCTACGGTCCAGTTAAACCACCCACCATTGACGATTAATTTATGGTCTGGTTTTTTCGTTGTTCACTTTGGTTTTGGAATTTTTATTTGAAAATTATAATTTTCATTAAGTGTAACGGGAATTCGTCGGGTCTGTTCTTTTATAAAATTACCAAAACGTTAAACTTTATGTTCTCTTCTTTTGTGTGTTTTTGATTAAATGACACGGTAAAACAGGATGGCTTAGTCTTTTATTAGATCCTAAATTTTTTTTACTCCTGACAACAAAACAATATAAAGAAAATTTAATTTCATTAAGTTGAGATTATTTAAGGTTTTATGATAAATTACTTAAATTTTGCTGCAAAAATATGTCATTTCTGTTGAGAAAAAGAAAAAAATAAAGATTTTATGAGACATTAAATAATAAAATTTTGTGACCAAAATATATCATGTTTCCTTAGGATGCACCAGAATACATTTCATAGTTGGAAGAAAAAATATCGTATGATGCTTATTAAATACTGCCAAATATTGTATCTTTAACGTAAGGGGTAAAATACGAATTTAATGAAAATGTTTTAGTTTTTTATTGTAGACTTTTACCATTCAACAAACATATTCTCAATAAATAGAATTTTTAAAGCTTTCATTGAATATTATTAAAGAACTAATCTCTACCGTTGATTATGTGGTTATAAATTTGTATGTAAAAATGTATGGCAGTTGGTCAGTAATGAAAATGAATGGAGTACAGGATTTAAATTGAAAATTAATTATACTTTGCAAGATATTTTCCTTTGAGCTCTACGCACTTTGTACAACGTTACCACATTATTTTTTATTCCTAACAAGAAAAACGATTTGTCGACGTCAACAGTATTGATTTGCTTGTAAAGTGATTTCAACCTTGGATTCAAATTTATTTTCTCCTAATCTTTTATTCAAATTTTTAAAGTAAAAAATAATTTTTTCTTTAACAAAAATGTTAACTTTCCTTGTAATCTTTGTATCGATAACATGCTACACTTATTTTAAGCTTGCTGTACCTTTAATTCTGAGCCTTTCTGGTTTACTTTCGAATTTACTCTTGCAGATCTTGTTATGCTCCAGCCGCCGCATCCTTTGCGCCTCTATTTTCATATAGACTGGCGCATCTTTATGAAAAAATATTCTCTCCATTCACTTTATTTTAGTTCTCTCCAAAGTATTCAGTCTCCTTTCATTATTTTTGGAATTATTCCACGCCTCGGTACCGTACATATACATATATGTATACATACGACAGATTCTTGAGCAACTTTTCATGGCAATTTTATTTACTCTCAGAGTTTTTGCCAGAAATATGCTGAGAGAAAGTCGCCGAAGAAATATTTTTCATATTTCGTTTGACTGAAGATGTCTGACCGGCACCGTACATTTACATACATACATACACAATTGGTCATTACAAGCCTTTCAGTCAGGATTATGGACCTCGTTTCTCACACCACTTATGTTGTCTGTGTTAATTTTATACATAAGTGGCGGGACCTACAGTTTAAAGTCGACTCCGAACGACAGATTTTTTTTTTGAGAAACTTTTCATGGCAATTTTATTTACTCTCAGACTTTTTGCCAAAAATCTGCTGAGAGGCAGTCGCCGAAATATTTTTTTTTTCATATTTCGTTTTGATGCCTGACCTGGGATACGAACCCGGGCTTTACGTCTAATAAGCCAACACACTACCTACTAGACTACGGCGACTACATATGTATACAATATAATATAAGTTGGGTTTTTATCCTGTAAAGACAATCACTGCCAACTTTAAAAATTCTGATGCCACCATTATTTCCACATTTTCAGTCACCACCTTTTTCAATTGCATTATCATAGTGGGCATGGTAATCTTACGTAGAAGTGATTGTGTGACTTGACGCTGTGAGATGTAATGTAGCTCAGTTTGTGAATTGTTAACTCTACTGAAAAATCGAATAGGTTGTTCAAAATCTTTTCGAACAATAGGGTAAGGATTCGTGTATGTTATAATAGAATCAATTTCTTTTTTAATTTATTTTTTCATATACAGTTTATTTAATATTATTTTTTTTTCTAGTGAAAATATTGTCAATAGTTTCTTGGGTATTGCCTTAAAGATATAAATGTTTTAAAATTATTTATTCTTCCACACCATTTTATTAGTGCTCCCGTCGTTTGTTTTCTTTTGAAATCAAATACTTTTATATTGAAATTTACAAATGTCTTTAGTATCCTTTTGTAAATGTAATAAAATAAACATTTCAAAATTTGTATTTTTAAAAGTCTACGCTTACATACCATAAATGCAGACGCTTAAATCATAGAATGTCGGTTTCAAAACATTTATTATTTTTTATCCTGCCATATACCATATTTCTTATTTAAGAACATATAGCGAGTTAAGTGGTCCGCACAGTGTTTGTATATTTTCATGATGTTTATTGTGCCACCAAATTTCTCCTGCGAATTGCTAAAGTTTTTATTTATGTTGGTCGTTTTTCAATTGGTTTTTAAATATTTAATAAAAAAAAATTTCTTTGCGTATCGTTTGGGTGTGAAATCGATTCACGTGTTTAGATTTTGAAAATGAATATAAAGATTGTATACATTATTGGCAAGCAAATACAAATTTTATTTATAAACGTTAATGCTGAGGAATCGAATAGTATGTGTAGAATATTAAACAATGTTTTCGTAAATTATTTTAAAAATTGTAAGAAAAATCCAAGAAGTGTTTTTCATAAGCCTTTAATCGTTGTTACAAATATAACTTATCCCACACGTGTGCCATGGTAGTCTAGTGGGTAGTGTTCTAGACTATTAGCGTGGGGGTCTTGGGTTCGATTTCTACCATAGACATTGGTCTGTTACACCGAACATAAGATCTAAGTAACTCAGCTCGTAATAATTTGTAATTATATTGCAATTAATAAATAAATAAGCTCACCCCACACATTTCCATTAGGTTATGGTTCAAAGTTTGTTAAATTTAACCTACCTTAAAAAATCATATGGTATTTTGTGTGACGTTATTGTTTAAAGTCATCGTATTGTTGTATGTAGTGTATTGGCTTATTAGACGTGAGACTACGGTTCAAACCCCAGTCGTCTCGAACAAAACGAAATATGAAGGAAAATATTTGCTTCAGTAATTTTCCGGCAAAAACTCTGCCATGAAATGCAAAAAATTTGTCGTTCGGAATCAACTTTAAATTCATCATAAAATTAACACACACAACATTAGTTGTGTGGGAAGCTAGGCCGTAATCCTTAATGAAGTGTTGTAATGGCCAATTATGGTTGTATGGACATATGTGTTAATAAAAATCCTCTTTTCTTATATACACACTTCATGTTTACCATCGTACGGAACCAGTCAGTATTTTTAATATAAGTGATAAGACTACATCGGCAGTATGATTCAGAAACCTGAAAAATATGGTAAAAATAGTAGAAAACCGTAGCACAGAACATACACTAATTTCTTCTCCTTTCACGTCACGCTAGCTGTTATCAATGTCGTTATAAGAAGGTCCAATGTTCGATATTGTATTAATCGTAGGTAGTAGTATCTTCTTTAAGTTCAGCAAATTTTGTTGTCGGTTTGTCATCTTTTTTAGATAATTGAGTTAATAAGTTCGTACTTGGTCTGGTACTTAGCTGAAAGGGCAACACTGTTGCTGTCAAAAGGCGTCTGATAGTTGATACCTGTGAAAATTTCAAAAACTGCGTTATTTGGCCATTTATAGCGGACTATAGGGGACTATCGTTTCTACGCCGAAAATCTGCTAATATTGCAGCATTTGTAAATGAAAAATTCGTCAAATTATTGTCGACATATCGCCCTAAATGTGCTAAAAAGGAGTCGGCAAATATCTCAAATATGTCGACCGGCGCAACCAATCCTGAGGCGGTCATTTAAATGAAATTACTTTTGAAATCGAAAAACAAATGACTCTTATAACAGAAGCTATGCCAATTCCAAATGTCTTTGGCAATTTATGGGTTGTACTACAAAACAGATTTTCATCTCTAAGCCAAGAAACGAACCAAACGTATTTCACTGACGACATTCTGAACTAAATAACACACAAAGTACTGGTAATGTCGAAACTGGTTTTAAAAAGCAGTGCCTCAGAACTAAGGTGGTAAGGTATACGTCAAAAATCTTAGAAACTTCTACACGTTATACATTATTCTGATTAACATAAGACCGGCTGTGCCGTCGCATGCTTTTGTGCTTGTTAAACATTTTAAAAACTTCTTGACATTGATTTGAAAATTGTTTAATATTTGCCCTAGCCAGAGTTTCGATACTACTCTGGCTTGGCCAAATAAATAGGAATCGATTATAGAAGGTGATATTCTAATTTATCGATTAGGAACATTCTACAAATTAGGCACTTTATCGACATCTGCAGCGAATTGTGTGCGAAAGAAACGTTTAAAAAAGAATTTATTATTATTATTATTTATTTATTATAATAGAAAACAAGGTACATCTGATATTATATTACATATATTACACAGATCGGCTCAGCCTTATATCTAAAGTATTATAATTTGTATAAGAAAATGTGATATAAAGAATATAAATTTCAACAGAAGGAAAACTATTAGCAAAAACCTTCAATATAAAAAACCTTCAATATAATAAAAAAAAAAAAAAAATTAAAAAATTATTTTATTTGTGAACTGAATAAATTTTTTATTCGTTTACAATTAAACAAATCGAAGAAGTAATTTTTTTCTTTATTATTATCATCTTTAGAATCCCGGCTATGCTGGCCGCAAAGAATTGCCAGAAAATTTGAAAATTCAATTTCGCACCGTGGCCATGATGGTGCCCGATCGTCAAATTATCATACGAGTAAAATTGGCTTCATGTGGTTTCCTAGAAAATATAACATTGGCGAGAAAATTCTATACTCTATATAAGCTGTGTGAAGAACAGTTGACCAAACAAGTGCACTATGATTTTGGTTTGCGCAATATATTATCGGTATTACGGACATTGGGTGCGGCTAAACGTAGGAACTCAAAGGATAGCGAGAGTACGATTGTGATGCGAGTCCTGCGTGATATGAATCTATCGAAGTTAATAGATGATGATGAACCACTATTCATATCACTAGTATCGGATTTGTTTCCCAATCAGGTGAGAAGTTTTTCAGTTTTATTTCTTTGGTCAAATTAACTTGATTTCGAAAATCCAAATTATTGTTGCAATAGACCCTTGAAAAAACCAATTATCCGGAGTTGGAGGCTGCCATTGCCCAACAGACCGAGGAAGCTAATTTGGTTTACCATCCTCCGTGGGTTCTTAAGCTCATACAGTTGTATGAGACCCAAAATGTCCGACATGGCATTATGACTTTAGGCCCTAGTGGCGCTGGTAAAACAACTTGCATACATACACTAATGAAGGCCTTAACACAAATGGGCGACTATCATCGTGAAATGCGTATGAATCCGAAAGCTATAACAGCGGCCCAAATGTTCGGCCGCTTAGATGTGGCCACCAATGATTGGACTGATGGCATATTTTCTGCTCTTTGGCGCAAGACTCTGAAAGTCAAAAGTGGTGAGCATATATGGTTGGTATTGGATGGACCTGTGGATAGTATTTGGATAGAGAATTTAAATTCGGTATTGGATGATAATAAAACTCTAACGTTGGCTAATGGTGATCGTTTAACTATGGCTCCAACAGTAAAAATTATCTTTGAGCCACATAATATTGACAATGCCTCGCCTGCCACAGTTTCCCGTAATGGCATGGTGTATATGAGTTCCTCGGGTTTAGATTCAAAGCCAAGTAAGTTTTGAATAAGCAAAGAAAATAAAAAAAGCTTAAATTAAAATATAATTCTCCTATGTATACTTTAAAGTTGTCCAGGCCTGGCTTAAAAATCGTGCTCCGGGTGAGAAGACAGTATTTTCCGATCTATTTGAGCGCACATTTGTGCCTGTATTTAGTTGGGGTACACAAAACCTTAAATTACTTATGCCTGTGCTACAATGTAATATTGTGCGGCAAATGTTGCTTATATTGGAGGGGTTGGTGCCTGTTAAAAAGGAAGACGAACAAGCTGTCAGCATGTCAAGTAAGGATAGTCAAGATGGTAAGTTGGTTTGCTTTGCAGCGGCAAGCACGCATATTTTATGCTTAAGATGTCATGTTGTATAACAGTTAGGCTTAAAATTTATTACCCAACATTCTTAACGTTTTCAGCAAAAGTTGTTAAAAAAGATGAACGTCGAAATACCGTAGCTGACGGCGAAGATGGTAAAATTTTCATTATTTTAATCTACTTTCAACTTATATTCTTTATTCTATTAATATGTAAAGCTTTTATTGTATATACTGCTGTTTTATCTTCTTTCAAACGTTTAGCATTTTTAAGCACATGATGCCGAGTGGTTCGATATTAAAAAAAAAAACAAATAATACTTGCAGCACTCTCTATAAATATACGAGATATCTGAACTATCACTTGGGCTACATAGTTTGCAAATCAAATCCATAATCTGTTGTTAGTCTTTTTTTTACAATAACTTATTCCCATAAACGCGAGAGGTCTGGAATTTGTGAGGAAGAGCTCAATTGTTAGCTCTTGTTTGTTGGTGTGATAGCCTAAACTGGCATGATTAATTACGAAACATGAATTGCAGCAATTCTGCTATGCTATGCCAATTCTATGCATGCGAAGTTTCTAACTTAAATTTACAACTTTACACATCCCTCACACGAAATCTTAAGTGCTTATAAAAGCCCCAAACGTAATTCTATGTTGACTTTAATGATGTTAAGGTCTTTATCACATATCCAATCAATCTCTGTCCCTTTCGTGACAAAGCCCGTTCATTGAATTCATACGTCTATGAAAGACTAAGATTTTAGAAATGTTCCTCACTACTACAAGGAACGCAACAACAATTTGACAGAGGGCTTTGCTTCCAGTTAACTGCAGTAACTAAATTAAACCAATTATCTGATTAGCAGTAAAACTTGTAAATAATAAAGACGATGCGGATATACTTTATGATCACCTCTGGATTTGTTTCATTATTCGATTCTCTTAATGTGTTTTTTTATACCACTTTTTCAAATATCTCGGGCGATATCTTATCGTCACCAAATTTAGGTTAATATACGCGTAGATACGGTATTTTGACCATCCCCAAATTTAGGGGACTATACACGTAGACACGGTCCTTTGACGTAGCCCCACATAAAATCTAATTTAGTCATATCACATGCTCGCCAAAACCTTTATATTTTTTTAAAATTTCTAATGCAATAAAGCTAAAATTATGGGTCGGGTTGTGTGGTTCGTAGAAGACATCGTCATAATCTCCATAATCTTCAATTGGAGAAATGCACTCAAACAGTATACCTAAGACGTTGTAAATGGTCTGACGGCTTTAATTATTGCGTGGCTTAGACTTTATATGGCGTCTGTTTCACAAACAGAAACGATATTTTCGGAAGTGCGTACATTGGGAAGATTCACAGGCCTGACCACATCTGTAGCACTTCTAATCTCTTTATAACTACCTTGAGCAGTAGGTTAACGAAGAACGGTCTGATTGTTCAGAATGGCAAGCTTCAGCTGAAGAATTTAAGGTTGAAGGCGGTATTAATACCACTAAATTAATTTATGAATATAGTCTCATGAATAGATATGAAATCTATGAAATTTGTTTATTGTGTCGTGTCTTTCATTAAGAGCCTTCTGTCTTTAAATTTAAATAAAACAAAATGTGTGTAAGATATCATCGAAAATATTATTCGTTTGTGAGACCTATTCATGACATAATGTGCGGAATACATCATTGTTCAAATGTTCGCCACTGCCTCTCTGGGTGGAGAGCATTCAACATGACAAAAAAAAATCATGCCGAATTTGATGGCATGTGTGATGGTGAATTAGAGGGTCAGTGTGGTTTATTAACATACAACTGCGGCCTAACGTAAAACGTATGATATCGGTGGCTAGTTCACATCACGTCCATGTGCTCACAAATCGTCCGTGTTGAAACCACATGCCGTTGATGTCCAGATCATTCAATTCAGACCAAAAGAAATTGATAATCATCGATCATAGTGTTTGCAGTTGAAAAAGATTGCCTGGCCAATATCGTTCTCATAGTAATATGGACCGATAATGCCGAAAATCTACATCTCGGGATGCTTTAAACGCTCCTGAATCTCATGTGGATCAGTATTGTCCAAAATTCGATAATTTTGTTTGTCGACATACTCATTAATCCAGAAATGGGCTTCATTGCTGAAGATGATTTTTCGATAAATACTAGGGTCAAATAGAACTCGCATATATCCTTCCAAGATGATTTGGAAAAACAGACGGAATAAATGACAACTAATTTGACAGATGTAGCTTCAAAAAGATGGCCGTCATAAAGGGTCAAAGTTCGGATGTCCCTCACGTTGCATGTCATTAATTTTAAATTATTTTTAATATCGAACCACTTTTTGCTAAAGTTCCTGCTTAAGGCATAAAGGGGAGCAATTGTCGGTTAAGTCCGACTTTATGATGCCCAACACCACAATGAAAGTTTTTGGCTGAATGGAATATTGTATAGCAGGTAACTGAAAAGTTAGCTTTCTTCCTCAATTGCTTATAGCCAAAGTCCAAGACCAATGGTTTGTAAGATTTAGTTTCTGAAAAATGTTTGTTTGCAATTGAATGATTTACGATGAACTTTATTCTTGTCTGATTCAATGTAGTTGCTTACTTAAGCATGTGTTTTGTGTGAATTTTGGTTTAAATTTTAAATAACAATTCTTGTCTAATTGTTGGTTAAAGAAGTATCCAAAAACCTATTCTTATCAAGTAGCTCTGGTACAGGATTGTTATGACGTGAATTAAATTTTTCGTATACGTTAAAAGTTATCCAATTGTTTGGTACCTTAGACCTGTTCTTTAATAAAAGTTCAATTGATAACTAATAAACCAATCGGGTTAGTTCAATTTAATTTCATACACGCTATACGACCGACTTTTGTAGATGTTGCAAACATCAGGTTGTAGAAACTTATCATCTGTGTTGGTGTAGGGCATAATAAGTCGCATGTGCTTTTAAGAAGAATTGTGTCTACTAACTTGTCTCTAACAAAATTAACTTTTCTTCAACTTTTCAAATTTATAAGATTTTTTTTCTAAAATTGTGTCTGTGAAAATCTGTGTCTACTAACTCCACTCCTCTCTCTTTCTCTAATGTGATCTCGTCCAAAAAATGTTTTTAAATTTTTTCTAAACTTTCAGTATTTTCGTGTACAAAAAAATTTAATTAATATTTCCATTTCCATTCTATTTTGTTTTCGCAGAGGAGGCCGTCGAAGAAAATGTGGTGGAAGAAAAAGAAGATACTTGCACACCCGAGCATTTACATCGTTTATACATCTTTGCTTTGGCCTGGGGTTTGGGAGCTTATCTGAGCACAGTGGATCGTATTAAAATAAATCAGTTTGTCAAAGAGACATTTTCCGATTTAGACTATGCTAAGGGTACGGTCAGTGAGAATAGTATATTCGATTTCTTTGTGTCACCGACGGGTGCCTGGCAATCATGGAAGACTCTAGTTACGCCCTACATGTATCCTGAAGTTTCGACACCAGACTATTTGAGTATACTGGTGCCCATAGTGGATAATGTGCGAATGGATTATCTCATAGGTTGTATAGCCAACCAGGAGAAGGCGGTAATGTTAATAGGTGAACAAGGTACGGGCAAGACAGTAATTATGAAGAATTTCATGAAGAAAATGAATGTTGAAACTTATATGGGACGTTCATTTAATTTTTCATCGGCCACAAGTCCCTATCAATTCCAAAGAACTATCGAAAGTTATGTGGAAAAAAGAGTGGGCGTAACTTTTGGACCTCCTGGTGGCCGTAAACTGATTGTATTTATCGATGATATTAATTTACCCGAGATAAATGAGTGGGGTGATCAGGTAACCAATGAAATTGTACGCCAGTCCATGGATATGAAAGGATTCTATAGCCTAGAGAAACCTGGTGATTTTACAACTGTTGTTGATGTGCAATATGTGGCAGCAATGGGCTTGCCTGGCGGTGGCCGTAATGATATACCCTCTCGTTTGAAAAGACAATTTTGTGTTTTTAATTGTAACATACCCGATAATGATTCTATTGATAAAATATTCCGTGTTATAGGAGAAGGCCATTATAATGCCAAGCGAGGCTTTATAGCAGAAGTCAGAAACTTGATAAAGAAATTGATTGTGGTTACCCGGTATATATGGCAGCGTACCAGGGAAAAGCTTTTGCCCACTCCTGCCAAGTTTCACTATGTTTTCAGTTTACGAGATCTTTCACGTATTTGGCAGGGTATGGTGGGCACCTTGTCTACTGTAATAACGTCGGAGAGCGTCTTAATGTCTTTGTGGAAACACGAGTGCACACGAGTATTTGCCGATCGTTTTACTAATTTCCCAGATAAAGAATGGTTCAGTTCGGAATTGTCATGTTTGGTACGTACAGAACTAAGCGAAAATCATGCTCAAATGATTATACCCAATCCGGTATTCGTTGATTTCATGCGTGATGCTCCCGAACCTACAGGTGAAGAGGGCGAAGATGCTGATATGGAATTACCAAAAGTGTACGAACCGGTGACCTCTCATGAAGTACTCCGTGAGCGTCTGGTTATGTTCCTTGCCCAATTCAATGAAATGGTAAGAGGTTCTGGGATGGATTTGGTTTTCTTTCCGGATGCAATGCTGCATTTGGTAAAGATTTCTCGCATCATAAGGCATCCTCGTGGCAATGTCATGCTGGTCGGGGTGGGTGGCTCTGGCAAACAATCACTTACAAAATTGGCCTCCTTTATAGCCGGCTATAAAACATTCCAAATCGCTTTAACTCGTTCCTACAATGTGGCGAATTTTTTGGAAGATCTCAAGTTGCTGTATCGTACTTGTGGTGTACAGGGTAAGGGCACCACTTTTCTCTTCACCGACATGGACATAAAGGAGGAGGGATTTTTGGAATATTTAAATAACATTTTGTCTTCAGGCGTTATATCGAATTTGTTTTCACGAGATGAACAAGCTGAGATTGTACAGGAACTGACACCTATTATGAAGCGTGAAAATCAACGCAAAACTGCCACCCCGGAAAGTGTGATGGAGTTCTTTTTGGCTCGTACATGTGCCAATTTGCATGTGGCCTTTTGTTTCTCTCCCGTGGGAGAAACATTCCGATCGAGAGTGCAACGTTTTCCAGCTTTAGTGTCGGGTTGTACTATCGATTGGTTTCAACCTTGGCCC
This sequence comes from Sarcophaga caerulescens, assembly GCA_927399465.1. NCBI lineage: Eukaryota > Metazoa > Arthropoda > Insecta > Diptera > Sarcophagidae > Sarcophaga > Sarcophaga caerulescens. Next base: position 116,574,730 of record OV656872.1, on the reverse strand, counting down.
AAAGATGCTCTTGTCTCGGTTTCTCGACACTTTCTGAGTGACTTTGAAATAGAGTGTACACCGGCTGTTAAAGAAGAACTTGTCAATGCTTTGGGTTCAATACAGGACGTAGTGGCTGAAACTTCCCAAGAATATTATCAACGTTTTCGACGTGCCACCCATGTGACTCCAAAATCATACCTCAACTTTATAGCAGGCTACAAGAATATTTATCAGCAAAAGCAAAAGGAATTGGGCGACGGTGTGGAAAAAATGGATACCGGTTTAGAGAAACTAAAGGAAGCTTCCGCCTCTGTGGAAATTCTAAAGAAAGATTTAGTGGTCATGGAAGAGGAGTTGGTAGAGGCATCTAAAAAGGCTGAGTCAGTGTTGGTGGAGGTTACTGAGCGAGCCATGCAAGCAGAAATTGTTAAGAATCAGGTGCTTATAGTGAAAGATAAGGCCGAGGCTTTGGTGGCATGTATAGCCAATGAAAAAGCTTTGGCGGAAGAAAAACTTGAAGCAGCCAAACCTGCTTTAGAAGAAGCCGAAAATGCTTTGAACACCATAAAACCGGCTCATATAGCCACTGTGCGTAAACTAGGCCGTCCACCTCATTTAATTATGCGCATTATGGATTGTGTTTTAATACTTTTCAAACGTAAACTACATCCCTGTATACCAGATTCTGGTACACCATGTCCTAAGCCTTCTTGGCAAGAATCATTAAAGGTAAAGTTATAAAACATGTTGTAGACATTTTTGTGAGAGTTTTCTTTATTTTTCTTATTTTTATTCTTACCATTTTCTATTTTTAGATGATGGCTAGTGCCACCTTCCTATTGCAACTACAAAACTATCCCAAGGATACCATAAACGATGAAATGATTGATTTATTACAACCGTACTTTCGTATGGAAGACTATAATATGGATATGGCACGTAGAGTTTGTGGTGACGTTGCCGGCTTATTGTCCTGGACAAAAGCAATGGGTTTCTTTCATAGTGTCAACAAAGAAGTCTTGCCACTGAAAGCCAATTTGACAATGCAGGAAGCCAGATTAAAGGTATGCCTGTCGAATACACATAAAAGTACGAATAATTAAAAAGAATAGTAGAAGGCAACAAGATGTTTTGACAATGATTGGATTAGGATCGTATAAGAGAGTGTCATTTTGATAGACACTTTGGCACCTCTTGAGGAGGGTAGACAAAAGTTATTGAATTTTGTTTTTTAAAGGCATTAATAATCCAATGATTAAGAGGAGATTATATGAGTTGTGTTGTTATAAAGGATTGTAAAATGAACCAACAATTATATTCTAAAAACAAGTAAATTATGATGTGATAATGGGATACTGGATTGTCGTTAACAAATTAAACCCAGTTGACCATATGAAATATAATTTAAAAAAATTCAATTATACGCAAACGTATGTATGTGTTCTTATAAAAATAATAAAATTTTTTTTTTGGAAATTATCGAAAAGGCCTAAAAAACAATACATAATAATCATCGCGATGGCCTATTGATTGCTCAAGAGATGAATTGTGTGCAAACCGGTTGGAAGTTTTACAATGCACTACGAGTAGTTGGTAGTGTACAGAACATCCAGTGTCAAGGCCGTGGATTCGCTTCCCACCAGAGACTCTGGGTGTTTGTATAATAAACCGCAATAGGGAAAAGGAAATGAGAATTATGACAAAGTAATTGTCGACTGAAATAATGGCGAGGGTTTTACACTGGTCGTGCAATGTTTATAAAAATTTTTTCGGACACTATCCCTCTTTGCTGTATTCAAACAATATGCCCTAGATGAATAGGAGTCAACCCCCTAAAAAAAATAAATAATGTCGGCCAAATAATGGTAATACAATCATTTCTAATCGAATTTCCATGTGAGAATTGGTATTGAGTCGTAACAAAATCGAAACATTTCTTCAGTGAATGGGTTCGCTATGAAGTAGAGAAAAATATTGCCAAACTAGAATTGATGTTCGTAAGGTTATGCTGTGTGTTTGGTCATTTACTGTGAGGTCTTCCCTATGGTTAGACTGTTAATTTGAGCCTATACTGTCTGAAATTAGACCATGTATAAAAAGCTATAATTAGTTAGGTTAGGTTAGAGACAAGTACAGTACCCGGAGGTCGAATTGACCCATTGTACATCGTCCTTGAAAAGAAGGATCACAGAGGGGATAGGAAAAAGGAGAGGAAGTAGGAAAGGGAGAATGGGAAGCGAAGGAATTACACAGATCAAAAACAAAACAAAAAATGGGAGACTACACTGATGAAGCCCCAGCACTTCTCAACTATCTCAAGTTAATGGAAGATGAATTGCTTTCCTTCGAACAACACAGCTCGTTTCAAGCTCCGGTATCCACCTTCTTATCTTTATATTTAAGTAAATCAAAGTGCGTCTGAAATATCATCGAAATTTTTTAATCGTTTGAAAGGCATATTGATGCCATTCGTTTAAATATAGCCGGCTCTGGCCGACATAACTAACTGTAATTAACCGATGGCTTGAGTTATGGTGGCTTTGAGGATCGTTGCGGTTTGTGGCTTATTCGCATACACTTGTGACTTATGGAAACCCAAAAAGAAAAAGTCTAAATAGCACGATCTTGGTGGCCAGTTCACATTACCTCCAAGCGGCCTACTGTGCTCTCCGTTAGCAGTGATGGCCTGGTCAGCATCGTTTTCGAATAAATATGGATCGATGACGCAGCCAGCCAAAAATCCACACCAAACAGTGACTTTGGACCTCGTGTTCATGTGCCCATTGATCCAGAAATGGGTCTCATAGCTGAAGATAATTTTTCGATAAGAAATAGCGTCAGTTTCAAACTGTTCTAGAGCCCATTCTGCAAACACACTTCATTGTTTATTGTCGTTTTACCTTCAGCTACTCAGTCAGTTGAATTTTGAACGGGTATAGGAACAAGGAAAATCGAGTTTTTGTTAGCGATGCGAAATCGACTGCATGGAATTTTCGGATATTTCGTGCAGATCTTTCGTACAGTTGTTGGTCGGTCGTTGATTGAACCAGTGGACTCGAATTTATCCACCACATTGCAAATAATCCTATCGGTAGGATGATTCCAACAATTAATTTGTACTGTGTTTTACAAATTTTCTTTATTTGTTGAAATTCCATTAATTCATTTATATTTTCAGCTCGCTATGGATGATTTGGCAGCTGCTGAAGATCAACTGCGTGAACGTGAAGAAGCGTTACAGGCGGTCAAAAATCAATACGACAAGGCGGTAGGCGAAAAACAACGTTTAACCGATGCAGCTAATGCATGTTTACGCAAAATGACGGCGGCCACTGCGCTTATCAATGGGCTATCAGATGAAAAAGTACGATGGACTAATCAAAGCAAAGAATTTAAAATACAATTAGGCAAGTTAGTGGGTGATGTTTTGTTGGCTACCGGTTTTCTGTCCTATTGTGGTCCCTACAACCAAGAGTTTCGGGCAAATTTAATAAAAACCTGGATGAGTATCTTAAAACAGAAATCTATACCCTTTACTACGGGTCTTAATATCATTAATATGCTGGTGGACTCATCCATGGTATCAGAATGGACTTTGCAGGGTTTACCCAACGATGAATTGTCTGTTCAAAATGCTTTAATAGCCACCAAGTCCAGTAGTTATCCTCTGCTTATAGATCCTCAAACCCAAGGCAAATTATGGATAAAATCGAAAGAAGAACAAAATGAATTGCAAATAACTTCATTGAATCATAAATATTTTAGAACTCATCTGGAAGATGCCTTGTCATTGGGTCGGCCTCTGCTTATAGAAGATGTAGGTGTTGAATTGGATCCCGTTATTGATAATGTGTTGGAAAAGAATTTCATCAAATCGGGTAGCATTGAAAAGGTATTGGTGGGTGATAAGGAATGTGATGTTATGCCTGGTTTTATGTTGTACATCACAACAAAGTTACCAAATCCTCCCTTTAGCCCCGAAGTAAGCGCCAAAACCTCGATTATTGATTTTACGGTTACGATGAGGGGCTTGGAAGATCAATTGCTGGGCAGAGTTATTCTAATGGAAAAATCCGATTTAGAAGCTGAAAGAGTGGCTCTTTTCGAGACGGTAATGCAAAATCAAAGAAATATGAAGGAATTGGAAGCCAATCTTCTGTACCGTCTAAGCTCCTCGCAAGGTTCGTTGGTAGACGACGAGGCTCTAATTGAAGTTTTAAGAGTAACAAAGACAACAGCTGAAGAGGTTAATGAAAAGCTTAAAATTGCTGAGGTAACCGAAAGAAAAATTATGAAAGCCAGAGAAGAGTTCAGAGCCGTAGCAGCACGTGGTTCAATTTTATATTTTTTGATTGTGGAAATGAGCAACGTTAATGTGATGTATCAAAATTCCTTGAAACAATTTCTGGTTATTTTCAACAACTCCATAACGAAATCAACCAAATCAAATGTTACCGAAGAACGTATCAACATTATTTTGCGTTATTTAACATACGAAGTCTATAAATTCACTAACCGCAGCCTCTATGAGCGTCACAAACAATTGTTCACTCTGATGTTGGCAATCAAAATCGATTACCACAAAGGTAACGTAAGTCACGAGGAATTTATGGCGTTTATTAAGGGTGGTGCCTCATTGGATTTAAATGCTGTGCAACCGAAACCATTCCGTTGGATATTGGACATCACTTGGTTGAATTTAGTTGAAATAAGCAAATTAGAAACGTTCGTTAATGTTTTAGAATTGGTAAGTGGTGGTAAGCGTATACATACGAGTAATTTTATTCGCTTTGTGGTATTTTAAAAACTGTACGAAAATACATATTGAATTTTATTGTTTGTTTGTATGAACAATTGTATCCGCACGTGCAAAAAAAAAATTTTTATTTTTGGATTAGAAATGTTTTGTTTACAGATATTTAATTAAAATATGTTCACCGTGCTAGTGTTCTACAATTGTGCGAGTAGATAAGCGATTAATTTGTTGAGAGATTTAATTTGATATGTTGGAAGCTCCTCACCTGCCTCCATATGTGAATTTCCACATGCCTTAGGGAGCAGTAAGGATAATCCTAATTCGCTTGCCTATTAACTATGTATATATTATTACTATGTACCGTCCTTTGTACTTCCTGTCAATGTTGAATTGAGTACATTTTTCATGGCATAGATTTGTCATTGTACCTTCTCTTGAAAGAATATGTAGCCTGTAAATTGCTTCATTCATTCTTATTAGTCAGCAGTGTTGCAAAGACATCAGAGGTGAGGTTACAACGACCCCTACTGAACCTCGTATCAGACATGTCTTCCGCTATCCTAGACACAGACTTCATACCCTTGGTCCATACAACCATATCCAGCAACGCCTCAAGACAAATACTTTTCAATTTATCACACGCTTATTTGATATCGCATTGAAAAATGTACCAAGAGTACCAAAACATGTGGTAAAGGGTTCACAATTAGTTCATGACTTACTATACCAAATGTCTTATATTAAGTTATTACATACATAATTGGTCATTACAACCCTTCAGTCCTAGCTTCTCACGCCACTTATGTTTTGTGTGTTAATTTTATACATGTGTGGTTGGACCTACAGTTTAAAGTCGATTCTGAACCACAGATTTTTGAGTAATTTTTTTCATGGCAATTCTATTTACTATCAGAGTTTTTGCCAGAAATCTGCTGAGAGAGGAAGTCGCCGAAGATATATATTTTTTTATATTTCGTTGGAGATGTCTAACCTGGGTATTAGAAAGTAAACTTTAGTTGAACTTATTTAAATTTACACTAGAGGTAGGGGTAGAAGTGGCTGTCCACCTGAGGTAATCGGATGGACACATATACGAAATTTTGCTTAGATAAGTTATCGTAATCTCTTCGCACTGTAAAGAATTTTAGAAAAATTTAACCGGTGTGTAGAGTTGTATTTAGTTCTGGTTAAGCAACTGTAGCACCTTAATTACTGTTTTGAATTGTATTTCTATGAAATGAAGTTTACGTTTATAAGAGCGTTTTTTAAGAATGATATTCTGTTGTTTTATAATGTGAAAAACATATGGTTTTGGGGTTTCAGCTCTGTAATAATTAAAATATAATTTATAATTGCATTGTAATCGAAAATAAATTTTAATTTGAATGTTACGTTGTTTGCTACGAAATAAGGAGAGTGCATGAAAAAATTTAGGCATACATTTTTCTTTATAAAAACGAAACTTAATGGTATGAAATAAGTCATAAAAATTAAAGAAAATATTTTCAATATTCTAACGAATACAGGACAGTATTAAGTCTGTAATAGGTATAATTAAAAAAAGCATATTAATTTAGTAGTCGCCGTAGTCTAGTAGGTAGTGTGTTGGCTTATTAGACGTAAAACCCGGGTTCGTATCCCAGGTCAGGCATCAAAACGAAATATGAAAAAATATTTCTTCGGCGACTGCCTCTCAGCAGATTTCTGGCAAAAACTCTGAGAGTAAATAAAATTGCCATGAAGAGCTTCTCAAAAATCTGTCGTTCGGAGTCGACTTTAAACTGTAGGTCCCGCCACTCATGTATAAAAGTAAAGCACACAACATAAGTGGTGTGAGAAGCTAGGTCGAAATCCTGACTGAAGGGTTGTAATGACCAATTATGTATGTATATTAATAAGGAGAAATTCTAGAGAGTATGAGGTATTAGTAGCTTTTCTGCTTTAGTGACAAGTTGTAAGTTCTGGAATGAAAAGTGAGGAGTCTTTATTGCTATTTAAAAATGGTTGCAGTATCTTTTGCACACAGTTATTAACTGAATTATATGTGTATTATTACATGTGTCAACTGATTGATATAATTAGATTTTATTGGGTTCTTCGCGCTTGTCGAATAAGAATATGGGAGTTCTTGACTTTAAACCTATGATCTGACGTCTGGAAAAAAAAGAAACATAAAAAATATTTTTTCGCAGTCTTCTGGCAAAAGATCTTAGATTAAATAATTCTCATATAAAAGCTTGTCAAATCTATCATTCGAAGTCGACGTTAAATAGTAGGTTTGTAAATTTAGCACTCTTAATATAGGTGGTGTGAGAAGTCAGATTTTAATCCTAAATGATGGATTGTTCAAGGGCCAATTGAAGAGAGTAAGTTTTGAAAACTTCTACCTTTTTAGTCTCATAAGTATTTGTTTACAATGTAATGTAAACTTTACATTTCTTTCAAGCACTCTTTCAACTTTAAATATCTCTCTTTCTCGGTTTCTCTTTTCACTTTTCGACATACCAAAAGATGTATAAGAATTTACTTTTTGGACAACGTGTCTTCCAGTGATGTTAGAATGTTTGTTTTTTTGCTGACTAGTTTACTCGTTTTTCCGGGGTCTGCTTTAACTTTCTTCCATGTCCACATCCACGTTTTTGTCATTGAAACAGTTTCTCCTTGAATACCTGCAAGCTTTGCTATTGTTTTTTGAGAACGAAAAATTTTTCATTAATTTCTTATGCGATTCATGTTCGATGACGATTATTAAGAATCGAAATTAAACTATTCACGCTTTCACTGAGAAGAATAATTCACAATATATTTATAGACATATATAAATATTTATACGCATATATTTTTAATCGTAGTAAGAGATATAAGTATAAAAGTATGCCAAAATTTTTTCGTCCTTACTCCTAAATAATATAAAATGTGTTATTGGTGGAATTTTAATAAGTGATTTTGTTTAAAAACCGTGTGTTGTTGTTTATTTATGCGGTTCATATACACATTTTGTGTGTTCATTTTACGCAATTTGGGGTTCTCATAAATCCATCCACATTTGTATGTTTGTATTTTCTATGAGGACATAAAATACCGAATTGCCATTTTGTCAATCATTAGTGGTTTCATAAGTTAAATGCAGTTTTCTAAAACAACAACATTATATAAAATGTATTTAAAGGGGTTATATTGCGAAAATTTTTAATTTTGGGAAATCTTTTTTGCAACGAAATTTATTTAAAAAAAAAATTATTATTTGGGGAATTAAATTTCCAAAGACTAATACTCGCACGGTTCAAAATCCAAGTGAACATCTCGCACAAAACGACTTCCTCTCAGCAGATATCTGGCAAAAACTCTGAGAGTAAATAAAATCGCCACGAAAAGTTTTTAAAATATCTGTCGTTCGCAGTACTTTAAGCTTTAGGACCCGCCAAGAGAAGCTGGGTCGTAATCCTGACTGGAGGGTTGTAGTAAAAATTTCCAAAATTTAAGCAGTTTCCTGAACTTGTTTTTTAATAGTTTACTTTAATTTTTTACTAAATTGATAGTTTCTTTTGTAAAAGTTTCAATTTAAACGAAAAAGTTGGCAAATTACGTGTCTGAAAGTCATACGGCACATATTAAACAATTTTTTGACAAATGCGGCCAAACGAATGGCTTACTAAAATAACAAGTTTACAGAACAATGTGTATTTATTACTAAAATGCCGTTTGATTAATAATTGTTATTGGTTTTTGTTTACTAAGCTTAATAATATGAATAAAAGTAACTGTTATAACAATAAAATAAAGGAAAAAATTAGGTACCAAAAAATTAAGTGCGGCCAAACGTTTAATTTCAGTATTTTTTTAAATTTTTTTAGATCGAATTAAATGAACGTGAATGGCGTGTTTGGTATGAATCCGAGAAACCTGAAAATGAAGAAATACCCTGCGGCTATCAAACATCTTTAGACAGCTTTAGAAAGTTACTCTTAATACGATCTTGGTGTCCTGATCGTACAATATCACAAGCGAAAAAATATATCGAAGGTATTTTTTGAAAATAAATTTTAGAAAATAATTGTTTTCTTTAACAGAAACAATAAAATCTTAGAGTCCCTTGGGCCTGAATATAGTGAAATGCAAATCTTGGATTTAGAACTTACATGGTCAGAATCAGAACCACGAACACCGTTCGTTTGTTTGCTTTCGATTGGTTCGGATCCGACAACACAAATAGCAGCATTAGCCAAACAGAAAGGCATAAGTAAGTCTATAAATTAAAAATAAACAAATTAAAATTCCTTTTTCTATTTTAATATTCCTTATTTCTTTACAGATCTCAAGTCTGTGTCTATGGGCCAGGGCCAAGAGTTTCATGCACGCAAAATGATTATGGATTCTATGGCTCATGGCGGTTGGGTTTTACTACAAAACGTTCACTTATCTTTGCCATTTTGCACTGAAGTCATCGATATGCTGGTTGAAACTGAACATGTTGATGACACATTCCGCATGTGGGTTACCACCGAACCCCATTCAGATTTTCCCATTGGCCTACTGCAGATGGCAATTAAATTCACTAATGAACCACCACAAGGCATACGTGCCAGCTTAAAGAGAAGCTATCAGGTATTTAATAAATGTTTGAAAACAAAGTTTACTTTACGTTTTCATTTTTGTTTTGCCAAATTCTTGTAGTCTTTTACACAAGATTTCTTGGATTACACCTCAGCACCGCAGTGGCCTACACTGTTGTATACAGTAGCCTTCCTTCACACCATTGTACAAGAGAGGCGTAAATTTGGCCCTCTAGGCTGGAATGTACCATATGAGTTTAATGCTGCCGACTTTGCAGCCAGTGTCCAGTTCGTGCAAAATCATTTGGATGAAATGGATCCGAAAAAGGGTGTCTCATGGCAAACACTGGTTTACATGATTGGTGAGGTACAGTATGGTGGTCGAGTTACAGACGACTTCGACAAGCGTCTGTTGACCACATTTACAGCTGTCTGGTTTTGTGAAGGCTTGTTAAATCCCTCATTTGAATTCTACAAGGGCTACAAAGTGCCCAATACGAAGAATTTACAAACATTCATTGATTACATTAACAATTTGCCAGCTTATGATACACCCGAAGTATTTGGTTTGCATTCGAATGCTGACATCACGTATCAAATTAATTCTGCTAAAGGTGAGTTAATGTAGAAGTGTATGATGATAGTATGTATATGAATATGTATGCATATACATATTTAGATCTATGTATGTTTGTGTATCTGTTATTATTTACCTTTAAAGGATGAAGGATTATCATCAGATAGAAATCAATAATTTTGTTGTGACACTTTTTTGGGTGACCAATTTAAATTTCTGTGTAATTGATATCGTAAGCTATACGTACGCATGCATGTAAACATAAGAGTTTATTGACATTGAAAGTGCTGTACAATTGTGTATGTTGTTGTGTGTGTACAAGGAAACGTCTGGCCGAAAGGCTTGGTTATATTATAAATAAACATTGAGAAAATTAATTCTTATGATATAACGAACGTGTCATTAAGTAAGAAACAATTTGTTTTAAAAAGGCCAGAAAATTTGAAGTTTTATAAAATTTTTTGTGCAAATCAATTGTGTTTATCGGCCTAGAGTAACTGTTATATTTTACATTTCAATAAGTTGTCCGATCGATTGCGTGATGATAAATGTGTGCCTTGAAATAAATCCACCAAAATTTATTGAAAAGACGTAATGCACGTATTGCTTAGTGATGGTTTTCAGGTAGAAGGTAGATTGTGATAAGACTGCGATCGGTTGGGTGGTGTTTTCAATACCGTCTTATTTAATAACAAACTTTTTAATAACTCCACCTTATAAATATATAAGATTTGCTGCAATTTGAGTGGTGAAGAAACGTCAATAAGAGTAGTTTGTTCCCTTTAATGCTTTTCATACTGTTGGACTTAATCTATTAGGTTTGTCCAATAGTTCCGTATTCCTTTTGAAGCCAAAATAAAGATGCGTAATTCATCAACTCGTACTTAACAGCGATAGTAGTTTAGACAGCTTTCTGACAATCTTGAACTTACTTACTTAATTGGTCACTACATCACTTAAGTCAGGATTACAACATACATGGCTTCTCACACACATGTTGTATGTGTTCACTTTATCCACAAGTGGCAGGAGCTACAGTTTCGAGTTAACTCCGATCGACAGATTTCAGAATCTTTTAGGGGCAATCTTTGCCAGAAGACTCGTGTGCGGAAGTCTCCGAAAGAAATATTCGATAGTATTGTGTTGCTCGTCGTACCATCTTTTCGAAACAACATACCGTCTACTTTATAGTCCTCAATTGCCATCCTAAAAAAGTCGGGTACCACACTGCCATAAAGTCTTGGATTGACACTAACGGTTCTTCCCTATACAAACCATAATGCGCACCTAACAGTAACTTTTTCTAAATAGCTTTTCCATAATCATTCCAGGGTTTTCCAACGCAAGTATTAAATGAAAAATCATCATCGAAAACATGCTACTTTAGCAGCCAATCAGCATATGTATGGAGTTGTGATTTATATCCGACTATAATTGTTGAGCACGTTGAACTTTATGTGGATGGAAGTCATAAATGACCTGTGAGATAGGCCCAATTGCTAGAAATCTGTAGAATTAACAAATTTGAAATACTCAATACACTTTTACTAATAGCAGTAATATTTTCCCTACATTGCAATCATGAACAGGACTCACCAGATTTGTAACGCATCCCTTTACTTCAAATTTCTTTATACAGTACGTCGATTATGGTGATCATAAACACCCCGTAGTGATAGTGTTTTTTACGCTTATTCGGCTATTAAACGATCCACATTTGTAAATGGCAGAACGTTCTCTAAGGAAATAATAATTCAGATAAAATACTTAGCAGCTAATAATCTTGCAAAAACCGCCAGTTTTGAAATTAGCAAATAAATAACTCGATACAAAAAGAACTTCACTTTCACACATTAATAAGCATCCCACAAGGGTTAACGTAAACAGAAACTCTGGGATTGAATCACAATCTGCAATAAAATCTGCGTACTTTTGAAGCGTATAGCGAACGTCATGTTTACACAGTGTCAATGAGAAAAGAATTGTAATCAAATAGATCTAAGCCGGGTGAAATGGTAACCAAGTGGGGATTAAAATCGGACAGGTTTTCTTGGAATTAACAGACAATCGTTTATTTCAGATTTATTGATAAACATACATACATACATAATTGGTCATTGCAATAGTTTAGTCAGGATAACGATTTAGTTTCTCACATCAGTTATGTTGTGTTAATTTTATAAATGAGTGGCGGGACCTGCAGTTGCAGTTTTGAGAAAATTTTTCATGGCAATTTCATTTATTCTCAGAGTTTTTGCCAGAAATCTCTTAAGAGGAAATCGCCGAAGGAATATTTTTTCATATTTCGTTTTGCTGGACATGGCTGACCTGGGGTTTGAACCGCGGCCTCACGTCTAACAAGCCAACACACTACCTACTAGTCTACGGCAATTTCAAAACTCTTAATTCGATACTTTATTGATGACAACAGTATTAGCGGAAGACGAAATTTTCTTACCGCAACCTGTTTTGGATAGTGCGAAGAGAGTTCAAACAACGTGATAGAGCCCGGTTCAATTTTATTCCACTCTTTGATGTTTTATTTACATCGATTGTCTTCGATTTTTCCTTTTTTTATCAGAATTAGTAACAAATTGTTAAAAAGTGATGTCTATTTGGCCTCCTGTTGCTTATCCCATAATAACTCCAATTTCATGTACAAACATTTCTATTTTGTATAATTATTTAAGAATGTTATAATGGCAGGATACCGTCAAAATGATATTAAATTAACAGATCTCTGGCAACTGTGTAATTAACAATATCTCCTTAAGTCGATTATAAATGCTCTTAAGGTTTTGTAACACACATTAATTATTGCATATGCCCGCATTAGTGAAATAGTAATTAAGAACTTAATAGATTTAAATGGAAAATCATAATACAAGGTCAATTAAAGGCACATTAGATCTATTATAACATGCATAAGCACACATAAGCCTAGACTGAAGCTCTATTTCACTAATAAACTCATAATTAAATATTCATATCGACTAATAATGAATAATGGGTGGAATGGGAATGAGAAATATAAATTAACAAAATCAATATGCCAGACAAATTGAATTCATCTGGTGCGAGTATCTACATATGTATGAGTGTGTATGAGTGTTTACTAATGTTCCGTTTTGTCCTCAGGTATATTGGATACTATACTTAGTGTACAGCCAAAAGAAGGAGGTGGTGGAGGCGGTGAGACAAGAGAAAGCATAGTCTATCAGCTGGCAGATGATATGTTAAGGAAATTGCCTCCACAATATAATGCATATGAAGTGCGTGAGAATTTAGTACGTATGGGTATACTGTTGCCAATGAATATATTTCTCAGGTAAATATCATATCGAAATGTATCTTTAAGTATTAAATACAACGTATACATATAATGTTTATGGCATATAGGATGACACGAAAGTTTTTAGTTTTTCTTTATTTTTTTATTTACTCATCATTAACAATATTAAGTGCGCCATTGTTATCATTAGTAGGAGTGTAATTAGTATTCTTTGAGTGGCATTATAACACTTCAGAGTGTCATGCAATTTATGCATTATAACAGAGTAATACTTTATTGTGTATTTTAATTAATTTATTCATATTTTTATGTTTATTTTTATTTTTAATTCAAAATTTTTTATAGGCAGGAAATTGATCGCATGCAAAAGGTAATCAAACGCGTCTATTCATGTCTGTGTGATTTAAAATTGGCAATTGATGGCACGATTGTAATGAGTCCTGCATTGAAAGAGTCACTGGATGCCATGTATGATGCTCGCATACCAGAATCATGGATGAAGGTACAATTTTCCTGTATATTTTAAATATTTTCCATCTACTTTTCTATACATAATTTATATGCAATTGGAAAAGTGCGTTTTAGTGTTTTGAGTGGGTGTTAATCGAAAATGGTGTTTTTCAAAGCTATACACGCCAATATGACAAAGTATGCTAATATACAGTGCAGTCTAGAAATATAGGGAAAGAAACCAGAATTAAAGGTTTATATTCGAAAGTATACCAAGCGGTTTCAGTTATTATTCCACATACCCTTGGTTAATTTTTGCGGGTTTCCTGTTACCGTTCAAACCTGTGCATAAAAATGCATGTCATCACTGATGACACATTGCGGTTGAGTTTGTTTTTAAGTTGGTTCAGAGAAAAACTAATTTTCATGCAAATGTTCTGTAATATTAAAAATAATTCAAAATGACGCTTCCTTGTAAAATTTTGTAAGTGTAACGGTTTACAGTATTTTGTTAATCAATTGATAACACTTTTTTGAAAAAAACTTAAAGGCTTCTCTAAGTACATTGTAGGAATTTTTATAGAGCAATGATTGTGTAATTCTTTAACGTCAGCATTGCGGATGAAATTTTTTAAATGTTGGCACCCTTGTTTAGAGCTTATAGAAAAGGTAGGTAGCGAATGTATATGAAAAATACCATCCAACCTAACGAACAAAATATATCTCTTATGGATAATCCAAAAAAAGAAAAGAAAAACAAAAAGAAAAGAACAGACACTGAGAAAGAAATGGAAGTGAAAGTGTAGAGTCAACACACTATGCTAATATTATTGATAAAGTTCTCCAGGCCATAAAACCTAATAGAAGTTAATTCTTCAAGGTCATTCGAAATATCGATAATCGACCAGTTCGGAGTCTTTTTTTTTCAACGCTTTATTAAAAACCTATTAAGATCATAATAGTATTCCTATCTAGCACCCATTTTGGTTTAGAAACGTCTAGTTTTGGTTATAATAATACATACGGTGACCATCCGTTCACTATTTTAGCGGACAGTCCGCTATTTTAACCTTCTGTCCGCTATTTTTTTTGCGTCCGCTATTTGTCCACTATTTTATCACACGTAACTTCTAAAAAGTATTTATTTTCCAAAATGTCCGCTTTTGTCCACTTTTTTTTACTAATTCGTTAAAAACGAAAGAGTACTTTCTTAAACAAGAAAAATGCCCAACAAAATTGTTTAATTATTTTAATGATCCTTTTGCTATGTCTTGGTTATAGCTTATACACAGTATGGAAGACACTAGCCATAAATATAAACTGCGTTTAGAAAGTCTACATATTACAATGCCTGAAGCAGCTATAATATTAAAAGAATTTAAATCAAAGTTAATAAAACAATGAAATATTTTTACCACTTATCGTACAAAATTCTATTGTACCTCAACCAATGGGAAGAATCTTTTAAAGAAATTGAGGGACTTGCTTGGATATTGTTAGATGCAATTCCATCTTGGTCTTCAATTCAAAAGTCGTTAATAAAGGTAACAGAAATCAGAAATGATTTAAATATAAATAACAACGATATTTTTGATGAATTCACTTATGTAAAAAATTATGCAAATGCTGAACAAATAAAAATAAAAAGTGAGTTGAAATTTTCAATTTTTTTGAAACGAAAAATATTCCTTATAAAAACATCCTGAAATTAGTAGATTTTTCATTTGCTTTGCCAGCGTCTAACGCACCAACAGAAAGAGTTTTTCTATATATAACAACATTTGGTCTTCTGAAAAATCCCAAATGGGACTAGAAACTTCAGAATCTCTTTTGACCATTCAATTCAATTTTGAAATGGACTGTTCGGAATTTAAAACATTTTTATCTAACAGGCCCAATACAATATCCATATGTATGCATACATACATATGTATAAATTTAAGTTTGTGTATATTATTTGTACCTATTTATGTCTGTATTTTAAAATATTAATTATAATATATTATAGTCGCCGTAGTCTAGTAGGTAGTGTGTTGGCTTATTAGACTGAAGGCCAGAGTTCGAATCCCAGGTCAGACATCAAAACGAAAATATGAATATATTTCTTCGGCGACTTCTTCTCAGCAGATTTCTGGCAAAAGCTCTGATAGTAAATAAAATTGCCATGAAAAGTTTCTCAAAAAAAAACTGTCGTTCGGAGTCGACTTTAAACTGTAGGTCCCGCCACTCATGTATAAAATTAACGCACATAACATAAGCGGTGTGAGAAGCTAAGTCGTAATCCTAAATTACATACACTAGAGCCCCGACTTGCGTCGTTAATGGGGACCGGAGAATTGCGACGCAAATCGAAACGACGCAAATCGAATCAAATTTTTCTATACAAATGCATTGAAATTCATCAAAATGAAGCAAAAAAAACTTAATATTTCGGATAAAACAGAATTATGAAAACATTTTTCATTATTTTATTAAGTTCAGTAAAGTTTTCTCTAATTATTATAAAGAAATAGCAAAAATATAAATTAAAAAAAACTTAACAAAAATCAATAAAATTCATTTATAAAAAAATAAATTTTAAAGAAGAAATTGTGCTTTGTTTAGTTTATGTGGTGCTTTCTTCAGATAATAAATTCAAATCAACAACACTCCATTTGATTACGTGGTCTTACAGGTTTGTTAACAAAAAGTTTTGTTGAATTTTTAGAGATTTTTTTGCTGATATGTTTCCTTGTAACAACTAATGGCTTGGCCAGCAGATGCTGCTACGCCCTCACTACGATTTTCGTCAGGATCATTTTCAGAAAATATATCCAATGCATGGGAAATTAATTGCATAGCTTTCGAAATATTGGAGATTGTTATTTTTTTTTCCTCTAATGTATTATCAATTATCATAACATCATCTTCTAAAGCATGCTGAATATTAATGGATAATAAATTTTTATTATCAAGCCCCTCATCGTGCCCCATTCCTTCAAATTCGGCTAAATTTAATCGACGCAAGTTGAAATTGCAACAACCCAAGCTGAGTTTTGTCAATTTTTAAAAGGCGACGCAAATCGAAACGCCGCATATCGGATCGACGCAAGTCGGGGCTCTAGTGTATTTCATTTAGTTCAATTTGAACTGCGTATTGTATAAGTGATATATTTTAGAATTCATAATTAAATATTACTCATACGAAAATACATACATAATTGGCCATTACAACCCTTCAGTCAGGATTACGTCCTAGCTTCTCACACCACTCATGTTGTGTGCATTAATTTTATACGTGAGTGGCGGGACCTACAGTTTAACGTCGACTCCGAACGACAAAATTTTGAGAAACTTTTCATTGCAATTTTTTTAACTCTCAGAGTTTTTAGCAGAAATCTGCTGAGAGGAAATCGCCGAAGAAACATTTTTTTTTCATATTTCGTTTTGATGTCTAACCTGGGATACGAACCCGGGCCTTACGTCTAATAAGCCAACACACTACCGACTACACTACGGCGACTACTCTTATCAAATATATTTCGTTAATAATTCAAAATTTGTTTACGGATGGAAATATTTTGACCCATTATTGTATGTATGGTATATAATCATACCTTATTTTAGCAGCACAAATGAACTAAATTTCCAATATTATTTCTGTAAATGCCAATCGAATATATTTTCTTATTCAATAAGTGCCATTACATTGTTATTCTTCTGGTGCACTCATGTATTTATTATTACATATTGACGTGTTCGGATGAAATGTTCTTGTGCACATATATTTATAGGAGATTTCATTCCTACATTTACATACCAGCACATGTGGCTTCCTACAATCTTTTTTTAATATTCACATATCGTCAACTGGAATGCAAATCGTCTTAAACAACATTTAAGGAATTCTAAGACTTTCTAGGTTTTTTTTTTCAATTTCGCTATTCAAATTAAAAAGAAGTGAACTGACAAGAACTTGTAAAAAGATGTCTGTTTAGTTAGGACCCTTTGTGTTTCAAATAACGTACGTATAAAATTTCATATTTTTTTCTTTATCGAAAACATCAGTGCACTTTAAACACCTGTCTGTTTTGATGCAAAAAAAAAAAAAAAAAAGAAAAAAGAAATAAGAAAATTCATAATAATTTTATGTATTGAAAATAATGATAAAAGTACTCATCACATTTGTGTTATGCAATCACAAACAAAAAAATCATTCTATTTAACAAACGCAGATGGCATATTACGAGTATCTATAAGTTCTTTAAAAGAATTAATTCTTTATTGAATCATCAAAAGGCTTGTTTCGGTTTTGAGATCATTTCATGAAGCAAAAAAAACTAAATAAAACCGCAGTGCTTGATTTTCAATGAAATCATGATGTTACCTTACGAGTGGAATCTTTCAGAGCATTTGGTATTTAATGGCGCATTTTACCGTCAGAATTGAATTAACAAATATTGCTCGGGATCATCGTTAGATAAGCAGAAGTATCCCAAAACCAAGATGTTGGGTCGTTTTTCTGTCCCAAACAAACGAATTATCGTTTCCTCCAGATTTCTAAGGCATTGTACAGGTATATACAGAATTTTAATTCCCTCCATTAAGAGTCTTTTGCAGAAATCGAAACAAATGATAATCAGAAGATGCAAGAGCCGAGCACACATCGTGATCAAATTTTTAAAGGCCATAATCATTCACTTCATAAATAGTTTTATTCGTTCTATTCCAGCGGTAGAATTGAAATGGAAGTCTATCCATACATTTTTTTAATGTTAATACATAAGGCATTATGAATTTGTCGTATTCTAGTTGTATGTTGGTTTAAAGCCCACGGGTTAAACCCCAGGTCAGACATCTCCAACAAAGGGAAATATGAAAAAAAATATTTCTTCCTCTCAGTAGGTTTCTGGCAAAAACTTCGAGAGTAAATAGAATTGTCATGAATAGTTTCTTTAAAATCAGTCGTAGGCCTCGACAATCATGTATAAAACTAACACACAATATAACTGGTGTGAGAATTTAGGTCGTAATCCTGGCTGAAGGGTTGTAATAACCAATTCATTAGCATTGTCCACATTGTCCATTAGCATTGTCCTTTCTCAATTTTTTCAATGATCTAATCATGATCTTTAGTAAGGTGCGCCTTTAACATCTAAATTATTGATGGTAGTACTTAAAAACTGGACATTTTTATTGGAAGTTAAGGCTTTGTTAATGAATTCAGCCAATTTTTAATATTCTGCAAAGAAGTGGGTCGTATTCTACACCAATCGAAAGCACTGAAAGTCAGATCGGACAAGGTCTGGACTTTACAAAAGTGAAACTTTCCATTCCAGTGTTTTCCAAATAGGTTTTGACCTGCGCCTCAATTTGTGGTCGGTCATTATGATTATGAAAAATTACGGTTTCATGTCTGTATGCATATACAGCACGATTTTTGGCCAATGCTCACTGCAAATGAACTGTTAGTGGTCTGTATATGGTTCAGGTGATAGTCTGGCCCGGTTTTTTCATCTCATATTGGGAGCAAACTCTTCTGATCTCACCAAATACATAGCATTATTCTGATTGACTGAAGATATTACATGTTGTCTCAGCTTATATCTTGTTTCTAGTTATTTGATTGATAAAAAAAATTTTTCCAAAAAAATATTTTGCAACAAGCATAGTGTGCCATTTGTGCACTTAATTCAGCTTTAATATACTCATGGTTTTTGCTCTCATCGCAATTTGCCTAGAGTATTTTTGTAATTCTCCTCACTGCGGCATTGTTCCACAATAGTCGATGCTACGTTAACCTACTTGTTCAGTTCGACATTGATTGGTTTATGTTTATGTGATTCAGTATATATCCCCCTTCAATTCCGATCACTTCTTTCTCACTTGGTTGCCATGTAATACGTACCATGCAATGACCAGAGCAATAGTTAGTCGCCTTCTTAACTCGTATCGCTGGAAGCTATTGTCCTAAATGTCATTGTTAAATATCATGTCATGTACATACTTAAAATCAAATACGTCAAGTTTGCCATATTATCACTAGCCCAGGTTATTTACTCCTTGATCGCACGTTCTCCCTTTTAGATAACTGTATTACGAAAATTACCCGCTTTTAACTAAAATCATTCCTTTAAGTTAAGTTTACCTTTTTATTT